>OY856411.1:387466004-388895171 GCA_963693085.1 Alisma plantago-aquatica | reverse complement strand
CCTATTTAGGTTAATAATACAATGTGTTGCTTGAAATGGTCAATTGTGCAATACACATATATAAATATAGTTCACCATATGTATTATATACAATATACAATCAAATAGTAGTTACAACACCCTCTCTAGGAATGAGTGGCAAAAAAAAACATAGGAGATGATATTAGAAGTTATGAAGAGGGTTGGAGTGACATTTATGCACTACAAAAATTGCATGCGTTTATCCACGCTTTCATAGAGGTTTTTCCATGCTTTTAAGCGTGAAAAAATGAGATCTCCACCCTATATAAAAGCGTGACAAACTGCAAAGTAGAAATTTATCCACACTTTTTGATGTTGATTTTTCTTCCCTATTTTTTGGGTGACATCTGATTACCCACCCATTTTAATGTGGATTTTTCTTTTCCTTCTTTTGTATGACTAGTTGTTCACACTTTTTGATGTGGACTTTTCTTCCCTTTTTTTGGTGTAGCATCTACTTACTCACCCTTATTACAGTAGAGAAATTCTTGTTTCTGTTTCTCCAAATTCTTGGCGGGAATGTTTTTCCACTCTAAAAAGAGTGGAAACTTAAGAAAAAAGAGTGGAAATGAAAACAAAAACGTTCAAAAGTATTGTATACTTATGTATGTCATCGCACATCAGAGTTTTGATATGTCAACATATATCACAGCTTTGCTAGGCAGATATGTCAAAACAAATGTCTTCTAATATATTAAAATATGAATGTATTTTACACTATACAATCTGTACAGCTTCAACAAACACCAACATACATGTCCGTATCCGTATTTCTATTACAACCTTCTTGAGATTTTTCCCAATATCCTAGTACTACCAAACAATTACTTGCGTAGCACCTACACAAATATACAAATAGCTCCAGCAAGAAAATTCTGTCAAGAGTTGTCCGTGAGAAAATCTTTGACCCCACTCATATAAAGAAAAGGTTTCTCTGTGTGTTTCTTAGCCTGCAAATAAAAAGACTAGAAGTAAGGAAGAGACAATATAATTAATGATGCAAGAACACTAAGAAAATGAGTTTATTAGTAAAATCTAATTTCAATTAAAAAGATTTTTTAGTGTAAAAGATAATCATCTTGTTTATAAAGAAAAGTAAAAATGTACAAGAAGAATCTGTAACTGTTGGCTGGATCATTGTCACAAAGAAATCATAACCCATGAAAGAAAAGAGAAAATCAAGTGACTATCTATACATTGAAACGCTCCCATCACAAACAAGGAGTGACATTCCTTAAACATGTTGTCGGGTCAAAGAAAATCAAACATGCTCTGCTACCGAGTTAAATCGTTTGTTACCACATATATCCGTCAATTTTTAGGTTTGGATCAAGGCTTTGGTGAATAAATTGGAGTCAGAAGGTGAGCGTGCGTAAAATTCTGTTACAAGACTGTCTGATTGCTGTGACTGTACGTAATGTAGTTTACTTATGGTTGGTGAATCAAATGCGGCTCACTCCTTTTGTTGGTGGGAGGCATGCCTACAAAGTTACTGGTTATATAAAAGGCTTTTTTGACATCTATGTGCTATCTCTATCTCACGAAAGAATCTAGTTAATGTATACAATATATGTATACTACTGAGTTGGGTGATTCCTTCACTACGAAAACTTTCCAATTGTCCTGTGGCGGCTTTGACACCTTGACAAGTAAAGTAAAGTAGCTAATCCAATTCAAGTAGAGAATCATTCCATACACATATTTGGCTTAAAGGGTGGTGTCACCTTTTTTTTGCTCTCTTCGAAAAGGAGAGTAAGTATATCATGGTTTTTAACCACCACCACCACCTATTCGGTAATAAAAAAAAGACAACTAACTCTATTTACAGAACTTCAGCTGGCTCGTGCGTGGTTATGAATTTCTCGTCACAATAGGGACAAGATAATAAAATTCAGGAAGGAGTGATTACTGTAATAACTGACATGGGTACAGTAAAATTTCATTCAAGTTAATTGGATTGAACAATCTAGCGACATGACCCCGGAACCTACAATTCGGATCTTCAGATGACATCTAGCATTTGCAACCAGTGACAACAGTGCGGTGGGGTCAGAAGTAATTAAAGTGTTGGTTGGTTTTGGGATTATAAACACAAAGATAAAACATAAAAAAGGAAAAAATTGTGCGAATAAGGAAAGGCATACCAGGTAAGATCGAAAGGCAGCTTGGATCTTGACGACAGCGAGTTGTTCTACTGCAGTGGCGGGCCTCCTGGATAGCTGCGGTGAGGCGTATGACGACCGCGGTGGCCTGCGCAGCCGACACCACAGCATAGGCCGCTACTGTCGTGGCTGCAACCACTGCCATGGCGCCTCTTATGATCCGCGTAGGACTCAGCCTCTGCCCCCGCCTTCTATTGTGTCGTTGTGGACGTGGAATCAGCATTTGGGCTGAGCTCTTTCCCGTTCCCCACCGACCTTTGGAAACTCCATCTCTTCTTCTCCTTAGGCTGCACCGGTGACAGGGACGGGGTGATGGCCGGGGTTTGTGGTGTCAGAGAATCAGACAAGAAGACCAATTCAATATGTACTGATAACTTTGATTGCCGTTGATGCCATACCTGCATACAATTGTCAAAAAGTGAGGTTAACGAGTATCCTAGTGTGGATCAAACATAACAACCTGTCGTTGGAACTCTAGCATCCAAAAATGGCAACTCACCTAGCTACGTATCTGGGAAACTACAAGACCTGGACGCTTCACGCTAGTGAGGAGAAGGCTAGAGTATACACGGTTATGTGTACTAATGAAAGCATCATCAACCCTTCTTAAAACCATAAGCTTTGAACTGGTATTGGCCACCCCTATTATGTCCAGGTTGAGTATGAATGGTTTTTAGAGATATATAGTTGTTGATGATGTACATTCGGCATGTTCATCCAATACTGTTGGCAATGCCTCAAAGATAAACCAGCCTCAAATGTGTGGAAGCTGAGACTCCTGCTACGGCCAATTCTAATACACCAACATCAACTCCTGTGGTCCGCCAGACTATTTCGTTGTCTAACAACCCAACTGATGGTCAGGAAGGTCAAAAGGGTCCTAATAACATAGCTGTGTTATCCCAACTGAAGGTTATCATCTTGGTGATCCAACACACCAGAACTTTAATCTTAATTAGATATTCAGCTAGCAGCAAAGTGAATCTGTAGAATGCTTACTCAAATAGGGAATAAAATCTGAAAATAATTACTTTGAAGCATGATTTCCAGCACTTAAACAACATCAAGAACTGAACAAGTATAAACCCCTCATGAGCACGATTCTTAGCACATTAAGATCTCACCTGAAAATCCAATTAACCAGCAGTTCCTAGCACACTAAAGAAAATGGGGATTTTGTGGAACTAAAATATAAAATGATATGCATTCAGAGTATACAGACAACCATCTAAAGAATTTGGAAAAAGGAACAAACAACTAACAGATAAAATCCCATCGAAAGTAGACATGCATTCATATATAAGACCCATAATTAACTATCCTATGTATTGTTTGAATAACTACATGTATATGCAGCTATGTACCCTACTGGTTTCAAGGCATATACACTCCAATGAACCGTATTTAGGGTATGATATTTGATTACTCCTATGTACTAGATATAATGCCAATGTTAGATCCCAATACATATAAGAATCAGAGTGCTCCATCAGATTATTTTGTTAGATTTGGCATCCTCCAATGCGAGGTGATTCAAGTTAGCATATGCCCAGAAATTTATCCTCTTGGATTTGATTATCATTCCCTATATTGTGGAGTACATGATCATTTATCCAGATTTATATTGTTCATCTAATGATGGACCGTAGTACTCATATTCTCATGTTCCTCATACAGGGGCTCATTACCAACTGGCTGGTAATGATGTTTATATCCTCCAATGCGAGGTGATTCATGTTAACATATATTCATTGGAATAGTCAAAAGCCGCTGAAATGCAACATCCTAATGAATTAACTAAAGTTACTCATGTGAGAGCTATTCAACAAGGGAAAATGAGTAACTATTGTGAACGAGCATGCAACAAAGATATATTCAGCTCAAAAGTCAGAGATTTGCATACCTCAGTATTTGAGTCTAGGCATGGCTGGGTCTATATAGCAGTAATTTGAGATGGTAGCTTCACCTGATATCTAAAAAGCTCATATCCTGTGGTTTGGCCACTCTCACCCTCCCATGATAGGCTAAACAACCCTTTAAAGTAGGTCAATGTAGTTGTCTAGTGATGAAGAAAGCTAACCCAATGTGCGGTGATTACTTTGATTATCATTGATGCCATACCTGCATGACATAAAACCATTTGTTACCAAAAAAGAATATAAATATTAATAAGTACATATATGATTATATTGAACAAATATATTAATGCCGACAGCAACCACCTGTCATCCTCCACGCCTGTAGTAGTGGGCACTATGATGTTGCTGCAGGCATTAGCAAATAAGAGAACCACGAGTTTATCAACAATGACTAGTCTCTGGATTGCTATGGCATAGAAAAAGTGAGCAGGGTCAAGGGCAGCTTCTCCCGCACCTCTTGACCTACTAAATCAATAGTTCAATCACATTTTCATCAAAGCACTCATGCACACATTGCTTGACAGTTCTCACATCATTCTCTCATAGAGAGAGAGAAAGAGAAAGAGACCAAAGAGAGATACACATCCAACACATATATGCATGCAACATATTCTAATCTATTAAAAATGACGAATTGTTCATAAAAAACATTTGCATATGAAATGTAAACGCACTATTGGACTTAGAATCCAGTTCACATAAAGATAACAAATACTACAACACTTTCTACTCTAATTCAAAGCGGAATGAAATCTAAACACACTATTGGACTAAGACTCCAGTTCACATAAAGACAACAAATACTACAACACTTTCTATGCTAATTCAAAGTGGAATGAAATATTAACACCCTTGGGAACTTAGACTCCAACTCTTAGTCTATTTCAAGTCCCATCCTGAATTCCATGAGCACTTGAAGCATGTGCACCAACCTGCAATGTCCAACAAGTCATATTAGGAACAAATATGAAACTTCTGACTTTCACATTATAATTGGATAAATATTGAATATCATGCACGCCACTGTATTAGTGTGTAACTGTTAATAGATAGATAACGGGTCTAGAATATGCTAGACAAAATGAATAATGATTTAGTTTTCAAGCTAGAAGAGTCCTTATGTGATCTCAATTGGTCCCCAAGAGTAGGTGATTTTTTTGCTTGTAGTTTAGGAGCAAGAAAAATCCATACAGGTTGAATGATTTGAGTTCTCAGGGATTGGATGGTGTTATGTGAGATCCCATCCACTACATATGTTGGGTCATACAATTAAAGATAAAGTCTACTGCATAAAATCACAACATGAATATAGTCCAGAGAACTTAATTGTACCACCAAATAAAAAATTGGAGATAAACATTAAGCAATAGTACTTACTTCTTCACTCTGTCTGTTTCTTTCATTACCATCCCTTCCAATAGGATCACCAAGCACTATACCATTCTTGGCAAGTGCAGAAGTGATGCGTCTTAGTTGGCATTGGAGATTTGCATGTGAGTTCTTCAATTGTTCATTCTCTTTCAGCATGGAAACATGCACATTCTTCAATTTTTCATTCTCTTTCTCTATAGAAACAAGTTTTCCTCTGAGATCAGTGAAGTCATCTATGGAACTGCATTTTCTCAAGTCAGCTTTCAATCCAAACACTTGACTCCGAGAAACTCCATGGCCATAACCAACCACTTTTTGATTAGATATCTCTTCATCATACATAAGTTCATTAAATACTTCGTCTTCTATAGCTTCTTTGGCCAATTCAGGGTGTTCTACAATGCGTTCATCCACCATTTTTCCAGCACTTTCCTGAATTGGAGCCAACATATATTTAAGAGTATGCATCGGATATATAATTACTTTTAAGGTCATGTAATAATGTTGAGAAAATTAACAAACAAAAAATTATTTAGTGTTTGTATCATGGATATAGCTTCCATCTTTTCTCTGGTGCGTAATCTTCCAAGCTTCCAAGATGCTTGGCTCCCTATTTTTAGTTTTCTCCTATAAAAATACACATCAAATTATAATCAACATGAAGTGAAAAAAAGGAATGAAATTTTAAGGATGCATGCCTATAATATCATATCTCACAAATTCAAACTTCATTTGGGCAAAGCTCTTTGATCCTGTAGTATGGCAATCAGCTTTCTGAGCACACACTCTCTTACCTATTATTGAAAGTCTCTACAAAATATTAAGAAAAAACACTGGTTTATATGATAAGTACCAAATAACGATCTACCAATCAAAATATTCAAGGAGTCACACTTACCTTCCCTGTAGAAGAAAACCAATAGCTCACCAAATGGACCCATTGCTCTCTATTTACATTCTTTGGCACATTGCTGGCAACTTGTTCTTCTGTTTTTTTGTGATCGAAGTAGAGACCTTTCAATTTATGCCTATAGGTTTTCCATTTCCCATTAACATGTGATAAGATCCTTTGGTCAAGATCCAATTCATTCGGAATATAAACTTGCTCTAATTTCACAAAGAAGAACATAATTCAATTAGGTCACATATTTATTATATATATACATGTATCCGAATTTTGATATCTTACTCGAGTCAACTTCACAATATCCAATTTATAGGACTTGTGGACTTTGTGCCAACTAATTTCACCAATTGGACAAAGATTTCCATCCTTTGCTACCTCTCCCAAGAATCTAACCAACAAGTGTCCTCCTTTTCCTATTGGTTTCTTAAACTTGTTGAATTTGACAATGAATTTCAATGACTCTAGAACCCATACTTGTGACAATTGAACCTGTCCTTTCTTTGTTCCAACTTTTTCATCAGAATCTACAAGATTATCAAAATATTAATATCACGGGATAACAATAACAAAAAATCCTTAAGGTTTCCTAGAACAACTATGAATTAGCTATCTTAGTGTTTTTTTTATTTGATGGTTGCTGATGGAATATTTTTGGGTTGAAGGGAAATGACTCTGTTTGAAAGAAGTCTGTATTTTGAATGTTTTTTACTATATTTTTATTTGGCTGGCTTGTTTGCCCAGTAGAGTCTATTTGAAAGGAGCTTTAGAGAGTAAAAAAAATACTAACCTATAGTTTCTAGGACATCATCATCATGAAATGAAATATTTTCATTCCATGCCACATTTTGAGGTTGTTCATGAACTGCTTGAGAATCTCCTTCATCAAAAGGATCCCCATCTTGGTGTGATGCTGATGCATTGCCATGGACCATTGGAGTTGGCTCTCTTTCCATGAAACCTGCTGTTGTTCATTTACTTCGCCACATTCCTCTCCTTCAAAGAGTGTACCCCTGAAATTTAGTAAAATATGTTAATATATGACTCATAATAAATGCTAGTTTAGAATTTAATGTGTTGCTTAAGTTTGATAGTATCCACACCTGATTTAATGGAAATCAGTTGACATTTGTAAGGATGGAATCTTAAGAAGTCATATAAGGAGACGAAATTGAACATATATTATTGGTTCAGTTCATAGAAATTTACATGTAAAGAACAGAAATATTGTTAAAAGAAATATATTTTATTTGTTTTCTTTTACCAGCCCATTACCAAATAGGAAAATCAAAATAAGCAAGATGAACAACTTTTCTTGCCATTACTTAAAAAATTACAGATCATTCACAGCTCACAATTGTCATTAAAAATCTGAAAAACAAAAAACCTATAGAAGACACATTCCAATAGGAGTTTGGGGTCTTTAAATATCAACTAACTTCTTCCTTTAGCTTCCATTCTTCCATTTCAAACTTCCCCCTTCGTAAAAAAAGCTATGTGTTAATGTCATCACCATCCATTTCAGAGTCTACTCCAACATCAAAATAATCTCTAATCTTGTGTTCAATGACATATAACCATGATTTTTCTATTTCATCCTCGACATAAAAAACCTGCTTAGCTTGAGATGAAAAGATAAATGGATCATCTTTGAGTGATCTACCAATATGCATCAACCTCGAGAAATTCACACGAGAATAATTATATTGATAATCATGTTTGAACCCCCTTGTTGATGTTATATCTACCCAGTCACATCGGAAAAGCACAACTTTACATGTCCCATAGTAGTCTAATTCATAAATATCAGTGAGTCTTCCATAGTAAGAATCTCCTTCAGCTTTGACCATCACACCAGAGTTTTGTGTCTTTCTATATGTTTCTCGGTCTAATGTGTGAAACTTGTATCCATTGACTATAAATCCCTTAAGCCTTTTAGCATATGAATTGGGTCCACGAGCTAAGGCCCTTCTCAACACTCCTTCATTAGTGCCCATATCAATATTTGGTACCTATAAGAGTATGACAATATATTAGCCAACTTAATTATGTTTGAATTCCACTCTAAAATTATTCGATCATGTATTCATTACCTGAGAATTAAGCCATGTGGAAAAATCTTCTAGTAACCACTTCGCCTCTAATAATTGATTAACTTGGATCCCTTTTTGTAGACATTCTTGTCATTTGTAATATAAGAATTGTCTATAGAAACACTATTTGTTAGAACATTTTTAGTTATCTATATGAAGAAAATGTTTAAATAACACATCTTACTCTTTAAGGTCTTTCATTGTGGCATCACAATGGAGTAGCACATAACGATGTGCTTGTGCCATGCTTTTTTCATCAAGACGGATGACTTTTTCAGCCCCAACACGGCGTCCACCAGAATTGAACAAGTATAGATCTTTATTTGGAATGTTGTCATCATTTAGCTTGGGTTTATTAAATATTGTCTCAGTGCCCTCCATATATCTAGAACAAAATGTTATGGTCTCTTCCAAAATATAACCCTCCGCAGTAGAACCCTCTGGACAAGCTTTATTTCTTACATAGCCTTTCAATCGTGCTAAATACCTATAAGAAAGTCATCATGGTTTGCTATATAAAAATTAATTTCTTTAATCAATTATAAGAAGTGATGCGTGAATATTGAAGTACATTCTAACCTCTCAATAGGATACATCCATTCATACTGAACTGTTCCACCGAGCTTCACTTGATCAACCAAATGAACCAAGAGGTGAACCATTATGGTGAAAAAGGGAGGAAGAAACTGCATCTCTAGATGACAAAGTGTCTCCACAATATGTTGTTGTAACCCATCTAGCTCATCCAAGTCAATACAACTAGAGAACAATGATTTAAAGAAAGAAGATAAATCTGATAATACATCAACAACTACAGTTGCTCAGGATGCACGCAATGCTATAGGAAGTATGTCTTGCGTGAGGAAGTGATGATCATGACTTTTAAGATTGATTAGTTTTCGTTGTTTCATGTTAACACAACGAGAAATATTGGATGAATAGCCATCAGGCACTTTGAGCTTAGATAAGACAGTGTGAAAGCATTCCTTTTCTTTATAAGACATTGAGTATGGAGCTGGGGGCATCAAACAACTTCCGTCTTGTTGACGTAAGAGCCAAAGACTATGCCTTATATTATTTTTCTCCAGAAATAACCGAGCATGTTCATCATCTTTACACTTCCCTTCTACATTCAAAAGTGTTACCAACATGTTTTCACAAACATTTTTCTCAATGTGCATGACGTCAAGGTTATGACGAAGACAATTATGTTCCCAGTATGGCAAATAAAAAAATATGCTTCTTTTTTTCCAAAGCACCTCATCTTTTTCAATGTTGTCATTTGTAATGGCATTGCTTGTGGAAGCATCTCCTTGTCTTCTTCCTCTCTTCTTAGTAATCCCTCTTGGAGCCTTTCCATATTCAAAGCTAAGTCGTTGTTGGGCCCGTAAAATATCACTTCCAGATGTAGCAGTTGGAGGATGACCATACTCCTTAGTCCCATCAAATAAATTACTTTGGGAACGAAAAGGATGGTCGTCTGGTAACCACCTACGATGACCACCATAACATATTTTTGATCCACATCGATATGAATAAGTGAATTCGTCACAACAAGGACAAGCTTTATAGCCTTTAGTACTCCAACCATACATCATACCATAAGCAAGAAAGTCATTGATAGTATACATCAAAGATGCTCACATCTTAAAATGTTCTCCCTTATTGGAATCATATGCATCAACACCTTCCCATAACATGTTCAACTCATGCAACAATGGTTGCATATACACATCAATATCATTTCCAGGACCAGATTTTCCAGGAATTATCAACGATAAAATTAAGGAACATGGTTTCATGCATAGCCATGGGGGCAAGTTATTAACACTGAGAATAACTGGCCATGTACTATAGTTAGTACTTTGTATCCCGTATGGATTGAAGCCATCACTAGAAAGGCTTATTCTCACACTACGAGGGTCTGAAGAAAATTCTGGATACCTGGTGTCAAACTCTTTCCACGCAACTGCATCTGCTGGATGTCGTATTTTTTCATCTTTCACTCGAGATTTATCATGCCATATCATGTCCTCTTCTATCTTTGAGGACATGTACATCCTTTTCAACCGTGGTATTAAAGGAAAATACTTCATGACCTTTGCTGGAAGACCTTTAGAATGTGCATTATATTCTACAACACCACCATCGACATTACCTTTGTTCGCCTTCCATCTAGAAGCTTGACACACTGAACATTGGTTGTTTTTTGAATTTTCACCCCAATACAAAATGCAGTCATTGGGACAAGCATGGATATTTTGATATCCAAGGCCTAACTCCTTAATCAATTTCTTAGCTTCATGATAAGAAGACGGGAATGTGTCCAAATGTGGAAAGACATCCAATAGAAGTTCCAATAGTTGACTAAAAGATGTGTTTGTCCAGTGAAACATACATTTTAAATTAAATAGTCATAGAAGAAATGACAGTGTTGAGAAATTCTTACAACCAGGGTAAAGCTCATTATTAGAAAGATCTACTAACTTCTTGAATTTCATGTCATATTCAATAATGTGAGGACTATTATCTTGTTGAGAGTAAGTATCACCAGCATGAGGATTTTCATATGATGTGTCTTCGTCATTGAGAACACTATATGATGAACCCCCCACACTAGTATTTTGTCCTAGTGCCTCTCTCAACAACCCTTCCATATCATCTTGGCTTACTAAATTCACTTCATGGTTATTAGATTGTTCTCTACTGTCAGCTTGTTGGCCTGCAAGGAGATTCTCAAAAAGACTATTCGGGCCATGGAGAATCCAATTTTTATATTCTCTAAAAAATCCATGGAACAAAATATGTCTTTCCACCTCCTCAATAGAAAACTCCTTCTTTCTATTTACTTTGCATTTCTTGCATGGACAAACAAACTTCCCATCTTTTATTCCAGTCCTAGCATATTCAAGAAATTGATAAATTCCATCGAAATAAGCTTGGGAACCAGCTGGTTGTTCAATCCAACTCTTATCCATTTGTAGGATTCTTCAAAACTAAAAAGGAGAAAAAAATTCAATGTTTATTGAATTGACTAAAAATTTTATAACATAATACACAAAGTAATTATACATGACAAATTAATATTGCCTTACTCATATTTTGAAAACTAATTATACCACATAGATAAAAGTATCCATGTATATGTGATAAATTATCATAGCTTATGTATATATATTTTACAGAAAGAATGGACATAGTAGTGGTGACCCAGGCTTTAAGTCGATGATTATTGGTAACATTTGACACATGTACACAAGAAACATGTTTCATCCCATTTATTCAGCCTAATCATCAAAACAATACATAGTGATCCATATACTCTCCTTTGATAGAAATCAAGGAAGCACAGTCACATTTCTAGACATAGACACGGATACGATAATGAGAAACTATAATTTTCTGACATATATGATTCAAACATGACATTGGATTAGGATTTTTTTAATATATACACATGTTAAAATTCCATAAAAAATTAAACAGAATTATTTATGTATAAAATTACATGGGCATCAATGTATGTGTTTGTGAGTAGCCTTCAAAATTATATGGACATCAGTAATTACAGTAGGTTTTCATATTATATATAGGAGTTCTTTTTACACAACTAACCATAAAAAAAATGACTACATATTCAGAATCTGCAGTATGAAAAAAGGGACATCACAACAGTTGTTTCTGCACTAATGTGTTCAGGGGGTGTCCAGATTGTGTCCAAGTGTGTCTGAGTTGTAAAAAAATAACTATAATGGACATGACATGTCTGGACATAAACAATGACTTCCATATAAAAAATATAAATAGTGACTAGATATTCAGAATCTACACTATGAAAAAAGGGACATCACAATAGTTGTTGCTGCACTAATATGTTCAGGGGGTGTCCAGGTTGTGTCCGAGTGTGACAGAGTTGTAAAAAAATAACTAAAATGGACATGACATGTCGGGCTGTGTCCAAAATGACACAGATACAAATTCTTCCTATAAGTGTTCGTGCTTACTAGATAGAAATGTGATTATAACACATCTCAGCAATCATCTTGCAGCTACTACATCAAGGAAAGATAAGGATTGTGTTTAATGGAAAGATCTTATGGCCCATAATTTTGAAACAAGGATTAACACAAGTTGATACCATTTCACCTTACTATATGGGATTAGTCATTGACAACAGACGCAACATATGTGTGAATGTTCCAAGAGACTGCATGTTTGAAAGATCTGTGTGGCAGACACTACACCCTCAACTCAATGGAAGATTCTACAATGCTCCAGACTTTAGAGAGTGGATGAAAGTTATGATGGACAAGAACTCATGGGCTCATCTATAATTGGAAGCATTCACTATCACTTGTTGGCATATCTAGTAGAGAATGAATAATTTCACTTTTTAAAATCTACATGTAAGGAACATCACCAATGTTAATCATCAATGGTTAAACGATACACACATAACTCTACCAACTCAAAGAACTAGACCTACACAGCTGGCAGGACAACTGGACAAGGACTACATGGCACAAGGAAAATCCTTAAACAATGTTGACACAACACATCACAAAGGCTCCTCTACCCTTGCAATGTGTGCAGTCCTAAGGGATGGCATAGGTCAATGGGATGAAGCAGACTATACTAGATTGAGGGGAATGAATGTACATCAGGAGAACTACATGAAATTCTACAAAGTGTTCAAGTGACAGTGAGGTATTTTGTCCAAAGGGCGATTGGAATCACAGACTCATCAATGGCAGAGTAGCTTGGTCAAGCACCAGCTATAAAATGGTGAAGTTGTGGCCCCATATGTTTTAGAATCATCAAAGCAAGGAGAACGAGTCAAGACCTGACTGTCATACACAAATCAAGAGCAAAAAAAATCATATAGTCGGCATGCTAGCCAAGATGTTAATCAAACAGCTGTTAGATCCCCCTATTAATGTATGCCCTACATTGTTGCTTAATGCATATGAGCAAGAAACAATGGAAATAAGTTCCATTCTAACTGAGGCACCAAACTATGTAGTCCCTTATCTTATTCATTAAATAAAGAGGTTAAGATTTCCCCCAAAAAAAGGTCTATGCTATCTCTAACTGGATTACTAAATTTAGAAAATGACAAGTACATCATACATACTATAAGACATGTAGATGTACTTCCTACATAAACAATAAAAAGATGTGACGTAGAATTTAAAAAGAATGGAAATCATATTACCTTTCCTCTTCTATTGGTAAAAACAAAAAATGTTTTAGTTTATAGTTGCATACCCTAATTATCAACAATGAATGATAAATTTAGTTGCATTTTGTAGATGTATACCCTAATTACCAACCATAAATGATGAATGTAAGTGCTAGCATGGTACATTGTTGCTCCATAGAATTAAAAGATGCGGTGGGATGTGGTATTTAGGCCCGTACTTGGACCGAACAAACACAAAAAATAGGTGCACAGTAAGGCCAACAGCCACCCAAGAAACCTAGTTAGTCGCCTAGATCTAGGCTCCCTAGGCACCCACCTATTTGGTCTAACAAGTTGGTATCCAAGTTGGGATCCATCTAGGCAACCCCCCCTTTAAGAGCCCAATCAACTAGGCAGAGCCTGTATTGAGCCCAGGTGGGAAACTCAAAGACTATGACTCACATGCATGTGTATTGTAACGTATCTAGCAATACATAGATTAGAAGATGATAATCAGAGGGAAGATTGATCCCTGCCTAATATCTGATTTTATGGTGTGATCATAAAGGCTCACTCACTCGTGGATTGCCTTGGCCATGTCCTCTAGTAAAATATTCCAAGAGTTGTAGCATCTAGATCATATGTTATGTTCTTTTGTATAAATTGAAGAGAAAGAATATAGATGACATACTTCCTATGACCAAATTTACAATGTTCTACATGTTAACAACATCATGTTTACCAACACAATCAAGAACCCAATCCATCTAATACAAAGTTTAATATAGAATTTAGGTAGAAGGGACTAAATTATACATTAAAATAATATACACAATTAGATTTATAGTTATACATCACTTTTTAAAAATTAGCTCATGATAGACCAAAGCAGGCTACATGCTCAATTAAGTGGGTTAGGGGGGAAAAGGAAGATGCTTACTTGCAGCCAACTACTTATGCATATGAGATCTACTAGGTGCCCAAGGGCCTTCAATGCTAAACTAGCTTGAATTTGCTCTATTTAAAATGGAGAACACAAGTTTTACAAAAAGTTTCTTGATATTGTGACATTGGTTCCCATTAGTCAGTAACATACTTCTCAAGGAGAATGCATCACATCATTGATATGGATGGAATTTTGGATACGTTGGTGAGATGGTGACTAGCTTAGTGAAATTTAAAGATGTTAGGGAGACATCATACTGATAAGGTGACTGCCTAGGCGTTCCAAGGGGTGTCACTTTGCCTTGCGCCTTAACCAATATGTCACTTTGTGGGTTTTATGAACCCCTGACCCTATATTTATTTATGTTTGTTATACAATATCATTAATAAAAAGAATTTAAACTTTAGATATTTATAATAACTGTCTTAGTAATAGCTTGAATCTGATTTAAATGTTGAGGGATATTTTCACATTGAATAGCTCTTCAGTTGCAATATAAATATCATGCCATGTATACTAACTCCCTTCTTGCTTATCATAGAAATTTCAAACAGCCATATTCGTTGTAATATATATGTATATCAGCTGATAATTACCCTAAGTAAGGAAAATTATCTACTGATATTATGTAAAATGTTGCTATCCTTAATCATTGATATCCTAAATCCCTTATTCAAGTTAAAACTAATATAGGTGGATTATATAACTTACATAAGGTTTGTTTTGAGTATTAGTAGAACCTGTAATACACATATAACCACAAAATAAGAAAAATGTATGTATAAAATAGAGAAATATACTATAGACATCAACTATAAATAAAGAAAATTTATATCAGTGGATTAGCCAGACTTTTATGGATTACCTATATGAAATGTAGCATATATACGAGGGAAACAATGTTATAAAAATTACAACACATGTATAGATATAGGTAAAATATAACATATATATAAAGGGGGGATGTTACAAAAACCATAATACATGTATAAATATAGGTAAACTGTGTAGAAATATAATTTTGTAAAGTTGCCTAAGCGACGTCTAGGTGTGCCAAAAGTACAAGGTGTTCAAGCATGGTGCCTTGTCGCCCTGCCACCTTAACAAGTATGGGATATATATATGTAAATTAAAGGAGATTATATCAATCACGAAAAACACAATCTAGTTGTTCAGGTTAGGAAATTGGCCGTAGGAATTGCAACTGTGCAGATATGTTGGTATGACAAAAGCTAAAAATCAATACGGCATAGTAAGGCACCATCCTTTTTACTATTAAATTGTATTCTATGATAATAGAACAATATGCATGATTGGGAAATCCTCTTTAACTGGTCAAGATTGTTAATTTTATTATCCAGACTCAAACTTATGTGATTAAGATGACTTGCGATGGAGAAATGATTTTAGAATAATAGAATTACATATATGGATGGATAGTAATTACTTGAAAAGATTAATATATGAATTTATTGTTTCATAAAAGAATTAGAGTTATGGGGAGATATAGCTGAGTAGATAGCTAAGTAAAGTACTAGTCACAATCAAGTAGACAAGACTGTCCCTTTTCTTTTGTAATACACTAGTTTATAGACAAGTTAAAGAATAACCCATCAGAAATTCAGGGTGGGTGGGGGTTGATGTAACAGTCATTTCCTGCCTGCTTTTGGTCAATCTTCGACGTGTCACCAATAGATGAATTCCATGTTAAAACTTTCATACAAAACAAGATGAATTTTGGCGATGAATTTTGGCATTGAATGCGTCATTAAGGTATTCTCGTTTCAGGTGCATGTTGGACTTTGTTAGATATATGTTTATGAAGTTTCCATGATTTCTAGATATCTGGGAGAGAAGATTCTTGAGGTATATTGTGGGGCCTAATTGATTATATATTTCATATAAGGAGAACAACTATCAAGCATGTCATGGGGAGTATCTTTTATATCTATTTCTTTTTCTTTTCAAAATGTTGATAAACTTTTTTCATATTAAAATCAGATTTATATTTTCTTATTTCTAAAATGAATTGATTTTGTGAACTGACTGAGCATCTCAACAATTTTACATGTTTCACGAATATAAATTAGATCCAGTTCATGCATTTTCCATAACTACCAAAGAACTAAACCGTGATGATATTTCTTAATTCAGATTTATGTCAACTTTGCATATTAGAAAACATGATAATCTATTTATCAAACTTATATCATACATCTATGTAGCTATATATATTTTCATCTTATGCAGAATTTCGATTGAAATATAGATTGTGGATGGAAGGATCTGTAGGACCAATTATGTGAAACATCCTTTTGCTCAAGATGAATATAAGCCTGGAGATCCCTAAACTCATATTAATATGATCCCTGACTATTTTCTCAGTAAGAGATAGAGAAATTGTGTCAGGGCATTAGTCTTGCTGGCAACAGAAAATAAGCAGCATATATTTGCTTATAAAAATATACATTTATTTATCCATCTCGTTATACATCGATTATTCATGCAAGATAACAGAGTAAGAAACAATTTAAGTGTCTCCACTACCAATAGTATGAAAGAGTGTTAAGTAAATACAATTAGTTATTAACAGACATATAATTGAGATCAAAGAAGAAGGGGGTGTAAAACCGTACAAGTTACCAGGGAGAAGAGCATATGAGATATTAAAACAAGATTAAGCCTACGTCTAATGCTAAAGCATGGAAGCAAAAAATATAATTAATCATATAAGCCTATCAAAAATCAAGTGTTTCGTGTGAAAGAGTATTAACGAAAGACAATTATGAACAGAAACATAACTCAGATCAAAGAAAGGAAAAGAGGCAGAAACGTTTACCTGTTACCAAGAAGAAGAGCATATGGAATATTCATTAGAATAAAAAATTGAATATCTTGTGATGATAGTTGTTTCCATGCCTAGTTTTAGCACATATTGTACTCCTTCGGTCACTTACTTTACCTTTTCTAGATGGTACTTGCTACAAGCAAGGGGGTTTCTATTTTCTGAGTGGAATTTTGGGAGACACTTTGATCACATACTAGAGTCTGTGAAGAACTAGCTGTTGGTTAAGTGTACAGTTCAAGCCCAGGTAGTGAAAATGAGTTTCACGTCCCTGTTCCTAGACATATGAATTGTTACTCTATACAATATTATATGAAAAATCACCTAGTCTGCGGAGAGGTAGAGTGATGTCAGTTGTTACAAATAGTGCTTGTGTTTCCAAAGCAACCTCCAAATTCAACGAATACTGTAAATCCGCTGACTATGATTTGTAGTGTGATGAGACTAACATAATTTGGATTCAAAACAGAGTTTGTAAAAAAAACGTGTAGATGCTAAATCAAGAGGAGGTAACAGATAAAAACAACCCAGAACTCGTATTTCTCCTGGAACCCAACAAACCAGATACCAAATTGCGTACTCAACCAATATCAGCCTGAAGATCCCTCCTTTAGAAGCAGATTCAACATGCTGAATCTTCTGCTTGTTTCTCTACTAACGGAAAGAAACGGAAGCCTGTGAAAAAAGGGTATCAGATCATCACCTGGACTGAACTTCTACTGTCGTTGATCCTCCGGCCAAGAGTCTACTTCAGGCAGCAGGGCGCCGCCCGTCAATCCGCTAAGAAGAAATCTCCAGCCGTCGATCTTGAGGGTTTGGCTTGCCGTTGATCCTCCAGCCAAGAGTCGACTTCAAGCAGCAGGGCACCGCTCGTCAATCCGCCAGGAAGCAGTCTCCAGCCGTGGGGCGTCGATCTTGAGGGTTGGCCTTGGATCTCAAGGGCTTGGCATCGTTTGCCGCCAGGTCTGAAATCGCCGGCGGGTTTCACTCGAAAGCCTTACGGAGATGCAAGCAAGCCACGACCAATAAAAAGGAAATGAGCCAGCGTTTGAGAGCAGAGAGGAATCGTGGCTGGAAGTAAGGAGAGGAGGGGCTGCGGCCGAGAAAAGGGTGACGACGGGTAGTAGTGCCCGCCGCAGCGCACGAAGTCGAGGGTTTGTGGCTCGGAGGGAGGTGTTGACGCTTTCAACTCCTTTTAGGAAAAAAGAAAATAAATAAATTAACAACATTTTTTAAAGAGTGTATATACTTGGGTGGTATTCCGGACCCCCGTGTAGTAGTGATGCCTTATATGGCCATTGTGGCACTAGTTGGGATTATGGTTCTGGGTGGTCTTAACTTCGCCAACTTCGAGGAAACTTCGACAACTTCAGAGAAGTTGAGACGAAAATACACACCAAAAGTCAACTTCGCCGACATCCATGAAACTTCGCCCCGAAGTTTGGACGAGGTCAAAGTATATTGTATTTGACTTCACCTATGGTCAAATTTTGAAACTTCGGCGAAACTTCGCCAAACTTCGATGATGTTGTGTTCCATGCTTTCTACTAACTTTGACCACCTGAACAATCAATTCATATAAAGCTATATTGTGTTAAATTTGTATACTAATAATGTTGCTTTTTTTATTGGTACCCCAGTAGCACACATGTGACCACTCCTCCCAGTTTATAACTAGTGATATCGGGTGCCCAATTACTATCCTCTCCCAACACCACATCTGAAATTGACATAGAAAACTAGACATATCAACTTTTGACTTTGATTGGATAGTTGCCTTGTACAACTCCCTATACAAGTATGCTATACTTGCAAGCATCCCAAGACAAGGTGCTAAAAAATTGGGAGTCAGCCAGTAGAGAAGCATATCATGCATGAACATAGTCGCTAGTACTAATAGGGATAATGTAACTACCCAAAAATGATGGAGATATGCTTTACTATACAAAACGTTTAGTTCTGCTAATGCTCTAGAGTCCCTTGGGTGAAATCCATATCCAAAATTGACTCACACAACCATCTCACACTAGTGTGCCATGTGGACATCCCATCTAGATGGCTTCTGAAGTAATGCTCACAAAGGTGAGCCGACGACTGAAATTGTCCCTCATTTTGACCTATAGGATATCTATCTATGACTAGAACCCCATCTACCCTAATACCTGTAAGAACAACCACGTCCTGAAGGGTGACATTAATTTTGAAACAAGATAACCTAACCGTGTTGCTAATGATGTCCCAACGGTTCACTAGAGTAGTGATGAATTTGGGATCCCGAGACATAGGTTGCATCTTATGAGGTACACCAAAACCTACTGACAAAATGTTTTCTAATACACCCTGGTTAGTAATTGGCCACTTTAACAAACCAAACTGGTATTGGGAGAGTCAGAATCATGCTTCTCTAGGAGACATGTTTGCTTAACCAAATTGAGAACATTAGATTATCGCACCAAATTAAGAACATTACATCAACAAGTTGAAGACATTATACATTAAAAAAAATGATAAACAATTTGAGAACATGACATTGATAAATTCAAAATATTACATGACTTAACTGAAGTCAGAACATTACATAAAGAAATTGAAAACATTACATTACATGAACAAAAAAACAATTAAATGATATGACCAAGTTGAAAACATTACGGTACATAATAAAACTACAAGTGTGTATGTTATGACCCTTTCTTACACCTAGTTATGAAAATGGTATGTGGCCTCTTGGATCAATGTACATGAATGTAAGATTTCGTCTAATGTTTGGCCTTCCTTCCAGTCTTTGGTTAGTTGGAGTTAACAAGGGATAAATTCACATGCTTTCATCAAAAGGTTGCTAATAGATCTTGTCAGGAATACCATTAAAATAAGCTCTATATGAGTTATAATGTGCTTGATTGTCAAATATGTGCTCACAAGAATGTTGTAGAGTAAGTTGACACAAGCAACAACTACCCAGAAAAGAGAGAATGGTATGTGTTGTTGTTGAGCATAACCACAACATTAGTGACTAGCTTCATTTGGTTGTATTTGGTTTTGAAAACTATGGCCGTACATGTCATCTACAGGAAACTCATGATTGTTAATCAGATTGGGACTCTCAAATTGCATGCATCCTGTTTCACTTTATGAAGTATATTTTGAAGTTTTCAAGAAAATTGAAATGTGTCATTTACCCATTTTATCGCTTCATTACACCTTTTTCACCATGTAGCTCTGAAAGAAGAGTATGAGAGGGAGAAAAGCATGACTAGTGGTAATACATTATGTAACCCTAGGGGTGAGCATTCAGTTAATTTGGTCGGTTATGGTTAATTCAATTCAGTTACATGGTTAATTTATGATTTGAGATTTTAACCATTAACCTAACCAAATTAGTGTCGGTTAATTCGGTTATGGTTAAACAATTAACAGTTAATTCAGTCGGTTAATTTGACTAATTAGATAACACTCTTGTAATAGTATTGAATGAAATTACTCATAAAATTTTGAACAATTGTTATATTATAGTAGTATTTCATATAACAGTAGATGTATTTAGTTAATGAAAATATGATAAATATGTAAATGTAGAGGTTGTACTTAATAGAAGTACAACTATGCATGTATAATATGTGTAGAATATTTTTAAATGAATATATTGTAACTATATGTTAATTCGATTAACCATATAGAAAATATTTTAACCGTTAAATTAACTGTTTAACCAATTAACCAATCCGTTTTAACCATTCTGTTAATCAATCATTAACCATATTCTGCTCACTCCTATGTAACCCTAACGTGTAAGTTGGTTAGTTTGAAAACAAATTATAAAAAAAAATGTTCATAAGCCCTAGATAGTAAGATGAGTTTTTCATCCATGTCTCATACTATTTATTGGGTCTCACTCACAAATCTATAGTAATTACATACGATGACAAGGATAGCAATAATACACATTTATTTGTTGCTTACAAATCATGAAAAGGCTATACACACGCATCTTTCTCTCACGTGATACATACAACTGTCGGTACATATCACGCACCTTGGTCCAATGTCAAACAGGAGGCGCGGGAGGCATTTTACTGAGAGGCAGAGGAGGAGCAGTCGGCTGCGCCTCTAATTGTTGTTGCTCTCCTTGCCTTCTGCCCGACACATCTCTCGGCACCCCACTGACCTCCGCTACCGTCGTTGGCTGTACCGGACGAATGTGCCTCTGCCTCCTGTCCTCGCTCTGGTGCACCCTCTGCGCCTTCAGCGCCGTGAGGTACAACCCCACAAGGAGAAACACGGTGGTCAGCTCGAAGACACCCGCCGAGGCGAACAGCCCTTTCCCGGCCTCCACGCAGTTGCCCCTCATCTTCCCCCACCCGTTCAGGTGGCCGGACTCCACCCCGATCCCAACCATCAGCAGCACCTCCGCCACGGCGAACACGATCCAAGTCGCGACGAAGAGGATGCACGCCCGCCAGGTGAGCGCGGCCATGTCAGTGCTGGGCTGTGCCGCCCCGGCGGTGGGGTCTCGGTGGAGCGTCCATGCGACCAGAGCCGGCGGTCGCGGGCCGCTTACTGCGGCGAGCACGAACGCGTACGTGGTGAACATTGCGACGGCGAGGGCTAGGAATGCCAGGATGGCGCAGGTTAGGGGTGTGCGGCCGCTCCCGGTATAGTAGCATTGGTTGGTGTCGGTCGCATTGACGCCGGGAGTGCTTCGAACATACCACGCTACCTGCAACACATGTTATAGCATTGCTTACTGAAACGAGTACGAAACCTGTGTGATTAGGTCGTATGTTCCATGATTACTATTGTCGATATAAATTACCTCGGACCTGGTCGCCTCGGCCGAGAGGCAGAGGATGAATCCGGTGAACCCCAAGAGGAGGGCGAAGACCATGAGGACGACGCTGCGCTTGCCGGCGACATCGTCTGGGTGTGGCCGAGGACGGTAGGCCAGGTCTTCGTGGGTAACGGCCATTTGTATATCCTGAATTCAAGCTTGAGGGTCGACTCACGCACTATACCAAGACTAAAGATGATTGAAACATAGAGATGCGGTGTGTGGACCTGTTGATAGCGATGGTTGGGGTAGATAAAGACAAAGGAGAACTTTCTGCATATATTCTCTTCCGCCTTGCAAAGCTAAGACAAAAGAAGGGGAGTTGGATTTCTGTCGTCGGAATCACTTGCAGCTCAGGGCCGGCCAAGCAGATGTGGGTGTTGCTTGAGGGGCAGGGATGCTGCCGGACTGCAAAACTGTCTTTGAAAGTAGTAATATATATATTCTTGCATGCTTGAGCCGAGCTCTTGGTCTCCTAGTGATATAAAGATATTATACAATAGACGGGTGAAAGAGGAGAGATCGCAGGCGAATGTTATTCAGTTTCTGTCATATCTCAAGAAAGTACAAACAAGGGAACGAATCTGAACTTTCTTCTGAAAGCATGTAAGCTGGTTTTGTCCTGGGAGAATGGTGCTAAGAGGTAGGGCTGTGAAAATTTGTCCTTAATCTGAAAAAATTTGGGTCTGGGATTCAGTTGTGATGAATCGGGTCCAAACATTACGTATCCGAATCAAAATGAGTTGGGTCCGAATTTAGAAACCGGACCAAATGGAATTTTGTTTACTTACTTATATCTATATATCTATGCGATGTATGTTTTCTTTAAATTGATATATATGTTATTTTGTTATAATATAGGTGATGTTGCGGTATATTTATTTATTTGATGTGATATATGTGTTATTTTTAATGGTATTGGAACTTTTTTGTTGTGTTAGAATTTACTTACATATTAGGTAACACAAATGGTATCGTTTGTTATATAGATGATGTTGTGATGTGGCATAAATATTATTTTGGTATGTGATATAGTCATCTCAAATGGTTTGATAGATTATAATATGATATGATATATGTGTTGTCTTTATTATGGCATGTGAGTTTGTAATATATTTTTTACGATATATGTGTTATTTTAGTATGATATATGTTATATGTGATGTTGCAGTTATGTTGACGTTTTTTCATTTATAGGTGATATTTCTATTTTATTATTGATGTTATTTTTCTTCAGTAAAAGCTAAAGATTTATAATATTATAGTTGTATAATACTACATAATTATTGATACTTTTGGTGTTTTATGTTTTGTAATGAAATTATTTGAAAATCGTATGGATAATATATCACATAATTGAACTTCTTAAAAAATATAGATCTGATTTCCGGGTTTAGATTTCTCAATCGAAATTAATTTTGAGTTGAGAGATCTAAATAAAATCTAGTCCTAGTTTGGATCTGAATTTGACAATCGAACAATCTTAAGTTGAAATTTTTGCCCAAAACTGACCCTCACTTGGCTTTTTTATTTCCTTATTGATAGGTCAAAACATGTAGCTTGCTAATGATCATTTGATGAACAAGAAAGGCTTGTAATTAGGCATATAAATGGATATCTGGAATCTGCGCATTTGATCTGGATGCGAGTCTGAAATTAAAAAAATCTGACATCAACATGATTCACATTGGATTTAAGATATCAAATTTCATATTTGAAGATTTCAGATAGGATAATGGATATGGTTGTATCTGCTCTGAAAAATCCAAATCCGACACATATATACATCAAAAAATACATATTATCTACATATAAAAATATAAATATTATATCATATATATATTTATAGTAACATCAATATTTTCTATAAATAATATATTTATTAACAATAAATTTATAATTTTGAGTTCGGATCGGATATTTATACGAATTCATTATTCGTGCGGATTGGATCAGATATATTACATGATATTCGTCAAATATCGGATCGATTTTTTTTTTCAGATTCGGTTATCAGATATGACATATTCATTCTGTTTACAGGTCTATATGTAATTAAATTAGACTAATGTTAAATTTGTGTTGTGCCAAGAGTCTAGGTAAACCCCTCTAGAAACGGAATGGTGCAGGTTTCCACTTATCAACCATCTGGATTTTTTTATCCTCCTACGTTTTGATTCACCACCAGGGAGAATCAGATGAACAAAGCTCTTCCGTGTGGATCCAAAAAGAAAACTGGCTGAGTTATAATAAAAGCTAGCGTACATACAACAGCGGTAATCTGCCAACAATGGACAATAGCAGAACACTTGAATGGTAAATGATGTCAATCTCTCTTCAGTTTCGGTTGGATGAAAACTTGCCAAAAGGTTTTCCAATATAAAGTTTGACGGCATCATGCTTTCTGCAAATATTCCAAAAATGGATTTCAGGGTTCTAAAATTCCGCAAGCATCGATCTTTATAACTCGCAAATGAACATTGTATGGCCTCATTGGGTTTGTAGTTCTAGTCCATGGACGCATGATTTGAAAACAAGGGATCAAATTGTAAAAAAATAATTACTAATTCAGATGTGTGATTGCTCAACTACATGGACAATCCTTGAGACCGTCTATCCATCACCAAAAAGGCTTGGTAGATTCGAGAATCGAAAACTCTCAATTTCTTCGCAACTTGTCTATATGCAACCTAGAATGTATCCTAATTTTTAGCCTAATTCTTCTTCTGATGACCGATTCAACATCTCATAAAAAAGATAGACATTGGTTCTATAAGTGCAATTGAAATTTCCGGGGAGTTATACATTTGTGTAGACTGTGGAATTTGCCATGTTACATGAATCAAATGTTTCATTTCAACTCTCCTCTGTCTCACTCAAGTTCATTGGTTTCGGGCCCAATTGAATCCTCTGTTCTGAATATGTTTTCTTCACATGTCCCATTAAATATTAACTATTAAAAAATTGATCTATTTTTTCACGAGTAGATTTTTGGTGTATGGTTGGAATTAAATGAAACCTAATTAGGAACATAAAGTTGAAACAAGAGAACTAGAGACGGAGCTCGATCATATCGAGCTAATGAAGAACAAAAAAGAGTATCTCGTGTCTTTATAATTTCAACAGAATCGAACAAAAATTATCTCCCAACTCAGATACATATCGCTTTATGTCAATACCACATGTTTGACTATGCCATTTTTTTTGAAAGCTCAGATTGATAGTCTATTTTTTTCAGAGAACTTTTGCAAACATGTCTTGAGAAAATTGTTTCTCTTAAGTTGACTATAACATTCTGATTTTCTCTCTTCCAACTATCCGCTCCTTGACTCATAAGACACTCAATTTAACTCGATGATCTCTTTAATTGTCAATTTGATGTTTTGGAACTCAATTTGCTCAATTGATGAACTATGATGATTAGTTGCAATTTTGAACTCAATTATACAATGTTGAGTGATGAATTAACTTTGAGGATGAATTTGAACTTTTGAGACTATTCAACATGTTGATTTTGATATCATCCTTGTCAATTAGATGGAGAATGGAATTTGTGATCCATTGGTAATAATTTCACCCAAATCCGATAACCAAGGTGAAAGTTATGGTCTTTAAAATTGCCTCTTTTTCTAGCCTTTTCACCCTTTTTTCTCCTCCCTGGCTTCTTGGGCCTCGTCCTCTATCACCTAGTCATCCCACCCACTCATCCATAAGACCACAACCATGCAACGATGGGGAGAGACCCCCAATGGCCCGACCACGTCTTCCAGTCAAGCGGTTGGGGGAGTCACCCCCAAGCTCACGTAGGGTCAGCGGATAGGATCTAGGCAGTGGGGTGCTACACCGCCACCACCCACACACCTCCTTTGACTTCGAGCGTGAGTTTTTCTTCACCAATCTTCTTGACCATGCTCCTACTACCTCTTCCCTACCTTTTCCAAGTGGAATGGGCTATGGGATATGGGGATGGGAGACCCTTCCACCTCGTCAGCCGTCGTGGTCGTGGCAAGGGTAAAACAAGGGGCCTAAACCCAACTTTCCCCCTATAAAACCCCTCCAACTAGTTCGCTAGCCCCTTTTACACCTCCAAGGCACTTTTTCTTTCTCTCTTGGGTACTATTTCGCCCTCAGCCTAGTCTTCTTCTCCCTCCACATGGGCGGCGACACCACATTTGTTATTTTGGGGTTTTCCCCCTAGCCTCTCTCGCACCAAACCAACTCTATCTTCCTCCTCTTTGAGCTTCATTGAGCTTGGGTGGATGGTTCATGGGCTCCCTCGAGCTCTATCTATACATCTCCTTTGAGCTACGGTGAGATCTGTCCACCACACAGACCTCCTCACTAGCATAGCGGCTGGACCAGAGGGACGACAGTCCAACTGTCAATCCCGGTCAGGGGTCAAACGACCTGCAAGATCTGATGATCGTCGACCTGCCACATCGCCCTCCACTTCATCCGCTCTTGCTCTCTCTACTCTCCCCCATGCTTGACTAGTTAGATAGACTACATACCCACGTCCAGCTAGCGATCACATGGGTCTGACTCTGGCCAATTGAGACACCCCACCTCATCACTATGAGGTATAAATCTCCCCTTTTATGCAAATATCTATACTCTTGAAAAATTCATAGAAAATTATTCCTAACTCAAAACCAGACATTTATATATAAAAATTTATCTATTCAACAATCTCTATCCAGCGACTAAGTTTTAGAGTCTAATTCCATTCATAGCTCATGTTATGTTGAAAATGGCATCAAATTGATATCTTTTACATATTAATGGTGATTAAATGCTCAAGCATGATCATATCATGACCCCACATGATTGTTATGATCCTAATAAGTAACTTATGCTATGATATGATATTTGTTTTGAACTTGATCTTTCTTTTTCCTATTAATGGCCCTAATCTATGAAATGAACCATGTAATATGTGTATTTTGGACTTTGATGCTAATGATGCTTACTTTAATGCTCAACCTAACTTTATGAACTCCAAACATCATTATTTCCTAGGTAAGTAATGTTTGATTCATGATCGAACCAAGAACTAAAATTTTCCATACTTCAACTCTACTTTAACTTGATGACATGTAAAGTGACATTAGTGTAATATTAATGGACTTTCATGATATTCTTTAAACCTTGTGCTAATGTGAACCCAATATGTTCAAATCTGTATCTTGGCCTTTCAATAAATACTTATGATGACTTGTGATTTGAAATAGCATGTGACACACCCTTGTTCACTATTATGACTAAGTGACCTAAACATGACATCAAATGTGACTTAATGTGCATGTTGCTAAATTGGATATCTATTCTTGTACAAATCTTACCCTAATGATAATATGTGATAATATAATGTCATCAAATTAGTTACATGTTTCTTTATGCCACTAAATAAAGCTTGACCTCATATGTACTCTAGTGATGACTATCTTGCATGAAAACAACTCAATATGAGTTAAATGGATAATATGATGACTAAGTCTATAATCTTATTCAAATCTTATGAGTTCCCTATTAAGATGATATAATCTAAGTTCGAAAGCCCTAATCTAGTTGTGATGTGTCACTCTAAGTTCTAATGAACCCATGATGTACTATGTTGTTTGATAATGTCTATGCATGACCTACTTTGAGATATTGAAAACAATGTTGAAGGAATTGATTACCTAGACTTGACACATACAACCCCCATGATATGTTCAAAATGATTCAGGTCTTGTGATGTTAATCTAGTCACACTTGCTTGTAATGTCATGATCTCTATGATGACTCAAATTCCAAGATCTAGTCATGATTTCTATATATGGTCTTCTAAATCAAATGCTTAATCTTGTGCTTGTATCAAGGTATGCTTTATCCTCCTATTGGCTAGAATAGTGGCATTGAAATTGCATGTATGTATGTAGTATAAATGTTTGGCCATATATACTTATTTGAGATATTGTTCCCTGTGACTACTATGTTTTGGTCTTGATTACATATGTTGAACAAACTTGAAAACATGATGATAGATGTTCATTATACAACCTTGTGTACCTGCATGTATTCTCAGGGTAAGGGCATCAAGCTGTGTATCCTACTTGAGTTGACATGATAGAATAGACCATGTTGATAAAAGGTTTATCTCTTGGTGATGGCCTTGAGGTCCCTTACGAATAAGGTTAACTCACGATGTTTAGTCTTGTAGTCTCTCATGTTGAAACAGGGAAGCTAATCTTGAGCACCCTCACAGACCCCTTCTTTTGGGAAGATGGTCAAAAACCTTATGATATTGTTGGTATAATGAAAATGAACTTTAAACATGCTTGAATGTTAATCAGAAAATTTTAAATATTGTTGCTTCATTTCTTGTTATTACATTATGCATTTCCAAGCAATATATGTTCTTAAACGCGGTTTCATATGTTTTCACAACATATTCAGTACAATTTGTTAACGTATACCCATTTCATGATTTTAGGTAATATGTACCTCTCTAATTATGATCAATGATTCCACACTTATGATAATTTGATCTTAATTTGATGTTATATAATGACATGCCAATAGAAAACACATGGTTGATATATGAGACCTAAGATCCTATCAGGTTTTAGTTTAGCATTATTTAACATTTTGTTGTCTCTTACATGTGTTTTTGTTTGTGGCTTCATTCATGCATATGCTTTGTGATCTATCCTATGGATGGAGGCTCAGATCCTCTCTCCTTTGGCTTTCTAACCATTAGGAGTGAGGATTTGGGTAACAAACTGTTCTATGATAGATGGCTTCAGAGCAATCACATATCCTCATGTGTGTTAAATAGCCCACTTACTCATATGAACCTTGGGAAAACCTAAGTCCATAATGGTGAAGCTAAGGTGTCTAGTCAGGTCACTACATGGGGGATGATGCACCTCCCATATGCCAATTGTTTCTAGATGAGGTCTCCCTTGTATACCTACCTGGCCAAAGTAAATATAAAACTGGATAAGGATTGTTTTTCCTTGAAAAGCTTAGGGATTCTTCCAACATCTCATCTCTTATTTAAGGACTAACCTAAGACACACATTAGATGATGATTAGTTAGTTTCTCATCTCCTCATGTGATCTCTTAGGTGAAAATTAATCACATGATCCCTCGATTATGGGTAGCTTATGTATTGGGAAACTAAAATTTGAATACATTGGTAAAACTTGCTTAAGATGATAGTGATGTCATGATATGACCTTAATATGAGAACTATATTATGAATAATGAAAGTACTCTTGAAGTTAAATACTCATGTTTAAGTACTCATATTATGTAAACTCGATTTTACTAAATCTAGTCTATGTGCTTCCTATGTTTGGGGAAAACAATAATGTATCCTTAATGTGATAAAATAAGGAGAACTCATGCTTTATACCTCATTGTTAATGAGGTCCCTATTGATTAAGTCCACGTTTCCCCTATTGTTGATTAAACCTCAAATATGATTAAGTAAACCTTTCACCTTTTAGTTTTTTTTGTCCGTCAAAGCGTGTTGTTCCTTTTCTATTGATAAGAAGGTTTCTGTACAAAACATAGCAAGGTATGTACAAGGTAAAGCAAAAACAACAAGCAAATTAGCAAAAGATGTCTAATCCTATCTTTACATGATTCCAAATTGTATCAATACTTCTGGATTTATCCTCAAAAATCCTAGCATTCCTCTCCTTCTACACATCATGAATAAACATCATGACAAATTTTCTTGACTTCATGTTCATCAGACTGGTTAGGTCAGATAAGACTACCAGCCTACATACTACCACCTCATTAACCATCCCTTTTTTCCATAGTTCCTTGCTAAATCTACATTCAAACAGAATATGACATATCATTTCTTCATCCTTCAGGCAGAGAGCACATCTCAAGACACATTGAATGGCCCTTTTTTAAGACAGTAGATTTTCAAGAGACCACCCTTCAAACATCTCCAGATAGTTAGAATAGATTTCATAGGCACTTTGGTTTTCCAAATCCACCTGGCGCAATAGCACAACGGATATCATAAGAATCTTATCTCTCTATCCTTCACCATGCCTTCCCATGGAGATAAAAATAGACTAAAATTTCAGATTTATTTCCAAAACTCTTTCTTCTTATTAACATTACTCCCCTTCAACAAGATACATCCTCCTTTGCCCCTGAGAAAGTAACTCTCTCCTTAATAAAAATAACAACATGATTAATGTGTCTTGATCTGGAAACCAACCAGTTACCCTCCTCAAATATATAGCAGTTACCCTAGCAAACTTTCCTACTCAACAATTGATTCGACATTTATCATAGAGGAAATCATTCAGGAACATCCCTTCCCCTGGCCAAGGATCACACCACAATAGAGTATTATCACCCATACCAACTGAGTAGAAAACATCATGCACAATAAGTCTTTTCCGAATCCATGTCACATTGGATTGGAATTTGACACTCCACACAGAATCTCCTTTGAGGCACCTTTCATGGACCCACCGAACCCATAGGGAGTCCTTCTTCTTGGCAATATCCCATGACTTTTTGGCCATACAAGCTTTAACAATGTCATTAGTATGCCGGATACCCAGTCCTCCTTCAATTTTTGAAACACGGATGCTATCCCATTTGATAGTATGGATTTTTTTTCTCAATATTAACACCCCCACCCCCATAAAAAAATCCCTACACAACTTGTCTATCTCCATAGTCACACTCACTGGTAAAGGGAAGGCAACAACCCAATAGAGATGAAAGGATGATAAGGTTGAGATAATAAGTTCCAACCTCCCTACAAAAGAGAGGAACCTAGGCTTCCACCCTTCAAGCCTCACCTTCATCTTATCTAAGATAGGGGAACATAATCTCCTAGTAATCCTCCCTTTGAAAAAGGGGGAGGCCAAGATACTTCTTCAGAAGGCGATCTACTTGAATGCCCAAGATATCCACTAACTTCATCACATTGGAAATACTATTTCAGAAGATGGAACTTTTTTCCTTGTTGAACTCCATACCCAATACATCACCAAACTCAGAAACAACTTTAGCAACTGTCCCAATAGACTTATCATTTGCATAAGCAAAGATAACAACATCATTCGCAAATAACACATGGGACACAAAGAACCCATGAGATGCCTTAAAAGCATTAAACTCCTCTCTACCATCAGCTGCATTAAGCATAGATGACAATCCCTACATGGAAATTACAAAAAGAAAAGGGGCTAAGGGATCACCTTGACGAATGCCCCTAGTTGGATACAACCTAGTCAAAGGCACCCCATTAATCAGAATTTGACAATTGATAGTCCTGAAGATCTCCTTCACCCACTCAATAAAGCAGTAGGGAAAATTCATATTTGTCAACACAAGAGTCAAATAACCGCAATCAATTGAATCATAAGCCTTCTTTATGTCCATTTTCAAAAAAACTTTAGAGAGTTACTCTTCATCATGTTGTTGATCAATTCATTAACAAGCAGAGTGGCATCCGTTATATTCCTTTCCTTAAGAAAAGCACATTGTACCTTTTCAATAATCCCAGGAAGAATAGGTCTAAGTCTATTTACCAACATCTTAGAAATAATCTTATAACATATATTACAGAGTAAAATCGGCCTCCAATCTTTAACATCAGAAGCATCACTCACTTTTGGGATCAAGGTAATGAAGTACCAATTAGATTCCTTAAGCAATCTACCACTAGAGAAGAAATTTTGCATAGCTCTAATGACATCATCCTTGATGATACACCAATACTTTTTATATAAAAGGTAATTAAACTCATTCGGCCATGGGGCCTTATCAACATTAGCCTATTCAAATACATCATCAATCTCCTTATCAGTAACAAGAGCACATAGGCTATCAAAATTATCGACAACTTAGGCAAATTCATGAGCACCTCATCAGCCTTCAAACTACAATTTTTCTTAATAAACAATTCCTCATACAAAGAGTTGATATGACTATCTCTCAAGGCACATCTGATTATCAATTTGCATACCCTAAATAGATTTCCTCATCCTTCTAGCTTTAAGAGTATCACAGAAAAATCTAGAGTTCCTATCACCGAGCTTCATCCAATGGACTCTAGATTTCTATCTCAACAGAGACTCCTTTGCCTCATAAACTAGAAAATCTTCCTTCCTTTTTTAGTAACTTTCTCAATAAGCTCATGATTATTTAGGGTTTCAACCAGCATATTAGAAAGAACAACAAACTCAGCCTCCAAACATTTCCAATTTTCATGAATATTGCCTACCAAACTTTTATTCTATTCACACAAGGCACTTCTCACATTATCTAGCTTCCTACATAGATGAAACATAGGATTACCACTGACTTCAATCATCCAAGCATTCCTAACAACATCCATGAAGCCTGGACGATCCACCCATGAGTTGATGAATCTGAAAGGAGTCTTCTTCTTAAATTTTTTATCATCCACATGGGTAATCAACAGTTTATGATCACTATGGATAGAGACAATATTTACACCCCAAGTTCTAGGAAACTCATTCAAGAATTCACTATTAAGAAACTCGCGGTCAATTCTCGACATAACCAACTTCACTCCATGTTATTTGTTCTCCCAAGTATTCACTATTAACAAACCCCCTGTCAATTCTCGACATAACCAACTTCACCTCCATGTTGCTTGTTCTCCCAAGTATATTTAGACCCATTAAACTCTAATTTAACCAAAGCACTCAGATTCACAAAATCATTGAACTCTTGCATAGTATTATAAGAAACATCAGCTCTCTCAAACCTATCAGCCACAAATCAGATAGCATTAAAATCTTCGATAATAAAAATAGGTTGACCACCAACCATGTTCATAACTTTAGTCAAATCCGACCATAACACATACCTCTTATAGTCCTAGTTATGTCCATAGAAAACCACTGATACAAAGCTTTTATTACTGTTATTAACACCACATATAACAAATTGATCTGTCTCCTCAATGACGTGAATATCTACCTCACTTTTCAACCACATGATCATTACTCTCCCAAGAGGATTACTAGAATGATTGGAGATCCATTCACATCCGGGATAAGAATTATTCATCACTATGTTCATCTTCCTTTTCCTAATTTTAGTTTCAAAAAGACAGGTAGTAGTAGCTTTATTACTCATAATTGCTCAAGAACCTCCCTCGGACGCCCAGGATTATTTAATCCTTGGATGTTCCATGCAACTATGTTTAAGGAATTAACCATTTGGGATGTCCTTTGTTGGAATCTTGCCATCTTCAGTAACAACACTCTCATTTTTCGAGTATTCAACACCATTCAAGAACTCCAACATACTGAAGTTATTTGGAGACATTGTATACCTATAGCATTCTGTTGAAGAACCTTAGATATATTCCTTGGAGGAGACCTTTTTTTCCTTCTAGCTTCACTCCAGGTTGAAGGAGACAAGGTTTTAGATCCTACAAGTCCTTGTGCATTGATCGAAGTATCAGCCTGTATCACAATCTCATTTACCTCTACCAGGTAATCATCATTTTCATTTACACCAGGCACTTTGTCCCCGATCTGTGCTGAAACTGATCCAGGAATTTTGTCATTCACTTGCACATCATTTGGAGGATAGTCATAAAACATATCAACTTCAATGCTTGACTTCTCCACCCAAAACAACTTGGACTTCACCTTCTTATCATCAATCCTCAAATAATCCCCTTGTCCATGCCCAAAAGTACCACAAGCCTTGCAACACACATGGTACCATTCATACTTCACTCTGACCACATCCTTCACCCCATCATCACTTAGTAGCTTCAATTTTATAGGAAAGGAAGTCAAAGAAGTGATAAGGATTTGTATCCTTGCATATTCTAGACAATGCATATCCTTGGTCAGAGAGTTAGGTCTCAATGGTGAACCTAGATAGCTCCCAATCATACTAAAAACCTCTTCATTCCATAACTCTAGTGGTAGATCGAAGAGCTTCACCCAGATTGGAACTTTTGTCATCTTGACCTTCTCTAATGACTCACCTCTTTGCCTTTTTTTAAATCAATGATTTTCCCACAAAGAACCATGGTCCATTCTCCTGGGCTATCTTCATTTCATTTGGATATAAGAATATAATCACAAAGAAATCATTTCCCCTTGACAGAATTTCCATACTTCCCTTTATCTTCAAGATCATTGATTGATGCTTGTGTAAGGTTGGCCAGTGTGGCTTCAAACCAATCACATAGCCAACAATGGTATCTCCCACTTAGACACATTCCTTTATGTAATGGCCTTTGAGTACCTAATAGAACCATCAACGATCTCGATCGGGCATCGCTTCAACACTGTATCATTGGTGGCACTCTAAAGATTAAATAGATCTGGCCATGTCTTCATCTCCTTCATGAACGGGATCCCATTCCTCCCTTTCACTCCACCTTGGGTGTCTCTCGCACTCTGCACAAGATGTCAAAAGGGAACATCACTTCGAACATGCACCCCTCTCATAGGTGGCTCACCGGTGTCACCCCTCCTATCGCCACCTTGGTCACTAGAGGTCAAAGCCATTAGTTGACATGTATCATGATCATGCTTTGAAATGACTCTTTGGATTCTCAAAATCATGATGAAAATTTTGAAACAAGATGCAAAATCCGCTATTGATTATAATGCCTCATTATTAAACTCGATTTTGAATAATATGACAAATATGAGATCTCGATCGTACCTTAAAATGCTCAACACATTCAAAGAGCCTATATTGACTTCTCTATTTTCAAGTATACCCACTTTCTCTTAATTATGAAGAGAATGGAACAATATTATGACCGGGTATACATGGAATCTCAAACCATGGTTGCTCTATTATGATTAATGATCTTTGATCTCATGACCTTGTGAAATACAAATTGATTGTTGATGTTGTTCCTATTTTGATAGACTTGACACTTCATGACTAATGAGGAGAAATGTGATAGCTTAGGGTGGTAGTTTATTTCATAACTCCCTTAACCTAGGTCACATCCCTATTATGATTGCCCCTAAGTTTTCATCTTGTGGATTATTTAAGATTTTTGAAAGGTAACCCCTTTCATATAGTTCTCATGTCTTAACCTAAGTTTCTAATATGTCAAATCTTCTGTTGATATTGAAACTTGAAACTGAATCTCAATTTGATGATGATCTTAAAATAATATGATGTTCACTACATCTTGTGGTTAAGTTCCTATAAAGACCTAGGTTTATATCATTCATCGACCTCGCTTACCATGTCAATGATATTGATATCGCAAAATGTTTCTCGAAAGTTGATTATGGTTGAATGATCCCACCTATTGTCTAATTGGGACTCTTATACCCTAGATTCAAAATTTTTGGACCTATGAGTTTTGTTGTCCAAAATCATGACTCTCTATATTAATTTGCAAAATCTGGATTAATGATAACCCATCTTGATATTGATTCAACTCCTATGATCACCCTATTTGGATCTTGAGTTCACCCTTGATATCTGATTCATGACTTTCATGTTCCCAAACCTTGTAATTTTTTTGAAATGATGACTATATATATATTCACTTGATTTATAAATTAGGGATTAGCTCTCATGTGGACCAGGGTGGGACCTTTCATTGATTTTGATATGAAACCATGATATTGAAAATTGATTTTTGTCTTGATTTGTTGAAATGTGAAATATCAATCATGGATGTATTACCCCACCTAGGTCCAATGTGGTAGCTAAAACCCTAAATTTTGGGACTGAAAGTCATTCTTTACTCTTGAATCAAAGAGTCCTATTCATTTGACCTAAATGGTGATCTCTCCAAATTTTTGATCTTTCGATGATCTATGTAATTATGCTTGGATGTTGATTTTTGGTTTCCATTTTGGAATAATTTTGATTTTTTAAGTATCATGATGCTATATATGGATTACTATGGTGGATATGATATGAAATATGAAGTCTCAATTTCCTTTGAAGATTTGCTTAAATTTTGGGGACAAGATTCCTTTTAAGGTGGGGAGGATGTAACATGCTGATTTTTTTGTCTCTTCTCCAACTATGCACTCCTTGACTCATAAGACACTAAATTTGACTCGATGACCTCCCTAATTGTCAATTTTATGTTTAGGAACTACAATTTTGTCAATTGATGAACTATGATGACTAATTGCAATTTGGAACTTGATTATGCAATGTTGAGTGCTTAATTAACTTTGAGGATGGAATAAAATTTTTGAGACTACTCAACATCCTGATCTTGATATTGATCCTTCTCTATTAGATAGATGTTGGAATTCTTGACCCAATGGTGAAAATTCACCCAAGTCTGATAACCAATGTGAAATTTATGGTCTTTGAAATTGCCTCTCCTTCTAGCATTTTTTTCACTTTTTTCTCCTCCTTGGTTTCTTAGCCCTCAGCCCCTATTACCTAGCTGGGCCGGCCCACCTACACATCCATGACTGCATAGAGGTGGAGAGCGACCCTGACCCTCCCGATCACATCTTCCAGTCGAGTGGTTGGGGGAGTCACCCAAGCTCATGCAGAGTCAACGGTTAGAAGCTAGGTTGCGGGGTGCTACACGGCCACCACCCACACTCCTTCTTTGACTTCGTGGGCAAGTTTTTCTTCACCAATCTTCTTGACCATGATCCTATGAACTATCCATGCCTTTTTAAGGAGGAATGGGCTATGGGATAGGGGGATGGTACACCCCTCCACCTCGTTGGCCGCCGTAGTCGTGGCAAGGGCAAAAGAAGGGGTCTAGACCTGACTTTCCCTCTATAAAACCCCTCCAACGAGTTCACTAGCCCCTTTTACACATCACATGCAGTTTTCTTTCTCTCTTTGGTAGTATATCACCTTCAACCTCTTCTTTTTCTTCCTCCACCTGTGCGGCGGTGTTGCATTTGTTATTTTGGGCCTTTTTCCCCTAGCCTCCCCCGCACCAAACTGGCTCTGTCTTCCTCCTCTTGGAGCTCCTCCAAGCTTGGGCAACTAGTTGATGGGCTCCCTTGAGATTTTTTTGCACATCTCCTATGAGCTATGGTGAGCTCTGTCTGCTGCACTAGCCTCATATCTAGGACAATGGTTGGGTAAGAGGGACGAAAGTCCAACCATTGATCTCAATCAAGGGTAAAACGACCCACAATATCCGACGGTCGTCGACCACCACGTCACCCTCCACTTCACCCACTCTCACTCTCTACTCTCCCTCACACTTGACCAGTCATAGCACAACACGGAGCCATGTCCATTTGGCGGTCATGTGGGTCTGGCTTTGGGATTTTTGCCACCTCATCACCAAGACTTATACAACTCCCCCTTTTATTCAAATATGTTTGATCTTGCAAAATTCATAGAAAATTATTCCTAGGTAAAAACCAGACATGTTATGTATGAAAATTCATATACTCAATGAGACCTACCAATGAATCAAGTTTCAGAGCCTAATTCCATTCACATCTCCTGTTATGTTGAACAAGGCATCAAATTGATATCTTTTATATATTAATGGTGATTAAATGCTTAGACATGATTGGAACAAAAGAAGATAGCAAATAGAATGAGCGATGCATAGGTAAACCCAAGGGTGATTTAGGGTTCTCCTTGTGCGATGCTCTCTGGCTTGGGGGAGGGGGTTCAGTGGTTCACTTTTGCCACCTTCTCCTATAGGATTTGTCCTCAAATCTCCCTTTTCTTGTCAGTTCTCACAGCAAGTGCCATCTCCAAGCTTCTCTTCTTCTTCCTCAAGGTCACAGGTCTAGATCAGTATCTGATCTTGACGGTGGTGGTCGTTGTCTTTTCTTCAGTGATCGTACTCAGATCCTACCTTGGGGCTGAGCAGTGAAGCTTCTGATGGCGTCCGACTGGTGGTTCTGTTGAAGGAGGGTTTCCCTCTATCCTCATTCATCTACCTTGTGCGTCGATCTGCTTTTTCCCCTTTTTCTTTTTTCTCTATTTTGGTTTTTGTAGTTCGTCTTGTGTAGGTTTGTGGTTATCAGCCACCTGGTCTATTATTTCTTTCTTTGTCATGTCTCTCCTTTTGGATCGATTGTGTTCTGCCTTTCCCTTTCTCATTGGTCTGTTAGGGTGGGAGGACCATCAGGGTTCATGGGTTTGTTGATGGAGTTCGCCTTCTATGTTGCTTGTCCCTTTGGCTACTATCTTATTATATTGAGTAGGGGGGAAAGACATTGAGGTTTGGTCGAGGTGGCAGGTTTACCCCAAACAGTCCCTCCCTCTTTTTCTTATTAGCAACCTTGCTCGTCTTGGGTTAGAGAACATTGTATGGGCTTTTCTGGTAGCTCTAGCTTGTGCCTGTGATGTCATCTATCTATTTGTCTTTTGTTCCTTGTTATGTCTCTATCACGTTCATAGTGTCTTGTTTTTAGGTTGTCTTCAGTTATGGTCGAGGCTTATCTTAGTGCCTCTTTGTATGTGGTTAATGACCTTGCTCTTCTCTTCTTTGGTGGAAAGTTTGGTGTTGGTTATAAGGATTTTGGCTCCGCTAGTCTCGGTATACGGGGTTGCGTTGATGCAAGTGTCACCCATGATCATGGAGGGATTCCATTTAAAAGTTGCTTTGGCTAGCTTGTTGCGGAGGAATTCTGGAAGAAGCGTCTCAATTTTATCTGATATTTCTTGTATAACAACTTGTATTTCTTATTTCTGGGTTGCCAAGCTTGTATGGATCTATGATTGTTATAGATGTTGTTGGCTATTCTCAATATAAAGGCAGTGCTTACTTTCAAAAAAATGCTTAGACATGATCATATCACGACCCACCTGATTATTATGAATCCTAATAAGTAATTTATGCTACATATGATCTTTGTTTTGAACTTTATCTTACTTTTTCTTATTAATGGCCCTAATCATGAAATGAACCATGTAATATGTGTATTTTGGACTTTTACGCTAATGATCCTTACTTTGATGCTCAACTTGACTTTATGAACTCCAAATCATCATTATTTCTCTAAATCAGTAATTTTTAATGCCATGTAAAGTGACATTAAATGTAATATGAATGGACTTTCATGATGTTCTTTAAAGTGTGTGCTAATGTGAACCCAATATGTTTGAATCGACATCTTGGCCTTTAAATTAGTACTATGATAACTTGTGGTATGAAATATCATGTGAAACACCCTTGTTCACAATTATAAATAAGTGACCTAAACATACATCAAAAGTGACATAATGTGCATGTTGCTAAATTAGATATCTTTCTTGTATAAATCTTACCCTAATGATAATTTTTGATATAATGTCCTCAAATCAGTAACATGTTTATCTTTATGCCACTAAATTGAGCTTGATCTCGTGTGTAATCTAGTGATGACTAACTTGCTTGAAATGAATCAATATGGCTTAAATGGATGATATGTTGAATAAGTCTGTAATCTTGTTCAAATCTTATGACTTCCCTATTAATATGATGAAATCTAAGTTGGAAATCCCTAATCTAGTTGTGTTGTGTCACTCTAAGTTCTAATAAAGCCATGATGTACCATGTTGCTTGATAATTCCTATGCATGACCTACTTTGAGACATTGAAAACAATGTTTAAGGATTTGACTACCTAGACTTAAGTGACACATACAACCCCCATGATATGTTTAAGATGACCTAAGTCTTGTGATGTTAATATACTCACACTTGCTTGTAATCTCAGGATCTCTAGGATGACTCAATTTCTAAGATCTATTCATTCTTACTATATATGGTCTTCACAATCAAATGCTTATCTTGTTCTTGTATCAAGGTACGCTTTATCCTCCTATTGACCAGACTAGTGGTATTGAAATTGCATGTATGAATGTATGTAGTATAAATTATTGGCTATATATTCTTGTTTTAGTTATTGTTCCATGTGACTACTATGTTCTGGTCTTGATCACATATGTTGAACTAACTTGAAAACATAATGATATATGTCCATTATACAACCTTGTGTACATGTCTATATTCTTGAGATAAGGGCACCAGGCTAGGTATCCTACTTGAGTTTTCATGATAGGGTAGACCATGTTGATAAAAGTGTTATCCCTTGGTGATGGCCTTTAGGTCACTTACGTAACTCATGATGTTTAGTCTTGTAGTCCCTCGCATTGAAATAGGATAGCTAATGTTGAGCGCCCTCATTGACCCTTTATTTTGAGAAGAAGGTCAAAGGCCTTATGATATTGCTGGTATAATATAAATGAACTTAAAATACACTTGTATGTTAATAAGAAAGTCTCTCAATATTGTTTCTTCATTTCTTGTTATTACATTATGCTTTTCCCAATCAATATACGTTCTTAAACCTGTGATTTTATATGTTTACACAACACACTCAACATAGTTATGCTGACACATACTCATTTCATGATTTTTAGGTAACATTTACACCATGAGTCCCTAATGATGATAAATGATTCCACACTTCTGATAATCTGATCTTACTCTAATGATATATAATGACATGCCAATGGAATACACACAGTTGATATATGGGACCTAATATCTTATCAGACATTAGTTTAGCATTCTTTTATGATTTTTTTGTCTCTTACGTGTGTTGTTGTTTGTGGTTTTATTCATGCATATGTTATGTAATCTATCCTACAGATGGATTCTTAGGTCCTCTTGCCTTTGTCTTTCTAGCCATTATGAGTAAGGATTTGGGTAACAAACGGTTCTGTCCATTAACTCTATTTAGCTCTTTGTATAAAGGAGACTACAAGGGGACAAATGACAATAGCATGCTTGATCCGAGAAATTGGTGTTCTAGTAATGTAATGAGTGGACCTCGAAGGGAAAGCCACTCGTTATATGCCAACACACAAAATAATTTTCACAATGGATGACTAAGTCATCATTCAATATTCTATGTATGTTTATCATAAAAGTAAAGTATAAGATTAGAATCAAAAGCATCAAATTATTACAGTATTCACTCATAAAATCATGCCCACATAACTGTGATTACTGTTTGATTAAAATAGTAGATAGACTATTGAAAATTCTTTTTGACATACACAATAACAACATTTGTGATTGTATTTCATTTTTATATAAATTTATGAATTCTTTGAGCTTGTGAAGAGGATTCTTATTTTGTTTTTAATAATTATTTTATCATTGGTATGAAAAAATATATTTGGAGAGGAAATTATTTTGTAGATAAGTACCTGAAGGAAATGATTAAATTGGATGAAGTGAAACTCTTGTGGTGAAAGTAATATTCCGTGATAATGTTCTCGGGTAGATGTTCTTTAAGTGGGAGAAAAGAAATATCTCATAGAAGAAGAAAATGTAAACAAAAGTTTAAGTAAAATATAGACTTTTGAGAGGAAAATTTTTAGTTGTAAGTATAATAATGTCACCTAAAATTTATTTAGTACATATTTTTTTACTTGGAAGGAACATTATTTTTAATGGATCAAGTATTGTTGAAAAAAAATTAATTTCAAGTGGGATATTTTTGGCAGGAATCTCTTCAAGAAAATATTTTAATTGAGAAAGTATACCTAAGAAAAAAGTTGGAGGGAAGGAAGAAAAATAGACATATAGGGCAAAATCTTGGAAACTGAATTTCATGAGTTCAGTAGCTCTGACGTCGCCATTGGTGGTAGAGGTGGACCATATAGAGATCCTCATGGGTGGTATTGGAATAGTGGTGGAGACACTATAGAGAACCGATACTACTATAGAAACAAGACGTCTAGTTGGTCATTTTAAGCATATTTCATAGGTTGCCAACCTATGCCTAAGTGGCTAACACCAAAACTTAGAGCATATGTAGTCGGTTAACTAAACTGACGACCTTCATATATGTCATTGATTCCACATTATCGTCAAATTGAGAACATACACACAACATGTGATGAAATTGTGGTTTGCCTTGACCTTTCCTTGTCAGTTATTCAAAATAGAACCAACGACGTAATGCTAATTATGTAGCGAAACTTGTTTTCCTTCACATTCCTTGTTGAATAGTTATTGAGAAATAATCGATGACTAACAACATGTCGTCGGTTATATCAGTGAATAAATAGTGAAAAATAAGGTATATCTCATCAGTTTACTACAAGTAACCAATGTAGTATGTATTTGTAGTTGGTTATTTTGAAATAACCGATGAGAATTGTCAATATTTTTTTGTATAACATATCTGTAGACCTATTGTCCGGATGCTATCCTGTCTTCTCCCTGCAATTTAGAAGAACTAAAATTTCATCAAAACTGTAGGCTTCTACAAGTATCACATCCTAAAAATAAGCCAACAAACCTACAAGAAGAAAGATATATAATACAAATACATATACATTTGATACAATATGTACAAACAGAGGTCATATGACCTCAACATCCTATTCATTATCACTTCAAATGCACACACATATGCATGAACTCATAGCTTAATTGATTCATTTTCTCAACCACACAGTCAATTTCATACATATGTACAAATACACATCATTCTCCTCCTCATACACTTCACATTGAATTCAAGTGACATATGCATACATACATATGAATATCAACTACCATAGAGTTTAAGTCCATAATTGTATAATAATATAACTAACAAAAATCTGACATCAGTGATTGAACTACAAAGAATATCAATCAACCCTCCCTATCTGACAAATCCACATGTTTGATGAAGCGGTCTGCCCACTGTTTGCATAGGTCATTCATCCACTCTAATGTATAGGCTTCAATAGTGTCAAAAACTGCAAAGAGAATGAGACATAATTCTAGTTAGGTTTGATTGTTTGTATTATCAAATGAGACTACTTCAATAATTTATGATCCAAGACTAATAACATTAACTTTTCTATACATTTGATTGTGTTGTATGTGTGACAATCGTCTACATGTACAACTTCACATAATATGTGCATTCCCAATCATTATCTTATATAGGGCACTATAGATTTACAATTACATTAATAAATATAATTAAATATAGTTGGTAATATATAAGCTCTAGAATGAGAATGCTAAATCGTACTCCTCTAAGATATTGATTTATTTTTTTATCTACTTTTCCTCCACCACTACCAAATGGTTACACACCCGTATAAGTTAAATCAATAGATATATAGCATTATTAAATTAACATATTGATTCATACATTAACAAATATGTAGAGTGTTGTAAAACTATACTCATACATGAATCGCCAATTTTATTGGGTGTCCCTCATTTGATATTAGTTTTATACCCAAAGGATCAAAGAAATACACAATATAGTACTCAAGAATAATCACTAACAACTATCAATGGTTATTTTTTAGTGAATAGAAGGAAAATAAAATTAAAGTCAAATTCCACAACTATTGTATTCATAAGTTAGAAATATAAACAACAAGCCCAAACCTTACACAACATTGAATGGAGCTATGATCGTGGCCCTGGAAGTACCAAAATCCTTCACCACGGTAGTCATGTACAGTTTGATGCTACTCAAATCTCTAACTACATTGCTAATCATTGATGGCATTAGGAAATGCCACGTTTGATATTCTAAACTCAGTAGCCACATAATACGAATGATTGAATATATATATATATATATATATGTATATGTATATATATAATGTGTATATATATATATATATATATATATATATATATATATATATATATATATATGCAATTGGAGGATGGTCGAAAGAAAAAATCTCTATTTGATGGGGCTTCTTACTATACCTATGAATTCCATTGGACCCAGAAATGAGACATTGGAAGAATCTTTTTGGAATCAGTTGATGTATTGGAAACAATTATAAAATGTGTATTCTTCACATATGATGAGGTATTCAGACTCATTGTATCCATAGTTCTATCACTGATGTGTTCATCCATTGATGGTAAAATAGCTCAAAAACATCTCTCAACACTATAATAGTGTCGCGATCTATACCTAGGGCCTCCTCCTGAAGGTCAATCACCTTGGTATCTGATTTCTCTATATTGTCTAACCATACTATCAAAACCTTGCAGTTAGGGCCTAAGGAATTGAACAACTCCTGTGGAATAAAATATGGGGGAGGAGGATTCAAAACCCTAGTCTTTTCTTAGTTGTTATGGTATGTATGCATGTATTCTCATATTAACTTCTGATTATTTATATAAATTTCAATATGCATTTGTCATACCTCAAGAAATACAAGTAGTCATTTGGGTCACCTTCTACCTCTCTAACTGTGGTGGCATCCAGGTGCTCGTATGGGATAGGTGCATCTCTCCATTTAGGAACGACACATATGACGTTTACAAGAACATGATCAACAGGAAGGGGAATATCATGAACTGTATCAGTGAGTGAGTAAGCCTTGACATCTTCCATGACATTGTATGATGGAACAATGATGGAAAGATAACATTTTATGGCTACCTACAATTTTTATGAAACAAAACATTTAAAGTAACACACATATATGCTAACTTGAGTGATTACTTTGTTACAATATATATATATATATATATAATTTGACTTAAATTGAATCTTGCACCGGCCTTGCCATGTGGATTTGAAGGACTACTCCCAATATACTACATGTGCGTGTGATATTGTACAAGATATGTGATTGATAGACGAGCTTGCGCTGCCTGAGAAGCCTTAAACTCCTCCAATGTTGGAGCTATCAATATTTGCACATCCTCCTAGCTGTAAACTCTTGCCAGATTTGCACTTTTGTTGCTCTCCAGTGGCCCTAACATGGATAGGGTGCTCTTCCACCCCTTGAGCAACTATCAATTCATCATGTGAGCCTAAGGGGTGAGTTTGTCCTCTTTTATTTTCTCACCTAGATCCAATATTGATCATTAAAACTGACTAACCAGTAAAACATAACAATCTGGTGAAAAAATAACATGGACATATTGTGAGACCAATCCATCTCCTGGGTTGCTTGGATGGAAATTTCTTTTATTTTGTTTTTCCTTCCATCTTTCCATTCAATATAGAAAGACAACTATCAAAATCACTAGAAGATTTAGCAATAGGAGTAGAAGGAGATGGCCCTTTCTCTTGCTCTCTCAATTGGTGACATTTATTATAACCACCTAAAGCCACCGGTGGTTGAGCACATTCTTGTCACACCTTTATTTTTAGTATCATGAATTGCCTTATGAATTCAATAATATATATTGTTGACTAATCATTAGAAATCATAAAATTTAGTTAATTCAATACCTTGAATGCATATGCTTTTCTCTACTCAACAAACTCTTGCCAATCATTTTTATCAAGATAGGTCTATTTAAGGGCGGGTTCCTTTTCCTTCTTGTCTCAAAAGTTGTAGTCTCTTGTGAGTATTGTCCCCCAATCTCTATGTCTTCTCTCGACGAGTTGCATAATAGACTTGTGATGTAACTTTTCATCAAGATCATATCGACCCTAAAAAGGCTCAACATCCACTACTTTTTGGTAATGTAAAAAGAAAGACTAGGAAAAGATTATAAAAACATAAATGCATATATATCACCTCTAACTCCCTCCAAACGAGGTCTTTATTGGCCTTACTCACTTGTCTCTATCCTCAACATCAGGAGAAACTTTGCTTCAAGCAAGGACCCCAAAGTAGATGACAAAATCCAAAGTAATTGGTGTGCCTAGTTCACTAAATTCAACTACACATTTCTTCCCTTCCCTATTTGAGGCAATTTTCATCAAATTTACCCCTCTCTTACATTTAGATTTATCGACATCATCATCACCCTGGTCAGGATGCCCAGTAGGATCCTCATGCTCAAGATCCTCACGCTTGGGATCTATATGCTCCTAGTGATGCCAACTATAAAATTAAAAGTAAACATTTGAAAAAGTCAGATCACATATGAAAAAGTCAAATCACATGAAAAAGTCAGATCAATCATGAAAAAATAAACATGTTATATAATGCAAATAACATATGAACTATTACATATAGTATATCTTAGACTAATATCCCTTCTATTTGATCTTCATGTGTATAGTCATACGTATTAGATTCAACATTTACACTTGGTAAGTCGACAGAGAATGGACTAGAGTCATCATACTTGTCATAGCACTCCTCTTCATCAATAGGATCTGAAATGAACTATCTGGTTCATCCTTCTCACATGTCCACTACAAATTCACTATTATGAAACTGAGTTCCTCAACTACAACTCCTTTTTTTTAGAAACCCATTTACACCTAAATAATGGAACTCTAAACTATGTGTAGTAAATCTCCATATGTCTTCAATAAGATCATAATAAGGCATCTTTCCTTCACGTGGACTCTTATCCTTGGTACTAGAAAAATATAATGAAGACACCAAAAGGGTAACTCCACTATTTTGGATGACTCTCTTATTTTCCTAATGTTTTGTGTAGTATGACAATCCATTAATGTCAAACCCTTAGTAAGATGTAATGTGCATTTTTGGCTTATATGCCAACCAACATTATTTGGTGTTTCAGATAGTTGACTCAATGCTTTCTCTTTAAACCACCTAATAAATGTCTAATTATGCCCTCTAGTAAAACATATTTAACTAATTCGGGGGTAAATTCTCTTGACCTCGTTGGTGTGTTTGGTGAAATTAATACCCACGTCATCAATGTTGTATAAAACACACAAGTGTGCTTGTTCCCACTACTCACAACTGATATTTAATTGTTGTTCTCCCTATGTACCTTTGTCAGAATAAATGTCAAGATTCGTAGTATTAGAAGGAGTTTTCATGAAACTCAAAAAGTCATTGTAAAAGTCCATAGCCTCCCTAGAAACATAGCCCTTAATGATAACCTTACAAACCACTCATGTACCGCTTCAAAAGGATACATCCAATGTAAGAAACTGGGCCCAACATTTTCACTTCCCTAGTCAAATGGACAATCAGATGTACCATGATATCAAAGAATGAAGGGAAAATTACTGCTCAAGTTGGCACAATGTAATGACTACTTCTCTTTGTAACTTATCTAGAATCTCATATTCAATTACTTTGTTGCATAGAGTGTTGAAAAAGAAGGAAATCCTAGTGATTGCAAACCTTAAGTTCTTATGAAGGATAGATTGAATAGACACATGAAATATATATTGCATTAGAGTGTGAAAATCATGATATCTAATACCTATCAACTTTAGATCCCTCATTGATACCAATCTATAGATATTGGGTGAGTATCCTTATGGTACCTTAACATTACGCAAACACTCACAAAAACTTCTCTTCTCCTCTGTAGACAAGGTGTAACAAGGAGGAGGTAAATATGTGTGACAACCCTTGGTAACTTCTTTCGTTAATTCTTTTCTTATATCCAATTCACGTAGGTCCATTCTGGATTTCATGACATCTTTAGTCTTGCCTTTTATATTCAACAAAGTACCAATGTTTCTATCACTAGGTGAAGCATCATATTGGGATATATCGGGTTTTATCTGTCCCAAACCCAAACCCACATTCTAAAGTGGGACACAGGTCGAGTTTGGGCCTGAATAAAATTAAAAATTTATAGTATGTACCTGACCCATATAAGCATGCTGGGTTTTGGGCCGGATTCAGGTTTGACCATATAATATTAAATGACCATACTAAATTTTGTTAAATCTAACTTGCTAACATGAAAACCAAATTAGTATGATATATATTGTGTGACCAACATTAAAAATAATATATATAATACTTTGTGATCTATGTATTCAAAATATGTATACCTTAGTTGTGTGATCCCCTATAGCAATGAAATGGATATTTAAACAAAATATTTTCTCATACATTTGAATGCATGAGACTTGTAAATTCAGTGCAATTTACAATGTTGTGTCTTTTTGCTTCCTCATCCTATATGTATATACAATGAAATGGGTGTTGGAAGGGCAAAAGATCATTTGTCTCCTACATGTGGGCATATGAGCAAAAAATGAGTAGAATCTACTATGCATTGAGCTAGTTTCTTCTTTATGTTTCTTTTATAAGCTAATGACATGACCTTTCTGAGTGTTATATACATTACATATCAAAGTATAAATGTAATATTTTATCCAGTTGTTAAACTAGACATAGATAAAAAACAAAAGGTTCCATTTGAAAGACACAACAAGATCAAAACAAAGAAATCAAGTATGTCTATCCATGTCAATGATGGTTATCTAACTAGTATTAATTCACTAATCATTTTGATTGATTACGGATTATCTATGTTGTCATTGGTTCAGTACATACTGCATATTGCATAAGAAATCTATATATTTTTCTTTCAGGACAAAAATATACGTATAAGTATACAATGTATATAAATCTAATCTGGGCATTCGGGTTTTTGGGTCTGGGTTTACCTAATCCCATACTCGGCCCTAATAAAATTTGGGTCTAACATTTAGGCCCGACCCACCCATATTATAGGTTAGATTCGGGTCCGGATCATGTTATGTAGGTTGGGTCGCGGGTCGGATTCTGACCTGATGCTCAGCCGTAGCTATCACAAATATTTTTCTCAACATGATTGACATCGATACAATGTTAAACAATCAAAGAACTCCAATAAGGAAGATCCTAGAATATTGACCTCTTTTTGAATAAAGTCTTTTCATCTGTGGGTGTGGTACATGATCTCTTACCAAAATGATTTACAATTTTGTTTACTCTTGCATAAAAATCTTCCCCTGACATATGTTTAGGGGCACTCCATTCCTCAGTTGAGCCATTAAATGTTTTGCACAACTTTTAGTAAGCATGCACCTTTGGCAGAAACCTTTGACGACAAAGATATAAAGTTTTACTACAATGTTTTAGTTGGATTGAATCAGAATTTTCCTCACATATAGTACATGCATTGGTTCCTTTGACATTGTAGCCAGATAAGTTCCCATAAGCTGGGAAGTCATTAATAGTGCAAAACAACATAACACATAAATTAAACATCTCTCCATGCAAAGCATCATAAGTCATCACACCTCCCCAAAATTACTTTTGTTCATCAATCAGAGGTTCATGGTAAACATCAATGTCATTGCTAGGTTTTTTGGCACGCGATATCATCAAGGACAGCATGACATATTTATTCTTCATATACAACTATATAGGGAGATTGTATATAAAAATCATGATAGGCCAAGTACTATGTTTTTTGCTTAATGTTCCATATGGAATAATCCAATTAGTACAAAGTCCAAGTCTTGAACTTTGGGCTTCTTCACCAAAGTCAGGATACAATATATAAATCTTCTTCCATTGTGGGGAATCATACACATTCCATAGCATACCATTATTGTTTTTCTTTACCTTTGCATGACAAGATAAGTTTTGTTTGTCTACAATATTAGAAAACAAGTGTTGAAACTATGGTATTATAGGAAGATACCACATAACCTTGGTAGGAGACTCAGTTTTGGTTTTACCCAATGTCGTCCTTTTGTACCTAGACGCCCCAAATTTTAGACATTCTTTCATATTGATATAGTCCTTTTAAAACAACACACAGTCATTTGGGCATGCATATATCTTATTAGCCTCCATTTCCACTCAACACAACATCTTTTTTGTTTTGTATATTGGGATTGGAATCCTATGGCCTTCAGGAAAATTTTCTTTCAACAAAGACAATAGAGAAGTGAATCTTTTTTCACTCCATCTATTGTTAGCCTTCAGAGTATACAATCTCAGCACAATGTTCAACTTTGTAAACTTATTACAACCTAAGTATAATGGTTTTTCAGCATCATGCACTATGTTTTTTAAGTAAGGGAGGTGGATCTCTAACATTTACCATGAAACTATCTAGCATCGCATCAATCACATTTGTTGGAATTGGTTCATTCTCATCAACATCATTAGACATTTCTTCTTCAACACAACTACCACTAATGACATATGTTGATCTGCATGCCAGTATCATTTTTTATAGCCATGTACAATCCCATTGCACATGACATGATCTTTTATCATGTCAACAATGTCAACTTTCAAATTGTTACTATAATTTCTACAAGGGAAAAAGAACCTATCTCCAGGTTGGTTGTTATGTTCCTCTGAAAATCTTACAAACCCATTGAGACCTTTAATAAACTCTAGAGTGCAGCAATTTGGATTAGACATCCATGATCCATCCATTCCATGATCAGATGGGAGATGGGTAGCTCATCAAGTGTTAGCTAATAAGCTAATTTTAGGGGGGGTGTTTGAATGATCCCTAATCATCTATTAGCATTGATATTCATGAATGTGTACCACCTATCCCATTCATGAACACTTCATCTCACTAGAAAGTGTATAGTGTTTGTCCAATTTCAATAAATTTCAACATCATTTCCCCACAGTTCTCCAAGTACACCAATGTAGATCAACAAATACCCACTTACATATGTAAACCCAGAGAACAAAAGGGGAAATGTTATCAAAATTTATTGATATTGAACATGCATTATACGTTGACATGCTAAATGAGCTGAAGTTCTCATGAATAGTCCCAAATTAGGGATTATCTAAAGTTTACTCCTAATGATTAAATCTTGGATGGGTTTCTAGTCCAACAACATGGTTTAGAAATTAGGGTTAAACTTTGACCTAGTTTGTGAGCAACTAAGAGTATATATTTAAGAAAATAATTTTGTATGAATATATATATATACATATATATATATATATATATATATATATATATATATATATATATATATATATATATTTATATAAAGGTACTTAGCCTATCATTAGACATATAGATCACAACAAACACCCAAATACGATAAGATCACATGCATGTATTAGATTCTCATCACTCACCCTAAACAACTCCATTTCAGGGTTTTTGTCAAGTTAGATTCAAGTTGGTTATTATAATATTTGATGATCTTTTTACTAAAATAGGGTTCATCATGGATGTGTGTTTCAAGATTCAAGACATTTTGAGGTTCCGTTAATTTCCTATAATTATTTCAAAGTTTAAGTCATATATGCACAATTTAGAGTCCAAACTTCCATATAGTGCATAAAAGGTTGATTACTAGTAAGTTCAAGAGATAACCATTGTATTCAACATTTCAACATACATTCAATTATCAACATAGATACACCATTGTATTCAACATTTCAACATATATTCAGTTTTTACAAGATACACAATTGTATACAACATTTCAATACATTCATTTATCCCAAGATACACCATTGTATCCAACATTTCAACATATTCAATTATCATAACATAGTGTGAAGGTAGACATTAGGGTCTCTAATTATCATGGAGTTACTGGTTTCATGAATAGAAAGGGCTTCTATGCACAAATTAGGTCAAACTATCATGGAGTTACTTGTGGAAGCTCCAGAGTAGGAGGCAGTGAGTATCCAATGTTGGAATAGGAGGAGACAATGAGCAGTTTACACGCTCGATCACTAGCAGAAGGGAGTGTCGGAGGAACTAGCTGAGAGAGGCTCCAACAGAGGACAAGTAGGATGGCAGAGAAGGAGGAGCAGGTGTTGGTGGAGAAGGAGGAGTAGCTGTCGATAGAGCTCATTGATTGGTGCTCTCTAGAGAAAAGCATTGGTGCTCGCCAGAGAACATCACTGGGGGAAGGTGAGATGGAGGAGGAGCAGGGTGGAAGACTAGAGGAGGAGCAGTGGTAGAGCTCGGAGGAGGAGCAACAATGATAATCACCCCTGGTATCAAAAGAGGGAAATTAAATGGTAGGCTCACGGGGAGGAAAATAAGAGAAAGGGTCTCTCCATGGGTTAATTAGCAGATGCATACCTCATGGGTTATTTTAAAAATCGATGACGTATGGCCTACATTGTCGGTAGAAACCAAAATATCACTGAAAAAATAGTTGCCTGACTTCAACTATGTTGTTGGTTGATTAGACAAAACCAACGAGTAATGTTGCCTTCCAGATACAACCTAGAGATACCTACATCGTTGGTTGAGGTGATGACATCTGATAAGAAAAACCAATTTAGAGGGGGGATTTTGCAGGACACTTGGCATCTACCCCTTTCTCGTTGTTCCCTATAGGTATAATTGACAATATATATAAATAAGAATTATAAGGAGACATTTGATGTGTTACTATTTATCCCTTTGGTTATTGTACCAAAAACTGACACAATAGGTTTTGGAGGCAAATGAAATGCCTCCCAAAAATTTTGCGTGAAATTGTACTTTGAGGGGCGATATAGATCATCGATTATTTTGAGAATCAACTGACGATATAAATAAAATGCTGCTCATATTTACTCAATGGAAAACTGTGGCAATTTTCTTTATGGAATCGATTTGAAAGAATACATAATCAGTTTCCTTTGAAAAAAATGATTCCATATTTCATATCTATAGTAGTCTGAATTTCAACATAACTATGAATTATGGACATGTAGAAACCAAGGAAGGAACCAATGGAGGGGTCGTGATGATAACCTCATGGAATGGATATCTTCTTTGATATTGAATATGGGTAGGCCTTTCCCAATCTAAATAGAGGAGAAACTCATGAGCCACATCAGACCCTAAGTAAAAAAAAACACGACCATGATATATATATAGTCAAACATGTGTTGGCCTTTTAGATCCCCTGGTCGGTGGAATACTTTGATTGGATAATAGGATGCTAATCCTAGAATATGAATATTTTTTATTGACAAAGAGGCAGACATACTAGCACTCAACATAAAAGAAGAAGCCTTTGAGAAGATCATGAAACCATGGACGTATACCATGGTAGTCGTGGTGATGGAAAGAATGATTGGACATTTGAACTTGAAAGGAAAAATCTTATTAGTTGGAAACTAAAATGGGCCTATACAATCATCGATCCTGACAATAGTTACTATATAGTCCAACTCACTATGGAAGATGACTTCATCACAACAATGACTCGAGGCCCCTTCCCTATGTTGGATCCCTACCTTACCGTTCAGATATGGCAACAAGACTTCAATCTAGGGATGGATAACCCTGAGTTCATGACAATTTGGATAAGAATAAATAAAATTTATCACCTTTTATCTATGAAGAACAAATTCTAGAGAGGGTGGGTAATCGATTTGAAACTTGGTGAAAGTTGATAGAAACGCATGGCAAAAGAAGAGAGGCCATTTTTCAAGGATTATGATGGCAATAAAAATGAATATGCCCCTTGAAACTCATATGTCATCATGAAGAAAAAAATATAATGTTGAGTATGAAAATGTGCCTATGTTGTGTTTAAAATGCGGCAGAGTCAGACATAAGAAAGAGTTGTGTGTCTATGTTCAAGCATAATAGATCCAAAATGAAGTTGACCCACAATACCCAAAAACTAGTGAACGAACAAGAGATCAATGGTTAAGTGAAAGCTTGCATGCTAAGAAGATACCTAGGAGGGATACAAAGAGGTCCCCACCAAGACAGAATCAACAACATAACAACAACATGTTTTCAATCCTTCAAAATGAGGAGGTGGGACAAGAGGAGCAAGAATAAATTTATAGGTACCAATACAAAGCACTATTGACCACATAGAGAGAAGTAACATGAATTAAAAAAGACAAGAAATACACATAAGGAACAATAATAGAAATCAACAAGGTGTAGGACACCAGGCGCAAGGGAAATAAAAAGAAACTAGAAGACATGTTGATGCCAGTGGGAACCAACACACGAGAAGAAATGAAGGTGAATTTTCCATACAAAATAACTCAAGCAAAGAAAAGCATATTTTTGTAAATTTCAATGGGGATAAGGTCGTGGATGACCAAGGGGTGCAAATCAATAGCATTGACAATAGTCAAATCACAAACAACTTCCAACCAAAACTTTTCCTTCATATTTGGTGGAGGCAAACCTCCTAATGGTAGAGGGGGTAACAATGCAAGCATTCATTTGAGTAACAAGAAAGTAGGCAAGATCCTTCAGGAGAGTGTAAGTTCTTCAAGAAAGGAGAAAATCAATCACATCCATAGGAGCTTCAATAGGAAGCCCTTCATGAAAGGATGGAGGGGGAAAATGAAGAGATGGATGGGATTGACAATGAGAACAATACCCAATATGTTCAGATGTTTGTAGTATGGAATGTCCAACGTGTGTCCAAAGACGATACTCAAAACTACCTACATGTACTGATATTAAATAATAAACCAAAGTTTATTGTAATCATGGGAACTAGACAATTAGGTAATACAACTACTCTAACGACCAAGAAGAAGGGTTTCACCAACTCACATAGAGTGGAGTCAATTGAATTCTACAAAGGTATATGGATAATATGGAAGAATCTTGGTATAGACATCCAAATTCTAGAAAGCCACAAGTACTAAATTCAAAATTTCTTCTCAAACAAATATTTCATCACTTCCATCTATATAGGTCCATAGCATGGACCCAGGAAACTCCTTTGGAATCACATCAAACTATTGTCATATACCACTAAATCATCACAACTCTTAATTTGGTACTTCAATGGTACTCTCAACAGGGACAAAAAGAATGGCCTCCGGGTCCTTCAATCAATCAGCTACAAATGAGTTTATGGATACTATGAATATGCCAACATGGAGGATATAGGGACATCAAGTTCAAGTACAACATTCTAGAGAGGAAGTTTTATTCATAGACTCGATAGAGCTCTGGTTAATACTGAATGAGCCAATGCTTACCATGTACCATCATAGAAGTACTACCCATAATTCTTCTGACCATGCACCACTCCTACTTTCTTGAAACATAAGAACACAAAAAAACACATTTTTCCGAACCAAATAAATTTGGTAGGAGTGGTCAAAGTTTAAAATTTTCCTTAAATCAAATGCAACAACAGATTTGTGAACAAACTATCAAAAAAATTAGAAGGGTTAAGTCAAATATGGGGGATGACAATATGTGCCAGAAAAAACACAAAGGGAAGAGAAACATTATAAAGAAAATATAGGAGTTGGAACAAGTATTGGGTAGTGGCTATAGTGAGTACATTGACTATGATCATATGGGCATCAGAGCACAGTATGAAATAATTCTTCATGTGGAAAACATCGATCGCCATCAACCATCAAGATGCAATTTGTTTCAACATTGGTATACCAACACAAAGTTCTATCATGACTTTTTCTATGAAAGGGGAAGAAGGAACACCATCAACAAACTAAAAAGATGAAGATGGGATATGGATTGAAGGTAAATAGGATCTGAATAAGTTGATTTTCAACTATTTCTAGAACTTACTCACTAATGCTAATATGAGGAGAAGAGGTAGACTAGGAAGCACATATATAGGTTCTTTCAAATAGCCAAGTGACAGTCATATACAGGCCTTACAAAACCCAGTCACTAAAGAGGAGACACATGAAGCTCTAATGATGATGGCCCCATCTAAGGTACCCAGATTGGATGGTATTGACACATGCTTCTTACAAATAGCTGGACATAGGTTAAGAGTAATATCATCAAAATGATTACTAAATTCTTTCAATGTGTCCATTGCCTAGGAAACTTGCTCACTCCATGATGGTATTCATCCTAAGATCACCAATCTATCCATATGCAACCAAAGGTTGATATCATCAAATAATGTCAATGCTAAGTTAATGTGATCACCTGGAACTTCACCCCTTAAATTTAACTTCCAAATTAGACTGATCTGTTTTTATCACCTTCTTTCATGTTTGAATGTGTTTTGATGCACAATTGATTCTTCTAGTATACATTTATCACTACAGAAATACTTAAATTGACAAAAATCATGTTTACCTTCACGTCACACATTGTCATCTTTCTATTGAATTTTTTTTATCATATCCTTATGTACATATATATCCTTTTCTTGTTTTCATTTAGTAGAGATATGTCTCATGTTTGCAACACATAAAATTTCATCCAAGTACGAGCTATGATGAGAAAGATATGCATGTTTTAATATCCTTGTTCCAACAACCTAAATTACAAATTTTAATCTTTTATTTTACCGTTGTGCCAGTCATTTTGGGACCCATTGTAGGAAGTCACATGTGCAACCCACACTTTCCTTCCTTCTTATTTTTAGTGATCCAAGCACCCTCTTATGGACCAATCATAAGGCATGGTTGTATTGACAAGGGATCGCGGCCCTTGAATCCATCAGCCTTGGATTGAAACCCCATCCAATAGCCCTACTTCTATATTCAACCTCATTTCACCATGTTCGGAGGCCATGGTACTGACCTCCACCAACCACTACTTTTCTCGCCTCTTTAATGTAGGATAACTCTACTTTTCACTATGAAACTTCAGTACCTACTCTTTCCCACTCTCTTCTTGGTGTTTTGCGAACCCTAAGACCTCCTTGCCTTATTTCTTCTTCCTCCTCTAGCTTGGGTACTATGAAACTTCAATGAGTGTGGCCAGCCCTCAGAACCATGAAATAGATGACGGAAGCTGCTTTTGGGTTCACCAAAGTTTGCCTTTCCCCGACAGCCACCTACTATGGCTCAACTCCTTCCCAATTGTAGAGCCACGCGGGCTCCGGTGACCTCATGCCATCATGAGTGGCGCCTTGTGCAGGTGGGCATGTACAAGGGAGATATGATGGGAGGTAGTGGTTGTTTCTTAGGGAACTCAGCCATATTCTCACAGGAAATGGGTGGTAGTGGCCAGTCATTGTTCCAGAACCAAGGATGAAGTGGGTCGGGGGCATCAGTAAGCAAGGCATGTGAGGCCTGACTACTACAGGCGTTAACTACAACACCCACTCAGGGACCTTAGATCTAGATCCAAGGGTATAGAGCATCCCAAATTATGGTAAATATTCCAAAAAATGATATCTCTTTGGTTCTTGACCCAAATATATACATATAATATGTCATTTTGATCGAAAAATATGATCTTTTTGAAGAAAATACTTTAGAACCTTATTTCACTCGTATTTTTATTAATAACCTAACATGTGTAATTTTGGTGTCTTTTTATTCTTTTTATCCTATGTGAATGCATGATCTTGATCCCTCATGCCCCAAAACGTAATGATAGTCTAATATTAGTGCATTGAACATCCTTATGTATAAAGATTTGAAGTTTATCTATCTTTACACTCTTAATTAGTCTAATGTTTCCTAATTGACCTAAAATGAGTTGTTATGCTGAAAATCACCTCTTTGATGCTTAATCTTGATGGAATGATCTCCAAGCCCTGATGCTTGCTCCAAATAAGTAAAATTTTTTATGTATGTTGAACTAAGTTTCATACTTGTTCATACTGGTACCCTATTTTAATCAGATGGTGTGTTTGATCCTTGAAATCTGTTTAATATGGGTTCCTTGTTGTTGAATCTCAACCATTTCTCTAATGGGGGTCTTTTATGTCCAAAATGATCATGTGCACCTCTAATCAATTACTTATAATGTTTGTGCACCTAAATACTTTGTAGATTAATATTGTTCCATAATGTGATTAAATGACCTGATCTTGACTTAATTTGTGACCTAATGCACATGTTGATAACGACATCTCTAATTTTGCATGAATCTTGATCTAATGAGGATATATGACACTTTATGACTTCAAAACAATAACTTGATGATTTTTATGACAACATATCTTACTTGATCTAACTTATACTCAAATGATGACTATCCTGCATTGAAATGACCCTATATGACTAGTTCGACTAGGTTGATGCCTAGGTTGTTTATGTTACTTTGACCTCATGATTTCTATAATTAAGATCTTGAAACCCTAATGTTAGATCTTTGATTTGGTAGGGATGTGTCACCCTAAGATCTAAATGAAACCATGATGTATGATCCAACATGATAATGAACATGCATGACTAGTTGAGATAAGGAAATCAATCATAATGGTTTTGATACATATATTTGGGTGACACAATCAACCACCACGGTTACGATTAATGAAACCTAATCTTTCTAATTTTTAATCCAATTATATTTATGTATAATCTCAAAACCAATTGATTGACTCTATTGCCAAGATCTAGTCAAAGTTGGTAATAATGGTTTTCTAAACCAAGTGGTTAATCTTATGCCCTAATCAAGGTACACTTTATCCTCCTATTGTCCAGACTAGTAGTATTGAAATTTCTTGTATGTATGTATGCTAAAACTTCTTGACTTTATATACTTGTTCTAGCTACTTGTTCCCTATGATTAGTATGTTAGCTTTGCTCGGTTATACAAACCTTGCTTACCTATATATATTCTTGGGGTAAGGACACAAGTAATGATGAAGTAGGGTTAGCTCATTGACTTTGGTCTTGAGGTCCCTCACATAGAAATAGGGTGACATATACTCTTTGAGCCTCAAATGCCCCTCATGGACCCTTCCTTTGGGAAAGTTGGTCAATGACTATAAAATGTTGTTTGGTATAATTGAAATGCATCTAAAACATGCTTGCTTGTTAATAAAAAAGTCATTAATGTTGTTTCTTTCGTTATATATACTAATATAATTTGTTCCAAACATATACGTTCTCTTAAACTTGTGAGTTTTTATTTTATAGTGTACTCCACACAGTTATTTTGATGTGTACCCATTTAATGTTTTTAGCTAGCAGGTACACTATGACTCTTGCTATGATCATTTCTTCCTCTCTGTAATGATAATTTGATGCTCCTAATATGATGATATTGAATGACATGCAAATGGAACTCTTATGAGTTGATAGATATGGGACTAAGATCTTGTGTCAGGTAGTAGTTTGGTTTATTTTTATGTAATGTTGTCACTTATTTGGTTTTTGATTATGGTTTTATTCATGCATATGTTATGTGATCCATTCCAGGGATGGACTCCCATGTTCACTCACCTTTGGCTTGTTTAGCCATTAGGAGTGTGGACTTAGGGTAATAAATAGTTATGCGACCATTTATTTCTAAAGTTATTGTCGAGAGACTTAAGTCCTTTGTGCCTAACTGAATATGACCCTTCCAATCTAGCTTTATAATAGGATGAAGGATCACAGACAACAATATCCTTGCACAAAAACTTATAGATTCTATGAGGATTAAAAAAGGAAGCACAACCTTGATGACAATGAACATAGATTTTTCAATATCGTATGTAAGACTCATCTAGAGCTTCATCAAAGATACCTTCAAATGCACAAACATCCCTAAAGAGTTCTTCAATGTGATGTTGCAGATGATTCATCTAGGATAAACTAAAGTAGAGTGGAATAGAGAATAATTAACACCTATTCAACCTAAACAGGGAGTGAGATGGGGTGATCCGGTCTCACCTTACATTATAGTGATGTGTCTAGATTTCCTATTTTAGAGAATACAACAACTAGTAGATTGGAAATCTTGGAATCTTGTAATAGCATCTAGATCGAGTTAATACACCTATATCACATTTATTCTTTGCCAATGCTATTTTTTATTTGAAGAGAAATCTACACATCAAGCAAGGACATCCATCAATTACTTAAATCACTTGAGCAAAGATTCGGGCCTCGAGCTTTTAAGAGAAAAATTTATCCTCCATTTTTTGTAAACACATCAGCTATCTTACAAAGAAGGATTAGTAGGGTAACAGGAATGGGTTTTACATCTAATCTAGAAAGATATATTGGAGTGCCAATAATCCATGGAAGGTGTAAGAAGGCCATGTATGAATCAATCATCAATAAGATCTATTCTCGTCTAAATACATAGGTAGGGAAATATTTGAGCATGGTTGGAAGAGTTACATTAGCTAAATCTAGTCTTACATAAATACATGTGCATACAATGCAAACTGCAAAGTTACATAGTTTGGTGCACATTGACATTGATCGGACAGTATGGTGCTTTGTCTGGGATGATAAAGAAGGTCAGGTTATTAGAAAAGTTGCTTGGGAAAAGATTATTGTAGGGAAGAGTGAGGGAGGACTCTCAATCAGGTTGTTTGTAAATATGAATGAATCTGTATTAATGAAGATCACAAAGGATGTTCTTTGGTGCAACTCGATGGAACATAAGTATTTACATGAAACAACTAACACAGTATCCATGTTGCGGTGATGTATAAGAAGGAATTTTGATATCATTCTACCCCATTGTTGTAGATGCATTATAAATGGTGAAAGTACAATACTATGGGATACTTAGATTCCTCCAATGTAACAGTCCACCAAACTGACTTCAAGGATCATATCTAAAGAGATTTCTGACCTTAAGGTTGCAAGTATAAGAAAATATTATGGAAATTGGGACTGGGATTTCATCAAGGAATGTTTCACTCTAGCATAGCAGAATCCATTCTCAATATACACGCACCATGTCCTAATGTAGGATATGATTACTAGATCTGGGAGCCTAGTACAAATGGTATTCTCACTATAATATTATCATATTGACAACTTACCAAAACCAAGAAGAAAATATCATTGAGGAAAGGGAATGTGTTGTAGAAAATGAAGATACCAGAAAAGATCAATTTTTTGGTTGGCTATGCATGCACGATAGTCTGATGAAAAACCACATAAGGCATCGAATGGGCTTGGCGAGTGATCATTTCTTCAATTTTGTGTATGAATGCAAAGGAGTGTGTTATGCATGTATGATTTCAACACTATTCCATAGGTATGGAATACCCTACATGCCAACCTAGAGGATAGATTCTATGATTTTACTGACTTCAAATCATAGTTGAATACTATCATAAAAATGAAAATAGGATATTATGGGTGGATGGATGAATGATTAGTGATCAGTTTGTACATCTGGAAAAGAAGGAACACCTTAATCTTTCAAGAAAAACATGTTCGCACACAATACGTTGCAAACTGTTTCAACAATATTTAAATGATATAAGCATAGAATTTTACTAAAGATGATAAGCCAAGAGCACATCAACTGAACAAACCCTTGCCCCAACATTCATGAAGGATGATAATATATGTCGATATTGTTGAGGACAAGTAGTCAAGGAATCAGGTTACATGTGCTATTGTCAAAGATGATCAAATGAATTGGATCACTTCTTCGCAAAGAATGCTTACGGGTAGGGACACACTTAATGTGGAACTCAATGCTATTCTACAGTGATTACAAATAGCCTTTTCTTACATATGTGGTGCATACAAGTCTATTCAAAGCCAATAATTGCATGCAAGTTGATTCATTCTAAAAAGGAAGATTAGGGAAAGTATGGCGTGGTATGTCAGTGGATTTTGTGATCCCTAAGACAATTTGATGTTTGAGTAGTACAACACATAAGTAGGTCATACAATAACCTAGTAGATATATTAGATAAGATACTACTAGAACACCTAGATTATTTTTGGAGCTTGTCACATTATGTTGACTTGTTGAGATAGGTGTATGAGGAGGAGATACATGTGATTGTAGGCAACACAAGATGTAACCCTATTAATAATTAGTGAATAAGGTGGTTTCTAAAAAGTAATAATTAGTGGGGTCAAAATTTTAGAGGAGAAAGTGTTTATCAGAGTTGGACATAATCAAACTAAACCTCCAAACCATGCCAAATTGAACCAAACTGACTAATTTGTTTTCCAGATTTGTTGGTCTAGTCTGGTCTCAAAACTATTCACACTAAGTCTTAGTAGTCTGATCTCATTCAAATGGATTGGTTGAGTTTTTCAAATTAGACCAGACTGCTACTTATTGTTGTTGTTATTACTTTATTTACACTTATATTATTTTAATATAATTATAGTGATTTATAGTAATAACTAACATCATTAAGACACTTCCTTGTATGATATATGTTGTATTTTTAAGTCAATAAATAATGGAATACTATAAAGTGTACATAACTAAATAAGAATTAATTTGACCGTTCAAAGTAATTCAATAAATAATATAATTCAAAAATAAAGTTTGTTACTTTGCCATTGTTGCATGAATTTTTTTTTGTAGAATTCTCAATTGCAAAATGATTATATGTTTATGATGTGTTGAAATATATTCAATTTTGATACTTATGTATAATGGTAGTTGCATCTACCCTTGTTTCTTTTTATTTTTAAAATGTGTTGCCTGAATTATATACCTAAACACTTTAGGAATCAATTCAATTATAATTCATGATTAAACTACTCTTCTAGGTGAATTCCTATGTGTGTGGCCCTATAGGCCCAATATCACATTGGCAGTGAATGTCCATAAGTGGTTTATGACACCACAAGCAAAGAGCGGTTCCTAGTCACACTTCAGTGCTACCCAAATGAATGGAAAGTTGGAGAATGACTTCAACCTACAATCTGTTAAGGTGTTGCAGTGATCATATAATTCCTTTGTCTCTAATATCCAGAATGAACTTGAGGCATGGAATCATCACCCTTTCAATGTTCAATCCATGTTCCTTAAACCAAGAGCATATTGTTAGAGATATATATGACCTCAATATCATATATTGATTCATACGTGCATATGCATGCATTTCTCAATCTCACTTATCAAGTGCCCATGATATTGAACTCCAGTAGGAGGGATAAATCCCATCTATATCACTCACAGTCAATCCCCATGTATCACAACTACCCAATCATCACCTTTATGGAAATCCTTATTCAGGATTACGTTGGATGATGTCAAAGTATATTGAACGACATCTGCAGAGTGTAGTGATTTTACATCAAAGAGTCACAATCACCACCTTCACTATGCGAGATGACTATGACTACCAAGTATGGTTTCCATGTGTCACTCTCAAGGTGGGTATGATTAATACATTGTTCTCTATCATGTATCTATGTGTTTGGTTTGATATACCATACCATGACTAATCATATTTTGTCATGAATTATAGTTGTCTATGTGCCTTCCACAATAACATCCAACCAGGGACATAACAAGAATGTACATACTCTTCACATCTGTATGATATCATTGTTCAAGTCATGTACTTGAAGACATATGTCATTGAGTAATTATCATTCTTTTAGATATTAATTATGTTTCCTCATTGTCTCGTAATTGAGTGAATCAGAATGAATTGAAAGCTTGCCTTGATCATTATTAATTAAATCCTTTATGCCATCACAATCATCGTATGATTGGCTCTTTGGACATACATACCAATAGCGATTCCTCCAAATTTGATTGAGGTTCTCTCCTCCTTGCTTTTATAAGATTGTTGACAATTCCAAGTCTAGAAATACAGAAGGATCAAGACCCCTTTTTGAATTTCGCATAGAGACCTACAAATAAGAAAGAGAGTGAGAGACACAAATGGAAATGGAAAATACATGTTATAATAATAATGATATGGTTATAATATACTGTAAATGAGTGATGGTATGATGGGTATGATGGCTTGTGATGTGATCTAGTCTCATTTACTAATCAACATCTCTTATGATAACGTAAATATTGATGCTCCCCCCAGAATTACTACCAAAAACTCGTTGGTGTGTATTCAAACAATTCTAAATTTACAACAATCTCAATTCATCCTCCCTACAAGTATATGGGTTCATTGTAGTCAAGGTTGTGTCCTAAAGGAGCAAATATTGCTAAATGCAAGAGTTATAAACTTCAAAATCTAAGTAATTTATCAAGAGAAGGTTTGTTTTCATTCAAATTAACTAAACTATCAAAAGGAAAGGAACTGAAATAGAGGTTACTTATATCGAACGGTCAAGTTTGATTAGAGATTCTTAAGGATAGGGTTTCACTATGATAACATGACATGAGATAACAACAAATCACAACCGAACAAGAATAATCACAAGGGAAATTTTGAGTTATATACCTATCTTGGTAGTGTAGAACGGTTCTAACCTTATATAGAACCATGGGGAATATATGCAAAATAAAACCACCTAAAACCTTGAAATCCCCACCACTACCTAGCCACTCCCATTTTCAAGGAAACAAAGTTATGGTAACACCTACATGCTTCAATGCATACCTTCCCAGTATATACAAGAAGAAAAAAACATACATATAAGATGTCCAATAAAGAATATAAAAAAAAGCATTGATGCATCATAGAACAATAACTAGCACTAAGTAAAAAATTCATTATTCAACAAGGCATGACATGGGTGTTGCTCCTCCATGCCCAATAAAGAGAGATATACTCGTCTATGGTTGTAGAAAAAAGGTATGAATAGTTGCAAACATAGTTGGACATCATAAATGAAAAAAAAATAAACATGTATGTCTGTGGTTCACTCTAAGGTGAAGAGAAGAAAAGGTTGGAGATCTCTGATGCAAAGGAAGATGAAGAAGTTTTGCTCTCGGGAAAACAACTTGTCATCTTTGGATGTCTTCAATTGATCCTCCCTCTTATCTAGTTGAGTCCCACTTCAAATGATCCCTAATAGTCCATGATCATTATCCCAAGATGGCTTGGGGTCATGTATATAGACATGGAGCAGTAGTGGACATGTTTGAGTGAAATCTACATGTGACACGACATGTAGTTTAACCTACACGGTGTTGCACTTGAATTCTTGCAATTTTAATAGATACACTCATCTTCAACACAATGTTTCGTTGGTAAACACGACATGTAGGTCATATGTTGTAAAACAAGTCTCTAGAATGAAACGACATATAGAAATTTAACATTGTGTGTTGATGATTTTTTTCTCTAGTTTTAACACTAATGTGTGTTGGAATTCAACACCGTTGTTGCTAACTACTGCTCCATATTTTGCAGTCTGACATGGAGTGTAGAAATTCAAACCGACGAGTTGTTGACATGTTGTTTGGGGAAATGGTGTTGCAAGCTTACACAGTGTGTTGGTCACTGCACATACCATGTGGAGTGTCATTTTAGTAATTTTATACTTCAAATTGTGTGCATGGTTGGGTATTGAACCAAGAAGTGATATGATGATCTTCCCCTCCTCATTTTGATGTCATATAATTATATCTTCCATAAAATAATTGAAGAAACATGAAAGTAAATATTTAGCATGGTTGGAGGCTAATTTAGGCAAAATGGGTTGAAATATAGGTGAAAGAGTATCCAAAAAGACGATATAGATTGAGCACATAAAATAAAAATAGATATCACAATAAGAATAACAAAATTTCAGCAAACCAACAACATAACAACAAGTTAAACAACAAAGTACAACATATCCAAAAATTATCAGGACAAAAAGAATTGACATTGAAGTATGACAAAGGAATCCAATGAAAAATAAGTGTAAATCCTAAAAATAATTCTTTATATGTTTAAAAGTAATGACTAAATTATCAAGTAATAAGTTTAAACAATAATAAATACACATAATTTAATACATGATCCAAGTATGATTCACATTAATGAACAAAAATGAATCTATGTAGATTGGAGGCACAATTATCATTACCCTCTCTCTTACAGTCAACCTAGGCCTGATGAAAGATGAATGTATCATTTGGCATAAAATGTTTGAGAAACTTGTTCAATCAATCACTTAATAGGAAGAAAGGGACGTCAACATATCCATTTGCAATTGGTTCATTCAATCTTACTCCTGCAATCATAGATGTAGTTCAACATTCGAATGATTCAACATTAAACATTCAATTTAGACAACATGAGAATACCCTTACTAAGAAAAGTACACTCTACTAGATGGTATGGCCTATATAATAGGAACATTGGGCGGTATACACAAGTAAAGGGATTTTTGTAATACCCTTCACATTTGACAGGTGTAATCTTAGAAAATAGAATATAATGTCATAGAACACTATAGATGTAGAAAATGGACCTTCCAAGAAAATCCCTTTCCATTAATCTCCACTTAAAAATTTGGTATAACGTGGGTAACATTTATAGATTGCATTACCTACTCGGTAGTTATAAATCAATTTATCTTATAGACATTGAGGGTAGTGAGGATATACATGGCTTGGTTTCCTAAGAAAAGAAAAGGAAAAGTATCATAAACCTAACCAATTTGGTTAGTGTTTTTATTCAAAATAGAGTACAAAGGGAGAGAAATAAAAGATGAATACAGAGGAACCATCATATAGAGTACAACACTTGGCCATATGTGTAAAGGATCCACAGATCTGAAGAAATTTCAATTTAAAAATACAACTATAATACCTTCAACATAGATAACTCCATAGGAATAGAACTTCAGACAAGGAATTTCCCCTCCATGCTCATGAAAAATCATTAGAACTAAGCCTTAGAACAACATACATAATGTATAACCTTCAGAAGTCTAGAATACTAAAATCAAACTTCAGATATTTGAAGGCTATTAAAATACAAAAAGAATGATGATAAATCATAAAATGTACCTTAAGAATGTATTAAACAATGAATATTAAATAATTTCTACTTCTTTTTTAAGCATGAGTGTAAGGCCTCTATAGAAAAAAATACTATACAATGAATAAGGAATTGTAGAAATCCTTTTGGACATCTAAGCAAGCAATGAAATTGATCTGGTCACAAATAATTTTTGTCAACATATAGATATCCATAGATGAGATTTTCAAATTAACATATTCAATACTCAAGATGAGATCACGTCACTTACTTCATTTTGAAACAAACAAATCACAAGATTCATTAGTCTAAAAAACATCCTTAAGCCTATGTATAAAGTAATACTCAATGAAGTCTCTCTTTTTGCAAACTGTGGAAGAATAAAGAGCAAAGAAATAAGTGAAGTTCATATATCTCCTTTAGAAAACTAAATAAGTCGGACAAAGAATTGCTCTAGGAAATGAAAGAAAATCAAGATACAAATTCCATGAGTCTTAGACATGAGATTCCATAATTGATTATTACTATCCTCTTCAAGATACCTTGTACACCTTGTTTTGTACAAAACAATAATAAATATTTAGCAACACTTTAAGCTTACAAAAAAATTCCAACATGTTAGATCAAATAGAGGATTAAGACAAAAGGATAGGACATGAAGAAAAGACCAAATCAAGTTCGAGTCTATGTAAATTAAAAGTGAAAGGACCATATTTTCCTTTTGCATGAATAAAGAAAAACAAAATCCTGTGAGAAAAATATAACATCCCAAAGTGTCAACTATACTTGATTTCTAATTGATATAATTATTTTTGAATGCTCATCAACCTCACTATAATCAATATTATAGAGAGTCGTGGACCATCCTATTGGCCCCTATTTCAAGTACTAGGTTAATATTAGTGGATAGTTACTTCCTACAAATAGCATGTCATTGATCCAAAGTGATTTCCCACATCATGAAGTTCACATGTGTATTGGACTATTACAAGTCACATCAGAAATTCAGACTCAAACCCAGGATAACATAACACGTGTCCAAGTTTAATTCATCACAATACTATCTTCCTAGGGATTCTTACAAAAGATTTATGTATTGATATAAATGGTAAAACATAATATAAAGGACTTCAAATTATCCGGTAGTGTGATGGGCTAAGAAGAAGGTAGAATTATGCCTTGAAAGAAAGATGAATTGAAAACTAATTAGAAAATTTGATAAAACTCTACAAGCAGAGTGGGTATGCGTGTGTAAAACATGTTATGACCATGTGTTCTTAGACGAAAACCATATGTTGTTCTTACAAGTTCATTGAATAAGAGTATAATTCAAGTTTGTTGTTTTTCACTTGTGGCCTCGTATAGAACAAGAAAAATGGGATATGCAGCAAGATAGTGCAAATACATAGAATATAAGGAAACAAGACACCACATGGAACAATGTTTAGTGCCAAAGAACAAAGTATAAGATGTATCTTAATATGAAATTGTTTCTGAGTGTAGTAGGGACTTCCCAAGAGGTGTTAATCAAAGTCTTATGATATGGTTGATATTGAAACTTTGGGTTTGCAAATTCTAAAATAACATGTGACAATGAGAAATGTCCTTCATCAACCTACTGAGAAAATACTAAAAAGATTGAGAAATCTTAGCTTATAATAGTCATCCAATAATAAGAAAAACAGTCTAACCTTGTCTTGAAAATCCAAGGAATTAATATATGAAACTGAGGCATTAGAAGTTGAAAAGCTTTGTTTCTTATGGATCATTAATTTGCTACCAAAATATCAGCATATATTCAAGATTGTTCGGATGGACAATAATCAAGGAAGTTGGACAGGTGTATATGTCCTCATATGTATAGTGATAAGCCACCAAAACATGTCAAGACACTGGATTATGTTACAAGGCTTGCCTTTTTGGTCTAAGATTTACTGCCTCAGGCAATACTTGTAGTACAACACCAAAATAGACTATCCCAAACTAACATGAAGTGGAGAGAACTTAAACATTGATGGATCAATCAGACAATCCACTACTTCCACTTAGGATAGTAATAGTGACATTTGAAATGACATTAAAAATGGTATATCACCCTCCTTAATTTCACTAGCTAGCATATTCTCACCTAAGTTGTTCTCCAACACACTCATTACAACTATTTTCAAAGGCTTAGATCCATAACTAGGAATGTATCCTTCTTCAACAACTTTCTCCCAAAATCTCTCAGTTACCTAAGTGTCTATTTCCTTGTTTGCCAACTAGTCAAACACTTCCTTAATCATGATGCCTACAATCTCCTTAATGTTGAGCTTGGTGGGTTGTCTGAATACAATCATCTCATCTACCCTATTTAGGAACTCTGACCTGCAATATTGCTTCAACTCCTTATTACATGGCTATTTATCCTAATATAGAAATTTTAATTCTCATCATAATCTAGTTAAAGACAATATTATGACCACCCTTCTCAATAAAACTTCTACCAACGTTGGAAGTCATGATCAACAAACTACTCTTGAAATTTACAATGTGGCCCCTAATATCTGTTAGTCTTCCATCTTCCAAGATTTGTAACATCATGTTGAAAATATTTGACTGAATGGATACTCCAACAATAAATGTTAGGCAAAAAAAGGAAAACATTATTCACGTTTACTTTCAGATAGTGGACATACGTTTAATACAAGCTAAGAATGGAATGGGAAGTAGGAAAATCTACTATAGAAAACTTATAGGACAAAATAAGGGTTAAGATGGATGATTCCTACAATAATTCTTATATATTACCATTGGTTTTTCCATCTTTTCCATTTGGAACAAAACTCATCGAAGAATATGATGCGATGGGGAGATAGGTAGAGCATTCACACAATAGAAATATTAGTGAAACTTGAATATGTGATAACTACCTATCAAGAGACAAGTCTAGAAGGACCAAGATAGATTTAAAAACAAATGATCATGTTATTACTTTACATATATTGTAACAAACAAAAGAGAAGAAAAGAAAGAGGGAAGGGGAAACAATTGCTTATTATATTTTCTTCATCATTAATGTCCCTAGGAAATCTTAGAAAGGATAAATACCTTGACAATTTCATGATAATGACCTGAGGAGAATGTATAGCTCACAATAGCCAAAAATTTATCATGAATTATTATATAACCTATAAGGAAACCACCAATTTTTCTTCAATCTAGAGAATCAATTAGTGTTGTCTTTCCAAACCCATTGATTCCCACTAGTGTTGTCAAAACCTATTTTTGCGGCCCTATTACCATATTGTATGTATAATTTAATAGTTTCCAAAAAGAGATAAATGATAATAATATGGTCTGGTCTGTGGTGTGATTTTATACTTGAATAGAAAAAAAGGTTTCACACTAAACCTTTGGAAAATAGATCTCTCTCCTGCTATTAAAGTAAATAAAATTGGACATATTTCAAATGAAAATCACACTTTAGTACAATATAAACCATGTCATTCCACTAATCAACCCTTCAAATTGATAATTGTAAGAATCATTATCTCATAAGATAACCACTAAATCAGGGTACTCATAATCCAGCCCAATGGCATGGATCTTTAATTGACATATTTATCACACTGATGTATTTATTACTATAAGAACTTGTAGGCACAGATAGATAGCATATGTATAAATGTGTCACTTACCTATTATCCACAAGAAGGATACAAATTGACCTTACAATACATTTTAGGTATCACAATGGTTTCAAAAGTATGAAAAACTTAAAAAAACAAGTTGAACAAAAAAACAAATGTATAGATGATGATATGGTTGCAATGCACCTAGGACAAAAACTAGAACATAATAGGAATTTTTAAATATGTATTAATGTCAAACTCACCATGGAATGATATGACTAAAGGGAATTATGTAAGTCTTTTTAGTGAACCCATGAGTATAGTATATGATGTAGATGTGATGTATATCATACAAATCATATACGACACATGTATATAAGAACACAAATAGATATTTAAAATATAAAAAACTCCAAGAACATGTGTTAAGCATTCAGAACACAACCTTCAAATAAAATTTCTATAATAATCAAAACAATTGCAACCTTAATGAAAATCCCACTCTTCCATTACTTACACTAATAAAAGAATACTGACTACATATATATCCATGAAGAACCAATCTCTTATATTTTACTCAAAACTCTAGGAGCACCCAAAATCTAATAATGGTAAAACTTAGCATCGGGAAATATTTTATGAAGGGATGCATTCCATATTGCCTATTGAGGAGATGTTTTCTTCTTACCAACAAACTCCTTCTCTCAAATATACTTATTCCAACTAAAGAGTTATTTGGCATTTGATACTTTGATGAAATGAATATAATATCAAGAATACACAAATTATGTGCTAATAACTTATAAAAATATGATATGTGAACTTGTTCATAGAAGTAGTTGGTATTTGACTAACATATCCAATAAGAACTGTATGTTGTATACATTTTATCTTTATAGGAATGAAGTAGGCACATTCTTTTGACTGTGCAGCTTCATCAACCACCAAAACTTCAAGTGCACTCAACATATTGAATCTAATATTTCGTAGTGTAAGATATTTTATTTAACATTATTTTTAAGAAACATGAGAGATGTAGGTGTTCAAATATTTCTCCCACACATTCTATAGTTAGATTATATTCTTCATCAATATATATATGTTGTGTACCTCTCGTTGATGGAAATGAATTAAGCCATCATTGAATAGGATTAGTTTTTAGTTTATAGTAGAATCATAAGGCTATCCCCTTGGGTATCAATGTTGACTAATACCTAACAATTCTATTTGAAATGAAACTATTGATTAACTTAGGTAAAATAACTACCCATAGAACACACTATAGTACAAATATCATTTCATCACATCATATGATGGGCACGTGCATTGAAAAATATTAATTGACATTGAGATGATAGCACATCGATGAGTAAAAAAATGAAGGTTATCCTTACCAATATTCAAGGCTCGGATCATAAGACTTATCATCTTTAGCCAACATGAAACAAACAAAATCCTCATAACCTATCATTCCTTCAACCTTGTGAACTTTCTTAGAATCTAAGAATAACTAAAGAAAAATAAAATATCCTACAAGAAACATGTGAAAGAGTAAATCAAAATTTATTTATATGTTAGGTCAAAACTCATTTTATGAACTTTGACAAACTTTCACATACCTCAATGCATTTTTTGGAGCATACAAAACCTTATTTCAAACACTCTATACACTTTCACTGGTCTCCTTTTCATTTTAGATGATACAATTTAACACTTGAAATATGGTGAAGTGACCATAAACCATCTAACACATTGCATATATCCTTCCAATGTGGAAAAGTGTAAGGATTACTTGAAACACCATATTGATCCATGTTCTCGTAATGAAAATGTGTGCCAATATACCACAAGCTAGAAGGACTTCTATGACAACACCACTATTATCACAAAAATTCTACCATAAGTGTTTCTACCTCCTCCTCTATTAGATGGTCTCAAATATCCTTATTGGTGAAGATGATGCAAAATTGTCACTTCTAAAAACCACTTGGTAAAGATATAAATAAGTTGTAAGAATAGATTTTGAAATTATATGATTGTAAAACAAAGACTTAATGTACATTCTCTGTGCCTTTCAACCTTTAAAGATTCATGTTGGTAAGTTGATTATTAGCAATACTTGTGCAAAGTTTGACATCTAGAAGTAGAGGGTGTTAGACACTAGTATTCAAAAAATATAAGACAACTCAAAATTGAAACTAGGTTTGTCACAAAATAAAAAAATTAAGCTCAACATCAACATGTGGAATTAACGCTAACATGCCAAGAGTTGATAAGACCTTGTTTAGTCGATAATTCATGAGATTTGCCAAAGATTAGGAATGATTTCTTGATTCTTCCCTAGATCTTTCTGCTTAACTCTTTCTAAAAGAATGATTTGTAGCAAAGTATTCATACTACTTTGCGCTTGAAATAGTGCACTGTCATGCACATAATGGAGAAATTGCTACTTGGCAGCCTACCTATCTAGATACAGAGGTGCACACAAGTCACCCACTAATCATGTGATCGTGAACAAGAATAATCATCAGATATGGATGCACCCCCATTCTCTCATTATTTCCAAGGGTCCTGTTTAGGACATGACTTGATGGAAAAATCCACACACCAAGAACATTATTGTCAAACTCATCTAGTAGGTAGTTATGATAGTGCAAAATTAATGTGGCATACAACTCCATAAATCTAATAGTATTTCATTGAAATTAACAAAATTAACTAGTTTTAGGCATATTAGGGATTGTAGTTGTTGATATTACTTGATTATACACACATTAGTAAGGGATGCTCTTTTAACCAAATTTCTATCTATAGACCAAAATATAACTAAATATTCTTCCTATATATAATTCAAACTTATATCTATTATAAATTATGAAATATGAAGTTTCTTAATAGATAAAAAAATTACACCATTCTAGAAATGTATAAATATTTCTCTTTGCAAACTAATTCATCCAACGTATAGTAAACCTAGTTCTAAGTATTTTTCACATGTATAGTTTGTCTTTCTTCCTTTTATAACTATTATAACCTATTGAATAAATAAAACCTATATGTTTCTTACTAACTTCTTTGTAATGTGTGGTCACTACCTAGCATGAACCATAGTCCTACAAATGATTGTCTTGTGGCTTCTTTGGTTCCCCCCACCCACCCCAGCTACCTCTTTGTTCCACTATTAAACACTTAATTGAATATTAGATAGCATGTCATAACACAGATGTCTTGTAAATAAAATACATACCGACTAAGAAGAAAGTGGAGCCTAATGAACTAAGGGGGTGTGACATTCTATAGGGGAGAGAATGAATGAAAAAGGAGAAATCATGTAGGAAAGTTCAGGGAGATCTACATGTTTAGACATACATAATTCTATTGTATGCACACAATTACACTCTCTTTATTTTATATGTAGCTATAAATATGAGCATGCATATACTGGTATATTTTCTCTAATATATTCATATAAAAAAATACAAGCAGCAAAATGTTGATCATTTATGAAAATCCTTCATAAGAAACAAATGAATAGAAGTTTAGCAATTTAAAATGATCAAAATGGATCATCTCATTCCACTTCTTTTCTGGTTGCAAGGTTTATGCATTCAACTTTTGTTTATGAATTTGTTTTGCTTCAAATAGGTGTTATTTTTTCCTCATTACTAATCTACCAGACACAATTGCCTTCGTTGGAATTTAGAAGGTTAAAGGTGTCTAATAGAAGTGGAAATATGAAACATATGGACATAATGTGTTGTGTATACAAAAGCTTTGGATATAGACTAACAGAAAATCCATGAAATATCTACTAAAGTTTATTAATAATGTGTCGTTATGGATTTTTCATTCAACAAACAACTAATCTAAATATCTACATGATTGTGGTTGTGGTTTGATTGTGCAGGGTGTGCCCAGAATTGTGCTCCATCCAAAATGTGCAGCTTTTTATCTATAATTTGTAGTTCAAAATGTTTTTCACATGTGTCAAGTGCACTATCCACTTAGACTAGGGATAGTATAGTGCAAGGTGACAAGGAGATATCCAAAGTTGTTTTCTTGTGCAAGACATTATAATTAAAATTTGATGTATAACCTATAACCATGGTATGCTAAAATACTTGAAATAATTTCAATTGTTGATGTCACTATTAAAGATAATATATACATTTAGATTAATACCTTATGGAATGAGAAATCTAGCTTAAACGTTGCAATGTATTATCACCTGCAACATTATGAAAAAGTAACTTAGATTGAATGTAAATAAATTAAGTGATTGTTGATTTAGACTTGTTATGTTTTGACATTCTCTTTATCCTTCATTGGTGCTGAATTATTTCAAGGAAAAGGAGGTGGATTGTTCATCTTATCATGTTTTTCCATATAATCAAGTGATATTTCATTTTACACCTCTCACTTTTGTTTTCAAATATGGAAACCAGATCTATAGCCATTTCACACTTTTATATCTTCTTCAAGCAGTCATTGGCTAAGCCCTTCATATATATCATACTAGTCCTTCTCTTTAATCAAAAGATTCCACACTAAAAAAAATTAATGAAGCCCTTTTCATGAAGATATGTGGGATTTGTTCATGGCAAAGAATGACATTGGAGGAAGTTGATGAGTTTCATAGACTCTCACAATGTCACTCAACGCACCAAAGTTGGTCAAAGCTTGTTTCTATGGAAATAAATCAAAAGACATAGAATATTGTGCATTAAAATTTTTCCAAACATATGGACTGATAGTTTACTACCATATGGTAGTATCATAGACAAAACTGTATATAATAACATTCATTTCAAGCTTTAAGACTTGATGATAGGGAGTGTGGTTTCATGTGTAAACTTTTGGGACACCAAGTTCATCCACTAGCGGTGTCGATAACATTTTGTGGAGCTAGTTGTTACTATCTTCTCATAGGATGACTAGTTTGAAAATAATGAATGGAGATGAACACCTTCAAAGACATGAAAGTCTAATACAAGATCTGCCTATCATCTTCTCACAAAATGACAAAGTGGTACAAGCTACTTATGCGGAAAGTGGAATACATATCCTTGCTTAAAAATTAGGAAGGAATTTGCAAACACATCATCACTTCACTCATATTCCCAAGATATTATGCTTGTAAAAGGGAAAACTCCATCTAGTGCCATCTTCTGTCGAGAGACCAAGTCGATGCTTTCCTCTTCTACAACATGAACAACTTGATTCAAGCCAAATACACCATTCAGAAACCTAAAGGCATATTGGCTTGTCACCTTTTCTTTTACATGTTGGTACATCTAGAAATGCAGGAACAAAGAGGTATTTAACAACACAAAACATACTATTTCATACCATATAAACTTTATAAACACTAGAATGGATAACATTCAAGAAGGGGTTTAAGTGGCATAACTATAGAAATAAAACCAAACACATGCAGACACCACCAACAAAGTCACATGGAAGAGATCATGTTATGGTTGGAGAAAGATGAATGCAGATGCAACCAAACTCCACTCAAGAAACAACATGTTTGATTATAAGAAATGGATTTTGGACTTGCTTGAAATGGAGGACTACCAAACTGCATGCTACAGATCTAGTTCCATAATATGAATAACTAGGAACTTTCTAAGCTATCTACATGACTATTGTAGTAAAAAATAGTTAAAAGAAAGATAGTTAGAAATCAAGAATTTGTGAGTTTCACTTACCCACAGTGAGCAAGGTAGAATCCTAACTGGATATAGAAGAGTACACAACTCTATCCTTTCATAGATGATATTGGAAAGGTTATGAAGAAACAAAGGAGTCCTCTAGGCATTGTCACTCCATTTTCAATAGTTGATCTTATTTTTTTAACAAATATCCAAAATTGATCATAGGTTGACAAGAATTTCATAACTTAACAAAAATTAGTAAGAAGTATGATGAAAGTAGTTGTCTTTCTATACATGAAAATATTACATCCCTCTCTTAAATAGGAGTGGAAACAACAAGCAACCACACAACAGACCCAATGGGTGTATTATACTTAGGCCCATATTACATAATACTTAAGTAAAAGGAAAATATAATTAAAAGGAATAAAACAGTAGAAGATTAATATATGTCTCGATACTCCTCCTCAAGTTGGAGCATAGATAATGATCATGCCCATCTTGAAGCATATCTCCTTAACTTTGTTGTCAAAGAGAGACTTTGTAAACATATTTGCAGTTTGCTAATGTGTAGGTAGAAAAGCGGTAGTGATCATCTTCATCAGCACAACATCTTTGAGAAAATGACAATCCACCTCAATATGCTTGGTCCTTTCATGAAATACATGATTTTTAGCAATGAAAGTAGCAACATGATTGTCATAATACATTACAATGGCATGAGTGATGGGAAATACAAAGTCATAAAGAATATATTTGATCCATAATAGCTCACAAGTAGTATGTCCCATTTCACGATATTCTAATTTTGCAATGGATCTAGAAATGACATTTTTGTACTCATATTTTGTACTCAATCTAGAAACAACAGTTTGTATCTTACTTCTCTAAGTAACCAAGTTCACATATAGAATCCCACTTTTTTTATAAAACAATCCATGTCCAGGTGCACTCTTCAAATATCTCAATACTTGGCATGCAGCTTCCCAGTGGCACTGCCTAAGACAATACACGAATTGTCTAAGAACACCAATAGCAAGATGTAAAAGTTTTTTGACCAAATGTGCTCATAGATAAATTTATCTTCTAAGGTCTAAGTAGACACTTCTCATAGAACATGTAACATCCCAGGATTTGAGGCCTTAGATAAAATGATCTTAAATGGTATGATTGGACTACTTATATCACCAAGGTTCACCTCCTTTTCAGGGATCCCCTCACTAAGAACTCCTGAAGCATGTTCATCTTGGGGTAGTACTAGGATAGGTGACCAGTCGGGAAGTTGATAATGGCTTGTTCATGAGTGAGGACAAAGTGTGTAGTTAAGGATAGTGGTGGTATGTGGGGCCATTCGTCATTCTTGAAACTCTACTAGAGCCTTTGGCAGTGGGCCTGGGCTTTACAAATGGCATCAAAACCCATTCCCCTACAATACTTGGAGCCCACATGGGCATGTAGCATGCCAGTCTTAAGTCGTGCAGTCTAGTCAAGTTGGAAAGGGCTATCTACTGAGACGAGATGGAGCTGCCCTTGCGCCGGTAGTCGTGGATGGGAGTTGGGTGTCCATGGGACATTTTGGGTATGCACTGAAATGGATAAATATTATGAGGCCATATAGTTGAGCCTCGACGAGGATGTCAAGTGTCTAAGTGGGGGAGATTGTAACATCCCAAGATTTGAGGCCTCAGATAAAATGATCTTAAAAGGAATGATTGGACTACCCATATCATCAAGGTGCACCTCCTTTTCAGGGAGCCCATCACTACCATAATTAAGAATGCTCAACTTGGAGTAGTCCTAGGATGGGTGACTAGTCGGGAAGTTGATCCTGGCTTGCACGTGAGTGAGGACAAAGTGTGCAGTTAAGGCTAGTGGTGGTCTGTGGGGGCATTCATCCTTCTTGAAACTCTACTAGAGCCTTGGGAAGTGGGCTCGGGCTTTACATATCATGTGTTTGATACATAGGGGAGACTGAATGTCTACAACCAAGTATTCCATCTTCAGTATTTAAGTCTAGAGTATACTTTCTTAGAGACAAAGTTACTCCATCCTTTTTATGTTCTACCTCAATGCCAAGAAAATACCGTAGATACCCAAGGTCTTTGGTTACAAGATACTTGATAAGATATTTCTTTGTAGTGGAAATTCATGCAACTCACTGCTGCACAAGATGATATCATCAATATAAAAATAAGAACAATTATGATAGAAGTAGTGGTTTTGATTAACATCGAATCGTCACATTGAGGTCATATGAAGAAAAATTTGTATAGTATGAGGGATAATTTGTCAAACCATGCTCAGGGACTCTGGATGAGGCCATAAATGTTTTCATCAGAAGGAATGATTTCCCAGAGTGTGATATATAGATAGTATCCTATAAATCTCCATATGGAAAGGCATTCTTTTCATCTAATTGATGTAAGTGTTGCCCTTTATTAATAGCAATAGAAATTAGAATATGTACATAATTAAGAAGAGAAACATGAGAAAAGGTTTTAGGTTAACCAATCTCAACATCTTGTGTGCATCCGTTAGCAACAAGTCTGGCCTTCAGGCATTCAAATATCCCACCAGGCAAATATTTCACAGTAAAAACCCATCAACAGCCAACACGTTTACTACCTATGGGGAGATCAAAAAGGTCTAGTGTCCCATGAGAGTGAAGTGTGTCCATATCCTCCTCCATGGCTCATTTCAACCAAGAGTGTAGTAGTGCCTCCTAAATGTTTTTTGAGATAGAAATTACACATAACGTAGTAGCAAACTAGGCCATGGAAGCATTCAAATGAGATGTAAACACATGTCTAGAGATATAAAATTGGCACTAGATCATCACCTCTTTTGTAATTCAATGGGAATGTCAGAATAAGAAGTTGTAACATAATCAATAATATTTCCATTGTCTTGAGGCAGATCATCAGTATTATAAGATGCCAAAGTAGGGGATACTTTAGGTAGAGATGCAAACATAGTGGGGCCAATATGGGCACAATCGGGAGTGGCATATGGTTACAAGGTTCATAAAATAAATATGTATCTTAAAAAAAGGTGATGTCCACACTGACATACAAACAACATGCAATAGGATCAAAACATTTATACCCCTTTTGTGTACTAGAGTAACCAAGAAAACAAAGTAGAAAGCATGAGGTGATAGTTTATCACTCCTAGGTTGGTGATTATGAACAATACATAGGAAGACAAAAACTTTTGGTGGTAAATAAAAGATTCTTTAATGGGAATAAAGAAGGTTATAAGGAATCTTATTTTGGAGCATAGAAGAAGGCAATCAGTTGATGAGATAATTTTCTAAAAGGATGGCATCAACCCAATAAAACTTTGGTATTTACATTGCAATTAGGAGAGTGCAAGCTACATCAAGGAGATGTCTATTATTCCTATTAGCAACTCTATTTTTTTGTGGGCTATAGGGACAAGAAGGTTTGTGAATAATCCCCTTGGGGATAAAAATCTTTTGAAAACCTTGTTTCACATATTCATAAGCATTATCAATGTGAACAAATTAAGGAGTAGTAGAAAATTGAGTCTTGTTTCATTTACAAATTGTAGAAAACCTAAAAATGATCTTATAAAAAAATAGATCCAAGTAGCATGAGACCATTCATCAATAAAGGTTACAAAAATAACATATTAGTATGAATACTAATAAGTCATGGTCCCCAAACATTAGAATGAACTAAATAAAACAAAATTGGACTCCCTATTGTTACAACAAGGAGGAAACATTATCTGATAGTGTTTTCCAAGCTAACAAGAGGAACATGAAAAGTTTTCAAGATACATAGTTTAAAATAATGAGATAAATTTAGAAGTAGAAGGATGACAGATTCATAGGTGTCATTGATGAAGGGATTTAGACCGGGCCACAAGAGCAGTATTGGGGGGTTGACGAGGTCTGTAGCTAATATAGACCATCTTCAACTTCATATCCTCCACAAATCATCTTCACCATTAAATCTTGCATAGTGAAAGTGTAAGGAAAGAATGTTACACTGTAGTTTAAGGTTGTGGTAATTGTATTGACAGATGTCACATTTGATGGGAACTTTTCCTCAAAAGAAATAGATTTAGGGAGATTGTTATTCACATATCTTTTCCCAATAATCAAAGAAGTGGACCCATCTGCTAGGTGAATAGGAAGATGACAAGTAGATTTCTTCATATTAATAAATAGTTTCTTATCACCAGTCATATGGGTTGTAGCACCCAAATAAATACCCCAAACATCTTTTGGTGAAGATGAAGAAGCTTGAAGACATGAGGGGTCACTCGAGTCTTTGGTAATGTTTGCTTGAGGGATAATAGTAGTAGTAGAATTGGCCTTGATCAATTTGTTAAGGTCAGAAGAACTCAATGTTACCATCTAAGGGTTGTTACCACAAGGAACAGAAGTAGAATATCCATCAACATTAGTAGTTGACACTTTATTGGCCTAGTCTGGTTACCCATGCTTTAGCCAACGTTTATCTTCACTGTGATTAGTATGTTGTAGAAATTTTAGAATCCGGTTTGGGACGAGGAAGAAGAGGATCATCTCCCACTTTTGTTGAGACTTTCTCCCCAGCCATAAGCAGGAATACCATGCCCTTGTCCAGCAACAACAAGGGTTGCATGATCCTCAGTAGTAGTAGTAGTAGTCATATAAGACACAAAATGAGATAGTCAAAGATAGACATCATCTAACATTAAAAAGGGTTTAAATGTAAGAATCTTTTGGTGAATAACTTCATACCTAGGAGGTTGGCATGCCAAAAATTGACACAATTGTATTTCCTCTTACTGCTTTTGCATCTTAGCAAGATCAGAAGATAAGGGTTGATGAATCTTGAGTTCACCCCAAATCCCTTTTAAAATGTCAAAATGTGAAGCAAATGATGGTTATCTTCACATTTAAAGGGATGTAAATGTTTGTATAGATCAAATACTCATAAAGCATTTCCTTTGCTAGAATACACTCAGGCATGGTGATCCCATGCCTCCTTGGTTGTGTTGATGAAGAGTAGATTAGCAGAGATATGTGATTCACAACTATTAAGGATCTAGAAGAGAAATAGATATTCACATTCAGCCCACTTTTTAAGATATGTCTTTCTTTTGTCAGATGATTCTTCAATAGATTTCTTTTTATCAAACATGTCTTGTTGTGGTGGAGGTATATTTGTGAGATGTTCCAGTTTTCCTAAATACCGTGCATAGATTTGAAAGGAGTGTTCCCGTAGGACATAGTCGGAGCCATTAAACTTCACATAGGTTACACACTTAGGGTGTGTTTCAGGGATCCTAACAGAGGAAGAAGATGAACCCACAATATACCAAAACAAGCTATGAAAAATAGTAGATTTATAGGTAGAAAAGGGTCAGAAAGTCATTGAGACACCATGTTGGGAAGTTGACACACCATATTGAGTGTAAAGAAAAAGCACAATAGTAGATTTGCAAAAACAACATGTTGTGTTAGGCCACAAACACATTGTGTAGGTAGTGAAACAATAGATTTGAGTTCATAAAAAACCTAAAATAGGTAGTGAACCTTATGGATCACCAAGAGAAATAGAGATATGTTAGAAAGATCCAGTCATATCAAATAATAAATAGACAAAGCCATATAAAAGGATTGTCATATATGACCACAAAAAAGATGTAGTACAACTTTCCAAACAATCAATTTTTAGGGCATAAGACTAATAGAGAGGTTGTAGGCAGTTCTCTTAGATCCTCTTACTGGGAAGAGTATAGGACTAGAAAGGGGACTAGATCTCCCTTGGTGTGATAATTAGTGGTGGATAAGAAAGAAGGCGATGAGTGGAGATGGGAGGAGAGATGGTGGAAAAGTTAGCTTGTAAAGGAGGGGTCCTAAGGTAACTATACGTCCTACTCTAATACCATGTTGAAAGTAGACATCTTTCTATATATGAAAAGAATATGAGTCTATACTATAAATAGGAGAAAAATCAACTAGGAAGCACACAACAAACTCTAATGATCTTATTATACTTAGGCCCATATTATCTAAGACTTAAGTAAAAGGAAAATATAATTACAGGGAATAAAATAGATGAAGATAAATATATATCTCAATAAAGTATATTTGAGTGGAAGTACATATGACTTATTTGCATAAATGTATCACACAAGCTCATTGTGTGAGGAATATGTTTTCATTTCTTTGTGTAGAAAAATATTCTAGAAGTAGTTTAGTGCTCATTTGGATGGATCTCTATATTATAGAAATGAGCACTAAATACATTTTTAATTCAAAATCAATTATAATAAGAGATATGTAAAAAATATTGAGTATGGCTTAAAAAGTTAGTAATAAAGAAACTTATTTGATATTGCATGTGGGTATTGTCTAATAAGTTTATTATCTATATTAGTTATGAGATTATCCATCCCTACCATGTTGTGTTGTAGCTAATGGTCGTAAAACAAGGAACATAATCTTACAAAGTGTTATAAGTATATCAGGTAGGTCACATTTATTTCAATTTGGATTATGAGGAACCTGGCACCACTCTAATTATGATAGCTGAATGAAAATTTTTTAGAGTAGGGTATAAACGAATCCATCATGTTCCACTCACTCCAAATGAATTCCTACTTATAAAACCAAGGGAACAAGGAAAAGTACATTCCCATCCTGATAAAAAACATATGTCACTCATTTTCATCCTAATAGAAGTTTAGTACTGTTAACCATGATTAATCTTATGTATCATACATGAACAAGAATATTGGAGGATAGATTTTGTACTTTAAGTAGAGGAGGATATGGATACCCGACTAAATATCCAATTGAACCAATTATAACACTATATGGCAAGTGATCCACTTAATAAATGACCAAGCCAAGTCATGTGCAGGGTCATTGTGTCATCAATTGAAATTCTAGTTTTTAGCATTCAAATGCTCCAAGTCGTCATCACTTTGTTGACACAAGTGTTAGTAAATTTTGGGTAAAGAATAGCAATTCAGTCAACACTATCAGTATGAATATATTTCTTTCAAAACGTTTATCTATCCATGGTTCAAAACATTAACCAACCAATTACATATAATAATCAGGTTTGTATTAAGGTTTTATGGTTTAATGATGCTCATTAATAAGTTCAATTTCTATTTTTGAGTGTCAAGGGATTTCTCAAGTTCAAACCTATTTCTTGAGACACACTACTCAAATTAAGCCTTCTTGTCATAATGGGATATAAATTTGGATGCCAAGTAATCATATTGCAAGCAAGTCCATCCAGTTCACCACATATAGCCATAATTCTACAATCTTACATGAGCAAATTGTCATTGATCTCTACCATTCTTCCTCCCTTTGTTTGTACAATGATGATTACTAGATTATACAAACTACATTCAATGCCAATGTGAGATAGGTAAGTGTCTCTAGTATACAAAACATATTAGTGTCTTAAAGATACTCCACAAAAATGTACTTCACATGAAAATTTTTAGATAAATAATAAAACATTAATGTTATTAATCTAAATTTATTTCAAATAATAAAATAAAGAAATTGATATTGAATTGCTTGGTTGGGGGGTTTGGAGTTGGTTCTTAGTGGTAAGAAATACTATAGAATATCCTTAAGAAAAAGTCCTTAATTGTCCTCAAAAGTGTGTAATGTGTTGCAAATATTTTCTAATAGAAGCATATTACTATAATCCGTAAAATTGTACTAATGATATATATTATGAAAGAGAAAACCCACTAGTTTGTTTTTGGTCCTACATTTCTTCTTGTAAGACCCATAACCTCGATTAAAGTGTTTAACATGCTTAATTACCATATTTTAGTTCCTTTAACCTTAATCTAAACTTGAAGTATGTTTTGGTATCATGTGACAAGCTTAAGTTTCAAATTTGGTCCAATTTGGACATTGTTTGTACAAGATATGCAATTTGATGTACATTTTGGACTTTTCAATAATTTACCCAAATCTGAGGTTTACTTGAAATTTTTCAAATTCATTATGTTCCTTAGATGCTTTCTTATCATTATTGAGCTTGTTGAGCCATGGGGCACTTAGTTTAACCTTAGTTTGGAGGTGTTTCTTTCAATGGTGACTTAGGGTTTCTTCATGGATGAGCTACCTTTAGGAGCCATCAACCAATGGTTCCCATATTTTGTTGACATATGAAGGTCACCAATAGGCGGTGACAACTTATGGTCATCCATGGATGGTAGTGGTTCCTAGTTTTCTGGTATTGGTTCACTTAGACTGGTGGTTCACTTAAAAGAGATGGTCAACTGATGGTTCACCACTTAAGTGACTAGGGTCAAAAGAATTGATGGTTCCTTTTCTTGGAGGTCAAGGGTCAGCCAGGAGAGTGAATAACTGAAGTTTAATAAGGTCTCAATGAGCATGGAACAACATATTGCATGGTCATGGAATCTCTAGGATATGGACACATGGAGAGCTTCTTTAACACCTCAAGTTTCTCTTTTTCTTTGTGCATAAGCTTTATATACCTATCCTTTAGCCCACAAATGAAACCTTTGGACTTTTATATCTTCCCTCCTATCCATAGATTCGTCTTTCACCTACTTGGGGGAAAATATAATTCCCATCATAGAAGAATATATCCAACCTTCTTGTGAGAGCAACTAGGGTTCAGATCTACCCTCATCTAGGGTTTGTGAAGCTTCCTTTAAGTGATCTTAACCTAAACTAGTAAATTTCACCTTCTCTACTCCATTTATTTCACTATTATTCTTCATCCTGACTTCTTCTTGGATGGAACCATGTTTCTCCATGGCAAAGTATACTGTAAATCTCAAAGAACTTATCTTCTTTCTCTCTGCACCTAGGGTTTACTCCCTTTCTTGGAAGAGAAGCTTACTTGGCCGAGTTCAAACCTAAAGCTAGGGAACTTTACCTTCATTGCTTAAATTTTCTTGATTCTTGGAGCTTGATATTCTTCCTAGAGGCGAGCTTTACAACCCTCTTCACTTTTATTGTTTACTACAAGCTTGATTAGTCATGTTCTTGCTCTAAAATGAAGATCTATGCATATAAAAGCTATTCTTTCCTAGGAATTCGATTTTTATGGTGTTCCTTGATTAGTTTCCTATTCTATATGAACCTAAAATTTTGTGCACGACCTTCCTAAGGTAGAGGAAGACTTGTTGCTTGATTATATACCCTCTTATGGTGATGAGTGCCTATCAAATGATGGCTTATACTCAGTCTTTCAGGCTGATTTTCAACTTTATAAATGAACTGATGGATGACCATATATTAGAACCTACGGAGATATCTTTGTGGCAACCGATGGTTATGACCAATGGTGTCAAACTATGGTCAAACCTTAGGTCATTTGTATAATCTTTCGGGAAGCTCAATGATCAATGGTTTATTGCCCTAGAGATGGCATGAACCAATGGCAATTTTTAGCTCAACATTTGATCGTGTTCAATGATGGTAGTATTGACCCCATAAGATGATGGTGACATAATGTGTCACAATATATGGTGGTGTAGGTTATCATACAATGGTGTAATTATGTATCATAAGTTGCTACAATTAATCCCCAAATTGATGGTTTCTTTGGTTATATGATCCAAAGGTTAAACCTACATATCAACTGAGAGTTTTGACATGTTAAACCTATATTTGATAAATCACCATAATAAGTGGATGTGTAACTTTAATGTGTTAAAGAATGTTACATCTAACCCTAAGGTAACTAAGTGATGGTGATAGATTGTAATCATCCCTCTTGAATGACTACTATGATAATGGAATTCTCTCTTATTGTTGTTGAAATATTAATATGTTGCTACATGAATATTATAATTCTTGACTATATTACACTCATATGTCATATGGTTGGTGACGGGTTATTGAGCCATGCTATATGGCATGGGAAGATAATAATGATCTTACAAGGTATTATATGATGGTCTTAATGACCTTGGTTGTGTTTGATCCCTAATGGAGGTGTAATTATCTTCATGATATCATAAGGGTTGGAACCCTCAGACAATGTGATAAGGATTTGAATCCTATGGTGGTATGATGACTAGTATAGTCTTGTGAATGGCAATGAAATAGTACAATGTGGTAATTGTGGTTAAGATTTGAAATCTTATACATTTTATATCTTCTAGAGTTGTTATACTTATACACTTCTAGAAATGAATTAGGATTTTTATGTCCACTTGTATGATGCAACCTTAATTCACCCAATTGGCAATAAATAATCAAGTGAAACCCTAATCATGTGGTGCTCTATGCCATAGAACCATCTTCAATGTCAGAATTTGTTGGATGGTGAAATGAGTGTTCCTAAGGGAAACTCGGAGCACATACTGTTGAGTATGCAGGGTGCAAAAGACTGTATGTGTTTCCTTGACATCCTTACTTATAGGGTACGGAGGATAGCTATGGTTGTGCCTCGAATATTGTGATATGTGAAAGACATCAGTGGGTATAACTACAGAATGTGTCAGGCTGAACGGTCATCTGTGACCTATTCTCTAGCGCTGTGACATGTACCAAGGCAGGCTAGTTGTTTTTAGCTTGACTATATGTCATTGTTGGCATATGACTATTATGTTTCTATGTTGTCTATCATACTAACCGCGAGTTGTTGGTGAGATCATGGAGTTCGACTCTTCCATAGATATAGTATGGCACAAATTTCAACTTAGCAGGGGTTAGTTGGATTCTGGTGGTACAACTCAAATTCCTTAGGGCATAATAAAAGATGTGATATAAGCCATGTAGCATATTTTCTAGGGATGAATACATTTCACATTGGTTGATTAAATTTGCCATATCTTTATACTACACATTTCTTATATGATGAAATTTATGAAATATGAGTAATTATACTTATATCTAGGCTTATTTGTTTAACTTGCTTAGTATTTTAGAATTATTCAATCTACTTAATTGCTTATTAAATACTTCAAATTCTTAGTCTATTTACTGTTAAATAATATGTTGTAATCAATATTTGTTGGAGATAGTTATATCTCTCTCTGGGACATGGGTCTCACCCATGGGTCACCACATCATTTTAGGTGGTCGAAGATGTCAACCTATGACTTTCTAAATGAATAATCAACATCATCTAGTACATACCATCTTAACATTGTGATTTAGTTTACCAAGGTCCTATACAATTTTACCAGGTCTAAATGAATAATAAACATCATCTTGTAGATTACTTGAAGGATGATCATAAGGTGGTTATGTACAATGGATGTTCATCAATTTGTATGAGTTAAAGTTTATAAAGATTTTGATATTTTGCCCTCACATGGCAGTGACAGATAAGGAAAGGATATGTAGGTTTGAGAAGGGTCTGAGTATGGATTTGACTACAATGGTGTCGGCTTTGGAGAATGGAGAGAGGTTTTCCACTTTTATGGAGTCAGTAATGCATATTGAGGGGTTTTCTATAGAGAAGTGTGAAGCCAAAAAAAATAAAAAATTGGATGAATTCCAAGGGCAATCTTTTGGAGGCTTTAAGTAGTCGAGGTTTTCTCCACCAAAATCATAGCAAAGGTTGATTTTTACCTAGCAGAGGTCACATACTCCATCCCAGTGCACCCCAAGTAGGGGTAGAGGGTTTAGTTTTCTATCAGAAGGAGCTTGCGGCTCATCGCCAGTTTCAGTGATAGGGTCATATAGGCCGTGGTATGAGAACAAGCTTGCTTCAGATGTAGATAGATCGGGCATACAAGGCGGTTTTGCCCAATGAAGGAAGAGGAAGTGACCCAATAGCCAAGGCAAAGTCATCAGGGTTTGCAACAATGACAGTTTAGTAGTGGTGGCGGTAGAGAATGTGGTCAGACATCACAGGGAGGATCCTCTGGACAGGCTAGTAGAGGATGTTAACGGTAGTAGGAAATGGCTAGGTTCTATGCCCTAAGCCAGTTAGAAGCATTGTTCAACCCATGGGTCATCACAGGGATGGAGTTATTTCATTCTGATTTGTATGCTTCTTGTTTCGTATATGTACTAGTTGACTCATGTGCAACACACTCTTTTATTGCCAAAGAGGTGATAGATATTTGTTATCTACCTTTTAGTCATATATTTGACTTTCTTCAACTAGAGACTCCTTTAGTCAATTCTGCCAAGTTGCAGGAGGTATGTTCCTCTTGCATTCTTTCTTTCTCAAGACACAACATTGAAATTGATCTTTTGCCACTTGGCATGCATGGGTTTGATGTGATACTAGGGATGGATACTTTGGAAAAGTACAAGGTGTTGTTGGACTGTAGTACTAAGGGGGTGATGTTCTATGATGGTGATGTCGTGTGGATCTTCCAAGGTGATAGGAAGATTCTTCCCACGTGTTCGATGTCATCTATGACAATAGAAAGGTTGATGAAATAAGGATGTGAGGATTTCTAAGCACATGTTGTAGATACCAAGGTGAAAGGTCCTAGTATCAATGAGGTACCAGTGGTGTGGGAATTTGAGGATGTTTTTCCTTAAAAGTTTCATGGTGTTCCCCTTTGAGAGAGATTGATTTTGAGATCAATCTTGTTCTTGGAACACAACCCATAGCGCAGTCACCATACAGGATGGAACCAACAGAAATGCATGAGTTAAAGAAATAGTTGCAGGAACTGTTGGAGAAGGGTTTTATCAGTCCAAGAACTTCCCTTTATGGTTCTCCTTGTTGTTTGTCAAAAAGAAGGATGGTTCAATGAGAATGTGTATAGATTACCGATAGTTGAACAAGGTGACGATAAATAATAAGTATCATTTGCCAAGGACTGATGACCTTTTTCATCAGTTGAGAGGTGTCACTGTGTTTTTAAAGATAGACCTGATATTAGATTACCGCTAGTTGATAATCAAGGCAAATGACATATCCAAGTTATCTTTTAGGACTAGGTATGGTCACTACGAGTTTGTGGTTATGTTGTTTGTGATAACCAATGCATCGACAACTTTCATACATTTGATGAATAGGGTGTTTAGCCCCTATCGTGATTAGTTTGTGGTTGTTTTCATAGATAACATCTTGATATACTCCAAGGATAGTCAGAAGCATGAGCAACACCTTCTCCAGCATTGACTTTGTTGAGGCAACACCACTTATATGCTAAGTTTAGCAAGTGCGAGTTCTGGTAGTCTAAGGTGTCTTTTCTGGTGATGTCATATTACCTAAGGGTGTTTGTGTAGACCCTAAGAAGGTTGAGTCTATTTGGGAATGGTAACAACCTAAGACATTGATAGAGATTGGTAGTTTCCTAGGTTTAGCAAGCTACTACATGAGGTTTATAAAGAACTTCAGTTCTGTAGTGTTACCCTTAACTAGGTTAACTAGGAAGGATGTTTATTTTTCTTGGGATGACAAGTGTCAGTGTTCTTTCTAACAGTTGAAAGAGAAGTTGACAAGTGCACTAGTGTTAGTGCTACCAGAACAAGGGAAAGTCTATATTGTCTTTTTTGATGCTTGAAAGAATGGATTGAGATGTATACTGATGCAGGTTAAGAACATGATTTCTTTTGCTTCTCGATGGCTTATGAAACATGAGGAGAATTACCCAACACATGATCTAGAGCTTGTAGCCATAGTTCATGCTTTGAATATCTAGAGACACTACCTTTATGGAGAAAAGTGGCATATCTTCACCTACCACAAGAATCTGCAGTACATCTTTTCAAAGGAGTCAAATATGTGGCAAAGGAGATGGATGGAGTTGATAAAAGATTATGATTGCACAATATACTACCATCCTAGCAAGGCGAATGTGGTAGCTGATGTGTTGAGAAGGAAGTTGTCTTCATCATCATCTGCAAACAATGCAAAATTGTATTCCTTGGTGTGCCATAAATGAGACATGTTAGTGTCTCTTCTCCATATGAATGTAGACTTGGAAGTTTCTTTGTTGGTGGGTTTGTTGGCACAGTTACAAGTTAAACCTACCTTGAGACAATAGATATGTGATGCATAGTAGAATGGTACTCTGATAAAGAATATCCGATTAGAGTTTGACGGTGAGAAGCATGATGGCTTCCATGAGGAATATGATGGTATAGTTTGTATCCAAAATAAGATAGTGGTTCCCAATGTTGATGGGTTGAGGAAGATGGTACTTAAGGAGGCTCACTCCTCAATGTATGTGATGCATCCTTGAAGTACAAAGATGTACCATAATTTGAAGGACTTGTATTAGTGGTCGGGTTTAAAATGTGATGTGGCAGAGCTTGTTGCCAGATGTCCATGTTGTCAATAGGCTAAGGTTGAGCATCAAAAACCTATAGGAACACTACAACCGATGTAGATACCACACTGGAAGTGAGATCACATCACTATGGACTTTTTGGTTGGTCTTCCTAGGACAGACAAAGGTCATGATTCCATATGGGTGATAGTAGACAGATTGACTAAGTTAGTTCACTTCCTTCCAATCAAGATGAGATTTATAGTAGAAATGTTGGCACATGTATATGTTGATAATATAGTCTATTTGCATGGTATTCTGGTAACTACAGTTTATGATAGAGATCCACAGTTTACAAATTAGTTTTGGGAATGTCTGCATGCAGCAATGGGAACACAATTGAGGTTCAATACAACTTTCCATCTATAGATAGATGGACAGTCTAAAAGGACTATTCATACTTTAGAGGATCTTTTGAGAGCATGTGTGTTGCAATTTCTTGGTAGTCAGGATGTACACATGCATTTGATAGAGGTTGCTTACTACAATAGCTATCAGAGAAGCATTGATATGGTGCCTTCTGAGCCTTTCTATGGGAGACGTTGTCAGTCTCCACTTTGTTGGTATGAGTTAGGTGAGTATCAACTCCTGGGTCCTGAGCTTGTACAACAGACTACAGAGAATATTAAGGTGATACAACAATAGTTGTAGGCAGTCCAAAGTAGACTGAAAATTTCATCTTCGAGTTATATATCTTCTTCTGTATAAGCAGAAGGCACTATAAGATACACTAAAGTACACTTACAACAGACTTGATACCTTAGTCCTATGTCTCTATAGACTCAGTGAACCTAGAGCTCTGATACCACTAAATTGTGGGATCCAACTCACATTGACAAGATTAATTAAGTGGAAGCGATCAGTTGTAGTGGATTACTATAAATCACTAAAAATTAAAACCTTTTTCAAAGAGATCCGATCATAGGAAAACTCTTTCAACAAGAACCAATGTATTACATTTACATCCTGGTTCATAAGTACATATCTTGTACTATCTCTTCTCGAGGGTTACAACATCAACTGCCTTATTAAAATTTAAACACAGACAACATAAGAACCTCGAGGCATTAAGCCAAATTCTCAAAACGATTTATTAAAAGCACTCACGATTAACTTCGAGGACCTGAGAGTACAGAGACGACACATAGGACTTCTATCTACAAACACAACAGACAACACACTCCACCTGAGTTGTTGTTGTTGTACCTGCTGCTGCTGAAGTTCATCCTCTGTAAGATATTCTCAATCTCCTCCGTGCTCGTCCACCTAAAAATGTTGGATCCCACGGGGGTGAGACAATTGAAAATTGCCCCAGCGAGAGATATAACTCTCTACCAGAAACATTATTATTGTAGTTCATAATATAAATCTGAATAGAGGATAAGAAGTTTATATCATTCTCATCTTTAACTATTACAACTATCTGTGATAGAGCAGTAAATCATCTATTATCTTTATAAGGAATAGAAAGAACATGTATATTATTTATCTATTGCATTAGCTCAACATCTCATGCTTTTCTCATGATACTCATTACTCTGATATGTCACCCATGACTCTTTCTTGTTTCTATCTGATGGCCTTAACCAATCTGCTAAACATATGTTGGTTTATACTGGACATGAGAGTGTACATCATCATGTCTTATTTAGGCATTGGTCCATACCAATCCTATATAAATATTCCCGACATTGGATTATACCAATCATGTGCAGCTAGTACGAGCATTGGACTTATATTGTTCCTATGTATCCATTCCAAGTATTGGACTATGCCAATTCCAACTATTCCAAGTATTGGGCTATGCCAATATTAACTATTCCAGGTATTGACCTATGGCGATCCTGTGACATTATTCCAGGTATTGAACTATGTCAATCATGTGCAATTATTCCAAGTATTGAACTATGTCAACCCTGTGCAATTATTCTAGGTATTGAACTATGTCAATACTATGCAATTATTCTAAGTATTGAACTATGTAAATCCTATGCAATTATTCTAGGTATTGAACTATGTCATCCCTATGCAATTATTCCAGGTATTGGGTTATTACCAATCCTGTGCAGTTATTCCAGGTATTGGGATTTAACCAATCCGGTGTTATTATTCCAGGTATTGAACTATATCAATCCTGTGCAACTATTCCAGGTATTAAACTATGTCAATCCTGTGACATTATTCTAGGTATTGGGATTTAACCAATCATGTGTTATTATTCCAGGTATTGGGATTTAACCAATCATGCATTATTATTCCAGGTATTGGGATTTAACCAATCTTGTGTTATTATTCCAGGTATTGGGATTTAACCAATCTTGTGTTAATATTCCAGGTATTGGGATTTAACCAATCCTATGTTATTATTCCAGGTATTGAACTATGTCAATCATGTGACATTATTCCAGGTATTGGGATTTAACCAATCATGTATTATTATTCCAGGTATTGGGATTTAACCAATCATGTGTTATTATTCCAGGTATTGAACTATGTCAATCTTGTGACATTATTCCAGGTATTTGGATTTAACCAATCCTGTGTTATTATTCCAGGTATTGGGATTTAACAAATCATGTATTATTATTCTAGGTATTGGGATTTAACCAATCCTGTGTTATTATTCCAGGTATTGAACTATGTCAATCCTGTGCAACTATTCCAGGTATTGAACTATGTCAATCCTGTGACATTATTTCCCATGTCTGTTTACACAACACTCGGTACCTCATTCTTCTACTGACATTTAAACTTTGTCCATGCCATTATGCTCAATCACATTCTTTATGTAAAACAAGTATCCCTCTCTTCTCCACACTTGTATAATCAAGGTTCTATCATTATTATTGTATTCTTTTGTTATAATTTTTATGTTATTAGATTTCCCTTTTCTTGGTTTATTAAGAACATTATCATCTCTTACAGTGGGCTTTTATAAATATCTTGGTACCTCCCACTAGGTATCAACTTACTCATGTGGTTCACAAGGCCTATTAAAATATCTTGTTACCTCTCACTAGGTAACAACCAATCTCATGGCTCATAAAGCACATTTAACATCTTGTCACCTTTCACTAGGCAAAAACCAATCTCATGGTTCATAAAACACATTACATCTTAATGTAATGATTAGGACAACACTCTTTATATGTTACTCCTCCAAGTATGTTGGATTTGAGATGCATCAAGGGATATCATTCTTAAAGAGCTGGATGTGATATTTATGATGTCTTGATATATCACTTCCCTCAGCACTTTAAACTTACTTGATTTTATCGATTTATATTGTATTAAGGTATTTCTCATATTAATACCTCCATATACTAACCTATCACCTTTACTATGAAGTGCATAGATCATAGAACACACATAAGGATTGTCCAACTATCTTCCATGATAGGGACTCATCTAGGTTAAGTCTTTGCTTGTTATAAACTTACCTATAATCAATCATTATTCCATTATTAGGATTAGGTTTCCCATACCATCACCCTTTATTAGGGTTTAGGGTTTCACATACTATCATACTTCATTAGGGTTAGGATTGCATATAGCATCATCCTTCATTAGGCTTTCACATCACATTCCCCATAAATAGGGTTTACTATTCATCCCAACTAGGGTTTCTCATGACATCACCCTCAATTAGGGTTTCTCATGGAATCAACCTCAATTAGGGTTTCTCATAGAATCACCCTCAATTAGGGTTTCTCATAGAATCACCCTCAATTAGGGTTTCTCATAGAATCACCCTCAATTAGGGTTTCTCATAGAATCACCCTCAATTAGGGTTTCATGGAGATTGCATCAATCAACCAAATAAAATTTTGAGAATGAGGAAAGGATCAACAATTGATAAGGAATTGAATGCAATAACAATATTAAGGGTTCAAGTTATAAAACCTGCCTCCAATTGATCTTCAAAGCTTCAACCTCCACGTATTTAATGGTGAAAGCAACACCTTCAACTATCCCAAGCTCGTCCTCAAGGTTTGAGTGAAAAGGAATGGCTAGAATTGCAGATCGAGTGAAGATAAGAAGAAATCATGCATTGATTTGTGATTTCCACCATGGAATCAAGGTGAAAGAGGGTCAAGAAGATTACCAACAGGTTGGGAGTCGTACTCCTGTTGCTCCAAGCTCCCTTGGTAATTTTTGCAAGCAATAAGTGAAAGGGTTTTCGAAATTACCCTTTCAACTCATGGATAAAGGAGCATATATGCATTTTATTAAAAAATCATTTTAGGAGAGAGAAAGTAGGGGATAACTCCTCCATTTCCTTGCCACTTTCCCCCTTCCCTTCCTTGGTTACGAGGATATCTCTTTTGCCTCTTATTCCTCTCAATTATCCATGATTTAAATAAAAGCAAATTAAGCACCTTAAATCATATTATAATAATATCCATAAGTGAGTGGATATTTCTTTTTCTTATAATAATGTGAGTGAGTTATCCACTTCCCTTAGATATTTTCGTGTCTTTGTAAGGAACATGGTCGTCCACATATATGGATTTCAACCATTTCAATTTTTGTTGAAGGACATTTAAATTAATATATTTATTTTTGCATATAATTGAAGTAAAGTTCCAATTATGCTTAAATCTTGATTATTTTAATATCAAGATTCTCTCTCCTCCAAAAAGACACAAATGAGACGCCCCTCTCATTTTATTTGCTATACATGATGCCAAGAAACATTAGGGACTATTCTGAAGTGGTACTTTGCATATTGAACCCTGAGTTTCGGGTAAATTGCACATTGTACCAAAACTAGGTTTTAATGCATAAACATTGCTTAATCAACTCTTTCTTGTTACTCAGGCTTTCCCAAGACATACCTATGCATCATATTCATTCTCATGATGCTACAACACATGAGGAACATTTATCAAGTAACATTTGCAATTTAACCCCTCACATTGGGTAATTTGCACTTTAGTCCAAACTAAGAAAACATTGTTTCAACATTATTAAAAAAGGACTAAAATTGAAATATAAGTTCCTCTTGAACCTTAATTACTTTTCAAAAGATAACATCAAGAATATAATTGTCTTTCTTAAACAAAACACCTAGGGTTAAAGCATAACCCAGGTCAGAGATGTTACAGTACCAATCCAAAAATGGAGCCCAAAGCTGAGACTACATTGTTAAGTAGTGAGGTAGATGATGATTTCTTTTACTGCCTCATTTTTTTTGTTAGCTAAATTATATAGTTGATCAAGTTCTATTTACATATGATTAAGGTTTAGCAAGTCGTCCCAATATATACCCACCATTGATACCTTGTCAAGGAATATACTTCCAGTTTCAGAAAATAAAACCTTCCTTATTACATTCACTTAATTATTATCTCTTAACAACACATTGTATTTTTCATCATGCCAACGCATTACGCCGATCAGAATGCGTTCATCATGGAGTTAGTTCTTTATAGATACCAAAATCATAGAAATGGATCCTTTTGTAATAACAAGTGTTGGCAACTTAATAGCAACTCTGAATCTTGAATGGCTTAATTGCCTTTTTGCAAAATTGCTTGACAAGTCAACAGAGTTATGCATGGATTTGCCCTACTGCCTGGTCCCCGAAGAGCAGATTCAAGCCGATTTCCATGATCACCCGCCTGCCCCTAATGGGATCTTCGTCTCTCTTTCCCCCCTTGGACTTAGATTGGAAAAGAAGTGTAAAGGTGCAAACCCTTCCAATGACTGATCCTGACCCAAAAACGAAATGAGAATGGAAAGTGGGATTCATGGACGATCACACTTCAGACTTTCTTGTACCTTTCTACCCCCGTTGTATAAGTCAAATCAGCCAATGTTTCCATTGGAAGTTTTTTCTCGTTGTTGATACCGACAAGACCCAGCCAGATGATGTCCTTCAGTTGGTAGTGAGAGGACTCTCCGTACTCGAAAAAAGGGCACCAGTTCAATTTCTTTCGTTTCTTTCTCTCCCTCTGCAGCGGCCAAGGAGTCTATCTATCTGTCGAGATTTGGTGGATTTCCCCCAACACAATCCACAAACGGAAATTCCACGAATCCTATCGCTTCTATTTGGGTATGCCCTTACTTGGTCCCCTTAGTCAAGACCTAGTTGGTCAACTTTTTCATAATATATACTGAGACTTTTTTCCCATTTTGGATCTGTTTGAGACTCCTTAGCTACTTTCCTTCTGGGCCGAATCTCTCCTAAACTCCTCTAATTGAATAGTTGGAACACCTCTGATGCATCCCGTCATAGGGGACTCTGATGGTCGAGAACATAGCTAAAAATTCTTATCCAAAATAAGCCAATCTTACTATGTTGCAAAATCATAGAGATACATATTTATTTAGGGATTTTACCATATTAAAATTAAAATGGTATGTTTATGTGCTTAAGGTGCATAGTAATGTAGCATTGACATGGTGAGAGAAAATAAACTAGGGATGTGGGAATTTTGTGGTTGTTTATTTAGACTTTGGCATGCAGTCTATTCGATGTGGCCTTCTTACCATCTTTATGCTTATATATATAAGGAACCGGTAGTATGTTACTTTAGTTCTGTGGAATTTACAAAGTCATGCTCACTTAAAATTTAGTGTCCATGAAGCTCGTTGATCAGATTATGAAAATATTTCAAATACCAAATTTGTTTATTTGCAGCTACCTTATGGAAATACATTATAAAGAATAGTATTGGTATTCATGATAGAATTATAATTAATATTTATATCAATTGTTGGCCATTTCTTCAACTAACATATCCAACAATAGCATCAATAATCATCAAAACACAAGATTGTGAAGGGTGAGGTTAGTGGCAATGTTCCCTGTAATAAGATCACACTGATTGATAAGCCCTCAAAGATGAAGATAAACCACAAAACATCTAGTGAGGAGACAAGATGCCCATAACCAACATCGTTTTCGATTAACCAGAATGTAACTTGAAAGTTGCTTGAACTTCTTTGTAGCCTTTTCAGCCAATTGATCATGCTAGTGTCAGCCTCTGTTTCTTGTATTTAGAGGACCGACAGTATATAGTGATCTATGGGCGCTCCTATCCACGACTTGCCCCACCCTAGCATCTTTATACATGTTAACTAATGTTTTATTTAAGTTATATTCTCTTATTATTTTCCTATTCTACGAGGACCTCTATGTAATTGTTCTCTTTATAAATATATGGGGTACACACATTGTGTACCCTAACCCTTACAGACAAATCAAGATGGTACCAGAGAAGGTTCTCTAGCCGCCACCCTCCCCGTAGCCCGACGCCAGTGTCACCCGCCCCGGCTGGCCGCAACTTGCAGCGGTTGTTGCTATCGCAGTGCGGTCGGGTGCTCCTACCACTGCCTCCGGAGATCCTTTGAGTGTGGAGTTGGCCTACTAGTACAACCCGCATAATCTTTGTTCGCCTCCGACAGTTCGTGTTGAGGGTCTTTGGAGCCCTACCTCTTCTATTTCCCCGCATCGGCCCTTGAGTCGTCGGGTTCTCTGTTGTGCCTCAACGTAGTCTACATGTAAGATGGTCCTTCCAGTTTCTCTATCTTCCTACTGCCACTTACTCGAAGGATCTAGGCGGTTCTGACTCCTCATGTTGTTCTCTGGTGTTTATGGACTCGGTCTCCCTCATGACTTCCTCCCATGAGGACTTTCATCGTCAAGTGACTATTGTGAAGCTAGACAGGAAGAACTACCAACATTGGGTTTGCTCTATGGAGATCTTTGCGAAGTCACAAGGCAAGCATTCCCATCTGATTGAGGCTCCGCCTCCTGCTCCGCCCACTACTGCTGAGTCCAAGGAGAAAAAGATCCATGATGACTGGTCAAGGATGACTCAGCTGTGATGATGTGGATTCTGAATAGTAGTGAAACTCACATCAGTGTTACCTACTTTGTCTCCTGACTTCCAAGGAGATGTGGGACCAACTGGCCAGCACCTACTCCCATAGAAAAAATCCAAAGGTGTTTGACCTGAACAAACAACTGTCATGTCTGCACTTCACTGGAACTGATATTCTTGACTATTTTTCAACCTTTAAGGGTGTCTGGGCTGAGCTTGAGAATCTTCATCCCTTATCTTCTGACTTAGCCACGATGCAACGACAACGGCAGGAACTCCAGGTTGTCTAGTTCCTCTACGGCCTTCCTGACTCATATGTTGGGGTGGTTGACCAGATTCTCACCAGCGATCCTTTACCTACATTGGAGAGTTCCTTTTAGCGTCTCCTACACCTGCCGACTTCCTCGTCAGATCTACCTTCTAACACAACTGACCCTACTGCTCTTGCCGCTATGTCTGGTTGTGGTTGTGGTAGGGGTTGTGGTCGACCTCCGGACAACCGTTCTACTCCTCCTGGATGGGGACGTGGGTCACGTGGTCATGGTTCCCTTGGTCGTGGCTCATCTACTGATGCTTCTGGAGGTGTCGCTACTCAGTGGTACTGTGACTTCTGTGGCTGCAACAACCATATTGAAGACAAATGTTGGAAGAAACATGGCACACCTGTGTGGGCCAATGTTGCGTTTGAGGGTGCTTCTCAGACACGTTCTGGTGCTCCCTCGACCACATCCACTGCTAAGTTTATCTTCTCTGAGGTGGAACATCTTCTGCTTGAGAGGATTAGTACTTCCTCCTCATCTGCTGCTGAATTTGGAGCTCACGCGGCCACTTACACTGGTTGTGATTCTACCTTCTTGAGTACTCCTTCTATTGCTGGTAATACCAACTGGGTGATTGACTCTGGAGCCTCTTCTCATATATGTGGCAACCATTCTCTATTTTATAAATTGTCTAAGACTTATTCCAAATCTACTATTAAGCTTGTTGATGGTTCTAAATATACTATATCTGGGATTGGAGATATCTTTACTCAAGTCCTTCTTCGCTCTTCTTTATATGTGCCAAATTTTTCACTAAACCTACTATCCATCAGTAAAATTGTTCGCAATTTGAATTGCAGTCTGACCTTTGCACCGGGTACTTGTTTTTTTCAGGACCTTAGTACAAGGATGAAGATTGGTGGGGGCATGAAGGATTTGATGGACTCTACTACTTGGATGAGTTGAAATGGATTGGCACTACAACTCTAGCTTCAGCACTATTATCTTTTATTTCTACATTACAATGGAATTTTAGACTTAGACATCCATCAACTGATAAATTAAAACATGTTATTTCTGGTGTAGGCTTGCACGGTTTTCAACGCAAGGCATGTCAATTAGGAAAACAATCATGAATCGTGTTTCCCAAAAAAACTCAGATTGGTAGAAAAAATATTTTGTATTTGGTGCATGCTGATGTATGGGGTCCCTATCATATTTTGAGTTTATCTGGAAATAAATATTTTATTCTGTTCATTGATTATTACTCCCGTGCTACCTAGTTATTTCTGTTGAAAGATAGATCTTATGTTCTGCCTACTATTAAATTCTTCTTTTCTGAAATTAAAACTCAGTATTCTATGCCTATTAAAATCATGCGTACTGATAATGCATTGGAATTTGTTCAAAAAAATGTTGAATTATTTTGTCATTTTTTGGGGACAATTCATCAGACTTCTTATGCATATACACCCCAACAGAATGGTGTAGCTGAAAGGAAAAATAGCCATTTACTTGAAGTTACTAGAACTATCATGCTGCATTCTAATGTTCCCAACCATTTTTGACAAGAAGCGATTCTTACTTCCTATTTTCTGATAAATCGTATGCCTTCCTCTGTTATTGGGAATAAAATTCCTATACAAGTACCACAACCCTATCTTTCTCTATTTTCTGTTCCTCCGAGAAGTTTTGGATCGACTTGTTTTGTTCGCTTGCTTGGACCTACTCAAGACAAGTTGTCTCCTCAAGATGAAAATTGTATTTTTCTGGGATACTCAAGGACTCAGAAAAGATACTGCTGCTATAGCCCTATTAATAAAAAGTGCTTCACGAGTGGTGATGTCATTTTCTTTGAGGATACTCCATACTACTCTACTTAGGGGAATATGTTGAGTTCTAATCTGATTGCAGCGACTCTGCCTATTATGAGTGATTCTACCTCTGTTGTGCCACCTGATGAGACTACGTCTCCTCCTCTCATTGTTTACCAATGTAGGAATCAGCAGTCGTAACCACAACCTACTCCTGCTCGAGACCACCCCACTGACAACCAATCTTCTCCTTCAAAAGGTCATGCCCCTACTGAGGTAACTTCTGATCTAGATTTACCTATTGCTCACAGGAAAGGTACTAGATCATGTACATCTCATAATATTTCTAACTATGTCTCTAATACTCATCTGAGTATTCATGTTAGTAATTTTATTGCTGCTCTATCTATTGTCTCTGTACCCAAAAATGTGCATGACGCATTAAATAGTGCGGCATGGACACAAGCCATGACTGAGGAGATGGCAGCTCTCACTGACAGAGGTACATGAGATCTGGTTTATCCTCCTTCTGATGGCAAACTTGTTAGATGTCATTGGGTTTACACTGTCAAGTATCATCCTAACGGAACAGTTGAATGCATGAAGGCTCACCTTGAGGAAAAAGTACACTCAGACTTATGGTATTGATTACTTTGAAACTTTTTCTCCTGTTGCCAGGCTAAACTCTGTGTGGGTTTTGCTCTCTGTGGAAATCAATATGTATTGGCCCCTTATCCAACTGGACGTGAAGAATGTCTTCCTTCATGGTGATCTCCAAGAGGAGGTCTATATGGAGCAACCACCTGGGTTTGTTGCTCAGGGGGAGTTACATAAACTTTGTCGCCTCAACAAGTATATTTATGGATTCAAGCAGAGTCTGCGGCCTGGTTTGATAAACTGAGCAAGATTCTACCTATGGCTTTCTCAGATCTCATGTTGATCATTCTGTCTTTATTAAAAAGACGTCCACTGGTATTGTAGTTCTTATTGTGTATGTTGACATTATTTTATCTGGCAATGATCTCTCTGCTTTTAATGCTACTAAAACCTACCTATGCAAGCATTTTGTCACTAAAGATCTGGGTAAACTGAGATACTTTCTGGGGATTGAAGTTTCTAGGACTGCTAATGCTCTTGTTCTATCACAACAAAAGTATGTTCTTGATCTTCTACAGGAAACTGGCATGCTTGGAGATCGACCTACTGATACACCTCTAGATCCTAATGTGGATTGGGATGATGGTGAATCTCCTATGCATCCTGACAGTAAAAGATATAGAAGACTGGTTGGCAAACTGATCTATATGAGTGTCACTAGAGCTGACATTTCTACTAATGTTGATCTTGTTAGCAGGTATCTTGACAAGCCTAGACAGTGTCATTGGGAAGCATTGTGTCATATCTTGAGATATCTGAAGAAATCTCCTGGTAAAGGCCTATTTTATAAAATCACGGTCATTGCTCTCTTGAAGGCTATTCTGATTCTGACTATGCTGGAAGCAAGATAGACAAAAAATCTACCTCTGGTTATTGTACCTTTGTTGGTGGAAATCTGGTTACTTGGCGGAGCAAAAAGCAAAATGTTGTTGCCAGATCTAGTGCTGAGGTCGAGTATTGTGCTATGGCTCATACTGTGCAGTCTCTTCTAAAAGAACTTAATGTGAGATCTTCTACTCCTATTCCTATGCATTGTGATGATAAAGCGGCTATTTTTATTTCAAATAATCGTGTCTTTCATGAGCGGACCAAGCACATTGAAGTTGACATCCACTTTATCAGAGAATCTATTCTGACTGGTCGTATCTGCACTCCTTTTACTCGCTCAGAAGACCAAGTTGCTGAAATCTTCACAAAGTTGCTGGCCAAGAAACATTTATGTTCTCTTGTGGACAAGTTGGGCATGATTGATATCATTGCTCCAACTTGAGGGGGAGTGTTAACTAGTGCTTTATTTAAGTTCTTCATATTCTCTAGTTATTTTCCTATTCTATGAGGACCTCTATGTAATTGTTCTCTTTATAAATATACGGGGTACACACATTGTGTACCCTAACCCTTACACTAACCCTTACAGACAAATCAAGAATACTTGTTTGCGGGCCACCTTTACTCACCTTTGTGAGTTTTTGAATAAGGTGGCCAGCTAATATTTTTGCTAGGGTTGTCTCTACGTGTGACCAGATTTTAATTACTCTTTCAGTCCTTTGTGACTAGAGGCAACTATATGTGTTGCAGTAACCAAACCCTAGTCCTATAGATAGGAGAGGGCAAACTTGCACACCAAAACCTAACTAGCCAGCACACTTAGGCCTATCTATTGAGTACACATAAATTCATTAATTAATAAATGTCATCATTCCCCTTCAAGCTATAGCATGGGAGAATCCCAAGCTACAACTTGCAGACTAAGAGAAAAATAAATAAATATAAATAAAGCCCATACTACATTAGTTTCAAATCTCAAAATCAAGCACTCAAGCACTGCTGTCAAAAAGATAATTCCAAAGCAAAGAGCAGGTAACATATGAGCTCCTCAGTCAATCAAGAGTGCTCAGAGGTAGGTCTGGTGACTTTATCCCAGTCACTAACGACATTAAAGGACCTAGAGAGTGTGGATCTACAGTGGCAGTAAATAGTGGATGTGTACAACAAGGCACAAATAGAAGATAGACCGGAGATTGTCAGTTCCCAGCGGCAGGTATGCGATGTGCATAGTATTGCATGGACAAAGGTAGTCGAAACGACATAGTGGGGTGACTAACTTCCACGACAAACTACGTGTGTTTACTACGACACATGGGTAAATAGACATATAACAAAACTCACTAAAGCACAAATAACAAAAAGCATAGCTCCTACAATAGTAGTATAACCTGCACAAAGATGTATTATCGCACAATCAAAGTAGGATCTCCTTCTTTCTCATCTCTTTAATCTTCTCATCTCCTCTATATCTCTCCTGCACCTCAACTGTGACAAGAATCAAGAGTCTGGCTGGAGTGAACATTAAACTCAAAGGTAGGCAACAATATTAAAGGAGAAGAGGGAGTAGGGGTAGAATACAATAAATATGATGGATAGCATGGGAAGGCAGCAAAGGTATCGCTAGAGTCAAAATTAAGGATCATACAAATGAGAAATTGATGAGCGCATTGGCACAGAAACAACAATTTTGTAGCAGCAAACATGTGTTGTTGGATTAGATCCATGCTGAGATAATGATAGTGGAAGACGCATGTTTATCTTGGATAAAAGACGTGAGAAGTATAAGCAGCATGCTTCATAGGAAGAACTACTAAAACCAAGTTAGGCTGAAAAGGACCTACAAAAAGTTGTGCAAGTAAGGTCGAGGTTGAGAGCAGGCTAGCTGCTAAAAAAAGATAGAATTGGTGGCTTACTCAATTGTTTCTAGGGTATCGTAGCTTTAATTTATTAACATAAAGGAACAACAAACATGTTTGTGCTGCACTTGAGGAGAAGAAAGTTGCCAAGGAGAAGACCAAAAGGATGAAGTTCACGCCGCATGCGCTAGTCGTATCTGTTGTCCCTTTTCGGCCTTTCTGCTCCCGAGGGAAGAAAGTCTTGGCTTCATGTGCTCTAGTGTCAACATCAACAGGCTTGGACCATGACAGTATGATGCCCTGGAGTAATAGCAGAAAACGAAAAAGAAAAAAGAGGAGGGGGCGACAATGGTTTGGATGCATGTAGAGATGGGCATCGAGCAGGACATTGACAGAAGGGCCAGCACCTAACAAGGGGAAGCAGCTTCATCAGACAGCCTATCCTAGGAAGCACGGACACTTCTATACAGCCCCCGTGTCGGTGTCAAACACGTTTTGGACATTGACGCTTCCCAGACACCTCCCAAAACGTTTTGGACACGACCAAGACGTGTCCTATCCATTTGTGTCTCTTTTTTGCAGCCCGGACACAGGCTGGACACTGCCCGGACACTCCCTGGACACATCAGCCTAAAGGTTTCTGCTGCTGTAACCTATTTCAGTGTATAAAATCTGAATATGCAGCTACTCCCTGGGCACATCAACCTAGCAGTTGCTACAGCTGAAACATATTTCTTTCACTTTGTCAATTCTGGACACGCAACTACTTTTTAATTATGTCTTGTCATTGAGAATTTATATTAAAAAATTGAGATATAATCACAAAACTGCAAACAAAATGTCTTTGAAAGAATCCACATGTAAAATCCAAGATGAACTAGGTATCGTAAATCACATTGCATCTGCTCCATTGACTAAATGAGTAACAGGTACTCACGTATTCAGTCTAAAAATGTACTATGTTTACTATAAAACTGCAACAATGTGTTGATGTGTGCTTGAAATGGTTCTGTCGCACGCAAATACCATAACGCTCAGGCGTTACGTGCGGCTAAAGCGGTATATCTGGCGCTAAGTGGGGTCAGGTTGGGTGTTTGTCTGGTTTCTCTCACATCTGAGTGGGGTGTTTGGTCGGGTGTTGGGTCACGCTGGCTTCCTATCATTTATTGCATGCCTTTACAGGCGCAGAAGCTGTCAAAGGCATTAAATGTTGATTATGACGATCATTACAGCTGAGTGGATGGAAAGACTTGCGGAAATGATTTTGAGAGAAGAAACAAATGGATCTCTTTTATTTAATGACTGTTGGCAAGACATTAAGTTGTTGAATAACCTTTTGATCAGTCAACAACCAACAGTTGTGGTCATTAGGAAAGAAATATATTTGCATGCAAATAGAATATTTTGGGTTCAAATATATACCTTTGGGCATCAATATTATTCTTTGGGCACACGTTATATTCAATTCTGAGTGTGTATGTATTCAAGTGTCTGGGTATCAATAGCCTATATTTAGGTTTCTATTACAAATATTTGGGCTTCATTAATCTTGTTTGGGTGTCTACAAATATGTTTAGGCGTCAATATTATTTTTGAATGTATTCAAATTTTTGGGCGTCAATAGTCTATATTTGAGTGTTTACTACAAATGTTTGGGCACCAATATTCATTTTTTACTGTCTACAAATATGTTTCAACATCAATATTGTTGTGCCACTGAATTTAAATTTGTGGGCGTCAATATCCTATAATTAGGTGTCTACTATAAATGTTTGGGTGTCGGTATTTTTATTTGGGTGTCTACAAATATGTTTGGGCGTCAATATTGTAGTTTGGGTGTATTCAAAATTTTAGGCGTCAATAGTCTATAATTAGGTGTTTACTATAAATGTTTGGACGTCAATATTTTTTTTCGATGTCTAAAAATATGTTTGGGCATCAATATTATAGTTTAAATGTATCTACAATTTTGGGCGTCAATAGCATGTATTTAGGTGTCTATTACAAATATTTGGATATCAATAATCTTGTTTGAGTGTCTACATATATGTTTTGGCATAATATTGTAGTTTGGGCGTATATTAAATTTTTGGGTGTCAATAGTCTATATTTAGGTGTCTATTATAAATATTTGGGCATCAATATTCTTATTTGGGTGTCTACAAATATGTTCGAGCGTTGATATTGTTGTTTGGAGTTATTTAAATTTTTGAGTGTCAATGGCCTATATTTAGGTATCTCGATATATGATTGGGCGTCAGTTATCTTGTTTAGGTGTCTAGAAATATATTTGGGCATTGATATTGTGTGTTTGAGTGTATATCAAAATTTTGGTCGTCAATATCCTATATTTAAGTGTCTATTATGAATGTTTGGGTGTTAGTATTTTTATTTTGGTATCTACAAATATGTTTGGGCGTCAATATGATTTGTATGTATTCAATTTTTTTAACGTCAATGCCTTATATTTAAGTGTCTATTATAAATATTTGGGTGTCAATAATCTTGCGTGAGTGTCTACATATATATTTAGGCGTCAATATTGTAGTATGAATGTATATCAAATTTTGACCCCAATAGCCAATGTTTAGGTGTCTATTACAACTGTTGGGTGTCAGTATTTTAATTTGGGTGTCTACAAATATGTTTGGGTATCAATATTATTATTTAGGTATATTCAAATTTCATGGGCATCAATGGCTTATATTCAGGTGTCGACGACAAATGTTTGGGCATTAGTAATCTTATTTTGGGTGTCTACAAATATATTTGGCATCAATATTATTGTTTGAGTATATTCACATTTTTGGCATCAATAGTCCATATATAGGTGTCTACTGTAAACTTTTAGGCTTCAATAATCTTGTTTGGATGTATGAAAATGTCTATAAAAGTGTTTAAGTGTATTCAAATGTTAATGAATATATTACGATGTTTGGACGTTAGTAAACATGTTTACCGTGAATTTAGATGTATGATGCTTCACTAATCATTTTTAGGCGGAAATATTCTAGTTTGAGTGTCTACATACATGTTTGGGTGATTTTAGATTTTTTGGTTTATGAAAATGTATTTATCAATCTTGTTTGGGCGTAAAAAATAAGAAATACAATATCGCTTCAACTCTTGTGATCGCCCTTGGGTTAGCATCATATCACACTTGGTTGTACAGCGGGCAGGGGTGCTGTCCTTGGTAGAGGTACTATCCTCTTATTGCGACGTGTCCAGGTGGGTTAGCGGGATAGTGGGTGTTGGGGTTTGTTTGATTAGTGGGGTACAGCTGGCTTGGGGAGGCAATTTAACAAGGTGGTTTTGACGGGCGTGAGATGGGTGTAAAATGCTTATTTCCTACTTTGTGTTTGGCCGGCCGCCAAATGCTTATTTCCTCTTGTGATGGGGGTGAGAGATAGGGTAGTCTGCATGCCATACACTAAGGGCAAAGATGATGTGAGTTGAAACGTTGCTATGATGTATGAGGATAGAGATAGTAGCGTACCTTTGTAGAGTGCATGATGTGTGGATGGTTTACAAACACCATGAGAACTAAGGTAGTCATCTTATAAGGACGTTCTTATCATGAGTTGTATGGAATTGATGAGTTATATAAGTTTGAGTTTGATGACCAAAGATGATGAGCTCGAAGTTTTCTTGAATCAGTTAGACCTAAATCCGAGATGAGGGTGATAAGTGGAATATATGAAGGTATATGTCTTCACCGTTACCTAGCACATAAAGATGTAAGGTGGTAATGGATGCTCTTTTTCGAGACGCAGATGTCTCGTTTAGCCAGTAGGAGGGCTAGAAGAGGTGGTGGGGTGAACCCTAAGTTTGTGAGACATGTATGGTTAACACCCAAATACAACCAGACCCGTTGGTCAAGTGGTGGTTGTTGGGTTATCTAGTCTAGTGCTTGATGCGATAAGAAGTTGGTTGAAGAACCCTAGATGCACTTCTCTGGAAAAGAAGGTGATGAAACTCACGACTAGAGTGTTTTAGGGTTTCTGAGGAACCAACCTTGAGGAATCATGACATACAGTAGATCATGATTTTAAGTTCACCATACATCGTGGTACTATTAAGATAGTAAGTTGTTGTAGTACTTTGGATGCCTAAGATGAGGAAGTTTATAGAGTTGCATGTGGTTTGTCGCCATGCATGCCAAGAGGTGAAGGAGGAACACCAATAACCCAGTGAGTTGATATAGAGGATAAAGAGTCCCCGAGAGGGAATGGAAGCTAATCACCATGAACGTTGTGGTGAGTCTTCCCTAGACTGAGGAAGGTCAAGATGCAATATGGGTTATGGTAGATCGTCTTACCTAGATGACATAATCTAAGAGAAAGAGAGAGTACTGTCAGGGGATAGATCTGGTTGAACTACATATAAGAAAGAGAGATGGTTCAACTACACCATGATGTGAGTTCAAAGGTTCTTGAGTATAACCTAAAGATTCACTTCCATGCGGTGGAAGTAGGTGCACAAAGAACTCGAAGCTAGTACATCTTATCACCCCTAACTAATGGTTAGTATGATCTAGACTAGAGGGTCTGATGAGAGCGTGTGTGCTTGTTTAGGGTGATACATGGAGACAGTTCTTGTCCTATGAAAGTTGTGATGATAGCCACCATAGCCATTATCGGGATGTAAGAAGCTTTGTAAGGGAGGTCGTGTCGGTCACTGCTTCACGAAGATGATGTCGATGGAAAGATCTTGGGAAGGTCAAAGAGACCACAGTGTGTGCAGATGAAGTCGCTTTGATCATGTGATGGCTGAGAAAGCCCCAGAGCAACATGAGTCGTGAGCTGATGTGAAGCAGACTGACATGCAGTTCACTGTGGGAGAATATGTGATATGAAAATCCGAACCCTCTGAGTTATAGCTGGGAAAGTTGAGTCCCCGATACATAGGTCCATTTGAGATGGATTGATGGAGATGTTGATGTTTAGCCTTACCCCTTAGGAAAACGTGATGTATGATGTGTTCCACGAATCCGATCTAGAGCACTATGTGAGGTACCCAAGCCATGTGCTGAGCCATGAACCTATTAAGCTTCAAGAGAGGTTGAAATGTCCTGAGTCACCTACAAGGGTGCAAGATACCAAGGTGAGAGAGAACTCAGATGTATGAATATAATATGATGAAGGTTCTTGGGAAGCACCATGGAAGGGGTGAAGCCACATGGGAGCCACGATGGACATGAGAGAGTCTTATCCTGTTTGTTTGTATGCTTGGTGGAATTTTGAGGGAAAAATTCCTATAAGAGGGGAAGGATGTTACAACCCCAATTTTTAGGTTCTTTGGGTGAGATATGCAATTTCTCCTATTAAAGATATACGAACAAATAATGTAATGAGATGTATAATTCTCTTTTAATGATAAATGAAATCAATGGTTGATTTATTTGTTTGAATTGATGGATTTTGCTTACAATGGCCTTGTTTTATTGTTAATGGGCTTTGTTGGCCATTGAGCCCAATTGAAAAGAGAAATAAAAAGAAAAGGATTTATCTAATAAAAGGAGAAATATAAGAAAAGGATAAATATACAAGGAAAAGGCAAAAGGGATATTTCCCAATGGGAGATTTCATACCTTTAGGGTTCCTTGAGGACTAAGGGGCTCGAGATAATCAGATAATGGCAAAGGAAAAAGAAATATTAATTAAAATTGGTTTAATTGATGGATAACTTGGGAGCGAAGTAAACACTCACATCTGTTGGAATTTGACTTTCAAATTTAATAATCGGTTAGATAATGCTAAGATGGAGCTTCCTCTGAATTTTGAGAGAAAAATATTAATTGAGGAGAGAGAAACGATTTTTCCAAGTTATCATGTTAAAACACCTTTTTTAAATCAATTTTGGGATAATTGGATTTCGGGGAGCAATGACGGTCGTTGGATGACCTGCGTGGTCAGGGGACCATGGATCCAAGGGTAGCCATGCATCGTCTACCTCGAGTCATAGAGGGATTGGGAGATGAACTGGGAATCCGATTTCCCATCGTCTGAGACTATAATCTGAAGAGTTAACCAGTCCATCGACTTCAGGAGAGTAATCTGAAGAATCTAAACCCTAATGTGATGTGCTATCGTCGACGAGGGAAGAAGTTCCCAATATGTTGGACTCCCAGATCCAACCCTATATATAGGGAGGGTATTTGAGGAAACCAGCATACCCAAAGCCTTCCCTAAACTCTTCGGAGAGCAACGACGAGACGATTGATGAGTTCAATTGAGCTTTTGACCCTCTGCAACCTACCGACCTCGCCGGAGTTCTGGCGACTTTCTAAGGGTGAAGGCATGATGCGAGTGAGAAATTATGTGGCTCAGTGAGTTCGTGTGGCAGTGGAAAAGCTTCCGGGCACCTCAGTTTCCTTGTTGGTGGCCTGGAGCTCAGAGTCAACCACAGAGTTGACCTCGACCCTGTACACGAGAGGAGGAAGACAAAGACCAACGACCATCTGATCGTGGTCCATCGTGATCCCACACAGAAATCCAATGAGCCAGAGACGAGCTAGCTATCTTAGGCACACACGACGGGAAGCATCAGATCCAAAGAGCGCATCACCGGTTCACTGATCAAACGACCGCCTATTTTTCGGTAATTCACCTCTCTACTCAAATATTCTAGAAAAAGGCTTTTTCTTGTAAAAATCATAGAATCTGCTAGGAAACCCTAATAACGAAACTTTATACATGAAAGTTGATCAGAAAAATGCAAGGAATAAGATAAAAATAGTTTTAAGGCCAGAATCCATATATTTTTGCAAAAGTATATTATTTTGATGAAAAAGGTATTAAAATTAGGTTAGAAACCCTAATTAATGGTAATGGATAATTTTATGAGTAGTAATAGGTTAATTAGAGTATTATTAACATGTTATATGATAATGTTGAATCTTAACCTGATTTAGATGAATAATTGCATGATTTAGGGTTTTAAACCTAATTCAATGGATAATATATATAGAAACCCTAAAAGTGGATAAAAGAAGAGAAAATCTAAAAATATGAGAATATTTGGTTAAAAGATGATCTTAGGATCTTTTATGAGAAGTAGATGAGAAATTTAGGGTTTGTGAGTAATTTTGTATAATTAGGGTTTGAGGGTGTTAAAATACAACAAAACCCTAATTGCATATGAAACCCTAAAAAGAGGGAGAAAACCTAAAAAGGAATAGAAACTCTAAGAAGCGAGATGGTTTAGATAGATCTTGTTAAAAAGGAATTATATGTTATTTCAGGATCCTTGTATTTACTTGATTGTATTTCTCTTATTGGTTGATTCTATCTCAAAGATCAGCAAAACATGTATGTGGTTATTTATGGTTAACCGCTTTAGTTTCACGAAGGTTTTTGGATGTTTGATCGCATTGAATGCAACCTATCTATTTGGATGTTCATATGTGCAAATTATAAAGACACTATGATTATCACAATTATGATATCGTGTGTATTCTCGCACCTACATGCCACCCTGATGTAAGATGCAATGAGGTCAAGCCCAAGAGGGAAGACCCATGGGCACCATGAGTGGTGACCCCAGGCACCAAGCTCATGATAGAGAAGGTGACCTATATTGCGTGACTAATGGCCACCATGAGAGGTGACCCCAGGCACCAAGCTCAGGATGGAGAAGGTGGCTTAAGTCAATGGTAAAAGAGAAACCCTAAAGATGGTATTCTAGGGTTAGGGCAAAAGCGGTGGAGTTTTACACATTGAAAATGTAAATTGAATTGTTAATTAACTTGATTGTGATAATTAGGTTGTTATCCCTATGTGTGAAATTTTGATTGTCCCCACATACCAGCATATGCATATATGCTGACTGACGTTTTGTTTGTCGGCGTTTTAGGTACTACATTGAAAAGGACAAACAATAAAGTGGCACATTGTGAAAATAAGAATTAAAGTGCAAGGAGGATTGGTCAGAATAGTTTCCAGCTATGGATAGAAGTTAGATATCCAAGTTTTTGAAAGGTATGCAAAGTTATATTTTATACCAGCTTTCAATATAGTTTGGTAGAATTTTATAATTATTACTGATTATTTGTCGAACCTTTGATCTGATTTATTGGGATAACAGCTTTGACGTCTTGGTCTCCCTTAAGTGGGGGTTACTAGGAGGTGTCGTCATTACATTTGGTATCAGAGCATGGGTGTAACGTCCCCAGATTCTGCCATCTCGAGACTTAGAAGGCCTGAGAGGATAAATCCGAAAATGTTAGTTAATTGTTTCAGAGAGCGATGTGAAAGCATAATACGCATACATGAACATACAACCATAACATTTCTCAACAATAACATGTATATTTACAACATGAATTGTTACAGCTTGGATTACATTTACATATTGAAAAATAGAAAATTACACATTCTAAACATGTATGCTAACCAAGATCCTAGACAATAGGTAACCTGAACAACTTGCTCACACCCTATTCTTTTTCTCCCATGCTATCTCTGAACCTAAAACATACGTGAAACAAACGAATCAAAAATAGTTGGTATGTGGTAAAAGATACACTAGTAAGGTTGCATAAAGGAAAATACTTGAAGAAGGAAGAAAGAGAGAAAAACCATTTCTTAAGGTGAAAATCAGGTAAACATCCTTTTTATTACATTTATTTGATGTAGTTGTACTACACTTATCTGCACTTGAATTACATCCAGTATGGGCAAAAATTATATCATGATACATCTAACATGGGCCAAAGCATCATACATCCATGTTAGGAAAAATACATCCATACCATGCTTGGTGCACTCGTAGCTACAACCCATCCATATCCTTTTATGTTATATTCGATTTTGGCGAAGTATAACTCATAATAGTTCAACCAAACAATGAATATCCAAATAACAACATTCATGATATTACCTATCATAAGCAACCAAGAAATATAGTCTTATACTTATAAGACCACGTACCTGAGCTCATAGATTCCTTATACATCCAAGTTCATCTAGACCACTGTTCACCACCTGATTAATAGAAATTAACCGTCATTAATACAAGGTTCACTATTATTAATGATATTAAGGGCCTGAATAGGGTTTGGCCAAATCTAGGTTCCATATAATCTTAGGATGGTATCTAATATTTTTACACAAATCATGAGGTCATTTTAGAGGTCTGGTTCGAATTTCGTATTTTTCTAATGATAGGTCTATTTTATATAATTAAAATGAGACGAAAAACATTATTCGGTCATTAATAGGATATGACCTATTATTTAGGAATATTACTCGAATCAAAGTGCAAAGATGAATTCAAATCATCATTGGAATTCTAGGAGAATTTTCAAAGAATTAATCTCAATTGGATATTACTTATTTCATTCAATAAACTGTTAAAAGGAGCATTGTAATCTAAATTAAATATCATCATTGAAAGTGATTCAAGGGTATGATCTAGGAGTCCAATAATGTAGAGAACATTTTTCTGAGTCTAGGGGTATTTTTAGAGCATTTTTAGGGTAAGGGGGCTATTTATTAGACTTTTTCTAAGTTCCATTATATTTCTGCAAAATAAACATCTATATACCTTATGTGGGGGGTCCCACCACCGGTGGTGGCAGCCTTTGATTGGCTGCACTGGCCCAAGAGAGGGAGGCACGTAGATCTGTTTTCGCTTGCGTTGGCCTAAGCAAACCGGCTGGCCTGAGATTCGAACCGGCTTCGTCTCCATCCCTCTTTCGCGATCAGCTTGACGCAAAGCGATGTGCGTGCATGCGTTCCTCACAATGCTTTCGGTCTTGTGCCCCTTCCTTCCCCCTTCACAGACCACCAATGTTGTCGTGACCTTGATCTTCGGCAAGCTCTATCTTCAACTCCATCTCGGTTGCTGGGTTTCCAGTGGAGAATCTCCGTCACCATGGAGGAAGGGAGATCAACTATTGCCAGGGCACCTCCGAGCATCATGTCACTGCTCCCTTACAAAAATTGAATCCTTCAAGACTCCATGCAAATGCCACGAGGAGGAGTGGGAAGGTTGGATGTGTGGTGTGTGGGTTTTCTGCCTATACACCGCCTGGAATTTGAGTTTCGATGAGGTGCACAGCCTTCACAGATCTGGCGCCTAGATGCTTCAAGGCTAGCATACCAGATTTGAGATGCCCCTAGATGCTACATCGTCAACTTTCAGGGAACTAGATCCTCGCCGCTATCCCAGATGATGTCGGCGGTGGTTGTACTGATAGAGGTGAGTTTAGGGTTCTATTCCACCTTGTTCTTTGCCCACAGTCATCCAGGAGCGTCACGATGCCTCCATGAATCTAAGACATGGTCCCGACCACGCTGGTGATGCCTACAATATGCTCCTGGAACCAGGCTCCATGTTCGACCATGGAAAGCTCGAGCAACTTTTGTAAATCCTTCTGACACCGAATGTAGGGATTGGGCATAAAGGCTAGTTCATTGCATCTATTTTTGACCAAGGCTTAGATCAGGAGGCACCCGTCGAGTCCCTTCATCCATAGGGTTGGCGCTTGGTTGCTGTAGCAAAAACGGAGGAAGGAGGAGGAGGTCAAGTCTATTGGTTATCTCTCTTGCCCGACACTCGCCAAGATCTCTTCCTTCGACTTGGTGTTGTTACTCAACGTTGCCGCTGCGTTGTGGATGAAGAGGGATGAGAGTGAGAAGGGAGGATCTCACCCTATAGTCCATGATGCCTGGTTAGTTGGGTTGCTCCTGGAGTTGTGGCAGATCTGAAGACTTATCTCCCAACACTCTTAACCACTTGATATGTCTTCCTCATGACTTGGTCTCCTATACACCAGCTGCTCTATTGAAAACATTGGTAAGTTGTGATCTTTCATATGTATCCAAGGGCCATTAGTGTGCCACACCACTCAGCCCATCACAACTAACAGATTCGTGCCCCTACGTTGATTGGGTTGGCTTGTGACGTTATGTGGAAATTGAACTTATTTCTAACTTGTTTAAATCAATAGTTCACATCATTATATCTTAATAGCCACAAATAGGGACCTTGAATTATCACCAATTTTACACATGGATCCCTTGTCATATAATTTCTCATCTAGCAATGTTTGAGGTCAAAATTCTATGCTATGATCATGTAAGTACATTCCTCAAATAAACTTATAAATAAGTGGTAAACCTTAAATACAAGTCGATTCATCATCAACTCTTGATCAAAAAGTGCAACTTTCATTATATGACCACATTACACCTCTAGGTACATCATTAAAATATTTTACCCCAACATGATTTCAAATATTATATTGAGTATCAGAATCCTAAATTCTGGGTCATCACATTCACCCCAGCATATATGGAATTTCTTCCTCGAAATTCAAGTGGTTTCATTCTTAAGCTAATATTCAGGAGTTGTGGATGTCTCTAAACCACCACTCTAAGTTCCAAGAGTATCATTATTTTGATTCATCCTAGGTTGTCATCTTAGGAGGTTTAAGCATGTAGGTTGTACCCACCCCACCTTATATAGGTTGAAGTATAATATTTGTTTAATCAAAATTATCGGACTTAACATCTTAATGTCAAGTTTTATGATCAACATCATATTAGAGGATTTCATCATTGGGGGGATTGCTCTTCATATTTACATAGTAGGGTCTTCACCCTAGTGTGTGAATTGTCATCAAACTAGAAGCTTAGATTTAGAAGATTGGGGATTGATAACTAAATCTAGTGATGTTTTAATATGTGATCCAAAAATGTGTTTTATTTCAATCACATAGTTTCAACTTCTATCTTTCATATATGATATGAGGGGAAATAATAGAATATATTCAATCGAGATTGTCAGGATTTCAAACTCATATGTTTCATGTATAGTGTCAAGGGAAAGAGGATATACTAAATTAATCTTATCATGATTCAAACTTGAATATCACATGTAGGGTATAAGAAGGGTATATATATATATATATATATATATATATATATATATATATATATAAGGTCAAGCTTATATGAGTGACTCTTCATACATGATCATCCAAATCGCTCAAGTGAGGTTTCTAACATCATATATATATATATAGAAAGAGAAGGGGAAGGAGAAGGATTGACATGCATTGATGAGTATTATATGCACAAGGCATTTTACTCTCTGAACCAAAGTTCATATATTACCTCACTTGCAACTAATTATAAGATTAAAAAACATATGTCACTCTAGCTAGGACATATATATGTCCAACAAGACCTACTAACCAAAACTTCTACCCATAATAAAATTTCTACCCATCTTTTGGGAAACAAGGGTAACCACTAGATTCCTTTATATACAACTACTAACCTAAGTATGAGGCTCATCGTGGTTATCACACATCATATACATCATCTTAGGGTCTTGAGACATCTCCCTCACCCATATAGCAAGAATCAAAATTTTAATTGCCTCTTCCTCTATGGTTAGATATTTTCATAGGACATCTAGGGTTCAACACTTTTAAGGAAACCACACACTGGGTCACTCAACTCATATACTTAGAATTAGTCTAGCTAGGGACTCATTATCATGTATTTCATCATGCATATTTTTCAACATTTTACATATATTTTGGAGTATAGGTACTCTGACCATCTCCCGTGATGGGTCGACTCATATCAAAGGGTCACCCTATTCATATGTCCCATGCTAGAGGTCCTCCTTTGTAAAGAGATTGAGGTCCATGTTGGTCTCAAACTATATGTCACATATCATATCTCAAAACGCACAAGACTAGGTACAAGCAAACATGCCAACCCCCTAGTTATGTTTAGCACATCAACCAAGTCGTATGTATCAACAAGGTGCTAGGTCTAGCTAGGGTTGCATGGTCAATCTCATTTCATATTTACAACCTACTTGACCTTCTCAAGGACAACCTGAGCATTATCAACATCAACATCATTAACAACATCAACATCATTAACAACATCAACATCGACATCAAGATCAACATTAACATAATTATCATTATCATTATCATCATCATCATCATCTTAGGTTTCTAAGTTACTCACTAACCTAACCTTTATCATGGCTCTAGACAATTCTCGAGACTACAACTACCATCTAAACTCTCTCGTCTAGACTTGATGTTACATCTCTTTCTCTTAGGTTACATGGACACTCACTACCTTTCTGGGTGTGATAACATTTTTCATATGTACATATACTAATACTTGAAATAAGTTTTCTCCAACGTTGAAACAGGCGATGAAAACCACCAAACTCCATTCGAACAAAACCAAAACCAAAATGAGTTACCACACTCATGAGGCAGTCTAGTACCATGACACCTAGAGAACTAGCACGAACATGGTTCACACCTATGTAGACACCCTAAGCACATGTCGCGAATCATATGTCTAGGGAGGTAAATTGCACAAGTCTACACCTTGTTCTAGAACATCTAGGTTCTAACCTAGAGGCTAAGTCAACCTAGTCCACAAGGATATTTCATTAAGTTTCTAGGGTTTAATGTGAAAGGTGAAATTTAGTTTTTATGTTTCATGGTGAGCAATTGTCAGGTGTAACTATTGTTCATGCTCTGATACCAATTGTAACGTCCCCAGATTCTGTCATCTCGATACTTAGAAGGCCTGAGAGGACAAATCTGAAAACATTAGCTAATTGTTTTAGAGAGCGATGCAGAAGCATAATACGCATACATGAACATACAACCATAACATTTCTCAATAATAACATGTATATTTACAACATGAATTATTACAGCTTGGATTACATTTACATATTGAAAAATAGAAAATTACACAGTCTAAACATGTATGCTAACCGGGATCCTAGACAATAGGTAACCTGAACAACTTGCTCACACCATGTTCTTTTTCTCCCATGCTATCTCCGAACCTAAAACATACGTGAAACAAACGAATCAACAAAAGTTGGTATGTGGTAAAAGATACACTAGTAAGGTTGCATAAAGGAAAATACTTGAAGAAGGAAGAAAGAGAGAAAAACCATTTCTTAAGGTGAAAATCAGGTAAACATCCTTTTTATTACATTTATTTGATGTAGTTGTACTACACTTATCTGCACTTGACTTACATCTAGTATGGGCAAAAATTATATCATCATACATCTAACATGGGCCAAAGCATCATACATCCATGTTAGGAAACATACATCCATACCAGGCTTGGTGCACTCGTAGCTACAACCCATCCATATCCTTTTATGTTATATTAGATTTTGGCGAAGTATAACTCATAATAGTTCAACCAAACAATGAATATCCAAATAATATCATTCATGATATTACCTATCATAAGCAACCAAGAAATCTAGTCTTATACTTATAATACCACGTACCTGAGTTCAGAGATTCCTTATACATCCAAGTTCATCTAGACCACTGTTCACCACCTGATTAATAGAAATTAACCATCATTAATACAAGGTTCACTATTATTAATGATATTAAGGTCATGAATAGGGTTTGGCCAAATCTAGGTTCCATATAATCTGAGGATGGTATCTAATATTTTTACACTAATCATGAGGTCATTTTAGAGGTCTGGTTCAAATTTCGTATTTTTCTAATGATAGGTCTATTTTATATAATTAAAATGAGACTAAAAGCATTATTCAGTCATTAATAGGATATGACCTATTATTTAGGAATATTACTCGAATTAAAGTGCAAAGATGAATTCAAATCATCATTGGAATTCTAGGAGAATTTTCAAAGAATTAATCTCAACTGGATATTATTTATTTCATTCAATAAATTGTTAAAAGGAGCATTGCAATATAAATTAAATATCGTCATTGAAAGTGATTCAAGGGTCTGATCTAGGAGTTTAGTAATATAGAGAACACTTTTCCGAGTCTAGGGGTATTTTTAGAGCATTTTTAGGGTAAGGGGGCTATTTATTAGGCTTTTTCTAAGTTCCATTATATTTCTGTAAAATAAACATCTATATACCTTATGTGGGGGGGTCCCACCACCGGTGGTGGCAACCTTTGATTGGCCACACTGGCCCAAGAGAGGGAGGCATGTAGATCTACTTTCACTTGCGCTGGCCTAAGCAAATCGGCTGGCCTGAGATTTGAACCAGCTTCATCTCCATCCCTCTTTCACGATCAGCTTGACGCAAAGCGTTGCGCGTGCCTATGTTCCTCACAACGCTTTCGGTTCTGCGCCCCTTCCTTCCCCCTTCACAGACCACCAATGTTGTTGTGAGCCTGATCTTCAGCAAGCTCTATCTTCAACTCCATCTCGGTGGTTGGGTTTCCAGTGGAGAATCTCCTTCACCATGGAGAAAGGGAGATCAGCTATTTCCAGGGTACCTCCGAGCATCATGTCACTGCTCCCTTACAAAAATTGAATCCTTCAAGACTCCATGCAGATGCCATGAGGAGGAGTAGGAAGGTTGCATGTGTGGTGTGTGGGTTTTATGCCTATGCACCGCTTGGAATTTGAGTTCCGATGAGGTGCATAGCCTTCGCGGCTGGTACCTAGATGCTTCAAGGCTAGCATACCATATTTGAGACGCCCCTAGACGTTGCATTGTCAACTTTTAGGGAACTAGATCCCTGCCGCTATCCCATATGATGTCGGTGGTGGTGGTACTAATATAGGTGATTTTGGGGTTCTGCTCCACCTTGTTCTTTGCCCACAGCCATCCAGGAGCATCATGACACCTCCATGAATCTAAGACATGGTCCTGACCACACTGGCGATGCCTACAATATGCTCCTGGAACCAGGCTCCATGTTTGACCATGGAAAGCTCGAGCAGCTTATGTTAATCCTTCTGATGTCGACTGTAGGGGTTGGGCATAAAGGCTAGTTCATTGCATCTATTTTCTGACCAAGGCTTAGATCAGGAGGCACCCGTTGAGTCCCTTCATCCATAGGGTTGGCGCTTGGCTGTTGTAGCAGCAATGGAGGAAGGAGGAGGAGGTCAATTGTATTTGTTATCTCTCTTACCCAACACTTGCCAAGATCTCTTCCTTCGACCTAGTGTTGTTACTCAATGTTGCCACTGTGTTGTGGATGAAGAGGGATGAGAGTGAGAAGGGAGGATCTCACCCTATAGTCCATTATGCCTGGTTAGTTGGGTTGCTCCTGGAGTTGTGGTGGATCTGAAGACTTATCTCCCATCACTCTTAACCACTTGATATGTCTTCCTCATGACTTGGTCTCCTATACACCAGCTGCTCTATTGAAAATATTGGTAAGTTGTGATCTTTCAGATGTATCCAAGGGCCATTAGTGTTCCACACCACTCACCCTGTCACAACTAACAGATTTGTGCCCCTCTGTTGATTGGGTTGCCTTGTGATGTTACGTGGAAATTGAACTTATTTCTAACTTATCTAAATCAATAGTTCACATCATTATATCTTAATAGCCACCAATAGGGACTTGAATTATCACCAATTTTACACATCGATCCCTTGTCGTATAATTTCTCATCTAGCAATGTTTGAGGCCAAAATTCTATGCTATGATCATGTAAGTACATTCCTCAAATAACCTTATAAATAAGTGGTAAACCTTAAATACAAGTTGATTCATCATCAACTCTTGATAAAAAAAGTGCAACTTTCATTATATGACCACATTACACCTCTAGGTACATCATTAAAATATTTTACCCCAACATGATTTCAAATATTATATTGAGTATCAGAATACTAAATTTTGGGTCATCACAATGGATTCCACATTTAATCTTTAGTAATTATTAAATTTTATAAATTCCGCAGAACTGAGGGAGTTATTAGAGGATTTTCTGAAATACAGAGGTGTATAGAAAAGGATCACATTTTGGGGACTGACAATATTTTCCTCCGCCCCGTTAGTCGGTCACGAGGACTCCCAAATGTAGTGTGACTGCCTGGCCAATGTCTTAGGTTCTGACTTGAAATAAGATACCTCTAAGACTCTCTCATATTTTTCATCCCTTCTCAGCCCTAATTCAATTAATGATTCTAGGATTTAGGGTTTTTCTCTCTCTTCCCCACCTCCTTTTGGTCAAAGCGTGTATGATAAGATTAAGGAATCCTCCACTAAATTAATAAAAAGCATGTAAACAAGATGTAATGGACATAAGTTAATAGTTTATGTGTAAACTAAAGATTAGTTGCATGCTTATGTTGCATGACATGTGTTGTCGTGCCCTCAGGAGAGATATGAGGTTAGACCTTCTTATTAGGAGATGAGTTGAGAGTTAGTTTTGGAGGCAGAAGCCTCCAAGAGGAGGTTGAGATCTGGAACATCCTCTGAGGATGATGCTAACCCTAACCCTAAGAGGTTGTTAGAGAGAGATGACATGATGAGATAGATAACATGGTTGACCATATAAGTGGGTTGACATGCTTGTTGGTTTGGAATAACCGTGAGAAGCATGAGCTATGTGAGGTTGATTGACCTAGTGCCTTTTGGCGACCCAACCTAGTAGGGTCGTGCCTATTAGGATGAAGGATAGTTCTTTTATTATAGAGGATGGTAGTGACCATATAGAAACCCCTATAGGCATGTATGAGTAAAGGAGAGCATGTCAGTAGTGATGTAAGTAGGCTGAGACCTAGGCCAGAAGGGCATGACGGATAGCTTATGAGATAAGCATGCAGAGCTTTGGATAACCTTGATCGAACATAGGGTTGGATCATACATTTCACCCATTGAGGGTATGCATGAAAGCTTGATCCATCTTCTTAGAGAAGAACCACCAGTGGTATGGTCAGTGGTAGGGTTAGCTCTAGAGAGAGAGCGAGACCTGAGAAAGAAGGTTGGAAGCTTAGACTCTAGGATATGAGAGACCATGAGAAGTTGGGTATGTTTGACCTAGTATGGATGACCTGAGTGAGTGGTTGTGGTGGCCTCGTGCATGATCCTTGAAGGGTTGTAGTACCCTAGATGCCTTTAGAGGAACCCAACACTAGATTTGGAGGGAGGCTTATTGAACCGATGTATAGATGTTATAGGTTCCTACCTTGTAGGTATAGGAAGAGAGTTCCTTAGACTGTATAGGTATAGTGGCAAGTTGTGAGGCATCATACCTAGTTGGTTGTCCTGGTGTAGGACTATGAGGCGTTGTTCACGTGGGATAAGAGTAAGAGGTGTATGTTATACCTCGTACATGTTTGGTTCATGGTTGAGAAGTTGAGCATGCAGTTAGACAACTGAGGCTTAAAAAGTGAACCTAGAGTTCCTAGACCTAAGAGGGGAAGTAGTAGTACCTGGTGCACCTGATGCTCATGATGAGGATTGAGTTCCTATAGATTCAATCATGGAACCCCTCATGGTTAGCTGAAAAGGAAACCCCTTGGTTGAAAGTATGTTCTTGATGAACCTCTCAGCTATAGGTTGGTGATAAGTGCATGTCTAGTCTTGAGGGATGTGAAGAAGTATGACAGACCAATGAGACCTAGCATGGTTTAGTAGGTGGTGTTCTTGTTAGCTACGTGCCTTAGTAGCTTGTTGGGGATAAGCATGCTCATGTTGATGTAAACCCTGGACGTAGGGACGTTTGTGACCTTTTTTGCTATCAAGAGATAGTTTTCTCCTGACCTGGGGAGGGACCCTTATGTAGTGTGAGTACAGTTTTTGTTTAGGCTTGAGGTAACCTCAAGAGGTTTCTCATAGGATCTTGATGAGCTAAGTGGAGAACCTATAGTATGAGAACGAACCTTTAGACCCATATATGACCATCTCTAAGGGCATGTGGATGTGTTGCCATGGAGGTAACATGTATGGGGCCTGACCGAGGTAGGTAGGTCGCCACAATTGCTATGAAAGGATGTAAGTCTGACCCCATATGCCGAGAGAGATGATGGACACTTGGGCAAGGTTTCAAGTTTGAGATATACCATGATAGAATCCTAAGTCAATACTAAGGTCAGGTGGGGGATAAGTTCGATGGGACTAGGAGTTGCTTAATTCCCTAGTTGCATAAGACCATAGGGTCGGGAGGTAACAACTATCGTGTCTGAGGACCATGGGTTAGGAGGTTAATCACCTTCATGAGCCCATGGAGCCCAAGGAACATTTGAGGTGGGCACTCCCTGGTTGCATAAGGGAAGAGGGATGACCCCAAAGTACCGGCACCCTACGGACCTAGGGGAGATGACTAAGGATTATGTATATAAGAGTTGTATGTAGACCCAAGAGTGTTTGGGAACAGTTTTCCATGGAAGTAAACTTGGTATTGAGATGATCGTGATGTGGAGACATGTTATACGTTTCAACTTAGATTGGAAGTGTACTGGCAATGTGGGATGCACCATCTCTACTCTTGGAATGGGAAGAACTCTGTGTTTGGACATCCGTCAAATGCTTATTTCCTCTCATTCTAGGGGTGAGAGATAGGTTAGTACGCATGCCATACACTAAGGGCAAAGATGATGTGAGTTGAAACGTTGCTATGATGTATGAGGATAGAGATAATAGCATACCTTTGTGGAGTGCACGATGTGTGGATGGTTTACAAATACCAAGAGAACTAAGGTAGTCATCTTATGAGAACGTTCTTATCATGAGCTGTATGGAATTGATGAGTTATATAAGTTTGAGTTTGATGACCAAAGATGATGAGCTCGAAGTTTTATTGACTCAGTTAGACCTAAATTTGAGATGAGGATGATAAGTGGAATATATGAAGGTTTATGTCTTCACGGTTACCTAGCACATAAATATGTAAGGTGGTAATGGATGCTCTTTGTCGAGACGTAGATGTCTAGTTTAGCCAGTAGGAGGGCTAGAAGAGATGGTGGGTTGAACCCTAAGTTTGTGAGACATGTATGGTTAACACCTAGATACAACCAGACCCGTGGGTCAAGTGGTGGTTGCTGGGTTAGCCAGCCTAGGGCTTGATGCAATAAGAAGTTGGTTAAAGAACCCCAGATGCACTTCTCAGGAAAAGAAGGTGATGAAACTCACGACTAGAGTGTTTTAGGGTTTCTGAGGAACCAACCTTGAGGAATCATGACATACAAGAGATCATGATTTTAAGTTCACCATACACTGTGGTACTATTAAGATAGTAAGTTGCAGTAGTACTTTGGATGCCTAAGATGAGGAAGTGTACAGAGTTGCATGTGGCTTGTCTCCATGCATGCTAGGAGGTGAAGGACGAATGCCAGTAACCCAGTGAGTTGATATAGAGGATAAAGAGTCCCCAAGAGGGAATGGAAGTTAATCACCATGAACGTTGTGGTGAGTCTTCCCGGGACCGAGGAAGGTCAAGATACAATATGGGTTATGGTAGATCGCCTTACCTAGATGACTTAATCTAAGAGAAAGAGAGAGTACTGTCAGGGGACAGATCTGGTTGAACTACATATAAGAAAGAGAGATGGTTCAACTACACCATGATGTGAGTTCAAAGGTTCTTGAGTATAAGGACCCTGACCTTCGTTTTGGGCTTATCCTATTTGCTTTGCCTAAACCTTATGTTTAGATGTTTGCTAATCACCTCTAGTGGTGATTAAGGTTGCTCGTGCTTTATTGAGAGTTGGAGGTGCTACTTGCAAATAACCCAAGTCTAGGGTTGATGAGCAAGTTTGTCACCTTGAGATGTGTTTCTCTCTCCTTGCTTCCTCTAGAGTTGAGAGGAAGGGTTGGGCTCGTTTCTTGGGTTGCCTTGGGCTTGGTTGAGCCTTGTTGGGCCTTGTTTTTCCTTGTTTGGGCCTTGCCTTGCCTTGATGGACCTTGTATCGGGCAAGGGTGTGTTTGGGAGCCTTGTGTCGGCCATGGTTGTGTTGGTCATAAGGCTGTGTCGGGCAAGAGAGTGTATCACCCATGAGGTGTGTCGGACTTTGACCATCCTTGAACTTTGGCTTTGTTTGTGTCACCACCCTTGTGGACACTTGGTGCATGATGCTTGCATGTGGAAATTGCCTTGGACATGTGTATGGGGCGAGATAAGGAGGTGGCTTTTCCCATGAAAAAGTGTCCCTAGGTGGGCGACACCTTGCCTTGTTTTCTCCTTCACCCTCTTCTATATATGCCTCTCCTTTCTCTTGCTTAGGATCCCTTTAGTTGGTGTTGCTTTCTTTCCTTCCTTGGTGGGAGACACATCTCCTTTACAAGTTGGTGGTCGATCCTCCTCCTTCTCCTTAGAGTCTTCTTCTTCCTCTAGTGGTGTTCGAGCCCTGGGGTGCCTTGTTCTTCTTCTTGTGGTGAGCATCTTCCCTCTTTCCTTAGCACCTTCTTCTTCTTCTCTTTCTTGCTTGCTCTTCGGCCATGGTGGTTACAAGTTTTGTTTTTCTTGTTGAGGTGGCCGAAGGTGGTGCTTGAGCTTGGGAGCTTGGTGCTAGGAGCTTGGAGCTTTCTTAAGGCAGGTTACATAACTCCTAACCCTAGCTATACTAATTCCTTTTCTTGTTGCATGTTATGTTTCACCTTGATCGGCCATGTATCTTGTTGGATATGCTTCTTGTTAGATATGTTTCTTGATCTAGTCGGTATCTTTGAGCTTGTGGATATATGTTCATGTTATAGATGTGTTCTTGACCTTGGTGGCCGAACCATATGTTTAGAGTTTCTTGGGAAAAACTCCTTTATCTCCATTTGGTCTTGAGAAGTGAGTTCGACTCTAGTGGTATAGGCAACACTCCTCTCACTTGGTTGTTGAGAGGTGATTATATACTCTAGTTTCTTGGGCAACACTCTTCACTCACCATGGATTAGAGAGGTGAGCCTTGGTTGGATGTTGACCTAGTAGAGGTTGGGAGCTTGGCCGATATGGAAATGAACTATCATGTTGCCCGAGATATGTGATGGAGGTTGTGCAAAACCCCTCTCTCTTGATTGTTGAGAGGTGAGCCAACTCTCTTGATCTATTAGGATTTTAATGATGGTGATCTTGAGGTTAGTGATGACCAAGTCGAGATGAACCTTTGTGCCTTGCACATTACACCTTTGTGGTGATGTTGCCTAACACCCCTGATCTTGGGTTTAGCTTGGGCTGATATGGTCATGTTGAGTTTGGTTGGCTTTGTGCTCGATATGACCATCTTGATCTTGTTGGTGACCTTGGGCGATATGCCTTGACTGAGATGACCCTTTCTCCTAGTAGGTGTTATCCTCTTGGCCGATATGTTGCTTAGTTGTTATCTCTCTAGGTGCCTTTGTTTTGTGCCTTAGGCGACACAGGTTACTAAGGTTGCTGCCCGATACAGTGTTGAGCGGTGAAACCCTAGTGCTTGCCTTAGTGGTGGTCGATATGGTGTGCTTGATCTTATTGGACGATAGGCTTCCTTGTGGTGCCCTTGTATCATTTGGTGATGTGTACATGGTGGGCGTTATAGCGTTGGCTTGGGTGCCACGATCTTGGTCGTTGCAGTGGTGAGATGGTTGCCCGATACAACCCTAACTCTAGCTAGACGATAGGGTCTTAGCCGACACAACTAGCTTCCTGATGCACACATAGCCCAGCTACACGATACACCTCCTGACCCCAGTTGCACGATGCATTCATGTTACCTTGGTAGCACGACATCCCATAGGCCTTGTTGACCGATACACTCTTGTGTTTGAGTTGGCTGACAGATGTGGCTAAGTGCCTTGGCCGACAGGCCTTTAGTGAGGGTTGTTACCCTGGCCGATACCACCTGTGGTAAGGGGTGCGCTACCCGTCACACTTTTAGCAAGGGTAGCTAGTACTTTTAGTGAGGGTTATGCTTAACCTGGAAACCCTAGCTAGTGATGTGTTGTCTTGTAATCGCACCTATGTTGTTGATATTATATGGATGATGGGTTGTGAACCAGTGCTATGCTTGATGATTAAAGATGATGCTAATTAAGATTACAAGATACTACATTATGATCCATGTAATAGATATAGCTTTGTGCCTCATATGATTATAATCATGACATGCACATCTACAACCCTAATGACATGATAATCAGTAAGATCTATGTCTAGTGATTTTGAGTTATCTCTCTTGATATGCATACTGACCATGCAGGTGTATCAGGTGAATTCATAGCCAGGTAAGAGCTATGAGGTATATGTGTTTGAATAATGCTGCATGATGATAATTCTTGCTGATGAGATAACATACATCACCAATATGATGAGAGAGGTCTGAGGACTTGACGAGGGTTGAGTGCCCAGTGAGGTGTTATCCTCTTGATGATGATATGAGGGATTATTATCCCAGGTGATGATGTAAGATGATGATGCCTTGAGAGGAAGTGGCTTCCTATGATGAGGGATTGAGATGATAGGATAATGTGATGGTGACAGTGATAATGTAATTTAATGCTATGTATGTTTTACAACTTGGTTGCCTCAACAATCCACTTAAAATATACTAATTAATTACAGTGGAACATATCTTGTAGTTTGCCCTGGCCATAGATCCATCATCATTAGTAGTTGGTGATGGTGAAATAGGTTCTCGTGTGGGTTAACCTGGAAGCACATATTGTTGAATATGTGTGGTTTCTAAATGAGGAGGATTAGAGTGCAACTTCGGTTGTAGACTCCATAGCACAGTTTCAAGCATGTGGCTCAATATGTTGGAGCATGGTGAACAGGCCCATGGCTCAGGATGTGTGATAAGAGAGCATCAATGTGTTCATGGCTCAGAGCACAGTGAACATGCCTGTGGCTTAGTTTCACTAGCACCGATACTTGTACCGAGGTGCGCTAGGCAGAGGGTAGCCTAACCTTGTGGCTAAGGCCACTTAAGCATGAGACTGCAGTCCTTCTTATTTTGCACTCGTGCACTGACCATGAGGTGGTGAGATCGTGGAGTCCAACTCTTCCATTGACCTTTTATGGCACCGACTTGGGTTTTGCAACCGAAGGTTGGATTTGAGCGGTACGGCTCACTTCCTCAGGGCATAATAATACATAATACAACCGAATAGTATTTATTGCTTAAGGCAAAACACGGAACATTGGTTGAGGCCTTGCTTGTGTAGTTGATCTTGTTATACCTTGCAGTTACTTATACGTTCCTTATGTTATGTGGTAAGATCTTATAAATCTTATCTTATCAATCATGTTCCATAACAAAAATCAGGTTATATGCCTCCCAAATGTCTTGGTAAGATTGATGGTAATAATAATCTTGCTCAGTATGTTGTTCTTATTATATGTCTTTACCAGCTATCTGCCTTACCTGCTTTAACCTTCTGAGGTTTTATAGTTTTGGCAGGGAGTTATGTTTCTTGTTGGGACTGGGTGTCTCATCCCGTTGTTTTACCACCTTTTTAGGTGATCGTGCTATACGTGGTGGTGGTCGTGAGGTTGCGGCCGAGCAACAAGAGGAAGAGCAGTAGGAGACAAGAGATGGATATGTTGTCGTTTGTTTGTTTTGTAGTAGAGTCCTAGAGTCATCCTTGTACTCTCAGGTCCTCAGAGGTGTTATGACAATGTTTTATGATGTATAACTGATGTAGCTTGTATATCCTGCTACTAGCATGATGTGGCCCGTTATATATGTATAAACATGTGATGTACTATGGAGCTGACAGGACAACTTGTTCCTTTAAGTTGTGGACATATATCAAGGCTTGTAAATGTTTATATAACATGTTTCCTTGCAGGATAAGGATCTGGATGTAATATCTTCTTTCCGCAAATGGTTTTAATTAACCCGTGTTTTTGGTAATATGTGGTTTATGGTGTTTCTACACGTTTTGTGTGGTATTTTGTTGTCTGTGTGATAGCGGGATGTGGCGCCACAAGTTTGGTATTAGATCCCTAGGTTTGCTGAGTCTATAGGGATCTAGGATTAGGTTTGTGCATGTTCTTGTGAGATTTCTAGATTTTCTTACAATAATCTTCTACCCTCAGTAGAAGAAAAAGCTCAAAGATGTTTGTAAACCATAAAGAACATTTTGCCGAGAGCAGCGAGGATGCATCAGTTGATGGAGCTAGAGTGCAGGCACATGAAGATTAGGTGTCTGAGGTCCCCCAACTTGACCCAGCCATTCTCAAAAACCCTACCTACCAGTAGCTTATGGGGCAGTTGATGGCTACGATGAATCTCATGGTAGAGAGATAGCTAGTGCCTCCTCCGAGAGCGCAGGCTCCCCATGGTGAAACATCGGGTATTGGGAAGACCTTCAAGTGGCTTTGCCGAGTCAGAGCTTCAGATTATACTAGAACGGCTGATCCAACGGATGTATATCTGTGCCTGAAAGGTCTTGAGAAGGCCTTCTGGATCCTCGACATCCTCGAAGCAGACAAAGTCAAGCACGTTGTCTACCTTGGGCCATCGAGGAGGAGAAGCGACTTGGTGAGGTGATTGGTTGGGAGGTTTTCTGGCAAGAGTTCATCAGTAGATATTTTCTGAAGACGTATCTGGATGAGAAGATCAACCAATTTGAGCGTCTGTGCCAAGGAACGATGAACAACACCGAGTATGAAGCCAAGTTCATGGACTTGCTAAGGTTTTATCCTCACATGGCGACGACAGATGACGAGCGGATCAGACAGTTTGAGAAGGGTCTGAGCACATAGTTGATGACACCTGCTGCTGCTTTGGAGAACTGGGAGCAGTTTGCCACATTTGTGGAGTCTATCTAGAGGATAGAACGGTCTTTCGAGGAGAAGAAAGAATCCATGACTAAGAAGAGGTCTGCTCAGTTTCAAGGGCAGAGGTCTGGTGGCTTTAAGAAGCCAAGGTTTTTAGCACCTTCTGGGTTAAGAGGTTCCAGTGCACCATCATAGTGGTCCCTGAGTAAGGGAAGAGGATATGGTTCTTTGCCATCAAAGGCACATAGTATAGCTTCAGTGGCAGTGACAGGGTCATCTAGGCCACAACAGCAAGACCAGTCATGTCATCTTTGTGGTCAAATCAGGCATTAAAGGTCAAACTGCCCAAGGAAAGATGTTGAAGTGACACAGCAGCTGAGGCAGAATCAGCAAGGGTCAGATAGACAGCAGCCCAGTGGTAGCAGAGGGCAAGGACGTGGTCAAGCATCACAAGTGGGGTCATCTACACAAGGAATAAGAGGACGTGGACAACAAGCAACGACTCGATTCTATGTTATGAGTCAGCCATAGGCGATAGTCAACCCGCAAGTGGAGGCAGGTCAGATGGAGTTATTTCATTCTGATTTGTCTTCTTCTTGCTTGATATCTGTTCTGGTTGACCCGGGTGCTACGTACTCTTTTATCGCACAAACTATGCTTGAAAACTGTATTTTACCTATTAGTTGTAAGAAAGATAGCCTATTGTTAGAAACCCCTCTTGATGGTTCCTCGATGCTTCGAGAGAAGTGTCCATCTTATGTTCTATCCTTTTCGGGACGCAGTATACAAGTGGATCTTATACCACTTGATATGCATGGATTCGATGTGATCCTTGGGATGGATACCTTAGAAAAGTATAAGGTTGTGATGGATTGTGGTTCCAAGCAGGCAGTGTTTGATGATGATGGAGAGAAGTGGATCTTCCAAGGAGATAGGAAGATTCTTATGACATGTTTGGTGTCATCTATGGTGGAAGAGAAGTTGTTGTAACAAGGTTGTAAGGCGTTCTTAGCTCACATTATGGATACCAAGGCAAAAAGTCCCAACCTTTTAGAGGTGCATGTTGTCTGAGAGTTTGTGGATGTGTTTCCAGATGAGTTCCCAGGTGTTCCCCCACCTCGAGAGATTGACTTTGAGATCAATCTGGTGCCAGGAACACATCCAGTTTCTCAGACACCATACAGGATGGCTCCAACTAAGATGGCAGAGCTGAAGAAGAAGTTACAGGAGTTGTTGGATAAGGGTTTTGTTAGACCGAGCACGTCACCTTGGGGTGCCCCAGTCCTATTTGTAAAGAATAAGGATAGGTTGATGCGGTTGTGTATAGATTACCGACAGTTGAACAAAGTCACGATCAAGAACAAGTACCCGTTGTCGAGGATAGATGATTTGTTTGATCAGTTGCATGGTGCTACAATGTTCTCAAAAATAGATCTTTGGTCTGGATATCATCAGTTGCAGATTAAGGATGAGGACATACCAAAGTCATCATTTAGGATGACGTATGGTCACTTCGAGTTTGTGGTTATGCCATTTGGGCTAACCAATGCGCCTGCTGCTTTCATGTATCTGATGAACAGGGTGTTTCGTCTGTTTCTAGATCAGTTTGTTGTAGTTTTTATAGATGACATCTTGATCTACATTCGGGACAGTTAAGAGCATGAACAACATCTTCAAAAAGCTTTGACTCTTCTTCTCCAACATCAATTGTATGCCAAGTTTAGTAAATGCGAGTTCTGGTTGAAAGAAGTGACTTTCTTGAGTCATGTGATATCTGCAGAAGGAGTTAGAGTGGACCCTAAGAAGGTGGAGTTAGTTACAGATTGGGAGCAACCGAAGACGCCGAAAGAAGTTTGTAGTTTTCTGGGTTTAGCAGGATACTACCGAAGGTTTATAAGGAACTTCGGTGTAATCGTGTTACCGTTAACAAAGTTGACCAGGAAGGATGTACCTTTTATTTGGAATGATTGTTGTCAGCAAGCTTTCTAAGGGTTGAAGGAGAAGCTTGTTGGTATGTATGCCCATAGAGCAAGTCATATGATGATTGTAATGGGATACTTTGTAAATGATTTGAATAATAATAACAGGCAATTTCCGATCTATATGTTTAAACTATTTCTGAGATGATGGTGTAACATGATAGATGTCTAAAGAATTGTTCTACTCAATGACATATGCTTTTGGGTTGAGGACCTAAACGATGAGATCATACGGATGATAAGAGTAGACATTCTTGTTTGGTCCCTAGTCGGTTGTTATTGTGGAAATAACCATAGACATCAATAACACTAAAGACTAGATTGTGTGTTGGTTGATGACAGAATCTCATTAGTCATGATATAGTGATATCAAACCAAGCACATAGGTACTTGTTAGAGAACAAGGTACCGGACACACCCACCATGAGAGTGACACATGGAACCATGACTTGGTAGTCACAGTCAACTTTCACAGTGATGGTGGTAAGTGTGATTCTTAGACCTAAAATCAATGCACTCAACACATGTCGTTGGGTACACTTTGACATCATCAAACGCAGTCCTGAAACATGGGTTGTTATAAAGTTGATGATTGGGTGGCTTTGACACATGGGGCTTTTGAGGGGTGAGTGATAGATATGGGATTTGTCCCTCTTGAGGGAGTTTGATATCCTTGGCCACTTGATGAGTAGGATTGAGAAAAGGCATGCGCATGCACGTGTGAATCAATATATGATATTGATGTCATACACATCTCACTCGGTCTACTCTGAGATCAAGGAAATGAATGAACATTGACAGGATGACTGTTCCATGCCTCGAGTTCATTCTGGATATCAGTGACAAAGGAATTATACATTCACTGTAACACCATTCATGAATTGTAGGGATGAAAGTTGTTCTCCAACTTTCTATTTCACTTGGGTAGCAATGATGTGCGACTAGGCACCACTCTTTGCTTGTGAAGTCATAAGTGTTATGGACTTTCACTGCCAACGTGAAATGGACCTGCAGGGTCACACATATAGGATTTAACCTGGAAGAGGAGTTTTATCCACAAGCCATGTTTAGATTGATTAATAAAGGGGTTTAGTAGTTCAATTAAACACTCAATTAATCAATAGCTCAATATCATAATATTCAAGGTGTTGGACGCATTGATTGGAGTATCAGATTGATTGAAATCGCATTTGACTGATTCTGCACAACCTGCACTCCCAACCGATCGGTTCATGTGATGAATCGGTCGGCTGAGGTTGCTGAACCGGTCGGCTCAATTGTTGAACCGATCGGCTCGTGCACAGAGTGAAACGAGTGGTTCAAGTGTTGAACCAATCGGTTCAACTGGTGCAACCGAGCAACTTGGGAAAGTAGGATTGGTGAGAATTTTCCTTGCGTTTCACTTGCCCAATTTGATTGGAACAAGGATTGGTATTCGATACCAATTAGAAACAAAAGAAAGAAAGTCAATCCGGATTCGACCAGGACCACCAACCAACAAGTTCACTTGTGAACCGACCGGTTGAGGTGTCCCAACTGATCGGTTGGTGCTCCAACCGATCGGTTGGTGCTCCAACCGACCGGTTCAGTTCCCCAACCAACCGGTTCACTTGTGAACCGATCGGTTCAGGTTGCGAGTTGGTTGCTTTTGTGGAAAATCTCGAACCCTTCTACTCCTGCTTTTAGTCCCATATTTCCGGGGACAGAGAACCATGTCCCATGATCCGCCTATATATATAGGGGTATTGGGGGCTTCTCAGAGTACAACTCAGTGCAAGTTGATTGCTCTGCAAAGTTGTCATTCTCTCTGGTTTTGGTAACCGAGAGAGAGCCCGAGCAAGTGCTTCCCGCAAAGGGAGGTGCAGCAAGGGAAGGACAACTGCAGTTGCAATTGACAGCAGGAGAGTGTGTTGGCGACTAGTACGTCAACAGGAGGGTGCGACTCCTTCCACTTTCTTATGGGACAAGGAGTGTGGAGTTCCAGGTGGTCCGTGTGGACTACTTCAGAGGTGGGAGGTCACTGCCGCTCAGGAGGACAACTGTCATCCGACAGTCCGGTAGGAGGAGGAGGAGTCAGTCCCGGTGCGACCAGGAGCTTCACAGACACCGTCCAAGACCGGAGGTGAAGACCACGCAAGGCGTGAGGTACTGTCTCCGAGCAAGCCTCGGGACAAGGTATAATTCACAAACCATCTTTCCTATTATATAGACGTTGACGCGATTCCTTTTGTGCTGGGTTTTGGGGAGAAAATTTTTGTTTCCGCTGCTTCTCTGCCTCCTCTAAAACCCAACAGTGGTATCAGAACCACGTCAACTACTCTATATTTTGGGATTATCGATATGATCGATTTTGGTTTGTCGCCTTTATTTATTGCATGCGATGCGAATAATATTGACTTTATACATGTCCAATCCACAAATCCCTAATATACATATATGATATGTAATATTAATGCACTCGATACGCGTTGCCCTTAAATGAGTTTTGTGGTGGATGTGTAGCATGATTATGGCCTATAAACCCCTATATTTGTGTGTGGTTGTTTGTGTGGTTGCTTGCATCTCGGTCTGCGCACCGATTCCCTTCTCCTATTCCTGATGTAACTCAAAATAATTTGAGAATTATTTTCCTACCTTTGCTCCCCCCGAATGTAACTCGGGGTTTCATAATTCAATTGTAAATAGGATAGATTTTATATCCTGTTATGTCAAAGAATGGAGGACGACCTGAAGACGATCGGCTCAAGGAGTGAACCGATTGGTTGGTGATCCAGATGGCCGGTTCAAAGAACGAGACGAGCGGGTGGCGACCTGAGGAGATGCACGACGACCGGTGAACCAATCGGCTGGAGGCGCCAGTCGATCGACTGGTGGCACCCGAACAACCAACCTGATGGCGAGCCGATCAGTCATGGAGATGAGCTGATCAAACCCAGAAAGGCGGGCACAGATTTCATCTTGTAAAGGTTGCATGTGATGTAGACCTAGATGACCGTGATTCCTCATGGCTCGAGGAATCACAATAGGATGTCCATAATCATTGCTTTTTATCGTTTTGCATGTTTTTTGTGGGATATAGCATGTATATGATACTTACTATATATTGTGGTGATTGGATATGTATACGTATATAAAAACCAAATCCCTCATTAAATATTAAGTTTTAGATGCCTTCCAAATGCGACACACGTGAAAAGCTTGATCGACTAAGTGTGGGCACGCCCAAGCGTGGTGCACCATCTATCTCGTGGAAGCGTGAAGGATGAATGTGTGGGTCTGCCCAAGTAGGGTGCATGTTCATCGTGTTGGCTTTGGGTCGGACTTAACAAGGTGACCTAGATAGGATCTAGCACCTTGAGGCATGGAGATGATCATTGCAAGGAGTTGCATATGACATCTTTCAAGAGTTGCATATGATGCAATTGGCAAAGAGTTGCCTACCTGGAAGATCTGAGTTGTGGGTGACAACCCAAGCTGGTCTGTGGCTCAGAGGATTTTAGGATCTTGACCCACTAGAAGATTGTACGCTGCAATCTTCTGAAATGATGATGAGGGCTATCAATTTGAGTCAAAATAGTGGGAGCGGTAATTAATTAAAGGCCTAATTAACTATCGTCAAATTTATTCAAATCAAATCAAAAAGGTTTTGACATATGCAAATTTTCTCTTATAGAATGGCAAAAGAATCATCTTTTAAAATGGGAAAATTAATTGAGAATAAATTCCATAACTGGTTGAGGACTGTGAGAAGTGTTCTGCACAATCCAGATATACCAGGAGCCTTAGAATCCACTCTATGTACGCTTAATGCGTTGGTGAAGAAGAAAGTAGGTAAGGGAGAGAAGTGTTCTCTCGCCAAACCAATTTCTTCTACATGGAGAGGATGGAAGGAATAATGGAAGAAGTCAGAGATAGAGATCTCTACTTCTGGTGTATACGTGATAGAGATTAACTTCACTACTTCTTCATCATGGGTACTTGATACCGGATGCGGATCTCACATTTGTTCAAATGTGAAGGATCTTAAGAGAAGTAGGCCTTTAGGGAAAGGCGAGGTTGAACTACGCGTAGCCAATGGGGCAAGAGTTTCCGCCAGTGCTGTAGGAACCTATGAGTTAACTCTACCTAGTGGGCTAATAATAGAATTGAAGAACTGTTATTATGTACCTGCCATAAATAGGAATATCATTTCCGTCTCTTGTTTGGACAAAGATGGATTTGAATTTCTTATTAAGAATGGAAAGTGTTCCATTTCTAAAGATGGGATCTTTTATGGCAGTGCCCCTATGTCTTATGGTCTATACTTGATAGACTTGGAAACAAGTGTATACAACATAAACACCAAAAAGCAAAAACTCAACGACTCAAACAAAACATATCTCTAGCATTGTCGTCTAGGGCACATAAATGAGAAGCGCATTTCTAGACTCCATAAAGATGGTTATCTAGACTCTTTTGATTATGAATCAATAGAGACATGTGAATCTTGTTTGTTGGGCAAGATGACCAAGACTCCCTTTTCAGGTAAAGGTGAGAGAGCTAGTGATCGATTAGGACTCATACATACTGATGTATGTGGGCCTTTTAGAACTAATGCCAGAGGTGGGTATCAGTACTTCATTACCTTTACTGATGACTTCAGTAGGTATGGCTATGTGTACCTGATGAAACATAAGTCAGAAACCCTTGAAAGGTTCAAGGATTTCATGAATGAAGTACAGAACCAGCTTGGTAAAAGTATTAAGGCACTTCATTCCGATCGAGGTGGAGAATACTTAAGCCAGGAGTTTGAGGACCTTCTGCGAACCCGTGATATTATATCACAATGGACTCCGCCTGGAACACCACAACATAATGGTGTGTCTGAAAGAAGGAATCACACATTGTTGGATATGGTGCGATCAATGATGAGTTTTGTTGATCTTCCAATTTCTTTCTGGGGTTATGCTCTTGAAACCGCCGCGTTTACGCTTAATCGTGTACCATCTAAATTGGTTCAAAAGACACCATATGAGATATGGACTGGGAAGCATCCCGATTTGTCTTTTCTAGAGATTTGGGGTTGTGAGGCTTACGTTAGGAAAATGTTTCCTGATAAGCTTGGACCCAAATCCGATAAATGTTATTTTGTTGGATACCCCAAGGAAATGAGGGGATACTATTTATACCACCCTACTGACAACAAAGTGTTTGTTGCCAGGACAGTTGTATTCCTAGAGAAAGAACTTATTTCCAAAGGAAGAAGTGGGAGGAAAATAGAGCTTGAAGAGGTTCAAGCCCAACAAGAAAACATTGAACCGGCAGATGTACAAGAAGAAATTGGAGATTCACAAGGTGTTGTGGAATCTCAGTCTCCTCAGGTAACACAAGGACCTCATAGATCTAGTAGGACCCACCTTGAACCTGAGAGGTTTGGATACCTTGTGACTCAGAAAGGTGGTGAGTTGATCATAGATGATGATCCAACTACCTACGTAGAGGCTATGGAGGGACCAGATTCTGAGAAATGGCTTGAAGCCATGAGATCCGAGATGGAATCCATGTACTTCAATAAAGTATGGACTTTGGTGGAACCACCCGAAGGGGTAAAACCCATAGGGTGCAAGTGGGTCTTTAAGAAGAAGACCGACATGGATGGCAATGTGCAAACTTATAAAGGCAGATTGGTTGCTAAGGGATTTTGACAAGTTCAAGGTGTTGACTATGACGAAACCTTTTATCCAGTTGCCATGATTAAGTCCATCAGGATCATGCTTGCTATTGCAGATTATTATGACTATGAGATTTGGCAGATGGATGTTAAAACCACATTCCTTAACGGGAATATAAATGAGGATGTGTACATGACACAACCTGAAGGTTTTGTAGATCCAAAGAATGCCAATAAAGTCTGTAAGCTGCAAAGGTTAATCTATGGATTGAAGCAAGCATCTCGAAGTTGGAATCTTCGATTTGATGAGGAAGTCAAAGTGTTTGGCTTTATTCAAAATGAAAATGAACCTTGTGTGTACAAGAAGGTTAGTGGGAGCTCGACCACATTCCTCATATTATATGTGGATGACATACTTTTGATGGGGAATGATGTCTTAGCCTTAGAGAAGGTAAAGACTTGGCTTGGAAAAACTTTCTCAATGAAGGACTTAGGAGAAGCATCCTACATTCTAGGAATTAAGATCTATAGAGATAGATCTAGAAGGCTTCTCGGACTAAGTCAAAGCACGTACATTGACAAAGTGTTAAAGCAGTTCAGCATGGGGAACTCAAAGAGAGGCAACATCCCCATGCTACATGGAGTCACTGTCTCTAGAGCTCAATGTCCCCAATCTTGTGAAGAGAGGGAGCGTATGAATGGGATCCCATATGCATCAGCCATCAGATCCATCATGTACGCTATGTTGTGCACACGCCCAGATGTCTCGTATGCTCTCAGCATGACGAGCAGGTACCAGTCAGATCTCGGGGATGCTCACTGGACAGCCGTGAAGAACATCCTCAAGTACTTGCGAAGGACTAAGGATTAGTTTCTTGTGTACGGCGGTGAGGAAGAGTTGGTTGTAAAGGGTTACATCGATGCAAGCTTCCAAACTGATAAAGATGATTACAGATCGCAGTCAGGATTTGTGTTTTGCCTTAATAATGGAGCTGTGAGCTGGAAGAGTTCCAAGCAAGAAACAGTTTCCGATTCTACTATAGAGGCCGAGTATATTGATGCTTCACATGCAGCAAAGGAGGCTGTGTGGATCAGGAAGTTCATTTCTGAACTTGGTGTAGTTCCCAGTAGTTGTGATGCAATTGAGCTTTATTGTGACAATAATGGAGCTATTGCACAAGCTAAGGAGCCCAGATCACATCAGCGGTCCAAGCACATACTGTGGTGCTTCCATCTCATACGAGAGATCGTACAGCGATGAGATGTGAAGATTTGCAAAGTACCAACTGAAGACAACATTGTTGATCCACTGACTAAGGCCCTTTTTCAGCAGAAGCATGATGGTCATGCTAGGTCACAAGGACTGCGATTCCTTGGTGACTGGCTCTAAGTGCAAGTGGGAGTCTGTTGGTATGTATGCCCATAGAGCAAGTCATATGATGATTGTAATGGGATACTTTGTAAATGATTTGAATAATAATAAAAGGCAATTTCTGATCTATATGTTTAAACTGTTTCTGAGATGATGGTGTAACATGATAGATGTCTAAAGAATTGTTCTACTCAATGATGTATGCTTTTGGGTTGAGGACCTAAATGATGAGATAATACGGATGATAAGAGTAGACATTCTTGTTTGGTCCCTAGTCGGTTGTTATTGTGGAAATAACCATAGACATCAATAACACTAAAGACTAGATTGTGTGTTGGTTGATGACAGAATCTCATTAGTCATGATATAGTGATATCAAACCAAGCACATAGGTACTTGTTAGAGAACAAGGTACCGGACAGACCCACCGTGAGAGTGACACATGGAACCATGACTTGGTAGTCACAGTCAACTTTCACAGTGATGGTGGTGAGTGTGATTCTTAGACCTGAAATCACTGCACTCAACACATGTCGTTGGGTACACTTTGACATCATCAAACGCAATCCTTAAACATGGGTTGTTATAAAGTTGATGATTGGGTGGCTTTGACACATGGGGCTTTTGAGGGGTGAGTGATAGATATGGGATTTGTCCCTCCTGAGGGAGTTTGATATCCTTGGCCACTTGATGAGTAGGATTGAGAAAAGGCATGCGCATGCACGTGTGAATCAATATATGATATTGATGTCATACACATCTCACTCGGTCTACTATGAGATCAAGGAAATGAATGAACATTGACAGGATGACTGTTCCATGCCTCGAGTTCATTTTGGATATCAGTGATAAAGGAATTATACATTCACTGTAACATCATTCACGGATTGTAGGGATGAAAGTTTTTCTCCAACTTTCTATTTCACTTGGGTAGCAATGATGTGTGACTAGGCACCGCTCTTTGCTTGTGAAGTCATAAGTGTTATGGACTTTCACTGCCAACGTGAAATGGACCTGCAGGGTCACACACATAGGATTTAACCTGGAAGAGGAGTTTTTTCCACAAGCCATGTTTAGATTGATTACTAAAGGGGTTTAGTAGTTCAATTAAACACTCAATTAATCGATAGCTCAATATCATAATGTTCAAGGTGTTGGATGCATTGATTGGAGTATCAGATTGATTGAAATCACATTTGACTGATTTTGCACAACCTGCTCTCCCAACCAATCGGTTCATGTGATGAACCGGTCGGCTGAGGTTGCTGAACCGGTCGGCTCAATTATTGAACCGATCGGCTCATGCACAGAGTGAAATGAGAAGTTCAAGTGTTGAACCGATCGATTCAACTGGTGCAACCGAGCAACTTGGGAAAGTAGGATTGGTGAGAATTTTCCTTGTGTTTCACTTGCCCAATTTGATTGGAACAAGGATTGGTATTCGATACCAATTAGAAACAAAAGAAAGAAAGTCAATCCGGGATCGACCAGGACCACCAACTGACCGATTCACTTGTGAACCGACCGGTTGAGGTGTCCCAACCGATCGGTTGGTGCTCCAACCGACCGGTTCAGGTCCCCAACCTGCCGATTCACTTGTGAACCGATCGGTTCAGGTTGCGAGTTGGTTGCTTTTGTGGAAAATCTCAAACCCTTCTAATCCTACTTTTAGTCCCATATTGTCCGGGACAGAGAACCATGTCCCATGATCCACCTATATATAGGGGTATTGGGGGCTTCTCAGAGTACAACTCAGTGCAAGTTGATTGCTCTACAAAGTTGTCGTTCTCTCTGGTTTTGGTAACTGAGAGAGAGCCCGAGCAAGTGCTTCCCGCAAAGGGAGGTGCAGCAAGGGAAGGACAACTGCAGTTGCAATTGACAGCAGGAGAGTGTGCTGGCGACTAGTATGTCAACATGAGGGTGTGACTCCTTCCACTTCCTTGTGGGACAAGGAGTGTGGAGTTCCAAGTGGTCCGTGTGGACTACTTCAGAGGCGGGAGGTCACTGCCGCTCAGGAGGACAACTGTCATCCGACAGTCCGGTAGGAGGAGGAGGAGTCAGTCCCGGTGCGACCAGGAGCTGCACAGACACCGTCCAAGATCGGAGGTGAAGACCGCGCAAGGCGCGAGGTACTGTCTCCGAGCAAGCCTCGAGACAAGGTATGATTCACAAACCATCTTTCCTATTATATAGACGTTGACGTGATTCCTTTCGTGCTGGGTTTTGGGGAGAAATTTTTTGTTTCCGCTGCTTCTCTGCCTCCTCTAAAACCCAACAAAGCTGACTAGTGCTCCAGTATTGTTGCTTCCAGAGCCTGGGAAGGGCTATGTTGTTTTCTGCGATGCTTCCAAGATAGCCTTAGGATGTGTGCTGATGCAGGAAGATCATGTGGTTTCTTTTGCTTTGCGACAGCTTAAGAAACATGAGGAGAACTATCCAACACATGATTTGGAGTTGGCAGTCGTGGTTCATGTGTTGAAGATTTGGAGACACTATCTTTATGGGGAAGTGTGTCAGATCTTTACAGATCATAAGAACTTGAAGTACATCTTCTCGTAGAGTGAGCTAAACATGCGAGAGCATCGTTGGATGGAGCTGATCAATGATTATGATTGTACCATTGAGTATCATCCTGGTAAGCTGAACGTGGTAGCCGATGCGCTTAGCAGGAAGTCTTCTTCTCTTCCCGTAAAGAAAGCATAGTTGAGTTCTTTGGTATGCCATAGATGGGATATGTTTATCTCCTTGCGGCAGATGAATGTGCAGATGGAAGTTTCCTTACTGGCAGGACTATTGGCATAGATACAAGTAAAGCCTATGCTGAGACAACAAATCAAAGATGCACAGCAGACAAAAGTCTTATGCAGACAATCACTGATGACCTATAGAGTTCTAGGTGGGAGACAAGGTGTATCTTAAGGTCTCGCCATGGAAAGGCATGCTAAGGTTTAGCTGGAAAGATGAGTTGGCACCCAGGTATACGGGGCCATACTCAGTAATAGAACATGTTGGTAAGGTAGCTTATAAGCTAGACTTTCCTCCAGAGTTTCATAGGTTACATCCGGTGTTCCATGTCAGCATGCTAAAGAAAAGTCATCCAGACATAGGGATAGTAATACAACCAGTTTAGGTTGAGCTTGGTGAAGATGTGACCTATGAAGAAGGTCCAGTGATGATCCTTGACAGAAGAGTGAAGAAGCTGAAGAGGAAAGACATGGTTCTTGTGAAAGTTCTTTGGCATCATCGTGGCATTGAGGAAACCACGTGGGAGTTTGAGGAAGATATGAGGAGGAAGTATCCCTCAATTTTCTCTTCATATTTTGGGGGAAAAATCCCTTTGTAGGGGTTTATGGCTTGTAAGGACCCTGACCTTCATTTTGGGCTTATCCTGTTTGCTTTGCCTAAACCTTGTGTTTAGTTGCTTGCTAATCACCTCTAGTGGTGATTAAGGTTGCTTGTGCTTTATTGAGAGTTGGAGGTGCTAGTTACAAATAACCCAAGTCTAGGGTTGATGAGCAAGTATGTCACCTTGAGAGGTGTTTCTCTCTCTCCTTGCTTCCTCTAGAGTTGATAGGAAGGGTTGGGCTCGTTGCTTGGGTTGCCTTGGGCTTGGTTGAGCCTTGTTGGGCCTTGTTTTTCCTTGTTTGGGCCTTGCCTTGCCTTGATGGACCTTGTATCGGGCAAGAGTGTGTTTGGGAGCCTTGTGTCGGCCATGGTTGTATTGGTCATAAGGTTGTGTCAGGCAAGAGAGTGTATCACCCATGAGGTGTGTCGGCCTTTGACCATCCTTGACCTTTGGCTTCGTTTGTGTCACCACCCTTGTGGACACTTGGTGCATGATGCTTGCATGTGGCAATTGTCTTGTACATGTGTATTGGGTGAGATAAGGAGGTGGCTTTGCCCATGGACAAGTGTCCCTAGGTAGGTGACACCTTGCCTTGTTTTCTCCTTCACCCTCTTCTATATATGCCTCTCCTTTCTCTTGCTTAGGATCCCTTTAGTTGGTGTTACTTCCTTTCCTTCCTTGGTGGGTGACACATATCCTTTGCAAGTTGGTGGCTGATCCTCCTCCTTCTCCTTGGAGTCTTCTTCTTCCTCTAGTGGTGGTCGAGCCCTAGGGTGCCTTGTTCTTCTTCTTGCGGTGAGCATCTTCCCTCTTTACTTAGCACATTCTTCTTCTTCTCTTTCTTTATTACTATTCAGCCATGGTGGTTACAAGTTTTATTTCTCTTCTTGAGGTGGCTGAAGGTGGTGCTTGAGCTTGGGAGCTTGGTTCTAGGAGCTTGGAGCTTGGAGCTTGCTTAAGGCGGGTTACATAAGTCCTAACCCTAGCTATACTACTTCCTTTTCTTGTTGCATGTTATGTTTCACCTTGATCGGCCATGTATCTTGTTGGATATGCTTCTTGTTAGATATGTTTCTTGCTCTAGTTGGTATCTTTGAGCTTGTGGATGAATGTTCATGTTATAGATGTGTTCTTGACCTTGGTGGCCGAACCATATGTTTAGAGTTTCTTGGGTAAAACTCCTTTTTCTCCATTTGGTCTTGAGAAGTGAGTTTGGCTCTAGTGGTATAGGCAACACTCCTCTCACTTGGTTGTTGAGAGGTGAGTCTATACTCTAGTTGCTTGGGCAACACTCTTCTCTCACCATGGATTAGAGAGGTGAGCCTTGGTTGGATGTTGACCTAGTAGAGGTTGGGAGCTTGGCCAATATGGAAATGATCTATCATGTTGCCCAAGACATGTGATGGAGGTTGTGCAAAACCCCTCTCTCTTGATTGTTGAGAAGTTAGCCAACTCTCTAGATCTATTAGGATTTTGATGATGGTGATCTTGAGGTTAGTGATTGTGGGATCTGATCTCCAAACCACGATATAAATACGATTTAAACGTAGCGGAAGTGGTTCGATTAATAGCGGAATACCAAAAATCAGCGGAAATTAAAAAATTTTGAGATAAAGCATTCAAACCATAAAACTTACTTCATAAAAGGAGATAAACTGTTTACATCTCAGATAATTACTTCTTGAGTAATTATATACAACATGATACAAAATCTCAAGAACTCATAACCAAAATCTCAGACCAAAAGACTCCAAGACCTGAGAGTACAGAGGACACATAGGACTGACTCTAACTACACCACATGGCAGGCTAAATCTCCACCTGAGATTTTACGGTTGCCCCTGGTGCTGCTGCTGCTGGGACTGGTCACCTGTAGACCTGTTCCTCCGTCCTCGACGTCCACCTAAAAAGTTGAAGTCTACGAGGTGAGACAATTTTACATAATTGTCCCAGCGAGAGTTATAACTCTCCGCCAGAAGCTTTATTATAGTACCTCAAAGAATAACTTAAACAGTAAAAGCTTCACAGTATTCAACATCAAATATAATAGTAAGCATGAGTTCAACAGTTATGAAATATGAAGACATTTGCACTATACAGTGTAACATAAATCAATCAACTCGTAGTTATCTCTAACAGGTGTGTTACGTTGTGGATTATGTTTTTCAAACATTACTTTTAATCCCTGTGGAGATGAGGTTTACCACTCATCCTCCAACCAATCATTGCTAAGTGCCTTGGCATCATACTAGGTCATCGAAAGAGCCGGATTCTCATGACCTTCACCTTCCTCAGTCAGTAAGAGGATTACTTGTAGGACATCTCGTGCCTCTACTATAATAGCTTACCAGGGTAATCTGGTCCTTCGCTATTTTAGAGTTACAGTGGCGTTCTGTACTCTCTTCGTCATCAGGAGATTTCATGTTTATCTTCCACTGATACGGATATCTATGCTTTCTTCGTCATCAGGAGGTATCATGTTTACCATCCACTGATATGGTATAGGATTGTAGTGAAGGATTGATGGATTACACATCTACATCAAACACCTACACTAGGATGTAAGGTTCTACACATCCATATACCCCACATACTCAAAAGTATGTGATCCAGGAGTTCCCTTAGGAAAACCTATTTCACCATAATTTGATCTCTGACAATGATGGATCTATGATCAGGGCTCTACATTACACTTGATTAGTTAGGTACATTCAGTATTCTTTTAACATCATACATTGTTCTTCAAACAATAACATTAGCATAACAGCTATGAAATGAGAATACTAAATGTAACAAGCCTAACTCTCATCAATCATCATATCTCAATACATTCATCATAAGTCATCCCTAAAGTATGACCTTGATGATAATTATGGCTCTCACAGCCCATTTTAATCCATAAGTTGCCATTGACAATGCATTAAGATATATCACTATTCATAAAGCTAAAGCATGCTTTCAATGAATATAGTTTCATAATCCATACCTGGATATGATTATCATCTCATGACAACTTGCATGGTTAATTCAACTGATAACAGTAAACAATTCATTCTAGAAGTTACACTTTCAAACTTTTAGAAGAGTCAAGTTCCCCAATATTCATCAATCAGGGTTTACTATTCACAATACATGTCCTCACCCTAGAATTAGGGTTTACTATTCACCTCATGGAGAATTGAACTCATATCATCATCATGTATGAGAAGCATCATCATTAAAGCTCCTAGATAAGATTAAAATTCACTAAACATCATAATTAGGGTTTCCATGATCTCACATAGGTGGATCATACCCTAATCATGCACATTCATGTGTATTGAAGGTACTTTACTTAAGTTTCCACTATAAAAGGGTACTTTCTCTCTCTTATGATACTTTCTCTCTCCTCTTACTAGTAGATGGTGATAACACCACTCTAGATCAGGTTGGGTTAAGTCCTCATTGACTAGCATAAGACAAAACATCATTAACATGTGATTAGGGTTTTATTAGAAAAAGGTATTACTCAATTAAACCCCTCAAGGGTATTTTGGTAATTTACCTCATGATCACTATCATGGGTCAATTCATTAATCACTTAGTCCCTTAATGTTCTAAGCTACCATTAGGGTTTAGATTAGATCACCATTGAACCAATTACAACTTCAAGTGATTATGTATAAATAACCTTGAAAACCTCCAAACGGTTTCAACCTTCAACCACCAAACGGTTTGAAACCGTTTGGGTGCGTTGACCGTTTGCTAGGTTTGACTCCAAGACCGCATGACCTCAAGGTCGTTTGCCCAAACTGTTTGGGTGCGTTGACCGTTTGCTAGGTTTGACTTTCCAAACCGTTTGAGCTTATGCGGTTTGAAACCGTTTAATCAACTTGTCTTGAGATCGATTGGTCCAAACGACCTTGAGATCGTTTGAGCCCAAATGGTCTTGAGACCGTTTGGATCCAAACGGTCTTGAGACCGTTTGGTCCAAATGGGCTCAAACCGTTTGGACCTCCAACATGGTTCAAAAGTTGCAAATGTTTATGATTAAGTATGTTGAAGCCCTCAATTGGCCAAAGCCATGTTAACCACTTATAAATTGAGTCAATTAGGATGAGCCTCAATCAATTGGACACCAAATTAACCCTCAATTGAAAGCCAATTAGGGTTAAGTCCATCTCAATTAGAGTTTCAAATCGGATGGTCATCATCATTCAACAATGTGAATCAATTCAAGGTTGAACCTATCAATTGACCTCCAATTGGGCCCAAACTTGGCCCAAACGGTCTTGAGATCGTTTGGATGACCTCCAAACGGTCTTGAGACCATTTGCCCAAGAATTCATCAAAATCTAAGCTGATTTGATAGGGGTTGAACCTTAATTAAGTCGCAAATCAGCAATTTGATTATTTCATTAACCCACTATAATTGGGCCCTCAATTGATCAAATTACCTTAACCCTAGACCTCCAAACGGTCTTGGGTTGACACCAAACGGTCTTGAGACCGTTTGGATGAGTTCCAAACGGTCTTGAGACCGTTTTCTCATCCATCCTTTGGACTCTAGTGCAAATTCATCAAGGTTTGATCTATTGAGTTAATCATCACATCAATACTTAATTGCAATATGATTTGGTACCTTTGGACCTTCAATTGGTCAACTATTCTTGACCCCAGACCTCTAAACGGTCTTGGGTGATCCCCAAACGGTCTTGAGACCGTTTGGATGATTCCCCAAACGGTCTTGAGACCGTTTGGGCTAATCAACCCAAAATCACTAATTAACTCATTGGAATTTCAGCACTGATTTCAATTAGGATTTGCCCTATTAATCAACCTTCAACTCATAACTCGTTTGGAATTAAGCCATAAAATTTGGTGAGTCATTAATCAACATCATTATGAACAGTAATACCAAACGGTCAACGCTTGGTCAACCATCTTAAATGGTCTTGAGACCGTTTTCCCAAAAAGGGCAAATTAAATAGATTGAAAATCAGAACTTAATTCAATTGGATTTGCTAATTTATTTGCTTATATCTCACGATTCCTTTGGAGTTAACCCCTCAATTTTTGTGGGTGATCAGCCTACATAATTAGGAACAGGATTCTCATACGGTCGTCGCTGGTCAACTGGACCAAACGGTCTTGAAGACCGTTTGCCTCCATGCGACCCTGAAACCGTTTGCCCACCAAACGGTTGTGCAAACCGCATGGGCAATTGGTTAGGACCGTTTAGCAAAGCGGAAATCTGTAGATAAGCATAGGAATTAACGACCTTATCTTCTACCTCAAGAAAAGTAGCAGTTCTTCACGATTTTGCTTGCAAGGATGCAAGGGGAGATAGGGAAGAAGAAGAACTAGCAACTATATGCATAGAAAAAGATGTATAATCAAAGCATAAGGTTTAGAGTTATAAAACCCGCCTAAATGTTGTCCCTTGAGCTCCAAGCTTCCAAGCTTCAGGTCTTTAATGGCGTCTTTGAGCTCCACAGGTCGGCCAAGGTGAATTCTCCAAGGAAGAGTTGGAAAGGAATGGCTAGAAAGATAAAGCTAGGTGAGCTAGCTATGAATTCAACCTTGAAATCGAGTTTCCTCCATGAATTCAAGCAAAAGGGATGATCCAAACTTACCTTGAACTCCCTGGTCGTTCTCCTATGCTCCAGAGCTCTGCCTTAGTCAGTTTGAGCAAGGGGGATAAGTGAGGGAATGAAAGAAACGTTCCTTTGCTTGCAAAGGAAGTGATATATATATTTTGGGTGAATTTCTCCATAAAGCTTCTACTTTATCCCATTTCTCATCTAAGTCCTTCCTTTCTTCTTTTCTCATCCCTACCCCTTATTTATAAAGACAAACTCCTTCTAAGGTCAAGAATTGAAGGCAAAGAGGATCAACCCATCACTAAAGCATACACATAAAAGGGTTATTATACATACACCTTGATTATTCAATCACAAAGGTGTTCTTTATTATATGATTATTCAAATGAAGTGCCCTCTTCATCATTTCTACTCTAAATGATGAAAAAAGTTATAAAAGACATTTTAGATGATGTATTTTACAAGTTGCACCCCTCAAATTGGGTAAATTGCACTCTACACCAATTTAGGGTTTTCAAGTACAGGGGTTGTTTCCACAGCTGCACCTTGGTGCTCAAGCTTGGGAAATCCCTCAAACTTCATCATAAACATCCTCATGATGTCTCAACATCAGAGGAACATCTCAACATGTGCAATTTTCAAGTTAATCCCTTAACTGGGTAATTTGCACATAGATCCCTGTATTACAAAACAATGCTACAACTTTATATATAAAGGAGCAAAATTGAAATATATGTTTCTGAGGGACTTAATTACATGCCCAAAGTTAATCACAAAGATTTAATTACATATTTAGGCAAAACACCTAGGGTTAGTTCATAACCCAGGTCAGGGATGTTACAAATTATCCACCCCTTACAAGGATTTCGTCCCCGAAATCGATAAAACGTATTAAGAGAAAAGGGCAGTGTATTTTCTTCTCATCTCATCCTCTAGTTCCCAAGTGGATTCTTCAACACCACGGTGGTTCCAGAGGACTTTCACAAGGCTTAAATCTTTCTTCTTTAACTTTTTAATTCTGTTATCAAGGATTGACACTGGTCCTTCCTCATAAGATATATCATCATTCAATTCTACCTCCATAGGTTGTAGAATTGACTCAGTGTCTGGGTGACATTTCTTTAGCATAGAAATGTGAAACACAGGATGTAACCTCTGTAACTCTGGTGGCAGCTCTAGTTTATAGGCTACTTTTCCAATCTGTTCAATGATTGGATAAGGCCCCATAAATCTAGGAGATAACTTCCCTTTCTTTCCAAAACAAAGGACTCCTTTCCAAGGCGAGACCTTGAGATACACTTTGTCTCCAACCTCGAACTCTAAGGGTCTACGACGCTTGTCCGCATAAGATTTCTGCCTATCTTGTGTAGTCTTAATCTGTTGCTGTATTACCTTAATCTTTTATGTAGTTTGCTGCACAAGATTAGGTCCTAACCACTAATGCTCACCAGTCTCATACCAACACAAGGGTGATCTACAACGTCTACCATACAAGGCTTCGTAAGGTGCCATATCAATACTATGCTGATTGCTATTGTTATAGGCAAACTCTATCAAGCTTAGGTGTAGATCCCAACTTCCGGTAAACTGGAGAACACATGTTCTCAACAGGTCTTCCAAGGTCTGTATGGTCCTTTCCGACTGTCCATCAATCTGTGGATGAAAGGTCGTACTAAACCTTAACTGGGTGCCTAAAGCATTATCAAGTCGTTCCCAAAAATGACTTGTAAACTGGGGACCTCTGTCAGAAACTATAGTGACAGGAACTCCGTGCAAACACACTATCTCTTGAACATACAACTGTGATAACCTTTCAGCAGAATAGGTTGTTTTGACAGGTAAGAAATGTGCTGTCTTAGTCAACCTATCTACAACTACCCAAATGGAATCATGTCCTTTGCTTGTCCTGGGTAGGCCAACAACAAAGTCCATGGTAACATGGTCCCACTTCCACTGTGGTATGGGTAAAGGTTGCATTGTTCCTGCAGGCTTCTGGTGTTCAGCTTTAACTTGCTGACACACAAGACACATCAGAACAAACTCTGCAATATCCTTCTTCATTCCAGGCCACCAATACATATCTTTCAAGTTTCGATACATCTTGGTGCTCCCTGGATGCATGGCATACATCGCAGAATGAGCTTCTTCCAGGACTAACTTCCTCAAGTTGTCCACATCCGACACTATCATCCTCCCATGATAACAGGCTATTTGATCATCTGAGTCATGGAAACCATCTCGTTTCTCACTACCATACTCCGATCTAATCTGCTGAACTACAGTATCACCTTGTTGTGCTTCCTTAATCTGCTCTTTAAGGGTAGGTTTAATGTGCATCTCAGCTAACAACCCGGCTAACAATGACACCTTCAACTGCACATTGTCTTGTCTCAAAGAGATAAGCATATCCCTTCTAGAGCATACTAAAGAGTTTAGTTGTGCCCTTTCCATGGTTGATGTTGCTGATTTCCTACTCAAGGCATCAACAATCACATTAGCCTTCCCCGGATGGTAATCAATCGTACAATCGTAGTCCTTGATTAATTCCATCCAGCGGCGTTGTCTCATATTGAGCTCATGCTGAGAGAAGATGTACTTAAGGTTCTTATGGTCAGTGAAAATCTGAAACGTCTCTCCATAAAGATAATGTCTCCAGATCTTCAGGGCATGAACTACAACAACTAACTCCAGATCGTGTGTCGGATAATTCTCTTTGTGTTTCTTAAGCTGTCGAGAAGCAAAAGAAATTACTTGTTTATCCTGCATCAACACATACCCTAGTCCATTCTTAGAAGCATCACAGAAAACTATATATCCTTTGCCTTGCTCAGGTAGCACAAGTATGGGTGCACTTGTCAACTTCTCCTTCAACAGTTGGAAAGATTGCTGACACTTATCACTCCAAACAAAAGGAACATCTTTCCGGGTCAACTTAGTCAAGGGTAAGGCTATGGAACTGAAATTCTTAATGAACCTTCGATAATAGCCTGCTAACCCCAAGAAGCTTCGAATCTCCGTCAGTGTCTTCGGTTGTTCCCACTGTAGAACAGATTCTACCTTTGTAGGGTCAACACGAATTCCCGAGGCAGATATCACATGTCTAAGAAAAGATACCTCCGGCAGCCAGAACTCACACTTGCTAAACTTAGCATACAGCTTATGTTCTCTTAGCAAGGTCAAAGCTTGGCGAAGATGCTGCTCATGCTGCTGAGCATCCTTACTATAGATCAGAATGTCATCTATGAAGACGACAACACACTGATCAAGGAAGGTTCGAAAAACTCTATTCATGAGTTCCATGAATGCAGATGGTGCATTGGTTAGTCCAAACGACATAACCGTGAACTCATAGTGACCATAACTTGTCCTAAAGGCAGACTTGGATATGTCACTATCCTTAATACGGAGTTGATGATATCCAGACCTCAGGTCTATCTTTGAGAAGACGATTGCACCACGCAACTGGTCAAAGAGATCATCAATCCTTGGCAGAGGGTACTTATTCTTTATCGTTACTTTATTGAGTTGTCTATAATCAATGCACAACTGCATTGACCCATCTTTCTTTCTAACAAACAAAACCGGAGCACCCCATGGTGAAGTGCTTGGTCGGATAAAACCTTTCTCAAGTAACTCTTGAAGCTGTTTCTTGAGTTCTGCCATCTGAGCAGGCACCATCCTATACGGTGTCTGGGCTATAGGTTTTGTGTCTAGGATCAAATTGATTTCAAAATCAATTTCCCGAGGCGGTGGTATACCTGGAAGTTCTTCAAGAAACACATCCTCGAATTCCCTGACTATGGGAACTTCAGCAGGATTGGAACTTTCCTTGGTAACATCTACCACATGGGCCAAGAATGCATAACATCCTTGCCTCAACAGCTTATCAGCAACCATAGCTGATACAAGACAGGTGGGCAGAATCTTTCTTTCACCTTGAAAGATCCATGTGTTACCTTCATCAGCAAACACAACCAACTTGGATTCACAATCCAAGACAACTCTATACCTTTCTAAGGTATCCATCCCGAGGATTATATAAAATCCTTGCATATCAAGTGGTATAAGGTCCACTTGAATGCGATGATCAGAAAAGAAGAGGATGCAGGGAGAACATACCTCCTGCAAAACGGCAGACCCACTCAACAGAGTCTCCAACAACAAACTATCTGCCCTATGACTAACTGTCATATTGCAGTTACGAATCACTCTTCGAGTGATAAAAGAGTGCGTAGCACCCGGGTCAATCAGAACACATACAACACAGGATGTAGACATATCAGAATATAAAAGTTCCATCTGACCTGCCACTACCCGTGGATTGACCACTGCATCAGGTGGGTTCATAGCATAGAACCTTGATGTCGCCTGGTGTTGAGGTGGTGCTGATGATCCAGCTTGAGACGCTTGTCCACGTCCTCGAGCTGCTCCTTGAGATTGCCTTCTCTGAGATCCCTGTTGACTCTGCCTCTGAGGTTGTGTCACACTGACAGGCCTAGATCGGCAGTCCCAAAGTACTCGGTAGCTCCGACACGACAAAGTCGCTCGAACGTCTTACCGATACCTTGTCCTTCAGGCTGGGCAGGTGCCCTAGGTGCAGGCATGGGCATCCTGTCGGTGATGTGTGTCATGGCAGTCATAAACTGTCCGAACATAGTTTGAACAGCTGGGTTACCCATATCAGCTGGGTCAAACTGGGGTGGTTCAGGTGCAGGCTGTTCTATTTCTGGAACCCTTGCACCGCCTCGAGGTGCACTAGCACTACTCTCTGCCACGTACTCATCATGTGGCTCTGCCATCCTTATGTATCTTCTTCTCCTGAGGAGCAGAAGATTCTATTAGATAAGGAAGAGATACTAAGGATAGACTCGACATCTTAAGTCCTATGCCTCTGTAGACTCAGCGAACCTAGAGCTCTGATACCACTTAATTGTGGGCTCTGATCTCCAAACCACGATATAAACACGATTTAAACATAGCGGAAGCGGTTCGATTAACAGCAGAATACCAAAAATCAGCGGAAATTAAAACTTTTTGAGATAAAGCATTGAAACCATAAAACTTCCTTCATAAAAGGAGATAAACTATTTACATCTCAGATAATTACTTCTTGAGTAATTATATACAACATGATACAAAATCTCAAGAACTCATAACCAAAATCTCAGACCAAAAGACTCCAAGACCTGAGAGTACAGAGGAAACATAGGACTGACTCTAACTACACCACATGGCAGGCTAAATCTCCACCTGAGATTTTACTATTTCCCCTGGTGCTGCTGCTGCTGGGACTGGTCACCTGTAGACCTGTTCCTCCATCCTCAACGTCCACCTAAAAAGTTGAAGTCTACGGGGTGAGACAATTTTACATAATTTTCCCAGCGAGAGTTATAACTCTCCGCTGGAAAGCTTTATTATAGTACCTCAAAGAATAACTTAAACAGTAAAAGCTTCACAGTATTCAACATCAGATATAATAGTAAGCATGAGTTCAACAGTTATGAAATATGAAGACATTTTCACTATACAGTGTAACATAAATCAATCAATTCGTAGTTATCTCTAACAGGTGTGTTACGCTGTGGATTATGTTTTTCAAACATTACTTTTATGCCCTGTGGAGATGAGGTTTACCACTCATCCTCCAACCAATCACTGCTAAGTGCCTAAGCATCATACTAGGTCATCGAAAGAGCCGGATTCTCATGACCTTCACCTTCCTCAGTCAGTAAGAGGATTACTTGTAGGACATCTCGTGCCTCTACTATAATAGCTTACCAGGGTAATCTGGTCCTTCGCTATTTTAGAGTTACAGTGGCGTTCTGTACTCTCTTCGTCATCAGGAGATTTCATGTTTAGCTTCCACTGATTCGGATATCTGTGCTTTCTTCGTCATCAGGAGGTTTCATGTTTACCATCCACTGATACGGTATAGGATTGTAGTGAAGGATTGATGGATTACACATCTACATCAAACACCTACATTAGGATGTAAGGTTCTACACATCCATATACCCCACATACTCAAAAGTATGTGATCCAGGAGTTCCCTTAGGAAAACCTGTTTCACCATTATTTGATCTCTGACAATGATGGATCTATGATCAGGGCTCTACATTACACTTGATTAGTTAGGTACATTCAGTATTCTTTTAACATCATACATTGTTCTTCAAACAATAACATTAGCATAACAACTATGAAATGAGAATACTAAATGTAACAAGCCTAACTCTCATCAATCATCATATCTCAATACATTCATCACAAGTCATCCCTAAAGTATGACCTTGATGGTAATTATGGCTCTCACAGCCCATTTTAATCCATAAGTTGCCATTGACAATGCATCAGGATATATCACTATTCATAAAGCTAAAGCATGCTTTCAATGAATATAGTTTCATAATCCATACCTGGATATGATTATCATCTCATGACAACCTGCATGGTTAATTCAATTGATAACAGTAAACAATTCATTCTAGAAGTTACACTTTCAAACTTTTAGAAGAGTCAAGTTCCCCAATATTCATCAATCAGGGTTTACTATTCACAATACATGTCCTCACCCTAGAATTAGGGTTTACTATTCACCTCATGGAGAATTGAACTCATATCATCATCATGTATGAGAAGCATCATCATTAAAGCTCCTAGATAAGATTAAAATTCACTAAACATCATAATTAGGGTTTCCATGATCTCACATAGGTGGATCATACCCTAATCATGCACATTCATGTGTATTGAAGGTACTTTACTTAAGTTTCCACTATAAAAGGGTACTTTCTCTCTCTTATGATACTTTCTCTCTCCTCTTACTAGTAGATGGTGATAACACCACTCTAGATCAGGTTGGGTTAAGTCCTCATTGACTAGCATAAGCCAAAACATCATTAACATGTGATTAGGGTTTTATTAGAAAAAGGTATTACTCAATTAAACCCCTCAAGGGTATTTTGGTAATTTACCTCATGATCACCATCATGGGTCAATTCATTAATCACTTAGTCCCTTCATGTTCTAAGCTACCATTAGGGTTTAGATTAGATCACCATTGAACCAATTACAACTTCAAGTGATTATGTATAAATAACCTTGAAAACCTCCAAACGGTTTCAACCTTCAACCACCAAACGGTTTGAAACCGTTTGGGTGCGTTGACCGTTTGCTAGGTTTGACTCCAAGACCGCATGACCTCAAGGTCGTTTGCCCAAATCATTTGGGTGCGTTGACCGTTTGCTAGGTTTGACTTTCCAAACCGTTTGAGCTTATGCGGTTTGAAACCGTTTAATCAACTTGTCTTGAGATCGATTGGTCCAAACGACCTTGAGATCGTTTGAGCCCAAACAGTCTTGAGACCGTTTGGACCCAAATGGTCTTGAGACCGTTTGGCCTTAAACGGTCTTGAGACCGTTTGGATCCAAACGGTCTTGAGACCATTTGGTCCAAATGAGCTCAAACCGTTTGGACCTCCAACATGGTTCAAAAGTTGCAAATGTTTATGATTAAGTATGTTGAAGCCCTCAATTGGCCAAAGCCATGTTAACCACTTATAAATTGAGTCAATTAGGATGAGCCTCAATCAATTGGACACCAAATTAACCCTCAATTGAAAGCCAATTAGGGTTAAGTCCATCTCAATTAGAGTTTCAAATCGGATGGTCATCAACATTCAACAATGTGAATCAATTCAAGATTGAACCTATCAATTGACCTCCAATTGGGCCCAAACTTGTCCCAAACGGTCTTGAGATCGTTTGGATGACCTCCAAACGGTCTTGAGACCGTTTTCCCAAGAATTCATCAAAATCTAAGCTGATTTGATAGGGGTTGAACCTTAATTAAGTCGCAAATCAGCAATTTGATTATTTCAATAACCCACTATAATTGGGCCCTCAATTGATCAAATTACCTTAACCCTAGACCTCCAAACGGTCTTGGGTTGACACCAAACGGTCTTGAGACCGTTTGGATGAGTTCCAAACGGTCTTGAGACCGTTTTCCCATCCATCCTTTGGACTCTAGTGCAAATTCATCAAGGTTTGATCTATTGAGTTAATCATCACATCAATACTTAATTGCAATATGATTTGGTACCTTTGGACCTTCAATTGGTCAACTATTCTTGACCCCAGACCTCTAAACGGTCTTGGGTGATCCCCAAACGGTCTTGAGACCGTTTGGATGATTCCCCAAATGGTCTTGAGACCGTTTGGGCTAATCAACCCAAAATCACTAATTAACTCATTGGAATTTCAGCACGGATTTCAATTAGGATTTGCCCTATTAATCAACCTTCAACTCATAACTCGTTTGGAATTAAGCCATCAAATTTGGTGAGTCATTAATCAACATCATTATGAACAGTAATCCCAAACGTTCAACGCTTGGTCAACCATCTTAAAAGGTCTTGAGACCGTTTTCCCAAAAAGGGCAAATTAAATAGATTGAAAATCAGAACTTAATTCAATTGGATTTGCTAATTGATTTGCTTATATCTCACGATTACTTTGGAGTTAACCCCTCAATTTTTGTGGGTGATCAGCCTACATAATTAGGAACAGGATTCTCATACGGTCGTTGCTTGGTCAACTGGACCAAACGGTCTTGAAGACCGTTTGCCTCCATGCGACCCTGAACCCGTTTGCCCACCAAACGGTTGTGCAAACCGCATGGGCAATTGGTTAGGACCGTTTAGCAAAGTGGAAATCTGTAGATAAGCATAGGAATTAACGCCCTTATCTTCTACCTCAAGAACAGTAGCAGTTCTTCACGATTTTGCTTGAAAGGATGCAAGGGGAGATAGGGAAGAAGAAGAACTAGCAACTATATGCATAGAAAAAGATGTATAATCAAAGCATAAGGTTTAGAGTTATAAAACCCGCCTAAAGGTTGTCCCTTGAGCTCCAAGCTTCCAAGCTTCAGGTCTTTAATGGCGTCTTTGAGCTCCACAGGTCGGCCAAGGTGAATTCTCCAAGGAAGAGTTGGAAAGGAATGGCTAGAAAGATAAAGCTAGGTGAGCTAGCCATGAATTCAACCTTGAAATCGAGTTTCCTCCATGAATTCAAGCAAAAGGGATGATCCAAACTTACCTTGAACTCCCTGGTCGTTCTCCTATGCTCCAGAGCTCTGCCTTAGTCAGTTTGAGCAAGGGGGATAAGTGAGGGAATGAAAGAAACATTCCTTTGCTTGCAAAGGAAGTGATATATATATTTTGGGTAAAATTCTCCATAAAACTTCTACTTTATCCCATTTCTCATCTAAGTCCTTCCTTTCTTCTTTGCTCGTCCTTACCCCTTATTTCTAAAGACAAACTCCTTCTAAGGTCAAGAATTGAAGGCAAAGAGGATCAACCCATCACTAAAGCATACACATAAAAGGGCTATTATACATACACCTTGATTATTCAATCACAAAGGTGTTCTTTATTATATGATTATTCAAATGAAGTGCCCTCTTCATCATTTCTACTCTAAATGATGACAAAAGTTATAAAAGATATTTTAGATGATGTATTTTACAAGTTGCACCCCTCAAATTGGGTAAATTGCACTCTACACCAATTTAGGGTTTTCAAGTACATGGGTTGTTTCCACAGCTGCACCTTGGTGCTCAAGATTGGGAAATCCCTCAAACTTCATCATAAACATCCTCATGATGTATCAACATCAGAGGAACATCTCAAAATGTGCAATTTGCAAGTTAATCCCTTAACTGGGTAATTTGCACATAGATCCCTGTATTACAAAACAATGCTACAACTTTATATATAAAGGAGCAAAATTGAAATATATGTTTCTGAGGGACTTAATTACATGCCCAAAGTTAATCACAAGGATTTAATTACATATTTAGGCAAAACACCTAGGGTTAGTTCATAACCCAGGTCAGGGATGTTACAGTGATGACCAAGCCGAGATGAACCTTTGTTCCTTGCATGTTACACCTTTGTGGTGATGTTTCTTGACACCCCTCATCTTGGGTTTAGCTTGGGCCGATATGGTCATGTTGAGTTTGGTTGGCTTTGTGCCCGATATGACCATCTTGATCTTGTTGGTGAACTTGGGTGATATGACTTGACTGAGATGACCCTTTCTCCTAGTAGGTGTTAAACCCTTGGCCGATATGGTGCTTAGTTGTTATCTCTGTAGGTGCCTTTGTTTTGTGCCTTGGGTGACACATGTTGGTAAGGTTGCTACCCGATACAGTGTTGAGCAGTGAAACCCTGGTGCTTGCCTTAGTGGTGGTCGATATGGTGTGCTTGATCTTGTTGGACGATAGGCTTCCTTGTGGTGCCCTTGTATCATTTGGTGATGTGTACATGGTGGGTGTTATAGCGTTGGCTTGGGTGCCACGATCTTGGCCGTTGAAGTGGTGAGACGGTTGCCCGATACAACCCTAACTCTAGCTAGCCAATAGGGTCTTAGCCGAAACAACTAGCTGCCCAATGCACACATAGCTCAACTGCATGATACACCTCCTGACCCCAGCTGCACGATGCATTCATGTTACCTTGGTAGAATGACATCCCATAGGCCTTGTTGACTGATACACTCTTGTGTTTGAGTTGGCCGATAGATGTTACTAAGTGCCTTGGCCGACAGGCCTTTAGTGAGGGTTGTTACCCTACCCAATACCACATGTGTTAAGGGGCGTGCTACCCGTCACACTTTTAGCGAGGGTAGCTGGTACTTTTAGTGAGGGTTATGCTTAACCTGGAAACCCTAGCTAGTGATGTGTTGTCTTGTAATCGCACCTATGTTGTTGATATTATATGGATGATGGGTTGTGAACCAGTGCTATGCTTGATGCTTAAAGATGATGTTAATTAAGATTACAAGATACTACATTATGCTCCATGTAATAGATATAGCTTTGTGCCTCATATGATTATAATCATGACATGCACATCTGCCACCCTAATGACATGATAATCAGTAAGATCTATGTTCGATGATTTTGAGTTATCTCTCTTGATATGCATACTAACCATGCATGTGTATCAGGTGAATTCATAGCCAAGTAAGAGCTATGAGGTATATGTGTTTGAATAACGCTGCATGATGATAATTCTTGCTGATGAGATAACATACATCACCAGTATGATGAGATAGATCTGAGGACCTGATGAGGGATGAGTGCCCACTGAGGTGTTATCCTCTTGATGATGAAATGATGGATTGTTATCAAAGGTGATGATGCCTTGAGAGGCAGTGGCTTTCTGTGATGAGGGATTGAGATCCCAAGATAATGTGATGGTGATAGTGATAATGTAATTTAATGCTATGTATGTTTTACAACTTGGTTGCCTCAACAATCCACTTAAAATATACTAATTAATTACAATGAACATATCCTATAGTTTTCCCTAGCCATATATCCATCATCGTCAGTAGCTGGTGATGGTGAAACAGGTTCTCCTGTGGGTAAACCTGGAAGCGCATATTGTTGAATATGTGTGGTTTCTCCTATCTGAAAATGAGGAGGATTAGAGTGCAATTTCAGTTGTAGACAACCGAGCGCGGTTTTAGGCCCGTGGCTCAATATGTTGGAGCATGGTGAACAGGTCCATGGCTCAGGATGTGTGATAAGAGAGCATGAAAGTGTTTATGGCTCAGAGAATGGTGAACATGTCCGTGGCTCAGTTTCACTAGCATCAATACCTATACCGAGGTGGGCTAGGCATAGGGCAGCCTGACCCTATGGCTGAGGCCACTTAAGCATGAGATTGTGGTCCTACTTGTTTTGCACTTTACACTGACCACGAGGTGGTGAGGTCATAGAGTCTGGCTCTTCCATTGACCTTTTATGGCACCGGATTGGGTTTTGCAACCGAAGGTTGGATTTAAGAGGTACGACTCATTTCCTCATGGCATAATAATACGTAATCCAGCCAAATAGTATTTATTGCTTAAGGCAAAACACAAAACATTGGTTGAGGGCTTGCTTGTGTAGTTGATCTTGTTATACCTTGCAGTTACTTATACGTTCCTTATGTTATGTGGTGAGAACTTATAAATCTTATCTTGTCAGTCATGTTCCATAAAGAAAATTAGGTTCTATGCCTCCTGGATGTCTTGGTAAGATTGATGGTAATAATAGTCTTTCTCAGTATGCTGCTCTTATTATATGTCTTTACCAACTATCTACTTTACCTGCTTTAACCTTCTGAGGTTTTATAGATTCAGAGGAGAGTTATGTTTCTCACTGGGACTGGGTGTCTCACCCCGTTGGTTTACCACCTTTTTAGGTGATTGTGCTAGATGTGGTGGTGGTCGTGAAGTTGCGGCCGAGCAACAAGAGGAAGAGCAGTAGGAGGAAAGAGATGGATATGTTGTCGTTTGTTTGTTTTTTAGTAGAGTCCTAGAGTCATCCCTGTACTCTCCGGTCCTCGTAGGTGTTTTGACGATGTTTTAAAATGTATAGCTAATGTAGCTTGTATATCCTGCTACTAGCCTGATGTGGCCCGTTATGTATGTATAAACAGGTGATGAACACTTGGGCTGACAGGATAGTTGGTTCATTTAAGCTGTGGACATATATCAAGGCTTGTAAATTTTTATATAACATATTTCCTTGTAGGATTAGGATCTAGATATAATATCTGCTTTCCACAAATGGTTTTAATTAACCCGTATTTTCAGTAATATGTGGTTTATGGTGTTTCTGCACGTTTTGTTTGGCATTTTGTTGTTTGTGTGATAGCGGGATGTGGCGCCACATTGAGTATGACCTAAAGATTCACTTCCATGTGGTGGAAGTAGGTGCACGAAGAGCTTGATACTAGTACAACTTATCACCCCTAACTAATAGTTAGTATGATCTAGACTAGAGGCTCTGATGAGAGTGTGTGTGCTCGTTCAGGGTGATACATGGAGACAGTTCTTGTCCTATGAAAGTTGTGATGATAGCCACCATAGCCATTATCAGGATGTAAGAAGCTCTGTAAGGGAGGCTATGTCGGTCACCGCTTCATGAAGATGATGTCGGTGGAAAGACCTTGGGAAGGTCAGAGAGACCACAGTGTGTGCAGATGAAGTCACTTTGATCATACGATGGCTGAGAGAGCCCCGGAGTGACATGAGTCATGAGCTGATGTGAAGTTGACTGACATGCAGTTCACTGTGGGAGAATATGTGATATGAAAATCCAACCCCTCTGAGTTATAGCTGGGAAATCTGAGTCCCCAATACATAGGTCCATTTGAGATGGATTGGTAGAGATGCTTATGTTTAGCCTTACCCCTCAGGATAACGTGATGTATGATGTGTTCCATGAGTCCAATATAGAGCACTATGTGAGGTACCCAAGTCATGTGATGAGCCATGAACCTATTAAGCTTCAAGAGAGGCTGAAATGTCCTGAGTCACCTAAAAGGGTACAAGATACCAAGGTGAGAGAGAACTCAGATGTATGAATATAAGATGATGAAGGTTCTTGGGAAGAACCATGGAAGGGGTGAAGCCACATGGGAGCCATGATGGACATGAGAGAGTCTTATCCTGTTTGTTTGTATGCTTGGTGGAATTTTGAGGGAAAAATTCCTATAAGAGGGGAAGGATGTTACAACCCCAATTTTTGGGTTCTTTTGGTGAGAAATGCAATTTCTCTTATTAAAGATATATGAACAATTAATGTAATGAGATATATAATTCTATTTTAATGATAAATGAAATCTATAGTTAATTTATTTGTTTGAATTGATGGATTTCACTTACAATGGCCTTCTTTGATTGTTAATGGGATTTGTTGGCCATTGAGCCCAGTTGAAAAGAGAAATAAAAAGAAAAGGATTTATCTAATAGAAGGAGAAATATAAGAAAAGGATAAATATACAAGGAAAAGGCAAAAGGGATATTTCCCAATGGGAGATTTTGTACCATTAGGGTTCCTTGAGGACCAAGGGACTCGAGATAATCAGAAGTATTTCCCCCAAATCATGCATGCTTCCCCCAAAATTGGACCTAATTAGCCAATATTTGACCTGATTTTGCCAAAATCAGACTTAGTTCAACTATAAAATGACTTATGGTGATCTAATTTGACAAAATATAGACCCCATTCATGCTAATATAGACTTTAAATGTCTTAATTTCAGCTTAAAAGGCCTTAGACGCCGACTTAATACGCTTAATAGGATGGGCGCCCAGTTTCAGGTGCCTTGCCTAGCGCCTAAGGGGGTGCCTTGACAACTAAGTTCATGACATGTAGGCAGCCAATAAGGCCAAGCACCACCCACAGGCGGAGGTGTTCCCTTCTCTCTCACTCACCAAATAGGGATTCAGAGTCACAAAAGCTGCTTTGATACTATGTTAAAAGGCAACCAGGACGTAACTAGATGTGTGACACTAACCAAACCCTACACCTATGAATAGGAGAGCGGGCCACAAATGTAGACGTGGGCACCAAAGTCTTATGGACCAACTCACTTCCATAATGTGGCTTCTATATACTAAACCATCACATAAGAGAATACAAAAGAAGAAAAAAGATGGGTATTGACAAAACACCCAACACTAAAACATGTGTTCCATTCTGACTTTTTTTAGATATAAGCATAAATATTGTCAAAAAAATATGGATACGCAGACATCATGTCTTGTTATCATGCTTAATATTTGAGCTAGTTTCCTCTTCCAAATAGTACAATATTGATTGGTGCAGCTTCACAAAACCCACTATACCTTCACATATGGAGACTGATATGCATGATTGATGCTTGACCCGAGTATTTCTTACAATTAAAGTCTTAGATGCAAATTCTGACTGGTATGGTTTAAAAAAAACATCATTCATCCAATAAATCAGATTATCTATTTCCAATGTCACAATGAAATCTTCAGCTTTCTATCTCTTCACCTACATTGTTGACTTGATCCTTCACCCACATAAAGGTCCCTACGTGAAGTGTGTAACATTAAAGTTGCTTCAATATTGCGATTTATATCTAAGATTACATATGCATATTTTCATGGATTAATTTCTTCACTTAAACAACAAATCAACCAGGAAGCTCTTTGTGAAAGTTCCATAAATTTCATGTGTATTTTCATTTCCTGGCCACCGAAATACCATCACAACGAGATAGTTTACTCTATACATGTCGGACTAATAGTTCTCTATGATGCTTTTTAAATAATGTTTGTAAATTCTATGAAGTGAATGCAGCTCAACAAAACAATGTTAGGTGTTATGACTATATGAGAAAAGTGTGATGAATTGCCTGCATCATTTATATAGAAGCTAATTAGAAATGCATTTCGATTCGTTCTAAGATACAAGTTTGAGCAGAACAATCGAATAGTTTGAGGTTATACGCCTGGTGGGCAACCATAGTTTGAGCAGTAGGACTTGTGCTATTCTGGTTCTTATATTCAGGGCACCAAACTCTTAGAAGAGAAGGAAAAACAGAGGTCTAGAACAATCATTAGGTAGAAGCCAAGGAGAAATTGGATGAAAGAAAACATACGTATATACACACACAAATATATATATTGTCTGTCACAAAACAAAACATGTATTTCTCCTCACTGTGCTCTTTTCCAAAGATAAGCCTCCTTTGGTTGCATCATGAGGTTGATGCGTGTTCGAGTTTGGTCGATGTGAGTAGTTCATATAAGTAGAGTAGCCAACTATATGGACACATACATATAAACACAAAAAGCAATACCATAATCAAGGTGAATATGAGGATAAAGCTTACCTTTGAGATTAGAGTATGATCTTAAGTAAGCCAAGTCAAGATTTATTATGTCATGGCAATATGGTATGTAAACAAGTACATATGTATCAAAATAGGAATTTTAACATCTTGGTATCACAAGGATTAGAATAGGATTTTTTAAGCCGTATTAGTGAACTTTTAGGTGTGGTATACATCCATAAACTAGATTTCATGTTTCTAAGATTACCAAGACAAATATCAAGTTCCACACTTAGTTAATAATAGGACTTAATCCTAAATCATAGTCATTTTGGTCAACTCCAAAACAAGATTAAGACTTATATTCTACAAAAGATTTCAAAGAATTAGAATCCAAGGTTTTATCATTTGTAGCATCCATTACCACAAGGATTTTGATTAAATAATGATAATCGAATGTGATTGAGTTTCATGTATACAAGTATTAAGAGCAAGATATCATCATTACGAGATCGAATGTCATTGAGTTTCATGTGTACACGTATTAAGAGCTAGATATCATCATTACGAGATCCAGTTAAATCCCCCTCTCTGATCAAAACTCATTAAATTGTCTACTCTTGTTTAGTTATCAGAAATTGATTTGTTGGCCAAAACTAACGAACATGTAGTCAATTTTGATTTGGAAATACAAGAAATTTAAAAATAGTTTCAAAAGCAAAGTTGCTTCTCTTACCACTTAGAACATGCCTTGTGAGTAGTGGTTCTAGACAATCATCTAAAAGTAGATTCATGATTAATTATCAACATAATATGGAACTCACTATGATTGAAATCCCTAAATGATTAATTGAAAGTGAACATTGTCTCTCACTAAAAAAAGGTCATAACCATGCAATTTAGACATCAAATTCCCACACTAGAAAGACAGTCAACTAGAATAGACATCGAACTAATGTATGTTTTACTACAGACTACCTTGCTTGGATGTTGTCATCAAATCCTAAACTCGGGCATCCCATAATCTGCTCTCAATCACGCCAAATGACCAGTCCATATCAACCCAAAAATCCACCCTTTGTTTGATCCCTAATCATTCCATGATCATATGTCATATCAGCTTGACTGATCTCATGCATAGAACGAGGGGCAACTACCAATATTTGAGATCAAATGCATCCATCCAAGCAAGGTCCGCCTACCACCTCATCCACCTCCCAATAAGTTTGAAGGAATGATGGGTTTTTACAACTAATTTCCTCTGCAATAGTATTGATAGGACCTATACATCCATAACCTTAGAATTCCCAATCACAAGATATTCTTGTTTGGGCAACCCCCATGCATTTCGCACATCCATAACTTTACCCCCATCCTAAGTCTCTAGCACCGCTACACATAATGCATGTGCTAAGTGAAAAAGGTATCTATTGGGCCTGTAAAAGTACTTTTAGATGAATTCTTGTACTTATCTCATCAAAATTGACTATATATTTGATATTTTTGGCCAATAAATCAAATTTTAAAAATTAGTCGAAGATCGGAGCATCTTATTGATTTCCAGTCATATAGGTGGGATTTACCTTATAGATTGGACTGTTAATTTTTTGTCATTGTTGAATGGGGAGGATCTTATGGTTGAGAAGAATTTCCTCCAATAAACATGAGTACATTACATGATCACGGAGTGTAGTTGCTTGATTTGGTCAACATTGAATGCACTGGGAACAGAGGGCAAACACATGTCTGCCCTCCATGCAACCCCCATTCATATCATCCAAACAAACCTAGGAATAACCACACATATGGAGGCATGGAGCCTTAACTCCCAAAACCTAGTATCAAGCCCTGACCCAAGGTTGTCATTGTTTTTCATAACAAACAACATTCCAAATATAACATTTCAAGTACGGTCTCTATGGAAGACCAAACGCTAAAACTTTTAGAAAGAAAGGCACATTTCTAGGTCTGAAAATCAGAACGGGGGCAGGTGAAAAGGAACAACCAATGGACGACTACTTTTAAGGGTTGATTTTTGCATCAAAAAAAAATCGATTTGTTTCTGCAGCCAAATCTACATCTACATTTTATCAGACACTCTTCAGATATGTAGACATGTTTAACTAGTAAAAGTTATACAAGGAATACAAGCATTAAAAGTTCTACAATTGATGAGAATTGCCAGGTGTCATGGCCAGGACATAAATCCCGTCAGGTCCAAATTCACCAGATTAGTGTTATATGAATACAAGGCGCTATCATACATTCGCATAGACTAAGCTCATGCAGAATAAGATGAAACAAGCACATAGAATTGAAGATCCTTCATTTCCCACCACAACACTTTAGATAGAATTGTCAATGCTTTCAACGCCCATAGTTTGAGTTCTGAATTTCTTACAAGAACAACTAGTTAGAAGACAGACAAAATGTCCTCAGATCAAGCCATTGATTTGAGGGAATTAAAATTCTTCATTGAGTAATACTCTCCTCTCTTTAATGATTATCTACATTAATTTTGACTGATCTAATTGGTTTCTTTTTTCAATAAAATTAGATAGATGTCTATTAACCCATGTTACCATAAAGATTTCAACACTGTTCATCACAATGTTTTCAGAACCGGACCAGACCGGCCGGTCGGACCGGTCAGACCGGTCGGACCGGTAAACCGGTGGCTAACCGGTCCGGAACCTTAAAAAACCGGTGCGATTCATTTATTAAGTGAACCGGTCAAAATACCCATTGAACCGGTAGATCGGACCGAACCGGGTCCGACCAGTGGTCTCATCAAACGTTGAAAAGAAAAAACCAGTTGTCAATGCATGCATAAATTCGGCCCAAAATCATTACTCATTTACTCCGGCTGCCGTAAACGAGAGTTACTAAACCCTATAAGTCTAGCCTTTGCGGCGGCAGTGCAACTGCAATATTTCTAATTTGCTACAGTATCAGACGTCCTTTCTAATCTGGTGTTCTCCTACGGCGACGTTCTCCCATGCTGGTGGATGGTTCTCGTCTTCTTCGATTCGATTCTGACGCATTATATTACTAATTCTGTAATTGCATCAGGCCGATACTCCTCTTCATCTTTGCTGAATTGTCTTGGATAAGTATTATATCCTATACTATTGATGTTGGCCGTCGTCGTTATTCCGGTTTACTCAATGGCATGGGCAGAAGGTGGCACCGTGGCAGTGAGAATAGGATAAACGCCTATGTTCATTGATGTCAAAAAATATTAGTTTCTTTTCCTTTCCCACACAAGCCGCAAATATGGAATAAAAATCATGATCATCTTGAAATTTCCGTTGTCAAAATGAACGGCACCAATATACAATTTTATTTAACAAAAATGTCAAACAGTTAACAACATTGAATATCTCCATTTGTGACTTATGTAATTATTTAATTATACATACAATGTATATTTTAGGACAACTGCCGTACTTCTCATCATCTAATATTCTTAATAAGATTTTACAAAATTCCTTCTTTTACAAATAGATCATGCTAGCTACTTGGTTGTTATCTTGCTTCGAAGTATGTAGTCTTGTATCTAACCGTCAATAAGTCTATTTAATTCATTATAAGCATCTTAGAGACACTTTTATATCTGATTCTATTTTCATAATTGTACATATGGATGCTAATCTTGAACCTAATGATTCAACCAATGTCGAGAATGTTGATTCTCATATTCATGGTATAAATATGAATCCTAACCAAGCAGACACAAATTACACTCAAGCAGTTCGTCATAAGTCTGATCCGGCTTGGGAGTATTGCACTATAGAACCATCCACCAAAAAATTAAAGTGCAAATTTTGTTCAAAGATTAATGGTGGAGGGGGGATTCATAGGATGAAGGAACATTTAGCAAAAATACAGGGACAGACTGCTCCATGTAAGAAGGTGCCTCCTCATGTTATATATCTGATGTTGAAGGATATAAATTTACATAAGGAAGAAAAGGGAAAGAAATCAAACAATGCATCAAGCTCACAAAGTGAAAACGTCATTTCTAGTGTAAACATTGGCCATTCTACAAATAAAGATACTTCAGATAAAAATGTGTCAGATTTTTTTCCTCCTAGTTCTCAGCCGACTCTACGTAGTGTTTTGGTAGATTCAAAGAAAGTAGCAAGTGCATATTTTGCAGTTGCTAGATGGTTGTATGAGGCATGCATTCCATTTAATTCTATTAATTCACCTTATTTTCAGAAGATGATTGATGCTATTACTTCAATTGGATTTGGATACAAATCACCATCTTACCATTCAGTTCGCACTTCTCTTTTAGATTCAAATGTTGATGAAGTTAAATTTTTTGTGAATTCATATAGACGTCACTGGGAGACTACTGGTTGTACAATTATGGCAGACGGTTGGACAGATGGGAGGAGCAGAACTTTGATAAATTTTCTTATATATTGTCCTCAAGGTTTAGTTTTTTTTTAATTTGTGGATGCTAGTGAACATTCTAAAACTGCAGAAATTCTATTTGAATTATTCAAAGAAGTTATTGAGTTTGTAGGTTCAAAAAATGTTGTTCAACTCATCTCAGATAATGCTTCTAACTATGAGAAAACTAGGAAGATGATTTCTTGACACTTTAAGCATATTTTTTGGACTTCATGTGCTGCCCATAGTTTAGATTTGGTCCTTGAGAAATTTGAAAAATTACCTGATGTCAAAAAAAGTGTTGAGGAGACAAAAAAGATTCTAAAATTTTTGTATAATCACACACATGTGTTGCATCTAATGAGAAAATTTTGTAAAGGTGACCTGCTTAGGCCTGCAAATACAAGATTTGCTACTAATTTTTTAGCAATTCAAAGTTTGACCGGTAAAAGAGATGAATTACTATCTATGGTGGCGAGTAGAGATTGGGTGGATCACAAGTTGTCGAGAAGTAGTGTGGCTATAGAAGTGAAAGAGATTATTATGAGCACGTCATTCTGGAATGCATGTGAGTTAGTTGTTAAAATTTCTGATCCCCTCGTGCGAATGCTACGCCTGGCTGATAGTGATGAAAAACCCTCCATGGGATATTTTCATGAGGGCATGAGAAGGGCAAGAGAATCCATCAAATCTGCTTTTAGTGGGAATGAGTCATTATATTCTCCATATTTAGATCTGGTTGATGAAAAATGGGATGAAAGAATGACACTACCTCTTCATGCCGCTGGTTTGTTCTTGAATCCACAATTCTTCTATAAGGACCAAGAATATTGTAATTCAAATAAAATTTGGAGTAAATTCTTGGATGTTGCAGAGAAAATGTACTATGACAATGTGGATGTGGTTGACCAAATAACACAAGAGTGCAGGCTTTACAGGAATGCTTTTGGTGAATTTTGTCGACAAACTACTATTCGAAATAGAGATAAAATTCTACCCAGTAAGAGTTTAATTTTTAAATTATGTTTTTTTACATCTAACTTCTTTCATTGAGTTGTCTATTTATGTAACTTTTTTATTACAACTGTGTGGTGGGAAAATTTTGGAGGTGATGCCCCTGCATTACAAAAAATGGCAATTCGTGTTCTTAGCCAAACTGTAAGTGCATGTAGTTGTGAGAGAAATTGGAGTGTGTTTGAAAGAATACACACACCCAAAAGAAATAGGCTAGAACATGAAAGATTAAACAAACTTGTATATGTGCAATATAATCTGAAGCTAAGGTTAGTTTTTCTAGTATTAGAATAATGTATAATTTTAATTTATTTTATTTATATTCATAATATAATAATGATGCAGGGAAAATACCTTAAGAGTAAAAGATGTTGACCCCATAAGTTTGGAATCGATGAACTTGTTTAAGGATATGGTCGAGGAGTCAATTATTAATGAAGACGGTCTAGATGCTTGGTTGGATGAGGAAGTGCAACCTTTGGTTGAGGATTTGACAAATTAAGGTAAATTTATATTTTTCATAAAAAAAGATATCATATTATACAATTAGATTTGTTGCTTATCTTGCTTTTGAATTTTGTAGGTACTCCTGCGTGATGACCATGGTTGAAAAACTTCATGTATTTATTTTCTGTTTACCATGAGATGATGAACCTTTTGGACTGGATTAGATTTATTTGCATTATTCTCGTATGACAAGTTTATGAACTATTTTTGTTATGAACAAGCTTTTCATTTTATACATTGCTATTATGTTTTTGCCACATAGGACACCCAATTGTTTGTAATTTCTGCATGTCCATGGTTATGTGCATCGTTTACATCTTGTTTACATTTACCATTATATATTGTGTGGTTCATATTTTATTTTTGTTGAAAATGCACTAGAAGTTGATAATGGGTCTTGTTATTCTCATTAATGAGTGAATAATATGAATTTAAAGTAATATTATCTAGCCAAGTTATATATATATATATATATATATATATATATATATATATATATATATATATATATGTGTGTGTGTGTGTGTGTGTGTGTGTATGTGTGTGTGTGTGTGTGTGTTTTTCCGGTTCAACCGGTCCAACCACTATTTGCCTTATACAAAGGTGACCGGTTCAGTTTTTCCCAGTCCAGAGTTCTGTTGATGTCATGCGGACGTCATTTCCGGTCCAACCGGTTCGACCACTCCAGTTGAACCCGGCTCAATCCGATTCGAGTCAACACCGGTTCGACCACCGGTCCGATTCTGAAAACATTAGTTCATCATGAATTAAGATTCATATACCAATTTTCTGTTCCATGTATCGTAATACAGGGGCTGGCAGCCTATTCCTGTCTACATAGGTGGTTGTCGGCTCATTCTTGCATTAGCAAAGGAGAAGCCAGGAATAGAGGTAGAATACAACAATGTAAATGGATATTACGGGAAGGCAGCAAAGGTGTAGCGAAGAGGATCAAGCAAATGACAAGAAGATTTTAGGTCCAAAGAAATTACCTTGTACACTGGAGGTTAACACCCGACAAACATCGCTGTGTACCCTAACGACACCGCCTCCTCAAAACCTAGCCTCCTTTGATTAAACTGAGGTCCCTATCAGGTCCACTAACTAGGCCCAAGGGAGAGCCCACCTCAAAAGCTATCTTATGGGGGAGAGCCCTTGGACCTTATTAGGTCCCCATCAGCAGCCCATAAACCAATATGGGACTAAATAGTCCTAACAAACCCTCCCACTTAAGGTCCGACGTCCCGACGGACCAACCCCATACTGCCAAAGGGGGACAATCAAACGCAAATTGGGAGGGACTGACTCTGATACCATTTGATAGGCCCACTAACTAAGCCCAATGGAGAGTCCACCCCAAAAGCTAGCTTGTAGGGGGAAGTGCCCTTGAACCTTATTAGGTCCCCATCAGCTGCCCATACAGCCAATATGGGACTAAATAGTCCTCACAGCCAATATGGGTCCCTTGTGTGGCTAAACGCTTTGATTAAACTCAGTGGACATCCCTGACGCCGGTAAACCCAATGCTGTCGCATCTCCAGTTAGGTTCCTCCCCAATATGCCACCACGGTATGTGCAAAGCTGTGGCGTGACCGGGCTAAGCATACAGTATTCATACCTCTCATAGGTTAGAAGCGACACAAGTTCCATTTTTCCTTTTATACACAATTTCCAATGAGCAAACATAATTTCATATTTATAAATAGACAAAATAAAGCAAGCAGGACCGGTGCCCACAACCTTAATATTTTCACGGCTACTGCATATTACGAGTCCAATATCTCTCATATCACCGTGTCCAGTTACACAAATGCACAAATGAAAATAGGAAAAAAAATCAAAATAGACGAGTTTGGTAAATATATTAATTAAAATACACGAGTTTGTAATAAAATAATCTGAATAGATGAGTTTGGAGAGAGGAAATAGAGTGGAGACGTCATTTAGTCTGGGGTCTCCAATTTAATTGACCCACGTAATTGCAAACAAAAGAAATTGAAACATTTACCCTGCGCATGATGCCACTTGGCGGTCATGAAATGAAGATGCCAAATAGAATGGTGTCTTCACTCCTAGGCTGCCACATGGTGCATCCGCTCCTTTATCTTCTTTTTTCAAAATCTTTGATACCATGTAATTAGTTAATGTATACTATTTATATTTTAATTAATATATATTATTTTACATTAATTACTTATACCATCTAAAAAACTCACTTTAATAATAGTCCTATACTATTTTTTATTATTTAAATAATATGTTATATGTTAATATTTTTATATATAAATTCATATATTAATGATATATTTAACGACATATGCATGTAATTAATGCTTATAGATATATTTACGAATTGAATATAATAAATTTAAAAACTGTATAGTATGCTATATTATCCAAATGTTGTATGTAAGATATTATGATACACATACAAAATGGTTATTATATTAATCAAATAATGTTTATATATATACTACAACAATATAGAAAATATTAAATGTAAAATAGCAGTATATATACACACATATTGTATGTAATATATTCTTTTTGATATTATATTTATTGAATTTGGATTAGATATCTGATACAAAAATAAATAAAATGCTATATAGTATTATGATTGAAAAGTACATTAATGAAATTTTTCTGCACTTATAAATAAAATATATAATTTATAGATAAAAATATACAAAATAATATAATCAAGTATATCTAAATTTAATATAACCATATAGTATATATATAATTTTATCAATATGCTAGTTATGACTTATGTGTACCATATTTTTTGCATATAATATTCATATAATAGTTTGTATCATATAGTTTTGAAACTTATGTAAAACATGATTATGCTTGTTTGATAAATATTTTTAAATATAGTAATTGTATGCATATATCTTTAATATATCATTAAAAAGGGATATATGAATATGGACATATAATAGATGTAACATTGAAATTAAATGTAATATATATATACATATATATATATATATATATGATCATTAAGCATATAACTCCTTTCTCATATAATAAAGGTGTTTACAAAAGGTCAGCTAGGCCAAAGAAGAGAAGACCTATCTATACATGTATAGGCTGTCAAAATCCTGGCTAATAAGGCTCCAGGTAGAGTTAATAGTGATCTGTTTGTCACCAAAAATAGCTCTATTCCTCATGTGCCAGATTCAATACATGATAATTACAATGATAGTATACTCCTTACGACCCTTGGTATTAGTGATGTCTTCCAAACTAGAAGGAATATACGGTAGCACAGACCTGGCTCGACTCCAAGTGTCCCTAACGAACACACAATGCCACAAAATATGGTCTAGTATTTCAATTGTTGATCTACATAAGATACATCTCGATGATAGCTGAATGCCCTTACGTTGTAAGAGGTCATATATATATATATATATATATATATATATATATATATATATATATATATATATATATATATATATATATATATATATATATATATATATATATATATATATATATATATTATATATTATATATATATATATATATTAATTTAATTTGCATGGGATAATGTACTGATAGAATATCTAAAATAATACTAAATATATACATATAACGTGTGTGTGTATATTGCTCTATTATATTGGATATTTTTATAGTGTGTAATGTACATATACTATTTCATAGCATATCATTTTTAAAATTCATTTAATAGTCATTATATTCAACTCATAAGTATATCTATATATAGTAATTGGCGTCAAGTTTATCATTAATAAATGAATTTATAAATAATATATTAAAAATGCAACACATTATTTAGATATCAAATATATATTTCATTACTTATATAAAAGTGACATTTTTATTTATATTGAATAACTAATAAATGTCAAAAAATTATGTCAGTAGTATACAATAATTAAATACACGGTATCAAAATCTTTAAAAAAGATAGAAAAAATAATAAAAGTGGGTAGTGGAGATGTTGTGTCATGTGGCAGCCTAGGAGTGAAGACGCCTTCCTATTTGGCTTCTTCATTTTTGGATTGCCAAATGGCATAAGGTACTGGTCGAATGTTTCAATTTCCTTCGTTTTTAAATGTGTGGGCCAATTAAAATGGAGACGTCAGATCAAATGACATCTCCACTCTCTTTCCTCTCTCCAAACTCATCTATTCAGGTTATTTTATTACAAACTCGTGTAATTTGATCAATATGTTTACCAAACTCGTCTATTTTGATTTTTTTTGAAACTATCGAGTAATAGGAAAGCAGCTGTCGGTTGTTTTTCTTCTGAGTAGTATGTCTAGTGCTTTTGTACTGGAGAATTGGTGGAAGAACAACTAGGTTCATCGGGCAGGCCCTGGCAGCCGCCGCGTTTACCATTATTTTCATGGGGGAAAAATCAAAATAAATGAGTTTCGTAAACATATTGATCAAAATACACGAGTTTGTAATAAAATGACCTGAATAGACGAGTTTGAAGAGAGAAGAGAGTGGAGACGCCATTTGATCCGGCGTCTCCATTTTAATTGGCCCATGCCTTTAAAAATGAAGGAAATTGAAACATTCGACATGTACCTTATGCCATTTGGCAGTCCAAAAATGAAGACGCCAAATAGGACGACATCTTCATTCCTAGGCTGCCACATGGCACAACATCTCCACTACCTATTTTTATTATTTTTCTATCTTTTTTTTGAAGACTTTGATACCATGTATTTAATTATTGTATAATATTGACATTAATTACTTATTCAATATAAATAAAAATATCACTTTTATATAAGTAATGAAATATATATTTGATATCTAAATAATGTGTTGCATTTTTAATATATTTATTTATAAATTCATTTATCAATGATAAATTTGACGCCAACTACTATATATAGATATACTTACGAGTTGAATATAATGATTATTAAATGAATTTTAAAACTATATGATATAAAAAAGTATATGTACATTACACACTATAAAAATATGCAATATAATAGAGCAATATATACACACACGTTATATGTATAAATTTAGTATTCATTTAGATATTCTGTTAGTATATTATCCTATGCAAATTAAATTAATTATATATATGACATTTAATTTCAATGTTACATCTATTATATGTCCATATTCATATATCCTTTTTTAAAGATATATGCATACAATTACTATTTTTAAAAATATTTATCAAACAAGCATAATCCTGTTTTACATGAGTTTCAAAACTATATGATACAAACTATTATATGAATATGATATGCAAAAATTATGGTACACATAAGTCATAATTAGCATTAATATATATACTATATGGTTATATTAAACTTAGATATACTTGATTATATTATTTTGTATATTTTTATCTATACATTATATATATTACTTATATGTGCAGAAAATGTTCATAAATGTAGTTTTCAATCATAATACTATCTAGCATTTTATTTATTTTTGTATCATATATCTAATCCAAATTCATTAAATATAATATCAAAAAGAATATATTACATACAATATGTGTGTGTATATACTGCTATTTTACATTGAATATTTTCTATATTGGTGTAGTATATATATAAACATTATTTGATTAATATAATAACCATTTTGTATGTGTATCGTAATCTTTTACATACAACATTTGGATAATATTGCATACTATATAGTTTTTAAATTTATTATATTTAATTCATAAATATATCTATAAGCATTAATTATATGCATATGTCGTTAAATATATCATTAATAGATGAATATATATATAAATATTAACATATACATATTATTTAAATAATAAAAAACATTATAGGACTATTAATAAAGTGAGTTTTTTAGATGGTATAAGTAATTAATGTAAAATAATATATATTAATTGAAATATAAATAGTATACATTAACTAATTACATCGTATCAAAGATTTAAAAAAAAAAGACAAAAGAACAGATGTGCCATGTGGCAGCCTAGGAGTGAAGATGTCATTCTATTTGGTGTATTCATTTCATGACCGCCAAGTGGCATCATGCGCAGGGTGAATGTTTCAATTTCTTTTGTTTGCAATTACGTGAGACAATTAAATTAGAGAAGCCGGACTAAATGACGTCTCCACTCTCTTTTCCCTCTCCAAACTCATCTATTGAGGTCATTTTATTACAAACTCTTGTATTTTAATCAATATGTTTACCAAACTCGTTTATTTTGATTTTTTTTCCGATAGTTTCACGGTAACCATTGTTGCCATGAACTCCACTGCCCCCAAGTAAAAGATCACTTATATTGCCTTTTTTTCGGACCGCCTCCACCTTCCTCGACGTGCCGTTGTCGGGGTCACCACCTTCCTGCACGTCGACGATCACAGCTTGAGCCTGAGGATGTTCCAGGCCACTTACACCTTCCTGGATGCCACGACGGTTGCCACCACCATCCTCTGGGCCGCCATCTTCCTGGACGTCGCCGATAGCATCTTGATCCCGCGGTTATTCCACCTTCTTGGACATGGCGGTAGTTGTCACCACCGTCATCCCGGCCACCACCTTGTTGCACGCCACCGATAGCAACTTCAGCCTAAGGATGGTCCTGGCCGCGAACACCTTCCTGGATGCCACGGCGGTTGTCACCAAAGTCCTTCGGGTCGCCTTCTTCCTGGACGTCGTCGATAGCACCTTGAGCCTGAGGAAGTATAAGGGTGTCGTTGTCGCCGATGTCCTCAGGGCCGCCACTTTGATGCAGGCCGCCGAGCAGTATAGGGACACTGACGTCCTCAACGCCGTCACCTTCCTCGACGCCGCTGGGTGCACCCTGAGGCGGGCCTTTAGGTAAGGCCTTGTCACCTCCGTCCTCCAGACGGATACCCTCCTGGACGATGCTGCCGACAGTATTGTGATGCAGAATAGGGCATGCAGGGAAGCCTTCGTCGCCAGCCTCTTCGTCGCTGTCGTCAACACCCTGATTCAGGGCAGAGCCGTTGGGGAGGCCATTGTTGCCGACCACCTGAGACGCAGCAGGGACTTCTGGGTTCATATATATATATATATATATATATATATATATATATATATATATATATATATATATATATATATATTGCATGGGATAATATACTGATAGAATATCTAAAAGAATACTAAATATATACATATAACGTGTGTGTGTATATTGCTCTATTATATTGGATATTTTTATAGTGTGTAATGTACATATAATGTTTCATATCATATCGTTTTAAAATTCATTTAATAGTCATTATATTCAACTCATAAGTATATCTATATATAGTAATTGGCGTCAAATTTATCATTAATAAATGAATTTATAAATAAATATATTAAAAATGCAACACATTATTTAGATATCAAATATATATTTCATTACTTATATAAAAGTGACATTTTTATTTATATTGAATAAGTAATAAATGTCAAAACATTATGTTAGTAGTATAGAATAATTAAATACATGGTATCAAAGTCCTTAAAAAAGATAGAAAAATAATAAAAATGGGTAGTGGAGATGTTCTGTCATGTGGCAGCCTAGGAGTGAAGACGCCTTCCTATTTGGCGTCTTCATTTTTGGACTGCCAACAATGGCATAAGGTATTGGTTGAATGTTTCAATTTCCTTCGTTTTTAAAGGCGTGGGCCAATTAAAATGGAGATGTCAGATCAAATGGCGTCTCCACTCTCTTTTCTCTCTCCAAACTCGTCTATTCAGGTCATTTTATTACAAACTCATGTATTTTGATCAATATGTTTACCAAACTCATCTATTTTGATTTTTTTTCTGAATCTATAAAGTAATAGAAAGCAGCTACCGGTTGTTTTTTTTCTCAGTAGTATCTTTAGTGCTTTTGTACTGGAGAATTGGTGGAAGGACAACTAGGTTCATCGGCAGGCCCTGGCAGCCGCTGCGTTTACCATTATTTTCATGGGGAAAAAATCAAAATAAATGAGTTTGGTAAACATATTCATCAAAATACATGAGTTTGTAATAAAATGGCCTGAATAGATGAGTTTGAAGAGAGAAAAGAGAGTGGAGACGCCATTTGATTCAGCGTCTCCATTTTAATTGGTCCACACCTTTAAAAACAAAGGAAATTGAAACATTCGACCTGTACCTTATGCCATTTGGCAGTCCAAAAATGAAGATGCCAAATAGGACGACATCTTCACTCCTAGGCTGCCACATGGCACAACATCTCCACTACCCATTTTCATTATTTTTTATCTTATTTTTGAAGACTTTGATACCATGTATTTAATTATTGTATAATATTGGCATTAATTACTTATTCAATATAAATAAAAATATCACTTTTATATAAGTAATGAAATATATATTTGATATCTAAATAATGTGTTGCATTTTTAATATATTTATTTATAAATTCATTTAATAGTGATAAATTTGACGCCAATTACTATATATAGATATACTTACGAGTTGAATATAATGATTATTAAATGAATTTTAAAACTATAAGATACGAAACAGTATATGTACATTACATACTATAAAAATATCCAATATAATAGAGGAATATATACACACACGTTATATGTATAAATTTAGTATTCTTTTAGATATTCTGTCAGTATAGTATCCTATGCAAATTAAATTAATAATATATATGACATTTAATTTCAATGTTGCATCTATTATATGTCCATATTCATATATCCTTTTTTAAAGATATATTAAAGATATATGCATACAATTACTATATTTAAAAATATTTATCAAACAAGCATAATCCTGTTTTACATGAGTTTCAAAACAATATGATACAAACTATTATACGAATATAATATGCAAAAATTATGGTACACATAAGTCATAATTAGCATTAATATATACTATATGGTTATATTAAACTTAGATATACTTGGTTACATTATTTTGTATATTTTTGTCTATAAATTATATATTTTACTTATATGTGCAGAAAAATTTCATAAATGTAGTTTTTAATCATAATACTATCTAGCATTTTCTTTATTTTTGTATCATATATCTAATACAAATTCAATAAATATAATATCAAAAAGAATATATTACATACAATATGTGTGTGTATATACTGCTATTTTACATTGAATATTTTCTATATTGGTGCAGTATATATATAAACATTATTTGATTAATATAATAACCATTTTGTATGTGTATCGTAATCTTTTACATACAAAATTTGGATAATATTACATACTATATAGTTTTTAAATTTATTATATTCAATTCGTAAATATATCTATAAGCATTAATTATATGCATATGTCGTTAAATATATCATTAATAGATGAATTTATATATAAAAATATTAACATATACATATTATTTAAGTAATAAAAAACATTATAGGACTATTAATCAAGTGAGTTTTGTAGATGGTATAAGTAATTAATGTAAAATAATATATATTAATTGAAATATAAATAGTATACATTAACTAATTACATCGTATCAAATATTTTGAAAAAAAGAAGATTAAGGAACATATGCGCCATGTGGCAGCCTAGGAGTGAAGATTCCATTCTATTTGGCGTATTCATTTCATGACCGCAAGTGGCATCATGCGCAGGGTGAATGTTTCAATTTCTTTTGTTTGCAATTATGTGAGACAATTAAATTGGAGACGCCAGACTAAATGGCATAGCCACTCTCTTTTCCCTCTCCAAATTCGTCTATTGAGGTCATTTTATTACAAACTCTTGTATTTTAATCAATATGTTTACCAAACTCGTTTATTTTGATTTTTTTTCTGATAGTTTCACTGTAACCATTGTTGTCATGAACTCCACCGCCCCCAAGTAAAAGATCACTTATATTGCCTTTTTTCCGGACCGCCTCCACCTTCCTCGACGTGTCATTGTCGGGGTCACCACCTTCCTGCACGTCGACGATCGCAACTTGAGTCTGAGGATGTTCCAGTACACCTACATCTTCCTGGACGCCACAGCGGTTACCACCACCGTCCTCTGGGCCGCCATCTTCATGGACGTCGCCAACAGCATCTTGATCCCGCAGAAGTTCCACCTTCTTGGATGCGGAGATAGTTGTCACCACCGTCATCCCGGCCGCCACCTTGCTACATGCCGCCGATAGCAACTTCAGCCTGAGGATGTTCCAGGCCGCAAACACCTTCCTGGACGCCACGACGGTTGTCACCAACATCCTCCAGGCCGCCTTCTTCCTAGACGTCGTCGATAGCACCTTGAGCCTGAGGATGTATAGGGGCATTGTTGTCGCTGACGTCCTCGGGGCCACCACTTTGTTGTAGGCCACCGAGCAGTATAGGGGTCTTTTTACTTAGAAGTAAAGATGAAGTATTGGATAAATTTAAAATTTATAAGAAAGAAGTTGAAACTCAAACCAGCAAAATACTTAAACGATTAAGGTCTGATAGGGGAAGATAATACACCTCGAACTTATTTTTGGAATTTTGCCAATCACATGGTATAGTTCATGAGGTTACCACTCCTTATTCACCATAGTCTAATAGGATAGCTGAACGTAAAAACCGAACCCTAATAGATATGGTTAATTCTTTAATCCAACCCTTAGGTCTACCCAACTTCATGTGTGGGGGGGGAGTTTTAAATATGGCTTGCCATATTCTGAATAGAGTTCCTCATAAACATGTAGAGAGTAGTCCATTTGAGTTATGGAGAGGAAGAAAACCGAGTCTCAAATATCTTCGAGTGTGGGTGTGTCTTGCTAAGGTACTTGTCCCTAAACACAAAAGGAAGAAATTGGGACCGAAAATAGTTGATGCCATATTCTTGGGGTATGTAGAGACAAGTTATGCCTACATATTCTTGATTGTAAAATCTGATATCTATGGCATTGAGGTCAATATAATTGTGGAATTACATGATGTTACATTCTTTGAGGATGTGTTTCCCATGAAATCTGGTGTGCCTAATGAAGTATCTCAAGAGGATTCATTCACCATAGGTTCCATTCCCGAGCATGTAGAAAGGATGATAAATGTGGGGGGGCGACTCAGAACAAGTTATTTTTGAATATGATGATTCTGAAGAAATAGTTGAACTAAGGAGAAGTAAAAGGTCTAGGACATCTAAGGACGTTGGAAGTGAGTTTCTCACTTACAATGTTGAGGATGATCTTGTCACTTTCAAACAAGCTATGGAATCTCGAGAAGCTAAGTTTTTGGAAAGAAGTTGTTAATGATGAAATTCAATCAATTCTCTCAAATGGAACTTGGGAATTGGTGGATTTGACTCCTGGTTGTTCAACAGTTGGTTGCAAATGGATCTTTAAGAAGAAACTTAATGCAGATAGGACAATCAATAAGTATAAGGCTAGGTTAGTTGCTAAGGGTTACACACAAAGGGAAGGAATAGATTATTTTGATACCTATTCACCTGTTTCCCGTATGACCACAATCTGAGTTCTTATAGCATTGACTTCCATTTATAATCTCTATATCCATCAGATGGATGTGAAGACCGTGTTCATACACGGTGATCTTCAGGAAGAGATATATATATGGAACAACCTGAGAGATTTGTGGGTCGTGGGAATGAGTCCAAAGTGTGTAAACTTGTTAAGTCATTATATAGCTTGAAACAAGCCCCTAAGCAATGGCATGAGAAGTTTGATTCTGTGATATCATCATTCGGCTTTGTTTCTAATGAATTTGATAAGTGCCTCTACTGCAAAATTTTCAATGATGGATTCATTTTGTTATGCTTATACGTTGATGATATCCTACTTTTTGGTTCTGATATGAAAGTAGTAAATGAGACAAAGTCATTCTTGTGTAGCAAGTTTGAGATGAAGGATATGGACGTCGCTGATGTGATTTTAGGGCTTAAAATCATTAGGTATATTGATGGTATAACTCTCTCACAGTCTCACTATGTTGAGAAGATATTAGAGAGGTTTGAGTACACATCACGTAAACCTATTAAGACTCCATATGATTCATCCAAGGCGTTGTTCAAGAATGATATTGGGTTCTAGTATCTCAATTACGATACTCTCAGATTATCGAAAGTTTGATGTATATTATGAACCGCACACGTCCAGACATTGCGTTTGTCATGAGCAAGTTAAGTAGATACACCAGTTGTCCCGACAAGACCCATTGGGAAGCTCTTGACAGAGTTCTGAGGTATATCAAGGGAACTTGTTCCCTTGGGCTGCATTATGGTAAACATCCTTCTATAATCGAAGGATATAGTGATGCAAGATGGAATACTGTGAATTCTGAGAGTAATGGTGTCTCTGGATAGTATTCCTGTTGGGAGGAGTTGTTGTTTCTTGGAGGTCTAAGAAATAGACCATATTGTCTCGGTCCAATTTTGAAGCGGAGTTGTGTGATTTAGATGAAACTGGATTGGAAGTTGAATGGCTACATGGACTTATGTCCAGTTTACCTATGGTAATGAAACCGCTTCCTACAATTTCAGTTCACTATGATAGCACTATGACTATTACTAAGATAAAGAGTTCCAAGTACAATAAAAAAAACATAGACACGTCCAAGTTAGATTGAAATATGTAAGGGAGTTAGTGTCTAATGGGGTCGTGGCTATGGACTATGTCGGTACCAAAGATAATACAACTGATCCTTTCACTAAAGGACTTACCTTGTCTTTAGTGGAAAAATCTAGGTTGGGGATGGGACTGAAATCCCTATAGATTTGTAGGAAGTAGAAACCCAACGCAAAAGAGTGGAGATCCCACAAATTGGGTTCAATGTGGTAATAACAAGCTATCAGGTGAATCAGATGACACTATATATTCTTGTATGATGCTTCTAGCATATGTGTGTCTATCTCCTAGAAACCTGTTAGTGTCATGACTGCAACATAGTAAGGGATGAGTCTCTAAATGGTGTCAAGTCTTAGGACAGGATGTTAGCAGTACATCCTTGGAGACTCCAACTAAGTGATTGATGTTGTGTAGGCCACACCAGGAGAATTGGGTTGTTCTCTAATATCAATCATGATATACTTTTTGTATGCATGGCCTTAATGCATTTTTTTCTTTTCTACAATGTCTTTATTGTGTTGTTACCATCCTATACTCTTGTACCCAAGGTTCACGTTCAAATTTTTTTTTTCACCTAGTTCCTGTAAGGGTCACAGTTGGATAACTCAAGTAGATTCAAACTGAAAGGTATCTGTTGAAAGCACAGTATAGAGGACTGAATGGTAGAGAACACTACACATTGGACTTTGTGGGGGATTGTTAGATAAATGGCTGTAGAAGCCATGTATATAGCATGGGTTAAGCCCAATGTAGTGCAGCTAGTACATGTGAGAAAAGTAGTTTTGTCTCTAGTGCGAATAGCAAAGAAGTTCTATCCCATATTTCTCACTCCTAGAACTTCTATGGTCCTTATTTATAGGATCACATAGGGCACTAGTGTCCAAGGGGTCCTAGGCGGAGGGTATGCTCACCTCCTTGGTGGGTGGGGTAACCACAACACACATGCACACACGCACGTGAGCACCACGCCTGGCCTGGCCTAGCCAGGTTGGGTATGGGCTCGGGCTTGTGGCTTGTGGCTTGTGGATTGTGGAGAATGTCTTCCGTCTTCTTTTTGTACAAGGATACAACTACGTAATTAATTACTCATTTAATTAATTGTTTCTTTCCTATTCAGATTTATTAATCCTAACTAGAAAGTGTCTCTTTTGCGGAATTTTCTGCAATATGTACAAGAGCAACCGAGTGGTCACGTCTTAATAGGAATAGGATTAGTGGGGCGTGTAAGGCTATAAATAGGCCTCTGGTCATTAGGGTTAAACACATCTCTTTTGAACACATTCGTCAGTTGTTCGTGCAAGTATTTTGTGAGCCCTAATATCAGAGTCTGTTGACATCGCTCCTGCTTGTCGCTTGGAGATCTCTCTCCTGGAAGCGACAAAGTTGTTCATCCTCTTCCTTCAAGACGCAACTTTTCAGGCAGTGGTTCCTGCATTTGTTGGGCTACACTGGTGGTGGTGCATCTGTTCGTCTACAACATTCGTCGTCTACGCAAACATGACGCTTATCCTCAGGTTCATGATCGGGTTGACTGGAAGAACGACACCTATCTTGGAGGACTGTGTGGCACTGATTTCTTTAAGTAAAACAAGTTCATTTTTCAACGAACAATCTGGTCAGGTTCCTAACTCAATTTTCTTTCTCCTGCATTGTTTATTCTTCTGCTTCTTATTTGGATCTTTCCTGTAATCGATAATTCATTGCATCTAATTTTATTCAATAGTGAAAACCTAAACTGGTTGATTTGATGTTAAAAAAAAGGTTCGACATTGATCAACTATAATGAGACAATTTATTGAATGACGTCCAATGGGACACAAAGCTGAAAATAGGTAGCTTAAACTATTTACAAAAATATTTTATGTTCGTTATATTATATGAAGGGGCCCAAGTTTTTAAGTTGTACACAAACTTGAACTCCATGTTATACAAAATAACTTATTATTAAAAAGAATACTATCAAAATCAAATTTCAATCAATTATTCATCACATAAATAGTGACTCTTAGGATAATTTTTTGACAGGATAAGACTTGCAATTTTCACTCCATGCTCTACCCATAATGAGCTAAATTATAAAATAAGTAGACCTAACTAGAACACACATTCTACATTTTTTAGATTTTACAAGATAAATCATTCATGCATTGACAACATTTTATATATTAAATGCTCGAATATTATATATTTTACTAAAATGAAAGTTAATGCAATGTTAAAAATATATACTGACTTAAACATAAATGTTTAGATTTTCAAGTTGGCCCAAGTTGGCGTTAATTCATTCATACATTTTCAAACGTGAAACTAATAAGTATGACATTGTAAGGAGTTGGACCCAAGTGGGGATCCACTCCTCATTAAATTGATAAATAAAACCATTTTATTCAAAAAATGGAGGAAAGGAGGAACTTTAATTTACAAATTCTATATATATAAATATCACATAGTACACTAATTTATAAGCAGAGAGGAAATAAAACTACTATAAAGTTACATGATAACTAATATATGATTTTCATTCACCACAAAAGGTAGTATAACAAAGTAAAAGGGCGTACATCTAACAAATCTAATAACATACAAGACTGATTCGAGACGACAACCAACCATTCCAAGCCATCATTAATCCCACGTTCTATATGTAATCTTTCTGAGTCCACGCTCTTTAAAGATTATGCCTAGGTGGTTTTGGGAACAACACCCAACAAAAACAACAAAAGTATGTGTTAAAATGCAACTGAGTATATATATAGTTAGTTAATACATTTGGGCATTATAATTGGTCGCATGTACAAAAGGGGCATTCACAAGTAAAGAGAGGGCTATCACATATAGGTAAGTTTGAAAAGAAATAATCAAAAGGATGATGAATTGCACTTTGAAAGATATTTAACATCAACATTATGTTATAATAAACATTCAATGTAATGACCTCACTTTTCAGCATCCCCCAATTAAGAAGTACCTTAAAGTTGAGAGCCATTACCTAATATTTCCAAGGATCCAAATTTTATCAAATAACTAATAATAGCAATTAGTTTCTATTATTTCAAAAATATTATTTACAATATATGAAATGATGCTCCTCTAAGGAGTTACATGAATTTTCAACATGAGACTGATACATATGAGAAGAAGTATCTAACTAATCTTCCTTTACTTAGCTTTAATGTTTTCAAGTTATTTCATTTTTCCATCATATCTTGATATCTCCATGTATAGCTTTTACCTAAAATGACGCGAAACAAAATGTAGTTCAGTATATCAAAATACACTGCATATGTGGGGTGAAAACAAAAGTGTGTAAGTACACAACATATGATTAGTCAATTACTTGCAAATAACAACTGGAAATTTATTTTCATATTCTAACTTGTGCTTGATACACTATCTTGGTATGATTATTGTCCCTTCTAAGGGCTCGTGTGCGACATGTCATCCTAGGGTTTAGAATATGATATCTTACTCTATGTGATACTCATAGTGATATTATAATTGAACCATTTTGTAAACAAACACCCAATAGTTTATTTATTCAATCTTTGAGTAATCCTCAGCAAACATCGGGAAACGTATAGTGGGTAGTCATAGTTGTAATCATGTACCTCAATGTAGAACCTTGCATACCATGCAATCATACAAGTACTTTAAGCATATCATCCAAACAAGCAAAGAAGAATCCAAGCAATTTGATATTTAATCTGCATCTATGTAAATCCTAAAGTGTTCACATCACATTATTCAGACTAAACCCTACTCGCATTCTAATCTAGGATTTTAAGATTGTCTTGTGTTTGGATAAGGAACAAGGGTATAAACCCTAGTTCTACTACATATCAAACATTAGATGAAACCCTAATTGTTGTGTCCATCATTACCTTTTATTATGAACACTTAGATCATGTTAAGTTCATTAAGATTATCACAAGTTATGATCTTTCATTTTAAAACCATATTTCATCATTTTCATATAATTGTTCTCTTCAGAAACCCAAAATTCCATCATTAGCACCATCATTATCTTAGGGTCCCATTATATTTAACAACATCAGATTATATGGGATTAAGAGCGAAAGATTTCTCCTCCCCCCATCCCACACATGTGGCCGAGGTCGAACACCTGGGAGGGTGGTAAATCAAGGCAAAAACTAGGATTTGAACCTGAGTCCCTTTGTTAGGAGACATCGTGCTTGACCACTTGAGCCACTCCTTGTTGGCAACATCATATTATAACATAAAATATAAACATTTAATGTATTCAGCATGTTAATATATCTAGGGTTTTCATGTACTAGTCACTTTCTAAACATGTATCTAAGGTACTTATAGAGTTGGGATGGAATTAAATCTCAATTATATTTTATATGAAATCTAATCATTGTTATGATTAATTTTCATATATAACATGTTTCAATTTGAATTACAGATTAATTACTGTCATTAATTCAAATTAGCACTATTTGGACCAATCCTAAGCTGACATGTCAGCAAAACTAGTTTTCTTGAAATAACTCGAGTGGCCCCTTTAGTCAATGGGTAAAGACCATAATACCCTAGTTATTTACATGCATAGGTCGGGGCATCCATGTCTTTCAACTTAGATTCTCCCTTAACCTCATAACGGTGGGGAGGTTCAGCCCCGATGGAGCCAACTAGTGGCTCGAATCACTTTCCTCATCTACCAAGGGCTTGGCATTCTATGCCCACCCACCTTTCCTTCTCAAACCCGGAAGGTCCATATCCATAGGTTGTGGCAGCTAAGACTGTGAGGACCAGGTTCTATACAGTTCTAGGTTATCCTAGTTTACAGAGAAGATAATGAGGGCAAAGATTTTTACCTACGGGTGCAAGGACAATGACCAGTGTTCAACAGAAAATGATATCAATGGCAGGGTTTGGGGGTCATGCATACAATTGAGCAGGTGCCCTTCCACACCTACGCAAGAACGGGGAGGAAGAGGTGGGTGTCGAAGAGATCACCACCCAGGATTTTTGATCATCATTGCATTCTTGATCTGGGGAGCATGTGTGATTCTAGGATGAACCTGAACATGAGTCTGGAATAGGTTGGACATCGAGAGGTCAAGAGGGAGAAGGGTGGTTGTGTATGAATCGAGTGCCATGTAAAACCTATATATAGATACTCTCTCTATCACCCTTTCCTTTCTCATTTCTTTAACTCCTTTCCCATTGGATTTTAAAGAATCTAAAAGAGGAAAGTACTGTTATGATGTTCCATAAGCACACCATTTCTCCCCTTTCCATATGTATTAAAAAAATCCCTTTTATTCAACAATTTGACACCAACTAAAATTATGGGAAAGCAAGGCATAATCCTAGGAAAGGATATATTCCTCCTACATTCCTTTATATAAAACTCTTGGATTTTATACTTATAAATACAAAGGACATGAAAAGACACCACCACATTCATATTAAGACTTGGATTTGGTGAACAAAAAGATACCAAGGAATGTACATAACTATATGGTACACTGTGACGTCCCCGGATTTTGGCTTCTCCAAACCCTATTGGGAATGAGAGGTTAGAATCCAAAAACATCATCCAATCATATCAGAGAACGATGCGGAGGTGGAATACACATACATGAACATACAACATAGGCATACACCATAACATTCTCAACATTCAACATGTATATTTATACAACATGAATTTTTACAAAATGATTTACAAATACATATTGAATGAAGATTTTAAAATCTATGAACATGTATGCTAACATGATCTTAGACAATAGGTACAACCTATACAACTTGCTCACATCCTATTCTTTTATCCCATTCTAGCTATGGACCTAGAAAATACAAGAAATAAAATCATCAACAAAAGTTGGTACGTGGAATTAAAAGCTATACTATGCTGGCATATAATATACTCAAAATAGAAGAAAGAGAAAGGAAATGTTACTTAAAGGTAGAAAATTAGGTAATCCCAAGTTATTAGCCACATTTAGAATGAATATGCATTACTATGGTGGACTTAGCACAAACATAAATGGTGGGCCCTTCCCCGTGTACCTTGTACTCTAGGGATCTCCCCGTATACCGTGTACTCTAGGGAGGTGCTAGTCAACATTAAAGCTTTCCCTCTCTAATAGGGAGTTTAATGAGAACCACTAGTAACTACATTTCATTTATCCTCATTTATGTTCTTTTATGTTCAAGGCAGAAAAATTGTCAATATACATACATCTACATCCAATAGTGTATTTCAAATACAAGCAAGCAAGTACATATATTTAACATCCAGCAAATTTAGTCATATAATTATATCCACGTACCTGAGTTCAGATATTCCTCACATATCCATGATCATCTAGATAATCTAGTCATCGCCTGATTAATAACAATTAATCATCATTAATACAAAATTCACCATTATTGATGGTATTTAGGTCCAAATTAGGGTTTAGGTCAAATTTAGGTTCAACAACCTGGAACTTATGTTTGATATTTTTATAATGGTCGGGAGGTCATTCTCAGGGTCTGGTCCAGATTTCATATTTTTCTGATATTTGTTCTAATTGCTAGAATTAAAAAGGGCCTAGAAACACATAATTTGATTTTAGTAGCAAAAGATCTAATATTAGGTAAATAGTTCAAATCAGGATATGCATGAGGTTTCTAAATGATTTTGGTGTTTGAAAGTAATTTCTTGAGATCTCATATTGCTCATATATAATTTGTTCCATTTAATATTATTCTAAAAGGAAACATTGCATCTAAGTCAAAAAAACCTTGAAAAACTAATCGTTAGAAGCCTGATCTATATGTTTTATAATGAAGAGGGTAGTTTTCTAAATTTGGGGGTATTTTTTAGGAATTTATTGGACACTGGAGCTATTTTTAATGCATTTTCTAAGATCTGTACTTAAATTGAGATAATTACCTTTTTGATATTATCTGGGCCGTCAGATCTCCAGGTGGCAGTCCTGATTGGCCCACAACTCTTCCTAGCTGGATTAAGTAAACCATTTGGTTTAGTATTGAGCCAGGTGAGTTTAGAATTTGGTCTGTTTGGATTAGCTAGACCCTTCTCACCTGTGATCACCTGCATCGCTACTCACTCGGCGGCTCATCTGAAGAATAAGATGTCATCGTAGGCACCATCAGCAGTGAGCTCTAGGTCCACCGATGATCTATCTCCCTTAGACTCATGCCGGCCTGTGGCCACCGCACTGCATGGATGACTCTGTACTCTAGACTTTGTAGATGCGGTCTTGCAGATTCCCTCCTCGCCGCTTTCCGGAACCCGCCTGGATCGTGGTGGTCTCTATCCTGCTTTCTGGACCCACTGTGGCCTAAGTTCGTTGTGAGGGACCACGCAATTGTCCAACACCCATCTCAGAAATAGATGTAACTCAATTGTCAGTGATTGGAGTATGCCAACTAGTTGTCGAGGTAGTGCCTAGCGTGGGCTCTCAAGGTCTAACGGAGATCTGCAGCCCATAACCTGACGCTAGAAGAGGTATTCACACGTGGTCAGATGTGTGATGGACTGCCCCTGAGGTTCTCATCCCTATTGAAGGAGGCTGGCTCGGGTTCTCCTTACCTGACGTTATGCGCTCCCCTTCTCTATGAGATCTAAGAAGCGTCGCTGCACTTGAGATCGCCAACGAGGATGATGTGCATGAGCAGGTTCCCATGGCACATGGAGGTCCCTCTAAGCTTCGTGGTTGCTTCCATAGCCTCTACAACGAGCTTGCATGGCGTGGGAGGTGATTCTTTCTCATTGGCGTACTCTAGGATGGAGGTCGCAGTAGAGCAAGTGGTCGATTCTGGGGTGTGAGGCCTCAAGGAGGAAGCCTCCTCCAGAACATGGAAATGGCATTGGCAGGTGGGCAAGACAAGCTGGGAAGGACAAGTTGGGATCCTCCCTGAGATTGTCATCTTCCTCTATCTAGACTACAACCTGTGGAGGAGAACACCTGAAAGAAGGAAGTTCGTTCTCTCTGTGATGCGGGTCTCCAGTGCCAAGTGAATTTCATTCTTCTCTGAGTGTTGTGTAGGTCATGGGTTTACCAACAAATCCACTTAGACCGCTCCACCTTCATCGAATCTTGGGGATGCCTCGGCTGCGTTCTGTTCCTCCATATGCGGAGGTTAGAGATGACTTGGTCCTGGGTCTGTGTGGACAATTAGGATTGTGAGCATGACCAATGCATTACGAATGAATGGGTTGTGTGGCGCATAATAACCTGCCATTTTGGACTTTGTTCGAGTGGTATACGGCCAAGTCTCAAGATACTCATTTAATCATAATCTTTCATAACTCAAACTCTTATATTTCCTAATAGGAAGCCCCAATTTAGATGGAATTTTAATCGACATGTTCCTCGTCACATGAATCCTTATATTTCCAAGTTTGAACCCATGCTTACAACATTTGGTCATCTAACTTCATTCCTTAGATAACCTCATTAATAAGTATATAAACCTTGAATTCAATTCAGGAAATCATCAAATCTTGGTTCAACAAGTCCAACAACACATGTTATGATCCTAAAATACCTCAAGGCTTGTCAATTTGTCACTTGAGTTCGCTATGTCTACGAATTGGACCTCTTGACCTCATAAGTACCCAATTCAACTAATAAAAAGCAATATATATCATACTTGGAACTCAAATGAATATCATAATCACCAATCACGTCTTTACTTTAACCATACCATTTAAGGTGATGTGATTCAAAATTAGATGATCAATTCCTCAAGTTAGTTCAACCACCTAAAGAACACTCATGGTCCTGGAATATCACATTGGGTATCAAAACCCTAAAATTGAGGTCATCACATTCACCCCACCTTAAATGGAATTTCTTCCTCGAATTTCAACTAATATCAAAGTTCCAACTTCATACAGATCATGACTTCTAGGGTCTAAGATTGTCGAATTTATGAACGTACCTTAATTTTTCATCTTAGGAAATAGAGCATCTAGGGTGCACCCACTACACCTTATATAGGTGAAAGGAATTGTTTTTACATATTAGAGTTTCACCCTATTGTGTGAGAATTATCCTCAAAGTTAGAAGCATAGATTGAGAAAGATTGAGGTTAAGAACTATATTTTGTGATCATGTAACCTTTGATCCAAAAATATCTTTATGTCTACCTCATGATTTCAGACTTATGTCTTTCATGCATGACAGAGGGAAGGAAGATATACTAAGCCAACTTTATCATGATTTCAAACTTAGATATTTCATGTATGATATAGGAGGGGAACATAGAGTAGGTCAAGCTTATCTAAGTGACCCTTCATACATAATCATCCAAATAGCTCAAGTGAGGTTTCTAGCATCAAATATAGAGAAAGCGAAGTGGAAGGAACAACATTTATGAATATCTTATGCACGAAGCATTTTACTCTTGGAACTAGAGTTCATATATCACCTCACTTACAGCTAATGATGAGATTCACAAACATATGTCACTCAAGCTAAGACCTAATTCAATCAAAAGGATTGACTTTCTCATTATGAGTCGCCTACCCATCATTTTGTTTTAACCCAACTCTCACATATAGGATTGAATCATGCAAAAGGACTCAACTCATCTACTCAGGAGTAACTCAGCTTAGGACACATCATTTCACATTATCTCATATTTTTCATATATTGTAGGGTAGGTCCTATGACCCTATCCTTGTGGGTCTCACTCTCTCTGGAGTTCACCACGTATCTTGTCCTAACACTGGAGGCCCTCCTTTGTAAAAGAGCTTGAGGCTCATTCATATTCAACCTTATCTTAACTTAGCTCATCTTAAATAAGAAAAGGAAATGTACTTTCATCATCAAGTCACATCTTAAATTCTTTAAAGTTGGATTCATATCATATACAAGAAACTTATATCACTAAAGGTAGAACTTAGATAAGATCATCCATGCTTATATCAACTATAATTCTATCATCTACTCTACATATCACATATCATGATAAGGCTCTAGACATCTAATCTAGATGTAATCTCTCTTCTAGACTGATGTCACTCCCTATCACTTAGGTTGCATGAACACTAACTACTCTCCAGTGTGAGGGACACATTTTTATATTTACATATATATAGTAAAATATTATATAGTTTCTCTCCGAGAAAGAAGACATCAGAGAAAACTGTCGAGGCTCGAGCCGATTGGAAAACAAAGCCAAATCAGCAAAATCGAGTGTCCCACACACAGTAGCTAGTCTAGTGCCATGTAACCTAGTGAAATGGTGAGAACATGATGTAGACTAGTGTAGCTACCCAATACATATGAGATCTATATAGAAAGGGTTTCAGACACTTGTCTAAACCTAGTTCTCGAACATCTAGGTTCTAACCTAGAGGGTAAGTCAAACCTAGTTCCTGTATAACAACTTACTAAGTTTCTAGGTTTTAAAGTGAAAGGTGAAATTTAGTTTTATGTTTCAAGGAGAGCAATTTTAAGTGTAGCTATTATTCATGCTCTGATACCAACTGTGACGTCCCCGGAATTTGGCTTCTCCAAACCCTATTGGGAATGAGAGGTCAGAATCCAAAAACATCATCCAATCATATCAGAGAATTATGTAGAGGCAACATACGCATACATGAACATACAACATAGGCATACACCATAACATTCTCAACATTCAACATGTATATTTATACCACATGAATTTTTACAAAATGATTTACAAATACATATTGAATGAAGATTTTACAATCTATGAACATGTATGCTAACGGGATCTTAGACAATAGGTACAACCTATACAACTTGCTCACATCCTATTCTTTTATCCCATTCTAGCTCTGGACCTAGAAAATATGAGAAACAAAATCATAAACAAAAGTTGGTACGTGGAATTAAAAGCTATACTATGTTGGCATATAATATACTCAAAATTGAAGAAAGAGAAAGGAAATGATACTTAAAGGTAGAAAATCAGGTAATCCCAAGTTATTAGCCACATTTAGAATGAATATGCATTACTATGGTGGACTTAGCACAGAGATAAATGGTGGGCCCTTCCCCGTGTACCTTGTACTCTAGGGATCTCCCCGTATACCGTGTACTCTAGGGAGGTGCTAGTCAACATTAAAGCTTTCCCTCTCTAATAGGGAGTTTAATGAGCACCACTAGTAACTACATTTCATTTATCCTCATTTATGTTCTTTTATGTTCAAGGCGGAAAAATTGTCAATATACATACATCTACATCCAAAAATGTATTTCAAATACAAGCAAGCAAGTACATATATTTAACATCCAGCAAATCTAGTCATATAATTATATCCACGTACCTGAGTTCAGATATTCCTCACATATCCATGATCATCTAGATAATCTGGTCATCACCTGATTAATAACAATTAATCATCATTAATACAAAATTCACCATTATTGATGGTATTTAGGTCCAAATTAGGGTTTAGGTCAAATTTAGGTTCAACAACCTGGAACTTATGTCTGATATTTTTATAATGGTCGGGAGGTCATTCTCAGGGTCTGGTCCAAATTTCATATTTTTCTGATATTTGTTCTAATTGCTAGAATTAAAAAGGGCCTAGAAACACATAATTTGATTTTAGTAGTAAAAGATCTAATATTAGGTAAATAGTTCAAATCAGGGTATGCATGAGGTTTCTAAATGATTTTGGGGTTTGAAAGTAATTTCTTGAGATCTCATATTGCTCATATATAATTTGTTCCATTTAATATTATTCTAAAAGGAAGCATTGCATCTAAGTCAAAAACCTTGAAAAACTAATCATTAGAAGCATGATCTATATGTTTTATAATAAAGAGGGTATTTTACTAAATCTGGGGGTATTTTTTAGGAATTTATTGGACACTGGAGCTATTTTTAATGCATTTTCTAAGATTTGTACTTTTTGAGATAATTATCTTTTTGATATTATCTGGGCCGTCAGATCTCCAGGTAGCAGTCCGGATTGGCCCGCAGCTCTTCCTAGCTGGATTAAGTGAACCATTTGGTTCAGTATTGAGCCAGGCAAGTTTAGAATTTGATCAGTTTGGATCAGGTAGACCCTTCTCACCTGTGATCACCTGCATCGCTACTCACTCGGTGGCTCGTCTGAAGAATAAGATGTCGCCGTAGGCACCATCAGCAGTGAGCTCTAGGTCCACCGATGATCTCTCTCCCTCAGACTCATGTCGGCCTGTGGTCACCGCACTGCATGGATGACTCTGTAGTCTAGACTTTGTAGATGCGGTCTTGCAGATTCCCTCCTCCCCGCTTTCCGGAATGCGCCTGGATCGTGGTGGTCTTTGTCCTGCTTTCTGGCGCCGCCGTGGCCTGAGTTCGTGGTGAGGGACCTCACAATTGTTCAACACCCATCTCAAAAACAAATGTAACTCAACTGTCAGTGATTGGAGTATGCCAACTAGTTGTTGAGGTAGTGCCTAGCGCGGGCTCTCAAGGTCTAACGGAGATCTGCAGCCCATAACCTGACGCTATAAGAGGTATTCGCATGTGGTCAGATGTGTGATGGACTGCCCATGAGGTTCTCATCCCTATTGAAGGAGGCTGGCTCGAGTTCTCCTTTCCTGACGTTATGCGCTCCCCTTCTTTGTGAGATCTAAGAAGCGCCGCTGCACTTGAGATCGCCGACGAGGATGATTTGCACGAACAAGCTCCCATGGCACACAGAGGTCCCTCTAAGCTTCGCGGTTGCTTCCATAGCCTCTATAGTGAGCTTGCATGGCTGGGAGGCAATTCTTGCTCATTGGCATACTCTAGGATGGAGGTCGTGGTAGAGCAGGTGGCCGATTCTGGGGTGTGAGGCCTCAAGGAGGAAGCCTCCTCCTGAACATGGAAACGACATTGGTAGGTGGGCAAGACAAGATGGGAAGGACAAGCTGGGATCCTCCCTAAGATCGTCATCTTCCTCTATCTAGACTACAACCTGTGGAGGAGAACACCTGAAAGAAGGAAGTTCGTTCTCTCAGCGATGCGGGTCTCTAGTGCCAAGTGAATTTCATTCTGCTCTGAGTGTTGTGTAGGTCATGGGTTTACCAACGAATCCACTTAGACCGCTCCACCTTCATCGGATCTTGGGGATGCCTCGGCTGCGTTCTGTTCCTCCATATGCGGAGGTTAGAGATGACTTGGTCCTGGGTCTGTGTGGACAATTAGGATTGTGAGCATGACCAATGCATTACGAATGAATGGGCTATGTGACGCATAATAACCTACCATTTTGGACTTTGTTCGAGTGGTATACGGCCAAGTCTCAAGATACTCATTTAATCATAATCTTTCATAACTCAAACTCTTATATTTCCTAATAGGAAGCCCCAATTTAGATGGAATTTTAATCCACATGTTCCTCGTCACATGAATCCTTGTATTTCCAAGTTTGAACCCATGCTTACAACATTTGGTCATCTAACTTCATTCCTTAGATAACCTCATTAATAAGTATATAAACCTTGAATTCAATTCAGGAAATCATCAAATCTTGGTTCAACAAGTCCAACAACACATGTTATGATCCAAAAATACCTCAAGGCTTGTCAATTTGTCACTTGAGTTCACTATGTCTACGAATTGGACCTCTTGACCTCATAAGTACCCAATTCAACTAATAAAAAGCAATATATATCATACTTGGAACTCAAATGAATATCATAATCACCAATCACATCTTTACTTTAACCATACCATTTAAGGTGATGTGATTCAAAATTAGATGATCAATTCCTCAAGTTAGTTCAACCACCTAAAGAACACTCATGGTCCTGAAATATCACACTGGGTATCAAAACCCTAAAATTGAGGTCATCACATACACATTAGATAATTGATTATAAATCTATAAGGAGTCACTTTATGATTTGGGATCTACATTATTCTTTCTATCTCTCTTTGATATATGATAAGCAAGTATCCAATAGAAAATAAGATATGTGGCATTTAGATAATTAAAGGAGGGATAAAAAACCAAAATAGCATAGTTTAGTAAAAATATGTACACCTATAGCACCAAAACAATCTTATTTCCTATAATAGCCCACTTTTCGGTGAAAGCACCAAAATATTGGCATATTTCTTGTTCCCATGACCAAAGGTGCCAAGCTTTCTGATGTTTTCAAGTAAAAGCACCAAAAATTTGACGTTTTCATGTGAAAGCACAAAACAATAGGCATTTTAGTCAGAAAGCGTAGACAAAGGTGCCAACTTTTTGGCGTTTTCAGACAAAGGTGCCAACGTTTTGGCGTTTTCAGACTAAAGGCGTATTTCTACACTTGCTAGAAATGCAAACGTGACGATGCTAGTGCTGGAGTCTAATCCATGGTATGACGATGTGGAAGCCCCCACTCCTCCGGTTGGAGGTGTAAACAGAGACAGCTGGAGCCGCAATTACAGTGGCCGTTACGGCACTATCACTTCGACGATAGCCATTCCCTACCCAACTTACTTCCATCCTTCTACTTCCGATCAGGTATCCGCATGGTAGGACAGTGCTAGGAAGTCAAACCGGCAGTATCTCTTCTCCTTCACCAGCGCGCCGCGCCCCAACCCGACCCAATCCATCTGGGGGCAAATCATAGCACAGTGTCACGCGTCCAAACTTTTCTCTCTCCTCGACTGTGATAAGGAGTAGCTCGGCCAGTGCCACTCTCCATCCAACCTCATGAAACTGTTCAGACGGTCGGTATTCTGCCTGCAGCCACAAGGGGACTCGTTCACCAGGAGGTCTACGTTCGACTCCATGGTGGCCGGGTGCGTGCCCATGTTCTTCCACCGCTCGTTGGCATACACACAGTACAGTTGGTGCTTTAATCAAAAAGTTGGCACTTTAGTCTAAAAATGCCAAAACTTTGGCGTCTTTGTCTGAAAACACCAAAAAGTTTGTGCCTTTGTCTGAAAATGTCAAAAAGTTGACGCTTTCTGACTAAAACGCCTAATTTTTGGTGCTTTCACCAGAAAACACCTAATTTTTTACGCTTTTACTTGAAAACACCAGAAAGCTTGGCGCCTTTGGTCCTGGGAACAAGAAATACACCAATATTTTGGCGCTTTCATTGAAAAGTGGGCTATTATAGGAAATAAGATTGCTTTGGTGCTATAGGTGTACATATTTTTACTAAACTATGCTATTTTGGTTTTTTATCCTTAAAGGAGTAATTTCTAACCAAGAATCACAACACAAGTTTTGTGGTATCAAACAATAATATCTCTCTCTGACTTTTGGTATGCTTGAAGATAACAACAAAAATGATAATCCTAGAATTGCGAGAAAAGGACTTTCCATGAGATAATGGTAATTATTTTAAATAAATGCTAAAGGAGCAAGATTTGTATCTAAAAGATACCGCAATAAATTCCACACATTAGATATGAGTTGAGAAAGATATTAGTGAGTTTCTGGAAATAAGGATAAATTGATTTGAGGGTATTTCAATTATCTAATAATTCACAAAGTCACTATATTTTATTTATGCATGACATCTCTTATTTCTTAATCTTATGCCCCAAGGACCTATTTGCAAAGCAAACTGACTCATGGGCCTCACTTGGGCCACGGGTTGCACTAACGCCATATTGTTATTCTATCAATAATATTTCAAGAATTCACTTATGAATTCAAGCCTTATATTCATATATTTCAATTTACCAAAATTTGGGGATATTACATTCGTCGTACCACATTAACAACAATTTTACATGATTAACAATGTAGACTAAATATACTCAATATAGGTCATAATACCATTGGATCATGGTCTAAGAAGTAAGGCTAGAAACAAACATCCCAAGAAGAATATGCATGTCCAATATATTGATGGTTGTACATAAGTACAACTACATTATGTATTTAAGTAAAAACATTTAGAATGCATAATAGAGTAGTAAGATTAGCATCTTAATCATTAATCAAATCAAGTATTTCAAAGGCATAGATAGAGCGGTCAAAAGACCCATAAGAAGAAAATAGCTAAAAATTCACAGTACTTCATATGATATCAATTCAGGAAGGTAAAAGTTGAACTTAGATATTAAAAGGAGAAATGTTCAATAATGTGCCTCGTTGTATCAAATTAGAAATTATGTTCAAATAGATGCCCATATTAATTGGGATTTGCACATATCTGGTCTTCACTACTATCCCTATTTACCAGGGCAAAGCTCGTACCTCATCCTTCTCAACCTAAAAGTATTTTATACATACATTAGTCTAAAATTCCCCATTCATAAATGAGAGTATAGTTAAACCTAGTATTGGTTACTTAATGTGGGTTGTTAGGGTTTATAACTCTCAATATAGTCATACATAGGATGAGGAATGGAATTAGCTATTATTTATTGGAATATTCTTACTAGTCATTTTTAGGATTTTAGTTTTCCAATAGGGTGTGTGATATGTTTTCATTTAAGTCATCTATATATGTTTACAAATTCATTTCCTATATGATGTTTCATTCATTTTACATTTGATTTCAACACAGATAAATATAGTTTCTAGATCCAAAATTAATATCATTAACTACATGTATATTAATTTAGAGACTTCAAAAACTACCAAGACTTACATCATTATTTAGGATATGTTCCATAACCAATATCAGATTTTAGAATTCTCTGTTTAGTGATATGTTAACCTATTACATGTTCATATCATCATGATATATGTAGTGAAGTGGTTTGCATTCCCTAATTTATTCCCTATTCTTTAGCAATATATTTAACTATGTAATTCTTTAAAATTGAGAGTTACATGAGATGAAGATATTGAATATAATTTGTTATCTAGGAATAGTAATGTAGTAATATACCGAAACACAATACAGGTAAAAGACTAAGTGTTCTAAATGAGTAACTAAGGTTATTATTATTATCTACATATGTTATCTTTCTTCCTCTTATTCTACTTTCTATATTCAAAGATGATTCACTTACTAGGTATTGAAACTACTATATACATGCTTATTTATCTATCTTTGGATGGCTGAGATATCTAGATTCTTGTTATAGGTATCTACACCACTACTTTGTATTATCTATTGCATAATCCTCTTAATGGGATTCTTAGTAAACTTTGAAATAGAGGAGCAGAGGGTATCTATAAAATGTGCAGTAGGTTCACCGATCTTGTTGATTAGTACTCATTTGATTGGGGGGGGATGTAGAGGTTCAACTGCATCCTCGATATTCTAGGGCCAAATGATACGTGATATGATCATTGGGGTGACATAGATGCACTACACCCACTTGTCCTTGTCTTCCATTAAGGGTTGTTGGGACCTATATTCTACATCTTTGGTTATAGTTACATCAAGAGTTGACAACAAATGAGTAATGTAATCCTCCACTAGATTTCTAGTTCGAGAAGGAAGTGGTGAGACTATATGGTTGTCTATGATGTGGGTAAGGAAAAAACATTGGAATGTATTCATCTCTTATGTATGGGGAGAGGATTTTGAATTTCAAGTTGCATGTTTGTGTACTCCAGTCAAGAGGTACATGTTACATATAAAAGGATAGTGTTTTGGCATTAGGTCTTAGAAATTTGTCAAGGGAACTATAGAGAATGATTGATCTAAACAATCACGAATGATACTAGAATAAGGAGTTTTGCAATGGTCGCCTTTGTTTTGGTGTGAGTTTAATGACAATATGAAATTATCTTCAGACATGTATCAAAGAAGATGAATTTTTGAAAATTTTACGGGATAGAATAAGTTTGTGGAGAGGCTCATAGTGTTCTGCGGGTGTATACGTGGTGGTTTTTAGAGTGCTACGGATGAGAAGATGATATTTTTTTTCTATAGGTTTTATGATGGAGTCAAATGTAGGTCTATGGTCACTAAGTTTGAAGAAGATGGGAGGCTGGGTAGAGGTTGAAGATGAGGGTGGTTTTCATAGTGAATAACGAGGTGGTTCCATGACCATTGAAGCTGGGGACCACATAGGTTTTATAGCTAGTGCGGTTGGTAAGTGGTCACAGATCCTCCTTGCCAGGCCAGGCTAGTTCAAGGAAATAGGAGGAGGGAAGAACAAAAAGAAGAGAAGGAGAAGGAGAGAGGAAAAGGTAAGGTACAAGAGGTGAAGGGGAAATAGAAGAACATAATCAGGAAGAGAACATGATGGTTCCGCTCATGGAGTTGGTGTCAGGTATTACGCCTCAGAAGCATGTAAGGGGTGAAGAGGGAGAAGGGTGCGGCTAGGGTTAATGGAAATTGAGGATGGAGAGGATAGGAAAAGGAGAATAAATAAGAAGAGGAAGAGAAATATGAGGGAGATAAAGAAAGGAGAGAAGGGAGGGATGGAGGAAATACTTATAAATGGTCACGCTAGTCTCTATACAAGGAAAAGAGGTGGGGTATATTCTAGAGTGGAGAAATATGCATATGGCAATTAAATTTAACTAATAAATTTGATTATCAACCAAATTAGGGTTTTGATAGTATATGAAAGTAGAATTTGATAAATATTGTGGTGTAGTAAATGGTTTTAAGTATTATACCTATAACTCTTATTCCTTTCAAATTTGGATATAGTTTGTATAACTCAAATAAAAGTGTTACTAAAAAAAATTTGATCTTTTTTTGTTGGCTGACCTATTGGTCAGATGAGTTTCCCAGGACAAACTTGGCTGACTATGCATTCTGGCTGAAATATAATAGTTTGGTATTTTATTTTTAGATTTTTATTGGTACATCCAAATGGCTGAAATTTTTATTGTATCTTGATAAATCAATGAAGATATTTACTTAAATTTGATTATTTTTGGATGATGTTGGAGTGACCCAGAGTATGGTGTTAGATGATTTTCTTATCAGTAACAATTTGACTGACCAACCAGTCTGAATAAATAAAAAGAAGACTAAAATTAGATTTTGCACTTGTTTGTATATGTTCGAAGCACCAAAATTGATCTATAGCATCAACCTAGCACCCTATTAGATCCCATAATTTGTAGTTCCTAACAAATATACAAAATTCTAGAGAGATGGGAGGATTAGAATTTTGAAGAAGAAATTTGTCAAAAAGGCTGAAGTAGGGTTTCACCTTCCTAAATATTATGAATACATGTAAATTCATCGACTTCAGATAGGTTTTGATGGCGAGTGTTGTAACATACCGAAACTTGGACACATTCTCTTTTTGGGATTTTTCCAATCCTTTCCTTTCTTTTCCATCCTCTTTGACCTTTATTTTGAATTTGTTGAAATAATAGTGGTTTGGTGAACATTTGTTCATTATTTATATAAATGTGTGGGCTTATGCACAAATACCTCAGTAAATATTTTTAATAAGGGTCTTATATAAAAATCTACCACTTATGTGACACATTAATAAAAGGAATTCGTTCTAGATCATTCCTTAGCCTTGAGGAGCAAGGAAGAGAAAAAGGAATGAACAATAATGCTTTAAACAAGATAATGTGATATTGAATTGATTAATATGAGAAATAATGGTAATAATGGATAATGGACTTAAATTCATCAAAGGAAAACTAATTGGTTAAAGATAACTTGAGATTCATTTCTTTTTTGGTTAGGCTTGGAGGTCAATTTTAATAATTTTGGAATGATAATAACTATATCTCTTTTATTTTGAAAAGAAAAGGTGAGTTTTCCTCAAAATATGAAATAGAATACTTAATGACTCCAAAAGTGGAAAATAATCTTAGATTCGTAATCTACACCTCAAAAATAGCCTTATGTGAATTTTAATCTAAATTGGATAATCTTTAATATACATGGAAAAATTAGGAGAGAGAAAGTCCAAAATATTAAATAATGTATTTAAAAATACCAAATGACAAAATTGATGACAAACTCGTATCCAACACATTAAATATGACTTGTGGGTGAAGTTTCATAAAATTTGGAGAATCTTATCATCATTAATGCATGAGGAAAGAGAAAATAAGATTTGATTTATTTAACACATTAAAAGTTCTCAAAAGGAAAATCTAATTGTAGTTCAGATTGCTCATGTCCATAATAGGTTGGATGTCAAATTTCATTTAATTTGGGGTACGTTTGCACCCTTAAATGAGGGGAGAGAGAAAAAGATAAATAATTGAATATATCACTTTATCCTAATTTGATTTGAATAAGATTTCTTAATTTAAATGTCATGATGTCACAATGATTTCTGACTTTAGCAGATGTGCATATGACTCCTGACCATTTTATTTTGATCTGACGATAGAGAGATCATCATCTTCCTCACACCCAAGTTAGGAAACTAGGCTTAAAACAACAGCTCTGTAAATTGCCGATTTCTCTCAACTCAATCAGTCTTTCTCCAAGATTTTTTCTCCACTACCTTCCTGATCGATTTCCACACAAAATGATGTCTTAATCCTTTTCTATCAGTGTAAATCTGAGAAACACCCAAACTTAGTTACTCTGGTCTCTCACGGCCACCTTGAACAAACCCTAATAATCGATCATATATGTATATGAATCCCATGATAGTTCCATGCCATCCTGCTCGATTCCTCTATGGTCCCAATTTCTTCTTGAGCAATGGGTTTGCCTTCCGCTAAATCAGATTTTCAAATAGATCTTGCGGCTGTTCGCATTGGCTCCTGTCAGCACAAGGATCCAATAGCAAACTGCGGTGAGTTCCCTTGGACTTATTTTTTAGTCATGTATCATTGAACTGATGAATTATCACCTCTTCATGATTTCCCCAAATCACGCATTGCTGGAAGCTCTGCTGCTCGTGACCATGGCATGGGCAGAGTGAAGGGGATGAATCCCCATGATGAAACTACCTATCTGCCCCTCGTCGTTCTTTGATTTCTTTTTCTAAATCAGGGGTAGAATTATCTCTTCGCCCTATGTTTCATTAGCTTGGATGAGTCAAGGTGGACCTTTTACCTACTAACACAGTGGTCTCTAACTAGGCCAAGTTAGCAGGGCCCACCCGTCCTCTCTCTTCCTCTCTCTCACTTATGATGTTGATATGGTAATTTATGATTGGATCATTTTAGATAAATCATAACTTTTGATTCGCTTGTCCAAAAATTAAAGTAAAATATGTTTTGGAATCATAAAAATGTAATCTATCTAAAAAATATTTTTGGGGCTTGGTTTTGAGTTTTGTCAAAAAGTGATTTCTAAAAATGATTTTAATGCATAAAATTCACCAAAATAATACTTTAATCTTCATAACTCCAAAATATCCAAAATTATATGTTTTCTTAATCAGGAGAACCTAATAAGAACAATGGTGATGTTTTCAGAGTCTAAATCTAAGGTTTTTCAAAAAGGTCTAAAATTAGGGTTTTCTTTATATATATGAGATATACAAATCCTAATCAATGTGAATATATTGAAATAGGTGAAGTTGAACTTGGAATCATCTAAATGTGGTGAAAGTGAGTAATTGAATTCCATGAGAGAGGTATGTGCATTCTTACACCCTAAGTTGGGAAGTTTGTGACCCAAACCCTGTTTTCCTTAGTGAGTAATTAATTATGGTTTCTCTTGTTCTAAAATTAGATTTGATATATTATTTCTTGAGTTTTGGAACCCCACTAACATGTTGCACTATATAATGATTTATCTTGCCACATTACTATTTATTGAGCATGATGTTTTATTTTAAGATTTAGCTATAGTAGTGGTACTTATGTACAACCACCCATAGTTAGGGCATGTGTTATTTTTCCCAGGAAAATGTGTTACTCTCCCCCTGGGGAATGTGTTATTTCTCCCCAATATAAAATGTTTGATAGGTGATTGGGAATGTGATTACTCTTACCTCATCTATTTGGTTGAGTTCTAGTAGGTGCCTCAGCCCTACTTAGTTATTTTAGTCCAAATTTAATCATTCATGCAAGTTCATTATTATTTACTTGTTTATGGAAAAAATCTTTTGTTTATGTCTCATTCTCTTGGACCTCTCTTCTTATGAAGAATTTATAACCTTAAGTTTTATTATTGTTCTTATGTTTGTTTCTTGTTCATTATCTCTGACACATACATTGCTTCTCTCTTTTGCTGGGTGCTTTCCCAACCACCCAGGGTTTGATCAAGGTGTTGAACAAGATCAAGGAGAACATAACTTTCAACATGGACCTAGCTCTTGGATATGTTGCCTTGGAGACAAATTTGGTGTAGTTTATACTTCCCTCTATATAGATCCTTTTGTTATATCTTACATGTAAACCCTCTATGGGAGATATGATGGAAATTTTGCAACCTTTTATGAAAATTGAATATAGTCATGATTTGTATTCCGCTACTATACACTTTGGTCTTTTGTTTACCATTATATAAAATTTGAAAATTTTACACCTATTTCAAGATACCTTTGAGTCTGTTTGGAATCAATTTTATTCTTCAAATTTCTAGTAAAGGGGTGATTTCACTCTTTTACAACATGGTATTAGAGCCCATGGTAGTCAGAATCTGACTGTTTCAATTTTGTCTCCCTAATTAGAAACCTTGCCTTACATAGTCTCCTTTAGGTGACATGTTTGCCTTAGAGTTAATCTATGCAACCCTTGAGATGATGAAAGGTTGATTTAGGATCCTATGAGTTTCACATTAGAATCATGTTGATTAAACCCGTAAAATATTTACTATCAAAAGATGTAAGTAACCATAATAACTTGAGGTTGTTTAGATTTGCCTTTAGGCAGCTACCAGGATATAAAGTTGAAAGCAAAGGTGCCTAGAAAGGATCAGGGTTTAGGAGCTGGCAAGATTTTCCTCTGCACCACTAGCTTAGTTTACGAGGACTCTCAGATCCATATGATACTTGCCTAGCCTAAGCTGACATGGATTGTCCAAAATAGCATGCTTTTAGGCAATAGTAGCCTTAGACATCTATATTTTGGGAACCTTATGTGATGATCTAGTCTTTCGAGTGTTTTGATTTGTTTTGAGGATGGATACCCTATATAGTTCCCTTATGTCCCTTAGGACCACATGTTTGGTCAGCCTAACCCTAAAACCTATACTTTGAAGTTTGGTGTTTAGTAAACTATCAAAGTGTGCAATGGAAGCATAATGGATGTTATACATGGTTTCGTTAAATTCACCCTTTTACCTATAGTTATGTCTGGCATAGTAGGTTAGACCTTTTAAGGGGTGGAGAACATTTGATTATTGATGCTTGGGTAGTTAGTTTTTGAGGAAGAAATCATTTTTATGGGGAGGGGGGTGGAGCCCTATGCCATACCGAGATCTAGATACATGACTTTATAAACCCTAACCCCATGAATAGGAGGTTAGCTTGCTTGGATCCTTAGTTTTGACCAAACAAGTTATAGTGATAACCTAACGTGCTTGTTTATATATTAATGAACATATAATGGTCATCTAATAAATAGTTCACATGTTTGAACCCTAATGAATATTTAATATGAGTAACTCACATATTAACTTACATGTTAATCTTAATTGTGGATACACATGATGCTAACCACGTCATGAACCTATAAAATAATGTGATGAGCAAGATAATTGTAACCTAATCTTGGACTTAATACATGCTAAAAAGAGATATGTGAAGAATAATTATCTTTTTGACCTAAATCCTAAGTTGTAATCATCTAACCTTAACCTATACATCCTTGATGACATTCATGATACCTTAGTGACATTAGTTGTCATAATCAAATAATTTACCTTGATATACATAAACGATATATAATCACCTAATCATAGAGTAATTAAGTTATCAATATGTAATGAATATCACCTTATTCTCTAATACACACCTAACTAATCACCTAATCTTGACATGAGGTGCACATAAAATCAGTAATATGTAATATGTCCCACCTTGTTCAATAAAATACACATAATGACTCAAATATGGAAAAGAAAATGGATTCATATAAATGTGCATAATAATTGGAAGTGAACACATATGAGAAAATGATTAATGGTGACATTAATGTGAGCAAGAAAGGTAATGTGATAATGTATAGATGTTTAATATAGATAAATGTAATTAATGTGACATATATTGGATTAATTGTAGACTTAATAACAAATTGGATAAAATGTCTTATTTCATGTAAATAATCTGAAATAATTCAATATGGTGATATTACAAACATAATTGAGTTTAATTCCGAATTATTAAATATAATGATCAAGTATATTGAGATAAGTTGAGTAACCTCTAATTGTGCTAAAACTATTAAGGAGATAAATAAGATATATATATATATATATATATATATATGGTTTCTTACATGATATTGAAATATAATTCTTTTAGAAACAAAGTGAATATGGCATGACACAATTAATAGAATAATAATGATAATGTGATATCTTAACAAGTATTATGCTAATGAGCCAAAATTGTTAATAATGATTAAATCTCATAAAAGAAATCTCAATAGTGAAACCCTAGGAGATCCATGAGAACCTGACCTACAAGGAGTTGCTAGTGAAACTTTTGGTGGAAATTTTATGGTTTGGAGGAAACAACCTGAAGTTTAGTGTTGAGATGTTGCATACTCACCCTTCTCTCTTTGCTTGTGATTTCGGGGATGAAATCCTCTTTAAGGGGTGGAGTGTTGTAACATACTGAAACTTGGACATATTCTCTTTTTGGGATTTTGCAAGAATTTCCTTTCTTTTCTATCCTCTTTGGCCTTTATGTTGAATTTGTGAAAATAATAGTGGTTTGGTGAACATTTGTTCTTTATTTATATCAATGTATGGATTTATATACAAATACCTCAGCAAATATTTTTAATATGGGTCTAATATGCAAATCTACCACTTATGTGACATATTAATAAAAGGAATTTGTTTTGAATTATTCCTAAGCCTTATGGAGCAAGGAAGAGAAATGAATAAATAATAATGATTTAAACAAGATAATGTGATATTGAATTGATTAATATGATAAATAATGGTAATAATGGATAATGAACTAAAATTCATAAAATGAAGACTAATTTGTTAAAGATAACTTGAGATTCATTTTCTTTGGGTTTGGTTTGGCTTGGAGGTCAAGTTTCATAATTTTGGAATGATAATAACTATATCTCTTTTATTTTGAAAAGAAAAGTGAGTTTTCCTCAAAATATTAAATAAAATACTTAGTGACTCCAAAAGTGGAAAATAATCTTATATTCATAATCTACAATCTCAAAAATAGCCTTTAGTTGAGCTTTCATCTAAATTTGATAATCTTTAATATACATGCATATATTAGGAGACGGAAAGTACAAAATATTAAATAATGTATTAAATAATACTAAAGGACAAAATTGATGGCAAATTCGTATCCAACACACTAAATATGACTTGTGGGTGAAGTTTCATAAAATTTGGAGAATCTTATAATCATTAATGCATGAGGGAAGAGAAAATACGAATTGATTATTTTAACACATTAAAAGTTCTCAAAAGGTAAATCTAATTACATATTTAGATTCCTCATATCTATAATAGGTTGTGTGTAAAATTTCAATTAATTTGGGGCTCATTTGCACCCTTAAATGAGGAGAGAGAAAACGGTAAATAATTGAATATATCACTTTATCCTAATTCTATTTGAATAAGATTTCTTAATTTAAATATCATGTTGTCACAATGATTTTTGACTTTAGAGGATGTGTGAATGACTCCTGACTGTTTGGTTTTCATCTGACGATCGAGAGATTGTCCTCTTCCTTGTGCCCAAGTTAGAAAACTAGTCATAAAATGACGACTCTGTAAATTGCCAATTTCTCTCAACTCAATCAGTCTTTCTCCAAGATTTTTTCTCCATATCCTTCCTGGTTGAATTCCATAGAATGACATCTTAATCATTTTCTATCGTTGTAAATCCAAGAAATGCCCAAACTTGGTTACTCTGGTCTCTCACGACCACCTTGAATAAACCCTAATACATGATCATATATGTATATGAATCCCATGATAATTCTACACCATCCTGTTTGATCCCTCTCTGGTCCCAATTTCTTCTTAAGCTATGGGTTTGCCTGCCACTAAACCAGATTTTCAAATAGAGCTTGCAGCTCTTCACATTGGCAACTGGCAGCACGAGGATCCAATAGCACACTGCGATGAGTTCCCTTGGACTTGTTTTTCATTCATGTATCTTCGAACCAACGAATTATTGATTATTCATGATTTCCCCAAATCACACATGGTTGGAAGCTCTACTGCTCATGGCCATGGCATGGGCAGAGTGAAGGGGATGAATCCCCATGATGAAACTACCTCTCTGCCCCTCGTCGTTCTTTGATTTCTTTTTCTCGGTCAGGGGTAGAATCGTGTTCTCACCCTACATTTTGTTAGCTTGGATGAGTCAAAGTGGACCTTTGACCTACTGACATGGAGGTCTCTGACTGGGCCAAGTCAGCAGGGGCCGCCCAACCTCTCTCTTTCTATCTCTCGCTTACGATGCTGACATGACAATTTCTGATTGGCTCATTTTACATAAATCATTACTTTTGATTCGCTTGTCCACATATTAAAGTAAAATATGTTTTAGAATCATAAAAATGTAAGATTTCTAATAAAAATATTTTTGAGGCCTGTCTTTGACTTTTTTCAGAGAGTGTTTTCTAAAAATGATTTTAATGCATACAAATTACCAAAAATACACTTTAATCTTCATAACTCCAGAATATACAAAATCACATGTTTGGCTTAATCGTGAGAACCTAATAAGATCAATGATGATGTTTTTAGAGTCTAAATCTGAGGTTTTCTAAAAAGGTCTAAAATTAGGGTTTTCTTTATACATATGAGAAATACAAATCCTAATCAATGTGAATATATTGAAATAGGCAAAGTGGAATTTGGAATCATCTGAAAGTGGTGAAAGTGAGTAATTGAATTCCATGAGAGTGGTATGTGAATTGTTACAATCTAAGTTGGGAAGTTTGTGATCCAAACCCTATTTTCCTTGGCGACACATTGATTGAACCCTATTTCCTTTATTATGGTTTCTCTTATTCTAAAATCAGATTTGATATATTATTTCTTGAGTTTTGGAACCTCACTGCCATGTTGCAACTATATGATGATTTTTCTTGTCACTTTACTATTTCTTAAGCATTATGGTTTATTTGACTATTTATCTATAGTAGTGGTACTTATGTACAACCACCCATTGTTAGGGCATGTGTCATTTCACCCTGGTTAATGTGTTATTTCTCCCCAATATAAAATGTTTGATAGATGACTGGGAATGTGATTACTCTCCCCTCGTCTATTTAGTTGAGGTAAGGTAGGTGCCTCATCCCTACTTAGTTAATTTAGTCCAATATTAATCATTCATGCAAGTTCATTATTATTACTTGTTTATGGCAAGAAACTTTTATTTATGCCTCATTCTCTTGGACCTCTCATGTAATGATGAATCTATAACCTTAAGTTTCATTATTGTTCTTATCTTTGTTTCTTGTTCATTATCCCTGACACATACCTTTCTTCTATCTTTTGCTGGGTGTTACCCCAACCACCCACGGTTTGATCAAGGTGTTGAACAAGATAAATGAGAACATAGCTTTCAACATGGACCTAGCTCTTGGAGATTTTTCTTTGGAGACAAAGTTGGTGTAGTTTAGACTTTCCTCTATCTAGATCCTTTTTTTGTATCTTACATGTAAACCCTATATGGGAGATATGATGGAAATTTTGTAACGTTTTATGAAAATTGAATATAGTCATGATTTTTATTCCGTTGTTATACACTTTGGTCTTTTGTTTACCATTATATAAAAATTTGAAAATTTTACACACATTCCAAGATACCTTTGAGTATGTTTGGAATCAGTGTTTCATTCTTCAAATTTTTTGTAAAGGGGTGATATCACTCTTTTAAAACACGGCATCAGAGCCCATGGTAGTCAGAATCTAACTATTCCAATTTTGTCTCCCTAATTAGAAACCTTGTCGTACACAATTCTCCTTTAGGTGACATGTTTGCCTTAGAGTTGATCTATGCAACCCCTGAGATGATGAAAGGTTGATTTAGGATCCTATGAGTTTCACATTAGAATCATGTTGATTAAACCCCCTAAATTAGTTACAACTAAAAGATGTAAGTAACCATAGTAACTTGAGGTTGTTTAGATTTGACTTTAGGCAGATACTAGGATATAAATTTGAAAGCAAAGGTGTTTAGAAAGGATTAGGGTTCGGGGGCTGGAAAGATTTTTCTCTGCACCACTAGCTTAGTTTATGATGACCCTCAGATCCATATGATACCTGCCTAGCCTAAGCTGACACGGATTGTCCAAAATAGCATGGTTGTAGACAATAGTAGCCTTAGACATCTATCTTTCAGGAACCTAATTGTCAGGACCCACTCTTTTAATCAGCATAAATACCAACCAATAGAGATAATCCCAAACCTAAACCTAGATTATGAAATAAAATAATGAATTCTCGACAAAGGCGATTAAACAATATACAAAAAAGATAGATACATTTTTCCTTTTTTCTTTCGTAGATTATGAAATAAAATAATGAATTCTCGACAAAGGCGATTAAACAATATACAAAAAAGATAGATACATTTTTCCTTTTTTCTTTCTTCACAAACTCATAAATCAATGTCACATCAAGGATATCACATTCAGATATCACAAATCATATTCAACTCCATTAAATCTAGAATCAAATCTTGTTCTCATACACGGTTCAGTTTACATCAGATACATGTACAAACAAGGTTTCTGATTATTTTAGCTGGATAGAATGAGGCTTTCAACATGAATACAAAGCTTTGGAGGGAGAAAAACACTCACCTCAGGTGCCAAGCACCTTAATTTCGTAGGTCAACCTTTGAATTTTTGGAAACCCAATCAAACTCTCACAAAAGAATCCAATTCTTTCTCCTCTCAACTCGAAAACCCTAGAAATGGGGATTAGAAGAGAAAGAGTGAAAAAGGGGGAGAAATGATATGATTTCGAATCAAATCAGGGGAGGGATGGAATCTTGACATGTGAGAGAATATTCACCATGAAATGCTATGCAAAGAAGCTAAACTTGATTTCATCATATCTTGGATAGAGAAACCCTAGGTCAACATCTCCACCACTTTCTTTTCTCAAAACCCTAGTTGTCCTCTCTCTCAAGAATTTCATTTCTTTGATAGGAAGGACGAGTTATGAGAGCTCCTTGTGTGTTAGGTTAGTGATATAGATGAATTGAGGTGCTTAGAACATTTGCAAACAAGCCCCTTGATGTATTTTTATTTTGCTCAGACTGGTTGGTCGGCTAAGTTATAAACTCGACCGAAACCACACGTTTCAGAATTCAACCTCATCCAAAAATTATGAAACTTTAATATAATGTCTGAAATTGAGTTTATAAGAAACAATAAAAATTTAGAACATTTGGAATTAATAATAAATAACTAAAAATCAAATACTACACTGCTATATTGCAGACAACAACATGGTCGGTCGAGTTTGTCCTTCGCAGAACTCGATTGACACCCCTCTCTGTAGGGATAAAAATCATCAAAAAATTACAAAATTTGATAGGGTGTCTATAATGGAGTTTAATAACAATAATTAAAATTTTAGATCAATTGGATATACCACTAAAAAGAGAAAATTCAATTTCCACACTGCTATATCAATCTGAAAATATGATCAGTTGAGTTTGAAACTTGACCGACAAATAGGTCAGAACATTCTTCAAAAATTTTGATAATTTTTTAGGAGTGTTCAAATTTGATATATACAAATCATATCCAAATTTGAATTAAATCAGAGTTAAACATAAAATAATAAAAATCATTTAGTGAGACACTATACTTATCAAATTATGTATTCATATGTCATCAAAACCCTAATTAGGGACTATTAGGGTTTCCAAATTTTTAACCCTAATTATGTGGATCAAAGTATGATTAAACCTTATCATTATATTTAACACATCAAAACTTAACTACCATCATAAATCAAGCTTTAAACCATGATCAACTTAGTTAAGAATACCATCATCCAAGTAAACCCTAATTAGATGACTAATTTGAAAACGGGTCATTACAAATTCTCCCCTCCTTTTAGGATTTCGTCCTGAAATCCAAGAAAAGATACAAAAGAATATCATAAAATCTAACCATTCATCTCTCTCAACATCTAGTTAGAAAGTATTCTATTTTATCTTTCTTTCATATGACATATTTTTTTTGTATTAGATGGATATTTCATCCTATGTCATCATCATATCTCTCCTTGAGTATTATAAACATTTGAATCGCTAAATAAGTAATACATCATTTATCAAGATCTAATTCACGTCACCTTTCACATCCTTTTTTATTAAATTTGATTGTGTATCTCATGGATTAAGATTATGACTCATTCATATATTATCATGTACATTCATCAATTTCCTTTATAAAGAAGATCATCTAGTGTGCATCTTAGTTCATAGATTTTTCTCACAATTTCATATTTCATACTCAGATTCAAACTCATTAGATATTTTCTTCATAATCCATTAAGCTTTCATCTTTCTTATATGAAATTTCATTATGTTTTCCATAGGTTCCATATTGAATTATAAAATCCTTTTCTCTTTCACCATTTTATTGCCATTCTTCTCTTTTTCATCATGTATCTTATTATACTACCAAACTATGTTCATCTGGATACTTGGTCAGGGTATCCAGAAGAAGTATAGTCTATAGTTCCATACTAGCTTAGCTCAATACCCAAATACTTGACCAGAGTATCTAGATACTGAGTTCAGTCAGTATGCACATCATTCTGGTTATATTCAACATCGACATTATCAATTAGTCCTAGATCCTATTGTCCCTATAGACTCATCTAACCTAGGATCTGATACCACATTTTTCAGGACCCACTCTTTTGATTAACATAAATACCAACCATTAGAGATAATCCCAAACCTAAACCCATATTATGAAATAAAATAATGAATTCTCGCCAAAGGCGATTAAACAATATACAAAAAGGACAGATAATTTTTTCCTTTTTATTTCTTCACAAACTCATAAATCAATGTCACATCAAGGATATCACATTCAGATATCACAAATCATACTCAACTCAATTAAATCTAGAATCAAATCTTGTTCTCATATGCGGTTCAGTTTACATCAGATACATGTACAAACAAGGTTTCCGATTGTCTCAGCCGGATAGAATTAGGCTTTCAACATGAATACAAATTTTAGGAGGGAGAAAAACACTCACCTCGGGTGCCAAGAACCTTAATTACGTAGGTCAACCTCTGAATTTTTGGAAACCCAATCAAACTCTCGCAAAAGAATCCAATTCTTTCTCCTTCCAACTCGGAAACCCTAGAAATGGGGATTAGAAGAGAGAGTGAGAAAAGGGGAGATTTGATGTGATTTTGAATCAAATCAGAGGAGGGATGGAATCTTGACATGTGAGAGAAGATTCACCATGAAATGTTATGCAAAGAAGCTAAACTTACTTAATTTCATCATATCTTGGATAGAGAAACCCTAGGTCAACATCTCCACCACTTTCTCTTCTCAAAACCCTAGCTCTCCTCTCTCTCAAGAATTTCATTTCTTTGAGAGGAAGGATGATTTATGAGAGCTCCTTGTGTGTTAGGTTAGTGATATAGATGAATTGAGGAGCTTAGAACATTTGCAAACAATCCCCTCAATGTATTTTTATTTTGCTTAGACTGGTTGGTCGGCTGAGTTATAAACTTGACCGAAACCATACGTTTCAGAACTCAAACTCATCCAAAAATTATAAACTCTAATATAATGTCTGAAATTCAGTTTATAAGAAACTGTAAAAATTTATATCATTTGGAGTTACCAATAAATAATTAAAAATCAAATACTACACTGCTATATTGTAGTCAGCAACATGGTCGGTCGAGTTTGTCCTTCACAGAACTCGACTGACACCCCTCTATGTAGGGATAAAAAATCATCCAAAAATTACAAAAATTTAATAGAGTGTCATAATGGAGTTTAAAAACTAAATAAAAAATTGATATCAATTAGATATACCAATCAAAAGATAAAATTCAATTTCCACACTACTATATCAATCTAAAAATATGATCGATCAAGTTTGAAACTTGATCGAAAATTAGGTCAAAACAATCTTCAAAATTCTGATAGTTTTCAAGAGCGTTCACATTTGATATATACAAATAATATCAAATTTTGAATTAAATCAGAGTTCCACATAAAATACTAAAAATCATTTAGTGAGACACTATACTTATCAAATTATGTATTCATATGTCATCAAAACCCTAATTTGGGCCGATGAGGGTTTCCAAATTTTTGACCCTAATTATGTGGATCAAAGTATGAATAAACCTTCTCATTATATTTAACACATCAAAACTTAACTACCATCATTAATCAAGCTTTAAACCATGACCAACTTAGTTAAGCATACCATCATCAAAGTAAACCTTAATTAGATGACTAATTTGAAAATAGGTCATTACAAATTCTCCCCTCCTTTTAGGATTTTGTCCTGAAATCCAATAAAAGATACAAAAGAATATCATATCATCTAATCATTCATCTCTCTTGACATCTAGTTAGAAAGTATTCCATTTTATCTTTCTTTCATATGACATCTTTTGTGACGTCCCCGAATTTTGGCTTCTCCATACCCTATTGGGAATGAGAGGTCAGAATCTGAAAACATCATCCAATCATATTAGAGAGCGATGCGGAAGCATAATACGCATACATGAACATACAACCATAACATACTCAACATTCAACATGTATATTTATGCAAGATTACTTATTACAACATGATCTACATTTACATATTGAATAGAAAACTTTACACAAGTCTAAACATGTATGCTAACAGGATCTACACAGTAGGTACAACCTGGACAACTTGCTCACTTCCCATCTTTTCTCCCATGCTATCTCTGAACCTAAAACATATGTGAAACAACAAATCAACACACAAGGTGTTGTGTACATGGGCAGAAAGATACATATATTTATGGCTTTCATAATTTTTGAAAAAGATTTGAAGAAGGAAATAAAATCATATAAAACACTTCTTTATTAAGAGAAATACGCCAATTTAAGTCATTTTCCTAGATGAATTGCATTATCAAGGTGGACTAGTACCAAGACATAAATATTGGGCCCATCCACGTGTACCAAGTACTCTAGGGAAACTCCCCGTACACCGTGTGCTCTAGGGAGGTGTACTAGCCAACATTAATCCATTCCCTCATAAGGGGGATAATGAGCACCTTAAATAAATACAAAGCATCTACTTATCATTTATGTTTACAAGTGATAAAACATCGACTACCATATAGTGCTACTACATCCAATATTTGCAAATAGAAGAGAGCATACATACATATCATGATTGCAACCAAGAAAACCATAGTCCTATACTTAAATAAAAACCCACGTACCTGAATTCAGATATTCCTATTTACATTCTGGATCATCTACATATCTGGTCGTCACCTGATTAATAATAAATATTCATCATTAATATATGTACATCATATTCTTGGTAATTTTAGGTCCAAATTAGGGTTTGACCAAATCTAGGTGTTACTGATCTAAAATGTGTCTCTGGTATATTTATAGTGATCCAGATGTCATTCTAAGGGTCTGGTTCAGATTTCATAATTTTCCGATGATAGGTCTATTTTCTAGAACTAAAAAGAGTTTAAAAGCATTAATTTGCTCATTAATAAGGAAAGACATAACATTTTGGCATTAATATCAAATTAGAGTCCACTTATGGTTTCTAGGTGGTATTAGGGTTCCAGGAATATTTTTCTCGTATTTTATATCCATCATTTGCTAATTATACAAATTAAATGAACCCAAAAGAAGCATTTCACTCTAAATTGAATATCATCAATAGTTGTGCTTCAAAATCCAAAACTAAGGGTTCATTAAAATAGGGGATCATTTTCTGAGTCTAGAGGTATTTTCGGGGGATTTATAGGCCAAGGGAGATATTTTTAATGAATATTGCAAGACCTAAGCATTTTCTAAGTTTTAGAAAAAAGATTTACCTTTTTGGGCGAGTTACATATCACCCCATAGGGGGCGCGGCTCTTTCTCTGGCATGGGTGGTCCGCCTGGTCTGGCTTGGAGTCGGTTGTCTGGGATCTGAATCGGTCTGCCTGGATGACTAGAAGATGAGCCTGGTCCACTCCCCTTTCTTTACTCACCCTTGCACGAAGATGCATGTGTGTGATTTCTGTTCTGATCTGGAGCAAGCTCTGCCACCCAGGATGGTTCTGGTGAGCTCTCCATTAAGATCCAAGCTTCCTTTGTGGAGGATAAGTATCCCTATGGGTCCGTTGAAGAAGGATTCTCTACTCCGGTGATGATTGATGGTGAGATGTGGTTCAAGTTCCCATCTGTCCCTAGTCGAAGATGCATGTGTGGTTCTGTACCTAGTCTCCCAAGTTGATTAAGGGGTCAACATATTCCTCAAAGGGTGGCGGATCCAACTGATCTCCCCTAATCATGTGAGGTTCTAGACTGGCGAGATTGTTGCGATTGGTTGGATCGCAGCCTGAGCTACCCGCCTCCCCGCTTTGCTCGGAGGTAGAAGAAGGAGTCTGAGCCGTCAGATCCTAACAACCTCCCAAAGCAGTGAGCTCGATGAGGCCACACTGCCTGACTTTCGGTTGGGCTCAACCAAGAGTTGTCCAATGTGTGTGTGATTTATACGCAATGTGAATGTAAATCTAAATCAGTTAATCATAATAGACATGGTCAAATATGAAGCCTTGGTATCCTTTGTATAAAATTTGTTTCACTCTAAAAGTTTAGGCATAGGTTCACAACAACATAAGTAACTCATATCTATTTTTTAGACACAAATTTCATTAGTTGGTCATGCAAATGGATTCATTAAACAACCTTATAATTTAGCACATAAACCTTGAATCCCATTCAAATAATGATTAAATCTTGACCTCTTATAAGTCCCAAACACTTGTTATGATACTAACACACCTGGAGGCTGATCAATTGGCCACTTGAGTTTGCTGCAACTACTAAATGGACCTCTTGGCCATAAAGTAACCAAGTTGATAAATAAAAGAACATTAATCATAATTGAACTCAATTGGGTCTGATAAACATCAGTTGTATCCCTAGTTACACTTTTTGGGTGAAAAGATTTAGTAATTGGATAATGCATTCCTCAATTCGGCATCAATCGTCGACCTAAAATTCACCGTCTTAAAATACTATACTGGGTATCATAATCCTAAAATTGGGGTCATCACATTCACCCCACCTTATATGGAATTTCGTCCTCGAAATTCAACTAATCTCATCCTTCATAGGTTATTTCGGAGTTCGACTTCATATACATCATCATTGCTTAGGTTCTAAGACCACCATAATTGCATGCACTCTAAGTTGTCAGCTTAGGGTCTAGAGATTCTTGGGTGTGTCCACCCCACCTTATATATGTGGAAGCATCACTTAATGTCTTAGCCATAACATGACATTATGATATCTTAGGATTGCATCACCCCTAAGGATACGAGTTCTGTTCATACCTTGAAATTCCAAGAGGAATTCATTTATATGCCATGGTATTCAGATCGTTCAAATCTAACATCATTAACATCTTACAATGATTTCAGCATTAGGGGAGATTTATCTTCATCCTTGACATTAGAATTTTTCTACTTAAGAAGGGCTTACGCAACATGTTTGACCATTAAGGTTTCACCCCATGGTGTGATATTCATACTCAACTTAGAAGCATATATTGAGAAGGATCAAAGTTACAAACTATATTTCTGATCATATATCCTATGATCCAAAAATATCTTTATATCAAGTTCATGAGTTCAAATTTTTATGTCTTGCATGTATTATGTGAAGGGAAAAAGAGAATATACTAAGTTTATCCCATGATCTCAGCATCATATCTTTCATGTTTCGTATGAAGGGGAAAAGAATATTTTAAAGTCAAACTTATCATGATTTCAATCTTGGGTACTACATGTATGATATAGGGGGAAATATAGAATAGGTCAAGCTTATACAAGTGACTCCTCATATATAAATCATCTATATAGCTCAAGTGAGGTTTCTATCATCATATATTAAGAAAGAGAAGAAGAAGGGAGAACATGTATTTTGAGTATCTTTTGCACAAAGCATCATACTCTCATAACTAGAGTTCATATATTACCTCACTTGCAACTAATGATGAGATTCACAAAATATGTCACTCCAGCTAGGACCTAACTCAGACAAAGGATTGACTTTATCATATGGGTCATCTACCCATCCTTCTCTTTTACCCAATTCTCACATATAGATTTGAATCATGCATAAGGACTCAACTCAACATTCGAGAGTAATCTAGTGTAGGACATTTTTTTCCTACAGATCTCATATATTGGAGTCTAGGTCCTATGACCTTCTCCTTGTGGGTCTTACTCTCTCTAGAGTTCACCACATATCTCATCCTACCACTAGACATCCTCCTTGTATAAGAGCTTGAGGCTCATGCATACTCATCTCTATCTTGACTTAGCTTATCTTAAGTAGGGAAAAAGGGGAACGTACTTTCATCATCATGACTTAGCATAGATCCCCTAAGAGTGGATTCATCTCATATACAACTCAAATCGAAATAAGGAAAGTTATGCCATCATAGATCAACTTAGGTAAGATTCTAAATACTTATTTCCTTCATCTTTCTTTTGTCTATCTATCTATCACATAACCTTATGAGGCTCTAGACATCTAATCTAGATATATTCTCTCTTCTAGACTGATGGCACTCCCTTTCACTTAGATTGCATGAACACCCACCACTCTCCTGTGTGAGGGACACATTTTTATATTTACATACATATAATAAAATATTATATAGTTTTTCTCCAAGAAAGAAGGCGTCAGAAAAAACTGTCGAGGTGCGAGCTGATTGGGAAACAAAACCAAACCAGCAAACTCGAGTGTCCAACACACAGTAGATAGCCTGGTGCCATGTAACCTAGTGAAATGGTGAGAACATGGTGTAGACTAGTGTAGCTACCCCATACATATGAGCTCTATATGGAAAGGGTTTCAGACACTTGTCTAAACCTAGTTCTCGAACATCTAGGTTCTAACCTAGAGGCTAGGTCAAACCTAATTCCTATAAAACAACTTACTAAGTTTCTATGGTTAAAGTGAAAGGTGAGAATTTAGTTTTTATGTGTCATGGTGAGCAATTGTTAGGTGTAGCTATTGTTCATTCTGTGATACCAACTGTGACGTCCCCGGATTTTGGCTTCTCCATACCCTATTGGGAATGAGAGGTCAGAATCTGAAAACATCATCCAATCATATCAGAGAGCAATGCGGAAGCATAATACGCATACATGAACATACAACCATAACATACTCAACATTCAACATGTATATTTATACAAGATTACTTATTACAACATGATCTACATTTACATATTGAATAGAAAACTTTACACAAGTCTAAACATGTATGCTAACAGGATCTACACAATAGGTACAACCTGGACAACTTGCTCACTTCCCATCTTTTCTCCCATGCTATCTCTGAACCTAAAACATACGTGAAACAACAATCAACACACAAGGTGTTGTGTACATGGGCAGAAAGATACATATATTTATGGCTTTCATAATTTTTGAAAAAGATATGCAGAAGGAAAGAAAATCATATAAAACACTTCTTATTAAGCGAAATACGCAAATTTAAGTCATTTTCCTAGATGAATTGCATTATCAAGGTGGACTAGTACCAAGACATAAATATCGGGCCCATCCCCGTGTACCAAGTACTCTAGGGAGGTGTACTAGCCAACATTAATCCATTCCCTCGTAAGGGGGATAATGAGCACCTTAAATAACTACAAAACATCTACTTATCATTTATGTTTACAAGTGATAAAACATCGAGTACCATATAGTGCTACTACATCCAATATTTGCAAATAGAAGAGAGCATACATACATATCATGATTGCAACCAAGAAAACCATAGTCATATACTTAAATAAAAACCCACGTACCTAAATTCAGAGATTCCTATTTACATTCTGGATCATCTACATATCTGGTCGTCACCTGATTAATAATAAATATTCATCATTAATATATTTACATCATATTCTTGGTAATTTTAGGTCCAAATTAGGGTTTGGCCAAATCTAGGTGTTACTGATCTAAAATGTGTCTCTAGTATTTTTATAGTGATCCAGATGTCATTCTAAGGGTCTGGTTCAGATTTCATAATTTTCCGATGATAGGTCTATTTTCTAGAACTAAAAAGAGTTTAAAAGCATTAATTTGCTCATTAATAAGGAAAGACATAACATTTTGGCATTAATCATATTAGAGTCCACTTATGGTTTCTAGGTGGTATTAGGGTTCCAAGAATATTTTTCTCGTATTTTATATCCATCATTTGCTAATTATACAAATTAAATGAACCCAAAAGAAGCATTTCACTCTAAATTGAATATCATCAATAGTTGTGCTTCAAAATCCAAAACTAAGGGTTCAGTAAAATAGGGGATCATTTTCTGAGTCTAGAGGTATTTTTGGGGGATTTATAGGCCAAGGGAGCTATTTTTAATGAATATTGCAAGACCTGAGCATTTTCTGAGTTTTAGAAAAAAGATTTACCTTTTTGGGCGAGTTACATATCGCCACGTCACCCCACAGGAGACGCGGCTCTTTCTCTAGCCTGGGTGGTCCGCCTGGTCTGGCTTGGAGTCGGTTGTCCGGTATCTGAATCGGTCCGCCTGGCTGACTAGAAGATGAGCCTGGTCCGCTCCCCTTTCTTTACTCACCCTTGCACGAAGATGCCTGTGTGTGATTTCTGTTCCGATCTGGAGCAAGCTCCTCCACCCAGGATGATTCTGGTGATCTCTCCATTAAGATCCAAGCTTCCTTTGTGGAGGATAAGTATCCCTATGGGTCCGTTGAAGAAGGATTCTCTACTCTGGTGGTGATTGATGATGAGATATGGTTCAAGTTCCCATCTGTCCCCTACACCGGCCGCCGCCATGAGAGGGACGATGAGAATGAGGCTTCGGCTCCCCAGATTCATTTGTTCTCCTAGCTCGGCACAAGGAGCTCAGGTGTTGATCACAAAAACTAGATGATCTCAGGGATCTCAGGGTAGTGCAGACTCTCGAACGGGGCTGGGGATCTGACTTAGGTTAGTTGGCGGACTTCCCCACGCATATGAAGTGCCCTGTTTGCTCTGCAAAACAGAGCTTTGCTCACCATGCCGCTTCGGCATCATCGTGGTGGCTCTCCAGCCCATCTTGGCTCACGGAAGGAAGGTACCATGGTGCAGGAACCTCTCCTCATTTTGATCACCGTTGATCCAATCCCCTTGACCCTTTCCATGCTGCCTAACCATGGCGGCTCCTTCTTCAACCTCCATAATTTCCTCTCCATCTTGGGTCCTTGAGGTGGAGCTGCTCTACTCCTTAGTGGTCTTCGCCCTTTGTGGTACTCCTTTAATCCCTCCTCTCGCTATGGGTTGGGGTGAAACGAGGGTTGAGAGGGGAAGAAGTAGTCTAATTAGTTGGGACCTATGGCCTCCAACTTGACCACTTGATGCAAGACGATGAACAAGTAGGAGAGGAGAAGGTTGTTGTCAATCTGTACCTGGTCTCCCAAGTCGATTAAGGGGTCAACATATTCCTCCAAGGGTGGCGGATCCAACTGATCTCCCCTAATCATGTGAGGTTCTAGACTGGCGAGATTGTTGCGATTGGTTGAATCGCAACCTGAGCTACCCGCCTCCCCGCTTTGCTCGGAGGTAGGAGAAGGAGTTTGAGCCGTCAGATCCTAACAACCTCCCAAAGAAGTGAGCTCGATGAGGCCACACTGCATGACTTTGGGTTGGGCTCAACCAAGAGTTTTCCAATGTGAGCGTGATATAGACGCAATGTGAACGTAAATCTAAATCAGTTAATCATAATAGACATGGTCAAATATGAAGCCTTGGTATCCTTTGTATAAAATTTGTTTCACTCTAAAAGTTTAGGCATAGGTTCACAACAACATAAGTAACTCATATCTATTTTTGAGACACAAATTTCATTATTTGGTCATGCAAATGGATTCATTAAACAACCTTATAATTTAGCACATAAACCTTGAATCCCATTCAAATAATGATTAAATCTTGACCTCTTATAAGTCCCAAACACTTGTTATGATACTAACGCACCTGGAGGCTGATCAATTGGCCAGTTGAGTTTGCTGCAACTACTAAATGGACCTCTTGGCCATAAAGTAACCAAGTTGATAAATAAAAGAACATTAATCATAATTAACTCAATTGGGTCTGATAAACATCAATTGCATCCCTAGTTACACTTTTTGAGTGAAAAGAGTTAGTAATTGGATAATGCATTCCTCAATTCGGAATCAATCGTCGACCTAAAATTCACCGTCTTAAAATACTATACTGGGTATCATAATCCTAAAATTGGGGTCATCACATCTTTTTTGTATGAGATGGATATTTCATCCTATGTCATCATCATATCTCTCTTTGAGTATTATAACCATTTGAATCACTAATATAAGTAATACATCATTTATCAAGATTTGATTCACATCACCTATCACATCCTTTTTTTAAATGTGATTGTGTATCTCATGGATTAAGATTATGACTCATTCACATATTATCATCTGCATTCATCAATTTCCTTTATAAAGAAGATCATCTAGTGTGCATCTTAGTTCATAGTTTTTTCTCACAATTTCAGATTTCATACTCAGACTCAAACTCATTAGAGATTATCTTCATAATCCATTAAGCTTTCATATTTCTTATATGAAATTTCATGTTTTCCATAGGTTCCATATTGAAGTATAAAATCCTTTTCTCTTTCACCATTTTATCGCCATTCTTCTCTTTTTCATCATGTATCTCATTATACTACCAAACTATGTTCATCTGGATACTTGGTCAGGGCATCCAGAAGAAGTATAGTCGGCAGTTCCATACTACCATAGCTCAATACCCAAATATTTGACCAGAGTATCTGGATACTGAGTTCAGTCAGTATGCACATCCTTCTGGTTATATTCAACATCGACGTTATCAATTAGTCCTAGATCCTATTGTCCATGTAGACTCATCTAACCTAGGCTCTGGTACCACATTTTTCAGGACCTACTCTTTTTATCAGCATAAATACCAACCATTAGAGATAATCTCAAACCTAAACCCAGATTATGAAATAAAATATTGAATTCTCGACAAAGGCGACTAAACAATATATGAAAAAGACAGATAAATTTTTCCTCTTTCTTTCTTCACAAACTCATAAATCAATGTCACATCAAGGATATCACATTCAGATATCACAAATCATATTCAACTCCATTAAATCTAGAATCAAATCTTGTTCTCATATGCGGTTCAGTTTACATCAGATACATGTACAAACAAGGTTTCTGATTGTTTTATCCGGATAGAATTAGGCTTTCAACATGAATACAAAGCTTAGGAGGGAGAAAAACACTCACCTCAGATGCCAAGAACCTTAATTTCGTAGGTCAACCTCTGAATTTTTGGAAACCCAATCAAACTCTCACAAAAGAATCCAATTCTTTTTCCTCTCAACTCGGAAACCCTAGAAATGGGGATTAGAAGAGAAAGAGTGAGAAAAGGGGGAGATTTGATGTGATTTCAAATCAAATCAGGGGAGGGATGGAATCTTGATATGTGAGAGAAGATTCACCATGAAATGTTATGAAATGAAGCTAAACTTACTTGATTTCATCATATCTTGGATATAGAAACCCTAGGTCAACATCTCCACCACTTTCTCTTCTCAAAACCCTAGATGCCCTCTCTCTCAATAATTTCATTTCTTTGATAGGAAGGACGAGTTATGAGAGCTCCTTGTGTGTTAGGTTAGTGATATAGATGAATTGAGGTGCTTAGAACATTTGCAAACAAGCCCCTCAATGTATTTTCATTTTACTCAGACTGGTTGGTCGGCTGAGTTATAAACTCGACCGAAACCACATGTTTCTGAACTCAACTTCATCCAAAAATTATGAAATTTTAATCCAATGTCTGAAATTGAGTATGTAAGAAACAATAAAATTTTAGATCATTTGGAGTTAAAAATAAATAATTAAAAATCAAATACTACACTGCTATATTGCAGTTAGAAGCATGGTCGGTCGAGTTTGTCCTTCACAAAACTCGACCGACACCCCTCTCTGTAGGGATAAAACATCACCCAAAAATTACACAAATTTAATTGGTTGTCCATAATGGAGTTTAAAATTTTCAGTTAAACTTTGAGATCAATTGGATGTACCAATAAAAAGATAAAATTCAATTTCTACACTTCTATATCAATATGAAAATATGATCGGTCGAGTTTGAAACTTGACCAACAAATAGGTCAGAACATTCTTCAAAAATTCTGATATTTTTCAAGCGTGTTTATATTTGATATATACAAATCATATCCAAATTTTAATTAAATCAGAATTACACATAAAATACTAAAAATCATTTAGTAAGACACTATACTTATCAAATTATGTATTCATATGTCATCAAAACCCTAATTTGGGCCGATTAGGGTTTCCAAATTTTTAACCCTAATTATGTGGATCAAAGTATGATTAAATCTTCTCATTATATTTAACACATGAAAACTTAACTACCATCATTAATTAAGCTTTAAACCATGATCAACTTAGTTAAGCATACCATCATCCAAGTAAACCCTAATTAGATAACTAATTTGAAAACGGGTCATTACACTAATGTGATGATCTAGTCTTTTGAGTGTTATGATTTGTTTAGATTATGGATACCCAATATAGTTCCCTTATGTCCCTTAGGACCACATGTTTGGTCAGCCTAACCCTAAAGCCTAAACTTTGAAGTTTGGTGTTTAGTAAGCTATCAGAGTGTCTAATGGAAGCATAATGGATCTTATACATGGTTTAGTTAGACTCACCATTTTAACCTATAGTTAGTTTGGCTTGGTAGGTCAAACCTTTTAAGGGGTGGAGAACAGTTGGTTGTTGATGCTTGGGTAGTTAGTTTTCAAGGAAGAAATCCTTTTTATGGGGGGATGGAGCCATGTACCATACCAAGATCTAGATACATGACTTTAGAAACCCTATCTCCATGAATAGGAGGTTAGCTTTCTTGGATCCTTAGTTTTGAAAAAACAAGTTATAGTGATAACCTAACATTCTTGTTTATATATTAATGAACATATATGGTCATCTGATAAATAGCTCACATGTTTGAACCCTAATGAATATTTTATATGAGTAACTCGCATATTAGCTTACATATTAATCCTAGTTGTGGGTACACATGATGCTAACCATGTCATGAACCAATAAACCCTAATAATGTGATGAGCAAGATAATTGTGACCTAATCTTGGACTTAATACATGCTAAAAAGAGACGTGAAGAATAATGGTCTTGTTGACCTAAATCCTAAGTTGTAATCATTTAACCTTAACATATACATCCTTGAGGACATTGATGATACATTAGTGACATTAGTTGTCATAATCAGATAATATATCTTTATATACATAAACGATATATAGTCACCTAATCATAGATTAATCAAGTTATCAATATGTAATGAATATCAACTTGTTCTCTAATACACACCTAACTAATCACCTAATCTTGACATGAGGTGTAAATCAAATCATTAATATGTAATATGTCCCGCCTTTTTCACTAAAATACACATAATGACTCAAATATGGATAAGAATTAAATGGATTCATATAAATGTGCATATTAATTGGAAGAGAACACTTATGAGAAAATGACTAATGGTGACATTAATGTGAGCAAGAAAGGTAATGTGATAATGTATAGATGTTTAATATGGATAAATGCAATTAATGTTACATATATTGTATTAATTGTAGATTGAATAACAAATTGGATAAAATGTCTTAGTTCATGTAAATAATCTAAAATAATTCAATATGGTGATAATACGAACATAATGGAGTTTAATTTTGAATTATTAAAAATAATGATCAAGTATATTGAGATAATTGAGTAACCTCTGATTGTGCTAAACTCTTAAGGAGATAAATCATATATATATGTGGTTTCTTGCATGATATTGAAATATAATTCTTTTGGAAACAAAGTTAATATGACATGGCACAATTAATAGAATAATAATGATAATGTGATATCCTAACAAATATTATGATAATGAGACAAAATTGTTAATAATGATTAAATCTCATAAAAGAACTCTTAATAGTGAAACCCTAGGTGATCCTTGAGAACCTAACCTATGAGGAGTTGCTAGTAAAAAAATTGGTGGAAATTTTATGGTTTGGAGGAAACAACCTGAAGTTTAGTTTTGAGATGTTGCATACTCACCCTTCTCTCTTTGCTTGTGATTTAGAGGACAAAATCCTCTTTAAGGGGTGGAGTGTTGTTGTTGGGTTTTAGGGGAGGCAGAGAAGGCAGCAGAAACAAAAAATTTCTCCCCCAAACCAAGAACAAGGAAATGCGTCAACGTCTATATAATAGGAAAGAATGGTTTGTGGAATCGTACCTTGTCCCGAGGCTTGCTCGGTGACAATACTTTGTGCTTTGCACAGTCTTCAACTCTGGTCTTCGACGGTGTCTGTGCAGCTCCTGGTCGTACCAGGACTGACGACTCCTGGTCTCACCGGACTGTCGGGTTGACAGTTGTCCTCCTGAGCGGCAGTAACCTCCCGCCTCTGAAGTAGTCCACACGGACCACCTGGAACTCCACACTCCTTGTAACACAAGGAGTTGGAAGGAGTTGCACCCTCCTATTGACGTACTAGTTGCCAACACACTCTCCTTCCTCCAGTTGCAACTACAATTGTCTTTCCCTTGTTGCGCCTCCCTTTGCAGGTAGCACTTGCTCGAGATCTCTCGGTTACCAAAACCAGAGAATGAAAACTTTGCAGAGCAACTGGTTGCACTGATTTGTTCTTTGAGAAGCCCCAATACCCCTATATATATAGGAGGGTCATGGGACAGCGTTCTCCATCCCGGGAAATGCGGGATTAAAAGCAGGAGTAGAAGGGTTCGAGATTTTCCACAAAAACAACCAACTCGCAACCTAAACCAATCGTTTCACAAGTGAAACGGTCGGTTGGGGACCTGAACCGGTCGGTTGACACCTCAACCGATCGGTTGGGACACCTCAACCGGTCGGTTCACAAGTGAACCGGTCAGTTGGTGGTCCTGGTCGGTTCCCGATTGACTTTCCTTCTTTTGTTTCTAATTGGTATTAAATACCAATCCTATTTCCCAATCAAATTAGGCAATTGAAACGAAAGGAAAATTCTAACCAATCCTATTTTCCCAAGTTGCTCAGTTGCACCAGTTGAATCGATCATTTCAACATTTGAAGCAATCGTTTCACTCTGATCTTGAGCCGATCGGCTCAACATTTGAGCTGACCGGTTCACCAAGCTCAGTCAACTGGTTCATCATATGAACCGATCGGTTGGGAGTACAGTTTGTCCAGAATCAGTCAATTGCGATTTCAATCAATCTGATACTCCAATCAATGTGTCCAACACCTTGAACATTATGATATTGAGTTATCAATTGACTGGGTGTTTAATTGAACTACTAATCTCCTTTAGTAATCAATCTAAACATTGCTTGTGGACAAAACTCCTCTTCCAGGTTAAATCCTATGTGTGTGACCCTACAGGTCTTGGATATCAAACTACCTCAGGAGGGACAAATCCCATATCTATCACTCACCCCTCAAAAGCCCCATGTGTCAAAGCCACCCAATCATCACCTTTATAACAACCCATGTTTCAGGACTGCGTTTGATGATGTCAAAGTGTGCCCAACGACATGTGTTGAGTGTAGTGATTTCAGGTCAAAGAATCACACTCACCACCATCACTATGAGTACTGACTGTGACTACCATGTCATGGTTCCATGTGTCAAACTCACTGTGGGTCTGTCCAGTACACTTGTTCTCTAACAAGTACCTATGTGTTTGGTTTGATATCTCTATATCATGACTAATGAGATTTTGTCATCAACCAACACCACAATCTAGTCTTGTGTGTCATTGTTGTCTATCTACCTTCCACAATGACATCTGACTAGGGACATAACAAGAATGTACAAACTCTTAGCATCTGTATGATCTCATCGTTCAGGTCCTGAACCTGAAGGCATACGTCATTGAGTATTGTCATTCTCTAGACATTCAATCTGTTCTATCACTATCTCATATGACTGAACCAGAAAGAATTGGAAGCTTGCCTTTGATGTTTATCAAATCATTCTTAATGTATCCCACCAATCATCCCATGATTGGCTCTCAGGGCATACACACCAACAGACTCCCACTTGCACTGTGAGCCAACCACCCTTGAATCATATTCATAGTGATCTTCAAACATGTCCCACATGTCACTCTGCTCTAGTGCCAACATAGTGAGTAATGGCAACACCTTGCCAAAGTCAGTATAAATTGCATGTCTCTCATCTCTTCATTGTACGTCACACGTATGAGATGGAGTTGTCGTAATATGCGATCTAGTATTCCTTTACTAACCTTTAGCCACATTGCATGATCAAGGATTCCAAACTTGTCATTAATGAGCGGAATATCTATAAGTTCATCTCATGAACTTCCAGATCCATATAGTATCCACTGCTGTTCTCTAACACATAGATACTCGGCATTTCCTTTTAAATGGTTTTTATTGGAACACTTCCAATTATCAACAAACTTTCACTTTTATATATCATATATATGTTTTGCGATTAATTTTCTGCCCTTTTGGAAGTTCGCATCAATGTAACTCCTTACATTGAACTCTTCCTTATCTCCATAGAAATAGTACTTCTCAAGTACTTATCAAGTTCTCATGGTATTCCAGTAACCCTTACTGGAAGCAGACAGACACCCACTCGTCATGTCCCACATACGAGTTATCAGGATGAGCACATCACATTGCCATGTCATACATACAAGATGATGAATGCATTTTGTTCTTGTCATGTCCATACATGCAAGATAATGGGATGATTACATACATGATAGGTCCATATCTATTCTTAGTGTTCCCATTCTTCATAAGAATTGGACACTTGGCCTTGGGATACTAACTCCATGTATCATGGACAAGTTTTCTCCCACTGAATCTGTGCATACTGAACACTTCAGTACAGATTTCCAATGTATGCTCTCTCTTTTCAGGTCAAGAGGTTTTCGAGAACTATCTCTATAGATCTCTATTCCTATCACATAGGAAACATCTCTATCTTCCTAAAAGATAATTTCCACTTGGATTTCCATTCTAGAACATTTCCATTTCACATCAACATGTGGAATGTGAACACGCTCCCACTAATCACAGATCCCTTTCTTTATCTTTGATATATCAGTCAAACCCTTTGACTATATTATCAAAGTAAATTTCCAATTATGAGTTGCTTGTACTCAATCAATCACATTGATTAGTCCATTGTAACTTATAGACTTCATTTGCATTAGTGAATTCATAAACCTTATAGGTTGTGTCACGTACACATCCTTGTTTTATTCCTCATAGGAATGCAGTTTTAGTATCCATATGCCAAATGTCTTAGTCATTAAGTTGCAATCAACAAGAATCATCCTTCTCAAATGTTATCCATGTGTCTTAACACTTAAGACTTATTTGCACTTATGGATTTCCATCCAATGGGTGCTACCATCAAGGTCATACCTTATGGTTCACATGGATGTCATTTAGGATGTAATGGTCATGAATCATAACTCAAAATCAGGTTCCTCATATTCATATGGATAGTTGATTCATCACATGAACAACTCATCACATAGATAATTGAGGTGTATCTGTCAAGGATATAAGAACTCACAACTCCTTGTGATTCTTAATGTCCTTTATTAGTGTGGGGTATTCTTTTATTAAGAATAATTCAATTATTTGATAATCATTCTCTAACCCCTTAGAGTATGATTCCTTCTTGATTTAGACATCACCATGCCTTAATCATGAGTTCACTATGATACACTATCATAATCACTCATAAGGATCTCAAACATTTGGTCCAAGTATTTCATTCATTGATCTCATCAAGAATTAACACTTCACCAAATTTGTGCTACATCTATGATAATCTTGAACACTTCAAGATATTAATATTGGTATTTCTCTAAACACCATTTGAAGTATTAGCATTTATTCCAATAGGTATGTAAATACATCACATGTATTATACCTAATAGGATAATCACTCTCCCATTACATTAGTGAAGATTGATTAACCATGTCCAAGATATTCATGTCTCTTACTGGTTCTCTAACCAAAAGAGCCTAGATTTATCCATCACATGGAAACTAGAAATGAATTTCTCATGATTGATGCTAATTTGATTGTTTGAGTTATCTATAACTTTTAGGTATGATTTTATCTTATGCATATCAAATACCACAAGATAAGTAAGGCATTGCCACAAAGATCACATCTTTATAAATTGAAACATCTCTTTATTGATTGCAAACATTGTCATACAATATGCAAAATAAAGTGTTTCCATCTATTGGCAAATATGAAATAGCAGTTCATAACTGTATTACATGCCTTATAGGCTGAAAATAAACTAAAGTAATCCTATCTATGGCGGCAAAACTTGCCCCAATTATGAGTGCTTTACACTTTACATCTTGGTATCATATACCTCAAAAAGTGTTACAAGTTTACTTTCATGACACCTTTAAGTAGAGACATCAGTCGCCTCCTTCTTCTTTTGTTCTTCCAGATAGAGAGGACAATTCCTTTTCCAATGTCCTGGCTTTTGACAATGGTGGCAATTTCCTTTCTTGGTCACACCTCCCTTGGCCTTGAGAGATGAAGATGTCTTGGGCTCCTGGCTAGCATCAGAACCTTTCTTAGCTTTGCCCTTGCCCTTGTTCTTGGACTTGCCTTTCTTGATCGTGATCACCATCACAGACTTAGGCTTGTCCTTCTTCATCTGTATCTCGTCTGTCCGCAACATGCCCAACAACTCTGACAGTGGCCTATCAAAGTTGTTCATGTTGTAGTTCATCACAAACTGACTGTAGGATTCTGGCAACGATTGTAGTATCACATCAGTAGCCAACTCTTGGCTCAGTGGAAATCCCAGTCTTTGTAGGTTCTCCACATACCCAATCATCTTGAGTGTGTGAGGACCAACTAGATCTCCTTCTGTCATGACGCACTTGAACATCGCTCTAGAAACATTGTATCTCTCTTGCCGTGCCTGATCTTCATACATGTTGCTGAGATGCTGAATCATCTCAATGACACCCATGTTCTCATGTTGTCTCTGCAACTCATGGTTCATAGAACACAACATCAAGCACTTTGCATCAATGGCATCATCGAAATGCTTCTTGTAAGCATCCCTTTCTGCCTTTGGTGCATTAGGAGCGGGTTCCTTTGGAATTGGAGTATCCAAGACATAGATCTTTCGCTCTTGAGTGAGAACAATTCTCAATGTCTGATACCAGTCGTGGAAGTTTGTCCCATTTAGCTTGTCCTTGTCAAGGACCGATCGCAAAGAAAAGTGATTGTTGTTTGTTGTCATTTGTGCTACAAAAAGAAAATATGCAATTTTAGTCCAAAACTCTTTTGACTTGTTTGATTGATTTCAAAATTTGATGATATAATTAGGCCTTTAATTAATTATCACTCCCACTATTTTAGTTCAAATTGATAGCCCTCACCATCAATTCGGAAGATTGCAGCGTACAATCTTCTAGTGGGCAAGATCCTGAAATCCTCTAAGTTATGGACCAGCTAGGGCTGTCACCCACAACATAGATCTCTCAGGTAGGCAACTCTTGCCAATTGCATCATATGGAACTCTTGATAAGATGTCATATGCAACTCCTTGACATGATCATCTCCATGCCTCAAGGTGCTAGATCCTATCTAGGTCACCTTGTTAAGTCTGACACAAAGCAAACACGATGAATATGCACCCTGCTTGGGCAGACCCACACATTCATCCTTCACGCTTCCACGAGATAGACGGTGCACCACACTTGGGCGTGCCCACACCTGGTCGATCAAGCTTTTCACGTGTGTCGCATTTGGAAGGCATCTAAAACTTAACATTTTAATGAGGTATTTGGTTTTTATATACATATACATATCCAATCACCACAATATGTAGTATGTATCATATACATGCTATATCCCACAGAAAACATGCAAAGTGATAAAAGCGATGATTATGGCCATCCTAATGTGATTCCTCGAGCCAAGAGGAATCACGGTCATCTAGGTCTACATCACATGCAACATGTACAAGATGAACTATGTGGTTTGCCTTCAGAGTAGATCAACTCATCACATGATTGACTTGCTCATTCTGGCCCGATCGTCTGGGTGCCATCAGCCGATCGGTTGGCTCCTCCAACCGATCCGTTCACCTGGTCATCATGCATCTCTTCATGGCCGCCACCCGCTCGTCTCACTCCTCGAACCGGTCATCAACCGATCGGCTCACTCCTTGAACCGATCGTCTGGAATGTCAACCGATCGGTTCATGCCTTGAATCGATCGTTTCAGCTGTTGTCAGGATGGCCTCCATTCTTCGACATAACAGGAAATAAAATCTATCCCATTTACAATTTAATTGTGAAACCCCGAGTTACATTCGGGGGGAGTAAAGGTATGAAAAGAATTCTCGAATTATTTTGAGTTACATCAGGAATAGGAGAAGGGGAATCAGTGCGCAGACCGAGATGCAAGCAACCACATACAACCATACACAGATAGGGTTTATTGGCCATAACCACGCTATACATCCACCACAAAACTCGTTTAAGGGCGACGAGTATCGAGTGCATTCATAATACATATCATATATGTAATTTGGGATTTGTGGATTTAGGATTGGACATGCATAAAGCCAATTTTATTCGCATCGTATGAAATAAATAAAGGCGACAAACCAAAATCGATCATATCGATATTCCTAAAATATAGAGCAGTTGACGTGGCTCTGATATCACTATTGAGTTCTAGGGGATGCAGAGAAGGCAGCGGAAACAAAAATTTTCTCCCCCAAACCCGGAACAAGGAAACACGTCAACGTCTATATAATAGGAAAGGATGGTTTGTGGAATCATACCTTGTCCCGAGGCTTGCTCGGCGACAATACTTTGCGCTTTGCACGGTCTTCAACTCCGGTCTTCGACGGTGTCTGTGCAGCTCCTGGTCGTACCGGGACTGACGACTCGTGGTCTCACCGGACTGTCGGGTTGACAGTTGTCTTCCTGAGCGGCAGTAACCTCCCGCCTCTGAAGTAGTCCACACAGATCACCTGGAACTCCACACTTCTTGTCCCACAAGGAGTTGGAAGGAGTCACACCCTCCTATTTACGTACTAGTCGCCAACACACTTTCCTGCCTCCAGTTGCAACTGCAGTTGTCTTTCCCTTGCTGCGCCACCCTTTGCGGGTAGCACTTGCTCGGGCTCTCTCGGTTACCAAAACCAGAGAACGACAACTTTACAGAGCAACTGGTTGCATTGAGTTGTTCTTTGAGAAGCCCCCAATACCCCTATATATAGGAGGGTCATGGGACAGGGTTCTCCATCTCGGGCAATGCGGGATTAAAAGCAGGAGTAGAAGGGTTCGAGATTTTCCACAAAAGCAACCAACTCGCAACCTGAACCGATCATTTCACAAGTGAAACAGTCAGTTGGGGACCTGAACCGGTCGATTGACACCTCAATCGGTCGGTTCACAAGTGAACTGGTCGGTTGGTGGTCCTGGTCGATTCCCGATTGACTTTCCTTCTTTTGTTTCTAATTGGTATTGAATACCAATCCTATTTCCCAATCAAATTGGGCTATTGAAACGAAAGGAAAATTCTCACCAATCCTGTTTTCCCAAGTTTCTCGGTTGTACCAGTTGAATCGATCGTTTCAACACTTGAAGCAATCGGTTCACTCTGATCTTGAGCCGATCGGATCAACATTTGAGCCGACCGGTTCACCAAGCTCAGCTGACCGGTTCATCATATGAACTGATCGGTTGGGTGTACAGGTTGTGCAGAATCAGTCAATTGTGATTTCAATCAATCCGATACTCCAATCAATGTGTCCAACACCTTGAACATTATGATATTGAGCTATCAATTGACTGAGTGTTTAATTGAACTACTAAACTCCTTTAGTAATCAATCTAAACATTGCTTGTGAACAAAACTCCTCTTCCAGGATAAATCCTATGTCTGTGACCCTGCAGGTCCATTTCACGTTGGCAGTGAAAGTACATAACACTTATGACTTCACAAGCAAAGAGTGGTGCCTAGTCACACATTAGTGCTACCCAAGTGAAAGTAGAAAGTTGGAGAACAACTTTCAATCCTACAATCCGTGAATGGTGTTACAGTGAATGTATAATTCCTTTGTCGCTGATATCCCGAATGAACTCGAGGCATGGAACAGTCATCCTGTCAACGTTCATTCACTTTCTTGATCTCAGAGTAGATTGAACGAGATATGTATGACATCAATATCACATATTGATTCACACATGCGTGTGCACGCCTATCTCAATCCTACTCATCAAGTGGCCTTGGATATCAAACTCCCTCAGGAGGGACAAATCCCATATCTATCACTCACCCCTCAAAAGCCCCATGTGTCAAAGCCACCCAATCATCACCTTTATAACAACCCATGTTTCAGGACTGTGTTTAATGATGTCAAAGTGTGCCCAACGACATGTGTTGAGTGTAGTGATTTCAGGTCAAAGAATCACACTCACCACCATCACTGTGAGTACTAACTGTGACTACCATGTCATGGTTCCATGTGTCAAACTCACGGTGGGTCTGTCCGGTACACTTGTTCTCTAACAAGTACCTATGTGTTTGGTTTGATATCTCTATATCATGACTAATGAGATTTTGTCATCAACCAACACCACAATCTAGTATTGTGTGTCATTGTTGTCTATCTACCTTCCACAATGACATCTGACTAGGGACATAACAAGAATGTACAAACTCTTAGCATCCGTATGATCTCATCGTTCAGGTCCTGAACCTGAAGGCATACATCATTGAGTACTGTCATTCTCTAGACATTCAATCTGTTCTATCACTATCTCATATGACTGAACCAGAAAGAATTGGAAGCTTGCCTTTGATGTTTATCAAATCATTCTTAATGTATCCCACCAATCATCCCATGATTGGCTCTCAGGGCACACACGCCAACAGTTGTAACATACCAAAACTTGGACATATTCTCTTTTTGGTCTTTTGCCAAGCATTTCCTTTCTTTTCTGTCCTCTTTGGCCTTTATGTTGAGTTTGTGGAAATAATAGTAGTCTGGTGAACATTTTTTCATTATTTATATTAATGTATTGGTTTATGCACAAATACCTCAGTAAATATTTTTAATAAGGGTCTAACATACCACTTATGTGACATATTAATAAAAGGAATTCGTTCTAGATCATTCCTTAGCCTTATGGAGCAAGGAAGAGAAAAAGAAATGAATAATTATGCTTTCAACAAGATAATGTGATATTGAATTGATTAATATGAGAAATAATGGTAATAATGGATAATGGACTAAAATTCATAAAATAAAGACTATTTGGTTAAAGATAACTTGAGATTCATTTTCTTTGGATTTCGTTTGGTTTGGAGGCCAAGTTTCACAATTTTGGAATGATAATAACTATATCTCTTTTATTTTGAAAAGAAAAGATGTGTTTTCCTCAAAATATGAAATACAATACTTAATGACTCCAAAAGTGGAAAATAATCTTAGATTGATAATATACACCTCAAAAATAGCCTTTAGGTGATTTTTCATCTAAATTGGATAATTTTTAATATACATGTATAAATTAGGAGAGAGAAAGTCCAATATATTAAATAATACCAAAGGACAAGATGGTAAATTCACATCCAATACATTAAATATGACTTGTGGGTGAAGTTTCATAAAATTTGGAGAATCTTAATCATTAATGCATGAGGAAAGAGAAAATAAGATTTGATTTATTAAACACATTAAAAGTCCTCAAAAGGCCATTCTAATTGCAGATTCGGATTCCTCATGTTCATAATAGGTTGGGTGTCAAATATCATTTAATTTGGGGCTCGTTAGCACCCTTAAATGAGGAGAGAGAAAAAGCTAAATAATTGAACATATCACTTTATCCTAATTTGATTTGAATAAGATTTCTTGATTTAAATGTCATGTTGTTACAATGATTTCTGGATTTAGTAGATGCGTGGATGACTCCTGATTGTTTAATTTTGATATGACGATCGAGAGATCGTCCTCTTCCTCGTGCCCAAGTTAGGAAACTAGACTTAAAATGACGGCTCTGTAAATTGCCAATTTCTCTCAACTCAATCAGTCTTTCTCCAAGATTTTTTCTCCACCGCCTTCCTGATTGAATTCCACATAGAACAACATTAATCCTTTTCTATCAGTGTAAATCTGAGAAACACCCAAACTTGGTTACTCTGGTCTCTCACGACCACCTTGAACAAACCCTAATACCCGATCATATATGTATATGAATCCAATGATAGTTATGTGCCATCCTACTTAATCCCTCTCTGGTTCCAATTTCTTATTGAGCTATGGGTTTGCTTGCCGCCGAATTGGATTTTCAAACAGAGATTGCGGCTCTTCACATTGGCTCTTGTGAGCACGAGTATCCAATAGCACACTACGGTGAGTTCCCTTACACTTGTTTTTCATTCATGTATCTTCGAACCGACAAATTATCACTTCTTCATGATTTCCCCAAATCATGCATGGCAGACAGCTCTGTTTCTCATGGTCATGGCATGGACAGAGCGAAGGGGATGAATCCCCACGATGAAACTACCTCTCTGTCTCTCATTGTTCTTTGATTTCTTTTTCTCGATCAGGGGCTGAATCGTCTTTTTGCCCTAGGTTTTGTTATCTTAGATGAGTCAAAGTGGACCTTTGACCTACTAACATAGCAGTCTTGATTGGGCCAATTTAGTAGGGTCCGCCGTACCTCTCTCTTCCTCTCTCTCGTGTATGATTCTAACATGGCAATTTTTGATTGGCTCATTTTAAATAAATCGTAACTTTTGATTCACTTATCCAAAAATTAGAGTAAAATATGTTTTGGAATCATAAAAATGTAAGATTTCTTATAAAAATATTTTCGAGGCTTTCTGAGTTTTGTCAAAAAGTGTTTTCTAAAAATGATTTTAATGCATAAAAATCACCAAAAATACACTTTAATCTTCATAACTCCAAAATATACAAAATTATATGTTTTCTTAATTAGGAGAACCTAAGAAGATCAATGGTGATGTTTTCAAAGTATAAATACAAGGTTTTCCAAAAAGGTCTAAAATTAGGGTTTTCTTTATACATATGAGAAATACAAATCATAATCAATGTGAATATATTGAAATAGGCAAAGTTGAACTTGAAATCATTTAAAAGTGGTGAAAGTGAGTAATTGAAATCCATGAGAGAGGTATGTGCATTCTTACACCCTAAGTTGGGAAGTTTGTGATCCAAACCCTATTTTCCTTAGTGAGGCATTAATTGAACCCTATTTCTTTCTCTTGTTCTAAAATCAAATTTGATATATTATTTCTTGAGGTTTGGAACCCCACTGCCATGTTGCAAGTATATGATAATTTATCTTGCCACTTTACTATTTCTTGAGCATGATGGTTTATTTGACGATTTGTCTATAGTAGTGGTACTTATGTACAAACACCCATAGTTAGGGCATGTGTTATTTTGCCCTGGGGAATGTGTTACTCTCCCCCCTGCGGAATGTGTTATTTCTCCCCAATATAAAATGTTTGATAGGTTACTTGGAATGTGATTACTCTCGCCTTATCTATGTGGTTGAGGTTTGGTAGGTGCCTCAACCCTACTTAGTTAATTTAGTACAATATTAATCATTCATGCAAGTTCATTGTTATTTACTTATTTATGGCAAGAATCTTTTGTTTATGCCTCATTCTCTTGGATCTCTCATCTTATGATGAATCTAAAACCTTAAGTTTATTATTATTCTTATCTTTGTTTCTTGGTCATTATCTCTAACACATACCTATCTTATCTCTTTTTCTGGGTGCTTTCCCAACCACCCATGGTTTGATCAAGGTGTTCAACAAGATCAAGTAGAATATAGCTTTCGAAATGTACCTAGCTCTTGGAGATGTTGCTTTGGAGACAAAGTTGGTGTAGTTTAGACTTCCCTCTATCTAGATCCTTTTGTTGTATCTTACATGTAAACCCTATATGGGAGATATGATGAAAATTTTGTAACCTTTTATGAAAATTGAATGTAGTCATTATTTTTATTCTACTACTATACACTTTGGTCTTTTGTTTACCATTAAATAAAAATTTAAAAATTTTACACCCTTTCCAAGATACCTTTGAGTATGTTTGGAATCGATGTTTATTCTTCAAATTTTTAGTAAATGGGTGATTTCACTCTTTTACAAGTGTTCTCTCTCTCATATATATATATTATATATATATATATATATATATATATATATCATCCTCCCTCTAATTTGAACAAAAAGTATAGCAACCTATCACGTGTTCTCTTTCTTTCTCTATTATTCTCCTTCTCTAGGGCATTTTAGTTGGAAGAAGAAAGAAAAAGATCTAATGGATAGAACCTTGATGGATTTCTAGAAATTTAGATTATATGGGGGGTTTTAATGTTCTTGGGATCTTATGTGAGTGATTATATCAACCTTTAAAATTTGTAGTCATTCTGAAAGTCTAAATCCATCTGGCTAAATGAAATAACATCCTTGCTTATTTTTGTATCCAATTGGGTAGTCAAGTGGAAAGATTTTTGAAAATGATGTGTACTAATTTAATTTTTTCTCATTGACCTTTTTGTTTGTATATTTCCTGATATATTGATTCAACAAATATGAAAAATAATATGATAGAGAAGTATGTTGACATATCACATATTGCCTAAAATGACATAATGCATGTTATGCTTAGAAATTGAGTTGAAAAGTATAGAATGATGTTTGAACTTAAGAATGGGTTCCTCCATTGATTTTTCATATCTTTGCTAGAATTACATATGAGTGTAGATGATTATAAAAATGAACTTTTAAATGAAGTTATTCTGTATCTAGGGTTAGTGTTTATAGAATTGATGAATGAATTGTGTTGAATGGAAACTAGGGTTTCCATGTGTATGAATAGCATTGATGAAACCCTACACATCCTAACAAGATTAGTGAAAAGTAAGGTTCGTATGATGTACCGAGCTAAACTAAATTCTTGAGAGCCCTACAAATTCAATTTTAAGATGAGCATGCAAGATAAAGGTCGAACTTGTAACTTTGTAAGCATCAGTAAATGCTCAATTGTAGGCATTGTTATTTAAATTGAAGGCAACAAGTCTTATTAAAGATGATCTAAGCCTAATGCATCTATTCTAGTACAAACTATGGAATAATGGGTAAAAATCACATGAATGCAAATCTTCTATATAAGTCCCATAATAATGAATTGAGAAGATGACTAGTGATTGAGTAGTTTTATAAGCAATATAAGGATTTCTTTTAATTACTAAAATGCCACGATAGGTCACACGACATGGTACATGTATTTGAATGCTAAAAAATAATAGATAAGGGTTAACTAAATTGTGATGATGATTGATGAATGAAATATTAATGAGATTTAACTTAAATATATTTGGGTTGACCTAAATTGAGTTGAATACATAAAAAACATACTATGAAGGATTTCAATTAGAGAAAAAAATGTATGCATTAAGTAAAAGTAGAATGATTGATTCCAAGAATGGTAGTGAACATGATATGAAAGAAGTTATGACTGCTGATTATGAGATGAAGGAAAAATAAAGATAGTTATTAGTTGGATTAGAAAACCTAAATCAAATCCAAAGATGATGAAATATGTGATAATATTGAATAATACTCCAAAATAAGGGATTATGGAATGTACATAAGTATAATCTAATTCAATTCTAATATGAAGTTCAATGATGTAAATTGATAAGAATGCATATTGAATTGTAACTATTTGTAGAATACTTGTGTTCTAAGAATGGTGTAATTGGATGGATTTGAATGAGATCACATATTTGTTAAATAGTAACCCTAACCGAATAAGTAAAAGAGGAGTACTAAGTGTGTTATGCATGTTTATTCTTTTATATTTATTGATATCTATAGAAATCATATGGAATAAGTATATGTTGTATGATAAATTTGGTCTAAGCATAATGAATGAAACAAGATGTATATATGCCTATATTGATGCTAGATCTAATGTCTTTGTGGATATTAGATTAGAACTGTGATATGAATGAACTAACAAGAAATATGTTGAGATTGAATCAGCATACATTGATTACATTTGAGAATCCTTATTTAGAATAAATGATGGATAATGAGTTTATGAATTGGGCTTATAGTCCATTGATGATGATTGATATGAGATGACATGGAAATGGAAAGAAACATATATTTTGCAAATTATTGATTTGGTTTGCTTATTGTTCTAATAATTTCCTTTCTTGTTAAATCTAATATGTTTCATATCATACTAGTTGCATGAGAATACACACACTTGGTGAATTTTGATTTGAATTCTTTCTAATATGAGAAAATGGATTAAATAACAAGTGAAATATTGACACATCTAGTTAGTTCCATGAACATCATGGTTTTACCTACAAGGTCTATATTGGGGATTGAAATGAATCTCATTTCCAAGGGGGCGGCCGATAGCTCAAGTGGTGCAGCTCGGTAACACCTCAATGAAAGGTCCCAGGTTCGACTCTTGCCATTGGTCATGGTGCAACAGTGGCTGGCATTTTACTGGGTGTGTCGTGGTGTCCCCCCAATGCCACATTTGGTCCTGGGGTTTACTCTTGACTGGGTGGGGTCCAATAGTGACCAATTCTGGGAGGGGTTCCTCATTATAAAAAAAGAGTGTGGATTGAGACCTTAATAATTAAATAACCAGAATTCTGTGTTGTCCATGAGGAATAGACTTTGATTAAATAAAAATTGTGAAACATGATAAATGTTATGATATGTGATATTCTATTATGCTTATTCCTATCTCGTCTACCTAGATGAGGATCTGAGCCTTGCAACCCTATGGCAGACCAGGGCTTATTATTGATATCTTAGGGTCACGAGATAAACTCTAAGATAGTGACAGTGAATCATTGATACGATAATCATGTGTGGCAACTTCTATTTAATAAGGTACGAGCCAAGTAGTTTTAGGGAAATGAATAAAAAATGATGCGCCGTATAGAATAGGAGTTAAATTTTTTTTACATCCCTTGTACTGCTAGTTGATAAATCTAACCTTGTTGAATATGCTTCTTGTTGAGGAAATGAATCACTCTTTTATAAAGATAATATGTTGCATTATTCATTGTGTCTGGTATTCAAATTGATCTTGGATATTGACAATTGGTTGATGTTGGGTTTTAGCATCCATTCTCATTGTGATGTAGATTTAGTTATCATTTGAATAGTCTTGTTTGGTAGACATGTCTTTTTTGTACTTCAACATTAGGACTACATGATGTATTCCTGGTTTGGCTGATGGGTTGTCACAAAGATAATGTTATAATTATATCTTGATTTTAATTGTTTAGATCTTGACTTGTTACTTCTAGAATCAAATTGTCATTATAAAGTAATTAACATCCAGTGATCTATTCATTGATTAGATTATTGTTATATAATGGATGTACTAAATGCTAGAATTTTCTATTAGACTCAGTAATATCTACAAGTTTCATAGAAGTTCAATATCTTTAATTTGGTGATGATACATGTAATTGGCTTGAGTGGGAGGTATCCACTCATTGGGGCATTTTTCAAGTCTCATGATGTTGTTTCAAATTTTTTTAGGTATAAAATAATCCAAAAAGAGGTCAAGACAAAGAAGAGATAAATAGGGTAATCCAGATTACAAATATCCATATACTCTCTCTTTCCTAGGATGGATAGTATGTTGAGTTTGTTTTTTCAAGCAGATGTATAGATGTAATATGAATTGCATATGAGTAATAATATTTGATTATGGTTGTAATGGAGTTGAATATCATTTGTGATAATGTGACATTAGTTTATGAGTTTAGAATAAAAGGAAAAATTTATTTGTGTTTCACGTATATTGTGTTAGCTACTTTTGTCAAGAATTGGTTGTTTTATTTCATGATTTGGGTTTAGGTTTAGGATTTCTCTCTAATGATTGACATTTATGTTGATCATAAGAGTGGTCTCGACATAAGTAGTGACTCTTATGAATTTTGTTTGACAGGATAAGACCTAGAATTTTAGCTACATGCTTTACTAATAACAAACTAAAATCTAAAAGAGATAAACCTAACTAGAGAATGCATTATATATATTGAGAGATTAGAGGATAAACCATTCATATCACCCATTGACAACATTTTATATACTAAATGCTTAAATATATATTTTATTGAAATGAAATTTAAAATAATGTTAAAAACATATAGTGAACTAAACCTTCGTAAAGTCGACACCAACTTAGCATGAATTCAATCATACATTTTCAAACATGAAATTAATTAGTATGACATTTTAAGTAGTGGGACCCTAAAAGGATCCACTCCATATCAAACTGTGAAATAAAATCATCCTATTCCAAAAATAGAGGAAAGGAAGAATTGCATTATACCCAATTGGTATATATATGTGTATATATATGCATATATATATATATATATATATATATATATATATATAACACAAAGCATAAAAATTTATAAGCAACAAAAACATAACTATTATGAAGTTACATGATAACTCATATACATTTGTTCCTCACCTTAAAAGGTAATATAGTAAAGTAAAAAGGCATACATGTAATAAATCTTATAGTATCAAAGACCCATTACATATGGAAACATAACCATTCCAATATATCATTAAGTCCACATCCAATAATTGATCTATTTGAGTCCACTCTCTCCAAATCTCTTACACCTGGGTGGTTTTGGGAACAACACCCATTAAAAGATAGAAAAATTATGTGTTTGTACATAGTTAAAATACTTGGGCATTATAATGGGTCACAAGTAAAGAGAGGTCTGTCACATATATGTATGTTCCAAACTAAATAATTTAAAAGAATGAGGAATTTCATAGTCCATTAATGATGATTGATATGAGATGATGTGGAAATGGAAAGAAACATATATTTTGCAAATTATTGATTTGGTTTACTTCTTGTTCTAATAATTGTCTTTCTTGTTAAATCTAATATGTTTCATATCATACTAGTTGCACCAGAATACACACACTTGATGAATTCTTATTTGAATTCTTTCTAAGATGAGAAAATGGATTAGATAACAAGTGAAATAATGACACATCTAGTTTTTTCCATGAACATCGTGGTTTTCCCTACAAGGTCCATATTGGGATTGAAATGAATCTCATTTCCAAGGGGGTGGGAGATATCTCAAGTGGTGTGGCTTGGTAACACATCAATGAAAGGTCCCAGGTTCGACTCTTGGCATTGGCCATGGTGCAACAGTTACTGGCATTTTACTGGGCACGACGTGGTGTCCCCCCAATGCCACAGTTGGTCCCAGGGTTTACTCTTGGCTGGGTGGGGTCCAATAGTGGCTGATTCTGGGAGGGGTTCCTCATTATAAAAAAAGAGTGTGGATTGTGACCTTAATAATTAAACAACAAAAATTCTGAGTTGTCCATGAGGAATAGACTTTGATGAAATAAAAATTGTGAAACATGATAAATGTGATGATATGTGATATTCTATTATGCTTGTTCCTATCTCGTCTATCTAGATGAGGATCTGAGCCTTACAACCCTACGGCGGACCATGGTTTGTTATTTATATCTTAGGGTCACGAGATAAACTCTAAGATAGTGATGGTGAATCATTGACACGATAATCATGTGTGGAAACTTCTATTTAATGAGGTACGAGCCAAGTAGTTTTAGGGAAATGAATACAAAATGACGTGCCGTATAGAATAGGAGTTGAATTTTTTTTACATTCCTTGTACTGCTAGTTGATAAATCTAACCTTGTTGAATATGCTTTTTGTTGAGGAAATGAATCACTCTTTTATAAAGATAATATGTTGCATTATTCTTTGTGTCTAGTATTCAAATTGATCTTGGATATTGACAATTGGTTGATGTTGGGTTTTAGCATCCATTCTCATTGTGATGTAGATTTAGTTATCATTTGAATAATCTTGTTTGGTAGACATGTCTTATGTGTAATTCAACATTAGGACTACAGGATGTATTCCTGGTTTGGCTGATGGGTTGTCATAAGGGTAAATGTTATAATTATATCTTGATTCTAACTGTGTAGATCTTGACTTGTTACATCTAGAATCAAATTGTCATTATAAAGTAATTAACATCCAGTGATCTATTCATAGACATGCTCTTGAAAATATTTTAAAGTTGGAATTGGCCTAAGTGAATAGCTTATATAATTGATTAGATTATTGTTATAAAATGGATGTACTAAATGCTAGAATTTTCTATTAGACTCAGTAATATCTACAAGTTTCATAGAAGTTCAATATCTTTAATTTGGTGATGATGCATGTACTTGGCTTGAGTGGGAGGTATCCACTCACTAGGGAATTTTTTGAGTCTCATGATGTTGTTTCAAATGTTTTTCGGTATAAAGTAATCCAACAAAGAGGTCGGGACAAAGAAGAGATAAATAAGATAATCTAGATTACAATGTCCATATACTCTCTCTTTCCTAGGATGGATAGTATGTTGAGTTTGTTTTTCCAAGCAGATGTATAGATGTAATCTGAACTGCATATGAGTAATAATATTTGTTTATGGTTTCAATGGAGTTGAATAAGATTTGTGATAATGTGACATTAGTTTATGAGTTTATGGAGAAAAGGAAAAATTCATTTGTGTTTCACGTATATTGTGTTAGTTGCTTTTGTCAATAATTAGTTGTTTTATTTCATGATTTGGGTTTAGATTTTGGATTTCTCTCTAATGATTGACATTTATGTTGATAATAAGAGTGATCTTGACATAAGTAGTGACTCTTATGAATTTTGTTTGACAGGATAAGATTTAGAATTTTAGCTACATGCTTTACTAATAACAAACTAAAATCTAAAAGAGATAAACCTAACTAGAACATGCATTATATATATTGAGAGATTAGAGGATAAACCAATCATATCACCCATTGATAAAATTTTATATACGGAATGCTAAAATATATATTTTATTGAAATGAAATTTAAAATAATGTTAAAAATATATAGTGAACTAAACCTTTGTAAAGTCGACACCAACTTAGCACAAATTCAATCAAACATTTTCGAACATGAAATTAATTAGTATGACATTTTAAGTACTGGGACCCCAAAAGGGATTCACTCCTTATCAAACTATGAAATACAATCATCCTATTCCAAAAATAGAGGAAAGGAAGATTTGCATTATACCCAATTGGTATATATATGTGTATATATATGCATATATAGGCCGTTTTTTTAATACCCGTGCGGGTAGCCTAGATTTCGCTACCCGGTAGCCAAAAAAGTAATTGTTCTGACCAAAAAAGTAATTTTGCTATAAAAAAAAGTAACTATATGACTAAAAAAGTAATCCTATACAAAATACACAGCAGATATATATGTAATCGTGTTTTGAAATCTACTTATACAAATGTAACTATCTATGCATGAAATTCAATAGTTTGCAAGGTAAAGTAACTCTCTACATGTCAAAAGTAACCAGCTTGAAAAAAAGTAACCGAAATGGGGGGCGGATAGTTACCTGCGCGGGCATTAAAGATAGGTTGTTTTTTAATACCCGCGCGGGTAGCCTGAATTCTGCTACCTGACAGCCAAAAAAGTAATTGTTCTGACCAGAAAAGTAATTCTTCTATCCAAAAAAGTAACTATATTGATCAAAAAGTAATTATACAACTAAAAAGGTAATCCCGTACAAAATACAGAGCAGATATATATGTAACTGTGATTTGAAATCTGTTGTTACAAATGTAATTATCTATGCATGAAACTCAACAGTTTGCAAGGTAAAGTAACCCTCTACATGTTAAAAGTAACCAACTTGAAAAAAAAGTAACCGAAATGGGGGGCGGGTAGTTACCCGTGCGGGCATTAAAGATGGGCCCATATATATATATATATATATATATATATATATATATATATATATATATATATATATATATATATATATATATATATATATATATATATATATATATATATATATAAACAAAACATAACTATTATGAAGTTACATGATAACTCATATACATTTGTTCCTCACCTTAAAAGGTAATATAGCAAAGTAAAAAGGCATACATGTAATAAATCTTATAGCATGCAACACCCATTACATATGGAAACACAACCATTCCAATATATGATTAAGTCCACATCCAATAATTGATCTCTCTGAGTCCACTCTCTCTAAATCTCATACACCTGGGTGGTTTTGGGAACAACACCCATCAAAAGATAGAAAAATTATGTGTTTGTACATATTTAAAACACTTGGGCATTATAATGGGTCACAAGTAAAGAGAGGTCTATCACATATATGTATGTTCCAAACTAAATAATTTCAAAGAATGAGGAATTTTAGTTTAAAAATAATTACATCAACATTCTTGCCATAATAATCATTCACCATACCAGAATAACAACAATTTTACATGAATGAACAATGTAGACTATACCTAAAATAGGGCCATAACCCCATTGGATCATGGCCTAAAAACTAAGGGTGAAGATGCACAACTCAAAAGGAACCACACATCCAATATATGTATGGTTGTACATAAATACAACTACTTTATATATTAATAAAAAAATTAGCATGCATATTAGAGTGGTAATATTAGCATTCCAACTATTGATGAAATTAAGTATATCAAAGGCATGGCTAGAGGGTCATAAGGATCCATAACAAGAGAATAGATCAATATTCATATTACTTTGGATGATATAAATTTAGGAAGGTAGAACTTTAATTTAGATATAAAAAGGAAAAATGTTTAATAATGTGCCTAGTTGTAGGAAATTAGCAATTATAGCCAATTATAAGTCCAAATATTAATAGTGATTTTCACATATCTGGTCTTCACGGCTATCCCTATTTAAAGAGGTGAAGTTTTCATCTCATCCTCCTCAACCTAAGATTATTTAATAGTCATTGTAGTTTACAATTACCAATTCATAAATGAACGTATAGTTAAACATAGTATTCGTTACCTAATGTCAATGGTATGGTTTATACCTCTTAAAATACCCATACATAGGGTTAGGGATGGGATTAGCTAATGTATGTTAGAATATTCTTATTAGTAATTCCTCCTTTTTTAGTTTTACAATACAATGTATGAGATATTTTACTTAAGTCATCCATATACAAGTTTATAAATGCATTTCCTATATGTTTTTATTCATTTAATATTTAATTCAACATAGATAAATATACTTCCTAGATCCAAAATGAATATAATCAATTACATGTATATTCATCTAGATATTTTATCGCATAACAAGATTAGCATCATTATTTAGGATATGTTCCGTAATCAATATCGAATTTTAGAATTTTCTGCTCAAAGATATGTCAATCTATATATATGTATACATCATCATGTAGAATCAATTGTTATGGTCTACACTCTCTAATTCGTTAAAGGAAACTATCTTACATAAAAAATGTCTTGATTACCTTCTATTATTTAGTAATACATCTTAACTAAGTAATTTTCTAAAATAACGAGTTACATGAGATGTAGATATTGAATATATATTTGCTATCTACTAATAGTAATGTAGTAATATACCTAAACACAATGCGTGTAAAAGACTAAGTATTCTAAATGAGTCACAAATATTATAATTATTACCTAGACTATTCTTGTCATTATCTAAATATGTTGTCTTTCTTCCTTTTATTCTAGTCTCCATATTCAGAGATTATACTTACTAGACAATGAAACTACTATACACATGCATATTTATCTATGTTTGACAGTTGAGATATGTAGATGCTTGTTATAATTGTTTATACCACTACTTTATATTATTGATGGCAATATCCTCTTAATATGATTCTTAGTAAAATCTATAGAGAGGAAGAACGACTAACTATAAAATCAGTTGCAGGTTCAACGATCTCATTTATTTGTACTCGGTCGTTTGATTGGTGAGAAGATAGATGTTTAGATGCATCCTTGATCTTATAGGACTAATAATACATGATCTGATCGTTGGGGTGGCATAGGTTCAATACAAACACTTCTCATTGTTTGCCATTAAGGTTTGTTGAGACATGGAGTCTACATCTTTGGTTGTAGTTATATCTACATTAGCCAAGGGAAGAATAACTCAATCCTCCATCAGGTTTATAGTTCGAGAAGGAAGTGGAAAGAGTATATGGTTGTCTATGATTTTGGTGAGGAAAAAACGAAATATGTTCATCTCTTGCAGATAGGGAGAGGTTTTTTTGACTTTAAGTTGTAGGTCTATGTGCTCTAACCAAGAGATCCAAGTTACATATACAAGATAGTGTTTGTGGTATTAGGTTTTAGATATTTGTCAAGGGAACTACATTGAGAAACTATGGAGAATGATTGATCTTGATCATCATGAAGGATTTCAGAATAATGAGTTGAGGGATGGTAGTCATTATTTTGTTGCAAGTTCAATAGCAATCAGAAACTATCTTCAGACATGCACCAGAGAACATGGATATTTGAATATTTGAGGTTATATAATAAGTGGGTGGAGAGGCGTCGTGGTGTCTTGGGGGTGTAGACAAGGTGGTTTTCAAGGTTCTATAGACAAGCAGTTGATGTTGTTATGTTTGTAGATTTGATGATGGAGTTGAATGTAGGTCTATGGTCATCAAGTTTGAAGTAGATGGGAGGTTGGGTAGAGGTTGAAGACCAGGGTAGTTTTCATAGTGAAGGAGGGTGGTTCTCTGACCTATTGTTGGTGATGTAGGTTTGAACCATGGTAGTCAGAAACCATATAGTTGTCGATGACCACTGTGGTTGGTATGTGGTCACAGATCTTCCTTTCCAGATCTAGTTGGTGTAAGGAAAGAGGAGGAGGGAAGAACATAAAAAATAGAAGGAGAAGGATGAGAGGAAAAGGTGAGGTTCAAGAGGTGAAGGGGAAAGAGAAAAAAAAAAGATTCAGGTAAAGAGCATGATGGTTCCTCTCATGGAGTTGACATCAACTACTATGTTGTGAGTGCATGTTAGAGGTGAAAACCAAGAATGGTGTGAATAGCATTGATGGAATGGTGAGGATCTAGAGGAGAGGATGAGGAGAATATATAGGAAGAGGAAAAGAAATATGAGGGAGAGAAAGAAAGAAGAGAAGGGAGGGAGGGGAGAAATAGATGGTCACAACAGTTGTTGTGAAAGAAGGAGAAGAGACGGTGTATGGTTTGTGTGACCTGCCAGGAGAAATAAATGCATGACAATTAAATCTAACTAATAAGTTATTTAATCAAACCTAGGTTATTTGGATATTTTCTCTTTCTAATATAATTGGGGGAGTAAACAAAGTTTGATTGACATGAAAATTGGTTGGTATGTTAACTAAAAATTGAGGAACCTAATTTTGAAGATAATTTTTCCTGTCAAAATGTTTGATATTTAATTAATTTTTTTGATGATAAGTATTCATGAAATGTGTTTATTTTTTACTATTAATAAGTTTGATACATTTATTCATAATTTATCTATTTCCTTTCAGCAAAAGGCTTAGGAATATTTTGGAGTTCATAAAATATAGTCATGACTCAATAAATGATAAATTTGTATCATCAATTCCTTAAGACACTCGATTAATCAAACTATTTTAAAGATTTATACAAAAGGATTTTTGTAAGCAAATATTTTCCTTAACTTCAGTTATTCTTAAATTAATGCAAATCTGGGAAAAATAAATTGATATTAATATAATAGAAAAGTGCCTAAGAAAAGTGAGGTTAAGTTATGCATCAAGGATCAAATATGTTACAAATATTCCAAACAAAAATTACAATTTCAGGTTCAATCATGTTAATTCAACATTTTAGACATCAAATTAAGCATCTAATCTAAGTTTTTGCAAAAACTTGGAAGGTCTTATTTTGTGTGTAATACGGAATGCTAGAAATGTGTTTTAGAGTGAGAGTTTGAGTTTATGTTGATTCTACACTGGACATCCTTGACTTAGACTTCAACTGAGTTTTGATGTATATGTCTATGAAGACAATCATTGGATGATGTCTACATGGACATGTTGTACTTTTAGTTTATTTAATATAGGCAATTCCTTTTGTTTATGCATGTTTGTAATTTGGATGCTAATGTATATAATAAATGCCATTAGAATGATTACTCAGAAGTAATGGGAATTCAAATATGTGACTTGAAATGAGATCCTAAGAGATGATAAGAAAAATATTCATAAATTTCTAGTCAAGTATTATTATAGATTGAAAAACAATAATGCACACAATACTAGTATGTGTGGCGACTCATGACCGTGTCTCATGGGCCATAGGTATTGGATACCAAGTCAGACACACAAATACTTGTTAGAGAACATATGTACTTGACCAGATTCCATTGAGAGTAATTCATGAACCGTTATATGATATCCGTAATTAAATCTCAAATGTGATAGTGATGTTGTGTGCTCTGGCCTTAAGTCACTAAAATGATGAAGTGATAATCATCACAATTTGACACTAGCCACTGTGATTGTGACGTCGCTCCAAATTTACACATGAGAGAGGAAGAATTCCCCATGTTGTTCATAACATGGGGTACTTGGATTTGGAAGGATGTCACAAAAATTATAAACATTGCAAATAAATAAACATTCATCGTGCATTAACTTGAAACAATTCATACATAGTTCATGGATTGGAAAACTACAAATTATTCTCTTTGGTCAAGGATATACTTAGCCAAACTTAGCCTAACATAACTAGAACATTGATAGGATTATATAGGTATATGTCACCCCACCAAGATAAACTTCAGGTCATATAATCCTTGAAGTGTCCTTCTTTATTCCTCACTTCCTCTAAAATCTAGGGACATCACGTCCCCATCCATGCAAAGGAAAACATCAAATCAGGAAATGGTAATGGCATATTCTAGAAACAAGTAAAGTATCTATACTTGACATAAAGAAGATTTGATATCATCTTTAACTTAATAATTGTTATAGTATTTTCTAAAACTAAAGAACTAAATAAGAGATATTTTCATATCTACACAATATCCCACTTATGGGCACATAATACTAGAAACTACCATGATTTCTAGGAATCCCAAAATGACCTCTTGAGGTCCATAGTTGTAAGAGCATATAAAACTTGAACATTTTTCATTTCTTATCATTAATCTTGATCTTTATCTTAGAATTAACATGAAGATAATATTGGATCTTATACATAATGGAGTTTCTTCTTATTATAACATAATGAGATAACATGAACATAATATTAGATCTTGAACATAATGTGATTTCTCCATCTTGTAACATAATTGGATTTCTCCCATGTAAAGACCAGTCCCACTGCCCAAAGCTCTAGTAGAGTTTCAAGAATGACGACTGGCTCCACAAACCACCATTGGCCTTGGATGTATGCTTTGTCCCCACTCAGGTACAACATGAGATCAACTTCTCAATAGGTCACTCATCCTAGTAACCACGGCTGAGCATGCTGAAACATAGAGTTCTTAGTGATGGGTTCCCCAAAAAGGAGGTGCACCTTGGTGATATGGTAGTCCAATCATTCCTTTTGATATCATTTTATCCAAGGACTCAAATCATGGGATGTTACACCCTCTTAAGAATAATGTGACTTTCTCCCTCTTAATGATGAACATGAATATTCAACCATTTTCTGACATGATCAGAAACATAATCTTACTAAATGTGATAATCATAAACGCTATAATATAAAAATCAACAACCATGAATAATATGAAGCATCAATTGAAGAAAATTATACTTTCATGAAATACAATCATGTTCTTAACATATATATATATATATAAATAGAAAATTTATTCAAAATATGAATGCACAATAGCATGTCCATTTTAACTATATAAAAACACCCATGTCAACTCTCCTTGACTTGATTCAACACAAAACATCTGTAATGTAGCTAATCATAAGACATGTGCATTTGTTCATTATATTTAACCACATTCTTGATCATTTGAATATTGAAGCACTTAAGTTTGTAAACATGGTCTAAAACCTCAAAATTTGACCTTCTAATGAAAAATCATTTCCAGTGAGTATTTGCTCAATTTCTAAGGTTGTACGTAACTTCTATGAATTTTACAATTATGACCAATCTGAGCATGGGAAACTATAGGACTGGTACATAAACCATTTTATGTAAATAAAAGCTAAAAAGACAAAAAAAACCTAGATATGCATTATATTTTAGTCGAATCACCTCATTGTCCATGGATCTTGATGGAGAAATGCAAGAACAAGGGAGAAAATCAGAAATTCAGAACCATTGAACCAAGGCATAGGCACATCAACCAAAGCTTAGAAAATAAACTAGGGGTCAATTTGAAGCCAAAAAGAAGTATATCCATGGTCAAAGACCCATAGGGAAGTCATGGCAATGAATGTAGGCAGTGACTAGGAGGAAGCTTGAGGGTGGAGCATTTGAGGGAAATTACTCAAAAGATCGACACTGAGATAAGGATGAGGAGGCATCAGGGATGCTTACTAGCATGCCAATTACACTATGGTGGAAGAGTAGGCTGAGAGAAGGTGGTTTTCATCAAAGAAGAAGATTGAGTAGTTTAGGGATCTGGGAGCACTGGAGAAGCAATTGGAAAAGGAGTATGATTGCTTGTCATATCAGGGTGATGCACGACCCTGTCAATAGGGGGGAAAGGGACATGGGTGGTGTTTGCAAATCTGGGGAAGAAGGTGATAGTTTCAATTGTTAGATAGGGTGTAAGAAGTATATGGCCATTGGATTAGCATGGAGGAATAAGGAGGAAACAAAGTGTGTGTGGCAGGGAATAACAACCAGAACTTTTGGTTAACTAATGTGTCGGTTGAAATATTATATGGAAACTTTCCCAAATTGTTTTGTAGGTCAAACAAAGTCTAATTGACTTCAAATTTTTAACATGGTTTAACTAGAGGGACTAGACTACTCTTATCCAATTAGACTTGAGTCTTGGATAACTTTTAATCATTATTCCAATAAGGATTTATTATTTATTTATGTGTACTTATATAAGTTAGATGACTTGAAAAGACTTTCCATTAACAACTAATTTAGCCAATAGTCATGGTCAAGGGTGATTGTCCAGTTAGAGGCTTTTATTATTTCCTTTTGTAGAATTTGGATAAGATATATAGAGGAGAGAGAAAAAAAGGAAATGAATTTATAAGTTCATGTATAATTGTATAGAAAGAAAAATGGAAAGTGATTTCCTTGTGCCTTGAGTTTTTACTTTCCCTGTATTCAACACTAAATCAATTTCTTTCTCATAAAATAAAAAGGAAGAGAGATGTAGAGTAAACATAAATTAGATTCATCACATATATTGAGATAAATGGAAACATATTAATGTATAAAGGAAAAGAGAAAATATATCTAAATTTTTTATCTTCTATGTCATTATTGAATTAGATATTATTTTTTATATATATTAAATGGATTAATAAGTTGAGGAGACTTTCCATTTATAATTAATTGGGCTCATTACTCATGCCCAAGGATATCCATTCAATTAATGAGTTTTCTCATTATGTTTATATGTATGGAGAGTTTATACACCAGAGATAGAAAGAGTGAGAGTTATTTCATTTCCTTCTTTATGCATTCATTTCAATGATTAAACAACGCCATAATGACCTGAAATCTTGGACAAGTCTTATTTATGTTGTCTGGTTAGTTACTCTAGCAATAATTTATGATTTTGAAGTTCCAAGACTCATCGTTAATTAAGTCTTTTATTTTACAAAATTCTATATATTGGATGTATATCAGTTAATATTTATATTTCTTGTCAATTAACCATTATCTTTCCATGCATTTAAAATTAAAGCATTAAATGGATATTTGTTGAGTATACCAAGTGAAAGAAAGAGAAGTAGTGAAAGAAAAATAATTTCTTTATATTTTGAGATAAGGGGAACAATTACGCATGAAGGTAAAAGAGAAAGTATATATTATTTGTTTATCTTATATAAATATAATTAAAAAGAAGGGTTATTACTTGGCTTATTTATATTAGGTCCATAATTCTACTTATGAAACATCACTAAGGATTTAAAATCATATATGTGAAGTTTGGAATGCTACAATTCTGTCCACCTTCATAAGATTTCATCCTCAAAATTTACTTTAGGTTACTTACCACCTTAGAATTTCACTCATCCCTAGTTGATGATGCTTGGTTACTTTAAACTTTTTGTATATGATCATAGTTTTTTTTGCATGTAAAAGTCAATTTTTTGTTAAATTATACTTAAGGTCTATTTAACCAATCTTTCCACTATACTTGGGCATTTAACTTTTATCTTGTTGTGACTTTCTATTATTAGGTTCATATGTCTATCTAATTATAGGTCTTTCGTATTTCCAACATTTGTCAATGTGTTGTGATTTGGAACATACCATAAATGTGGGATCTTTCAAGCCACTTGTTGCATGCTTCCCAAAAATATGATTTATTATATCCTTTTGGTAGTGAAACTTAGATCGAGTTCACATGAAAATAAAGGCAAAAGGTTCTCAGAGTCACCGCCATATTTAAAATGAAAATAGGGAAAAGCAAAATTAAAGGTTGTGAGTTCATGGTCAAAAAATGAGATATCATCTGAGTCGGATAACTAGGAAAATCTAATAACACATAAAACCCAAAGATTTAGGTCCATCGATCTTTTTTTTGGATCAGGTAAAATATTACTCATCTAAAAAAAATCATATAGGGTATGGCCTATACTATACAATGTGTGTTAACGACAAAAAACCCAATGTGCTTTGACCCTCAGTCCCAAACCCTTATAAATGTCAGGTTTGGCCCTACAAAAAAGACTCACCTCCTCATTCAAAATATCAAAACACCCAAATTTTTCCCTCTCCATACCCCCATGTTTCCTAACATTCCTCTCCCGCCAAACCATATAGATTATGGCTGCAAACCCCATACTATCAAACATCTTCATACTGGGTTTGTTTATAGTTTTGGATATAATCCACTACCATCCCTCCTTTATGTTTCCAGGTACGTTCCATCCCCACCCATTTTTGAGGGCCCACCTCGTCAAAATATATTTAGAGAAGGAACATGAGAAGAAGATGTGGTCGTGGGATTCAAACTCCCCTTGACAAAGCACACGCTTGGCATCCACCATAATCCCCCATTTCAACAACCTATCTGTCGTGGGAATATGACCTAGTAGAGCTCTATACAAACAACAACTCCACTTTGGATTGAGGCCTTTGTTCTACACCACCTCCCCCCAAGGCACTGGGGGTCCTATCCTTCTTCTCTCCCATAATTTCTCCTCCTGACACTCCCAAACACCCCCAACTCCTCCATTGTAGCATCCCTTCATCTGTTGCCAAAGCTGGACCATCCTCCTTCACACTCGAGAGAAGCCTTGTGTGGGTACCCCTCCAAACTATCATCATAATGCCTCCTCGTCCACCTGGACCACATTGATTCCTAGTTATTCAGGAACCTATGGATCCACTGGAGAGTACTTCAGACCGCTGCTTCCCCTGGGTCCATGGCCCCCATGCCACCTTGATCTTTCTCTCTTATGATAGTATCCCAGGATACCCCATGGGCTTTCCCTCCCCAGAGGAAACCGCTGATGAGCCTCCATGCTTTCTCAATAATGAATAATGGCAAGTCAGTTTGCCTACTCTAGAAATTGAACTTCCCCATTAGCATCGAGTTATAGAGGACTAATCTCCCTGGTAAGGGTATGGATAGCCCCGTCCATTTGTCTATGCTCACCTTCAGATCATCAATGAGTACCTCATAATTTTTCCCTCTTCCTCTCCCTCCCGATACAGGGATCCCTAGGAACTTGGTCTGGAAACTACCACGCACAAGTCCAACTACTTGACGAAGACGCCCTCACCTCAAATCACAGGATCTCGATAGGAAGATTTTTTATTTTAGATCACTAAAATAAAGTCCAGTTAGCCTCCCAAAATTATGCATAATGGACCTATTTTCCCACAAGTACTTACAGTGCCCCTTCGTGAAGATCATCACATCATCGGCGAAGATAAGGTGGGATAGGACTGGGATGTTCTTCACCTTATAAACCTTCATTATCCCTTCACTCACAGCCAGGTCAATTTCATGCGACAGGGATTCCATGATGATCATGAAGAGCAGCGGGGATAGTGGGTCTCCTTGTCTCAACCCATTCGAGCTGCTAAATAAGCTATGGGGCATGCCATTGACAAGGACAGAGAAAGAGTGAGATTTGACACATTGGATCATGAGGATGATCCACCTTCTTGAGAAACCCATAGACTCCATGGTTCCCCACAAGGCCTTCCATTTGACATGATCATAGGCCTTGGTAATGTCAACTTTGAAGCATGCCTTCTTTGTCCCCCTTTTCTGGCTAAAATTAGAGAGGAATTCCATGGCTAGGAGTGCCCCAACATTGATTGCCCTCCCTTGTACAAAGGCCAATTGGTTTGGTGAGATGTTGTATGGTTTCACCTTATTTAGCCATGCTGCTAAGATATTAGCTAGGACTTTATATAGGGTGGAGCAGCACATGATAGGACTATAGTTGGCCATGGTTGCCGGCATCAACTTCTTTGGAATGAGATAGATGAATATGTGGTTCACCTGCCTGAGTATCATTCCTCCCACCAGAAACCAACAGACTGTGTATAAGAGATCATCCTTGATGGTATCCCAACACCAATGGAAGAACTTGCCATTAAACCTGTCAGGTCCTGGGGCCTTGGAAGCTCTGATGGAAAAGATTGCTTCCTTGATTTCCTTCTCGGATGCTGGCCCACAGAGGTTCCTATTTATCTCCTCATTTACCCTTCTGGGTGGGTACATCCACTACTGGATCTGATGTTCTTTGTTATATAGCTGCTGGAAATACCTCACTGCTTCATCCACTACTTCTCTAGTCCCCTCAATGGACGAGTCGTCCTTTTTCAATAGCCCATGTATGAAATCTCTCATGAAGTTCTTCTTGGTAGAATTATGATACACTCTAGTATTCCTATCACCATCCTTTATCCATCTCATGTTGCTAAGTTGCTAGTGATAGCTCTCCTCAGCCTTCTCAATGGTAATTAGCTTCTTAGCCTTCACCTCTTCCTCAGCCATCTTCTCCATATCATTAGGTGACAGCCTCAGCTTGAGAGCAGCATCCTCATACTCCCTTCTAGGTGACTTTACCATATTATCCAGATTACAAAACTCTGATGACCACCTTCTAATGGACATCTTGGTCCTCTTCAGTTTCTCCATGAAACGGAAAAGTGGGTTGCCATCAACTTGCCCCTCCCGAGCCTTCTCCACAACCTTCTCGAACCCTTTCCATTTGGTCCAAAAATTCAAGAAGCAGAATGACTTCCTCTTAGCTTCCTGCTTTGCCAAAGGGATATGCAACTAAGCGTGGTCATTGGTTGGATGTCCCCCCTAGGTACACCTTTGCCTCCAGGAAGGTATCGAGCCACACAGAGTTCAACAAACCCCTATTGAGGTTGCTGGCTATCCTATGCTCTAGACTATGTCTGTTCTGCCAAGTTGTAAGCCCACCCACCATATTGAGTTCAATGAGATTTGTTGCATCCACTATGTCATTAAACCTGCTGAGACACAAGTCTGGGATCGGCCTCTCCCCAAACTTCTCAGAGGACCTTCTGACATGGTTGAAATCCCCAATCACCAGGTGGGGAACCTACTACTGTGTTGACGACTTTATGGTGTCCCAATAGGCTCTTTGCCTCCCCTCATCATTATGTCCATACACTCCTAACATAATGCAATGGAAACCTCAACGGTTGATGCATCTCACCACCATGACTTGGTCAATTTCCTGTATCACCTACACGTCCCATACTTCTCTATCTCACCCCAAATCCATTCTTCCTCCTTCCACTTGATCAAGGTTGGACTGTACACCCCAACCTCTTGGGAAAAGACCCCCCATCTTGGCCTCATACTGCCTTCTAATCCTGGTTTTGAGAATGAGAACTTGGGATGCAACCACCTCCATGATTATCTTCATGACCCTTCTCTGCCTCTTCGGCCTCGAGGCTCCTCTCACATTCCATGAGAAGATGCACATCTTAACTCTTGTTGTAACCACCCCTACCCTGGGTGATAACTCTTGGTGAAATCCTTCTACCTCTTGTCAATCATGTGGCTTGATGCACGCTTCTCTTGGAGATTGTCCCAGACAATTCCTTGAGTAGGTCATCGGGGTCTAGATTCTCCAGAATGGAGAATTGGTTAGAGTTCTCAGGCCTCTTGCAAGACACCCCCTCTCCAATGACATCCTCCTCTAGGCTGATCAAAGTTTTTTCATTCGAAACTGAACCCTACTCCGCTTCAACCTCATATATCTCACCAGTTGCATCCTCCTATGTAGGCGGGACTCTGTCAACATCTATGATATCCCTAGGCTTCTCCACACTAGCCATCACTTTGTTCCTAGGAACTTCCTCTCACATTGTGTCTCTCCTCGACCTCCCTCTTCTGCTCAAGGAAGGCCTTCTGCTCGTTTCTCTTCCTTACAGTAGCAATGACAGTTGTAGTTGTGAGGTCCTCACTCCCAGACATTTTCCTGGTCCATGACTGAAGACCTTGCACTTCTCATAGTGTTGTGGCAAAGAATCATACACCACCTTGAACTCAAATTCTTTTCCATCTGACATCTCCACCATGACTACCTCTGGTGGCTTCTTCTCTATCTGGACTTCAACACAGACATGAGAAGCCCCGACATACCTCCCTTTTGAGTGGAAATATATTACTTTAGGGTCACCCACACCATGATCGATGATGGTGATGGTGCATCTTGACCAATGCTTCCCAACCTCTGGGAGGGTGATCCACACTGGTATGGAGGTGAGAGTCGCACACCTAATATCATCTTTCGGTGTCCACCTTCTCGTCAGCATGAGTTTTCAATCAAATAATGAGTGCCCTTGGTCCAAGGAAACCCTCATGTCTTCTTCACTTAAGAAGTGTTCCAGGAATATTCCTCCAACTAAGGGTGAGCATTGTAACTCCCCTTTAGTTTTCCAGCTCCTAATCATCCAACCATAGAGCTTCTGGATGATACACTTGGCTCCCATCACCTGGATGATCATCGAGTTCTTGTGGAATTCATCCATCTCCACCACCACCGATTCCAACATCTTCATCCATGGCCTTGAGTCATCCACCCTAAAAGTCAGAGTTTTAGGATCGCCCGGCATCACCACTGGTGCTAGGTTCTGCCGCACCACCAAGGGTTTTGCAATCGTTGAGGCCCAACCTCATTCCAACGTGACATTCGTAGTCAGGTCACCCCAGACCTCCAATTTTGATTGGGTAGTAGAAAAGGTGGAGGAGCCTGCCCCGCCCCTGGCAGATTTGACCATTAGTCACCCTCCTAGAGATGGAACAGAGTAGATCCTAGAGAGAGAGAATTATCTACTACTTCATTTGATCAATTGGTCCATCGATCTTATTACGAGTGGGAAAGGGTGAGTACCCTCATCTCCTTGTGTAAACCAGTATCAAGATGCTTTTATGGGATCAAGAATAGAAGTGATTTAAGTATGATTTAAAAGAAAGAAATGAAAACAAAGCAATAATAATAAAACAATTTTAATTTGTGGGAAGACTTTTAGGATGCATGTGTCCTTTCCATCATTCTCCTAAAAGACCTAGTTTTTTGGTATATTGGGTTCCTAATCACCTCAAGACCTCCCACATAGACGATCTTTCATGAGTGATTATGATTATTGTGCAGGATTTTCTAGGGGATGATAAGCATATATGAATTGTGAACATGATATTATATTAGATAGTTCTGAATAGTTAAAATAGGTAAAACAAATATAACATATGAAGCCGATAAAAATAGATAAAATGTTGTGACTATGGTTAAGTTACTATTTTAACGACCTAAAAAAATTAACAGAGCATGTGATGTCAGAGTAAGGATCCCTTGATAATGAGAATCCTCCTCTAGAAGATTCTATTGAGAACCTCGAACCCTAAAATCCACCTATAAGTACCCCCATATCCATCGTATTACGTGCCCCTTTCAAAAGCTTGATGTGCCATGTAATGCAGATAGAGGAAATCTTCCACATGGCACCTAGAGGATGGCTCAGATCTATCAGGTGTTCTGAGTTGGATAAAACTTGTTTCCCAATTTTCCATCAATTTTGGGAATGTTCTAGACAAAATCGTAGAAAACTGTGGAGAGAGAGATAATTTAGGATTATCCCTCAGATTTTTTGGGGAAAAGTAATTGAATATAAATAGGAAAAAGGATATTTTATTCAAGATGATTCAATCAGGAAATTTATGAAAAGAAGTCTTGTGAAAATTGAAATCGAAGGGCAAATTGCACTTTAGGGCTACAAATAAGGTTTTTACACACAAAGCCCCAAACTAGGTGAATATGTGAAAATAGGTGTGTTAAATGTGTGAAAAAACATGGGAAAATGTGAGAAAAATGATAGATGTGGAGAATGTTTGGAATGTGGAATGGGCTCCATCATTAGCTAGAAAATTGACCTTAAATGTGAATTTCTCTAAATGAGAAAAAATGGGGCATCAACAATCATCTGTCTCAAACAAAGGTTTGAGATAAGAGTGAGAACCGCACGCTCGAGCCTACACCCCCATTTTCAATCACAAAATTCCAAAAAGGTGAGATTCATCAAAGATGTTATGATAAACCTTATGGTAGGTGGAGATCATAGGTGATATCTTTTCCTTCTAAGGATGAATTCATGAAATATTCATTTATATCACAAACTAAGATTGGGCATGAATGATTTCTATAGAGTATCACGAGTTGAAATCTATATTATCACAACCACAACAACATAATATTTCAATAGCAATTTGATCAAATCAATCAAACATTAGATGACAAAGAAAACATCAAAACAACAAAATTAGAGTGTTCATGGAGCATCAGAACTCAAGATTAATTGTCTAGGAGTCACCAACTTGCATGTCGATGGTACCAACTTTAGCATCTAGACCTGAACAAAGACAAACTTGGTGCTATTGACCCACATGTTGATAGTATCACAACAGTCTGAGAGTTACAAGTCAGTCGGCAACTCGGTGCCAACGACACCCCGTTGGTGGTACCAAAGCAACATGATTAGAACATATATAAAATCTAGTTGAATCCAATGGCTGCGATTGAATGAGGGCTAAAGCATCTCTTATAACTTAGGGAGTGTGGTCACAAATGAATTATCATGCCATGTCACCTATTAGCAGAGCGTAAAGGCAAGATAGGAGGAGACAAGGAGATATCCTCTAAATAGAGTTTCCATTTCTGAAGGACGGATTTGCAACTAGAACACCAAAGATTAGGGTGTTCATCAAAGGGGATCATCATGACAAATTTTCCAAGAGTTTTTGCATTAGTTTTCTAAAGTTTAGCTAGCCTATTACTTCCTCCTCTTGCTATAAGATGATGACAATCATGCAAGTCTAAGTCCCTTATTCCTTAGGACCCAGGAGTATCATGATGTTGCATTGTATTTGAATTATATGAGTTAGTAAGTTCTTTCCTTCATTTTGGACATGAATTTATGATATCTTCATTGATTTGTTTATGCTTGATCGCCATAACCAACGTAACAAACCACAAAATTGCTTTGGTAGATGTTGGAAAAATCATAAATTCACATAGCCCATATCGCACTTTGTGAGAAGGCTTACAGTTTTGAAAGAATAACCTAGATATTTCATTAATGTACCTAAATAATTCTTGAACTTTTATGGAAGTGGTTTATCTTTAGTTAGGTAGTGTATTATGTTGTGGGAGCAGGTAATACTTTCTATGGGTCTTTTGTATAGAGTAAAGGGTGAATGATTACTAAAAAAGAAATTTGAATGAAGTATATTCCAAGGTGAAACCATAAGTCCTAAGGAATCCGTCTATTCTTGATCTCAACCATCTTAATTAGATTTAATTCTTTCTCTTAGTTAATTAAACAACTAATAAACTCTTTCACTATCTCTAACTAATTTGGTTTCAATATGTAGTAGTTTTTGGTGAATGATTCCCTAAGTTCGACACTCGGGCCTCATAGGCCTATAATACAACATAGGTACACTTGCATTTTGTACACACAGTTTAGGTGTGTCAAGTTTTTTGTGTTTTTGTTGGGGAATCATCAACATCAACACTATAATCAGCTACTCTAGGCCTTTTTTTACTTTCAACCAGCTACCAATGGCGCATATAAACAACTTGTGGAGAGTTGTGGCATTGTGAAGCTTGCAGAGTTCCATCCAAGGTTATTTATTTGAAGCTCTTTTCATATTGATTTCCAGATAAAGCCAAAACTTGGTTCCTTAGCCTACTTGTAGGAGAATTGATTAGCATGTAGGATCGTGTATGTCCATCTAGGGATCCACTAATTGTTCCTAGGATCAATTCCCAAATTAGCTACATATAAACAATTACAATCCTAGGTTAATAAGAAATTTTTGGGAAATGAAATTGAAGTATAAAAGAATCATAACAAATGAAATTACCATGTTTGCATATCATTTTCCTCCAACATGGTATCAAAGTAACATTTTGGACCCCAAACAGCCCCCAAGGGGCCTATCTACTCATAACAAAGGAATATACAAAAAGGGAGAAAGAAGAATGAGTAAAGGAGTGGAAAGCCATGGTGAGCTCAGTGGAGACTCCTCCTTCTCCACCTCCTAGTAGCAGTAGCTCAAACACCTCCCTCCTCCAAGGTGAAATGGAATGGATGTGTAATGGAAAGTGGTCAAACCTTAAGAGAAGGCTTATGAGGTGGAAGGTGATGGAAGGGAGTGGGAATGGATAAGAGGTAGTTGAAGGGGGGCTAAAGGTAGCTACAAGGATGCTTTAGGTTGCTAGCCTTATGCTCCACATGCCACCTAAGTATATATAGGTGGTGGGAAAGCACTAGGTCAAGTGGGGGTACAATGGGCAGATAAATGCAAAAATTATGTAGGGTTCCTAGCCAACACAACTATGTTGTGCACCAGGGCTATGGTGGTAGGGGTGAACCACAGTCGTGCTGGGGTGGAACAGTTGTTCTATGGAGGATGTAAAATGTCAGTGGAGGTTTGGAGTTGGGAAGCTTGGTGGCATAGTCATCTTGGGCAGCACGGCCATGGTGGTAGGTGGTGACATGGGCATGCTACAATGCACGACTATTTTTGAGGGAGTGTTGTTGGTTATTATGATGACCAAGGGCATGCTGGGTGTTTGTCACCACAGGCGTGGTAGTTTGCATAGTTTTTTTGGGTCCTTCTTGGCACGACCATGCTGCTGAGGTTTGAGTTCCCTTGCTTGAACTATGATTCTACCTGTGAAAATGGTTCTCAGTAGCACTTTGAGCTTGATCTTTGGATTTCTATGAAATTCTTTGCTTCAGTTGACTCATGGACACTAGGTGTAGGTTGGAGAACCCTTTGATCTCTATGTAGGCCTCTCTATGGTTAGATAAAACCTAGGATCATTCTCTCTCTCCCTTTCATCCAAGCATGGTACAAGTACTTGAAAAGATGAAAAGAACATCCATAAGTGCATTTTATCACAATATGCATATTGAGGGAAGTAGCATGTAGTCTAACAGATTTGGATGTGATTGGCATGCAAAAGGACACAAGATGAAACCCTAAAATAGGACTCCATCACCATCCCAAACTTAAAAACTTACTTGTCCTTAGGTATGCTCCAACTCAATCACTCTACAACCATGTCGACAAGAAAAAAGTGAAAAATGCATTCCAATTATGTATATTGCACAAATAGGTTCAATAATGACTAAGTCCATGTTCCACCTCTTTTGTATCCTTTTTCAAATTTCAATCATGAACAAGTCACTGAGCATACAAACTTCACATATAGAGCATAAAACACACAATCAATCCATATGCTTTTATTGAAACTTCAGGTGAACCATTTCATGATGCTGAGAAGAAAAAATGGTTTACCTTCATGCATTCCATCTCATATGTAAAACCACACTAAGTGATCTACATGGCTGCAAAAAAGGGCAGCTAGGTTTGATGTTTCCTAGCTCCATGGATAGTAAATAAAAGAAAGGAGTTGTGATAATAGGTTGGAGTGCTATTACATTGGAGCACACATCTTGTATTTCTATAGATGCTATTACATAGGAGTATCTTTTATTTTCTTTTTGCATTTATTTTCTATTTTTCTTTGACCTTGGTGTAGGTAGGTCATGTGGTGGTAAGAGTGAGCATAGTGATATAGATACGGCAACCCCATTTTTTTTGAGGTGGCCAAGAATGATATGTGCACTTTTCCATCTTTTCATGAGGTAGAGAGGTAGAAATGGTGAAAAAAAGTGAGTCAAATAGGGGTTACTAATGTGGGATTACACATAAAATACATTGCACAAAAATTACTCCAACAACTTCATCAAGTAAAAACACACCACATGAATGAGCAATATAAAAACCACATTTTTATCACAAGATTTTACAAACTCTAGTGTTTGTAGCTTCCTTAGATCACAATTCAACCAAACTTGGTACAAGCATAAAAGATATGGATCACATGTAAAAAGTCAACAATTGATACCATCTAGCAATAGTCATGAGAATACATATACATTTGTTAAAGAGAAACAATTTTCAACTTCACAATGTAGAGATTGGGTCAAAAAATGTTTTTAGGCAAAAACTCCAAATTTGGGCCAAATTGGCCAAAATGTGCCAAATTTCCTTCAATAAAATCTATGCCTTCATTATGAAATAGAAAGTAAGAAACATAAAAAATTCGAGCTGAAGACATGCAATGCATGGCAAAAAGAGCAAAAAAATGAAAATTAAGCAAAAATGCAAGAAAATGAACTACATTGTATGCATTTATGCAAAGGAAATATAATTCTAACCTAAGTAGAAAAATCATGTAAATAAAAGTAAATGAAAATGTGAAATGAGACATAAGTGAAATTAAGGGATCACCGCCCTACCACCCCCAAACTTTTGAATCATGTTGTCCTCAACATGACACAAAGTCTAGGAGTGAGGGTAGATGATCATTGTTGTTGTGGTGGCTTGGTGCTCCTCCCTATGGTGGAGGATACTAGTAGTAGCTTCTCTAGTAGTCCAACTATGGAGGTGGGTAGGTCTCTTGATAACCTGATAGTGCACCCCATTGGGGGTTCCTCTACACCTACGCATATTGAAATATGTACATGTTGTTTATTTGATGATGCGTTTGTTGTTGGTCCAACCACATGACATCTTCTCTCCTCTCCATGCTCTCATGTGAACTTCATATGCTCTCTAGTTGTTCCTATATAGTGGACATGCCATAGGCATTCATAGTGGATTGTTGGTGTGTTGTCATCACCTATTGTCTATGCACTCTACATGCCTCTCTCTCCTCTATTGCCCTCCTCTGCTACTTTGCATGTGACTCTCCCAAGCCCTTAGGAAACTTTGTGGGTTTTTGTTGCCATGTAACCCTAGGATGGGCCTCTTCTCACCTCCTCAAGGTATCCAAGAAAGTTGGAGATGCTCCATACTCCTCTGGGAGAGGTATATCATGGTAAGGTACCTTTTAGTGAAATTCCTCCATATAGGGGGTTGACCTGGTATATGATCTTCTGATCAACCATTAAAATCATCAATAAGAGGATAAGGAACTATGGTTCCACCAACTTTCCCCCTTCTACCTTTGTGTATCTAGTCACATCATGCTCTAGGTATGTAGCAACTGAAGACACAATTACTCCGATAACAAATGGATTTTTTCTCTTGGAAGGTATTGTCCTCATATGGTCAATAATAAGAGCCCCTAGATTTACATGTTTCCCATATTCCATACATACAAAATGATTAGATCTTTCTTTGTTCAGCTCCCCTAGTTCTCATATGGGGCAAAAATGGCATTCATTATGACCTTCTGAACATATCTCAAGTAGGGGTTATACATAAAGCTTATATTTGATTTGCCTGCTATGAGGTTGTTGTGCTTGTGAAATTCCACAAATATTCATACTTCACACCAATATCTTTGTTTATCCTCCCTTGATCAAGGAGGGCTGCTACTTCTATGATAGGATCAAAGATTTCATTGAGTGTGGAGGCAATGAGGAGGTGAATGTCATTCCAAAATCTAATACAAATGGTGTCTTCCCCATCAATAGAGATCTTCTCTAAGTGGCAAAGAATTGGCATGTAAGCTCAACATATGTCTCCTCAACAACGTCCTCACATCAAACAGACCCAAGCGTACCATGATTTCCTGGAAATACAAATAGATCACAATGCCTCCATTTTCTCTTGGTAGGCATAGTGTGTAGTGATCACTCTATGCGTCATGCACTTTGGATGCACTAATTTTATCAGTCAGATGCATCTCCTGATCAAGACCTCCTCATGTTGTTCCTTTTATACCTCCTCATCCTATGTAGATTGTTATTCTTCATTCTGTGCATCATGCATCTCATCATCCTCACCATCAAGAATCAAACTTCTGCCTTCGGGCTTGCAGCATGGCAGAGGTGGTGGAGTTCCAAGTTGGTATGTATTTCCTGTGAAGAAGATGGAGTTGCATGTCATGGCTAAGCTGAGAATTCTTCCATGACGGGGTCTATTAGTTCATGTAGCTCAGCCACTGACATACGGGTTGTGTCACTATGTGGGCTCAGATTCTGTAATGGCATTGGAGGAGCGAGATACGTCGACGGGGCTATACAAGATCCCTTCTTGGGGTGATGGCCATATAAGAGGATGTTCTTGGCTCATCTCACAACTTTCATTATTATATTCTTCAGTTTAGGTGGATTTTGGATGGAAGATGAGGAGAAAGCTAGGTTTTCCTGTGTTGGATAGTTAGAGTAGAATGGGGAGAAAGGGGTGGATTTGGTGGTGAAATGGGGCAGAGATGGTATGTGGAGATAGGTGAAAGGTTATGGAGTGGATTGGTGGCATATTTGAAGTGGAGGATGAAGGAATCAAAGGTGGAGAGGCTTTGAGGTCACTACATGGCTGTTGGAATGGAGAATCATAGAAATAGTAAAATGAAATGTTACTCGATTGATGGAATTGGTTGTGTTATTACACTTGACTTGGTGGGCCTGTGTATAGCATGGTTGTGTTGTGTGCCACAACCTTGATGTTTTGCTAGATCCATGATCATGCTATGCCACACTGTCGTGGTGGCTAGCTTGCCACATGGTGATGCTGTCTTGCATGCCCATCCTAGGTCCTCTCTTGTCTTTTTGAATTCTATGTTGCTTTTATGTTGATTTGAGTGTCCCACCATAGCCATTCCATGGTACCACGACCATGGTGGACACTGTAGTAGTGGTTTCAACTTGAAAAATCTCAAAGCATCAGATTTTTTAACCAAAGTAATTTTTCATTCATATTCTTCTACATTTCAACCAATTTTCTTCATTTCATCACTCTTTTTAGATGCAAATATAAAAACTAAACAAAAAATATTGAAAACAAGTGTGTGTATTTTCTTGGAAAATCATGATAATAACCCAAAATTATAAAAAATGAAAGGTTGGGTGAAAAAATTCCCCCAAACCTACGTAGGTTGCCTCCCACTAGAGTTGACTTTGATGCCTTCAGTCGTGCTTCTTGTAGTTTTCTTAATCAATCAACCTTTGGAACTCTTGTGTGTCCAATATTTTCAATAAATACTCCTCTCATTTGAACTCAATAGTTGCTACTTGTCTCATTGATCACAAAATCTATCACAAGATCTTCCTTCCAGATCCCCATCCTACAAGTAATCAGCTGGACTTGTCAAGTGACTATACTCAACAACCTCATCTCATACTTGCTAAGTGGGGGTCTGGAACATACTGATCTTTATCTTTATGTACATAAAAGGAACCATAATTGTGCCACTATGCACATGTATTTTGGCATCAACTGTAGATAGAAATGGCCTTCCCAAGATGACGTGAATCTTTCTATCCTTCGGATCCATGTCAAGAACATTAAAATCAGCCGGGAACACTACTCCCCTTTATTTATGTATCATCACCTAGACATCATCCACTCTTCCTCTAGGAACCTTGATGGAACGATCCCGCCAATTGGAGGGTGCAATCAGCCGGTTTCAACTTGCCCAATGATAACTCAACATAGATGCTATATGGCATGAAATTCACACCAGATCCCAAATCAAGTATGGATTGGTCTATGCAATGTCCCCCTACGTATCTAGCTATTAGTGGGGCTTATGGGTATTTCCTCTTTATGGGAAGTGAGTATCTTATGATACATCTCGCTTGTTTTGTCAACTTGATTTTCTTTGGCATCCGCCCCATTGAATTTCTCTTGGAAGTGCAAACATCGTTGAGAAATTTGGCATAAGATGAGATTTTCTTGATTGCATCCAACAATGGGACATTCAACTTCACTTGTCAAAAAATCTATAGAACATCAACATTGAGCTTCTGCCTCCTTTTTGATGGTGGAGGGTCATCTAATGCTTCAGGGAGTGGTAGCTCACTTGCTCCTAAGCCATTTTAATCCACATAATTTTCTTGTGGCATGACATGGGGTAGAACACTATGGATTTTAGAACCTACAAAAGGAGAGTCATGTGAACATACAATATCACATGCTCAACATGAGGTGTCACATAATCATCTTCAACAATGGTAATCACAAGATAACCACGTGGCTTCTTTGGCCTTGTTTCATCAACATTTATTTTGCTTGTGGAGTTCTCAAGTGATCTTCCATTCCTTAGAACTGTCACAACACTACCTTGCTCATGTTGGACCAATCGAAAACTTATGAAGAATGCATTGGTCCACTCGCTTAGTTAAATTTCATTATGGATTTTAGCGACAATTCTCCTTCTAATTGAAGAGCAAGTATTGAAGAGATATGCTCCACTTTCTCCTCAAGACTTGTAACAGTCTTTTGCACATCATAAAAGCTTTTCAACCTAGAGATAACTTAATCCTCAAATATTGAGCTATATATTAGACTTTGTTGTTCTGAGTAGCTACAAGAATGAGATTACTTCACTTCTTACCAACATATTCAATAGAATTCACCAAGTGAAAAGTAACATTTCCCACTTGATTCTTCATAAAGTTCATCATTTCCTCAAGAATCTTCATCATTTGTGAACTTGAATCATTAGAATCTTAAGGTGTCACACCAAAGGCTCGAACACCATTAAAAACCATGCTAGAAGCTTGGTTTCTTGAATATTCTGTAAAGTTCTCAAACAACAGTGATGACTCTTTGAGTGGTTTAGCCATGAAATCACCTCTAAAAGAAGAATCCATTGTAGCTCGAGTCATTGGAGACAGACCAAAGTAAAAGGATCACACAAGCTACCAATAAGGGATTTTATGGTGGGGACAATCTCTCAACATCTTGTGGAATCATTCCCAAGCATCACGAAACTGCTCATTACCCATTTAGTTGAAGCTCATTGTAGCACACCATATTTATGTCATACCTGCAATGGATCAAAATTTCTTCAAAAAGGCATGCTTCATGTCACCCCATCTCATGATGTCCCTTCTCAAGTCATACCAAACTTTGGCCTTGTCTTTGGGTGAGAATGAGAACACTGTGAGTCAGGTGGAGTCATCACTTATTGTCGATATCCTAAAGGTAGAGAAAAATTCAAGAAAAGAATCCAAGTGCTTGTAGGGGCTTTCATTCTCTCAGCCCTAGAAGGTGGGTATCAGCCCAAGAAAATCGAGAGGGGGTAGGGAATTGCTCCATTGGCATTTGATCAACTATGCTTGCAATTGGTAATTTGTAGTTGCTTGGCATGAAGTACTCATGGAGTTGCTTCTGAGATGCATTTTAGCCTTCCATCTTATCTTCTACAAGTTGCTTTTCATATGCACAAGGCACATCCAAACAAAATATGATAGACTAGAAAACCAATATGCAAAAATAATACAAACAATAACGAATAGCGATGGTGAGGGTAGTAGGAAAAGATCAACACACAACTAACCAGATAGGCTGAATGCCTCTATCCTGGGAAATATCACAGAAAGCTTGGTGTGGTTTTAATGAAATAAAGGGAAGTGTGGGCTATCAGGGAAAATGCACTTGTCAATTGAGTTGGTGTGATAACATATAAAAACTATTGTTTTATTTAGAGTACCAAACCAACTAAAAAGATAGATGTTAATGAATTGTCTAAAACTACTCATTGGCCATGGATGAGGTGGGTGCGTATTGGGGGAGTAGTCCCTATCACCTCCTATTCACCCTTATGAGGCTCACTTGGATTAGGGTTTAGGTGGACTTCAATTAGGATGTAGTCAAGTCTAGGTTTCTAGGATAGAAACTCCTATGGAAATTTGGTCCTGATGGTAGTAATGAGATATGGAAATGAGGTTTCATGCCTCACATCGCATACCATCTAACCTTGAGGGGGATCCAATCTAATTACACTAAATGATTCCATACTAGCTACTTAGATCTCTCACTTAGGTGTAGGGAAATTGATTAACATGTAGGAAGGTGGGTGACCATCTACGGATCCACTAATTGGTCCTAGGTGCAATTCCTAAAATAGCTACCTATAGACAATTCCTTAGAATCCTAGGTGATTTTAAGCACAAACCAAAAAACAATTTATGGGAAATGAAATGGAAGTAGAACACAATCATTAAAAATAAAATTAAAATATTAATATATCATTTTCCCACAACATGGTATCAAAGTAACATTTTTGACCCCAAACAACCCACCAATGGGGCCTAACTACTCATAAAAAAGGAAAATAAAAAATGGAGAAAGAAGAATGAGTGGAGGAGTGGAAAGAAATGGTGAGCTTGGTAGAGACTCCACCTTCTCCATCTCCTTGCAACAACAACTCGAGCTCCTCCTTCATTCAAGGTGAACTGGCATGGATTTCTTGGTGGAAAGTGGCCAAAACCCTAAATATAAGGGTTTGGGAATGGATGAAAGTTATCTGAAAGGGGGAGAAATTTAGCTACAAGGATTTCATATGTGGTGAGAAAGAACTAGGTCAAGTAGGGGTATAATGGGCACATTAGTGCAAAAACTATGTAGCGTTTTATCCAACATGGTCATGTTGTGCACCACCAGTGTGGTGGGAGGGGTGCACCACAGTCGTGCTAGGGTGGAACAATCATTCTATTGATGATGGAAAATGTCAGTGGAGGTTGGGAGTTGGGAAGCTTGGTCACATGGTTGTGCTAGGTAGCATGGCCACGGTGGGTAGGTGGTCACATGGGCGTGTTGTAGTGTATGATTATTTTGGAGGGAGTTCTACTTGTTGTTCTGATCACCATGGGCCTGCTGTCTCTTTTTCACTGTGGTCGTGGTAGGATGCACAACCATGCTAGGTCCTTCTTGGCACGATTGTGCCAGCTGACATGACCATACTGTTGAGCTTTGAGTTCCCTTGCTTGAACTGTGATTATACTATGAAAACATATTGATCAGAACAACCATTCATGCACCACAACCATATTAGGGTCTTCAATACCACTTTCAGCTTGATCTTTTGATTTCTATGGACTGCTTTGCTTGAGTTTACTCTTGGCCACTAAGGGTAGGTTGGGTAAGCCTTTGAACTCTCTCTAGGAATCTCTAGGGGTAAAGGAACCCTAGGATCATTCTCTCTCTCATCCATCCAAGTGTGGCCCAAGTACCTAAAACATACAAAGAACATCCATAAGTGCATTTGATAGTAATATGCATATTGATATAAGTAACATGTAATCTAATAAATTTAGATGTGATTGACATGAAAAAGGACACAAGAGGAAGCCCTAATAGGGTTTCATCAAAGCCACCCAATGGAATGACCCCTTATAGACTATTTTGTCGACAGTCGTGTCACTTTCCCATAGAACCAGAACATAAAGTCAAGTGGGTATGAGAAAATTAAATCTTGACCTATCTAGTGGGGGGAAGCACATATTAGAACTAAATGAATAATATGACAATAATCTAGATGCATATGGAAATTCAAGAATTTATAAGGATAGAACTAAGAAGATCCATGACCATTGTATCTTACATAGACTTTTCTTACTAGGACAAAGAGTGTTATCATTTAACTTAAGGATGAAATTACACTTGGGGAAGTTGAGGTCCCATTGGCAGGACCCTATGTGGTGGTTAAAGATTTCCCTCATGGCACAATGTATATTAGTGATGGAACCAAGACTTTCTTGAATAATGGACAACATCTCAAACACTATTATGGAGGAGAAGTTGTCAATGAGGAGGAGGAGTTGAAGCTCAATGAGCATCTTTAAAAACCAAACTGAATGATTTTTTAGCCTAGGACATTAAACAAGGGTGTTTATGGGAGGAAACCCACTTCATTATCTATTTTTTATTTTTATTCAGACGGTATTTGTTATTTAAATTCATACTTCTTTAGAAGTAGTTTCTTAATATGATGCAATGAAATAAAGGTGCCTTCGTTTATTTTGTTTGGTGTGCAAGATAATGTCGGTACAACTAACAGACCTATTGGTGGCACCAACCATCTTATACAAATCAACATACTTTTTTAGAAATTTTGGTACCGCCGATGAGTGGGTCGGTCGCATCAAACCCTTATTGGATAGGGGTTGGTGTAACAAAAACATGTCGGTAGCACCATCATCACCATTGGTAGCATCGATGCTTTTCGAAAAAAAAAATCACAAGGCTACAGAAAATAATCATTGACGCCATCGAGAGGTTTCTAGGTGGTATCGACCTATCCAACTCAAATATGACAAGGAACTAAATAGCTCAGTACCACCGACACCCTTGTCTGTGGCACCAACAATTTTAGAAAAATCCCATAAAGCTACAAAAAAAATCAGCATCGGTAATACCAAGAAGAATCTCAGTGGCACCGACACAAACATCAAGGGCGAGACAAGATCAGTTCAGTACCAACAACACACTCGGCAGTGGCATTGACACAAGAAGAGCAGATCTGTGGCACCAACAACAATGACAAGATCTTCTACATCCAAAGGTTAGTGGCACCAATTTTTGTAGTGTGATTGAAGAGTCGGTACCATTGACGGTTGTCAATACCACCAACGTAGGAGAATCTTCTAGTCAATACATCGACGACCCAAAGTGAGACCCCAAGGATAGCAAGGTGTTGGTACTACCAACACAAAGTGTCAGGAGTGCTGACACAATGTAGGCAAGCACTTCTTCCACTATAAAAGGGGAGACAATGGGTGGTCTCAAATCACACCCAAGCTCTCCCCTCTTACTCGGAAGGTGCAAGAAGGCCATCAAATATTACTTGATCATCCCAAAAATATAGAGTCTTCATCTAGATCCTTTTTTCATCTCTCTCTTATTTTATCCATGAAGATGGCAGCTCGGTGATAAGTCCCATCCACCAGCGCATCTGTTTAGTTGATACCCAAACCAACTGGAGTTGCTTTCCTAGATGAGGTGCAGAAGAAGCATGCATTTACTTGCTAAGGTGGGAGCTCATACCAACTCTATATAGTGAGTGAGCATTTCTCACTGAAGCTAGCTATATCGCAGACCTCCAACGAGTCTATACCAATCAGAGTGTGGTGGGTGATCACCCATTCTTTGGTGATTGGCCCACTTTCCCCAAGACCATATGTGGGTTTCTCGCAACATTTCAGGTTTGATGCATCCCCAAGCATGGGGAAGGATGGGAAAATGGTTGGGTCGAGTTCAGACTATACAAAATTGAACATCACCTCATTCTGGTAGAGTTCAACTTCATCTATGTCTGGCCCATGGGTGAGGTATACTTCACACCAGTGAATTTGACTTTATCCTGGCATGGAGATTGATGGCAACACTGCCATAAGGATTCCTCATCAACTGGAATCAGTTTTTAGTGATGGACTATAATGATTTGAAATCCATATGTAATCTTAGTTTAAGCCTTTTTCTAAGTGTTTCTTTCCTTTATGTCCTTGATGTTAAATTAGTGGAAATTAAAAAGGTTTGGTGTACATTTGTTCCCAATATTTTACTTTATAAGGAGTTAAGCAAAAATACCTCACTGAAAGTTTACTAATAGGTTTAATTTACAAAATGTCTATTTAAGAGTGATGATGATAAAATAAAAATCGATCTAGAAGTTTCTATGGCTTTTGCATGGGAAAAAGAAAACAAAATCCCAAAATGAAGATAATGTGACATTAAATGAATTTATTTTCCCATTAAATCAATATAAGAGTGAATTGCCTAAAAATCATAAAAGTGGAACTTAAAAGATAATTCTAAATCCAAATCCATTTCCTTTGAGTACGAGTTTGCTTGGGAGATAAGTTTCACAACTTTTGGAAAATTGGTAATTATAATTATATTAATTGAAAGGGAAAATAGGAGATTACTTAAAAATACAAAATAAAATCTTTAATGACTCCAAAAGTAACAATGGATTCCGAATTCGTGTTCTACACATTAAAATATGCCTTTGGGTGAATTTTTAAAGATATTTGAATAGAAGATGAAATTAGGAGAGAGAAAGTGTGTAGAACCTTCCAAATTTTAAATAAATGAACAAATAACTCCAACATGTGAAATTGATGGCAAATTCGTATCCAAGGCTTGTAATGTGACTTGTGGGTGAAGTTTCATCAAATTTGGAGAATCTTATAACCATTAATGAATGAGGAAAGAGAAAATAAGTTTTGATTTAATTAATACATTAAAAGTTCCCAAAAGGCAAAACTAATTACATATTCAGATTCCTCATATAAAAAGTAGGTAGTGTGTTGATTTTCATTAAATTAGGGCTTTGTTTGCATCCTCAAAAGAAGAAAGAGAAAAGAAAAAAATCAATACATCCACACTTTAGTCCTAATTGGTTTAGGATTGCATTTATTATGTCATGCATTATTTTTCCTTTATTTTTCTCTTTTTCACACCAGTGGATGGCTAGGATGCCAATGGATGATTGTTACCTACCATCTGACGATCCTCCAACGTCGTCTAGCTCGCAACTGAATAGGAAATAGGACTAGTTGCAATGTGATTTTCAAATCATTGTTTCTTCCTCTCTACTCACTCTTTTTTCACGATTCCTTTGCCTACAGTTTCCAAACTTGATTCCACACAATTTGATCCATGCTTTGTGGGGGTTTTGTGGACTATTTTGGGAAAACCCTAAGCATGTTCTCCATACAAGTTCAGTCTCAACCTTCCTCTCTTTGACCCTTAACCTAGCTTATAAATACTTGTACCCCAAGCTTCCCTAACCCTCTTGCAACTACTCCCTTTCTCCTATTTCTCATGGGTTGGTGCTTTGCCTTGTCGGTGCTCAAGTTTTGTTCTAGTTCTTTCGGCGGAGGGTTCTTCTTCTCCTCTTTGTCTCTAGGTAAATTAGAGCCCTCAGTGAGTTTGTCTTCCTTTCCCTTTTCTTTTCTTGCTCATGTTTTCATATTCGATTGCATGTCACAGATTTGCCCAAATCTTGGGTCTTGCAACAAGCTCGAGTGCCAAACATGGTGTGAGCTACTGTGGGAGACAATCTCCCGAGTGTAATACCCATTTTGCCCTTCTCATTTTCTTTTACTCTTAGTTTTCCACCTGAGGGTAGTATTGTCTTTTCACCCAGTTGGCTTTGCTTTGAGCAAGTCAAAGTTGTGCCTTTGACCTCTAACTTGGATGGCTCTGATTGAGCCAAGTCAGCGAGGTGGTCCCATTCTTTGCTCTCTATTGCTTCTTCGCGATCGCTTTGATGACATGGCACTCTTTGATTGGTCAGTATTTGAAAATCATATCTTTTTACTCAATTGTCCAAAAATTAAAAGAAAATATGTTTTGGAATCATAAAAATGTAAGCTTTCTAATAAAAAAGTTTTTGAGACTTGGTTTTGAGTTTTATCGAAAGGTGTTTTCTAAAAATGAATTTAATAGATAAAAATCACCAAAAATGCACTTTTAACCTCATAACTCCAAAATAGACAAAAATATATATTTTCTTAATCAAGAGAACCTAATAAGACCAATGGTGATAATTTTAGATTCAAAAATGAGGTTTTGTTTGAAAAGTCCAAAAGTTAGGGTTTCCTTGCCTTTATACATGAGTAAACCCTAATTCATGTTTAAACATTGAAAATAGGAAAGTGGGCTTTGGAATTGATTAAAATAGTGAAGAAGAAGTAATTGGATCTCTTAAGAAAGGTATGTGTTTTCCTTACACCTAATTTGGGATTAATTGCAAACCCTAACCTAGTTTCCCTAATGAGGCTTCTATAAAACCCTAATTTCTCTTTTGACAATTTCTTAGCTATATTTGCTTCAAAATCAATTTTAATATTTATTTCTTGGGTCTTGTACCCCACTGCCATGTATTTATTTATGTGATGCTTATACTTGCCATAGTTCTTAGCATGTTGATTTTATTTGACTATTGAACTAGTGTAGTGGTACTTTTGTACAACTACCCATAGATAGGGCATGTGTAAATTCACCATGGGGAAAGTGTTACTCTCACCAATATAGAATATTTGTAGGTGATTGGAATGTGTTACTCTCCCTCACCTATTGGCTGAGGTGAGGTAGGTGCCTCAACCCTACATAGTTTAGGTAGTCAATATTAATCATCCATGCAACCCTTTTACTATTTTTGTTATGGAAAGCATCTATTTACATATGCCTCATTCTTTTGATCATCATCATCCTATGATGAAATCTTATCCTTTATTTCCATATAGTTTTCTTATCTTTTATCCTTGTTCATTTCTCTGACACATACCTTGTTTTCTTTCCCTTTTATTGGGTGCTTTCTGGTATGATTCCGCTAGTGGTGCTAACACACTACTCGATTGAATAGATGTGCCCCACGAGATCGGAATGCACGAGATGAAATTGCGCTTTCGAAATTTATAAACCTAAACTAGCTACCTACGTCTACTAAAACACTACACCCGCAAGCACATGGGGTCGTGTCATAGTATAGGAAGGTGGCAAGTATAGGGTCGATCCACAGGGAAAAGAGGGGGCACTAGAGCTAGGTTAGTTTGGCTAGGTTCCTACTGCAGAGACTAGGGTTAAGGGTTTAAAGGTTGATTTGATTGTTAACTAAGGATGAACAAGAAAGCAGTTAAAGGCAGGAATGAAATCTACGTTAACCCTAGACTAGATTAAGACTAAGAAGGAAAGAAAGGACTAAGCTAAGTCTGAAAAGACAATTTACACTAAGGCAAGCAATAGAGAAGCAAAAGAACAATTAAAGAACTAAACTAGCATAAACAAGGCAAGAGCAAGGCAAGAAGCTAACTAAGAAATAAAAGAACTAACTAAGCTAAGCGAGCACAAAACTAGGGTTTTAAGCAGTAAAGAGATGTGTGGGCTGTTTAGGGGTATGAACTTATCACTTAAGTTGGGGGTGACATGTGAACATTATGATTCCATTTAGATTATCCAAACCAAACAACAAGTTAGAGTCTAATGAATTAACTTAAGCTACTAACTGGCCATGGATATGCTAGGTTGTGTATAGGGGAACTAGTCCCTAACACCCCCTACTACCCTTACGAGGCTCAATTGGGTTAGGGATTAGGTTCAATTCAATTAGAGTCTAATCAAGTCTAGGTTTCTAGATTAGGCATTCCTAGGGAAATTAGGGGCCGAGGGTAGTAATGGGGAGGTGAGATTAGGGTGTTGGACCCCAATTCCCCCACATTCTAGCCTTGAGAAGGCACCATGCTAATTGCACTAGAATTATCTAATCTAGCTACTTAGATCTCTCACTTAGGTTTAGGGAGATTGATTAAGATGTAGGAAGATGGGAGGCAACCTAGGGATCCAAGAATTGGACCTAGGGGCAAATCCCAAAATTCACACATATAAGCAATTTGCCTAAATTCCTAGGTGATCTCACACACAAACCAACAAGTAATCCATGGAGAAAGAGATGCAAATAGAATATAATCATTAACAAATGAAATTACAAAGTTTACATGTCATTTTCCCCCAACATGGTATCAAAGTAACATATTTTCCCCCAAACAGCCCACCCAAGGGGCCTAGCTACTCATAACAAAGCAAAATACAAAAAGAGAGGAGAAAGAGGTAGAAGAAGCCATGGAGCTCGGTGTAGATGAAGCAATCCTCCTCTCCAGCAGCTGTAGGACGTCCTCCTCCCTCCTCTAAGGATGAAATGGAGTGGGATGATGGTGGGAAGTGGATGGAAGGCTTAGATATGGGGGGTTATGTGGTGGAAATGGTGAAATGGAGTGGATTTGAGGTGGATATGGAGTGGAATGGAGTGGGTGGCGATTTAGGGAGCTAGGAAGGGGTAGAAGGTAGCTAGCCTCGTGCCCCAGCCGCCACCTAGGTATATATAGGTGTGGGGGAAGCACTAGGTTAAGTTAGGGGCAAAATGGGGAAAGTAGTGGAAAAAAGGCTGGATTATGTGAGTGGCACAGCCGTGGTGGGGGTACCACGGCCGTGGTGGGTAGGGTAGGCCACGGCCGTGGTGTAGGAGCATGGTCGTGGGAATTAAAATTGCACAGTTACAGGGTTTTTCTCAAAACGGCCACGGCCGTGGTGGGTTAACACGGCCGTGGTGGAGGTGGTGTGCCACGGCCGTGGTGGCTGGAACGGTCGTGGTGGTCCTGGTTGATGTGGTCGTGGTACTTCTCCACGACCGTTTTTCTCTGCTGCACCATGGCCGTTTTGTGGAGCACGGTCGTGGTGTCTTCCCATTGCATGGCTGTGGTGCTCTGCACGGCCGTGGTGCTCTCTGCTTCACTTGGATGTTAAGCCTGTTAATTTCTAAGTCATCTAGCACGGCCGTTCTGTGGTACCATGGCCGTGTTGGGTCCTGGATCAGCACTTTAACTTGGATCTTTGGCTTTTCTTGGACTTCTTTTCTTCAATTGATCTTTGGCCACTTGGGGTAGGTCGAGGGAGCATCGGACTTCACTTTGGGCCTCTCCAAGTGCAGAGGAACCCTAGGATCACCCCTTCTCTCTCTCTTCCATCAAGTGTGGTCCAAAAGCCTGAAAAACATGCAAATAATGTCCATAAGTGCATTTTATACAAATAAGCATATTAGGGGGAATGACATGCAATCTAATAGGTATAGATGTGATTGAAGAGCAGAAAGACACAAGATTAAGCCCTAAAATAGGGTTGAATCACTTTCACAAACACCCAGAGCTAGATCATGGTGTTAAACAAGGCTAGGGTGACCAAGTTCAGGAGTAGTAGATTCAAGTTTTGCAATCAATGATGACTAGGTTGCTTATTGCTAGATACTATAGTTCTTTTCAATTTTTCATTTTCAAAGAACCTCATGTAGTGAACAAGAGTTCAAAAAGCAATGTAATAACTTAGTTTCTTTCCACTGTTATTGACATTTTATATGGATCTGAAACATACTTATTTACTTGGATTATTATACATGCATTACACAATGTCTATTTTTCTTAGAAAAAAGTGGATTTTTGCATTTCCTTTATATTCTAGTAAGGAGGTGATCTCACCTCCTTACATGGACATTGAGCATCCCTTTGCCTAAATTCTTCACCACTACTTTGCAAACACCATATTTGCTAGGTCCACTTAGGGACAAAGGAAGGTCCAGTAAGAAAACCTATATTTCCTTTGGTCATTCTTAACCTCAGGAGGGGAGACACTAAATCTTGGATCGTTCTTCATTCTACATATGATGATAGTAAGAGGCAAGTTTGGAGAAACCCCCCAGTTAACTTTGGGGGCCCTGCTCACACCACTAGTCGTGCATCTCCCCCTCGAGGTCTCCAAAGCCAACACCCTCAAGATGACTTTGACACTTGATTCAAACTCATCAAGCAAGGCCACCTTTCACCAAGTACCAAGGAAGAGTGTATCCTTGTTGTACCATAGACAACCATATAAAGGAAAGGGCTCATCCTGACCCCATATTCCATCTACGAGGAGTGTGCCACCTTTGATGAATTGTAGAGGATGCAAAGGTTGTCCACAGGGAGAAGATGTTGAGGTCAAGGAAGAAGAAGAGGAGGAGGAGGAGGAGAAATATATGCCCTATACACTGTGCCAACACTTCCACCACATCCCCACTGATATGCAACCTTGAGATCCATAGCTCAGACACGTCTCCTTCTAGGAGATTCGTTCTCCACGGAGGGCAAGTACAAGATGTTCTATCCTATTCAGCAAGGGTGGCAACAATAATCGACCACACTAACTCATATCTAGAGTGTTCAAGAGCAGTTGCTTCAACAATTTACAAGGTGTTCAATAATGAGTGCCTTCTCCTAGTTAACCAGGAGAACATCCACACTAACCTACAGTGCATTGACTATCACCAGCAGACACTCTATGATCAAAACTGGACCCAAGAAAACTTTGCTATCTATCCTCATCCACTATACATGTCAACAGAGCCTTCATAGTTCACTGGAACCTTCTATACACCTGATCAACAATTCCATCGGGGACATTCCACCCACTACCACCACCATTCGGAGTATTGAGTATCTCTGTTCCACCTCTAAGTTAGATTTTTTACTATGAGGACATAGTGGATTTCAATCTTAGAGGTGATGAAATAGATTTCTTATTTAGTTTTTCTTATTTCAAGAAGTAGGATCCATAATCTACCTAGTGCAATAGTGGAGTTTAATTTATCATGATCATGTCGTATCAGTAAGCTTCATGCTCTCTTACAATGAACTTCTTTTTAATTAAAAGTGTTGCTTGAATGATCTATCTTGTAAGCTTAATTACTAAATCCTATACAACATCAACTCGAGGTATTTTTTAGGTCAATCAACTTGAGAACATCTTACATGAATGGAAAACTTAACCTATCCAAGGCTTTGCATGACGATGAGGTTTGAGCCCAAACCAACCAAACAATAACAAGATCTTAAATATGATTTTTTGGAAATAAACTCTAAGGTCACCCTATACACAAGTTTATATAAGAGGGATATATCATGGTTAAGAAGGCATCATCTCTTAGTCATGTGATTTCATCCACCTTTCATGTAATTTCATTCACCGCCACATGTTGATCAAGTAATTAACATTGCTTCCTCTTGACTTCATTGCATAGCATAGTAGATAGCATGTCATCCAGTTTCTTTCAAAATGCATAAGAATGTTCTAGTTGCTTCCTCTTGACTTCATGTCATTTCATTTAGTTGAAAAAATTTAGTTGCATAACAATGTTCATGTAGTTTGCATTTTCCTTTGCATAATGTACAACATGCATCTATTTAGATTTCTCCATGAATAAAGAGTAAAAGGATCCACATCCATATTCCTCCAAATGAAAAAAAGAAACAATCAAAGATAGTTAAAGTAAGCCCAAGCATGAATCATGTCTCATGCTAAAATAACAGGCCAAGGTAGAAAAAAAAAGAAATATAATGGGAAGGAAAAGGACGCCATGCACTTGATCTGAATTTTCCTTAAGGAGAAATTGAAAATAGCTTAAACATACACATCCTTTCACATACTTGTCATTAGGATGAGGCATTCATTACATTCATCATCCCATAAGAGTTAGTAGTAGGAATCATGCATGTTATTTTCCCCATAGTATAGGTGCATAATATTAGGCAATAAGAATCATTATTAAGTTGTGTTGCTTAAGATTGTTATTTCATAGCTACTGTGCTCTCTCTGTATGGTAAGCCACTCATATGTTTATTCTCCACATTCATTTATATATGGAGAACTAATTCCAAGGTAGTTGTGTAGGTAGATTAGAGCAATTTAGATAAGGAAATCACATGGTGCATCTAGAGCATTCTGTATCGACTATGATGTTATTGATCCTTATTGATAGTGTTTCATTGATCTTGTTGTGGATGTCTTTAATGAATTTATTTTTTATCATTATTGAGTAGTTGTTTGTTTAGTGGTTGGTAAGGGCCGGTTCAGGATCATAAGGTGGGGGTAATTGAGAAAAGTAATTCATAAGATTTGTCCTTCTGGTGATTCTTTCAAACAAATCTAAAGGTAGTGTTGCTCGAGGATGAGCAACATTCAATCTTAGGGGATTTGATGCATTGATTTTCAGATGCTTTTCACATGTTATTTTCTAGGCTTATTTATCATAATTGTACATTCTAAGACATGTTTATGCATTGTTTCTCATCATTAGCCTATGAATCACATTGCATCAAGTATTCATTATTTTTAATGAACCATGCTAATTTATTATCTATATTTCAGACTTATGTTACTTTTCCCTCTTTTTAGGTGATTTGAGCATGGAAATGGGAGCTCGGTGCTACTGATCCAGGTGTCAGTGGTACCGACAAAGCATGAATCTACAATAGGGGAAGAGGGGAATCTTGATTTTATGGAGACGACACTTGGTGCTACTAACAGGACACTCATTGATACAAAGATAAGCATCAATGATACCAAAGCCAGTAGTCGGTGTTGTCGACTCATGGTCCAAGGAGAATCAATACTCAAGATTAATTGTCTCAGTGCCACTAACTTGCATGTTAGTGGTACCAACTGGCATGTTGATGGTACCAACTTCAACATCTAGACCTCAACAAAAAGCATTTTGGTGATATTGACACAAATGTTAGTAGTATTGAAATGGTCCAAGAGTTACAAGTCAGGCAGAAACTTCATGCCATTAACACCCCATCGATGGTACTAATGCAACACGATTAGAGAAAATCTAAAACCAAGTCATATGCATCAGTTGCAACTTAACAAGGGACGCCTCTCTTATGACCTAGGGAGTGCAGCCACAAACAAATTATCATGCATTGTCACATATTAGTAGAGGGAAAAGTCAAGTGAGGAGGAGATGAGGAGATAGCTACCAATTGAATTCTCTGGGCACCCCTAGAGGATAGATTTGCACCTAGAACACTACTGATTAGGGTGTTCATCAAAGGGTATTGTTGAGATGACTTCTCTAGGGTTTTTAAATAAGTTTACTAGTGTTTAGCCTATTTTATCCTTCCTCCTCTTGCTATATGATGATGATAGTCATGCATGGTTAGACCCCATATTCTTTAGAACCCAGGAGTAGCCCAAAGTTGCATTCTATTTAAATTTCTTAGTTAGTAATTTATTTTCTTCAATATAGATGTGAATTTATGATATCTTTGTTGATTTTTTTATTTTTGATTATCATAATCATATTAATAGACTAGTAATTTCTTTAGAAGTGGGATTAGGAGTTGGATAAATCATAATTTCACATAGCCTATATCACAATTTGTGAGAAGGCTTACGTCTATGAAAGAATAATCTAGATATTTTATTAATGCACCTAAATAATTCCTAAACTACGATGAGAGTTGGGTTCTCTTTAGTTAGGTGGTGTACTATGTTGTGGGAGTTAGGTAGAGTACTATGTTTTGGGAGTGGGTAATACTTTCTACAGGTTTTTAGTCCAAAGTAAAGGGTGAATGATTACTAATAAAAAGGAATTTGAATGTATTGTATGTAACTTTCTAAATTTGATTGATCTATGAGTAACATTGGTTTCATGATCTCAGACAAGGATGGATATATTTAATCATCACTCATATGGCATCAAATTAGATCAGTACAACAATAATCCATTTGCAATATGACTTACATTTTATGTGCTAATAATTTATATTGAATAATATCTATTTATAATAGATTAAACTATACCAAACTACAAAGGTTCAATCTAATTTGATCTACCTCTCAACTTACTGATAGTTTGATCTTCTTTAGAAAAATTTGAAACCATAAAGTGTAGTCTGGGTCTAGATTTGTGCATCTAGATCGGACTAAACCAGACAATACATCCATAGTTTTTAAGTACAAAATGAAAACATTGGAATTTGCAACACATGGAAATATTTATGGGAGATTAATTTTGTGGATGAAACTTTGTTCTCTATCATTTTGCACACTTTTTCATGGGAAAAGGTGAGCCTACATTTTCTATAAATTATCCATAACATCACTTTTCTAACCAGACAATAATTTTAGTTTCTCATGCTCATAATGATTCATTCCTACACTCTTGTAATCTAGAAAAATTATATTACAGGAGGCGTCCTATACTTTTATATAGGAAGACTAATGAGAATTCAACATTTATCCTCAAAACCCCACCTTCTTATAAAATATAGTGGAGAGAAACACCTATTGTACATTTAAACATATTTAACTAGACGCCCTTGTTTGGGACATGACTAGGGTTTTGTAGTCAGGACTGGGTTAGTTAGGGTTAGTAAACATACATGGATTAGTCTGGTCAAGATTAGAGTCTCATTTTTTTGACAACTTAGTCTAGTTTTAGTCTACTTCTAGTCAACTTCTAGTCTGGATATGTTTGGATATCAAAATCCTAATCCAACCATGTTTGATATTGTATACCTTTATAGTAGAAAATTTGACTATAATGTTTTATCGACATTTGTTGATGTAAAAATGTACAAGTATTAATTTTGAAATCTATCTATAATCTGTCTATAATGATTTTTTGTCTTCATGTGTAAATTTTTTGTTCGATGTTAGTAATTTTGACAACCCACCGTGCTAAATGATATTTACTCAAAACCAAAAAGTCAATCAAACACTAATTAATTATATTACCAAAAAGGTAAAAAGTTAACCCAAATAAAAGTTATGAACATTCCATGGAAAACATGCACAAAGGCCAAACATCACATATATTTATGACAAGTAACTTTACATGAGTATCCATGGCCTAAGCCACAGCCTGTATACAAAATTCTTTTTTAGATTATTATAACATTTACATTCTCCATGGTGTATAACCAAAAACTCGAGTTGATATACATCATATACAAATATGCATGCCAAATCTGAGTGTAGTGGGATGACTCTATGACTCTAACATGAACCACACAAACCTCTCTACTTTGTTGGTCTCCAAATTTAGCCTCCTCATGGCCATGGGTCTGATAGCATTGTTGATCACCTACAAAGGTTCCCGTAAGGGCAAGCCTCAGCGACATCATATAACCTCTAATAACATTTATAACTTAAAGCATGTTATGTAATTAAATGAATCAAGGTAGGTAGTGTAACACATCAAAAATTTGAGTAGTGTGTATACAATGAACAAACATAACTTAGGTTACATGTACATATAATTACATAAGAAGTATATGAATCGCATGTGATACTAATAAGAAGACCAAAGCAATAGTCATCATTCAATTTGATTCACCAAATAATCGTAACAGCTATACTATATGACTGAGTTACACATTTTATTAAGCTCGGGATAGTTTAGGGTGTGCCACTCAAACTACTAGTTGACCATTGTGAAGTCGTAATCAGCCTCGTATAAGATCTAGGATGTCCGAAATACCAAGATATGTTCCCCTTGGCCATTACTTGTGACAAACTATAGTGTCACCACGGCCCAACCTACTAATGCTAACCATGGTTTGTCTTGGTTACACATTCCATGGAACCAAAACTATGATATAAACTCTCAGACTGAGTTACAACTATAGTTGATCTCAATTGCATCAAATCTGAGACATGGCTTCAGTCGGTCCCAAAAATTTTGTTGTCAAGATGACAGAGATATACCCTCCATGCATCTGCATATACTCAACATTATATGACTCTAAAATCCTTTTGAATCACTAGTTTCACTCTTTAACAAATTCTGACATTGAGATTGTTCTATGATCAATGGAACTACATGATTAAGGTTACACTTAATTAATTAAGAAAATTAAGTACTTTTGACTGCATCAATCAAGTTGCATACAAGATCATAAATTCTCTTATAATATAAATCATGGATTGTAAACTCATAAGGCTTAAAATGTATAAAATAGTTCTATGACTCTCAATCATAATATATGTAACCATCCCTAACCATAAAGAGCATCAAGCCTAAATTAGGACACATAATAGCCCATTATGTCATTTACACCATAGTAAAAATAACCTCCCATAAGAATCTCATTAGCATCCATAATTTTTCACATAGATTAGCAAAGCATAAACAAGGTATTACTTTCAGCCTAAAACTCCATCGGATATAAAATTATGCCATTTTTAATATTTGATCAAAGTATGACTAAAACTTAGCATGGATAGGAAACCTTCACTATTAAAGCCTCATTCAATTATTATAGAGACATTAAGGTAAACAGAAACCTTATAATCTTCATAGAATGATCTTCATACAATAAGGATTAACATGTAGATCAAATTTCCTTTCATTGGGTACCAAAACACCATAATACGACATTTTAAAGAGTTTTTACACTTGTATTTCAAATTTTCGTTTTTGCATGTTCAAAAAGGAAATTACACCTTAAAATAAAAAATGTACAAAGGGTTTAAGATAGATTAAAGGATTAGTTATACCATTTGACTTATGTAAAATAGTGTATAAAAGACCATCTTATAGCATATTACGAACTTGAAGAACAAGATTTATATTATGCATGTCATAAGTAGGCAAGAAGTTCATCAAATGTTATATCTTGCCTTAGAGTGAAATAAAAGGGAGTACCAACAAGAACCAAGAAAAAGAAGAGTAAAACCAGATCTTTGTCCTCTAAAAGCTCCAAGAAAGCTCCTTTCTACGAAGAGCAGGGTGTACCTAGAGTAAAGATAGAAGAATAAAGGGTTCTTAAACCATATTAACAAGTTTCTAACTTGTTGCACTATGGATATCGGCCGTGGTTGAGGAGAGAAGGGAAAATAGAAAGAAAAGAGGAATTAAAGGATGGATCATAAATGGTTAGGGTTGTAAATGAATTTCCCAAGCTATAAATACTTCAAATAAGCTTAATTATCAACTTGCATCAACACGTAAACTTTATTTAAGCCAAGGGTCAAGTTGGAGCTTTTCATCTGCCTAGGGGATTCCGCCACATTTTCCAGAAATACTTGGGTGGCAAATGATCCTCTAGATGGATGAGGGTGGGTTTATATAGGATAATAAGGGTGAAAAAAGGCCAACCTACCCTTAACTAATGTCTAGAACTTTCATCCATTCAACTTCCATCGACCCAGAACTACCACTGGCCTGAAACTTCCATCAACCCAAAACTTCCATTGACCCAAAACTTACATCGACTCAAAACTTCTTTCGACCCAAATTTTCATTGACCAAGAACTTCTACCCACCCAAAACTTCTGTTGACCTAGAAATTCCATCCACCTTTAACTTCCACCCACTAATACTTCCATTCACCTAGAAATTTCCATCGACCTAGAACTTCCATCCACAACATTTCCATCTCTCAACAACCAAAGGAGCCCCAAAACCTTCATCGATTGTCATCAACCAATGAAAAATATAGTCATCTTCCAAATATGGTCAAAAAATGTTTGATCAAGAAGAAAACACATACCAAGATGTACATGTATAAAAGTTGTACTTAAACCCTCAAGAGTGGAAAATTTTGTATATAAGCACTCAAAATGCACATATACTTGAAACTTGTATCAAATGAAGTGCAAGACGGTTCTTGAAATGCATATCTATCAAATTATTTTAAAATGTAAATCAAAGTTTAATTAGGGAATTAATAACTCAAATTAATATAATCAAGCACATTTTAGAATTAAGCTAGGTTAGAGGTCTTACAATAATGTTTAGCGAGAATGACTAATTCACATATTCAATTGCAACCATATTATGCTATTGGAATTGTTTGTATGGTATATGTTTGTTTCAATATCCTTGTTCGTAAGTCATTTTTGCGATAATGTTATAACACACACACTTGATAATGCTACTTTTCAAAATAATAGAACACTTCCAGTTTGATAACAAATGCCACAATTGTTACTTTACTTGGTTTGAGATCACAATTTTCATAACATTGAGCTAAATATTATTAATTTATAAACGATGAAAATTACACCATTATTTGCATTTGAAACACACTTATGATGTGAACTTTTTCTAAGGAATAAATATAATATGCAATGTTGTGCAGATACTTCCAGAGTATAGTAATCTCATACTCTAACTTAAATGATAACAAGCCAACAAAGATAGCTAAAATCCTCAACACAAAGAGAATGATGTCACATATTATAGTATACAAAGTGTGACGTCGATCTAATATTGTTCAATTCTTAACAAGAGTACAAACATTACAACTAGAACTTCAAAATATTCAACAAGCTATGTAATGAAGTGAGACAAAGAATGATCATAAAGTACAACATATATCTATTGTGCAAAAACATGTGACGTCCATTCATTGACATTAGCATCAATGCCTTGTCAATGGAATAACTCAATCGTGAACAACTATTTCATTTGATTGAGAGCTTCCCACTTGACGAGGTTTTTAATTCATCAATCGTCCCTATTGATGTTGGTAGTCACAAAGGGCATCTCACCAAACCTAGCATGCAAAATGGCCATGCATTGTTCCTGTAAGGAGTGAGACCTAAGACGGGATCCATTCCTTACTATATTTATGAAAATAGTGCATAAAACTCCTTTCATACAGAATTACATAATAATAACCATCACATAAAAGGAGTGCACAATATTTTCTCAAATAGATTGGTAAAAAGAAATATGGTTTGTGGAAGCAAAAAAATAAAGCTATCTATTACGAACTTCTTATTTAAGTACAACATTGGGGCCACAAAAGTAAACTAATGAGACATGATTCTAAACTAGTAGGATTGGTTTATGGTGAGTAACATGCCCATATCAGAAGACTTCCTAAATCTAGTCTTGAACAATGCCTCCTACCTTCTAAACCTCAGGTTATGCAACCTTTGGGTGGGTTGAAAGTGACACCTAGAAGAAGGAGCAAACAAGAGAAAGGACGTCAACAAAGTTGTTCATCTACAATATCATAACAACTAAGCAATACTTATGGCAAAGTAAGATGAATGTTAGATATATCAATAAAGAGATATTCAAGAGAGAAAGTTTTAAGAGAATTAACAAGTTAAAATATGAGGCATTTATCAAAAAAGATATGATCATAAAAAAGGATTCTTGCCATATAATAACATCAACAAAACAAAATCAATGCATGTAAAACAATTAGACTATTTTTATTTAGGTAGGATTGAGACCCATAAAATCTCAAGCCCAATATTTGGGTGGAAACACACATACCTTGGGCGGAATACGAGCATTGTGTGTGTGTGTTGTATATATATGTATATATATATATATATATATATATATATATATATATATATATATATATATATATATATATATATATATATATGAGTGTATGAATGGAATATGCGCACTCCGAATGGCATACATACGTCCAAATATTATGAAAGTACATATGTACTACTACTACAAACAAACTTAGCCTATTGTACATGCATGAAATATTAGCAAGAAATAAATTTAGTCATTATCAATTTGATATTAGTATAGATAATGATATCTCCAAATATTTAATACATATAGGTCAGAGGACCTTCATTCATAACATATCATGAAGTCAATATCAAATCATGAAATTGTATCAATAAAAAAGTATTTTCAAATAGATCAATAATGTTCAAGGATTAAAATAAGATATGCCTCATATGGGAACAATTTATTGGACATATTAGTATTCATAGATAATCAGGAAGATGCACATACCTTGACTTGAGTATTTAAATTGGAGACCAATATTCTGCCCTCACAAGCCAAGAGTCACCTCACACCTATATATAATGTTTTGATACATACATTAGGGTTCAATAATGTTATATAGGATGAAACACTAGAAATCCAAATCTTTGGACAAAAAAATCCTAGATTACTTTATGATATCAATCTAGCAAGAGGGTTCAATGTTACTGATTATATGTCTGATCCAAGTTTTTAGTTTTTTCATTATAATTTTCCCTAAATTATTAATAAGAGAATAAGAGAAAGCAAAACCATAAACCATATATTTAATATTTTGGAATTAGGCCATGAAAATCATACCAAAAGATGAATATAAGTCTTACGATTCCATATCATATTATTTTTATAATTTTTGGAACTTCCAGTAAAAATAATTCATAACATTCATATTCTTTATTAATTTATTTATGAACTAAAAAATGCAAAAGGACCACATTAGCCTTGGGAAAGCATTGAGGACTTTAGATTGTGACAAGGTATAAATGTCTTATAAGATATATATATATATATATATATATATATATATATATATATATATATATATATAGGGTAGCAATCTAGTGAGAAATATCCTATAGTGAGAGCATGAGAGGCATTTATATAACTACAAATTAGTAACTATTTTTTAAAATCCAACCGTATAGATGCAAAAGCATCATTTCATTTACCTTCCCACAAAAAATCATTGCAATCGGACATTATTTACATGTCCATATGTACAATATACACTTTTTACATCCAACGGTCAGCCTGAAATTCAATATAGAGCGTCGAAAAATATTTGGTTGTTGTGAATGATCTACAAATTGGATGGTGATAAAATTTTATATCAAGGTAGATATTAAGGTATACTTGTAATCTGTATGGTTGGATTATGAAAAATTGATCTATGTGGAGAGTTATTCAAATGCCTCTCATGCTCTCACTAGATATGCTTCTCACTGGATAGTTGCCTTATATATACACATATATATACATATATATACATATATATATATATATATGTATGTATGCATGCATGTATGTATATATATATGTATGTATGTATATATATTAGTGTCCATGAAAAAAAACAGAAGCACATCAATTGAAAATAATGTTCGTGTGAGAAAATTGATAAATGACAGAGACAAGGATGCAAATTTATAATTTACCCCTGGTTCATCTTTGCTTCTCCACTTGCATGCCATGGTAGTGGCCCTAAGATGTGAAGTTTGGAGCCAAATTGGATGAAATGAGATCAGACACAATCTGGTGATTTGGTCCAAACACAAATGAAGAAGAGGGTCCCAAGAATCTTACCCTTGAGAGAATTAGACCAGGGGAGAGTGATTGTGTATACTCATCACTAGGGAAGAATAGACTTGAAGTCTATTACCTAGTGGAAAAGCAGGAGATCGGAGGCACAATTGAAGTTGTAGAACACTTACATGTGAGGAGATGGATCTTATTGTCTGGTTATATATGGGATAGGGTATTAGGATTTTTGTAATGTAGCTTTAAGAAGCTTGGGCCACAAGATTTGATAAAATCTTGAATATTCAAACATAAGATTTGAGTAAGGTATTAGTTAGTGTAGATTTTCTTAAGGAATCCAATGGAAATATAATTCCAACAAATGATGGAGTGTGGAGGGGGAAACAAGATTTTAAGTATGATGTGTTCAGACTAATTGGTTTCCTATTTGGCATAAGGTAGGTGACATTGCGTCCATCATCAGATCCTTGGTCCAAGGTGAGGAGTGAGTTGTGCATCTGCTAAAGTCAAATTCTTCATTGCAACATGAAAAAATTATTTCCAAATTATAATTTGACTAAAGTGATGTATAAATGTTTCCCTTTTTCTTTCCAAATCAAATTGGGAGAGTACTTAATGTCCAAATAAAGTGAAACTTGGTGGGTTAACTAAATAAAGGGGTTAGGAGTCTGGTTTTTTTGTTATTTTTGGAGTTTGACACTCTAAACCTATCATCACTTAATTTTATGCCTAAGTAATATTTTTAACATATTAATTTATTCCCTTAACATTTGATACTCAAATTTTATGTGTGACTCCTTCTTAACCATACCTATCCATAGGAAAAAAATACAATATTTATTTTGAACGTGAATCCTACAATGTGGTGAATTTGTGCAAATAGGCCCAAACTAGTATATTATTCATATTTCTTGTATTAAAGCCTCAAATAATTGTTTTGTTGGTTAAAACTCTATATTTGAATATTGATAACACCTTAATGTACTCTAAATTCAGAAAAGGGTTCAAAATAAAAGATTATATGGTAAAGGGGAAAAAGTGATGTTTACCTAAGTTTGGGTATGTTAAAACTATCCACTCCTTTAAGGATTTCATTCCCAAAATCTCAAATAAAGAGTGAGGGGTGAGTCACAAACATTTCTTCTCTGAGCTCCCAAGTTGTTTCCTTCAAACCATTATACTTTCATTGAACTTTGACTAGTTCAATTTCTTTGTGCTTTAGCTGCTTCACTCGGGAGTAAAGGATCTTCACATGATACTCCTTGTAGGTAAGATCTTCAAAAATCTCTATAGGCTCTATTGATAGCACATGGGTTGGATCCATAACACATTTCTTCAGAACATACAAATGAAAAACATAGTCAATTTTATCATAAGTAGGGGTAATTCCAAATGATATTCACACTCTCCAATCTTGTCTAACACTTCAAATGGTCCCAAATAATGAATACTGAGCTTTACCTTCACCTTGTATCTTGTAATGGACCAAAATTGTTTTTATCTTTAAGAAAACATAGTCCCAAACTTGAAATTTCACATCATTCCACCTCTTATCAGCATACATCTTCTATAGATCATATGTCGCATTCATTTGTTTCCTAATTAGACAAATCTTGTCCTTCATTAGTTGCATGTCATTGGTCTTCACAAGAGTATGGTCACCAACATCCTCCCAATGTGGAGGGAAATGATAGGGCCGGCCATAGAGAGCTTTGAAGGGTGGCATACCAATGTTTTCTTGGTAGTCATTATTATAAGAAAACTTGGCCAAAGGGAGATATTTGTCCCAAACACCTCCCCAGTCCATCATACAAGCTCATAAAAGATGTTTTAGTATTTCAATTGTACTCTCAGACTATCGGTCTGAGGGTTCTAGGAAGTACTAAAATGTAGATATGAGCCAATGTCTTCTTGAATATGGATCCACGGCTAGAAAGTAAACTTAGGATCTATATCACACACTATAGATTTTGGAACACCATTCAAACAAAATATCCAATCCTCATATATCTATGCCATGTATATGGTCTTATAAGGTATGAAATTCATAGACAGACTATCCAATCCATGTATATCTATGCAATGTATATGTTTTAGAAGGTAAGAAATTCTTGGAGTTGGTAAGTTGATCTATTGATAACATCCAATTTTATGAATATAGTGTGCTTATGTTATTCTAATTTTGTCATCTTTACCATGTTTCATCTAGATTTTATTGTTTTGACAAGACTTCCCAAGAATTATCACTTTTTCCATACTTTGAACATATTGTAGAACCCAATGGTCGATTACATATAAAGAATGAAGTCACTATAGTTGTGTTTCTTAGTGATCAATGAGAGTCACCATAGTCTGGTGGTCAATGTGTGTTCCTTGACTGAACACCCCATCGGCCGATAAGTCTCGCACCATGCCAACAATCGATGACCCCTAACTCCCCTGCAGTCGAAGAAGGACCCATACTCTACGACCAACACACCTCACGATTCCTCTACGGTCATCAAGCCCAGACTCTTTGTGACCGATGGAACTCCCCACCTTAGTGACTGCAACTGCCAATCACCCTCAGTGGTCTCTACAATCTCTGCACCCTCTACAACTAAAGGAATACTTAAGTTGGTTAGAAGAGCCTATAAATATACTTGCAATTTGTACATGAAGGGGGTCACGACATTGAGGAGATGACGAAGTGCTTCTACACTCTACACTTACTCATCATCCTCTCCATTGATCTTGGATCTCTGAAGACAAGAGTCAGAGGAGAGAGAAGATTTTTGTTTTTGCCATCATCCTCGACTTGTCCTTTGCAAGGAGGACCAACTGCTCACTATCACCCACGTCAGATCCATATCTAAAGACAAGTGCGCCAATAGTGGTCGTTTGGGACCATTGTTGGTGTATCCCCTTTCTTCCCTTCTAGATTTATTCATATGTGTGTGTCCACTTTGTTGTTATCATTAATATCTCTTCATTTGCTTAAATTCATTATGCTACTCGCTAACATGTGTGTCTAAACTCAAAGCTTGGGTTAGGAATAGTCACTAAGGCTCTCTCAATATGTATATACTTACATCCTTCTTAGCGAATATTATATCCATCTGTTTGGTCTTAATACTTCATTGTATGATTAGCTACCATCTGGTGATGTTTGATTGTTAGTGCCTCGAAAGAGTAACACCAATCTTATCTAAGTGTTTTGAAGTTGCATGAATGCATGAAAATGTTGGAATTCTTAAGCTAATGGTCATATGGTTGTAATTGTGATTGTTTGTTTGCCATCCTGAGAGAGAGACAACCTTATAATCTAGATCTATCCTGAGCTTGAGAGAGGAGGGAATAGACATAAATGGTAATTTCTTATAAAATTTAGAGTCTGATTACTCTAGATCTTCTCCTTTTTGGACGTGTGATTTATGTTTGTCAACATTTTAGCACCGTTGTCAGAGATAAGGCAAATAAAACTGTTAAGAACCCCAACCTACTCACTATACACCAGTACCTCGAGTGTAGAAATAGACTCGACTGTACTACTTATAAACCTGCTATATCAAACTACTTGGAATACTTCATTTTACACGTCCAGTTTTCTAACTCAGCTGTGTGAATTGTTTAGGTAGCTTGGAGAGAAGTAGATTTTAGCGATCATCTTACCATCCTCTCGCAACATCATGTCGCGTCGTAGAGGAGGACATACTGGAAGTGACCATAATTTGAGGGTACGTGGAGAATATTTGACCCCCGCCAGAGACTGAATCTAAACATGAGGATGGTTACTTTGATGGGACTAAACAAGATCGCATACTGATACCTCACAACCAACCTCATGGAGAAGATGAACGTGAGGAATGATGTAAAGATGATGATTGCAAGGAATGATGCCATGATGAAAATCATTGTCATTAAGTCAGAAGAAACTAGAGGAACCATCGTGAGCACAAAGATAATAACCACAATAATGAAGAAGATGACGATGGAGGCCCTTCCTTCTGAGACCTAGCAGCTATGAGGGAAAATGAGTCAATATTCCCCATTGTCATTCCAAGATTTGATGCACCCAACTTCAAACTAAAACCAACAATCATTGCCCTGATTCAAAACAAGTATTTTGGAGGAAATTCTAGAGACGAGAACCCCTACCATTATCTTGATGCCTACAAGAACATATGTGACACTGTCAGATGAGGAGAACTCCACAAGAAGTAATATATTGCAAGGGTTTCAACTTCTCCCTAAGAGACAAGGCACTATCATGGTACCTTTCTTTACCCGATATGAAGATTAATGGTTGGAGAACCTTGGATGATGCTTTCATCACCAAGTTCTACCCAATAGAGAAGACCCTCTAAAACGGGAAAAAGATAAATGGATTCACGCAGAAAACTTGTATTAGGCATGTGAATGATTTTAGGAGTACCAGAGGGACTGCCCACATCACAATTATGACAAAGGCCACATAGTCACAACTTTCTGTAACAGTCTTACTTCTATTGAGAGAACTTCACTGAACACCACTGTAGGAAGCGATTTCCTAGGAAAAAAACTTGAAGAAGACTATGAAGATTATTGAAAACATGGGTGCTCTATAGGAAGGAATGGATTTTAATAGAGGAGATAGAGGTCCAAAAAAAAATACAACATCTAAAGGGCCTTCTGTTGAATCAATGGCTTTAGAAACTATATATCACTTCCCAGATTTAGAAGATTGTTATAGATGTCAAGCAACTAAAGGACTCTGGAAGCAAAGGAAAGAGACATGTAGAGAAAGTAATGAAACATGTTACATGTGGCAAGGGACGCCATGGAATCTATAATTGCATCTACACTCAACCTGAAGAGGAAAGTGAGGAAGAAGAAGAGACAGAAAATGTCTCCTATGTTAATTTTAAGAGGCCAGATCACCCTGGTTTCAACTATGGAAATAAGGATGCAGCAAAAAACTCCCATCAACTAAGTGGTTCGTCTAAAACACTAGTAGGATTTGGGAGAGGGGTAGGACCAACCACGTTCACTAGAACCACCAACTACCAGCAAAATAAAAATAACTACCAAAACCAAGGGTAAGGTCAAGGCCAAAACAAGAACACATACAGGAAAAATCAAGATCAAGGCCAACCTAAAAGTAGCAACCAGCCTAACATGATGGTTCTATTATTTTATTTCACAAAAAGGCAAGCCTCGGTGAATTACCAATTGACACAAAGTGCTATCACCAACTCAGGTGTCTTAACCTCAATGCAGACCCAAATGGCTGATATGTAGTTACATCAAAGACAAATTGACAAATAGTTGTGACAACTATTTGGACTGATAAAGAACCCTCAAGGAAAGATCCCCTCTAATACATAGACTGTAAAAATGGCCACCCTCCTCTCTGGAAAAGTATTAGAAAAATATAAAGGGGAGAATGATAGAGAAAATGACTCTAGTGAAAAGACACAACCTAAACCAATTATGGTGGAAAAAGTGCCTTAGGAGGAAGAGTCTACCAAGAAACATAAGATGTAGGAGAAAAGGAATGCCTGAAACTTCATCTGATGAATACCCTCCCTGAGTTTATATTCCTTCTCATCCTTCTCAACAACCATTGGATGCTTCTGGTGATAAATGGCAAGGAAAAGACTGTGGTCTTGTATAACAACTCTAATTTAGCCTTCACAATAAATAAATATACGAACACGACTACACCAAGGACCCCAATGGAGGAGAAATCAAATACATGTGTGGAAGATATAATAGATATGATTTGCAAGTTTGGCAAGGGTATAAGTTTGTTAGCAAAAAAATACTTCAGATGGACAAAGTTCTATCACAGGAGTCCACAACAACTCATTAAATCAAATGACTGTGGTTTGCATTGTGTAAAGTGGATGTCAGCTTTAGTGCTGAAGGACGTCAAAATAGAAAGCTTGCAACACAAATGTTATCATGCACTACGAGGGGAATATGCTGACATGCTACTACAGTCCAGATGGGCTATCTTTGAATAGACAAATGAAGGATGAATCTGGCTCATTTATTCCTAACATTTATCTTTGACACTCGGGGACAAAGTGCATCACAAGTTTGGGGGGGGGGGGGTTATAAACAGGAAAGAAAGGTACTTTCTTTCACTACCTTTCCTCATCTCTTAGGATTCAATCCTTTCAATTTTAACTATGAACATAGCCCCCCCCCCATTTTGGAGGAATATTTTGAAAAAAATAATTGCATTTTCTTTCATAAATAGATCATTTGCAACAGGCACAAGTTTTGGGATCCATTTTTCAAGGATTTATACAATTTTCCCACCTTTAGACTTGTTTGTCATTCTTCTACTTAATAGTGTAATCATATCAAGAGTGGTGCAGATGGGATGCTAACTCATATAAAAAACAACAACACAATACTACACTTCTTAAGATATTCTTACAACAAAATATTGTGGAAAGTGAAAGAACACTATTGAATCTATCAAATCCCAGGAAATAAACTCAATCTACCACACTCCCAACCAATCACCCTAGACTTGCAGTATCTGTTGGAAAATATACATCTCCATCAAGACTGGGAAACAACTACCCCTTCCAGTTCTAAAAAAATCCCCGCACTGAGATTAAAAGAAGCTTGGAAACCCAAAAAACATAACTATAAATTCTATTTCCCCAAGCCTATGAGAAAAATAAAAGCCAAGAGGGATAAAACCATGAGATTTGTGTCTCGAAATATGTTGAAGGACTTATCCTAGTCCATGTATTACTGGACTCAAGAATGCAGATATGTCATGCCCAGTAGTAGAGTCTAGAAGCCAACTTTTACACACCTACACTTTGAAGGGACCTCCACTTGACATTGCATCAGGGCCTAATTGGGTGATATTATCTTTATGACAACAATATGGTTGAGTGAACCCAAGGAGGGCAAGAACACACACTAAAACCTTAGCCTACCCTAACACAATAGCTAGGATTCCATCTAATAAATGTCAGGTGTGAAAGCTACCCCTAGTAGGAACCATTTACGAGTATGGATAGGAACCAAGGCCAGGAGGCTATTGCAAAGGAGAGTCCTTTACTACAAAAGGTAGTGGTAGGTGCAAAATTTTATTCAACTCTAGAAATAAGGAGATAGAATCAGACCTCAGTAGGTGAACCAAGCTAGAAACAAGTATTTTGCTCTCAGGATGGCATAAATTTGTAGTAGCGTGTTTCTCAAAAGAAAACAACCTAATCCCATCACTCGATGCTTTGTTTCTATTTATTAGCTTGAAAAAATGCTAGATTCTAAGTTTGGGGGAGTAGATAACTTCCAATTATGTGGATATTAGTGTGATTATTTTATTCCTATTTCGTCATCTTTACCACATTTCATCTAGATAGTTTTTATTGTTTTGACAGAACTTCCCAAGACTCACCACTTTTCCCATACTTTGAATAGATTGTAGCACCCAACGGTTGATGGCATATAAAGAAGTAATTCACCATAGTTGTGATTCTCAACGACTGATGAGAGTCGCCACAATTTGGCAGTCAATGTTCATTCCTTGACTGAAAACCCTAATGACTGATGATTCTCACACAATCTCAACAACCGCTGACCCCCAACTCCCCCATGTTTGAAGAAGGACCCATACTCAGTGACCATTACACCTCACAATTCCTCTACAGTCACCAAGCCCAAACTCTTTATGACTGATGAAACTCCCCACCTTAGTGACTACAACTGCCAGTCACCCACAACGATTGCTACATATCTTCACCCTCTGACTGATGGATTACTTAAGTCAATTAGTAGATCCTATAAATAGACATGAACTTCATCCATGAAGGGTGTCACAATATTGAGGAGATGACGAAGTGTTGCACACTCTACACTCACCTATCATCCTCTACATTGATATTGGATCTTTGAAGATGAGAGTTAGAGGAGAGAGAAGATATGCATTGTTGTCATCATCCTCTACTCGTCCTTTGCAAAGAGAACCAACCGCTTGCTATCACCCACGTCAAATCTAGGTTTGAAGACAAAGTGCACCAACTATTGTTGTTTAGGATCATTGTTGGTGTATCCCCCTTCTTCCCTTCTAGATCTATTCATCTGTGTGTACCCACTTTGTTGTAATCCTTAATGTCTCTTCATTTGTCTAAATATATAATGCTACTCGCTAACATGAATGGTAAACTCATTGCTTGGGTTGGGAGTAGTTTCTAAGGCTATCTCAACATGAATATACTTACATCCTTTTAAATATATATGTACTCTTAGCAAATATTATCTCCATTTGCTTGGTTTTAATGCTTCACTTGTATGTTTTAGAGTTGCATGAATGCATTAAAATGTTGGAATGTTTAAGCTAATGGTCATATGGTTGTAATTGTGATTGTTTGTTTGCCATCTTGAGAGAGAGACAACCACTAATCTAGATCTATATTGAGATCAAGAGAGAAGGGAATAGACATGATGATGATTGCTTGTAATCCTACTAAGGGTATACAAAGGGTTTGATTATTACATGTTGGTGAGAGATCTTAGTAGGTGGAATTGGATCCAAGTTCAACATCATTCCATAAGGAACACCATCTTAATCTACCCCTTTCATTTGGCGTATCCAAGTCAAGATTTTACATTCTTATCACTTACTATTAGTTGTCCCTATGGTTCGACCACGATACTACCTCGGACCCCATATAATAGTTGTGGGAGCCTGAGTGTCGGGTTATAAACTTAAGAGTCTAAGTACTCTAGATCTGCTCCTTTTTGGACGTGTGATTTAAGCCAGTCATCTACCACAACCCATATTGCATCAAAACCACTTCTAGATTTTAGAAATCCAGTCATGAAATCCATCATAATGTTTTCCCACTTCCACTCTGGTATTTTGAGAGGCTGAAAATATCCACCGACTCTTTGATGTTGTACATTTACTTGTTGATAGGAAAAACATTTTGCAAGAAAAGTAGCATTGTCCTTCCTCATATTTCACCACAAAAAACTTCTTTGCAAGTCCTTGTACATATTGTTGGTTCCAGGGTGAATTGTATATTTGGATCCATGAGCCTCACTTAGCACTTTCTGTCTTTAATCATCTAAATCAAGTATCCATAACCAATGAAGAGAACATATATCACCATCAACACTAATAGAGAATTTTGATTGTGGTTTTTTAGTTAAGGATTTCATCTCTTCAAGGTTAGGACTAGTGCTTTGTGCTGCAAGAACCTCAAATGGCCATGAGGGAGTAACCAAAAGACTAGCCATGTGAACACACATCTTATTCACAATAGTATCATGAACATCAACTTTCAAATCAAGTCTCCATCTAGAAACATACTCCATACTTCTCCACACAAAAAATGGAGAAAAGGGAAAACAACATCCTTCTTATGACTAAGGGAATCATTGAATACATTAGCCTTCCCAAGATGATATGTGATTATGAAATCATAATCCTTTGAATATTCCATCCACCACCTTTGTCTCAAATTCTAGTCCTTCTATGTCATAAGATAGCAAAGAATTTTATGGTCAGAGAAAACCTAATCCTTCTATAGATAAAACTTTGTACTCCATAAAGATAATGTCTCCAAATCATGAGAGCATGAACAATGGCTGCAAGCTCAAGGCCATGGATCAGTTGGTTCTCTTCATTCAACTTCAGTTTGTCATGTCCTTTTTACACAAGGATACAACCTAATCCTTCTATAGATGGATCAACATAGATGACATAAGGCTTTCATGCAATGGGTAAGAACAAAATAGGGACAATAGTCAAATAGGCCTTCAGTTCTAGAAAACCCTTTTTGCATTTTGGGGTCCAGGAGAACTTAGCATCCTTGTGAGTCAACTTGGTTAGAATATGAGCTAGCTCAAAAAAATTCTTTATTAACTGTAACAACCCATTTTCAGATCAACCTTCTACTTAGGGTTTACTTTAATGATTACTTAATTAAATTGATCATTATTTAATTTGATTAATGATGGTGGTCTAATTATGATTATAAAACCTAATGAGAAACTCTAACCATACTTATACTTTGAATAATTAGTGTTTGATAAGTGTAAACCCTAGTCATCAAAATTAGGGTTTTGGGAGCATATGAATACAAAATTTGATAGATATAGTGGTGTAGTAAATAATTTATAGTATTTTCACCATAATTATAATTTATATCAAAATTTATAGTTTAGGTAACTGAATTATAATTGTTCTTATAATAATAAAACTTTTAAATATTTGCTGACATGTTTATCGATCAAATTTCCCCAGGACAAACTCACACGACCATACTTTCAGGCTAAAATATAGCAGTATAGTATTTGAATTTCATTTTTTTTGGTACATTACATTAATCTAAAATTTAAAATTTGTCTTGAAAACTCTGTTTTAGACATCCTTTTAGATTTTCATAATTTTTGTATGATGTTTTAGTTTTACAGATAGTAGTGTTATCCAAGTTTCATATCAGTAACAACTCGACCGACCATGCTACAGACTGTAGTAAAATAGTGTCATTTTTTATTTTATTGTCGGTAATGTTGAATGATCTAAATTTTTTACTGTGTATCTGAATTTTTTTCTCAAACAACATGCTAAACTTTCATAATTGTTGGTGGAGATTGTCCTATGAAGTAAATGATTTTCAATAACATCTGATTATGATAGAAAAATATGTTGAAATAAAACAAAGTGCAAAGAAAGGTAAATTTGCAATTTCCCTAAGCATCTTAATTTCTATTTATGGGTAAACTACACCCAACGAGCTATCATATTTCATGATTTAATTCAAAGGAAATGAAATCCTTGAGAGAGAGGGAGAGATAGGGTTTGACTGAGGGAAAATATGGAGATGTTGACCTAGGGATTTATCATCTGATAATTGATGAAATCAAGTAAGTTTAGCTTCTTTAGATATACTTTCATGGTGATTTTTCTCTGGAATGTCAACATTCTACCCCTCCTCTTATTTGATTTGAAATAATATCAAATCATCGTCTCTTCTCGCCATTTCTTTCCTATTCTCGATTTCTAGGGCTTTTGATTTGGGAGGAAGAAGAAATGGATTCAAAAGCTAGAACCTTGGTGGATTTCTAGAGATTCAGAGTTTGACATACATTTTTTAAAGTTCTTGTCACCTTAGGTGAGTATTTTTCTCCTATTAAGCTCTCTAATCATGTTGAAAGCCTAATTATATCTGGCTAAAATAATCAAGATCATTACTAGTACTTGTGTGCGATTTTACAATTATTGGGATGTTTTTGGGGAAATAACTATTGTTGATTTAGTTCCTTTCTCATTAATTTTTATTTTCCTAGTTCTTGATCTATTGATTTAAGATATATGGAATGTCTAATGGATAGAGAAATATATTAATTCATACCAGTTTTTCTTAAAATTCAGTCATAGCAGATATTCTTGGAAATTTTGTTGATATGAATTTAATCATATTTGGGCTCAATAATCATGAGTTGCTCAGCTAAAATTTCCAATCCTTACTTGAATTGAATATGTTATGTGCATGAGGATTAGTATATGAGGGTTTGGTATGGAGACAATTCATGTCTAGTATTAATGTTGAGGGATGGACTCAAATGAGTCAATAATCATAATATCCCTGTAAATGATTGTTTGATTGTGTGGTATGGAATCTAGGGTTTTCCTTATGTCTTGAATAGACTCAATGAACCTCTATACACCTTGATGAGATTAGTGAATGATATGATTTTTCTTATGTGTTGAACTAAGATGATTTCTTGAAAACCCTAGATGTTTAGTACTAAGACGAGTATGAGTGATAAAGCTAGAACTTATATGTAATGCTATAAACGTGATGAAATGCTTAAGTGTAGGCACTGATACTTCAATTGAATATGATGAGTCTTACTAATATGATATAAGCCTGGTGCATCTATTTTAGTATAATTTATGGAATAATGAGTAAATACTCACATGAATGTGGGTCCTTTTGCCACATAATAATAAATTGGGAAGGATGGTTAGAGATTATGATGTAAGAGTATGTAACATGATCCATTCTTTTAATCTAAAGTGAGTAGTATTGTAAGGAATTGAATGATCATTTTTAATTATGAGAATACCATTGAAGTCAATGACATTGTACATTGATCTAATTACAAGAAAGGGAATGGACAAGAATGAACCAAATGGTGATGAAAAGTTAAGAATGAAATCAATGAAATGTGTATGATGAAGTATATAGTATATTTAATTTAACTACATGTGGGTTGACCTAAATTGATTGAAATACATTAAAAACAAAATATGAAGGATTTTAGAGAGAGAAACTTTATTTATTAAGTAAACTTAGAATGATTAGTTCCTAGAGTAGTAGTGAACATGAAATAAAAGAAGATAAAACTAATGAATATGAAATAAAGGGGAAATGATCAAAATTCATAGAGGATCTAAGAACCTAACCTTGACCTTAAAATAATGAGCTATGTGATGCTAATGAATAATGATTTCAACTGAGAGATTAAGGAATGCATACAAGTATAGTTTAATTAAAATATGAGATGAGATTCAAGGACATGAATCGTTTTATAAGAATGTGTGCTTGGATTGTAATTGTTTTTTAGGATACTTGTATTATGAGAATGGCCTTATATGATGAGTTTCTAATTAGATGACTTATGTGTTGAATAGTATCCCTAACTGAAGAGTACTAAATAGTATGTGATTAGTATTAAGTGTATTACGCACATTCATGATTTAAGATTTATTTATATGTATAGTAACTTAATGAAATAAGCATATGTTTTATGAAAAGAATGTATATATCATGATGAATGACATAAGATGTATATATGCTTATATTTTTGCTAGTTCTAATGTCCCTGTGAATATTTTTTGAGAATGGTGGTATATAATGAATTGATAAGAAATATGTTGAGATTGAATTTAACATGCATTGACTACATTTGAAAAACCTTGATGATGGTAAATGCTAGATAATGAGATTATTTCTCAGGCTCAAAGCCCATTGATGATGATTTCTATGATATGATGTAGAAATGGAAAGAATCATATGTGTTGCAAAATTGCATGTTGTTTTGATTATTGTTTTAGTCATTATCTCTCTTGATAAGCCTGATCTTCTGTATGTCACTCTAATTATATGATAATATACACATTTGATAAATTATGATTGAATCTTCTTTAATATGAGTAAAAAGGATTGATAACAAATGGAATAATGACAAATCTATTTAGGTGCCATGATCACCGAGAGTTTCCCCTGAGTGCCACACTAGGGAAATGAAACAAATCTCCTTGTAGTAATCAAAGTATTATGAGAAGGATTTCCAAAGTGTGGATCAAGACCTTAAAGGTTATACCACCAGGATTTAAGAGTAAGTCATTTGATGTGGATATTGCCCTAGATCCTTTGTTGTGAAAGTCTACATCCATGAGGAATAGACTTTGATGAAATGTGTAATGACCATGCTTCCCGGTAACCCCCAATTAAGGAAGACCAAGAAATCAGAGGCATTATCCCAAAAATAGGATCAATGGTTTTGCAAATAATAAAAAATAATTAATAAGTTCTATGAAAGACTTAACTAAAAACTGGAATAAAAATTTACTTTCACATACCTTCAGAAATAGGAAACTGAGACTTCTACCCATAGTAGAGTTCTATCTAACTAAATCCTCCTTGATAATTTAACTTTAATCTTTCATAGGTTCCATTTTACTATTTGTCCAATTTCAGATATTTCATAAAACTCTGACAAACAAAATGTGTCAATATAAATGAATATACTGGTATGTGGGGACAAACAAAACATTGCACATAAGCTTTTACAACCTAATCATATCAAGTAGTTGTTAACAACACAAAATTACATTTTCAATGTGATTTTCCAAACACTTTTACCCATCCTCTGGGATACCCTCTCTTAGGGTTTAGTGCTTGCAAGGGACTTAAGGCTACCTTCTCCATCCTGAGCTTATTACCTAGGGTCACCTCTTTGTGTGCCCAATGGTCTTCCCTCCGGGGCTTGACCACTTCAAACCTTCCCTCTGAGGATTGTTCTTGCATCATACATCCAGAGATGGTATGTAGGTTTGTGACAGTCACATATATACTAAAGTTATGATAATCATATTCACTTTAAAGATTGTAGAAATAAAAGCATACAAATAGTTTATTTCTATGAAATTGACAAAACATCGTAAAAATGCCAGGAAACTTAAGTGTGTACTCATAATTAACCACATACCTGATTTGGATATTTCACAAGAAATAAGCACAATCCAATCCAATCCAAACAGGAAATCCAGGCAAGTAATCAAGCCAATCACACAACAAAATAGAATCCTAAAAAGCATGTACAACCTATCATACTCATCAAGAACTTATTTTATTGACTTGGAATTACTTCCTATGGTTTCTAATCCAAATTAGGGTTTCCGTAGGGTTCTTTAGATCTATTTCATAACTTTTCCTTTTTATGCCAAAAAAACCCTAAAACAACATTTATATGTTCAAAACCCTAATTATCCAACTATTCACATTAAAGCCTCTTTATTACCAATCTGACTTAGGATCATCCTAATATCATCTCATTCGAAGGATCTCAAAATATAAATCATTAAAAGCCATTATCATCTAGATTAGGGTTTCTAAGCCCATTAATGCACTTTATACATATGAAACCCTAAATTAGGAAATTAAGCACATGGATTATCCTTTTAGACTCAAAACATCCCTTTTATTAACAATAGGTTAATATTCACATAAAACATCTATATGACCTTTCCCAATTTCATTAATCATCAAATTAGGGTTTCTTATGAAAGCATTAAAGACAACCACTTTAGGTACTTTTTGGATTGCAAGCAGATCTAGGCTTCAAGCATAATTTTTATTGAATTCCTTGAGTTCTTCTAATCAAAATTCATACATATTACATCTAAATCTGAGTTACCACTAATTAATTACGAATTTTGCAAGATAAATATAAATCAACCAATAGGGGAGCGCCAAGTCATCGTTTAATTTCTTTACCTCCTTTTCCATGCGGTCTTTGCTAGACCAATAGAAAGCTGCCACTCTGACCCCCATCTTCCATGCAGTAAGCGCTCATTATAAGAGAGGGAATGACTTATTTTCCCTCATGTCTTGGGCATGCAGGAAGGGGAAAAGAGGTCTAATTCTCATGAGTTACCCTCAACCTCCCGACATCATGTTACATGATGCACAACGCCTACACCAGCATCAATGTTTGGCACCCTTCTCTTCGGTGGTTGCATCCGCCGGCTATGAAAACTCCTCCGACTCTGTTGCTGTGTCTCAATCTCACCTCCAGTTCCTCTTGTGCAGCTTGTAGTTGCAGCTCCCTCCTCACAATCAATACTGCCAGCAGCACCTCCTCATCGGGTTTCGGTCGGCCCTACGGTAGAGTGCCCCCACACATGAAACAACCTCGCAGCCAATACTGAAGGCCCTTCGATGCTTCTGTTGAACAACATCATGGGAAAAGAGGGCTCTACAGTCCTTTCTTCCTTCTGACAATGTCGAGTCAACTTTGATGACATGGAACTATCTAGACAGGTAGGTTTCCAATTTGGCATGTTGTGTTGGCTTAGATGACCTCCCTCACACCCCAACTAACAGTCCCTCATACCAACCCTTAGTGCATGGGTAGTCATGAGACCTTATTACCCGATGCATCCTTGGCACCGTCGTGTAATGCATCTAGGGGTAGACAAGGTTACGAGGACGATGGCTAGGGATGGGCTTCCTATAGACAACCTTGGTTGGCTCTCATGTCTCCCGATAGAGGAGGATCCTTGGGGTCCTTATATATCCATAATCTAGGAGGAACCCTAATGGTTATTATGTGAGAGAGAAAGCTTGGACATAGTTAACCATCGATATCCTTTGTTACTCAAAAGGCAATGTGTACCCTTCCATCCCTATATAAACTCTTTAAGTGTTATTCTCTTGATTTAAAGATCACCACAAGAAGTTACCACTTTCCTAATCAGATTTGGCAAATTAAAAGTCATTAAGGAAAGTCTATTAATCTTGGATACCTTATTCTATAATGAAATCTAGATTATTCCCTAATTTCTTAGGATGTCTTCTCTCTCTCTTTCTTTCTTTGTTTCTATTTTCATTATTTTGATTTCCTCTCTTAATAGAAACCATGTGGAACCCAAAATCAATCCATAGTGGTCATCCATGCCACTTTCTAGAAACTTCTACACAATTCTTATATATGCACATAATTATCTTTTATTTCCTTTTTCTTTTCTTTTTTTTCTTATTCAAGGATTTCTTTTCTTTTAATCTATTGGACTTACTACCTCAGTAGGGTCCACAAAATCATATATTTAATGGAAATATTATCAAAGAGATCCATTTATTACATATAAATCATACAATTTTCATAATCATGTCTTTTATTGGAGAAATTGCATTTCAAACCATATAAGCCCAAAATTGGGGTTGTAACAAAATGAAAATTGTGAAATATGTTATATATGATGATATTTGATATGTTGTTTTGTTGTTACTATCTCATGACTTGAGATGAGGATATGAGCCTCTTTAGACAACCCTATGGTGGACCACAGTTTGTTTTTGTTATCTTATGGTGTCTGACTAAACCCTAAGATAGTGATGGTGAGTTGTTCACACAAGAATCAGGCATGGTGACTTCTACTTGGTGAGGCACAAGCAAAGTAGTTTCAGGGAAAATAAATAAAATATGACAAACTATGTAGACTATGAGTTGAATGTTGTTACATGCCTTTTACTACTATCTGGTAGATCTACTACTATTGAACATGCTTCTTGTCATTGAAACTAATCATTCTTTCATAAATATAACCTATTTCTATATCATTAATTGTCTAGCTTGAAATCTGATCTTAAATGTTGACATGTGAATGATGCTGCGATTTTATATCCACTCTAAATATGATTTTGATTTACTTTTCATTTGAATATTCTTGTTTGGTAGACATGTCTAATGTGTACTTCAACTTCAGGACTGCATGATGTGTTCTTGGTCCAGCTGGTGGAGTGTCACAAAGATGGCATTATTGTTATGTATTGATTCTAAATGCTTAGATCTTGACTTAATACTCATATTGATGCATTGTCATTTTGAAATGAGTAATATCTACATATTTGTTCATGGATTTTCTCAAAAGATGTTTTAAAGTTGGATTTTCTCTTAGTGATTACCTTATTTGATTGATTACATTAGTATCATAAACATGATTTTATTCAATGCTAGAACTATCTCTTAGACTTTTCAATATATGCAAGTTTCTTTTAAGTTCATTATATTTAATCTGATGTCGTTGTATGTATTCAACTTTAGTGGGAGGCATCCACTCACTGGGGCTCTATATGAGTCTCATTAGGTCATTCAAAATAGTTTAAAGTACAATGCTATCCATCAGTGAGGTTGTGACAAAGAAGATGTAAATAGAATAATCTAGATAGTTGAAAATGTTCATGTACTCTCTGTTTCCCGGGATGTGTAGTAAACTGAGTTTGTTTTTTTGTGTATATGTAACTGGTGTAAATTGAATTGCATCTGAGAAACAAGTCTTGATTCTGGTTTTGGTGGAGTTGAGTACAAATTGGGTGATTATAAATGTTGTCATTGAGGTGATATTTGTAACACCCCAATTTTCATATCACGAGCGAAAGCTATTTTTTTTCTTCTCAACTTGGGACTGTTACAAATATGATACTCATCACAAGAACAATAGAAAGAAACCAATACATATTAGTATATAACATGTATTATCATTACTTTCTTAGGATATAAACTACATACAGCAATATTATGAGAGATATCTACTTCATAGTATAACAATCACCATTTCTAATATGAGATAGTGGAATGTGTAGATGGTGCCCCACCAAGACAACCTCTTAAAACTTATACATGTGTCCACTACCTTGATTGATCTTCCTGAACATTCATACATGCAAACATCGCATCCTCATCCCTACAAATAAGAAACCTATTGTTAGAGTAAGTGGCATTGCATTTTTAATATGATAAACATAAAATAACTTTAACCAAGATATGAATTAAGATATAAAATTGTAAACTTATACTAAATTGATGTGTCTTTTATTTATTTTTTTGTTTGATTTTTGGCCACCATTATACAATAAGGCCTCCTAAATTGGCATGACTATGCCTTTGAGTTGGTATAAACTACCTCTGAATTGGCACGGCATGCCTCTGAATGATAGTGAGGTGTCTTCGGATTGGTACTGAAGTGCCTATGAATTGGAGTACTCGCTCCTCTAAATTTACACTACATGCCTCTAGATCGTCCAGGGACTAATTGAATGAGGACTTATCCTATAATGTCTTATGTGAATGTTTTGAATTAATTATCTTAAATCTAACCTACTAAATTTTGAATATGAACTTATATTATACTGAAACTAAATACAGATAATTGAACATGTACTAAATTCTAAATGTGAATTTGAATCTGAATCTGAATCTATGCTCTTAAATTCTGAATTAGATCTAAACTCTAAATCTAAACTTAAATTAGTATCACAATTACTAAATGTGAAGATTGCAACTGAAACTCTTATTAGGTATGTGGATCTAATTTATGACTACTCACAACGAGTAATATAAATTTGAAATTTGGATTCTTATTGTCTGAATAAAGCTTAATCTAAAACTCTTATTTCATTGATGACTTAATTAAATTTTGATATTAGATATATGACATCCAAGTCTAAAGGCTCGAGAAAAATAAACTAAACTAAATAAACAAATAATAAGTATCTAAAATTAGATTAGATATCAAAAATATATAATTTGATATCCTCACAACATAACTCATCTGAGTAAAGTCTGGTTACTAAAAGCATTATTGGATATGAGCTAAACATTAATAACTTGGTGTCTGAAAGTAACTTAATCTCTAAGTTACTTTGTAAGAAAGTGTGGGTTGAATCATAAAAATATGAAATTCAATGGACATGACCCACTTACCTTTAATATTGAAGATTTCTCTAACACATATTCTTGATTCTCTGTTCTGTATTTAATCACATGGACATCAATAAATTCCTATAAGCCGATGTGTATATCTCTTCTTCATTTCTACATCTCAAACCCCCTTCACCCTAACCTTGTAAACTAAATTAGGGTTCTTGTTTAGACTAAATATGAGTTTGACCTAAAACCATGACAAAATCTTAGTATTGAATGTATATCAAAACTTACGTTATATAACTACTATAATCCATGTATTCAAGTAAGCCAAAAATCTTCATATGGACTAGTATGAGCATATTGACCATATAATGATAATAAATCTCAAACATAATCACATTAACTGATCTTACTACTCAATCATGACATCATAGGAAAATACAATTACAAACCATCTTCCAAATAAAACAATGCATACATTATCCCATATTGACTCATAAATAATTATCAATTATCTTGCCTAATGGCCACTTAGGCCAAAAATGAATTACTAATATAATAATACATAAAACATTGTAGAAACGTTAGAAATACTAATAACATCATACATTAGAGTTTAGGTAAAAATATTAGATCATTTCATAGTCAAATCATGGGTGAAATATTGAAAATACTCTTATTAGGTTTACATCAAAACTTAGATAAAGAATAAAATCCGAAAGATCGGCCTTTAGAATAGTATGGAAAATATCTAAATACCCTCATGTAATACGTTCATGAATTTTCATAGTTGTTTTCTATTCATGCCCAAAACACTGAAATTATATAGTTCTTGGTACTTAAAATATATATGTGCTTAAATGTCAAAATCATCTATTGAAGGTATTTTTATAATATATTACACTTGACAAACTTTCTATTGATACCTTATCCATGAAAAATGAATATCCATACCTCAAGTTATGGTTTTTAGAAGAATACTTATATCTAAGTATTGTCGACCATTATATCTAAATCTGGTCATCCAAATTTGGCCACATCTCATGCTCAACAGTGCTTTCCCCTAGTGCCTCACATATCCTAACCTATATATTCTTCTAGACCTGAAGGGCTTTAGAAGTTGTCCCCTTTGTGCAGGTCTACTTCTAGATCTATTGTAGGATTCACGAGCAAGTAGATATTTTAACCTGATTGCATCTTTCCTCCTTCATCCTCGCACAACGGAACATGTGGATACGCACAGGTTTGTGCTTGTCGCAACTGGAGTGGATTTAACCACCACCGATGGCCCACAAAGGTCCTCCCTTCAATGCAAGTAGGTGTTTTGTAGTGGTTCATACACCATGCTTTGATGTTGCACCAGGATTGGAAAACCCACTAAGGTCTCCTTCTTCACCAACATGCCTATGCAAGTTTATGGTCCCCTAATTTTGAGGGCACTGATAGAGAAACTAGCATGGCAACTCTTTGATGAGACCAGTCTGATGTGTGGCCATCAAGGTTTTAGGGAGAATGACTATTGCCCTTTCTATAGTGCCTCAACTCCTCCTTATAGGTGTTTTTTCTAGAACCAAGAGGCCCATGTGACTGAGTTTCATCAACAACGTCAGCAACACATCCTACAATAGTTTTTTCTCTCCTTGTCATTTATCACACCAACCCATCACCACCATAAATGTTGGCATCTGGTTTGCTCCATGGCCATGAACTGTAAAACCACATGGTCGTGGTTTCAACTGTTGGTGATGGTAAGAACACACACACACACACACACACACACACATATATATATATATATATATATATATATATATATATTACATAATATATAGTATATATAATATAGAATATATAATATATAATATATAATATATAATATATAATATATAATATATAATATATAATATATACATATATACATATATACATATATATACGCTTAGAGACCATGTCTTGTTAGGTTTTCCACAAACCTTGTTATCTAGCATCTTGTTGGGTGTCTTTTTACAGGATGCTCAGCTATACGATAACACATGCCAATAGTTTTCATGATCAAATACATGTACTAACTTAGGCAGTAGTCTTCCTTGGCCTTGGCTCCTCTATTAACTTTTTCTTAGATTATTACCAAATAATATGAGCACAAATCCCATCTAGGATGTCACTTATGTATCTCCATGTATACTCATTACATTAAGGATTTGACTGTTATACTCATGTAATTATTGTCCCTCAGCAAAACACCTTCATTGATATCCAATTAAATCATAAAACCTCTAGATACCCATTATGATCATCTAGGAAGGGTCAAGTAATGAGAACATCTACTAAGAAGTTCAATTTTCTATGCAACTATATAAACAAGCATCTAGTCTCATAAATGTAAATTTAGTCATTTTTAAATCATAATCACTCATCGCTTATCAAATACTTGAGATATGTTCTCAAACATCATCCAGTGTCCCAAGTTTCATGATGACCATCCCTTTGCTCTTTCATGTGGGTTCTAAACATGATAAGACTATTAATTATACCTCATCTAGGGTTTACATCCTCACTAGGTCTATTGATTCATGTAGGCTCCTTTTGGTTATGAAATCCTAAAATTTAGGTTGTTACAATTCTACCCACCTTTTAGAGTTTTTGTCTCAAAATCCGATTACACTATAGAAGGCGATCCATCTTATTATTTCACATATCTTTCATACACTAACTCTTGATGATTCTCGTAAAGTCTCATAGGAACCTTAAAAGCATGACATTCTTGTGGATACTAACTATGTCTAACAACCTTATCTCACTATCATGTACAACCAACACGGAAATATGTAGGAAAATATTAACATTAAATGACTATTATTTGGTTACTCTTAATTCTTTCTTTTTACGTGTCATTTCATGGAGACTTGTACTCTGGTACCTGGGTCTCATGACATGCACTAAGGTGCCTGGGTCACATAAGTTGCGCATAGGGCCTGAGTTATGTATCTAAATTGGCTTGCACTAAGGGTATGGGCCTTATGTCTCTTGAGTTAACCCATAATAGATCTTGGGTCTAACTCCCTAATCTCATTTTATCTCATTAAATATGATATTATATAAACCTTAATGCTAACTAACATCGTGGTCTTACCATGATCTTCAATCTTAACACATGGATCCTATCTTGGAAACATAATCATGAATTAACACATAAAAATCTTATAATTTAATTGTGTATTTATTTATTAGACCTTAATCATTGTAAGAAATATCATTAACATGTCTCTACTTGAGATCTTGGGCACGGTAATGATATAGGCATGAAATTATATAAATCTTACTTGCATGTCTTATCTTAACATCTTATAAAATTGGATCACAAAAATTGTGAAAGTCTTATTAAGAAACATGTAACTTTACTAAGCTTAATAAGTGAATACTCATGGACATAGACCTCTTACTTCAGTTGGTGAAATCCCTCACTCAGGTCATTCTGACTCCCTTCTCCTCTAATCAGATAATACATTGTTAACAAGGGGTATAGATCTCTGAGTCCTTGTTATCTTCTTGGATGATAAGAGTCATTAACCATCTTGTTATGGATTACCAACCCTTAAAACACTATGGTAAAGGTTGTAGTTTATCCTTCCTCTTAAGAAAACAAGTTAGGGTTTTAAGGTTGTGGAGGATGAAGCTTTAAATGTTTTGTCATGGTTCTATATTATGATTATGATCTTTGCAATTAGTGAGTCATCTATGGTGAATGTTTCACAAAATTTAATGTCATAGTGCGTATTACACTCAATGTGTAACATCCCAGGATTTGAGGCCTTAGAAAAAAATGATCTTAAAAGGAATGATTGGACTACCCATATCATCAAGGTGAACCTCCTTTTTTGGGATCCCACCACTAAAAAACTCCATAGTTAAGTGTGCTAATCTTGGATTAGTGCTAGGATGGGTGACCAGTCGAGAAATTGACCCCGACTTGAGTGTGAGTGAGGACAAAGAACATAGTTAAGACTAGTAGTGGTATGCGAGGTCAATCTTCATTCATGAAACTCTACTAGAGCCTAGGATAGTGGGCCCAGTGATTAAAAATGGTATCAGAGCCAAAACCCCTCTAGTAGGTGGGGCCCATTTGGACATGGCATGCCAGTCTTTGAGTCGTGTGGTCCAGGCATGTTGGAAAGGGTTGTCCATGGTGATGTAGCCACCCTTACACTAGTATTTTGTGATCAGGAGCTCGGTGTCCATGGGCCATTCTAGGTCTGCACTGAAATGGGGAAATATTATGAGGCCATGTAGTTGAGCCTTGACGAGGACATCAAGAGTCTAAGTGGGGGAGATTGTAACATCCTAGGATTTGATTCCTCAGATAAAATGATCTTAAAAGGAATGATTGGACTGCCCATATCACTAAGGTGCACCTCCTTTTTTGGGAGCCCATCACTAAAGAACTCCGTAGTTAAGCGTGCTTAGCTTGGAGTAGTACTAGGATGGGTGACCATACGAGAAGTTGACCCTGGCTTGTGCGTGAGTGAGGAAAAATTGCCTTACATTAATTCCTTAATATTATTATTAATGACTTTCTTCATCTAATCATGGTGTTGGAAGACAAATGAACTCAAGGTAGTAATAGTCACTACTCTCTCATGAAACTGTTCTTATCCCCATGAATACTAAATCAAATCTAAGTCAAGCAACTTCTCTAGCCCTATCTCGTGTGAAAATCATCTAAAAGCCAAATTGTATAGTGAACCTAGATCATTGATCCATGCTATCACATATCTTGCATCACCATATTCTTAAATCATCCTCATGTATAACCTTAAAGCCTTTTAGTTACCTCTAGCAACCCTTATACCTTAATCTGAAACTCAGTTCATAACATAAATTCTATTATCCTCGAGTATTTCCCTTAACAACTATCATGATTCAAATTATGACTACAATTCCTCCTTGGTATGAAGGTCCTAGGGACATTTTGAGTTCTCTAATTCTCATCAAGTAAAGTAGTAAAGTTACCTCATATCCCTCCAATAATTATTCCACTTTAAAGCCATGTCAGTCTTCTACTATGAAATATCTACATGCGGTACGCATTATAGGGTTCTAATAGGTATGAAATTAGGTTTGGGTGACCAACTACCTCAAACTTTTTGTATCGACTTTTTTTGTCAGCTCCTGATGCATGCCAGTCGGTCACACGTCTGAAGGTGTCTTGTCTATATATATTTATCTCACATGATAGTACACATGTCCCATACCATATGCACTAGAAAGAGTGAGACAAGCATATTAAGTATATACTTATGCATATAACATCCCCTCTACAAAATTCCATAAGCTTGTGTCCCATACCACAAACATGTGGGAAAAGGAGAGGGAATGATATACACAAATCTAAAGTTAACCTAAAATGTCCAAAGTGGCTAGACACCAACCCTAATACATATCTCAACCTCTATTTCCTAAACAAACCGCTAACTGGATTCTACTATCTTTCATGCACTTCTTTTATGACCACGCTTACTAACTATCTTTCTAATTCTATCTAGTCTCAATTGGTTTCTAATGTGACAATCCAAACAAAGAACATGAGAATTTTCCTGGTGTTCGTATGCATTATTTATCTGATACCATATTAAAACACCCCAATTTTCATATCACATGAGTGGAAGCTAATTTTTTTCTCAAGTTGGGAGTGTTACAAACATGATACTCATCACAATAATAATAAAAGATACCAACACATTTTAGTGTATAAAATGTATTATCATAAATTTCTTAGGAAAAAAACTACATACAACAAGATGTATAATAGATATCTACTACATGATATAACACTCACAATTTCTAATTAGAGTTCTTGGATCGTGTAGATGGCGCCCCACCAAGAAAACCTCTTAAAACTTATAGATGTGTTCTCTACCAAGACTGATTTTCCTGAACATTTGTACCTACGGACATCTCTTCCCCAACCATGCACAAATAGGAAAACTAGTATTAGATTAAGTGACAATTAATATACAATATGATAAACATAAATTTGTTTTGATTGTGAGTTGAATTAAGATATGAAAGTTCTAAACCATTGCTAAATTGATGTGTCTTTTATTTATGTCTTTTATCTAATTTGTGGCCACTATTATCGATAATTCCTCCAGAATTGGTGTGACTACGCCTCTTAGTTTTTTTATTATCAGGGAAAACCCACCTCACTAGGCGGAGGACCAGATATCAGGGATAGTAAACTTAGAAGACCTGTGCACCCACACACTGGTACCTCAATAAGTCACATTAGAGGCCAGTTGAAACTATGTGAAATTCATTTCCAAGCATCACTTCCAACGGGAGTCGAACCTGAAACCCTTCGTGAAGGACCATGAGTTGCGACCAACTGAGCTACTGCTCACTGGAAATTACGCCTCTTAGTTGGTATAAGTACCTTTAAATTGGAACTACATTCCTCTAAATGACATCGAGGTTTCTCTAATGTGGTATCAAAGTACCTCTGAATTAAAGTAAACACTCCGCTAAATTGGCACTGCATACGTCAGAATCGTCCTGGGACTAACTAAATGAGGACTTATCCTATATTGTCTTATGTGAAGGTTCTGAATTAATTATCTTAAATCTAACTTACTAAATTCTGAATCTAAATTTATTTTATGTAGAAATTGAATACTAATAATTGAAGATGTATTGAATTCTGAATCTAAATCTAAATCTCTGCTCTTAAATTCTAAATTAAATCCAAATCTAAACTCTGAATCTAAATATGAATCAGTATCTTAATTACTAAATAACTGATATTGCATCTAAAACTCTTATTAAGTATGTGGATCTAATTTATGACTACTCACAATGAGTAATCTAAATTTAAATCTAGATTCTTATCATATGAAAAAATCTTAATCTAAAACTCTTATTTAATAGATTATTTAATTAAATTTTGATATCAAATATATGACATCTGATCCTAAAGGCTTGAGAAAAATAAATTGAACTGAATAAACAAATACTAAGTATCTGAAAGTAGATTGAAAATAATCTGATATCCTTATAACATTACTTCATATGAATAAAGTTTGATTACTAAAAGCATTATTAGATATGAGCTAAACATTAATAACTTAATGTCTGAAAGTAAATTAAACACAAAGTTACTTTGTAAGAGGGTGTAACTAAATCATTAGAATAATGAAATACAGTAGACATGTCCCACTTACCTTTGATACTGATGATTTCTCTAACATCTTCTTGATTCCTTGTTCCATAACTTAATCACCTGAACATCCACAAATATTTATAAGTCTATGTGTATATCCTTTCTTCGTTTCCACATTTCAAACCCCCTTCACCCTAACTTTATAAACTAAATTAGGTTTTTGTTTAGACAAAATATGAGTTTGATCCAAAAACTTGACAAAATCTTAGTATTGAATGTATATCAAAACTTGCAATGTATAACTACTATAATGCTTATACTCAAATAAGCCAAAAATCATCTTATGCACTAATATGAGCATATACATCATATAATGAGAATAAATATCAAACATAGTCACATTTACTGATCTTGTTGGCTCAATAATGACATTAGAGGAAAATATAATTACAAATCATCTTCCAAATAAAAAAATTCATACATTTACCATAATATCTCATAAATAATTATCAATTATCTTGCCTAATGGCCACTTAGGCCCAAAAATCAACTACTAATATAACAATACATAAAACTATCTTGCATAGATAGAAATAGTAAGAGCAATGTACATTAGAGTTTAGGTAAAAGTCTTAGATCAGTTCATAGTCAAATCATGGATAAAATGCCCAAAATACACTTATTTGGGTTTACATCAAAAACGTTGATAAAGAATAAAATCTAAAATTGAGATTTATAATAGTGTAAAAAAATCAAAATATCCCTCATGTAAAACATTCATGTAATTTCATAGTTGTTTGCTATTTTCATGCCCAAAACACTAAAATTATCTTGTTTTTGCTATGTAAAATATACATGTGCTTAAACGTAAAAAATATCTATTGAAGGTATTTTTATAATATAGTACACTCAAAAAAACTTTATACTGATACATTATCCATAAAGAATTAATAACCACACCCCAATTTACAATTTTTTTAAGAATACCTATATCGAAGTACTGTCGACCATTGTTTATGAATCTGGCCATCCAGAATTAGCCACATCTAGAGGCCAACAACGCCTACCCCTGGTGCCTCACAGGTCCTAGTTTGGATCTAATTCTTCTAGATGCGACCCAGGATTCTATTTTCTCATCAATCCAATCATCGTTCATGTTTTTTTCTTTTTCTTATCAATGAATAGATCTCTTTACTTGTACGACTCATATGTTCCTCTGTGGACTCTATTTTTGAATCTAAGGCATGATCTAAGGGCGAGCAGATTTACCAACCCAACTACATCTTTTTCCCTTCGTCCTTGCATGATGAAATGTGTGGGTTTGTTCTTGCCGCAAATGGAGAGGCCTCAACCAAAATCGACCACCCATAGAAGTCCACCCTTCAACATGAGAAGGTTTTACACAATAATCTAGACAACCTGCTTCAGTGTTGCACTAGGACTGGCAAACCCATGGAGGGCTCCTTCTTCACCAACATGCCTACGCAAGCTGGTGGTTCCCTACTTCCAATGATAGGGACAGATAAACTAGCATGGTACCTAATTGATGAGAACATTATGATGTCTAGCCACTACATTCTTAGGAAGAATGACCGTTTACCGCTCTCTAGTGCCTCAACACCTCCCGAAATGTCTTTGTTCTGAAACCAGGGGGCATGATGATCAAATTTCATAAATAAAGTTAGTGACGCATCCTATAATAGTTCTTTCTCTCCTTGTTATTTGTCACACCATCCTAGCACCATTACAACTCTAACATAGTCATAAAATAAGGTCTTGCATAGCTGAAGAAAGGTACCCATTGATTGTGGGTTGGCATCTGGTTTTTGTCGTGACTGTGAACTGTAAGACCATAGGGTTGTGGTTTCAGCTGTTGGCGATAGTAAGAACACACACACATATATATATACATGTATATATGTATATGTATATGTATATATATGTCTTGTTAGGTTTTCCTCAAACCTTGTTATTTAGTATCATGTTGGATTTCCTGCTAGGATCAGGATGCTCAACTATATGATAACACATACCAATAGTTTTCATGGTCAAGTACATGTAATAACTTAGGTAGAGGCCTTCCTTGGCCTTGGCTCCTCTATTAATAATGTCTCAGATAATTACCAAATAATTCGATCATAACTCCCATCTAAGGTGTCACTTATGTAGCTTCATGTATCCTTATTACATCAAGGATTTGATTGTTATAAGTATGTAATTATTGCCCCTTGGAAAAACACCTCAACCAATATCCAATTAAATCATAAAATCTCTAGATATCCATTACAATCGTCCAAGAAGGGTCAAGTAATGTGAACATGTACTAACAAGTTCAATTGACTATGCGACTATATATCTAGTCTCATAAATTTAGATTTAGTAATTTGTAAATCATCATCACTCATCACTTATTAAATACTCAAGATATGACTCAAGCATCATCCATTATCCCAAGTTTCATGATGACCATCCCTTCGCCCTTTCCTATGGGATACGGAGATGATAAGACTATTAATTATACTCATCTAGGGACTTCATCATCACTAGGTCTACTGACTCATGTAGACTCCTCTTAATTATGAAATCCTAAAATCTAGGGTGTTACAACATTGTCATGAGGTTTTATGAGAAAGAAAAAGATCAAACTTATCTGAGTTTTTCATGTATTGTGTTTGTTGAGAATCAGTTTTTTTCTTCATAATCTGGGTTTAGGTTTTAGGTTTTTCTCTAATGATTGGCATTAATTCTTATCAAAAGAGAGGTCCTAAGAACATGATATCAAAGCTTAGGTTGGATGAGTCTACAAGAATAATAGGACCTAGGGCCAAATGATAATATGGATGTTGAACATCACCTGAATGATTTGCATACTAACTGAACTCAATATTCAGATACTCTAGTCAAGTATTTTGGTATTGAGATAAGGTAGTATGGAATTGTCGACTTTTGGATGCCCTAGACAAACATTCAAATGAATATAGTTTTGGATTGTAACAAGATGTATGATTATAATAAAAATGATAAGATTAAGAAAGAGAATGGATTGTATAATTAAATATGGAATCTAAGATAAGATGGAATTTTTATATGAGAAAAATAAATGAATTTAACATATGATGAAGATAAACTCTAATGAATTTGAACATGAGTATGAATATAGCATTGTAAGAAAAAGTTAATAAATGAGTATGGAGACCACAAATAATCTTTTTTGTGAAGAAAATTGATGAATGCAAATAATAATATAGAATGAACTATAATCTTGATCCATAAGATAATCAAATTTTCAAAGAAAATGAAGGGTGATATGAATCACGTCTTGATAAATGTTGTATTACTAAGATCTATGAATTAAGTGTTTACAATACTCAAAGAGGGATATGATGATGATAAGAGATGAAATATTTGTCTAATGCATGTAAATTTGGAATCCTAATGTAAAAGATCAAAGAAGCAAGAAAAATGATTTCATACAAAAGAAAGATAAAATAGAAATAATTATAACTTGATGCCTATAAAGATGAACAATTAGATAATATGATATTATTCCACATCCTTTTCTATTTTGAGACAAAATCCCAAAAGGAGGGGAGAATTTTTAATGACCCATTTTCATATTAACTATCTAATTAAGGTTTACTTGAATGATGGCATGCTTAACTGAATTGATCATTGTTTAAGCTTGATTAGTGATTGGTAGTATAATTATGATTATTTAAACCTAATGAGAAACTCTAATCAGGCTTTCACTTTGAATAATTAGGGTTTGATAAGCGTAAATCCTAGTCACCAAAATTAGGGTTGTGGTAGCTTATGAATAAATAATTTGATGAATTCAATGGTATAGTAAATGATTTGTAGTATTTTATCCATAATTATGAGTTATTTTGAATTTTTATATTGATTGGGTAACTAAATTATAAGTGTTCTTGTAAGAAATCAGAATTATTTAATATTTGCTAACTAATTTGATGGTTGAGTTTCCCCAGGACAAACTCAACTGATCATACTTTATGGCTAAAATATAGCAATTTGGTATTTTAATTTTATCTTTTTATTGATACATCCAATTGATATAAAATTTTAACTATAACTTTACTCAGTTTCATACATTTTGTTAAATTTTCAAAAATTTTGTATGATGTTTTAGTTTTACAGTGTGTTGTTTTGGCCAAATTTCTTATCTTAACAACTCGATTGACTCTGTTGTAGATTACAGTATAGCAGTATAGTGTTTGATTTTTATTTATTTATTTATTGGTAACATTGAAATATCTAAATTTTTTATTGGAGTAGTGAAATGATGTCTCACGCAACATGTTGAATTTCCATTAATTGTTGGAGGGGTTTTGACATATTAAGTAAGTGATCTTTAGTAGCAAATGTTTATGGTAAAAAAATCTGTTGAAATAAAAGAAAGTGTAAAGAAGGGTTGATTTGAAATTGACTCAAGCACCTTAATTTCTCTATACGAGTTACCTTTTCTTAAGGGTTGCAACACAAGGACTTTCCAGGAGGTCACCCATCCTAGTACTACTCTCGCCCAAGCATGCTTAACTATAGAGTTCTGATGGGATCCTTGAGTTACCTATAACCCTAGGAGATCTCATGTTTTGTGATTCGTTCCATAGGAACAAAGTCCTAGAGAGAGAGTTAGTATTTGAGTGAGCAATAGGTGGAGATGTTGACCTAGGGCTTTATAATATGAGAAATGATGAAATTAAGTAAGTTTAGCTTCTTTGGATAGACTTACATGGTGATTCTTATATCACATGTCAAGATTATATCCCTCTAATTTGATTTGAAATGATAGCAAATTGGCCTATTTTCTCACCATTTTTCTCCTATTCTCCATTTCCAGGGATCTGATGGATTCGATAGATAGAACCTTGGTGGATTTATAGGAATTCAGAGTTTGACATACATTTTTAAGGTGCTTGTCACTTTAGGTGAGTTTTTCTATCCCTAACAATCTTTTTAATCATGTTGAAAGCCTACTTATATTCAGATAAAATGATCAAGAACATTGCTAGTACTTGTATGCAATCGTATAATCAATTGGAATGATTTTCGGGAAATAAATGATGTTGATTTAGATCCTTTCTCATTATTTTGTACTTTCTGAGTTTTGAACTATTGATTCAAGATACATGGAATGTCTTAAGGATAGAGAACTATATCAATTCATACCAATTTTTCTTAATATTCAATCAATAGGTGATATGCTTGGAAATTTTGTTGACATGAATTTAATCATCCTTGAATTCAATGAGATTAGTATATGAGGATTTGATGTCTAGGGTTAATGCTGAGGGATGGACTCAAATGAGTAAAAAAAACATTTTATTCTTGCAAATGATTGGTTGATTATGTGGTATATAATCTAAGGTTTTTGTGTGTCTTAAATAGACTCAACGACCCTTTTTACACCTTGATGAGATTAATGAATAATATATTTTTTATGATGTGTTGAATTAAGATGAATTCTTGAAAACCCTAGAAGTTTAGCATTAAGACGAGTATGAGTAGTAAAGCTAGAACTTGTATATAATGTTGTAAACGTGGTCAAATGCTTAAGTGTAGATATTAATACTTCAATTTAAGATGATGAGTCTTACTAATAAGATCGAAGCATAATGCATCTATTTTAGTATAATTTATGGAATGATGAGTAAACACTCACATAAATGTGGGTCCTTTTATACAAGCCACATAACAATAAATTGGGAAGGATGGTTAGATATTATGATGTAAGAAGATGTAACCTAATGCATTCTTCTAATCTGAAGTGAGTAATATTTTAAGGAATTGAATGATTATTGTTAGTTACAAGAATGCCATTGGAAGTCAATGACATGGTACACTCATCTAATTACAAGAAAGAAAATGGACAAGAATGAACCAAATGGTGATGGCAAGTTAAGAACAAAACTAATTAAATGTGTACGATGAAGTATATAGTCTATTTATTGTTTTGGAAATAGGTAAATAGTATTGCCAAAAAGGGTGTAAAATGAACACCCCTGAAACCATACACAAGTGAGTATGCATCTTTACAAAAAGCAACTCAACTCAAGCAACATACTCGGATTTAACTCTACAAAATACCCCAGTATGTTCTAGAAACTATGGAGCAACCTTCTCTAAGGCCTTTTTTAGCTCTTACAACATTTCTAATATCTCTACAAAAATTTTGCATTCAAACAATTTCAGTGGATATAACCCCACTGTGCATCCTTGTATTCCTTTCTGCCCAAATGTTGTAGCAGAAAAGTGTTATGCAGATCCCCGCAAAGCCTATCACATGAGCAGGTTCATTGGAGGTGCCCATCTGGGTTGTAATATCCTACAGATCCAGTGATGTGTTGCCCCATCCATTTTTCAAACAGATGGTCCCCCAAATCAGTTTGGAGTAGTTGCAACTTCCAAACAGATGATTGTGTGTTTCCTCCTCCCTATTGCACAGGTAGCAGGTGCTATCAATCTACAGTCCCCATCTTCGCATACGGTCCTTTGTGGTAAGTTTCTTCATAATGGCTTTATAGGTGGCAGTAATCCATTTAGGGACATGGTATTTGTTCCAAAGAGTCTTGAACCAATAGACTTGCTCGCCATCCACCTTGTTGATCCATGGTGTGATATGTTGATCCTTTAACATCATCATACCATCATCATCAACCTTGTAGAAGTCATGGGTCTTCTCCCAGCTTTGGCAGATATGTCTCCAGGCTCTCGACTGTTGTGTCTTTTGTATAGGTATAGCTCCATACCTTTTGTTAATCCATTCAACCCATATGTTATTTTTACCTCTCAGAAATCTATCCATCCTCCTCATTTTGCAGGTGTCCAGAATATCATTAGGGTGTTTAATGTTCAGCCCCCCCTTTTTAAAGGGTTTGGATATAGTATCCCATGCCACACTGTGATGTTTACCACCCCATATGAAATTAGTTGTCATTTTCTACATTCTCTCTGCAACACTATTTGGTATTTCACAAACATTCCCCCAAAACCTTATCATACTCTGTAGAACTAATCTCACAGTACAATCCTGCCCACCATTGGTATTTTAATATCGCTCCAGTGCTCGATTTTTTCACTAATGTTGTCCAAGCAGGTGGCAAAGCCTCTAGTTGATCCCTTACCCCCTGCTATAGGAGCACCCAAGTACTTTGTGGGCAATCTGCCATTCTCCATCCCTATAGCTATCTTCAGTCGGCCACGTCTTCTGTCACATGACTTGGAACAATATATCATTGATTTGATTTGTCTAATGTAAAGCCATGTCATCCTTCTAAATTTCTCAAGGATTCTTTTGAATTCTTTCAGCCTCCTCATATTCCCAATAGAAAATAACATGACGTCATCAGCATAAATTAAATGTCACAGTACTTTTGTTCCATTGACCTTGCAAGTTTTAATCGATCCCTCCTCCTCTACAAGGTGTAGCATCTTTGAAAGGTCCTCCATGACGATCGTAAATAGGAGCGGCGACATCGGATCCCCTTGTCTTAAGCCATTGTTGGCTATGAAGAGGCCCTCAGGTGACCCATTGATCAAGATTGAGAAAGAAGTTGTCTGGATGCATTCTTTTATCAAATTGATCCATTTATAATCAAAGTCCATCTTCATCATGATCCTACATAAGAATTCCCATTGGACATGGTCGTAAGCTTTAGTTAGATCAACTTTCATACAGGCCTTAGCAGTTTTGTGTTTGGTGTTGAATCCCACAAGGAATTCAGTTGTAAGAAGAGTGTTGTCCGCAATTCGTCTCCCCTGTATGAAGGTGCTTTGTTCTTTGGAAATGATTCTAGGAAGAATCTCCTTCAAATGACCTGCAAGAAGTTTAGATATGATTTTATATAGGACCCCACAGCACGCTATGGGTCTGAAGTCATTCATATTTGTCACATCTTTTTTCTTCGATATGAGCTTGATGAATGCATGGTTCATAGCTCTCACCATACTTCCACCTTCCATAAACCACATGACATCCTTGATGATATCCTCCTTGATGATAGGCCACATGACTTGGAAGAATTTCCCATTAAACCCATCAGGCCCAGGCACCTTTGATGGATTGATGGAAAAGGTTGCCGCTTTTATATCCTCTTCAGTTGCTTTTTTGCATAGGTAGTTGTTCATCTCCTCACTGACACAAGCTTCAGGAAGAAGGTACTCATCAATAGGATGCACTCTGCTATTTTTATTGTGGAGTTGGTAAAAGTGGTTGATCGCATTTAAGGGTACAGCAGCCTGACCTTCTACTGTTTCGCCTCTCTCATTTATGAGTTCATGGATAGTTTCTCGCATTTATTTTTTCTTTATGGCTGCATGGTAGGCTTTAGAATTCTGATCACCATCTTTGATCCACATCAATTGACTTCTCTGCTAGAGGGAGACTTCTTCGGCCTTCTTCTATTGTTTAAGTCTAGTTTCATCCTTTCTTTCTTTCTCCATAGCTTCTGTGTCCAGCGGTGACTGTCTGACTTCAAGGGAAGCAGTGTTGTAGTCCACTTTAGCGTCTCTCAAGAGGTTGCACATGTTAGCTTTATCATGGCTCCACTTTTTCAATGATGCCTTGGTGTTCTATAACTTCTTCAGAGTGATGAACAGAGGGTTGTTATGCACAGGTTGTCCCCACGCCTCCATTACTACATCCTTGAATCCCTCCCATTCGCACCACCAATTGAGAAACCTGAACGGTCGTGGGTAGTGTGTCACCTTAGCCAAGTTCATTTTCATCCAAGCATGGTCATTGGCAATGCTTGACCCCATTTTAATGGCAGCATTAGGCCATATGTCCAGTCATGCCTCATTGATAAGTCCTCGAACTGTAGCACTGGCAATTCTTCTTTGTCCTGTCTATTTGATAGACCAGGTAGTCCTCCCTCCCTTCACAACAAGTTCCATGAGCCATGTGTTATCAACCATGTTATTGAAAGCTTCCATCACTTGAACTGGAACCTTCCTTCCCCTATATTTTTCTCTAGCCTTTCTCACATTGTTAAATTCTCCTATAACTAGCCAAGGGACCTCATATTGGGCTGTATTAATGAGGGTTTTCCACATGCTCTCTCTGTCCTTCTCCAGGTTTTCACTGTAGATCACAGATGTAATAAAAGCCATCCTTCCTCTATTACAACAGCTCATTGTGCCTACTTGATATGTGAAATCAATGCATTTGATATCCCAGGCACAAGGGTCCCATCCAATAACTATCCTTCCCCCATCGACGAGGTGTAGATTGGGCATGCTCTTCCACCCTTGCAGGAAAATAGTATTAACTCTCTTTTTCACTTCCCTTCTGATCCTAGTCTCAAAGAAGAAGACTAGACTCGTTTGTTCTTCAATTAATACTTCCCTGATTTCCTTCTGGCTCCCAGGTAGGGAGGCACCTCGCACATTCCATGCGATGACTGACATTATGATGATTTGTCTCCGCTCCCTCCTCTAGAGCGGGATGTCTTCTTACTCTTCTTCTTTGAGCTCCTAGTTTCCATAGGACTCCTACTCCTACTAGGTCTATCACCCATAGCACTATCCTCTCCCAACTGATCGAGAATAGCAAAGGGATTATCATTGCTCTCCCCGATGTTCTTCTTAGTTCTTTCAGGCATTTCTTCAGGGCCATCAGACTCAAGGGTGACTTGTTCCTTATCAATCTCCTCCAGTGGGGTCACAGGGGTGTCAGTAGTGGTTCCCACCATAGCCACGTCAATCCCAGATTATTGTCCCTTCTCTGTCATCTGTGTAGCACCATTGTTGACCTCCTTCACATCCTCCTCAGTAACTTTCTCCTTACCACACCTTTGAGTAGGTAGTTTGGATTTACCCGTATGTCTTGGTCGTCCCCTTGGTTGTAGAGGAATGGTAGGGGGCTCAAAGGTGACGTCTTTGCGTGCTCTCGGGCAGTGGCCAGTTTCATGGCTGAATACTTTTCAATCCTCACATCTATCCGGCATAGCTTTGTAGCGCACTTTGACCTCCCACTCCTCATCGTTTGGTAGTTCAACCATAACTTCTGGGGGTTGTTCCTTCTTTGTGGATATGTCAATGCATACCCTGGCGCAACCTGTGATCATTCCATCCGATCTCATGTCTATATCCCTAGGCACTCCGGCCGTGTGGGATATCACAGCAATGGCTCTGGGCATCCAGTGTTTACCCACATTTGGTGGTGAGACCAACACTGGAGCCGTCGTGAAAGCTGCCCTCCTCGTATCAGCCTCTCGAGAATAGCTCTGTAAACTTTGTCCAGGTCCTCTGATCCCCCTCCTTACTGAACGGGGCCTTTGGATCACTGGCCACTGCACCTCTGATATGTGGTGGAGGGCCAACTACAGCTCGAACCCCCGTGACATCCGTCTCCACTGAGAACCATCCTTCATTACTGGTAGAAGCTGGAGGGGGGCGAGCGCCCCCGCCCACCATGTCGCACTTGACCTAGAGAGAGGTCATAGCCTCTCTCATCACACTTTCTATTTATTTTAATTACATGTGGATTGACCTAAATTGAATGAAATACATTGAAAATAGTTTTTGGAGGATTTCATAGAGAGGAACTTTATGTATTAAGTAAATTTAGAACAATTTGTTCCTATAGTAGTAGTGAACATGAAATAAAATAAGTTGAAATAATTGAATATGAAATGAAGGGAAATGAGAAAAATCAGTAGATGGATCTAAGAATATAACACTAACCTCAAAATAATGAGCTATATGATGGTAGTGAATAATGATATCAAATAAGAGATTAAGGAATGCTTATGAGTATAGTTTAATTAAATTATGAAATGAGGTTCAAGGATATGAATTGGTTTACAAGAATGTGCTCTTGGAATTTAATTGTATGTTAGGGCACTTGTATTTTGAGAATGGCCTTTTGTGATGAATTTGTAATGAGATAACTTATCCATTGAATAGTAGTCCTAACTGAAGAGTGGTAAATAGTAAGTGAGATGTATTAAAAAGTGTGTTATGCACATTCATGCTTTGAGATTTATTTATATGTATAGAAAATAGAATGAAATAAGCACATGTTTTATGAAAAGCATGTGATGAACATGATGAATGACATAAGATGTCTATATTCTTATATTATTGATAGTTATAATTTCCCTAATATTTGTGAAGAATTGTGTTATATATGTTGAGATTTAATTTAACATGCACCGGTTACATTTCACAAACCCTGATGAGGGTAAATAGTAGATAATGAGATTATTTCTTTGGCTCAAAGCCCACTGATGATGATTGCTATGATATGATGTGGAAATGGAAATAATCATATGTGTTGCAAAATCACAAATTGTTGTGATTACTATTTAGTCATTGTCTCTCTTTATAAGCCTAATATGCTTTATGTCATTCTAGTTATGTGGGAATATACACATATGATAAATAATGATTGAATCTTTGTTAAGATGAGTGAAAAGGATTAATATCAAGTGGAAATGACACATCTAGTTATCTGCCCTAAACACCATGAATTTCCACTGAGTTTCATACTAGGGAAATGATATAGATCTCCTTGTAGTAATCAGAGTATTATGAGAAGGATTTTTAGAGTGTAGATTGAGACCTTAAGAATTAGACCACTAGAATTTAGGAGTGAGTCATTTGGTGTGTCTCTTTCCCTAAATACTTTACTGTGAAAGTCTATGTCCATGAGTAATAGACTCTGATTAAAACAAAATTGCAAAACATGTGATATATTATGATATTTGATATATTGTTTAGTTGGTTCCTATCTCGTGTACCCGACATGAGGACGTGGTTTTTGGGAAAACCTGTGGTGGACCATGGTTTGTTTTTGATATCTTAGGGTTTCTGCCTAAACCCTAATATTGTAATGATGAGTCATTCACATGAGAATCAGGTGTGGTGACTTCTACTTGATGAGGTACAAGCCAAGTAGTTTCAAGGAAAATAAATAGAAGATGATAGGTTGAGTAGAATGTGAGTTGAATGTTGTTACATGCCTTTTATTTCTAGATAACAGATCAACTACTGTTGAATATGTTTCTTGTTCTGGAAACTAATCATTATTTTATAAAGATGATCTACATTTGTATCCTTAATTTTCTGGTTTGGAATCTGATCTTAAATGTTGACATGTGGTTTATGATGATATTTTATATCCACTCTGAATATGATTTTGATTTACTTGTCATTTGATAGTGTTGTTTGGTAGAGATGTCTAATGTGTACTTCAGCTTGAGGACTACATGATGTGTTCCTGATTCGTCTGGTGGAGTGTTACAAATATGGTATTACTAATGCATATTGATTCTAAATGCTTAGATCTTGACTTATTACTCATACTAATGGATTGTCATTCTAAATTAAGTAAAACTATTAATTTACTATCAGATATGCTCTAACAATGTTTAAAAGTTGGATTTGGTCTAAGTGACTAGCTTATTTGATTAATTATTTTATTATCATAAATTAGATTTCATTAGATGCTAGAACAACCTGCTAGACTTTTCAACATTTGCAAGTTTCTTTTAAGTTCATTATACTTAATCTGATGTTGATGCATGTACTCATCTTGAGTGGGAGGTATCCACCCATTGGGCTCTATATGATTCTTATGAGGTAGTTTCAAATATTTTTAGGTATTATTCTATCCATTGAAGAGGTTGTGACAAACAAGATGTAAATAGAATAATCTAGATAGATTAAAATGTCCATGTACTCTCTCTTTCCTAGGATCATAGTAAGTTGAGTTTGTGGTTTCTTGTATATGTAACTGATGTAAACTAAATCGCATCTGAGCAATAAGTCTTGATTTTGGTTTAAATGGATTGGAATACGAATTATAGTGATCAAATATGTTGTCATTGAGATGATATTATTATGAGGTTTTATGAGATAGAAAAAGGGGAAATTTATTTGTATATTTCATATATTGTGCCAATCATGTTTGCTGAGAATTACATATTCTTCTTCGTAATATGGGTTTTAGTTTTGGGTTTGTCTCTAATGATTGAAACTAATATTGATCAAGAGAGAGATCCTAACATAAACCGTCTATAATAACCCACAAGACCCAAGAAACTTTGTTTCTTAGAAGGATTCTTTGGAGATTGTCACTTAACCACAGCTTCAACTTTTACTGGATCCATGGCTATGTGACTGACAGATATCAAGTGGCCTAAGAACATCATTTTTGTAATGTCTCAAAATCTAGAATCTTATCCTTCTCCCATGATTAGGAGATAATTTTTGGTTCTTTATATTTGACCAAACAAGGATAAAGTTATACCTCAATTAATTTTGTTAATGCATATAACATATTATGTGACAATAGGTTCTATAGTCAGCAACACATACCATAAGACACTCTATATTAACATAATGTGTGCCAATATGTAGGTGAATGCATGTAATGTGTCATATATGATCCCTTTTGTTAAATAACACTCACATAATGACTAATAAATATTTAATAATAAGTATAATGTGCTAAATACATGCATTAGAATGACAATTAGATTTTCCATGTCCATAAATATGAATAAAGTGCCATTATATAAATAAATGTTGAATTAAAGAACTAAATAGGTTATATTTTAACTAATAAATTGGGTTCTCTCTCTAGAAGTGCTCTCTTCCATCTCTAGGACTGGCGAGCCTAGCCATGGAGGGGATCGGCAAGGGCAGGGCGAGCTCCTCCGCCTCATCCTCCACCTCCCATGGGACCGCTGGAGTCTGGTATGTTCTAGCCATTGATGTTATTGTAGGGCACGATTGGACTTCTAACCTAGCCAAAGCCATGGCAATTCATCACAATTTCAAACTAGTGGAAGTTGCAGGCGACCCTAAAGATTTGATTTTTAGGGTTGAGGATGATAGACCCTGGATGAAGATGCCTACACTAGTAGTTGCGGCAATGGATAACTTTCACAAGTGCTCCATCATCATGCAGATCATGGGGAGAAGGTTCATCATTGAGAAGCTCTATGGCTGAATGCTTCAAAGTCAGAGACCTAAGGGGGAACTCCAATGTTCGGCACTAGTTGGGGACCTTTTCCTGGTGCACTTCACGTCAGAAGAGGACATGAAGGTGGCATTAGAACAAGGTTCATGGTTCTTTGATCAAAAACTTATGCTAACCAAGAAATGGTCACTAGAAGCAGACATCAAGAAGGCATCTCTTACCTCTATGCTAGCTTGGGTCACCTTACCTAATGTAGGCCAACATTGGACGTGCAGAATGATCACCATCATCTGCTATGGGATTGGAGTCCCTAAAGTGATAGACTTCCTGACCTCAGGGAAACACATGGGAGCTGTGCATGTCTGTGTGGAACTCAAAGAGGAGAAGAAACCACCTCAAGTGGTGATGTTGGAGATGTCAGATGGTGCGGAATTAGAGATCAAGGTGATCTACAATGCCCTCCTATATTGATGTTAGAGTTGCAAAGTCTTTGGGCTTGCATTTGGATGTTGCCCTGGAAAAATATCTTCACATCTGAACCCAGCCATTGATAGGGGCCGAGAGAGCAACAAGAGACCTAGTCAGAGATATTGTAGACAAAGGAGGAACAGAAGATCAAAGTCTATGAGTTAGGAGGCATCTACAATGGTGGATTTGATCACAAATGAGGGGGTTACTGTTGTGGTGGTGATGATTTCCAGCGACAACACACCTGTGAGTGGGGAGGTGATATCATATTTGGTGCAGCTGGGACCAACCATTGAACAACAGGGGAGGGAGGAACAGAACGCATAGGAGAGACGTGCAGAGGCGGAGCTCGAAGGAAGAATGATAGCTATGTCATCAAGTGCTGACTAATTTTCACTATTGGAGAACCTGGACCCGGACGACCTGCTCGAGGAATTGGCTGGCACATCACAGAGGAGGAATAACAAATAGGGGGATACAAGTGTCAAGGGAAGGTTTTCTTTGTCGAGATTGGCTACTCCTCGAAGGGGAGGGTCACAATAAGGGTTGATCATGTCCATCCTCACTTGGAAAGTGAGGGGAGCTTCTCGCCTGAAGAAACATAGGAGGGTGAGGAAGACCATTTTGGAGCAACACGCTTCCCTGGTCTTTTGTTTGGAAATCATAGTTACAAGGAAGGATGTGGAGAGGATCCATGGTCTTTTCCCAGAGGGATGGGGGAGTGAGTCAAACTTGAATCAGGTGTAAGGGGGAGGATTATCGTTGGGTGGAATAAAGAGGTCTGGGATGTGCAGATCATTAATTCCTCAGAGTAGACTATGGTGGCTAACTACATTGATGTGGGTGGGTTTCATTATGTGGTGTATGGCCACAATGAGGAAGGACAAAGAAGGAGGTGTTGGGAGGATATTAGGTGCTCTACTCAGCAATAGGTTCACCAACTGGTGATTGGGGACTTCAACCATGTATGAAAATCTAGGGAGAAGTTTGGGGGTAAACCTATACATGACTCTGTGCTCATCATGTTTAATGAAATGGTGGATGTGACAAACCTCATTGAGCTAATTATGGTGGGGGGAATCATGACATTACACAACAAAAGGGTTCCTGAACACATAATTGCTAGTAATTTGGATAGGGGTCTGGTGAATGCAATGTGGTTGAACGTTTTCTCGAAAGTGAAGGTATGTCTAGGTGGCCATCCCAATAGCGACCATGCATGGATGGTGGTGACTTTGATGACAAACCCCATGAAGAATAGGTCATTCAAATTTCTTAACTTTTGAGTGGATTGGTTAGGCTTTGAGAAGGTGGTCAAGGAAGCCTGGGTAGAGAAAGTGGAGGGAAACTCGATGCTTTGTTTGACATAAAAACTGAAGAGAATGAAGAGTGTGGTTAAGGCCTGGTCTGGTGAGTTGTACAATCTACCCAACCTCATAAAGTAGGCATACCTTGACTTCTAGTGTGCTTTAGAGGACCTTAGGCTTCATCCTTTAGACCATGTATGTATGAAAATGGAGGAGGACAGAGTGACCAGACATTCTCAATTAGAGAATGTGGAGTAGTTATACCATTGACAGAGAATCAAAATCAAGCAGATTCAAGATGGCGGTCGAAATATGAAGATATATCACAATGCCACAAAGAAAAATCATATGAGGGATTGTGACCATGGACTGATCAAGGCAGATGGCACGGAGACAAGGGGATCGACTGAGGTGGTTGAGGAAGAAGTCTCTTATTTCAAGGCATTGTACAATAAAGTCCATACCCAAGAGTGCACTTTGTCGGGAAGGAAGATTACGGATGAGATGAACATAAGATTGTGTGGACCAACTTTGGAGGAGGAAATCAAGGTTTTTGTATTATCGATTGGTGCATCCAAGGCCCTGGGGCCGAATGGATTCAATGGTAATTTCTTCCAAAGTTGTTGGTACATCATCAAGGAAGATGAGTGTTGCATTGTACGTTGGTTCTTGGAAGGAGGAACCATGGTGAAGCAAGTAACCACGTGTTCATCAGACTGATACCAAAAAAGAACTTGTCGGCTTCCATGGCAGATTATCGGTCCATCACCTATTTCTTGATCCTATACAAGATTATCACCAAGTTGTTGGCAGGGCAGTTGAAGAAGATCCTCCCTGACATAATCTCCACAACTTGCTTTCATCTAGGTGATGCAGCCTTATTTTTGGGCTTCATCTTGTGCCATTTTGTATTTTATTCACAACTAAACATAGTAGGATGCAAGTTAAATTCCCCAATATAAGTATTATTGTCAAATGCACATATGGATGTTCTTTGCATAATTTTTAGGTACTTGAACCATGCTTTGGATGGATGAGAGAGAAGGAAGGAATTCTAGGGTTCCTCCACTCATGGAAGGGTCCAAAGAAGGCCCCAAAGCTCCCTCAACATACCCCTAATTTCCAAAGGTCAACATAAAGCAAAGAAGTCCATTGACCATGAAGATTGTTTTTGCTATTGAAGACCCCAGCATGGTCGTGGTGCCAAAGAACCATCCTGCTGGCCAATGCAAAAGTTACAGGGAAAACTTCAAATTTGCAAGCTACAACAACTCAACCACCACAGTCGTGCTACCCACTACGGCCGTTCCATGAAGCCCCTAAAATGGTCATGTTGCCCAGCACAGTCGTGCTAGCTAAAGACAGGACGAGCGTGCTAAAGGGAACAACCTCACCTCCAACTCACTCACCACGGCTGTGCTACCCAGCACAACCATTCTACCTAGCCTCCACCACGGTCGTGCTACAAGCCTCTATTTCACCACTTCAACCTGTGATTTTTTCACTTTCCTAGAACGATCGTTCCATACCACCACGATCGTTCCTATCCCCTCCCAGCACGACCGTGCTACCACCTAAACCCTAGCATTTTCTGTACTGTTTTTTCAACAATGCCCCTACCTACCCTAGTGCTTACACCACCACCTATACATACATGGGTGGCGGCCACATCACTAGGTTAACTTCCATTACTCCTCTCTACCCACTCTTGAGCATTCATTGCACTTCCCTTGCATTTATGCTCTCCATCCACCATTTTCACCTCATTTCCACCACAGAAACCTAATTTTCTAGTTTTTGTACCATAATCCCCTTCATTTCCATGCCAATCATCCACCTTGGAGGAGGAAGGTCACCCTACATCAGCTAGGAGGTCAAGGAGAAGGATCTACTTTGAGCTCCATGGAGTCTTATCCCCTTATTCTCATTTCTTTTATCTTTTCTTTGAGCATGTCTAGCTAAGCCCCTAGTGGTGGGTTGTTTGGGGTTAAAATGTGACTTTGATACCATGTTGGGGAAAAATAACTTGTAATGAACATGATTTAATTCTATGATGATTGCCTCTTTCTTCTATCTCTTTTCCCATTTTATTGCATGTGGTTTGTGCTTTTAACATAGATGGCTTGCTTTGAGATGCATGATGACACTTAGCTTCTAGGGGGAATTGGAATGTATGTGGCAATCTTAGGAATGGCTCCTAGGTCCAATTAGTGGATCCCTAGCTAGCCCCCTTTGTTCCTACATACATCTCACTTCTCATACAAGTGAGTGTGAGATCTAAGTAGCTAGTGTAAGTGTGATTGGTGCAACTGCCTAGAGCTTCCTAAAGGCTAGATGACAAATAACATGAGGTGAAACACCCTCATCTCTACTCCCATTACTTCCCTTGGCTCTCAATTGCCCCGATACCACTTACTGTAGAAACCTAGACTTGCCAAGTCTTACTAGAATTACACCTAACCCTAGTTCTCCAACTAGTAGTATAGGGTATATTCTAATAACATTTGCCTTGTTGTTTGGTTTGGTAATCTAGTTTGAATTGTGATAATTGCATGCTATGTTGGCCTTCCCCCAACTATATCAAACCACACCCCCAAACGGTTCACCTATCTAATCCATTGCTTGAAACCCACTACAGCCTTCTTGATTGTTGATGCTATTCTAGCTTAATTGCCTTTGTTTCTTCTAGCTAATTGCTTAGTCTTGTTAATTAGGGTTAACCTAGATTCATGCTTACTCTAGTGTTTAGCTTAGTTCTTGGTTGCTAATTGCCTTGCTAGAGTAGTGTAGATCATCTTGCTCTTGTTGAGTTGATTGCTTAATCTAGTTGCTTAGAACTAACTTGCCTAGGATAATCTAGTTCTTGGTAATCTAGTTTTCATATTGCCTTTACTTGTCTGCTTTCTTAGTGTAATCAAACCAAACCCACTTTTAAACCCTTCAACCCTAATATCCACTTTAGGAACGCAGCCAACACAACCCTAGCTCTAGTGCCCCCTCTATCCCCGAGGATCGACCCCATTACTTGCCTCTCACCTATACTATAACTTGACCATGCGCGCTTGTGGGAACATATTTTACTGTTGTGAGTGAACCTAGTTTGGGGACCTAGAAATTTGAAAGATCACACGTGCATGCAATATTGCACCAAGCTTTCTGACATCATTTTTGGGGATAGAGGAACTCAACCTAGCTAGTTATTGTAGCTTAGACTTTCCTACTACCCTCATCATTGCTATTCTTTATTCTTTGTTCACTTTTGCATATTGTCATTCTAAATTGGTTTTTGTTGTTTGTTTGTGTATTGTAAATGTGGCAGTTGTACAGGCGCCATACATGTTCTACTTGTAGTGACTTGATGTTGTACGACCCCAAGATATGTAGTAGGAGACACCAAAGCCACCGCAGCCAACATCAAGAAACTAAGATGGGTGACCACGAAGCTGAAATACCTCATGGTAATGCTCAGCCACAGCCCAGCCACCCCCTCCACGAGTATTTCAACCCGGGGAACTACAGTTCCCCCATTGCCACCCATGTTGACCAAATGCCAGGTCAGCAATTCTCCATTCCACACGCACTTCTTGGAATCCTCCCTACCTACTATGAGATGGAGAATGAAAACCCATGCCATCATATCGATGCCTTCCTTGAGACTTGTTCCACCTTCCGCACACCCACTGACATCGATGATTCCATCTGGAGGACACTCTTCCCTTTCTCTCTAAAAGAAAAGGCAAAGGAATTGTACATCTCAAAGCTAGAGTTGGTGACATGGAATGCGGTCAAAAATAAGTTTCTCAAGAAGTTATTTCCAATTTCCAAGTTGACCCAAATGTGAAGATGTATCACTGCCTTCTCCCAAAAGGAAAATGAACCTTTCCAAGAGGCATGGGAAAGGTTCCAAAATCTCCTGTGTGACTGCCCTCATCACGAGGTACCCTTGTGGCATCTGGTCTAAACTTTCTACATCGGGTTGGAAGAGTTAAGCCAGAATAATGTTGACTCATCATGTGGAGGCACCTTCAGGGAAAAGCCACCTGAGGAGTCATGGACATTGTTTGAGCACCTTGTTGAGAATTCTCACCATTGGGTTTTTACTAAAGGGGGATAGGGTGGCAGGAACTCCATCCCTCCACCTCCACCCCTAGCTCCAGCCTGGACTGCTGCCAACCCCGACATGATGAAGATGATGGCGGACATGATGAATATGATGAAGAGCCAAGCTGGTGGTTCTTCTAGTCAATCTACCATGGTAGTTGAAGCTGAATAAGAGGAAGTTCATGCTTTGCACTCTTTTGGCAACTGAAACCACCAAGTTCCTATGTCCAACACTTACACTCTTGAGTGAAGAAACCATCCCAATTTTTCATTGAAACAACAAAATGAGGATGGTCAAGGAAAAGGGCAGCCAAGGCCAAGGTATAGCTCCAAATTTGAAGATGAAGTGCTTGGGAGATTGAGAAGTTTGGTTGAGGTAAAGAAAGATGTGTCCTCTCATGGGCAGTCTATTAACCGTCTTGAGCAAAGATTGGACCAAATATCACTTCCACTTGCTAGGAGGGAGGAAGGAAGACTCCCATCCCAACCCATACCAAATCCGAACAATGATGGAACTTTCATGGGAAATGCTTAAAGTTCATATGCTCCACTTCATATCAAGCACCACTAAACCCCTATGCTCCACCACCTCCTCAAGCTCCTCTTAACTATCAATATGCTCCACCTCCACCTCACTCATACTAACAACCCCCTTTGCAATATCACCCCCATTCACAACAACCACAACCACAACCACAGTTCATCCTTCAAAATCCCAACTCACCCCACCAAAGACCACCACCACCTCAACATCCACAACCAAATGCACAAGCTTCCTCTTCCTCTACCCATGAGCATGTGAAGGTGGTGACGATTTTGAGGAGTGGCCGGACTTTGGAGCATCCCCGTGATACAGTGGTTGATAGTGCAGCCATTGGGGATAGAAGTGATACTGTGATCAGACAGGTTGATATTAAGATCCATATTGATGATATTGTGACAGGAACTAGATTTGATATCATAACATTGAGAAGTGATACCATGATTCCCATAATTCCAGTTGATGATTATGTTGGTATGAGCCAATTGGGAGCCCAACTCTCCCCATTTCCTAATGCTCTTAAGGAGCCCTCTGTTGAGATAAGAAAGAAGAAACATACTGAAGATATCATAGAAACTTTAAAACAAGTGAAGATAAACATTCCTTTGCTTGATGTTGTCAAGCAAATTCCTTCCTATGCCAAGTTTTTGAAAGATTTGTGCACATTTAAAAGGAAAACAATGGGGAGAATGCCCAAGAAGGTCAAGCTCACTAAGCAAGTGAGCTCAATTCTACAGTACACCATGCTAAGAAAGAGGAAAGATCTCAGTGCTCTCATCATTTTATGTTACATTGGAGCACACTGCATAGACCAAGCCCTTCTATACTTGGGTTCTAGCATGAACTTGATGCCATATGATGTATTTTCTGAGCTCCAAATGGGACAATTAGGTCCATCTCATTGTACTTTGTAGTTGGCCGACCGATCTATGAAGACTCCTAGAGGGTGTGTTGATGATGTGCTAGTTAGACTTGATGATGACACTTCTGCATTCTTCCCTACTGATTTCATTGTGCTATATATAGAAAAAGATACGAGAAGAGTACCTATCATCTTGGGGAGGCCATTCTTGGCTACAGATGGCGCAGTGATCCATGTGAGAACCGACACCATGTATGTGACATTCATTCACATGAAGATCCGATTGAACATCTTCAATTCTTTAGCTACAGTCGAGGTAATAAGTGCCACAAAAGAAGTTTGTTATCTTGTTGAATGCCTTGATGAGATTGTGGAGTGACTACCATCATGGATTCAGACTGCCACTCAAGGTAGAGGTTTAGAGCCCATTGTTGAGTTCCCCAATGATGATGATGAAGATGATGAAGTGAACGAGCTAGCCTTGGTGGCTGTAAGTGAGGACCTCCCATCAATTTTTGAGCCATTGAAGAACTCTCTTGAAGAACTTCCAACTCTTGAACTCAAGTCGCTCCCTAAAGGGTTGAAGTATGTATTTTTAGGCTCCAATGACACCCTCCCAGTGATCATTTCTTCTATTCTCTCTCCAGAGCAAGAAGATACATTTATGAAAGTCCTAAAGAAGAACATTTAGGCCATTGTATGGTCCATTACTAATTTGAGGGGTATTGACCCCTCCATTTATGTGAATAGGATTTATTTAGAAGATGATGCAAGGCCAACCCACCAAATGCAAAGGAAGTTGAACCCAAAATTGAAGGAAGTTGTGACCCAAGAGGTCGTGAAATTGTTAGATGCTAGAATTATTTATCTAATTTCTGATAGCACATGGGTGAGTCCCATCCAAGTTGTACCAAAGAAGGGTGGGATCACAGTGGCAAAGAATGATGATGGTGAGATGATGCCGGTTAGAGAACATTCCAATTGGAGAATGTGTGTAGACTACAGAAACCTCAATGAGAATTCTAAGAAGGACCACTATCCTCTTCCATTTCTTGATCAGATTTTAGAGAGGTTGGTAGGGAAAAGTTTCTATTACTTTCTTGATGGATACTCCGGGTACTTCCAGATTGATGTTCATCCTGTAGACCAAGAAAAGACAACATTCACTTGCCCTAGTGGTACTTTTGTTAATCAAAGAATGTTGTTTGGGTTCTGTAATGCCCTTCCACTTTTTAGAGATGTGTGGCATGGATCTTCGCTGACATGCTTGATTCGTCACTTGAAGTGTTCATGGATGATTTCTCAATTTTTGGTAAAACCTTCGATGAGTGTTTGCTCCACTTGGCTGCCATTCTTGAGAGATGCGTCAAGGTTTGCCTCATGCTATCTTGGGAAAAGAGCCCTTTCATGGTGCCTAAAGGCATTAATCTGGGCCATCGGGTTTCAAAAGATGGTATTTAGGTTTATAGGGTCAAGGTGAGCCTCATTTCTACTCTCACCATTTCTTCTACTGTAAGACATGTCCGGTCTTTCTTAGGACATGTAGATTTCTATCGTTTCTTCATCAAGGATTTTAGCAAGATCAGACCTCTCTATCATTTGTTGGAGAAAGATGTTAAATTTCACTTTGATGACAAGTGTGTTAAGCCTTCAACCACTCAAAGCAAAAGCTAATTTTTGCTCCTATAATGCAGCCCCCAGATTTCTCTTTGCCATTTGAGATCATGACTGATGCATCCGACATGGCAGTGGGGGTTGTGTTGGGCCAAAGAGTTGTCTAGATTCCACACACCATCTATCTTTCTAGCAAGACTCTAGACGAAGCACAAAGGAACTACACAACTATCAAAAAAGAGTTGCTTGTGGTTATCTTTTCTTTGGATAAGTTTTGATCGTATCTTTTGCAAAACAAGGTAGTGATATACACGTATCATGCTGCATTTAGGTATCTCATGGAAAAGAAAGACTCAAAGCCAAGGTTGATCTAGTCGATTTTGTTGCTTCAAGATTTTGATATTGATATTGTGGACAAGAAGGGAGTGGAAAATTATACCGCCAACCATCTCTCCCAAATTGAAGAACCCTTTGATGAAACAAGTAGAATTAAAGAGACAACGCCGCATGAACAACTCTTCCTACTCTCATCCACTCAAAGACCATGGTATAAACATATAGTTGATTTCTTAGCTAGTGGAAGGATACCAAGCACATGGATAAGGGAGGAAGTAAAGGTTGTTTGCTATGGTCAAAAATTATATTTGGGATGATCTTCATCTTTTCAAATATTGTCCCGACCAATTCATTAGGAGATGTATTCCAGAGATGGAGTAGCAAGAAATTCTATCTATGTGCCCTTTCAGAGTTTGTGGAGGTCATTTTGGTGGGAAACGCACGGCTGCTAAGGTTCTCCAATGTGGATTCTATTGGCCCTCCTTATTTAAAGACTCTCATGAATTTTGCAAGTGCTGCTTGAAGTGCCAAAAGGTGGGCACCATCTCAAAGAGGGACATTATGCTTTTATCACCCATTCTTGTAGTGGAGGTGTTTGATGTTTAGGGGATTGACTTTCATGGGTCCATTCCCTCCCTCCTTCAGATATGTCTACATTTTGTTTGCCATGGATTACTGTCGAAGTGGATTGAAGCTGTTGCAAGTAGAAAAAAATGACCATAAAGTGGTTTGTAAATCAAATATCTTTAGATGGTTTGGTATTCCAAGAGCCATGATTAGTGATGAAGGAAGTCACTTCATCCATCAAGCATTTGAAGGGTTGTTCAAAAAACATGGAGTTAATCATTGTGTGGCTACTCCTTCCCACCCCCAAATGAGTGGTCAAGTTGAGTTAGCCAATCGGGAGATATAGCTCATTCTAGAGAAGATGGTGAGATCGAACCACAAGGATTGGTCATTACATCTCAATGAGGCTTTATGGGCTTATAGGACTGCATATTAGCCCCCGAATGGAACCACACCATTCAAGCTTGTTTATGGCAAAAGTTGCCATCTACCAGTTGACATGCAACATAAGGCATTGTGGGCTTTGAAGGCCATGGACTTTGATGGAGAGAATGCCGAGATGAAGAGGAAGTTTCAATTGAATGAATTAGAGGATATGTGACATGAAGCCTACAAACTGTCCAAGTGTTACAAGGAGATAACAAAGTTTCTACATGATAAGATGATCAAGAGGAAAGACTTTGAGCCCAAAAATTGGGTATGTCTATATAACTCAAGGATGAAGTTCTTTCCCAAAAAACTCCAGTCTAGATGGGAAGGTCCTTATCTAATAAAAAAGGTGTACCCATCCAGGGTTGTGTTGATTTGTGAGAAAGAAGGAGAAAAGGAATTTACTGTGAATGGTTAAAGGCTAAAAGCAGTTGTGGAAATAGGTCTGGACAAAGCCAATCAAAGTTTTAATATTGTGATGCTGGTGGAGTAACATCAGCTTGAAGAGGAGATGTGCTTGAATGCACATGAGAGAGATATTTACTTCAAAGATGCTTTAGAGGTTCCGTGTGGATGATTAAGGTCAAAACTCAATTAGCCCAGCTCAAGGCGTAAAATTTAGTGCTAGTGGGAGGCAAACCACCTAGGTTTGAGAACTTTTTCACCCAACCTTCACTTTTTGATACTTACTTTGTTTTTACACTATTCCAAGAATGCACACACACACTTGTACTTGATATCTTTGTTTTAGTTTTGATGAGTTGACAGGTGAGACAGGTGAAAGTTGAGAGATGAGGCACATTTTAGTGCAAAATGATTGATGCAACATCAAGTGGGTCGATTAAGATGATTGAAGTATGAATGATGGAATGATTTGATGAATTTGGAAGATTTTTGAACTTGGAGGACCCAGTACGGCCATGTTGCCATAGAATGGCTGTGTTGGCAGTATGCATTTCAATAGGGAATTTTTGAGTTTTAGGCATGGGCAGCACGACCGTGCTGGCACCTCTCCAAAATGGTCGTACTAGACAGAACGACCGTGTTGGCCCCGGCCCAGTACTTAAGTTGCTCAATTTTTCTCGACCTAGCACGATCCAAAGCTCATTCTTGCGACCCAGAATAGTCGTTCCATGCGGAGTGACGATTACGGTGAGCTCCATTCACCCCCAAATCAACTCTTCTTGCTCCCAAACTCTATATTTGAGTTCCCCTTGGTTCTCAATCACCTTCCCTAACCTCAAGCTCCATTTTCCACCATCTATTACCATCTATTTATCCATCTCCAAGGAGAATCCCCCTACATCCCGAAAGCACATTTGGTGTTGTTCTTGCCCCTTTTTCACCAAAGATCCTTGCAAAGATGAAGAGCATGAGAAAAGCAATCAGGAAGAAGGTAGAGAAGACAATGGACATCCTCACCGGAGGTAAAGGCCACACCAAGCAGGCCTTCAATTTGTCACATCCCACAATGCATCATCGCCGTCTAATTTAATTTCACAATCACTCTTGTGGTCAGTGTCAACGAGTGCATCCCAACATTGATCCTCCTCCAGTGGCCGCACGTCGAACCCTAGCTATAGTAACCCCAACGAAGAAGAGGAGGAAGAAGAAGAGATAGAGAATATTGTCGGTTCAGTGGACATCTATGCACCGGACTGAGAGAGGAGGGTAAAGAAGGCTACTGACGCGTCATCTTTATGACCTCCATGCCCGACTCCAGTGAGACACTCCACATCATCAGCACAACCACACGCCACTCAACAGCCCATTGGGCGCTAGTTGGTGATTGAGGAAGAAGCCGAAGATGCACCGGTGATGGTGCCCTTGAACTTGGACACAAGTTCAGGGTCACACACATATGAGGAGGAGGAGGTAGATGAAACCAAGACTGAGGAGATGGAAGATGAGCCATTGGACTTTTTATCCAAGCTGGAGGAGGACAGGATGAAGTGGGTCGGGAAGAAACTCAAGGACATTGCTTATGGGAGAGGCACAACAAGGAAGGTGTTCACAGGACCCCTAGACCCTGAGTTCTTAACAAGGAGGGTGATGCCTACTAGATATGCATGTATGGCTACCATGCAAGCTCTAGCGATTAATTATGTGTATCAGGACCAAATGATTCAATGTCAGCTCTATAAGATCTTGAATGAGGTGAATGAAAGCTACTTGGAGTTGACTCATGAGTTGTTTCCAACTTTGGAAAAGGTACAGTATCAAGGTGAAGAAGCCATCAGGTTCAAGCTGAATAGCTCAACACATGTGCTCAAAGTTTCCCAAATCAATGATATCTTTTCCCCCAATTCAGAAATGGCAAAGAATTTCAATGAAGGAAGGGTTGACAAGAATGGAAAAGCTGATTACTCCAAGATGTGGAAGGCTATTACTGGTCAAGCAACTTTTTCTACAGGAAAATCCAAGATCAGCAAGATCTACAATACCCCCATGAGATACCTACAGACGGTCCCAGCAAACACCTTGTTTGGCCGTTATGACACTCAAGGTTGTTGTTCACAAAAATATTTTTATGTGATGGACATAGTAGCAAGTAAGGGATTTGTAAACATTGGAGCCATGGTGACTGACCACTTAAAACAATCCCCTCTAAGAGTCAAAATCCATTCATCATGGGGGGGATTATCACCACAATGGCAAAGGCAGTGGGCTGCAATCTATATGGGCTTACCAAGGTAGAAGGAATAAAATATGTTGATCTAAACTATCTTGCTAGGTCCAAAATGATCTCCCTTAGAGATAGCAAAATCTTTTATATTCTAAACCCCGGGTACCCTAGAATCACCTTGGAGCTCCCATACCACGCCACCCCCTGCTCATGGATGTGGGATCACCGGAGAACTTTTCTGAGGTGATAGCACAGTATGAGCAGGAGCATCCAAGAGAGGGGTTCAGAACACCAAATGTGGACTTACCTGAAGAAGGAGGAGAGACGAATGTGCCAGAGCAGTAGCGCATTCTTGAGCAGCCACGTCGTACACGACCGAGACTTAAGGATGTTGATGCGCAACCACCTCCAACAAATGCATACTACATGTCAGCCATTCATGCATAGTGGGAGGTGATTCAGCACACACAACAGGCCATGTGGTTAGATCAGTAGTAGATGCATCATCAGATCAACCACATGTACCAGCATCAGCATGCCTAGGTATAGAGGAACCCCCAATGGGGTGAGGATTTCTGGGGAGGACTATCTGGCTACTAGGAGACATACCCACCTCTACAGACAGACTATTGGGGCCACCATTACCAGCATCCACCTCTACATTTAGGCCCACCACAGGACCCCACACCGCCATAGCAATGACGTCTACCATATCATTCCTAAGCTTTAGTTTCATGATGAGGATAAAAGTTTAGCGTGGTAGGGCGGTATGCCCTCTTTCTTAGCTAATTTTGTTGATGTCTGTCTCACTTGATCTATATTTATTTGTTGATTTCTCTTTTTAGTATAGAATTCCTTTTGCTTGCATCCATGCATACATGTAGTTCAATTTCATGCATTTTTGCGTAATTTTTCAAAAATTTTTCTCTTTTTACTCCTCCATATCATGCATTGCATTCTCATGTAGATTTTGGTAATTTTTGTGTGTTTTTAAGTAGGATTTGTTTTTTTAAGTTCTAATTTCCCTAAAGTTAGGTTTAGATGTGATTGAATGCAAATTGGCACCATTTTGGCCATTTTTGCCCAAATTTAGATGTTCTTGCCTAAAAGCATGTTTTAACTTAATCTCCATTGTTTGAAATGAAAATTTTGGTCTTTGACAAATGCATGCCATTTTCTTAGAATTTATTGCTATGTGGTCTTGATTGTTGACTTTTTACATGTGCACCACTTCTCTCAAGTTTGTGAATATTTTGGTTGAATTGTGAATTGAGCAAGCTATCAATGCTTAGAGACTATGCAATCACTTGATATAAATGTGAATCTCATGTTGTTCAATCATGTGGTGTGATATAATTTGATGAAGTGTTAGATTAATTTTCTTGCAGGAAATCTTATGTTGAGGACTACACTAATGAACCCTCTTTGACCCGACTCTTCGCTCACCATATTCATACCTCTTCGCCTCATGAAAGGATGCCTTAGAGCACATATTTAGCCTTGGCCACCTCCAAAAGTTTAGGGTGGCCATATCTACATCTCCCTTCTTCACTCTATCCACCATATGCCCTACCTACACCAAGGGTAAGAAAAAAGAAAAGAAGAAAAGAAAAAGCAAAAATAAAATAAAAAGATGCTCATGTTTAAAATCATATAAATAAAGAAAAGATGAGTGTGTAAAAGCACTCTAAAATCTTACCGCAATCCTTTCTTCCATTTTCATACCCATTGAGCTAGAAAACATCCAATCTAGCTCACTTTACCCTTTCTACAGCCATGTGGGTCATTTGGTGTGGTTTGAAGCATAAGATTGGATGCATGTAAGTGAAACAACTCTCCTAATCATCATTGATTAATGCCAACATGAAATGGTTTACCTGCAATTTCATGAATGGCATATGGAAAGCTTGTGTATACTATGCTCTATATTTGAAGTTTGTATGCTCAGTTCTCATTTCATGATTGGTTTGTGAAAGTGGAGAGGAGATAGGTGGAACACATGCACTTAGTCACTTTTAAGACCATCTAGTCAATAATCATCTTTTGCAATGCACTTATCATTCTTGTTTATTGAAAGAAAACTAAAGAGAGAGATTAAGTTGGAGCATACTTGAGGACAAGTATGTTTTAAGTTTGGGGTGGTGATACAACCCTATTTTAGGGCTTCATCTTATGCCATTTTGTACTTTATTCACATCTAAACATAGTAGGATGCAAGTTAAATTCCAAAATATGAGTATTATTGTCAAATGCACTTATTGACGTTCTTTGCATAATTTTTAGGTACTTGGACCATGCTTTGGATGGATGAGAGAGAAGGATGGAATTCTAGGGTTCCTCCACTCATGGAGGGGTCCAAAGAAGGCCCCAAATCTCCATCAACCTACCCCTAATGGCCAAGGGTCGACATCAAGCAAAGAAGTCTGTTGACCATGAAGATTCAAGATGTTTTTTCTACTAAAGACCCTAACACGACCGTGGTGCCAAGGAACGGTTGTGCTGGCCAATGCAAAAGTTATAGCGAAAATCCCAAATTTGCAAGCTACAACAACTCAACCACCACGGTCGTGATACCCAACAAATTACTTATAAACATTCACTGCTAACATAAACTGGAACTTATAGGGTCACACACATAGAATTTATATGAAATAGGAGTTTACTCATGAATACAGTTTAAACTTGGTTACTAAAGTGTTAAATATTCAATTCACACAAGATTGGCTATCATAAATCTGAAAAAATGACCGGTTAAATAAGTGAACTGACTAGTTCAAGTTGTGAACCGACCGATTGGTTGATCCATAAGATGGGATCAATGATTGATGTAGACGCCATGTTGTGCATTAATTGAATATTGAAAGCCAATATGATTGTGAATAGGAAACATGGTGAACCGATCGATTCAAGTGTTTGAATAAATCAACTCACATGTCAACCAATCGGTTCAACGGTAAACTGACTATTTTATGGTTTGTAGGTTCCAGAAAATTCATGAAATTTTGAATCCCAGTTGATCTAGAAACCTGACCTGACCCTCATATAAATAGAGTAGTAGTAGAGGCTTTCCTAGGATACAACAGTTAGCTTTGATAACTATTGTCTTCTCACAGTTATGATAATGAGAGAACTTGAGCAAGTTTTACCCGTAAAAGGGAGAGATAACGAATGAGAAACAATAAGGGAGAGCAGTCAACACTAGCACATTGACGATGAAGGGACAACTCCTTCTTGTCTGTTCCAAAAGAACGACATGAGTTTGTGGTGGTCCGCGTGAACTACATAGAGGTAAGGAGGCCTTTACCACCCTCCAGGAGGACGTCATCAACTGCCATGTGTGATGCCAGACCAGGAGGCCGTGACCGACAGCCGTCCAAGTGCTACTTGCGAAAGAAGCACGATGTAACAAGGATAGTCGCTAGATATACTCTAGGATCAGGTATATGTCATGCAACCTTCCTTCCCCCTCTATAGTTTTTGACATGATCTATTGTCTAAGGAGAATATGGCAAGAAATTTTTTATTTTTGCTGTCATATCTATCGCCATAATTCCATACATAATTTGCCACAATGATACATGGATGAGTGAATATGGATATACAAGAAAAAAGAGGTGTTATTAGTAAAAATAGTGAAGACGACCAACAAAAAATCTAAACTGGAGATGACCAAAATGAGATGATATTGGAGATTTACCTACCTCTCTTAAACAGAGCAGAGCTCAAAATGTGCTAGATCACTCTCTGTCGCATCTAAAAGTACTAGAAAAGCACATGTGTTAAGCACATATTTTACAAGTGTTATACTATAATACATAAATATTGAATAAATATGTATTTGACCAAACATTATATTTTATATCAGTTGAATTGGGTTCATAGAAAATGCAACAATGACCTATACATTACACTTAAGTCAAGTTTGAAACATGACTTAGAAAAATGCACGCACACACCACCTACAAAAAACTTCACCTAGAAAATAAACAACTATTAAAATTAACCAATTGGCTGTTGACAACTATTATACTATTAGGATACTATTTTTTTAAGTGATTTGTGCCAAATAAATATAAAATTTGATGGAGAATTAATAAATGCCAAAAAAATTCAAGCTAATAAGCAAGCTATAATGAAAAACAAAGACACACCATAAATATGCAAAAAAAATCAATAAAATACACATAAACAATTAGAATCAACCATCCAATTGGTGATAGTAGCATGCTATCAATATATAGAAAAAACTTAGATATTCCAACTAATGGCTACGCTAGGGTTCACGAGCCGCAGAGGCGGCCGTGGAGGACGTGGTTTCGGGTGGGGTACCCCCCACCCTCCTTCTATCGACGGAAACCCTGTGTCGTCTGTAGATCCCTCTCCCACCTCTTTACCTCCTGAGGACAACGACATCGTGATGGATGTTGTTGCCCCACCCCCGTAGCAACAACCCAAGTCATACAAAGACGCCACAGTAGGGCGGTCGACCAAACCACATGCTACTCTCTCCCCGGTCTTGCTAGATTTCCTGACGTCGGCAAACATCCATGTCGATAGAGAAGGAGTGATTTCGGCCATCTCCATCAACCTGGCTATGTTGTCGCCTCTTTTGGAACCCTGGAAGTTCGCAGTAGTCATCAAGGTCATTGGGACCACCATGAACTTCAATGTCATAATGAATAGAATCCCAATCTTATGGCAACTTACAGATGAATTCCATGCTATCGACCTCGACAAGGGTTACTACGTCATCCAACTAGCCAACAATGATAATTTCGTCCGCGCCCTAACAGGAGGACCGTGGATGATTTTCAACCATTACTTGTCGGTGCAATCTTGGTCCAAGGATTTCCGCCCCTCTGACCCTATCCCCAAGAAACTGGTGGTGTGGTCACGGATCCCCGACCTCCCGATACACCTATTCCAGAACCAACTCCTATACTGTGTGGGCGATTTGATCGACAAGATGATCAAGATAGATACCACGCCCCAGTCCAGAAATCGGGGCAAGTTCGCTCGTACCATGTTTGAAGTCGACACAACCATGCCATTGCTACCGGCGATCATGCTCAATGGGGAACGATACCGCCTGGAGTATGAGAACCTGCCCACTTTCTATTTGAAGTGTGGCCGCCTTGGCCATGCTGAGGGGGACTGTAAGTTCGTCCCCTCATTTCCGAGTTTCGCCCCAAACCCTTCTAGCACACAAATGTTGGCTATCTCCATGCTGTACACGGCGTCTATCCATGCAAAGATGTCTGATAGGAGATCCAATACCAGTAAAAAACACCCCATAGCCACAGATGCATGCCCGGTTAATACCATGACGGTGTCTCAAGCTGGAAAAAAAACCTGCTGCCGACGCTGAAGACGGAGGTGTATGGGAGACGGTCTCATCTCTCAAGCATAAGAAGAAGGCAGGCAGACCTCCTCCCGTGTCCGAGACACCGGGGGGTAGCCGCCCGCCACCCACTCCGAGTACAGCCCCAACCATTACCACTGCGGGCAGGGACAACTCGGTGGTCACGCTGGTGGATGATGAAATCAGTGAAGGTAGGAACAACGCCTTTGTCGAGTCCTTCCGATTCCAAGCAGTCGTTCAAAGCAACCAGCTCTCCTTACAATCAAGGTTCTCGTTGGGAGCCCAAGATGTCGGCGGTGGAGTCGTCCTCCGTAATAGATGTGTCGTCTATCAAACAGTGAGCCCAAGACGTGAGCGGAAGAAGGGCAAACTCGTAATGCTTGTGGGAAATGTCGACTTCACAGCTAATGCAAAGAAGTCCCTAGAATTCGAGATTGTTGACATAGGGCCTGAAGAGAACATGGATGCCTCCTCTGCGGCATCTAGGCTTCTCGCTGCTATCCACTAAGTGCCTGTTGGTGCTGCCACCCCCACCTACTGGTGTCTTAATGACTAACATTCTCTGTTGGAATATCCAAGGAGCATGCTCTAAGGATAAATTAATTCTTATCAAAGAATACAAACAGAGGTACAAACTTCACATCCTCATCATTATCGAAACTCTTTATAGTGGCAACAAAGTCGATGATATAATCACCAAATTGGGCTACTCTTCCTCTCACAGAGTTGAAGCATTGGGCTTCTCCGGGGGTATCTGGGTCCTTTGGGACAACTATAGATGCACCGTTGACATTCTGCAAAGTCATCACCAATACGTGCACTGCCGTATTAATACCTCCTGGTTTCTTACCTTCGTATATGGTAGTTTAAACCCACAGAAGTGCAATCACCTATGGTACATGCTATCAGGTCTCTCCTCCCTCATTCACGGTCCTTGGGCACTGGTCGGCGACTTCAACACTATGCTTGATGCCTCGGAGAAACAAGGCGGGAGTGGTTTCGACAGACAATCCAGCCTCAAATTTCACTCCCTACTTGCTAGCACAGGTCTTAAAGAGATGGCCTCCTCGGGGCATCGGTTTACGTTCAAGAAAGGAAGGCTGTTAGAAAAGCTTGATAGAGCTATTGCCAATGTGGAATGGATGGTGGTGGAAGGCGGTATGAATATCCAAGTCCTACCACGCCTTCATAGTGACCATAATCCCATCCTCCTATCTGGGCAGCACCACCAACAAAGAGGTCATCATTTCAAAACTAAGATGAGTTGGAACCTTATTCCTTCCTTCAAGACTGATCTTCTCAATGCATGGGATGGCTCTCGAACTTATCTGGATGCACTCCCTTCCTTCCAAGCAGCTGCCACCTCGTGGGAGGCTAATAGACTCAAGAAACAACATAAGCAAAAAAATATCCTTCTACGTAAGATCGACAAATGCCAGGCAGCATCCAACTCTTTCTCACCTCTGGATTCAATACAACTTAAATTTATTACCTTGTAAGAAAGTCTCAATACCATTCTCTTAAGAGAGGAGGTTGATTTGCATCATCGATCTTACATCAATTGGTTACAGTATGGCGATGGAAACAATAAGTTTTTTCATGCCTATGTCAAGTCACGCAGGCAACATAGCAAAATCTCGTGGCTATGTGACACTAATGGTATTTGGATCACAGTGCTGAACAATATCAAACTCCACGTGCGGGACTTCTTCATGCAGCTGTTGTGCACCTCAACTTCACCGGCTCCAAATCATGAGGCCATCTGTGACTATGTAGGCGAGTTTCAGCCTATCCCCAATAGCCACCTTCTCGGGCGTGTTCCTAATGTGGATGAGATCTGACGCACCATCTTCCTCATGGCTCCAGCCAAGGCATCGGGCCCATACGGTATCCACAATGGGTTTGTCCAGGACCATTGGTCTCATGTGGGCAACTCCTTCATCACTAATGTTCAACATGCTTTCACCACCAGCTAGGTGGACCCCCACATTGTGGATTCACTCCTGGTGCTCATCCCCAAGGTTGCTAACCCACAACGTTGCTCTGAGCTCCGCCCCATCTCTCTAAATAATTATTGTTTCAAGCTCATCTCCAAGATCTTTGTGGAATGGCTTAAACCGTACTTGAATGGTTGGATCTCCATGACCCAGTCTAGCTTCATCCCCGACTGTCGGATCAGCGACAACATACTTCTTGTACAAGAGGTTATGCACTCTATGAAACAGAAACAAGGGAATACAAAATGGGTAGCTATCAAACTGGACCTTTCTAAAGCTTTTGATCGTATGAATTGGCTATTCGTTGAGGATACTCTGGTGAAAATTGGCATCCCCGACAATCTCTCTAAGTTGATTATGCAAATCATCTCTCAAGGCAACACCTCAATTTTATGGGAAGGTATTCCTATAGACCCCATCAAGTCCATCCAAGGTGTGCGACAAGGGGACCCCATTAGCCCCTACCTCTTTGTTCTGTGTATGGAACGCCTCAGCCAAGCCATTGCTAATGTTGTGGCACTTAGAAGTTGGAAGCCGATTAGGCTTTCCAGAGCCGGCCCGCCACTCTCACATGTTATGTTTGTTGATGACATCCTTATCATGGCCAAGGTCTACTCAGCTCAAGCTTCTAGCATCAACAAAATTCTTAGGGAGTTCTCCGTTGTCTCTGGTCAAGTCGTATCCAAAGAGGTCATGCTGCTACTTCTCGTCTAACACCTCCATCACTGAGCAACGAGCTTTCAGTCACTGCATGGGCATACCGAGAGCTACAGACTTGGGCTGCTACTTAGGTGTCCCCGTGCTCCACCACCGAATCAACAAAGAGACACACTCACACATTCTTCTCTCCATTAGAGGCCGCATGGACAGTTGGGTAGCTCACACTCTATCCCTTGCAGGTCGCATCACTTTGGCTAAATCTTCCCTACAATCCATTCCTTCCTATACCATGCAATCGGTGCAACTTTCTCCGACACTATGCGACGACATCAACAAGCACATCTGTGACTTTATCTGGTCGGGTGGCCATGATTAAAAGAAAATGTCCCTTGTATCTTGGGACAAGCTCACCAGAAGCAAGTCCCTCGGCGGGCTAGGCATTAAGGACGCAAGAGCTCAAAATGTGACCTTGATGATGAAGAATATTTGGCAATTCATTAATAGCTCCCTATCTCTTTGGGTCGAGTTGATGAAGAATAAATCTGTTCGCAATGGCATCATCTCCAAGAAACCTAGTTCATCCACTTGGGCCTTCATCAAGCGCCATATTCCCAATTTGGAAGTGATGTGTTACAAGACCATCAACTCAGGTGACAGCACAAATGCCTGGCGTGATAAGTGGTTGTTAGGTACAACACTCACTGACCTTGTTCCAAATTTACAGCCACCCGAGGGTCTCAACGACCTCACAGTACAATCTCTATCCCCTTCTCCTGGAATGTGGGACTGGGATTTCATTCACGCCTACATTCCCCCAGCTGCCTGGGGCCTGATCTGTAGTATCAACCCCCTGTCGGCAGATGTCGGTGCTGACACTTGGGCATGGCCCCTTGAACCCTGTGGCGAACTCACGACAAAGAGTGCCTATGCCTAGATTAAGAATGTTGAACATCTCCCTCAATCTTTGAGTTGGAAAGCTCTTTGGTCTCTCCCACTACCTCACAAGCTTAAGTCCTTCCTCTGGCTGCTTAAGCACAATGCCATCTTAACTCATGTGGAGAAGGTGTGTCGACACATCATTGTGGATGACACCTGCCATGTTTGTAGTCGCGAGCCTGATACCCTAGTCCATTGTCTCCATGACTGTCCCGACAGCCTCAAGGTTTGGCAGCTTCTGAACATGGAGTCTTCTTTCTTCACCACCTCGGGGGACAAATGGATCGCTTACATCATACAGGGCACCGCCTCCATGAAGGATAGAACCCTACATTGCTTTGGATGCTGGACCATTTGGCAAGCTCGTAATGAGTTACTGCATGGAGGCAAACGTCTCCCCATGCAAGTGCTTACTGCCCGCATACACACTGCATCTGCTTCCATGCTCACTTGGTACAACAAAATTCCCAGACCGGCCCTGCCCAGCGTTGCTCACCCAGCCCGACCGTCTGCTCATAATCAAATCATTTTTATTGATTCTACCTTCCAATGCCACACTCTCAAGATGGGTATTGGCATCCACATCATCGATAGACAAGGAACGTGCCTGCTTGGTTATGACACCTTCGGCTACGCTGCCTCAGTTCTAGAAGCCGAGATGCATGGTGTAATGACCCATTTTCAAATTAGTCATCTGATTAGGGTTTACTTGGATAATTGTATGCTTAATTAAGTTGATCATTGTTTAAAGCTTGATTAGTGATGGTAGTTAAATTTTTATGTCTTAAATATAATGAGAAGTTTCAATCATACTTTGATCCACCTAATTAGGGTTAAGGTTTGGAAACCCTAATTGGCCCAAATTAGGGTTTTGATGACATATGAATACATAATTTGATAAGTATAGTGTCTCACTAAATGATTTTTAGTATTTTATATGTAACTATAATTTAATTCAAATTTATATATGATTTGTATATATAAAATTTAAACACTCTTGAAAAATATCAGAATTTTTGAAGAATGTTATGACCTGTTTATTGGTCGAGTTTCAAACTCGACCGATCATATTTTCAGATTGATATAGCAGTGTGGTAATTGAATTTTATCTTTTTATTGCTATATACAATTGAGATCAAATTTTAACTGTACCTGATAAACACAATTATAGACACTTTATTAAATTGTCGTAATTTTTGGATGACTTTTGATCTCTACAGAGAGGGTGTCGGTCGAGTTATGTGAAGGACAAACTCGACCGACCATGCTGTTGACTGCAATATAGCAGTGTAGTATTTGATTTTTAATTATTTATTGATAAATCCATATGATCTAAAAAATTTACTGTGTCTTACAAACACAATTTCAGACATTTTGTTAAATTTTTATAATTTTTGGATGACTTTTGAGTTATGAAACATGTGGTTTCGGTCGAGCTTATAACTCAGCCGACCAACCAGTCTGAGCAAAATAAAAATACATTGAGGGCTTGTTTGCAAATGTTCTAAGCACATCAATTCATCTATATCACTAACTAACACACAAGGAGCTCTCATAACTCATCCTTCCTGTCAAAGAAATGAAATTCTTGAGAGAGAGGAGAGCTAGGGTTTTGAGTAGAGAAAGTGGAGGAGATGATGACCTAGGGTTTCTCTATCCAAGATATGATGAAATCAAGTAAGTTTAGCTTCTTTGCATAGAATTTCATGGTGAATCTTCTCTCACATGTCAAGATTCTGTCCCTCCCCTAATTTGATTCGAAATCACATCAAATCTCCCCCTTTTCTCACTCTTTCTCTTCTAATCCTCATTTCTAGGGTTTCCGAGTTGAGAGGAGAAAGAATTGGATTCTTTTGCGAGAGTTTGATTGGGTTTCCAAAAAAATCGGAGGTTGACCTACGAATTTAAGGTGCTTGGCACCTGAGGTGAGTATTTTTCTCCCTCCTAAGCTTTGTATTCATGTTTTAAGCCTAATTTTATCTAGCTAAAACAATCAGAAACCTTGTTTGTATATGTATGTGATTTGATTTGATTTGGGAAAGATATTGGGGAATCTAATTTTACTGATTTTGATTATTTATCATTGATTGAAACTTGATTAGTTCCTGTTATATTGATTGATGATGCATGGGTATTCTTATGGGTATATGACTATGATATTTCATGTGAATTTTGCCTAAAAATCAGCCCAATGGTCGATATGCTTGGAATTGAATTGGCATGTGTAAAATCATATTTGAATTGTACTAGATTGTATGATACAAGTGTATTGGTGAATGTTAATGGAATTGAATGACCACATATCCTGATTAGGATTTGTGTTGAGGAAGTGAATGAAATGAGTCAATTAATCAATGTATACTTATGATTGATGAATGAAATGTGTGAAAATGGAAACTAGGGTTTCCATGTTTGTGAATAACCCTAATGAACCCTTGAGACATGATTGGATTATTGAATGATATGATTATTATAATATGTTGAACTAAGGAATGACTTCTTGAAAACCCTAAAATTTTATTACTAAGACAATTATGAGTGATAAAGCTAGAACTTTTATATGATGTTTGAAATGTGATCGATGCTGAAGTTGAAAGTATTAATACTTCAATTGAATATGATGAGTCTTACTATATCATCTAAGTCTAATGCATTTGTTTTAGTATAATAAAGAATGATCATTGTTGATTATGGGAATGACATTAGTAGTTAATGACAAGGTACACTTATCTGAATATAAGAGATAATATGAACAAGATGTACTTAATGGTGATTGCAAGATAAAGATGAAACTAATGAAGATAGTATGATGAAGTATTTTATCTTTTATTTTAATTACATGTGGCTTAACCCAAATTAAATGAAATATACTAAGAATTGTACTTTGATAAATGTTATGTAGAAGAGAAGCATTATATGTAAAGTGAATCAAGAAAGATTGGTACAGATAATGTAATGAAATGAAAGAAGTTGAGACTACTGAGTATAAAATGATGGAAAAAGATAGGAATTAGTAGATGAATCTAAGAATGTAACTCTTACCCTAAAATGATGAGTTTGATGATGCTAATGAATGACAATCTCAAATGGGTGATTAAGAGATGTACATAACCGTAGTTGAATTCAACTAAATGATGAAACTCAAGTATTTGAATTGACTTACAAGAATGTGTTCTTGTATTGTGATTGTTTGATAGAATACTTGTAGTATGAGAATGAACTATTTTGATGGAATTCAAATGATAATCAACATGTGTTGATTAGTAACCCCATACGAAGAATGTGAAATAAAAGAAGAAGAGAACTAAGTCTGGTATGCATATATATGCATGAAATTTATTGGCATCTATTTAGATTGGATGGAACATGCATATGTTGTATGATAAATCTATTCTGAGTATGAGGAATGATACATGATATCTATATGCTTTTATTGTTAGTTTTAATGACTATGCTAACATTTGTTCAGAACTGTGATATACAATGAGCTGATAAGATTTATGCTAAAATGGAATTTGATATGCACTCATTACATTGAGAAACCCTGATAAGGGTAAATGTTGCATAATGAGATTATGTCTAGGGCTGAAATCCCACTCATGATGATAAAACCCTGATGGGGTAAATGATGGACAATAAGATTATGTCTTGGGCTGAAGGCCCACTATTGATGATTGCTATGAGTTGATGTAGAAGATGGAAATAAACATATTTGTTGCAATCTATAGACTTATTGTGCTTCTTGCTTTGATCATTGCCCTTATTGATAAATTTAATCTATTTCATGTTATTATAGTTATGCGAGAATACACAGATATGATATATGATGTTTTGAATTATTGTAAGATGAGTAAAAGAGATTAATAACAAGTGAAATGATGGAACATCTAGTTAGGTGCCCTGAACACCGTGAGTTTCCCCTGAGGACCACACTGGGGAAACAAAACGGATCTCCTTGTAGTAATCGATGCATTATGAGAAGGATTTCCAGAGTGTGGATTGAGACCTTAAAGGTTCTACCACCAGGATTTAGGAGTGAGTCATCTGGAGTGGCTCTGGCCCTAAATCCTTGCTGTGAAAGTCTATGTCCAAATGGAATAGACTCTGTTGAAATGAAATATGTGAAATGTGAAATGAAAAATATGTGAAATATTGTGATATGTGATATACTATTTTCCTGGTTCCTATCTCGTGTACCCGAGATGAGGACGTGAGCCTCTTTAGGCAACCCTGAGGTGGCCAGGGTCTGTTGTTGATATCTTAGGGTGGCTGGAAAAACCTTAAGATAGTGACGGTGAGTCGCTGATACGAGAATCAGGCATGGCAACTTCTACTTGGTGAGGTACAAGCCAAGTAGTTTCAGGGCAAATGAATAAAAGATGATAAGCCGTGTAGAACATGATTTGAATGGTTGTTACATTCCTTGTACTGCTACTTGATGATTTGTCATTGTTGATTAAGCTTCATGTTGTGGAAAGTAATCATGATGCTATGGACATTTTCTATTTCATATTATGATCTATCATGTTGACAAGTTATAAACGATGGGATTTATATCCATTCTGAATATGAGTTGGATTGCCTACTATTTGATAGTATTGCTTGGTAGATATATTATGTGTACTTCAGCTTCAGGACTGCAGGATGTGTTCTTGGTCCGGCTGGTGGAGTGTCACAAATATAATGTTATAGTTATGTATTGATTCAAAATGCTAAGAACTTAACTTATTACTCATGCAGTAGGATTATTAATCTGAACTAAGAAGTATATGTTGATTTGTTCATAGACTTGCTCTAAAAAGACGTTTCAAAGTTATAATTGGTTTAAGTGATTACCTTATCTGTTGGATCAGATTATCATTGCAAGTTAGAAATGACTTATGATAGATCTATCTGCTAGACTTTTCAATATTTGCATGTTTCTATTAAGTTTATTATATTTAATCTGATGTTGATGCATGTACCTAGCTTGAGTGGGAGGTATCCACTCACTGGGGCTCTATATGAGTCTCATGAGGTTGTTTCAAATATTTTTAGGTATAATGCTATCCAACGAAGAGGTCGTGACAAAGAATCTATAAATAGTATAATCTAGATAGATTAGAATGTCCCTGTACTCTCTCTTTCCCAGGATGGGTTGTAGATTATGTTTGTTCATCAATGTACATGTATCTGATGTAAACTGAACTGCATATGAGAATAAGATTGATTTTGGTTTTAATGGAGTTCAATAAGATTTGTGATATCTAAATGTTATATCCTTGTTGTGACATTGATTTATGAATTTGTGAAGAAAGAAAAAGGAAAAATTTATCTGTATTTTTCATATATTGTTTAATCGCCTGTGTCGAGAATTCATTGTTTATTCCATAATCTGGGTTTAGGTTTTGGGATTAGCTGTAATGGTTAGTATTTGTGCTGATCAAAAGAGTGGGTCCTGACACATGGTATCATCCTTGCTCTAAATATCTGTATTCAAAGGAATTGGCATGCCCCTATACTCCTTTCTGATTCCTCCATGGCCATTGATATCTTTCAACATGCAAACATGCCAGCCTGCAAGCTTGAGCCTTTGAGGAGAGAGTACTGCTACGCTCTCTCTTCCCTTCCTGATGCCCAACTCCGGTTCATTAGCCGAAAGCACAACCCAGTGGCAGACATCATCGATAAACACTCCAAGTACACCACTACAGAGAGTAGCTTCACCACTTGTAAGCCTCCTCGGCTAGCAAAGTACATCAACATCCATTTATCTATAATTTGGTCCGAACTAGAGATCGGGATGAATAATAATTAGTCTCTATGTCGTTTTAAAATATATATATATATATATATATATAGAAAAAAAGTAGGCAAACACGATAGTTCCTAGTAATTAAGAAACATGAAAAATTACAAGGTGTTTGAGACAAACATAGACGAAAAAAGTGGGTAACCATGTTGATATGATAGGATAGAAATGTACATACAACATGCCAAGAGAAAATAACTCAGTTAACTACCAATTGGCTTCTCCAATATGTAGTGTGTCTACTAAAAGGTGTGCATGTTGATAGGATAATATATAATAATAATACATCTGCAACTTGCTAAGAACAACTCCACTGATTATCGACTGACTCCCTCAAACTCATCCAGTGTCATTACCAAAACAAATGAGTTTTCCTTCTTGTACATGTTCTTATTGAGAACTAATATATAATCAATAATCAAATAATTTAACTACAATCCGATAAAAGAGAACAATTCGATTAACTATTACTTGACTCCCTCCAACTTAAAAGTGTGATTATTGAAATTACCTCGCCCAAATAAAGTAATAAGCAAATAAATGCACAAATAGACTGGATTGTTGACCTCATAGACAAATTTTGAAGCACATAGACGCATTACCAAAGCATGTTCACACCCTGATCTCCATCGTCTCAAGAAATATCAAATTAAATTTTCTACATAAGGGTTGACCTCTAGAAAGACGGATGAAAAATGAAGCATTTATGCAAATATGTCTGGCATATAAAGCCTTTCGAAGATCTTCTATGAATTTTTATTGACGAATCTACTATTAGTAATCAAGAAAAAAAGCACACAAACAAATAGATAAAAAGATCGATGAGTAGAGACACATTATGGCCAAGCTTAAGGGTGTGGTTCCTAAAATTATCTCGTCACTAAACAAAATGAAAGCAAATAAGTACACAAAGAGATTGGATTGTTGACTTCACAAATAGATTGTTGAAGTACATAAACACATTGCTAAAGCACGTGCATGCGTTGATGATGCTCATCCACTCTAAAGACATTGAATTTAATTTTCTACAGCTGACTGAATATTTTTGTGGACTGAAAGGAAGCAAGCACAAGGAGCTAACAAAGTAGGTATAATAAAATAAAATGTTAAACATAAAGTACAACGGCGTTGAAAGAACTTTTTAATCAGCAATTGACGTGTCTCGATTATTACCTCATATGTTGCGTCATTTCCCTAAGCGCAAAGATACGGCGTTGAAAGAAAGTAATCGACAGACTCACAAAGAACATCATGGAATAAAATATAATTGGTTGTATGTGTTTATGCAGTAGCCCTCATAGAATTTTGCGACATGAACAACATCGATCAACATGTTTGGTTTTTTGTGATTTTACCAGTATGGGAAAAAAATAACAAAATAGGCTGCTCGATGAACAAACGGGCACGAAAGCACGGGCGGAACTAGGTAGAGGGATGGAGGGGCTCTAGCCCCCCCTCCCCTCAAAAAAATGATTGAAATGAGCTTATAAAAATGTAAAAATACTAATACTATGTATATATATATACATGTTTCAAAGCAATGTTGATACAAAGAGTGTCTAGTTAATGTGGTACTTTGTACCTTTAGTTGTGCAAGTGGTGCAGGTTTGAATCTTGATGTCTTTTTTCAGTCCCCTTTGTGAACTCAGCCCCCCTATTGTGTATTTTTTATTCCGCCCCTGCACGAAAGTAACCACAAACATAGGAAAAAGTTAAAGAAATAAGGTGGCAAGTACAGTACCAGTGGCACGGTGAACATGCACACTGATAGCTGGAAAGTGTCTCTTATTATAGGGTGGTAATAATGTAGATACAAACGTTGGTGGAGAACTAGAGCATTATCATCTCCGTAATCATAACCCCATATTTAAAGGCCATTGTTGACCCCTTGTGCAAGCTATAGCTTCTCCAGCTTGTATTTTTTGAGAAGATTCAAACACCAACCAAAAGATGAGAGATTTTTTCAAGAAGATAAAAAAATTGGAGCAGGTCTAACTTGCTTTTTTGCTGCCTACGACCTTGGTTACGCCCGCGATGACAAGAGCTAGCATGTTACTCCATATTGGTAGATGGGGCTCAAATTCTTTATTGCCTTCACATGTATGCCTACTGAATCCAAACCGTCTACTCTCCCATAGCCCCATAATCCAACGAATGACTTCCGGTCAAAGCAGGCCCACTGAATCCAAACTGTCCACTCCATACTGGTAGATGTGCTCAAAGCAGGTTGGAGAGGAAACGCTAGATCAAAAAACCTTGCCATTGGAATCAGGAAGGGTGGTGGTGGTAGGGGTTTGTTGATAAGCCACCATTGTCGGGAAAGAGACCTCCAATGCCGAAGTTGGCTGCTGCAGATCACAATGCTCGACACAAGCTAGAGAGGAGACAAGAAGATTCCGGGAGTGTTGGGGGAGAGGGAAACACGACAATTGACTACATCCATTCTCGGTTTTTTCCGGTTTGGGATTTCGAATAAGACAATAGTTAAATCGGACTGGATTTTCTTATCCCCAATAGTTATTCGAAATTCCAAATTACGGAATTCCAAATGAAATCTGCATCCAAACACCACACCAGCTCAATCTGAATTGAGTATTGCATCCAAACACCACATAAGCTTGATCTGAATTGAATTTACGTTGACATGACAAAAAAAGACAACTTCCAAACCCGATCCCGTCCCGTCCCGTCCCGAAAAGGATCTAAGGGGTGTTTAGTTTAAAATTAGGATTTTGTAGTAAGGATCAGGTTATTCAAAATATTCAAGTACGTCTAATCCGAATGTAGTATGTATTTATTTAAAAACCTAATTGACACCCATATTTGACTAATCTCACTTTCAATGTCTCATATAAAACAAAATAATATATAAGATAGAGCTATATCTAAATAGAAATTTCTAATACTGTCTAAAGTTGAATTGATCTGGACCAAAAGATAACAAAATATCAACAACTCCTTTAGTGTAGTTTTTTCCAGCAGTACCGATACCGCAAGAGTATAGGGAGTGATCTATTTATGCTTCGTTTGTCAAAGTGGCGACGATTGATCGGGCAGCTATGGACAATAATGGGCAACGAACTACATTCGCGGACAGCCCAACAATTACATAGATCACTTTCCCAAACTCCGCTCGTGTAAATGCTTACTTTAATACATACTTTCGTTCTCATAATTGATCGGTGTGATCATCAATTCCAACTGTACCACTACCTTAAATCTTTGCGATGAGCCAACTTGCTGCTGGCAAACTATGATTAAGTTATTGTTGTTAAATTTAATTTCCGTCGTTACATGCAACATCGACATGTGCAATTAGGTTAACAGTTCAGGCCGATCTAGATAAGAAAACGTAGAATAAATCAATGCATGAGAATAAAAACAAAGGTTAGGAACGTAAATTGGATTGTTCATTGAGAAAAGAATGTGATATACTTAAAGAAATCAACGTCTTGCAACCCTTATGGATAGGCATCGTTCTCCTAGTTGACCCGATCAAAAACCTAGAGACGAGATCATCTCGCTTGTTTTGCCAACAAACGATGCAGACGAATACGACTTGCACCATCAGTGCAGCCCAATGATCAAATGAACCATCTCTGACAGTTCACGTCTCGAAAGGGAGAGGATGGACGAACTAGCCACGTGCAGAAGAGAATTTCCATGTAGCGTGACGGAAGCGACGACGGCATAAGACTCTGGCTTTAGGGTTTGCCAAACACGAACTCAAACACTGACGGTTGTATGTTTGAAAGATATGTTTAACCCTAATGACCGGAGGCATAATTATGGTCTTACACTCCCATAATCCTATTCTTGTTAATGTGTGATCACTTGATCGCTCTTGTACACGTTGTGTAAATACTCGATCTTTACGATCAAATATTTACAAAATTGTATCAAAAGTATAAACAAGTCTTTATTACAATCATGCTTTTACAAAGTCACAGAAGCTTACAAATATGATTACAAGATTTAAGAGTATGAATTCATCCCTATCTAATCTTCAACAGAGGACTACCCATGTACGCCTCTTCAAGATCTTTCATCTATCACATGTCCATGAGTTCCCAGAGGAAATGAAACCACACATGGACCCCATTGAAAGGAAAATAAAGGGTCGGAAAAGTTGGTACTGAATCCAATCATTGAACTATGCATGAAGTAGGATTTAGATGAATAATAAAAGTTACGAAAGGACTATTTGGTGGACCAAAGGCTAACAAGGAGAAATTCCAATATCAATTTCAAGATAGTAAATCTTTCACAAGAATATGACTAAGCAAGATTCAATATTTCAAGCATGCAAAATGTATCCAAGCTATTCACAAATATATCAATTTCAAGATATTCTATTTGATAAGTTTTGGCACCTTCCTATCATATCTTTTCTAGGGCTAACTATCTCGTGTTCTCACACTCTAGGAGAGAACGAAACTAGTGCCTTATTATCTATTCCAGTTAACTGGGGGATAATTAATCCCTATCCACTGCGCATGGTTGTGGGGTACTTGGTCCATTCAAGTGAGTTAAATCTCTATCGGACCAAAACTCGAGGGACCAAAGTCCACAGGGAGTCAAAAATCCAATAGATCAAGTCCAGTGCCAAAATTCTTATCAACAATATTTCATCAATTGCGTTATGAGAGTGGTGAACTTTCAAGAATAAATAATGGTTTCAAACTATATGGAATTCACCATGAATTAAGATATATGTGTGTCAATCAAGAGGAAAAATAGTTCAACAATGAAATGGAAGATCTAGTACCTCAATCATTCAAGGCTCCAAGAATTTGCATAATCATAATGTGGCTCTAAGAATTTATGAAGAGGTGGCTACAAAGAACAATAATCTTGCTAGAATCAATGTTGTTCAAATTCTCTTATTTAATATTAGGTTTTCCCCATATTGGATTACTATTCCATATTTTTACATCTATGGTTATTATAGTTCTTCCAATGATAATATAGTATTTCTAGTTGGATTGTCAATATAATAAATTTGGCTTGTTCACTTTCCTTATACATATGGATGACTACTACATTATGTTTAGTTATCATTTCAAAATATTTTCTCTTTATGTTTCTAATATTATTAAGTGAGCATATGATCGATTAAATGCCCATTATATCCATATGGTAGCTATTACATGTGTATATAAATAAGTTTTTAGTTCGTATGGTACCACTTTAGATCTTGGTGATCTATACAAATACAACATGCATTATCATTATTTAAATTGAATGTGAATAACATAGTCACATCCCAAAATAATTAACTTTGTTGAATGTCTACACATAATATATAGCATATGCATTTCTATCATTGGTACTAGTTCTAGATTAATATTAGGGTTAATTATAGTGGTATCTATTATATCCTTAACACTTATGTTACCACCTAGTACATGTTCAATCAAATAAGTATACAAATCATTTGTGTTTACAAATTTATTATACACTTTATTAATTCATTATAAGTAGTAGAACATAAAGTATTCATCTACAGACATCTTGTAACAACCCTGACCTGGGTTATACTTTAACCCTAGGTGTTTTGATTAATAAATGTGATTAAATGCTTAATCTCATCTTATGAAAAGTAATTAGGCCTCAAGAGGAACTTATGTTGCAATTCTAGTCCTTTTTGAACATTGTTGAAATCAATGTTTTGTTTGTATTGGACTAAAGTGCAAATTACCCAAGTTGAGGGGTTTAAGTGCAATTGTGCATGATAATATGTTCTTCATGTTTTGAAGCATCATGAGAGTGAAAATGATGCTGAGGTATGGCTTATGGAAGCCTAAACACTAAGAAAGAGCTGATAAAGCAATGTGTGTGCATAAAAACCTAGTTTTGGAGTAATGTGCAATTTACCCAAAACCAAGGGTTCAATATGCAATTTACCACTTTAATAAAGTCCCTAATGTTTCTTGGCATCATGTAGAGCAAATAAAATGAGAGGGACTTCTCATTTGAATTAAGATGGAGGAGAGAGAATCTTGATATTAAAATAATCAAGATTTAATCCTAAGTGAAACCCTAATCCAATTTAGGGCAAAAATGAATGTATTAATTAAAGGGACTTCAACCAAAATTAAAATTGGTTGGATTCAGATGTGTGTGGATAAGCCTAAAGCCTTGCAAAGGCACGAGCATATCCTAAGGAGGTGAAATTTCACTCACCATTATTATAAGAAAAAGAATTTCCACTCAAATATGGATATTCTTATTATAAGGGTTAAGGTGCTTAATTTCTTTTCCCTTAATTCATGGATAATGGAAGGTATTTCGGTGGGGATAGAGATGCCCTTGCATGCAAGAAACCAAGGGGGAAGTGGTGGCAACAATTTTGGAATTTAAAAGACTTTTATAAAGTATCTTCTATCTCCTCAATTTTCTTATAAAAGTACCTTTTCCAAGCCAAATGAAAGGCTTTTACGACCCCACTTCTTATCCTTGCTTGCAAAACCGACCAAGAAGGCTAAGGACAGCAGGGAGCACGTCCCCAACCTGTTGGTAAGCCTTTTATCTTCGTTCTTCATGATTTCATGGTGAAAATCATAAAACAATGTGTAATTCCTTCATTTCTTCACTCAATCTTCAATTCTAGCTGATCATTTCACTCCAAATCTTGAAGTTGAGCCTTGGAATAGTTGGATAATATTCATACACCATTACATACGTGTATCTTGGAGCTTGTAGATCAGATTTGAGGTGGGTTTTATAACTTGAACCCTTTTACATTGTTATTCAACCATTAATCTTGTAATTTCAATGATTCCTTCATTATCTTGATTAATTTCTGGTTGAAATTGATTAATTCATGAAATCAGAAGTTGTTAGAACTTCATGTACGAAGCTTGATGATGATTACATCATCATAAGCACACACCTCCCCAAATATCTTGGGCAAACGGTTTGGAAGTTGGGACCAAACGGTTTCACGAAACCGTTTGGTGATCAAACGGTTTGCAAACCGTTTGGGAGAAAATAGTTTCAAAACCGTTTGATATGGTTGACCAAGGGTTGACCGTTTGATTACTGTTCATAATTATGTTTTTTGTTAACCCTCCAAATTTGAGGGATTAACTTCAAAGTAATCGTGAGTTGAAGGCAAATCAATTAGGTAACCCAATTGAATTAAGTGCTGAATTTCAATCTGATTTAACTTGACTTTTTGGGCAAACGGTTTCAAAACCGTTTGAGTGAGTTAACAAAGGGTTGACCATTTGATATTACTGTTACTAATTATGTTGTTTAATGACTCACCAAATTTTAGTGGTTAATTCCAAAGGAATCGTGAGTTGAAGTCTAATCAATTAGGTAATCCCTAATTGGATTAAGTGCTGATCTTCAACCTGATTAATTGGAATTTTTGGGAAAACGGTTTCAAAACCATTTGAGATGGTTGACCAAGCATTTACCGTTTGAGATTACTGTTACTACTAATGTTGGTTAATAACTCACCAAATTTTATGGATTAATTCCAAGGGAATCATGAGTTGAAGGCTAATGCATTAGGCAAATCCTAATTGGATTAAGTGTTGATTTTCAACTTGATTAATTTGCCTTTTTGGGAAAACGGTTACAAAACCATTTGAGATGGTTGACCAAGCATTGACCGTTTGATATTACTGTTCCTAATTATGTTGATTATTAACTCACCATATTTTATGGATTAATTCCCAAGGAATCATGAGTTGAAGGCTAATCAATTGGGCAAACCCTAATTGAAATCAGTGCTGAATTTCCAATGAGTTGATTTGAGATTTTGGGTTGGATAGCCCAAACGGTTTCAAAACTGTTTGGGGATCATCCAAACGGTCTCAAAACTGTTTGGGGATCACCCAAGACCATTTGGAGGTCTGGGGTTAAGTATAGTTGATCAATTGAAGGTCCAAAGGTACCAAATCATATTACAACCAAGTGTTGATGTGTTGATCAACTCAATAGACCAAACCTTGATGAAATTTCACTAGAATCCAAGGGTTGGATGGGCAAACGGTCTTCACCGACTTGGCCAAACGGTCTTCACCTACTTGGGAAAACGGTCTCAAACCATTTGGAGACCTAGGTGGTTTCAAGGTCAAGTTATGTTATGCAATAGAAGGTTCAATTGGTTAGTCCAATGGAGAACCTAATGCAATTGAAGGTCCAATTGATTAACCTAATTGAGTACCTATTGCAATTGTAGATTCAATTGATCAATTCAATTGGATACCTTATGTAATGGAGGTCCAAGGTGATTGAATCTCTCGAGAATAGAGATGATGAATGACTCATTGATCCAATGATGATTAGTAATGATAATCAATGAAGGTACAAATATTGAAACCCTATTAGTACCTAAGTGATTAGTGCCAATTAAGGGATGAACCCTAATTGCATATAGGATCAATGACTTGGTACACTATGTCATTCATAGTTGTATGTACTTGATTGAAGGGATGATATGACCTTATCAAGTTGAGATGATGTTAGCATGAATTCATAACATGAATATGATTCATGTGGAGATTAAGGGTATGATCCTTAAGTAAAGAGATCATGAAACCCTAATCATGAACATAAACCCTAATTGACAGTGTTATTGAATTCTAACCCTAATTGAGGGCAATTCTAAATGAAACCATAATCCAGGGTAAGGATGTAGCCCTAATCTAGGGTAATCATAAGTGAAACTCTAATTTAGGGAAAAGAGATGTAAATCCCTAATTGGGATGAATAGTGAATCTCCAATTATGGATAATTGAATGAAATCCTAATAGAGATGAATAGTAGACCCAAATTGTGGGAAACTATGGTGGAAACCCTAGTTGAGGGTGATTCCATGAGAAACCCTAGTTGAGGGTGATTCCATGAGAAACCCTAGTTGAGGGTGATTCCATGAGAAACCTTAACTAAATATTAACACCACATGACGTACTAATGTTATGTTGTGATAAGAGGCCCTAAGAAGGATGAAGGCATGTGAGACTCTAATGAGGAGTCATAATACATAAAGCTCTAATCTTGGATAATATGACAGTGAATCATAATTCTAATCTTAAGTAAGGGTATAAAGAAACCCTAATGATGAGATAGAAGTAATGGCCTTATAAAGGTGAAACATTTCATGTGGTTGAATATATGCAACCTAATTGTAAGCAATGTCTTTACCATTAGACAAGTCCATATCATTAAAGATAGTTGGTCAACTCTAATGTGTGGCCTATGCATTATATGCTATAGGTAAGTGATTAGTGATGGAATGTATTAAGAAGGGAAATACCTTAATACAAGATAAGATGGCTAATTCAGGAGAGTCTGAAGTGATGAGAAAGTGATACATCAAAATATGATAGTTATCACATTCAACACTTCAGGGTTTATATGCCTTGATGTACTTCAAATCCAATATAATTGGGTAAGAAACATATGAAGTGTGTTATGCAACTATTACAATGAAATGTAATGAGTTGTTACACCTTGATGAGTGTTAATTAATGTACCTTGAGAATGGAGTTAAGCCCAAATGATATGTATGATATAATCATACCATGATGAGGATGAGAAATGAACTCATACCTTGAATTGATGATCATTAATGCTATATGATGAAAGTAATGTTCTAGAATAATCAAATATGATATCCTTGAATACCCCAGAGGTATGGAATAATGTATTAAGGGTTGGATAGATAATGAGATCATGAAATCTTTATTAATGAGAAATGGGGAACCCTAACCCTAATTTGGGTAAAGGGAATGAAAAGCCCTATTTGATAGTAAACCCTAATTCCTGGTAGAGGAATAATGGTGTTACTATTGCATCACATGATGTGATGAATATCTTGTATGACTATTATCATGCCTAATAACCATACAGATATTATGAGGTGATGTATATAGCTAGTTTGAGCTGTGACATTTATATAATAAATGTTGATTGGCATTATGTGCCTTAATGTTGTTGTTGCTTAGTAAAAGAAGCAATATGCATGGACTTTTATGAGTCACATGAGTAAGTTGTTACCTAGTGAGAGGTGACAATATATTTCATGGCCTTGTGAACCAGGTGTGATGCTTGTGTAACAAGTATCATGAATGCCTTGATCAGATGACCTGAAGGCGATAGTTACCTGAAAAAGGTATAATAATGCTCAATGATGAGTTAAGGGTTTGAATACCCAGAACCATATGGTTATGGTGATGAGAATGTGAAGGGATGAGAATTCCCAGTATTGAAATGAGGGACTGAGTTCCCAGGGTCTTTGAAAGACTGATAAATATCTGATAAAAGTAGTACATGTCTCTTTATAACATTGTTGTAATAAGTTATGTTTGAGAACTTGACTGATGCTAAAAGAATATGAGAATGTACTTAATAAATCAAGTGAAATCTATTCGTGTAGTGCTCTGACCATAGATCCATCATTGTCAGGAATAGGTGATGGTGAAACGGGTGCCCGCGGCAAAACCCGGAGCACATATTTTGAATATGCGGGGGTAAATGGGCGAAAATATCCTTACGTCCTCTTGAAGATATTGTTGGAAGGTAAACAAGAAACCTCTCAATCCTTTATGAATATGTCGGGATGGATGTATCACGAATCTCCCAATGATACTTAATGTCAGATCGAGGAGATAAACAAGAAATCTCTCGATTGGCGATGAGAGTGCAGTTGACGTTGTAACTCTGTAGCGAAGGTGCTAGAATACCCTAGCTAGCTAGTTAGCAGAGACACGAGATGTCCTGCATGTGGTCTCGTACTGACCGAGACATATGAGGTCATAAGAATCTGGCTCTTTTGATGACCTATGTATGGTACCGAGGCGATTTCGTAATGGTCGGTTGGAGTATGAGCGGTATATCTCATCTTCTCAAAGCATAAGTGTGATTGTAAAATGTAATCAGTCGTATAGCATGTTTGCTTAAGGATTGAATACGGAGATTCATTGGCTGATGTTGCATTTCTTTGTGCATTCCTTAGTAGTTAAATGTTAATTATGTTTCTTTATATTCTCTGCAAGGTAGACAGATGAATTACTTATCTACCATGGGTAGATGCAATGACCTCCTTGAGAATGGAGATTATCTTATTCTGTTCTATGATGAATAACTCTGCCTGATAATGTAAAAATAACCCCTGCTCAGTTTTAATTTAATAAACTGCAATAACAATGTTGTTGGCGGAGAGTTATATCTCTCGCTGGGGTAATTTTCAATTGTCTCACCCCCGTGGGAAACATTTTTAGGTATGCATGGGAGGCAAAGCAGAAATCCTAGAACAAGAAAAGAGCAACAACAACAGAAACAGTAGGGACAACAATAAGATCTCATGTGGAGATATTGCATGTCTAGTCATACAGATAGTAGTCCTATGTGTCGTCTCTGTACTCTCAGGTCCTCGGAGTTTTTAGTCACTGTCTTATGAATCAATCTGAGGTTTTGGCTTGATGCCTCGAGATTCGTATAATGTCTGTATATAATGTTTATAAGATAGTTGATGTTGTAATCTTTGAGAAGGAATGGTACAGGTTGTATACTTGTAAACCAGTATGAATTTGAAATACTTTGGTTTTTGGTTAAAGAGTTTTCCTATGAATGGATCTCTTGAAAAAGTTTTAAATTTTCAGTGATTTTTAGTAATCCGCTGCAAATAATTCGCTTCCGCATTAGTTAATCATGTTTTCGCAAGACGGTCGCCACACATCTTATTACCATAGGTGATGTGTAATTAACACATAATCCATTATCCTTTTAATGAGTTTTAATAAACTAGAATATAGTAATGGAATGACTAACTTACTGATTGTATTAGTTCGATCTTGATGAATGATAATACATGCATGATTGGTGGTGAACTTCAAATGCATCTTCGAACCCCAAGGATCGCAGTACATCTGGTCCTATCATTCACATTTGAGAACTCTAATTCATCCCTCACCTTGGTTTCTGAGTTCCATTTAGTAATTTCAACAACAGTATCGATGGGCTATAGATCCTTGTTTTGGAACTAATCTTCAACCATCCAGAGTTTTGTTGCTTGGAGGCAGGATTAAGATCCAATAACCTCACTAATCTCCATGATGACACTACTGTTGGGGACTGTGCGAGGTTGGGAAATAACTGATGTTATGCATCAGGTTCTCAATCACTTCCAAGAGTTGTATGGTTCTTATTAGTTGTCGCCCAACATCAGGACTCCCAGGTCTAGTCTGGATACTCAGTAGTGATCACCATGGATCTACATGATGTCAAGTGATGTTACTCATATTCCATTAGATACCTTACTCCACCTCGTATCTGGGTAGTGGTTGAGATTATTCTGGCGAGGTTTGGATGCAGGAGAACATGAGGTGTCCATGGTGGGGCATTGTTGTTGGTGGTGAGGTGGGGCGCTGATGTTGCAGGTTGCACCGACATTGTAGGTGGTTGGGTTGGAGATGGCGTGGCGATCTCTGGATGCTGGTGGGACCTAATGCTGACTTGACGGTGCAACATGACTAGAGGGATGCATAGGGGCTCCCCATGGTCTGAGTATGGTGGTGGTGACAACAACACTTGGCATATGGAGAGGAGGCAAGAACTAATGTCAAGGCATGTGGGGAGGTGTTTGTAGGTTGTGATTAGGTGTCGGCAACCGTGATGTTGTTACAGATCAACAGTCATATCTACAGGCCTGAGGTAGTAGGGGTGTTGAGATAGGGAGAAGGTTGGGCGATGGCTTTCTTGCTATCATTTGTAGGTTGACATTGAGGATTAGTAGGGTGAAGGGAGAAAGGAGGCTTGAGGAGGGAGAGGTGATGTAATCCAAGTGGTGGCGGCATTGCAGGCTGCCGTAATGACAGATGGGTGTCAGTGTTTCCTTGTCGTCCTAGTTGTTGGGCGTGCAATGGTGGCTAAAGATGGCAACCTATAGGTCGGTGATGATTAGGGGAAGGTGAAGGTTCTGAATCCTAGGACATGGATAAGCATAGTTGTAGATCCAGGGTGCCAATCATCCTTGCATTCTGCATCCTCTATGCCTAGGTTGGAAATGTTATATAGGAGTAAGAGGGCAGAGCAATTCAGTGCCAAAGGTAGGCTAACTACCATCTCTTTCGTTCTCTCCCAGACATTATCAACGTGGTGGTGTTTGAACTGCCCATCGATTTCAAGCTCACAAGAGGAAGAGTCCTAGGGTTTTCGGGAGTGCTAGAGACCAGAGAGAAGGAGAAGTAGTAAAACATAGGTTGAACTGGAGAAAGGAGAAGTACGGCTGAGAATGGCATTTTCAGACGTATGTTGCCTCTGTGCGTGATAATGGGGCGCATGAGGATGGTGTGTTACATGGGAAGAATTAAACAGAAGATAGTTAAATGAAGGCTTAATGAATATTATAGCATAATTTATCCAGTTAATTTGGGGGTTAACCAAGGTCAAAATGAGATGGGATTTGGACTAGAGGGAGATTAGTTGGAGGACTATCTCACTAGTACAACAATTCTTCCATTCAAGGATATAAATTGGTCAATTCATTTTATTAGTGTAATTCACTCAATAATTAAAATCTAGCATTATCAAGGATATTTAAAATTGATTGCAAAGTCACTAATTCTTAAATATCAAGTATTTGAACTATGCAAGGTCCAATTGAGACACTTAGACAAGATAGATTCAAATTGCACTAATCAATATCAAACTAACTCATGGGGAAGAATGGAGGGACCACTTTGTAAATATCTCTCAAATGAGGAGAATAAGTATATTTAGATAAAAAGAAAAGTCAATTGAAAACTAATCAGGATCATGAACCATGATGATTCAATCAATATAACTGATTAGGATTTGAATGAAAGTCAACATTGTAAAAATAAGTTTAAGTATGGGTAAAATAGCTCAACATAGACACAATAGCTAAAATTGAGTATGTTATGACACTACAACCCTTAAAAGGGATTTCATCCCCAAAATCAAATCTTTCTTAATGATCTTCTTCCTAGTGGGGTCTAATCCAATAACTCCCCAATATACTATGTTGGATTGCTCGTATCATTGTCAATTCAAACACATAATTATAATTGTCCTTCCACTAACATAGGTCCTACTCAGGGTGACTAACTAATTCATTTACTACTCTACCTTGGAATTAATCAACTAATTTACGTGGAAATCCTATTTTGAAAAGTATATGTATTATTGAATTTAGTACATAAAGATGACCAGTCTATAAAACTTCTAAAATCATACTCTAATATGTGAATTTAAATATTTAATTTGTGATTCTTGGTCATCATTGTCCAAAATTTGAATTACACCACATGCTTATTAGTCAAAGTATAGTTATCAAGGACAAGCCTAATACTTCATCAATTTTATTCAAATGTATTTATCTCTATTGCTCGAATGGTGTTTATATTGTATCATAATTTATACTTCTTTTGTAGGGTCTCATTACCATGTTATTCTCCAAAATTCTATATCTAGTTGAGGGTCTAATAATGGTTTGGTCCTAATTTTTTTCCAACAATTATTAATTACAACTTAATCCCGATGAGATTCAAATTTTAAATCTTTTTTTTACTTTCTGTCTCCTATTTATATATGTCTAATATTGTAATCAAAATACTTTTATCCCTAATCATTAAATTTTGCATGGTCATAACAATAAATTGATAAAAATATCATTTATTATGTTTTATCAATTTCTTTTAAATATTGTTGTCACATATTTGTGCAATGATTTATTGGGTTAAGAAATTTGATGCACTTCAATTGATTTTCAAGTAAGATAGGGTTTTATTTCTCTATGATGCCTAGGTTGTTGACTCAAGGTCAATTAGGTCAATGTTGACTCACGTCTAAATTGACTAAACCCGTGTTTTGATGATGACTAACCATTCCACATATTGGTGTCTAATGCTTCTACTTGAGTGATTTCAGATTAGGTATAGACACACTCCAATTGCCCTAACTTGCGCATCTCAAATTGGAGAAAAGACAAGTCAAAGTCAATACAAGTGCACGTTTTAATAATATGATGTATATCCATTAGAATCATGTTGTAAATCTCTTGTAATGATTGTATGACTTGTAATTAAGCTTAGAAAAATATCAGGAACACTTAGATCGAATTTTAGAGCACTTTTAATGCAACTTTGAAAATCAATTACAGGCACTTGATCGGTCCAGTTTCCCACCCTGAAACTCGACCGATCCTTTGGTATCAGAGCATAGGTTGAGTACATGGTTATTCTAAGTCAAGGTCAGGGGATGATAAGAGACCAATAGGATTAGGACTTAAGTGTCTTCCTTCTAACTGCAATTTTCTAACAGGAAGTATTCTGTTATACTATTGCAGATGGCAGGAAGAGGACGTGGTCACGAGAACCAAGTATAGAGCTTAGGTTGAGTCGTTAAGAATCATTAGGAGCAAAAGATAAAGTTATAAGTGAGAAAAATAATAAGTGATGTGTCTTTAGCTCTAGAAAGTCTGAGTATTTAGGTACCCTGGCCAGGTATCTAAGTACTTAGATTGACCAGTATCAAGCTACTCTGTCTATTCTTCTCTGCATGCCCTGGCCAGGTATGCAGAGGAAGGATAGGCTAGAGAGAAACCCTAGAAATCATAGGGTTAAGAAACTGGAAATTTATGTAAGAGTAAGAGATTAAATATAAGATGCGATACAAGTCTTGCTTTATATTACTTATTTGACTAAAAATCACTAGAAATGCTCTTATATGCATGAAATTAGATTTTCAGTTTGTAAAGTAAACATGATTCTTTTATGTTGTTGTGTGTTATGAAATGATTTATTTATTGTTTATATTCTTTGTATTAAGTAGACCAGAAGTTATGTTTAAATGAGTTTGCCCTAAGTGGATATTCTTTCCACATGTTTGAGATTAATAGGAGTTGGTTAATCCTGAGTAGCTCTTGGCTTTAGGACTACAGGTTCGGCCTGGTCTGGCTGGCAGGATGCGTTACTGGGATCTAACGACTCTTATTAAATATATAATAAAAGTAGATTCTGGATAATTTAGACCCGAATCATGGTGAAAAATGTATATACACTAAGATGTTGAGATATAAGGGAAAGATTAGAACAACTAAGAATTAGTTGGAACTGATATCGGAGACCCAACATTGGGACCTCATATGAGCAATCCTTAATTAGAAATAAAGGAACACAATAAGGTTCAGATTAAATTTAATGATTAGGTGAGAAATACCCTTAATGGTACTAATCAATAATGCATAACAAATGCATGGATCCAATACATGATTAGTAAACCCTAGTGGAGGGTGTCTCATTGTGAACCCTGGTTGAGGGTGTATCCTTGTGAAACCCTAGTTGAGGGTGTATCATTACGATTGTTTATAGGCAACTTTATAATAAAGTTATGCCTTAAACTAAGATAAGTCCATATCATGTGAGATAGCTGGACAAATCTAATGTGTGGCCTATGCATTATATGCTTAGGGTGAGTATTCTGTGATGGAATGCATTAAGAGGGGAAATACCTTAATACAAGATAAAGTTGGTTAACTCAAGAGGGTCTGAATTAATGAGAAATGGGGAACCCTAACCCTAATTTGGGGAAAAGGGAATGATAAGCCCTGTTTGATAGTGAACCCTAATTCCTGGTTAAGGAATGATGGTATTACTATTGTATCACATGATGTGATGAATATCTTGTATGATTGTTATCATGCCTAATAACCATGCAGGTATGATGAGATGATGAATATAGCCAAGTTTGGGCTGTGACATTTATATAATAAATGTTGATTGGCTTTTTGTGTGTTGATGTTGTTGTTGCTTAATAAAAGTAATAATGTGTACAGATTTTATGAGCCATGTGAATAAGTTGTTGCCTAGTGAGAGGTGACAAGATATGAATGGCCTTGTGAGCCATGTGTGATGCTTGGGTAACAAGTATCATGTTTATTTGTAGCATTTGTGTTAATAAGTTATGCTAGAGAACTTGGCTGATGTTACATTTCTGTTATATATCTATAGTTCATTGCTGATTATTCATATCTGTTGTATTCATTACAAGTAGATGGATGAACTTATGAGATCTAAAGTTTGATTTCAAACTAAGGAAGCAAAGTCACATCACAATAATGCTATGTTACTGATAAGGACCAAACCCTAGAATGTTTAGAGTTGAAGTAGTTCAAGGGATGTCGCTAGTGATTTGACTTTGAATACTAGCATCTCTATAAAACAAAATCATGAGATTTGCACTATGAAAAGTAAACTAGTATTGATAGTAATCCAGGGTTTAAAGGTAGTTAATCTGAAAGGTAGATAAACAATATGAAAATGATTCAGAGAAAAGAGTAAGATACAAATTTGAAATGTAACAAATGTGTTTGAAACAAAAGGAGAAATACAATATAAGTGAAGTGTGATATAAAATAAATTCTTACAGTAATAATAAGAATGAGGAATAATCTATTCTTACCTTGTGTGTTTCAATTTTTGGGATGTTTATTCTATAGGATCAAAATGAGAAGGATAAGTAACAAGAGGTAAGTAGCATAGAATGAGGAGAATTACTCGTCACATGATCTGGAATTAGTTGTTGTAGTTCATGCTCATAAGACATGACGTTACTATCTTTATGGTGCGGTGTGCCAGGTGTTTATAGATCATAAGAGCTTGAAATATATCTTTACCCAGAAGGATCTGAATCTTAGACAGCGGAGATGATTAGAATTGATTAAGGATTATGATATAATGATAGATTGTCATCCTGGAAAAGTGAATGTGGTAGCAGATGCCCTCAGCAGGAAGTTAAGTTCAACAGCTGATGCATTCTCTATGGCATGTTTCGAGAGAGACATGCTAGTAGAAATGTGAAAGTTGAACTTAGACTTAGAAGTGATAGAGCAGAGTGGTTTAATTGCACAGATGCAAGTCAAGCCTACTTTTTATGATTAGATCAAGGAACTTCAGCAGAATGATAGTGAGTTACAGTAGATCATGCAGGATATAACAAAGGGAAAAAGACTAGAGTTCAGGTTTTCAGATAATGGTGTGTTGTATCAGCATGACAGGTTGCGTGTACCTCGAGATAGTGATATGAAAGGACAGATTTTTGAGAAAGCACATGCGTCGGTGTACGCTATGTATTCAGGCAACATTAAGATGTATAGGAATCTCAAGAAGTTGTACTGGTGGTCAGGTATGAAAAAGGATGTAACTGAGTACGTGGCCAGATGTAGTGTGTGCCAGCATGTTAAGGCTGAGCATCAGAAGCCCACAGATACTTTGCAATCTTTTCCTATACTAGAATGGAAATGGGAACGTATCATAATGGATTTTATGGTAGGGCTACCCAGGACACCTAGAGGTTGTGACTCAATATGGTGATTGTGGATAGACTGACTAAGTCTGCTCACTTTCTTCATATCAAGTCAACCTCTGATGTTCCGAAGTTGGCTAAGATATTCATGGATGAGATAGTCAGGTTGTATGGTATCCCAGTTTCAATTATATCTGATAGAGATCCTAAGTTCACATCCAGGTTTTGGAATCAGTTGCATCGTGCTTTGGGCACAAAGTTAAGATTTAATACAACTTCTTACCCGCAAACAGATAGTCAGTCAGGGAGGACCATTCAAACTCATGAGGACATCCAGAGAGTAGTAGAAAGCTGCATAGGATAGGCAGAAGAGTTATGTTGAGATGAGACGTTGACCTCTTAGAGTTTGAGGTTGGTGATGAAGTGTATTTGAAAGTTTCACCATGAAGAAGAGTGTTGAGGTTTGGTAAGAGAGGCAAACTGACTTCTAGGTTTATGGGCTCATATCCTATCATTGAGAGGATTGGACCTATAGCCTATAGGTTGGATTTGCCATCCGAGTTGCCCAATTTACATGACGTGTTTCATGTATCGATGTTGAAGAAGTGTTACCTTGGTACAGAGAAGATAGTGGACCTATAACCTGCTCAGCTCAGACCAGATGTATCCTATGTTGAGGGATCAGTACAGATAGTTGATTGGAGAAATCAAAGAGCTCAAGAATCAAAATACCGTTAGAAAAGGTTTTGTGGAGAAACCACAACTTAGAAGAAACCACATGGGAGTTTGAGTCAGTAATGCATAACAAGTTTCCTTTTCTCTTTTAGGAATTTCGGGACGAAATTCTTATAAGGGAGGGAGATTGTTATGACCCACGTCGAGGTTAACCAGTAAATACCTTAATTAATTAGTAAGCATCTTGATTAGTGCTAAGCACTCTGTTAAACATCATGGATAACCAAGATAAGCTATGTCGTGAATTAATAGTTGAGATGTAATCATCTGAGGTATCTTATGACAATTTCAATGTTAATATTGAGTTAAGTTAAATGCCAAGATGTAATTGGTGCTTTGACCAGTTGTGATAAGATACTAATTGAGATTTCTTGCTTTGAGGTCATAGTGGATTCCGTGATCGATGTTTTGCAAAAGAAATCATCTGATTCGGATCTTCGAGGCAAAAATCATAGCCTTTTTGGTTTTCTTGGACCTAAGTTGAAAATTCTCCAAAACTTGCTTTATAATTTCGTTTTTCTTTGTTTTTACCCTCTCTCGCTTATCCCTTCTCCTTCAGTCAGTCGATAGAACAGTAGCCGACAGTGCGGCGCTTAAGAGGGGGCGACCAGCAGAGAAAAATAGGAGGCAAGCTAGGGTTGGTCCCTTGGCTCCCTTGGCCTCGACTCCACGGGCCAGCTTCTTATTTCCTTCCTATCTCCTTCCTTCCCCCCCCCCTTCTTTCTTTGCCCTGGCACCCCCCCCCACCTGCTTGGGCAACCGTCTAGCAGCAGGTGCTGCATCGATCAAGCAGCAACGTCGGTCGGCCTAGCTGCAGCGGCCAGCGCCAAGAAGCAACGCCTAGGAGCCATCGACGACACCCATCGACCTCGGCTTGAGGTCCGAGCAAGGAACCGTGGTGCCCGACCAGTTTGAGTGTGGTCAGCAGTAGCAGCGCCCCAATTAGCTAGGGGCGACGCCCTACTTTGCATCAGCCGTAACAGCGGCCAGGGGCTCTCTTGGGCGTGTCCAAAGCCTCGAATCGACACCAGTGACTTCGGTTGGGAGCCTACTACTCGAATCTACAGCCATTAGTCATAGTTAGCACCTACCCCAGCCACCTTAACTACTTGGCTGACGGCCAGTAGCAGTAGTTGTTCTTGCACGATGCAGTAGCTAGGCCACTCAGTGGCGCCCAGCAATAGGGGATTTCCGTTTCTGCACAGGTTGCACGGCGTGCAAATCAGTTTGCATGGCGTGTAAAGTTACAGAAAACAGGACAGAAAGTCGGCCAGTTTGCACGGCGTGCAGATCAGTTGCACGGGGTGCAAAGTTGCAGAAAAATAGAACATAAGTGTTTCTACCCAGATTTGCACGGGGTGCAAAGTTGCAGAAAAGCAGAATTAGGCGTGTTTGTGGACGTTTTCGGTGTATACGAACACACCGAAGTGGGTGAGTAGTATTTCATTTATTTATCACCATCGAACTCGATTTCATTGTATATATTGCTTCGATATAATTAGAATAACTTCTAAACAGTATAAATGAGATTAAAGAAATGTGTTTAATTCTATAGAGCCTAAATTACTTAGTGTAACTGAAGAAAATAGCGAATGTTGTCTGTACTGATACTGCTATGAATATGTTGAGCTCTAAATGAATGTCTGCTATTATGACAAGTTTAGAATGATGTGGAATTATGTATAAAGTTGAAAGAGATAGAAGTGTTCTTAAATATACTCAGTGTGCAATTAAGATTGAGTTATGACAAATTTATATTTACTGCTTTAATAATGGTAATAGACTTAGGTGCCCTAACACCGTAGAACCCCTTTGAGAGGTCTGCATCTTAGGGGTGAAACTCGTGTCCAACATCAACCGGTTGAGTAATTCTGGTGGCACGAGGATTGATAGGCAGTGTTCAACAATAATCTGTGCGGTGTCACGGTGGCACTGGAGTAAATAGGGGTTATTCAACAATAATTCGTGCGTGTGTCACTGTGGTAACCCAGTGTAGACTCTCCGCCTGTGTGCTCAGGTTAGAGGAGGAGTCTAGAGCACTCGGAGTTAGTGCAGTGAGGTCGGAGAGCCTGTGGGTCCTGTAGCAGAACAAGACTGGCAGTCAGACTTAGCATTTCCTGGGTGTGTCGCTAAGTCTTGTACGGTGGGATCGTAGTTCGCTACAGATCTATGTATGCAGAGTACACTGCATATGATTAGGGCATAATAATAAAATAAATATGTAATCATATAGGATCACAGTAAATTTAATATGTTAAGAGATTTGAATTTCTGTGCCAATCCTCTATAATTGTTTATTTGTTTAAAATATCTGATGTTGCATAAAAATGAGATTGTTATCTGTAAATCTGCTATGTTATTAGAACTGCCCTACTTAGTACTGCACTTATGTTTTATTTAAATTTATATATATCTAATGAGTTGTTTAGTGATAGCTAAATGAAATGCTATTCACTGAGCGAGTAGGCTCATCCCTCTACTCAAACATTTTCAGGTCAACATCAGCAACAGGAATCGGAAGGATCTTTTCATCCTAACGCTTAATCTGTAGAAGGTATATGTAGTTAGTCTAGTTAGAGGTCTCTTAGTCCTTTCCCCTCAGTCCTTGGGACATGGTGTGGGTGAGAGATAGTATGTATGGCGAATGTGTAAAAGATGTAAATTAACTGTTATGTTTTACTTTCTGTAAAAAAAATGTTACATGTGTAAACTCTATTTATGTTCTCTAGCCAGTTTAATTGAAATGCTTCTGCAATAGTTTATTATGTTTTAGTTTACAGCAATAATCTGGATATCATTACGAGGTTTTAAGAAATAAAAAAGTTCTCAGTGATTTTTTTATGTGATAATCCCTCCGTCGCGCCCTAATCTCGTGATTAGTGGTTAGTGTGAGATCGGGGTGTGACAGATCCACCTTGGTTGATTTTCTGAAGATTGCATCGGTTGAGTTGTGCACTCACATAACTCGACCGATTGGGTAGTGGACTACTTGATCGGTCCAGTTACACCCATTGAAACTCGACCGAATGCACTGTACAGAAAAGTGCTACTATCGTTGTGGAGTTGCAACAAGTGAATATAGATCTGTTGCAAGCCACAAAATGTCTAGTTTTCATTCATTAGTGTTCCCAAAGGCTAAGAGGCATCCCCAGCTATAAATAGGACCCCTTGGGCTTCATTCCAAGGTTGAGCATTCATTGCAAACTCTATGTGAGGCTCCTATTCTATAGTTGAGTGCTTCCTACAGCCTCCTCTCTCTCTCTAAGCTTAATCACTTGCTACATCCATTAGAGTGAGTAGGAAATTTGTAAGAGAGCTAGTCATATATGTATATCTTGTGAGGCTCTCACTTCCACCACCTCCTATCTCTTCTTTCAATCATGAAGATGAAGGTTCTCTCTCTTGTCCAAGAGAGGTGAAGAAGAACAAGGGAAGGAGTCCCTTGGTGAAGATCAAGGCTGAAGACTTGGAGCTAGAGTGGGTAAGCCCTTGGAGAAGGCAGAAGACTCAAGCTCAAGTGGGTAAGTCCTTGGTGGAAGCTTCTCCGAGTGAAGGTGAAGTCAAAGGCGGAAGATCCAAGAAGAGTGGGTAATTCCTGCAAGGCCGAAGACTTGTGCAAGAGTGGGTAAGTCCTTGGAGAAGGCCGAAGACTCTTGCAAAGTGGGTAAGTCCTTGGTAAGGTTGAAGACTCTTTGTATTGGATAGGTAAGTCCTTTGTTTGGTCATGCATTGTATGGCTTATGAATGAATATAAGAGTGCAATAGTTTGGAAGTCCTAGAGGTTGACCTCTTTAGGCAAGTGGACTGACACACTTCTAGTTTGAAGTGTGGAACCACTCTAAATAGCTTGTCTAATTGGTGCATGTTCAATATCTCTCTCCCTTGCTATGAATGATTTAGTTGCACTCAAATTACCTATTTAGCAACCTTATATTGTCATATATTTTGAAGGTTTGATGAATTTTGTTTAAGTGCTTTCAGCTCTATTCACCCCCCCCCCTCTAGAGCATCTAATCACCCATCTAGGATCCAACAAGTGGTATCAGAGCGGGTATTCTCCAAGCATACTTCCACAAGTAGGAGAATATGGGTGATTATGAAGATGGGCAACCTTCAAAGAGAGAAATAGAAGGAAAGAAGAGAGAAAAAGGGATCGCAAAGGCTCCATCAACAAACGAAAGCACTAGTGGAAGATCTAGTGAATGTGAAGATGGAAGATGTCATTGCGCCCTCATGACAAGCTCAAATAAAGATTTAAATGAGGTAAATTCAAGTGTTGAGATTCAAATAAATGCTTATCTTAGTCAACAAAATGCTCTTAAATTTGTGAATTCTAGCTTGCTTGATACGATTAAGTTTTTAGAATCTCAACCTTCTATGACTACTTCATATATAGAGCTTGCTACTACTATTGTTTCTCTCTCTATTGTTTCTTATGATCTTAAATGTGCTTATGAGAGTCAAGAGCTTACTTTACAAGGAATAGAATGTGTATATAAAGTTTATCCATCAAAGATTACTTGTCTTGTATATAAACTTGCTTCCTTGCATAGTAATGTAATTGCTCTTGACCCTCGTACTATATTTTCTTATAGAGAGAAAGCTTTTGATGCTCTATCTTGTGATCAAGATTATTATATGACTAAATATGTTTGCTTAGAAATCTATCTTGTGCATGCTAGAGATGATATGAATCTATTGTGGTTTACCTTTACTTCTCTTGTGCATGACAATCATAGTTTGAGATCTTCTTTACAAAGATTCTTAGGTGATAAAAAGAATCTTAATCAAATCCTAGACCATACTACCAAACAAAAGGGTAGAGATGGCATTGGACTTGACTGTAGCCAAAGGAACAACAAAGACAAAGGACCTTCAATTTTCAATGAAGAATCCTCCAGTTCTGAGGCTACGGGCACTTGTAATTATTGCAATTATATTGGTCATTATTCTACTTGTTGTCCTTTTAGGAAAGCACCCAAGAGCAATAGGACTTGGGTTGCTAAACTAACCCCTCTGGACCCAAAAACATGATTGGGGACCATTTCATCTTTCTTCCTGTAGGTAATTGCAAATGGATTGACTTGAGCTATTGAATTGCAAATTGACTTCTCAATCCACATGAAAGAAGAAAGGTGAGATTTGTAGAGGGTGACAACAAGTGGAAAAGCAATGGTAAGCACAAAGGTAATGGTTTTATTTCTTGTAACCATTTCTAACTTGTTTTTGTCAAGTTAGTGTGCACTATACATATGGTTTTTGAATCAAAAGTGGCATCTTGTGATTCTTTTCACACTCTTTCTCAAAAACTATTTCTAATGCTTCTATAGTGTATTACTAACTTGATTAGATATTTTTGGATATGGTTTGTATTTTTAACATGCCTTTAAATATGTTTCTATGAAATATATGTGCTTCTTGACAGCTGATCTGTCGGTCGAGTTTGCCCTATTGAAACTCGACCGATAGGCACCAAGAGTGTTGCCAACAGCTGTCATCAGTCGAGTTGACAATACACAGAACTCGACCGATAACACTGTGCACATAATATACATTTGGCTTATTGAGTGAGAATTTCCCTCTCAACTAGATTTTCTCAACCAATAGCCTTATTCTTTGGCACTCTCATTTGGTACCTTTATATATGCATATTGCCATGTTCTAAATTGCCTATCTTGCATACAACTCTATCTCTCTAATTGCTCTAAATTGGTATATCTATATCTTGCAATTACTTGCTTTGAGTTGTCTTGCAGGTTTTGATGATGATCTCTTTGGATCTCTTGGTTGTGTCTAAAATCGCTTCCGTTGTACTCTAACTTGCTACATCTCTATAGGTGTATATCTTGTTTTGATACAACCTTGAGGTTCATAGGGGTAATCATCTTATGGTAAGGATGCATATCTAGTGAGTTATATCCTTTCATGCTTCTAAAATTGCATATCTCTCTGTTTGGATATATCTCTACATCTACACATAGCTTGCTATATCTTGTGTATCTCTTGCTATGATCAAGATCCTACTAGTAGTCCTAACTTGTGATATCATCTACTAGTAGTTCATATACATATAGTTCTAACCCTGTTTATAATTGGAATATTTGCTCATCTATATGCTATGCTTGTATCTTGTCTCATACATGCTCAAGCATGTTCTTTTGAATTGCATATCTACTATCTTGAGTTGTTTGCATAACATTATGATGCAGGGCACATAGAGCTACATTATATGTAGAAATTGGAGTATTTTTGGTTTTTATGCAGATTTTACTCCAATTTCAGTTTTTGGTGCAAGACTAGTGTTTTTCATGCAGAAACGACCTTCTAGGCAAGACTCATCGCGTTGCCATGATCTCCGATGGTTTTTGGTCAAATTCCATCATCTTGAGGGTCAGAATTGTGATTTATTATTTTTCTGCAGCACTTTATCTTGCATTTTGGGTTGTTCAAGTATATGTTTTAACTTACTTTTCTTTATATGCTTGGACAAGACCCTATCTGTGCTCTTCTACTCTCCTTATATATATTTGTATTATCTCCTTTTCTCCTTAACAAGTGATGTTTCTTATTTCTTCATAACCCCCACCTTTTTGAAATGACAAAGGGGGAGAAAGATGTGTCTTCTTTTAAAAAGAGGAAGAAGGTATGTCTTACATGAAGAAGAGAAGTATATTCATGTAAAGGGAGAAGGTAAAGGAGAGAAGACATATATGTGTAGAACATATATGAGTAGAAGACAAAGTATTCTATAAATGTTATGAAAGCTAACCATGCAGGAGAAATAGCATCAATTGAGGGTAAGTATGAGAACTCCATTCACATCAATTGAGGGGGAGCATATGAACTCAATTCCTTTGAAACCCCTATGTTTCTCCAGAGGTATGAATTTACTTAAATGCTTTCAATACATTTATGGAATGGTTTGTCATCTTCAAAAAGGGGGAGATTGTTGACTCAAGGTCAATTAGGTCAATGTTGACTCACGTCTAAATTGACTAAACCCGTGTTTTGATGATGACTAACCATTCCACATATTGGTGTCTAATGCTTCTACTTGAGTGATTTCAGATTAGGTATAGACACACTCCAATTGCCCTAACTTGCGCATCTCAAATTGGAGAAAAGACAAGTCAAAGTCAATACAAGTGCACATTTTTGTAATATGATGTATATCCATTAGAATCATGTTGTAAATCAATTGTAATGATTGTATGACTTGTAATTAAGCTTAGAAAAATATCAGGAACACTTAGATCGAATTTTAGAGCACTTTTAATACAACTTTGAAAATCAATTACACGCACTTGATCGGTCCAGTTTCCCACCCTGAAACTCGACCGATCCACCTTGGTTGATTTTCTAAAGATTGCATCGGTCGAGTTGTGCACTCACAGAACTCAACTGATTGGGTAGTTGACTACTTGATCGGTCCAGTTACACCCATTGAAACTCGACCGAATGCACTGTATGGAAAAGTGCAGAAAAGTGCTACTAGCCGTTGTGGAGTTGCAACAAGTGAAAATATATCTGTTGCAAGCCACAAAATGGCTAGTTTTCATTCATTAGTGTTCCCAAAGGCTAAGAGGCATCCCCAGCTATAAATAGGACCCCTTGGGCTTCATTCCAAGGTTGAGCATTCATTGCAAACTCTATGTGAGGCTCCTATTCTATAGTTGAGTGCTTCCTACAGCCTCCTCTCTCTCTCTAAGCTTAATCACTTGCTACATCCATTAGAGTGAGTAGGAAATCTGTAAGAGAGCTAGTCATATATGTATATCTTGTGAGGCTCTCACTTCCACCACCTCCTATCTCTTCTTTCAATCATGAAGATGAAGGTTCTCTCTCTTGTCCAAGAGAGGTGAAGAAGAACAAGGGAAGGAGTCCCTTGGTGAAGATCAAGGCTGAAGACTTGGAGCTAGAGTGGGTAAGCCCTTGGAGAAGGCAGAAGACTCAAGCTCAAGTGGGTAAGTCCTTGGTGGAAGCTTCTCCGAGTGAAGGTGAAGTCAAAGGCGGAAGATCCAAGAAGAGTGGGTAATTCCTGCAAGGCCGAAGACTTGTGCAAGAGTGGGTAATTCCTTGGAGAAGGCCGAAGCCTCTTGCAAAGTGGGTAAGTCCTTGGTAAGGTTGAAGACTCTTTGTATTGGATAGGTAAGTCATTTGTTTGGTCATGCATTGTATGTCTTATGAATGAATATAAGAGTGCAATAGTTTGGAAGTCCTAGAGGTTGACCTCTCTAGGCAAGTGGACTGACACACTTCTAGTTTGAAGTGTGGAACCACTCTAAATAGCTTGTCTAATTGGTGCGTGTTCAATCTCTCTCTCCCTTGCTATGCATGATTTAGTTGCACTCAAATTACCCATTTAGCAACCTTATCTTGTCATATATTTTGAAGGTTTGATGAATTTTGTTTAAGTGCTTTCAGCTCTATTCACCCCCCCTCTAGAGCATCTAATCACCCATCTAGGATCCAACAAGTGGTATCAGAGCGGGTCTTCTCCAAGAATACTTCCACAAGTAGGAGAATATGGGTGATTATGAAGATGGGCAACCTTCAAAGAGAGCAATATAAGGAAAGAAGAGAGAAAAAGGGATCGCAAAGGCTCCATCAACAAACGAAAGCACTAGTGGAAGATCTAGTGAATGTGAAGATGGAAGATGCCATTGCGCCCTCATGACAAGCTCAACTAAAGATTTAAATGAGGTAAATTCAAGTGTTGAGATTCAAATAAATGCTTATCTTAGTCAACAAAATGCTCTTAAATTTGTGAATTCTAGCTTGCTTGATAAGATTAAGTTTTTAGAATCTCAACCGTCTATGACTACTTCATATATAGAGCTTGCTACTACTATTGTTTCTCTCTCTATTATTTCTTATGATCTTAAATGTGCTTATGAGAGTCAAGAGCTTACTTTACAAGGAATAGAATGTGTATATAAAGTTTATCCTTCAAAGATTACTTGTCTTGTATATGAACTTGCTTCCTTGCATAGTAATGTAATTGCTCTTGACCCTCGTACTATATTTTCTTATAGAGAGAAAGCTTTTGATGCTCTATCTTGTGATAAAGATTCTTATATGACTAAAGATGTTTGCTTAGAAATCTATCTTGTGCATGCTAGAGATGATATGAATCTATTGGGGTTTACCTTTACTTCTCTTGTGCATGACAATCATAGTTTGAGATCTTCTTTACAAATATTCTTAGGTGATAAAAAGAATCTTAATCAAATCCTAGACCATACTACCAAACAAATGGGTAGAGATGGCATTGGACTTGATTGTAGCCAAAGGAACAACAAAGACAAAGGAACTTCAATTTCCAATGAAGAATCCTCCAGTTCCGAGGCTACGGGCACTTGTAATTATTGCAATGATATTGGTCATTATTCTACTTGTTGTCCTTTTAGGAAAGCACCCAAGAGAAATAGGACTTGGGTTGCTAAACTAACCCCTCTGGACCCAAAAACATGATTGGGGACCATTTCATCTTTCTTACTGTAGGTAATTGCAAATGGATTGACTTGAGCTATTGAATTGCAAATTGACTTCTCAATCCACATGAAAGAAGAAAGGTGAGATGTTTAGAGGGTGACAACAAGTGGAAAAGCAATGGTAAGCACAAAGGTAATGGTTTTATTTCTTGTAACCATTTCTAACTTGTTTTTGTCAAGTTAGTGTGCACTATACATATGGTTTTTGAGTCAAAAGTTGCATCTTGTGATTCTCTTCATACTCTTTCTCAAAAACTGTTTCTAATACTTCTATAGTGCATTACTAACTTGCTTAGACATGTTTGGATATGGTTTGTATTTTTAACATGCCTTCAAATATGTTTTTATGAAATATATGTGCTTCTTGACAGTTGATCTGTCGGTCGAGTTTTCCCTATTGAAACTCGACCGATAGGCACCAAGACTGTTGCCAACAGTTGTCATCGATCGAGTTGACAATGCACAGAACTCGACCGATAACACTGTGCACAGAATATACATTTGGCTTATTGAGTGAGAATTTCCCTCTCAACTAGATTTTCTCAACCAATAGCCTTATTCTTTGGCACTCTCATTTGGTACCTTTATATATGCATATTGCCATGTTCTAAATTGCCTATCTTGCATACAACTCTATCTCTCTAATTGCTCTGAATTGGTATATCTATATCTTGCAATTACTTGCTTTGAGTTGTCTTGCAGGTTTTGATGATGATCTCTTTGGATCTCTTGGTTGTGTCTAAAATCGCTTCCGTTGTACTCTAACTTGCTACATCTCTATAGGTGTATATCTTGTTTTGATACAACCTTGAGGTTCATAGGGGTAATCATCTTATGGTAAGGATGCATATCTAGTGAGTTATATCCTTTCATGCTTCTAAAATTGCATATCTCTCTGTTTGGATATATCTCTACATCTACTCATAGCTTGCTCTATCTTGTGTATCTCTTGCTATGATCAAGATCCTACTAGTAGTCCTAACTTGTGATATCATCTACTAGCACTACTACAGAACCTACCTTTAGTGTCGGTTATTTAAAGCCTTTAGTGTCGGTTTCTAAGCGACACCTATGTGGGCGACACTAAAAGTCCACCCATCAGGCGTCGGTTCCAAAACCGACACCCAAACTCTTCGTGCGCCACCGAAAACACACCATCATGGGACTATAAGCGTCAGTTATTAGTTAAAAACCGACGCCCAAACCCTTCACGCCACAGAAAGGGCACCATCTTGGGAACTATCAGTGTCGATTATAAGTAAAAAACTGACACCATATATCTTCGCCCCACGGTCGTGCTGTCCAACACGGTCGTGGTGTTAAGGACATAGACGTCGGTTTATTGTAGGAACACCGACACTATATCATTATGTGTCGGTTATTTACAAATAACCGACGCCTATTGGTTTTTTTTCCTGTGAGTCTGCAGACCTGCTGTGGCTGGTCGCAGGATGAGAAACCTGTTCAGTTCAGTTATGAACTGCAGGTTTTACGACATCCATTGATATCAGCCGATAACAGGCCGCAAACCTGCAAAATTAACAATAAAAAAGTAGCACATGCATTTAGCAATGCAACCTGCAGTTCCATTTTATTTTCACACATTTATAAACATTCACACATGCTAGCAATTTGTAGTTCCATTCATTCACATTCACACATGTAGAAAATTCATATAGCAACCAACACTTTCATTCATTTTCACTCAGACACATGTAGAAACATCCAGACATGTAGAAACATTCACACATATATTATAATTCAGAAATTCATTTACAAAGTATCATTGTTTGGTCATTATTCGCTATCAGGATCCCAATTATATTTTAAAGCCCCCACTAATTGTATGGATGTTGCCCATTCTTCTCTTACTTCATTTAATTCTCCCATTGTATAGGGAGCATTAACATTTGGTAAGTCCTTTCCTGTAATGGGGTCATCTTTAAACACCTGTAAAGAGAATGATGTATATATATAATTAATGAGCTATAAATAAGATTGATATATTTCGATCATATTATCTAATGAGACTATATAATACCTGAGCAATACAATCGATATCCATTGCGGCATATTTGACAAGCATGTGCATATATCGCATGACATAGTATCCACATGCCCATCCGTTGTCTTGTGTAGCACACTATAAATTCAAACATACAAAATATTAAAAAATACAACTAATTAAGCATTGTTCACATAAATAATATATACATATATTGCAGTCGGGAACTTACTTGCACGTTCTTCCAAATTATTGGCTGGTTCTTTTTCGTGGGGACCTTTCCTCCAGCCTTTTTGTACTCCTCAAAACCCCTACATGTTAATGTAACACAGAACATTGCAATTAAATAGTAATGTAATAACATATATTAACGGATATGAAAAATTAAATATTTCTCACCGAAATATTGCCATTTTCATTATGTGTCCAAATCTTGTATTCAATTTACCCCCCTTAGGATCTAGATAATACACAGTGAACGTCTTGGGGGAAATAACCAATAACTCCCAATGCCTACCCCTAGAGGGAAAAAAGTTAAAAATTAATAACTCAAAATCCACAATAAAATGTAATTTTCTTAAGTCCAAATTATAATAAGCAAAGTAAAACTTACTCTACATTGAATGGAGCCATTATCACCGTCTTCTTTTTTACAGCAAAATTTGAAAAAGACTCACAGCAGTATTGTTGAACTGATGTAGGGTCTTTAGCTACTAGACTAATCAAGGATGGAATCAAAAACCCTACATGTTCGAATCTAAAATCTGCACATATGTTGTCTAAGTAGCTGCAAAATATGTATTAATTACGCATGCATTAATAAATAAGAAACCAGATCACCAGATCATACACAAGGTATATGGATGTATAAAGAATATCTCACCTTATCCATAGCTCTATCACAGATGTATTTAGCCAATCATATCGAAACAACTCCAATATATCTTGTATAAATAGTTTTGTTTCGTATGATTGACCTGTAGAATCTGAATCAGAAGAAACAGTTATAGGGGAGTTTATATCATGTTCCCCTAACCATACTGCCATACCCCTACAGTTAGGACCTAACGGGACAGGTAGGTCCTGTAGAACCCAACTAGGTAATGCAGGAGGTGGAAGTGGAGGCCTAGATGATGTGGGTGTCTTCTTTTTAACCTGTATATATATATAATTTCAGATCAACTGCCAGCATATACACACACTAACAATTGAACATAATGTAAATTTACCACACCTTTTCATTAAAGAAGACATACGCTTTTTCCCACAATATCACTCCGCCTACTGCCTCACCAAGCGTTTCACAATCTGGGTGGGCATATGGCAGTGGAAGTTCCAGAAATTGGGAGAATATATGTATCGGGCTCACCCGAATCCAACCAGCTGGTACTGGAGACCCGTGACACGTTTCCCCTGGTAGGGATGGGTAAGCCGACGCCTCTGCCACGACATATTCTTTACTTTTTAGACAGCATGGCTTCAACCCCTACAAATTTTTGTGTAAATAATGTTATATACATATATACATATCATCTTTTTTTGAAACGACTACAATTTTATATATACGTATCATCTTGAATTAAAAAACTAGTTACTATGTCATAAAAATACTTACAGTGGATGTGCTAGGTGGTGGTTCTACAGGATTACTCCCAACCTCTACAGTAGGAGTAGGAGTAGAGTCTGCAGTAGGTATTGTCTGGTAAGTGACAGTCTGAGATGCCTGCCACTTTTTCATTGCTTCTTCGAGTTTCCTATCAAATAGCTTATCCACCTATACATGGATAAAAGAAACGTCAAATTCTAATTTTTTAATTCTCTTTTACAGTAACATTATAAAGAAAGAATATGTTACCTCTTCTTGTGAAAGTCCCGCTTTTGGGACATGTTTGCGTTGGGATGACCCAAAAAAAGATTTGATGCCCACACCAGCGCTTGCAGCCCTAACACGTCCAGGATGCTCTGGGTTACCCAGAGCAACTGTCAATTCATCCTTTGTTCCCTCAGGGATGAACTTTCCTTGTTTCCTCAGCTCGTGCAGCTCCCGCTAATCGCCAAAACAAAAATTTGTACTTAAGTAAACAACACAAATAATAAATATTCGAATGATTGCTGTAAGAGTTGTATTTTACCATTTTTGCAGCCGCCTCAGCAGTTGCGGCCTTAGTTATTTCTCCCTTCTTATTTTGCCTCCCAGCTATCCAGACATCATGGCGAGGCAGAGGTGTGCTACCTATGGTAGAGGACTCCTGAGTAGCAGCAGTAGCCTCAGCCTGTAATCTTTGGCGAACGTCTGCATACCCCTTTGGACCCATTCTGTGGTCATGCACATTCAGTGCACGCCTTGATCTTTGTGCCTCACTGAGGGCCTAGTTAGTATGCAAATTAATGATTTGGTTAGTAACACTAAATGTTAATCTTGAATAAGTGAATACAACATATATTAATTAATGAGATTGAGACTGATGCCTAATACCTTGAATTCATCAGTTTGTCTTGAAGCGACAAACGCATCTCATTCTTCTTTATCCAGGAAGTTCCACTGTTCAGTGGCTGTCTTCTTCCTCTTGTCGGCTTCTTTTATGTATTCTCTGGTGAGATTTGTCCTATAGTTCCTTAGGACTCTCCCACAGCGTTGCATCACGCATTTACGATGTAGCTTTTCATCCAATTCAAATATACTCTGCAAAATAGAATTGCTATTAACTAGTATCCAAAATTTTAGTAATCTACAAAATAGAATTGTAAATTAATAATAACTCACATAAATCCCTCCATATTAAAATTTTCTTCTCCTTAGAAACTTTATGCCAAGAATCTAAGAGACAACCGCAATGGCTACGAGTAACAAACCCAAGATATGAAATAAATGAATTGTGATTCACACCACATGCATTTCCTGCATTATCGAAATCCACAACAAGTTTGGGTCCATTGCCCTTTTGTGCAATTAACTTCTTCATCATAGTGATGCCCCTTCTCTTGTCAACTTTTTGGTGTTGTTGATCAAGTGCCTCAAGTGCTTCAGATGGTACATATGCATCATCAACCTAAAATTTGACAAAATAATTCACATTTACAAGATATAACTATAAATGGACATATAGATATAAATATATGATATATTTTTAAAACTTACATTGTGAGGCGGCGCATTGATGTCCTCACCCTCACGGTAGTCATCAACACGGTCATCAGGAGAATGGTCAGCCATCTGCAAATTCACATTCAAATTGTAAAGTTTGCATTGTAAAGTAGTAATTCAAAGTGTAAAGCTCACATTGTAAAGTTCACATTATTACAACAAAATATATATCACAACAAAATTGTAAAGCTCTATGATCAAAGAGAAAACAAGTATATATTACAACAAGATTACGGTCTAGGGTTAACAAATACATGTGATGTCATTCTTATATATAATAAATGTACATGTGCCACCTATCCCATCCTTGAACACCTAATCTCACTAGTAAGTGTATAATGTGTATTGGGTTTTCAAGAAAATTTCGGCAGCATTTCCCCGCTGTTCTCCAAGTACATATGTACTTAGAGAACAAATGGGGAAATGCTGCCGAAATTTTCTTGAAAACCCAATACACATTATACACTTACATCCTAAGCGAGATTAGGTGTTCAAGAACAGTCCCAAACCGGGGACTATCCAAGATTTACTCCTAATGAGTAAATCTTGGACGGATTTCTAGGCCAACAAATAATGTGTTGTCATTCTTATACCTAAAATCCTAGTTCTTCAAGTTAGGGTGATTCTTGATGTCTTTAAAAGCATGATTGGCAATTTAGGGAAAAGTTAATCATTTACATTCCAAGCATGTCACATGTGTGCATTACAGTTCATCATTAAGCAAGAAAGGTGATTAGGATTCTCACCAAGAACGGGTTTTGATTTTCTATACAATTTTATAAAAAAATGCACATGTATGCATATATATACTATACTTTTTGGAACCTTTATACATATCTGAACACCCTAAATAACCATACTAAACACCCAAATACTTTATAACACAACTATAAAACAATGATTATAGCTAAACTATTAAACAATAGACTTGTCACACATAAAACACCCTATGGAACTATAAAACAAAAAAGTATTAAGATATGCATGATACAATAACTATTTTACATCACATTACAGTAGACTTATCATTGATACCTTACTAACTTATTGCTACATTTACATATCATCACTTGATCAAAAATTACAGCAGTACATTTAACCAAAGTATGCATTCTAAAATCTAGCTATGTCATGATTAGTTACATGTAATTTACTTGGATATACAGCAGTACCCGATTACTATGTCTTACATACAAAGTATGCATATTAAATTAACTAAGGCTTATCATAGAACATGATTAGAACATTAAGTAGATGATTAAATCATAACAAAATCAGTACATAAATAACTAACAGCAACCACGGTCATGTGGGCTGGCACGGCCGTGGCTGTGTTGGCCAACCACACACCCGTGTTAGGTAGCACGGCCGTGTGGTCGGCCAACACAACCACGGCCGTGCCAGCCCACACGGTCGTGGTTGTTGTTGGTAAGGAGAGGGAGAAGGAAGAAGAAGAAGAAGAAGAAAGGAGGCCTACTGTTGGTAGCAGCGTGGAGAAGGAGAGGCGCCGACGTCGAGCAGAGAAGGAGAGGGCGCCGACATAGCAGAGAAGGAGAGGGCGGCGGCGAGGAGCAGTGGCGAGAAACTACAGCAGCAGGTGGCGAGCGGCGCCGGTGAGGAACTGCAGCAGCAGGCGGTGGCGAGAAACTGCAGTAGCAGGCGGCGAGCGGCACCAATGAGGAGCGTCGGCGGAAGGGAGAGCAGCAGGCGAGGAGCGGCACCGGGCGGAAGAGAAATCGTCGGAGGACCAAACCCTGAGCACGAGAATGAATGAAACAGAGAAAGGGGAAGAGTCGGGCTCTTTTGCGCGATTTAAGTTAACATTAGGTGTCGGTTTTTTAAAAACCGACACTGAATGTTTTTATTGTCGGTTTACAACAAAACACCGACACTAAAGGGAGGTGAAAATTTTCGCGGTTAATAGCGGGAAAACACAACGGCGTCGGTTATTGTCACAAAACCGACGACTAAAATTGTACAAATTTCTGTCTCACAGAAAAGATTTAGTTATCGGTTCCTCCATTAAAAACCGACGCTGTATGTCAATTTTTGGAGGCAATTTTTTTCGCTGGAAATTTTATTTTTGGCGGTTACTTTTAGGTGTCGGTTTTTTAATAAGTAATCGACACTTAATAAAAGCGGTACCCGTGTCTGGTCGCCCATCATAGATTGGATGTCGGTTTATGTTATCAACCGACACTGTAGAGTTTAGGTGTCAGTTTATGTTTACAACTGACACCTTGAAAAGTGACTTTATAAGCCATTTCTGTAGTAGTGTAGTACTTCATATACATGTAGTTCTAACCCTGTTTATAATTGGAATATTTGCTCATCTATATGCTATGCTTGTATCTTGTCTCATACATGCTCAAGCATGTTCTTTTGAATTGCATATCTACTATCTTGAGTTGCTTGCATAACATTGTGATGCAGGGCACATAGAGCTACATTATATGTAGAAATTGGAGTATTTTTGGTTTTTATGCAGATTTTACTCCAATTTCAGTTTTTGGTGCAAGACTAGTGTTTTTCATGCAGAAACGACCTTCTAGGCAAGACTCATCGCTTTTCCATGAGCTCCGATGGTTTTTGATCAAATTCCATCATCTTGAGGGTCAAAATTGCGATTTATTATTTTTCTGCAGCACTTTATATTGCATTTTGGGTTGTTCAAGTATATGTTTTAACTTGCTTTTCTTTCTATGCTTGGACAAGACCCTATATGTGCTCTTCTACTCTCCTTATATATATTTGTATTATCTCCTTTTCTCCTTAACAAGTGATGTTTCTTATTTCTTCATAACCCCCACCTTTTTGAAATGACAAAGGGGGAGAAAGATTTGTCTTCTTTTAAAAAGAGGAAGAAGGTATGTCTTACATGAAGAAGAGAAGTATATTCATGTAAAGGGAGAAGGTAAAGGGGAGAAGACATATATGTGTAGAACATATATGAGTAGAAGACATAGTATTCTATAAATGTTATGAAAGCTAACCGTGCAGGAGAAATAGCATCAATTGAGGGGGAGTATGAGAACTCCATGCACATCAATTGAGGGGGAGCATATGAACTCAATTCCTTTGAAACCCCTATGTTTCTCCAGAGGTATGAATTTACTTAAATGCTTTCAATACATTTATGGAATGGTTTGTCATCTTCAAAAAGGGGGAGATTGTTGACTCAAGGTCAATTAGGTCAATGTTGACTCACGTCTAAATTGACTAAACCCGTGTTTTGATGATGACTAACCATTCCACATATTGGTGTCTAATGCTTCTACTTGAGTGATTTCAGATTAGGTATAGACACACTCCAATTGCCCTAACTTGCGCATCTCAAATTGGAGAAGGTGCACGTTTTTGTAATATGATGTATATCCATTAGAATCATGTTGTAAATCACTTGTAATGATTGTATGACTTGTAATTAAGCTTAGAAAAATATTAGGAACACTTAGATCGAATTTTAGAGCACTTTTAATGCAACTTTAAAAATCAATTACATGCACTTGATTGGTCCAGTTTCCCACCCTGAAACTTGACCGATCCACCTTGGTTGATTTTTTGAAGATTGCATCGGTCGAGTTGTGCACTCACAGAACTCGACCGATTGGGTAGTGGACTACTTGATCGGTCCAGTTACACCCATTGAAACTCGACCGAATGCACTGTATGAAAAAGTGCATAAAAGTGCTACTAGTCGTTGTGGAGTTGCAACAAATGAAAATAGATCTGTTGCAAGCCACAAAACGGCTAGTTTTCATTCATTAGTGTTCCCAAAGGCTAAGAGGCATCCCCAGCTATAAATAGGACCCCTTGGGCTTCATTCCAAGGTTGAGCATTCATTGCAAACTCTATGTGAGGCTCCTATTCTATAGTTGAGTGCTTCCTACAGCCTCCTCTCTCTCTCTAAGCTTAATCACTTGCTACATCCATTAGAGTGAGTAGGAAATCTATAAGAGAGCTAGTCATATATGTATATCTTGTGAGGCTCTCACTTCCACCACCTCCTATCTCTTCTTTCAATCATGAAGATGAAGGTTCTCTCTCTTGTCCAAGAGAGGTGAAGAAGAACAAGGGAAGGAGTCCCTTGGTGAAGATCAAGGCTGAAGACTTGGAGCTAGAGTGGGTAAGCCCTTGGAGAAGGCAGAAGACTCAAGCTCAAGTGGGTAAGTCCTTGGTGGAAGCTTCTCTGAGTGAAGGTGAAGTCAAAGGCGGAAGATCCAAGAAGAGTGGGTAATTCCTGCAAGGCCGAAGACTTGTGCAAGAGTGGGTAAGTCCTTGGAGAAGGCCGAAGACTCTTGCAAAGTGGGTAAGTCCTTGGTAAGGTTGAAGACTCTTTGTATTGGATAGGTAAGTCCTTTGTTTGGTCATGCATTGTATGTCTTATGAATGAATATAAGAGTGCAATAGTTTGGAAGTCCTAGAGGTTGACCTCTCTAGGCAAGTGGACTGACACACTTCTAGTTTGAAGTGTGGAACCACTCTAAATAGCTTGTCTAATTGGTGCATGTTCAATCTCTCTCTCCCTTACTATGCATGATTTAGTTGCACTCAAATTACCTATTTAGCAACCTTATCTTGTCATATATTTTGAAGGTTTGATGAATTTTGTTTAAGTGCTTTCAGCTCTATTCACCCCCCCTCTAGAGCATCTAATCACCCATCTAGGATCCAACAAGTGGTATCAGAGCGGGTCTTCTCCAAGCATACTTCCACAAGTAGGAGAATATGGGTGATTATGAAGATGGGCAACCTTCAAAGAGAGCAATAGAAGGAAAGAAGAGAGAAAAAGGGATCGCAAAGGCTCCATCAACAAACGAAAGCACTAGTGGAAGATCTAGTGAATGTGAAGATGGAAGATGCCATTGCGCCCTCATGACAAGCTCAACTAAAGATTTAAATGAGGTAAATTCAAGTGTTGAGATTCAAATAAATGCTTATCTTAGTCAACAAAATGCTCTTAAATTTGTGAATTCTAGCTTGCTTGATAAGATTAAGTTTTTAGAATCGCAACCTTCTATGACTACTTCATATATAGAGCTTGCTACTACTATTGTTTCTCTCTCTATTGTTTCTTATGATCTTAAATGTGCTTATGAGAGTCAGGAGCTTACTTTACAAGGAATAGAATGTGTATATAAAGTTTATCCTTCAAAGATTACTTGTCTTGTATATGAACTTGCTTCCTTGCATAGTAATGTAATTGCTCTTGACCCTAGTAATATATTTTCTTATAGAGAGAAAGCTTTTGATGCTCTATCTTGTGATAAAGATTCTTATATGACTAACGATGTTTGCTTAGAAATCTATATTGTGCATTCTAGAGATGATATGAATCTATTGTGGTTTACCTTTACTTCTCTTGTGCATGACAATCATAGTTTGAGATCTTCTTTACAAAGATTCTTAGGTGATAAAAAGAATCTTAATCAAATCCTAGACCATACTACCAAACAAATGGGTAGAGATGGCATTGGACTTGACTGTAGCCAAAGGAACAACAAAGACAAAGGACTTTCAATTTTCAATGAAGAATCCTCCAGTTCCGAGGCTACGGGCACTTGTAATTATTGCAATGATATTGGTCATTATTCTACTTGTTGTCCTTTTAGGAAAGCACCCAAGAGCAATAGGACTTGGGTTGCTAAACTAACCCCTCTGGACCCAAAAACATGATTGGGGACCATTTCATCTTTCTTCCTGTAGGTAATTGCAAATGGATTGACTTGAGCTATTGAATTGCAAATTGACTTCTCAATCCACATGAAAGAAGAAAGGTGAGATGTGTAGAGGGTGACAACAAGTGGAAAAGCAATGGTAAGCACAAAGGTAATGGTTTTATTTCTTGTAACCATTTCTAACTTGTTTTTGTCAAGTTAGTGTGCACTATACATATGGTTTTTGAGTCAAAAGTGGCATCTTGTGATTCTCTTCACACTCTTTCTCAAAAACTGTTTCTAATGCTTCTATAGTGCATTACTAACTTGCTTAGACATGTTTGGATATGGTTTGTATTTTTAACATGCCTTTAAATATGTTTTTATGAAATATATGTTCTTCTTGACATCTGATATGTCGGTCGAGTTTGCCCTATTGAAACTCGACCGATAGGCACCAAGAGTGTTGCCAAAAGCTATCATCGGTCGAGTTGACAATGCACAGAACTCGACTGATAACACTGTGCACAGAATATACATTTGTCTTTTTGAGTGAGAATTTCCCTCTCAACTAGATTTTCTCAACCAATATCCTTATTCTTTGGCACTCTCATTTGGTACCTTTATATATGCATATTGCCATGTTCTAAATTGCCTATCTTGCATACAACTCTATCTCTCTAATTGCTCTAAATTGGTATATCTATATCTTGCAATTACTTGCTCTGAGTTGTCTTGCAGGTTCTGATGATGATCTCTTTGGATCTCTTGGTTGTGTCTAAAATCGCTTCCGTTGTACTCTAACTTGCTACATCTCTATAGGTGTATATCTTTTTTTGATACAACCTTGAGGTTCATAGGGATAATCATCTTATGGTAAGGATGCATATCTAGTGAGTTATATCTTTTCACGCTTCTAAAATTGCATATCTCTCTGTTTGGATATATCTCTACATCTACTCATAGCTTGATCTATCTTGTGTATCTCTTGCTATGATCAAGATCCTACTAGTAGTCCTAACTTGTGATATCATCTACTAGTAGTTCATATACATGTAGTTCTAACCCTGTTTATAATTGGAATATTTGCTCATCTGTATGCTATGCTTGTATCTTGTCTCATACATGCTCAAGCATGTTCTTTGAATTGCATATCTACTATCTTGAGTTGCTTGCATAACATTGTGATGCAGAGCACATAGAGCTACATTATATGTAGAAATTGGAGTATTTTTGGTTTTTATGCAGATTTTACTCCAGTTTCAGTTTTTGGTGCAAGACTAGTGTTTTTCATGCAGAAACAACCTTCTAGGCAAGACTCATCGCTTTGCCATGAGCTCCGATGGTTTTTGGTCGAATTCCATCATCTTGAGGGTCAAAATTGCGATTTATTATTTTTCTGCAGCACTTTATCTTGCATTTTGGGTTGTTCAAGTATATGTTTTAACTTGCTTTTCTTTCTATGCTTGGACAAGACCCTATCTGTGCTCTTCTACTCTCCTTATATATATTTGTATTATCTCCTTTTCTCCTTAACAAGTGATGTTTCTTATTTCTTCATAACCCCCACCTTTTTGAAATAACAAAGGGGGAGAAAGATGTGTCTTCTTTTAAAAAGAGGAAGAAGGTATGTCTTACATGAAGAGGAGAAGTATATTCATGTAAAGGGAGAAGGTAAAGGGGAGAAGACATATATGTGTAGAACATATACGAGTAGAAGACATAGTATTCTATAAATGTTATGAAAGCTAACCGTGCAGGAGAAATAGCATCAATTGAGGGGGAGTATGAGAATTCCATGCACATCAATTGAGGGGGAGCATATGAACTCAATTCCTTTGAAACCCCTATGTTTCTCCAGAGGTATGAATTTACTTCAATGCTTTCAATACATTTATGGAATGGTTTGTCATCTTCGAAAAGGGGGAGATTGTTGACTCAAGGTCAATTAGGTCAATGTTGAATCACGTCTAAATTGACTAAACCCGTGTTTTGATGATGACTAACCATTCCACATATTGGTGTCTAATGCTTCTACTTGAGTAATTTCAGATTAGGTATAGACACACTCCAATTGCCCTAACTTGCGCATCTCAAATTGGAGAAAAGACAAGTCAAAGTCAATACAAGTGCACGTTTTTGTAATATGATGTATATCCATTAGAATCATGTTGTAAATCACTTGTAATGATTGTATGACTTGTAATTAAGCTTAGAAAAATATCAGGAACACTTAGATCGAATTTTAGAGCACTTTTAATGCAACTTTGAAAATCAATTACACGCACTTGGTCGGTCCAGTTTCCCACCCTGAAACTCGACCGATCCACCTTGGTTGGTTTTCTGAAGATTGCATCGGTCGAGTTGTGCACTCACAGAACTCGACCGATTGGGTAGTGGACTACTTGATCAGTCCAGTTACACCCATTGAAACTCGACCGAATGCACTGTACGGAAAAGTGCAGAAAAGTGCTACTAGCCGTTTTGGAGTTGCAACAAGTGAAAATAGATATGTTGCAAGCCACAAAATGGCTAGTTTTCATTCATTAGTGTTCCCAAAGGCTAAGAGGCATCCCCAGCTATAAATAGGACCCCTTGGGCTTCATTCCAAGGTTGAGCATTCATTGCAAACTCTATGTGAGGCTCCTATTCTATAGTTGAGTGCTTCCTACAGCCTCCTCTCTCTCTCTAAGCTTAATCACTTGCTACATCCATTAGAGTGAGTAGGAAATTTGTAAGAGAGCTAGTCATATATGTATATCTTGTGAGGCTCTCACTTCCACCACCTCCTATCTCTTCTTTCAATCATGAAGATGAAGGTTCTCTCTCTTCTCTAAGAGAGGTGAAGAAGAATAAGGGAAGGAGTCCCTTGGTGAAGATCAAGGCTGAAGACTTGGAGGTAGAGTGAGTAAGCCCTTGGAGAAGGCAGAAGACTCAAGCTCAAGTGGGTAAGTCATTGGTGGAAGCTTCTCCGAGTGAAGGTGAAGTCAAAGGCGGAAGATCCAAGAAGAGTTGGTAATTCCTGCAAGGCCGAAGACTTGTGTAAGAGTGGGTAATTCCTTGGAGAAGGTCGAAGACTCTTACAAAGTGGGTAAGTCCTTGGTAAGGTTGAAGACTCTTTGTATTGGATAGGTAAGTCCTTTGTTTAGTCATGCATTGTATGTCTTATGAATGAATATAAGAGTGCAATAGTTTGGAAGTCCTAGAGGTTGACCTCTCTAGGAAAGTGGACTGACACACTTCTAGTTTGAAGTGTGGAACCACTCTAAATAGCTTGTCTAATTGGTGCATGTTCAATCTATCTCTCCCTTGCTATGCATGATTTAGTTGCACTCAAATTACCTATTTAGCAACCTTATCTTGTCATATATTTTGAAGGTTTGATGAATTTTGTTTAAGTGCTTTCAGCTCTATTCACCCCCCCTCTAGAGCATCTAATCACCCATCTAGGATCCAACAAGTGGTATCAGAGCGGGTCTTCTCCAAGCATACTTCCACAAGTAGGAGAATATGGGTGATTATGAAGATGGGCAACCTTCAAAGAGAGCAATAGAAGGAAAGAAGAGAGAAAAAGGGATCGCAAAGGCTCCATCAACAAACGAAAGCACTAGTGGAAGATCTAGTGAATGTGAAGATGGAAGATGCCATTGCGCCCTCATGACAAGCTCAACTAAAGATTTAAATGAGGTAAATTCAAGTGTTGAGATTCAAATAAATGCTTATCTTAGTCAACAAAATGCTCTTAAATTTGTGAATTCTAGCTTGCTTGATAAGATTAAGTTTTTAGAATCGCAACCTTCTATGACTACTTCATATATAGAGCTTGCTACTACTATTGTTTCTCTCTCTATTGTTTCTTATGATCTTAAATGTGCTTATGAGAGTCAGGAGCTTACTTTACAAGGAATAGAATGTGTATATAAAGTTTATCCTTCAAAGATTACTTGTCTTGTATATGAACTTGCTTCCTTGCATAGTAATGTAATTGCTCTTGACCCTAGTAATATATTTTCTTATAGAGAGAAAGCTTTTGATGCTCTATCTTGTGATAAAGATTCTTATATGACTAACGATGTTTGCTTAGAAATCTATATTGTGCATTCTAGAGATGATATGAATCTATTGTGGTTTACCTTTACTTCTCTTGTGCATGACAATCATAGTTTGAGATCTTCTTTACAAAGATTCTTAGGTGATAAAAAGAATCTTAATCAAATCCTAGACCATACTACCAAACAAATGGGTAGAGATGGCATTGGACTTGACTGTAGCCAAAGGAACAACAAAGACAAAGGACTTTCAATTTTCAATGAAGAATCCTCCAGTTCCGAGGCTACGGGCACTTGTAATTATTGCAATGATATTGGTCATTATTCTACTTGTTGTCCTTTTAGGAAAGCACCCAAGAGCAATAGGACTTGGGTTGCTAAACTAACCCCTCTGGACCCAAAAACATGATTGGGGACCATTTCATCTTTCTTCCTGTAGGTAATTGCAAATGGATTGACTTGAGCTATTGAATTGCAAATTGACTTCTCAATCCACATGAAAGAAGAAAGGTGAGATGTGTAGAGGGTGACAACAAGTGGAAAAGCAATGGTAAGCACAAAGGTAATGGTTTTATTTCTTGTAACCATTTCTAACTTGTTTTTGTCAAGTTAGTGTGCACTATACATATGGTTTTTGAGTCAAAAGTGGCATCTTGTGATTCTCTGCACACTTTTTCTCAAAAACTGTTTCTAATGCTTCTATAGTGCATTACTAACTTGCTTAGACATGTTTGGATATGGTTTGTATTTTTAACATGCCTTTAAATATGTTTTTATGAAATATATGTGCTTCTTGACAGCTGATCTGTCGGTCGAGTTTTCCCTATTGAAACTCGACCGATAGGCACCAAGAGTGTTGCCAACAGCTGTCATCGGTCGAGTTGACAATGCACAGAACTCGACCGATAACACTGTGCACATAATATACATTTGGCTTATTGAGTGAGATTTCCCTCTCAACTAGATTTTCTCAACCAATAGCCTTATTCTTTGGCACTCTCATTTGGTACCTTTATATATGCATATTTCCATGTTCTAAATTGCCTATCTTGCATACAACTCTATCTCTCTAATTGCTCTAAATTGGTATATCTATATCTTGCAATTACTTTCTTTGAGTTGTCTTGCAGGTTTTGATGATGATCTCTTTGGATCTCTTGGTTGTGTCTAAAATTGCTTCTGTTGTACTCTAACTTGCTACATATCTATAGGTGTATATCTTGTTTTGATACAACCTTGAGGTTCATAGGGATAATCATCTTATGGTAAGGATGCATATCTAGTGAGTTATATCCTTTCATGCTTCTAAAATTGCATATCTCTCTGTTTGGATATATCTCTACATCTACTCATAGCTTGCTCTATCTTGTGTATCTCTTGCTATGATCAAGATCCTACTAGTAGTCCTAACTTGTGATATCATCTACTAGTATTTCATATACATGTAGTTCTAACCCTGTTTATAATTGGAATATTTGCTCATCTATATGCTATGCTTGTATCTTGTCTCATACATGCTCAAGCATGTTCTTTGAATTGCATATCTACTATCTTGAGTTGCTTGCATAACATTGTGATGCAGGGCACATAGAGCTACATTATATGTAGAAATTGGAGTATTTTTGGTTTTTATACAGATTTTACTCCAGTTTCAGTTTTTGGTGCAAGACAAGTGTTTTTCATGCAGAAACGACCTTCTAGGCAAGACTCATCGCTTTTGCATGAGCTCCGATGGTTTTTGGTCAAATTCCATCATCTTGAGGGTCAAAATTGCGATTTATTATTTTTCTGCAGCACTTTATCTTGCATTTTGGGTTGTTCAAGTATATGTTTTAACTTGCTTTTCTTTCTATGCTTGGACAAGACCCTATCTGTGCTCTTCTACTATCCTTATATTTATTTGTATTATCTCCTTTTCTCCTTAACAAGTGATGTTTCTTATTTCTTCTTAACCCCCACCTTTTTGAAATGACAAAGGGGGAGAAAGATGTGTCTTCTTTTAAAAAGAGGAAGAAGGTATGTCTTACATGAAGAAGAGAAGTATATTCATGTAAAGGGATTAGGTAAAGGGGAGAAGACATATATGTGTAGAACATATATGAGTAGAAGACATAGTATTCTATAAATGTTATGAAAGCTAATCGTGCAGGAGAAATAGCATCAATTGAGGGGGAGTATGAGAACTCCATGCACATCAATTGAGGGGGAGCATATGAACTCAATTCCTTTGAAACCCCTATGTTTCTCCAGAGGTATGAATTTACTTAAATGCTTTCAATACATTTATGGAATGGTTTGTCATCTTCGAAAAGGGGGAGATTGTTGACTCAAGGTCAATCAGGTCAATGTTGACTCACGTCTAAATTGACTAAACCCATGTTTTGATGATGACTAACCATTCCACATATTGGTGTCTAATGCTTCTACTTGAGTGATTTCAGATTAGGTATAGACACACTCTAATTGCCCTAACTTGCGTATCTCAAATTGGAGAAAAGACAAGTCAAAGTCAATACAAGTGCACGTTTTTTTAATATGATGTATATCCATTAGAATCATGTTGTAAATCACTTGTAATGATTGTATTGCTTGTAAGTAAGCTTAGAAAAATATCAGGAACACTTAGATCGAATTTTAGAGCACTTTTAATGCAACTTTGAAAATCAATTACACGCACTTGATCGGTCCAGTTTCCCACCCTGAAACTCGACCGATCCACCTTGGTTGATTTTCTGAAGATTGCATCGGTCGAGTTGTGCACTCACAGAACTCGATCGATTGGGTAGTGAACTACGTGATCGGTCCAGTTACACCCATTGAAACTCAACCGAATGCACTGTACAGAAAAGTGCTACTAGCCGTTTTGGAGTTGCAACAATTCAAAATAGATCTGTTGCAAGCCACAAAATGGCTAGTTTTCATTCATTAGTGTTCCCAAAGGCTAAGAGGCATCCCCAGATATAAATAGGACCCCTTGGGCTTCATTCTAAGGTTGAGCATTCATTACAAACTCTATGTGAGGCTCCTATTCTATAGTTGAGCGCTTCCTACAGCCTCCTCTCTCTCTCTAAGCTTAATCACTTGCTACATCCATTAGAGTGAGTAGGAAATCTGTAAGAGAGCTAGTCATATATGTATATCTTGTGAGGCTCTCACTTCCACCACATCCTATCTCTTCTTTCAATCATGAAGATGAAGGTTCTCTCTCTTGTCTAAGAGAGGTGAAGAAGAACAAGGGAAGGAGTCCCTTGGTGAAGATCAAGGCTGAAGACTTGGAGCTAGAGTGGGTAATCCCTTGGAGAAGGCAGAAGACTCAAGCTCAAGTGGGTAAGTCCTTGGTGGAAGCTTCTCTGAGTGAAGGTGAAGTCAAAGGCGGAAGATCCAAGAAGAGTGGGTAATTTCTGCAAGGCCGAAGACTTGTGCAAGAGTGGGTAATTCCCTGAATAAGGTCGAAGACTCTTACAAAGTGGGTAAGTCCTTGGTAAGGTTGAAGACTCTTTGTATTGGATAGGTAAGTCCTTTGTTTGGTCATGCATTGTATGTCTTATGAATGAATATAAGAGTGCAATAGTTTGGAAGTCCTAGAGGTTGACCTCTCTAGGCAAGTGGACTGACACACTTCTAGTTTGAAGTGTGGAACCACTCTAAATAGATTGTCTAATTGGTGCATGTTCAATCTCTCTCTCTCTTGCTATGCATGATTTAGTTGCACTCAAATTACCTATTTAGCAACCTTATCTTGTCATATATTTTGAAGGTTTGATGAATTTTGTTTAAGTGCTTTCAGCTCTATTCACCCCCCTCTAGAGCATCTAATCACCCATCTAGGATCCAACAAGTGGTATCAGAGCGGGTCTTCTCCAAGCATACTTCCACAAGTAGGAGAATATGGGTGATTATGAAGATGGGCAACCTTCAAAGAGAGCAATAGAAGGAAAGAAGAGAGAAAAAGGGATCGCAAAGGCTCCATCAACAAACGAAAGCACTAGTGGAAGATCTAGTGAATGTGAAGATGGAAGATGCCATTGCGCCCTCATGACAAGCTCAACTAAAGATTTAAATGAGGTAAATTCAAGTGTTGAGATTCAAATAAATGCTTATCTTAGTCAACAAAATGCTCTTAAATTTGTGAATTCTAGCTTGCTTGATAAGATTAAGTTTTTAGAATCTCAACCTTCTATGACTACTTCATATATAGAGCTTGCTACTACTATTGTTTCTCTCTCTATTGTTTCTTATGATCTTAAATGTGCTTATGAGAGTCAAGAGCTTACTTTACAAGGAATAGAATGTGTATATAAAGTTTATCCTTCAAAGATTACTTGTCTTGTATATGAACTTGCTTCCTTGCATAGTAATGTAATTGCTCTTGACCCTCATACTATATTTTCTTATAGAGAGAAAGCTTTTGATGCTCTATCTTGTGATAAAGATTCTTATATGACTAAAGGTGTTTGCTTAGAAATCTATCTTGTGCATTCTAGAGATGATATGAATCCATTGTGGTTTACCTTTACTTCTCTTGTGCATGACAATCATAGTTTGAGATCTTCTTTACAAAGATTCTTAGGTGATAAAAAGAATCTTAATCAAATCCTAGACCATACTACCAAACAAATGGGTAGAGATGGAATTGGACTTGACTGTAGCCAAAGGAACAACAAAGACAAAGGACCTTCAATTTTCAATGAAGAATCCTCCAGTTCCGTGGCTACGAGCATTTGTAATTATTGCAATGATATTGGTCATTATTCTACTTGTTGTCCTTTTAGGAAAGCACCCAAGAGCAATAGGACTTGGGTTGCTAAACTAACCCCTCTGGACCCAAAAACATGATTGGGGACCATTTCATCTTTCTTCCTGTAGGTAATTGCAAATGGATTGACTTGAGATATTGAATTGCAAATTGACTTCTCAATCCACATGAAAGAAGAAAGGTGAGATGTGTAGAGGGTGACAACAAGTGGAAAAGCAATGGTAAGCACAAAGGTAATGGTTTTATTTCTTGTAACCATTTCTAACTTGTTTTTGTCAAGTTAGTGTGCACTATACATATGGTTTTTGAGTCAAAAGTGGCATCTTGTGATTCTCTTCACACTCTTTCTCAAAAACTGTTTCTAATGCTTCTATAGTGCATTACTAACTTGCTTAGACATGTTTGGATATGGTTTGTATTTTTAACATGCCTTTAAATATGTTTTTATGAAATATATGTGCTTCTTGACAGTTGATCTGTCGGTCGAGTTTCCCCTATTGAAACTCGACCGATAGGCACCAAGAGTGTTGCCAACAGCTGTCATCGGTCGAGTTGACAATGCACAGAACTCGACCGATAACACTGTGCACAGAATATACATTTGGCTTATTGAGTGAGAATTTCCCTCTCAACTAGATTTTATCAACCAATAGCCTTATTCTTTGGCACTCTCATTTGGTACCTTTATATATGCATATTGCCATGTTCTAAATTTCCTATCTTGCATACAACTCTATCTCTCTAATTGCTCTAAATTGGTATATCTATATCTTGCAATTACATGCTTTGAGTTGTCTTGCAGGTTTTGATGATGATCTCTTTGGATCTCTTGGTTGTGTCTAAAATCGCTTCCGTTGTACTCTAACTTGCTACATCTCTATAGGTGTATATCTTGTTTTGATACAACCTTGAGGTTCATAGGGATAATCATCTTATGGTAAGGATGCATATCTAGTGAGTTATATCCTTTCATGCTTCTAAAATTGCATATCTCTCTGTTTGGATATATCTCTACATTTACTCATAGCTTGCTCTATATTGTGTACCTCTTGCTATGATCAAGAAACTACTAGTAGTCCTAACTTGTGATATCATCTACTAGTAGTTCATATACATGTAGTTCTAACCCTATTTATAATTGGAATATTTGCTCATCTATATGCTATGCTTGTATCTTGTCTCATACATGCTCAAGCATGTTCTTTGAATTGCATATCTACTATCTTGAGTTGCTTGCATAACATTGTGATGCAGGGCACATAGAGCTACATTATATGTAGAAATTGGAGTATTTTTGGTTTTTATGCAGATTTTACTCCAGTTTCAGTTTTTGGTGCAAGACTAGTGTTTTTCATGCAGAAACGACCTTCTAGGCAAGACTCATCGCTTTGCCATGAGCTCCGATGGTTTTTGGTCAAATTCCATCATCTTGAGGGTCAAAATTGCGATTTATTATTTTTCTGCAGCACTTTATCTTGCATTTTGGGTTGTTCAAGTATATGTTTTAACTTGCTTTTCTGTCTATGCTTGGACAAGACCCTATATGTGCTCTTCTACTCTCCTTATATATATTTGTATTATCTCCTTTTCTCCTTAACAAGTGATGTTTCTTATTTCTTCATAACCCCCACCTTTTTGAAATGACAAAGGGGGAGAAAGATGTGTCTTCTTTTAAAAAGAGGAAGAAGGTATGTCTTACAGGAAGAAGAGAAGTATATTCATGTAAAGGGAAAAGGTAAAGGGGAGAAGACATATATGTGTAGAACATATATGAGTAGAAGACATAGTATTCTATAAATGTTATGAAAGCTAACCGTGCAGGAGAAATAGCATCAATTGAGGGGGAGTATGAGAACTCCATGCACATCAATTGAGGGGGAGCATATGAACTCAATTCCTTTGAAACCCCTATGTTTCTCCAGAGGTATGAATTTACTTAAATGCTTTCAATACATTTATGGAATGGTTTGTCATCTTCGAAAAGGGGGAGATTGTTGACTCAAGGTCAATTAGGTCAATGTTGACTCACGTCTAAATTGACTAAACCCGTGTTTTGATGATGACTAACCATTCCACATATTGGTGTCTAATGCTTCTACTTGAGTGATTTCAGATTAGGTATAGACACACTCCAATTGCCCTAACTGGCGCATCTCAAATTTGAGAAAAGACAAGTCAAAGTCAATACAAGTGCACATTTTTGTAATATGATGTATATCCATTAGAATCATGTTGTAAATCACTTGTAATGATTGTATGACTTGTAATTAAGCTTAGAAAAATATCAGGAACACTTAGATTGAATTTTAGAGCACTTTTAATGCAACTTTGAAAATCAATTACACGCACTTGATCGGTCCAGTTTCCCACCCTGAAACTCAACCGATCCACCTTGGTTGATTTTTTGAAGATTGCATCGGTCGAGTTGTGCACTCACAGAACTCGACCGATTGGGTAGTGGACTACTTGATCGGTCTAGTTACACTCATTGAAACTCGACCGAATGCACTGTACGGAAAAGTGCAGAAAAGTGCTACTAGCCGTTTTGGAGTTGCAACAAGTGAAAGTAGATCTGTTGCAAGCCACAAAATGGCTAGTTTTCATTCATTAGTGTTCCCAAAGGCTAAGAGGCATCCCCAGCTATAAATAGGACCCCTTGGGCTTCATTCTAAGGTTGAGCATTCATTGCAAACTCTATGTGAGGCTCCTTATCTATAGTTGAGTGATTCCTATAGCCTCCTCTCTCTCTAAGCTTAATCACTTGCTACATCCATTAGAGTGAGTAGGAAATCTGTAAGAGAGCTAGTCATATATGTATATCTTGTGAGGCTCTCACTTCCACCACCTCCTATCTCTTCTTTCAATCATGAAGATGAAGGTTCTCTCTCTTGTCCAAGAGAGGTGAAGAAGAACAAGGGAAGGAGTCCCTTGGTGAAGATCAAGGCTGAAGACTTGGAGCTAGAGTGGGTAAGCCCTTGGAGAAGGCAGAAGACTCAAGCTCAAGTGGGTAAGTCCTTGGTGGAAGCTTCTCCGAGTGAAGGTGAAGTCAAAGGTGGAAGATCCAAGAAGAGTGGGTAATTCCTGCAAGGCCGAAGACTTGTGCAAGAGTGGGTAAGTCCTTGGAGAAGGCCGAAGACTCTTGCAAAGTGGGTAAGTCCTTGGTAAGTTTGAAGACTCTTTGTATTCGATAGGTAAGTCCTTTGTTTGTTCATGCATTGTATGTCTTATGAATGAATATAAGAGTGCAATAGTTTGGAAGTCCTAGAGGTTGACCTCTCTAGGCAAGTGGACTGACACACTTCTAGTTTGAAGTGTGGAACCACTCTAAATAGCTTGTCTAATTGGTGCATGTTCAATCTCTCTCTCCCTTGCTATGCATGATTTAGTTGCACTCAAATTACCTATTTAGCAACCTTATCTTGTCATATATTTTGAAGGTTTGATTAATTTTGTTTAAGTGCTTTCAGCTCTATTCACCCCCCCTCTAGAGCATCTAATCACCCATCTAGGATCCAACAAGTGGTATCAGAGCGGGTCTTCTCCAAGCATACTTCCACAAGTAGGAGAATATGGGTGATTATGAAGATGGGCAACCTTCAAAGAGAGCAATAGAAGGAAAGAAGAGAGAAAAAGGGATCGCAAAGGCTCCATCAACAAACGAAAGCACTAGTGGAAGATCTAGTGAATGTGAAGATGGAAGATGCCATTGCGCCCTCATGACAAGCGCAACTAAAGATTTAAATGAGGTAAATTCAAGTGTTGAGATTCAAATAAATGCTTATCTTAGTCAACAAAATGCTCTTAAATTTGTGAATTCTAGCTTGCTTGATAAGATTAAGTTTTTAGAATCTCAACCTTCTATGACTACTTCATATATAGAGCTTGCTACTACTATTGTTTCTCTCTCTCTATTGTTTCTTATGATCTTAAATGTGCTTATGAGAGTCAAGAGCTTACTTTACAAGGAATAGAATGTGTATATAAAGTTTATCCTTCAAAGATTACTTGTCTTGTATATGAACCTGCTTCCTTGCATAGTAATGTAATTGCTCTTGACCCTCGTACCATATTTTCTTATAGAGAGAAAGCTTTTGATGCTCTATCTTGTGATAAAGATTCTTATATGACTAAAGATGTTTGCTTAGAAATCTATCTTGTGCATTCCAGAGATGATAAGAATCTATTGTGGTTTACCTTTACTTCTCTTGTGCATGACACTCATAGTTTGAGATCTTCTTTACAAAGATTCTTAGGTGATAAAAAGAATCTTAATGAAATCCTAGACCATACTACCAAACAAATGGGTAGAGATGGCATTGGACTTGACTGTAGCCAAAGGAACAACAAAGACAAAGGACCTTCAATTTTCAATGAAAAATCCTCCAGTTCTGAGGCTACGGGCACTTGTAATTATTGCAATGATGTTGGTCATTATTCTACTTGTTGTCCTTTTAGGAAAGCACCCAAGAGCAATAGGACTTGGGTTGCTAAACTAACCCTTCTGGACCCAAAAACATGATTGGGGACCATTTCATCTTTCTTCATGTAGGTAATTGCAAATGGATTGACTTGAGCTATTGAATTGCAAATTGACTTCTCAATCCACATGAAAGAAGAAAGGTGAGATGTGTAGAGGGTGACAACAAGTGGAAAAGCAATGGTAAGCACAAAGGTGATGGTTTTATTTCTTGTAACCATTTCTAACTTTTTTTTTGTCAAGTTAGTGTGCACTATACATATGGTTTTTGAGTCAAAAGTGGCATCTTGTGATTCTCTTCACACTCTTTCTCAAAAACTGTTTCTAATGCTTCTATAGTGCATTACTAACTTGCTTAGACATGTTTGGATATGGTTTGTATTTTTAACATGCCTTTAAATATGTTTTTATGAAATATATGTGCTTCTTGACAACTGATATGTCGGTCGAGTTTGCCCTATTGATACTCGACCGATAGGCACCAAGAGTGTTGCCAACAGCTGTCATCGGTTGAGTTGACAATGCACAAAACTCGACCGATAACACTGTGCACAGAATATACATTTGGCTTATTGAGTGAGAATTTCCCTCTCAACTAGATTTTCTCAACCAATAGCCTTATTCTTTGGCACTCTCATTTGGTACCTTTATATATGCATATTGCCATGTTCTAAATTGCCTATCTTGCATACAACTCTATCTCTCTAATTGCTCTAAATTGGTATATCTATATCTTGCAATTACTTGCTTTGAGTTGTCTTGCAGGTTTTGATGATGATCTCTTTGGATCTCTTGGTTGTGTCTAAAATCGCTTCTGTTGTACTCTAACTTGCTACATCTCTATAGGTGTATATCTTGTTTTGATACAACCTTGAGGTTCATAGGGGTAATCATCTTATGGTAAGGATGCATATCTAGTGAGTTATATCCTTTCATGCTTCTAAAATTGCATTTCTCTCTGTTTGGATATATCTCTACATCTACTCATAGCTTGCTCTATCTTGTGTATCTCTTGCTATGATCAAGATCCTACTAGTAGTCCTAACTTGTGATATCATCTACTAGTAGTTCATATACATGTAGTTCTAACCCTGTTTATAATTGGAATATTTGCTCATCTATATGCTATGCTTGTATCTTGTCTCATACATGCTCAAGCATGTTCTTTTGAATTGCATATCTACTATCTTGAGTTGCTTGCATAACATTATGATGGAGGGCACATAGAGCTACATTATATGTAAAAATTGGAGTATTTTTTGTTTTTATGCAGATTTTACTCCAGTTTCAGTTTTTGGTGCAAGACTAGTGTTTTTCATGCAGAAACGACCTTCTAGGCAAGACTCATCGCTTTGCCATGAGCTCCGATGGTTTTTGGTCAAATTCCATCATCTTGAGGGTCAAAATTGTGATTTATTATTTTTCTGCAGCACTTTATCTTGCATTTTGGGTTGTTCAAGTATATGTTTTAACTTAGATAAGGATGGGGTGTGAGGGGGGCAGCGGCGACGACCCAGGCGATCGGGGTAAAACCCTAGCGAAGAGTGATGGAGGAGCTTCACGCAAGGAGATACCAAAAAATGTTCGGGACAAGGCGCTACGATCAGCAAGGCAGATAAGCATAGAGCAGGTGGTATTGAATCTTACATATAAAGGGATGCGCGGCGCGTCTCCGGCGGAAGCGGACAAGAACACCGTCATGATGGACACGGAATCAAATGTACCTAATCATGATGAAGAATATGTCAAAGATGGCAACTCATTCCTGCCGGAAAGACACCGCACGACGCTACCAAAGTCCTTCAAGCAGGTCATCACCAGAGAACGCAGCGGCGGTAGTTTAGATCCCGTCTTCATTGACGACGAACCTGAGGAGCTTGTTAATCCGGAGGACATAGAATTGGTTTATGGCAAGGGCATCCCGGAGATAAATGTAGCGCCTGAGGCAGAGGAGATCATGAGTAAGCCTTTCAAATATGTCGTCATTGTCAAGTTAATAGACAGGCACGTAGGGTTTCTCACGATGGCCGACAGACTGAAACTCTTGTGGAAACCATCCGGCGGCTTTGAACTGTACGAACTTGCTGAGCAATACTACGTCGTCAAGTTCCATAGTCGTCTCGATCAAGAGAATGAGTTGACGAAGGCCCCGTGGTCACTATTTGGTAGCTGTCTCATGGTGTGGCCATGGGATGGATATTTTTAGCCACGCAAGGGACTCCCAGACCGCATTGTGACGTGGATTAGAGTGCTTGGTCTCCCGATACATTACTATAACAAGGAGATGTTCGATCGTATTGGCCAAGCAGTGGGTCATCTTGTTCGCGGAGATGGCCACTCGATCAATCGCACAAGAAGCCGCTTTGCTCGCCTAGCAGTGGAGATCGATACTTCTAAACCAGTTCACCCGGCCATAATCATTAATGGAAGAGAGTACAAAATCGAATATGAATCCTTACCAAACATGTGTCTCAAGTGTGGTATATTGGGCCACGATATGGATGAGTGCAGGGGTGCTGATTCGAGTCTGACGCCGCCTGACTCTGTTCCGACCGCGGACGACGCGGGTGTTCGGTGGGACGAAGAGGGCGAGAAGTGGTAAGTATATTATGGCAAGAACATTCTAACTAGAAGGCAACGGAGAAATAAAGATGGTTCCAAGGTAAATGAGCAGGAGGGAAACAAAACGAACCGGTTCAAGGCACTGGAGGAGGATGAGGGGGAGACGGAGGAAACAACACCGGTGGGTAAAAACTCAGAGCAGGCGGTGACTGAAGACGACCCAAGAGGGCCAAAAGTCTGGAGAAAGAAACAACGTCGAAATGAAGATGTCGATGTGTCAGCTGGGAAGGAAAGCAATGCGGACACGAGAGAGAAAGGGCAAGTACAGAAGACTTTATCTAACGCAGTTGTGGATGAGGCATCACACACTGTAGTTATCCCTGTTGGAGACGAGGTCATCAAGGGCAGGGCAGGAGACCAAGAAGATACACAATTAAACAGCGAGCCAGGGGTAAAAGTAATGAATGTGGATAGTAGTAAAACTTCCAACAGCAGCAAAGACAGCGCCATTAATGCAGGAAGAAAGGCAAAAGAGAAGAAGCTAATAGAGGAAGCAAATAGTCCCCAGAAAAATGGTAATTATAATACCAGGGGCAGGGTTAGGCGTGGAGGAGATGTGAATGAGGGGATCGACGGTTCCCAAGTAAACTGATTTTGTGTGGATGATTAATTCCCTTTCTTGGAATATTAGAGGGGCTAGCAAGAAGAACGCTAGACTCTCTCTTAAGCATCTAGTAGCATGTTATAAGATTAAGGTGGTATCCATCTCGGAACCACATATATCAGGCGATCATGCACTGGCTGTTATCCGCAAGTTGGGTTTTTCAAGCTCCCACCACGTTGAGGCGCGCGGATTTTCTGGTGGAATTTGGGTTCTTTGGAATGAAAATGAGTGTGATGTTCAAATCATTCAGAATCATAAGTACTACGTCCATTGCTGTATTAATGGGATGGTGTTCTACACCTTCATCTATGCGTCTCCCAGCCCGGGTAACAGACCGGTTCTTTGGGACCATCTCATTCAACTCAGTCAATCCATCGACAAACCTTGGATCACAATGGGTGATTTCAACTGCATGCTGAATCCCTCAGAAAAAGTTGGCGGGAAGAATTTCAACCTTGTTGAAGTGATGCGCTTTAACAATGCTCTTCTACATGAGGGTCTAACTGATATCGGGTGTTCTAGTTTCAAGTTCACTTACAGGAGAGGACTCCTTCATGAGCGATTGGATAGAGCGGTCGCAAATTCTGAATGGCTTAGATTGTACCCTAACTTCACATGTATCTCCCTCCCAAGAGTAGGCTCCGATCATAACCCCATTGCAGTGCTAAACAATGGGGTGGCAAACAGCTCAAGAAGGTTCAAAACAAAGGCATCCTGGCAAACATACCCTGACTTCACTAGCATCCTTGACACTGCTTGGGATGCAGCGGCAGATTTTTCTACGGCCCTGGAGCGCAGCAGAACTCCTATTATTAAATGGGACACCAAATGCAGAAATGAACTACACAAGAAGAAAAATACCCTATACAAGCTTATTGGCCGTGCCTAGAAGGATTTAGAGAACAATTACACTACTGAATGCGATAGTCGTTGTCATCAGCTTGAGGCAAAACTTGAAAACATCCTGGAGATAGAGGAACAAGATTGGAAGCAACGGAGCCACATCCACTGGCTCCAGGAGGGGGACAGAAACACTAAATTTTACCACGCCTTCGTCAGTAATAGAAGAAGAATGAACAAAATTACAACTTTACAAGACAATCATGGAACCTGGGTTTCTGATGAACACGCTCTCAAACATCTCGTCTCCAATCACTTCCAGCAACTTTTTACAGCGACGGTGCCTCCCAGTCCAGCGGCTATGCATGACATGCCTGCACATTACAAACCTCTTACCGAGCAGCAGCAGCGGGGACTTGCGGCCTCTCCTACTGAATACGAGATATGGAGAATCATAAAGAATTCTGATCCTTTCAAAGTGGTTGGACCTGATGGCACTGATATGTACTTCTTCAAGAGAAATTGGAAAATTATCCGGTTGTCGGTGCTCAGAACCATCAGAGGTATGCTTAATGGCAACCGATTTAGTCAGTCTATGGGTGAATCTAGCATAGTGCTTATTCCTAAAACAAAGCATCCTACTAATTGCAATCAGCTGCGACCGATTACACTCAACAACACATGTATGAAACTAGCATCTAAAGTGGTGGTGGAAAGAGTAAAGAAATTTATTCCTCAATGGGTTTCTCCTGTTCAGACTAGTTTTGTGTTGGGCAGATGCATCTCAGATAATATCATCATTGTGCAGGAAATTATTCACAATATGCGACGTAAATCTTGTGCCCCTCAGATGGCCATCAAAGTCGATCTATCTAAAGCCTACGACCGTATGTCTTGGGATTTCATTGCTGACACCATGAACAAACTGGAGTGGCCTCTTAACATTAAGCAGTATGTTATGAATTCTCTAAGCACGGGAAGTACTAATGTCATCCTTAACGGTGAAATCATGCCCTCGTTCAAGGTTTCACGTGGTCTTCGGCAAGGGGACCCTTTGTCCCCTTATCTGTTCGTGTTGTGCATGGAACGCCTAACCCAACTCATCAACAAGTGTGTCTCTGAAAGAAAATGGAAACCAGTAAAAGTGGCACAACAAGGACCATGGATATCTCACATTACATTCTCCGATGATATTATTATCTTTGCCAAAGCATCGGTACCCCAATTAGAAGTTATCAACCATTGCTTTAAGCTGTTTGAAGAGGCGTCTGGACAACAAATTTCAGTCGACAAGTCCCGTATTTTCTTCTCTAAGTCAGTGGATAGACAGACCATAAGAGCTATTTGTTCTGCTAGCAGCATCCTGGAAATGAAGGACCTTGGGAGATATTTGGGCGTCCCAATCTTGCATAAGAAAGTATCCAAAGATACATACTCCTACATAGCCTCGAATATGGAAGCCCGTATCAATGGATGGGCTACAAAAACATTGTCCCTGGCAGGCTGTATCTGTCTTGCTAAGTCTGTCATCACTGCCTTTCCTACGTATACCATGCAAACTGCTCTTATTCCTAATGGTGTTTGTGCAAAACTTAACAGAATCGTCCGTCAGTTCATTTGGGGTGGTGGACACCAAGTTCGCCCAGTTTCTTTGGTTGCTTGGAAGAAGGTGTGTGCTAGCCCCAATCATGGAGGTCTGGGCATCCGTTCCATGGCCAAATGGAACAAAGCACTTTTGTGGAAGCATGCGTGGAGGTTCCTCAACAATAATCAGGCCCTTTGGAAAGATGTCTTGCGATTGAAATATAAAAACTACAGCACTAATAAAGCACGGAAATGCCACCCCCTTCTAGAGGTTGTTATACGAAGGACTGGATTTTGTTAAAGGAAACTACACCAAGACCATCAACAATGGCGAAGAGACCTCGGTTTGGCACGATCCTTGGGTGCCAGGGATTGAAAAGCTAGGCCAATGTACGGTACGACCCGTGGAGGAGGACATAGCTGATCTTACTGTTTTGAGTCTTGTGAATCTTGAAGGCAAATGGGATGCACAATTTCTGAAGTCATACCTTAACGATGACATTGCCGATAGGATTATGTCCCTTCCCGAGCCAGGTACTAATGCTGGTCCATACCATTGGAGTTGGAAGTTTGATGCGAGGGGAGTGTACAACTCTAGCTCGGCTTACAGTCTTATCCACGTGACTGAAAATGGTATAGCAGATGATACTTGGAAGCTGATCCGTAACCTGAAAGTACCAGGTAAGGTTTACACTTTTGTGTGGACAGTCACCCATGATGCAATCATGACTAATGCACACAGGAGGCAAAGAAATTTCACTAAAAATGATATTTGTCCGAGATGTGGGATGGTTGTAGAAACAACGACGCATGCACTGATGTACTGTCCCTTTGCTATGGCAGTATGGCATAGATCGACTCATCCTATACAGATCAGTGCAAACCAAGCGGAGGGTACTCGAGATTGGCTCTTGAACAACCTGAAGGCGCGTGCGGCAGACCAAGTTCTCTTTGTTATTACATGTTGGATCGTCTGGAAGGCAAGGAATGCTTGGGTTTTTGAAAATGCTAATATCACTCCGGAACGTCAGGTGTGTGATATTGTACATCAACATCAACTCATCAAAGATGGGCAGAAGACCAAGACGAAGATGAAATCTGATCTCCAATATGACCTGTTACCTAAGGCGATCACCTCCAATACTGGGAAAGTCATTATGGCGGATGCGGCACTGAGAGGCAAGACTGCTGCGATTGCAAAGATCATGTTGAATTGTAATGGTCAGTGGCTAGACGGGATGGCTGAGATAGTCGAGGTGGATTCCTCAATTGAAGCTGAACTGCACGCAATTAGCTCAGCCATGCATGACCCTGTGAATGATCTCAGTATGCCTATTAGTATCCTGTCAGACTGTTCCATGGTGATTGAAGCTATCGAAGACACTGCAGGGAAGTTTCCTAAGCTGGACAATTGGACTGAACCGATTAAGAAGTTGTTAGATAGTCATGAGAACATGAGGATTTTGAAGACTCCACGCGAACGGATTCATCTAGTTGATGCCCTCGCCAAGCATCACCTCAAAACTAGCAGGGATAGCTGTAGGTATAAGCCTATTCCACTCGACCTTGTGGGTCACCTTCCTTCTTCTTTTCTTTTTAATGGTGGGATACCCACCAAATTTAAATTTTTGGTAGAACAAGATTGTACTCCTATTTCATTACCTGCAAGAGAAGGGAGGGATGAATAAAATGGCCTTCTGACTTTCCTCAAAAAAAAGTATATGTTTTAACTTGCTTTTCTTTCTATGCTTGGACAAGACCCTATCTGTGCTCTTCTACTCTCCTTATATATATTTGTATTATCTCCTTTTCTCCTTAACAAGTGATGTTTCTTATTTCTTCATAACCTCCACCTTTTTGAAATGACAAAGGGGGAGAAAGATGTGTCTTATTTTAAAAAGAGGAAGAAGGTATGTCTTACATGAAGAAGAGAAGTATATTCATGTAAAGGGAGAAGGTAAAGGGGAGAAGACATATATGTGTAGAACATATATGAGTAGAAGACATAGTATTCTATAAATGTTATGAAAGCTAACTGTGCAGGAGAAATAGCATCAATTGAGGGGGAGTATGAGAACTCCATGCACATCAATTGAGGGGGAGCATATGAACTCAATTCCTTTGAAACCCCTATGTTTCTCCAGAGGTATGAATTTACTTAAATGCTTTCAATACATTTATGGAATGGTTTGTCATCTTCAAAAAGGGGGAGATTGTTGACTCAAGGTCAATTAGGTCAATGTTGACTCACGTCTAAATTGACTAAACCCGCGTTTTGATGATTACTAACCATTCCACATATTGGTGTCTAATGCTTCTACTTGAGTGATTTCAGATTAGGTATAGACACACTCCAATTGCCCTAACTTGCGCATCTCAAATTGGATAAAAGACAAGTCAAAGTCAATACAAGTGCACATTTTTGTAATATGATGTATATCCATTAGAATCATGTTGTAAATCACTTGTAATGATTGTATGACTTGTGATTAAGCTTAGAAAAATATCAGGAACACTTAGATCGAATTTTAGAGCACTTTTAATGCAACTTTGAAAATCAATTACATGCACTTGATCAGTCCAGTTTCCCACCCTGAAACTCGACCGATCCACCTTGGTTGATTTTCTGAAAATTGCATCGGTCGAGATGTGCACTCACAGAACTCGACCGATTGGGTAGTGGACTACTTGATCGGTCCAGTTACACCCATTGAAACTCGACTGAATGCACTGTATGGAAAAGTGCAGAAAAGTGCTACTAGCCGTTGTGGAGTTGCAACAAGTGAAAATAGATCCGTTGCAAGCCACAAAACAGCTAGTTTTCATTCATTAGTGTTCCCAAAGGCTAAGAGGCATCCCCAGCTATAAATAGGACCCCTTGGGCTTCATTCCAAGGTTGAGCATTCATTGCAAACTCTATGTGAGGCTCCTATTCTATAGTTGAGTGCTTCCTACAGCCTCCTCTCTCTCTCTAAGCTTAATCACTTGCTACATCCATTAGAGTGAGTAGGAAATCTGTAAGAGAGCTAGTCATATATGTATATCTTGTGAGGCTCTCACTTCCACCACCTCCTATCTCTTCTTTCAATCATGAAGATGAAGGTTCTCTCTCTTGTCCAAGAGAGGTGAAGAAGAACAAGTGAAGGAGTCCCTTGGTGAAGATCAAGGCTGAAGACTTGGAGCTAGAGTGGGTAAGCCCTTCGAGAAGGCAGAAGACTCAAGCTCAAGTGGGTAAGTCCTTGGTGGGAGCTTCTTCGAGTGAAGGTGAAGTCAAAGGCGGAAGATCCAAGAAGAGTGGGTAATTCCTGCAAGGCCGAAGACTTGTGCAAGAGTGGGTAAGTCCTTGGAGAAGGCCGAAGACTCTTGCAAAGTGGGTAAGTCCTTGGTAAGGTTGAAGACTCTTTGTATTGGATAGGTAAGTCCTTTGTTTGGTCATGCATTGTATGTCTTATGAATGAATATAAGAGTGCAATAGTTTGGAAGTCCTAGAGGTTGACCTCTCTAGGCAAGTAGACTGACACACTTCTAGTTTGAAGTGTGGAACCACTCTAAATAGCTTGTCTAATTGGTGCATGTTCAATCTCTCTCTCCCTTGCTATGCATGATTTAGTTGCACTCAAATTACCTATTTAGCAACCTTATCTTGTCATATATTTTGAAGGTTTGATGAATTTTGTTTAAGTGCTTTCAGCTCTATTCACCCCCCCTCTAGAGCATCTAATCACCCATCTAGGATCCAACAAGTGGTATCAGAGCGGGTCTTCTCCAAGCATACTTCCACAAGTAGGAGAATATGGGTGATTATGAAGATGGGCAACCTTCAAAGAGAGCAAAAGAAGGAAAGAAGAGAGAAAAAGGGATCGCAAAGGCTCCATCAACAAACGAAAGCACTAGTGGAAGATCTAGTGAATGTGAAGATGGAAGATGCCATTGCGCCCTCATGACAAGCTCAACTAAAGATTTAAATGAGGTAAATTCAAGTGTTGAGATTCAAATAAATGCTTATCTTAGTCAACAATATGCTCTTAAATTTGTGAATTCTAGCTTGCTTGATAAGATTAAGTTTTTAGAATCTCAACCTTCTATGACTACTTCATATATAGAGCTTGCTACTACTATTGTTTCTCTCTCTATTGTTTCTTATGATCTTAAATGTGCTTATGAGAGTCAAGAGCTTACTTTACAAGGAATAGAATGTGTATATAAAGTTTATCCTTCAAAGATTACTTGTCTTGTATATGAACTTGCTTCCTTGCATAGTAATGTAATTGCTCTTGACCCTCGTACTATATTTTCTTATAGAGAGAAAGCTTTTGATGCTCTATCTTGTGATAATGATTCTTATATGACTAAATATGTTTGCTTAGAAATCTATCTTGTGCATTCTAGAGATGATATGAATCTATTGTGGTTTACCTTTACTTCTGTTGTGCATGACAATCATAGTTTGAGATCTTCTTTACAAAGATTCTTAGGTGATAAAAAGAATCTTAATCAAATCCTAGACCATACTACCAAACAAATGGGTAGAGATGGCATTGGACTTGACTGTAGCCAAAGGAACAACAAAGACAAAGGACCTTCAATTTTCAATGAAGAATTCTCCAGTTCCGAGGCTACGGGCACTTGTAATTATAGCAATGATATTGGTCATTATTCTACTTGTTGTCCTTTTAGGAAAGCACCCAAGAGAAATAGGACTTGGGTTGCTAAACTAACCCCTCTGGACCCAAAAACATGATTGGGGACCATTTCATCTTTCTTCCTGTAGGTAATTGCAAATGGATTGACTTGAGCTATTGAATTGCAAATTGACTTCTCAATCCACATGAAAGAATAAAGGTGAGATGTGTAGAGGGTGACAACAAGTGGAAAAGCAATGGTAAGCACAAAGGTAATGGTTTTATTTCTTGTAACCATTTCTAACTTGTTTTTGTCAAGTTAGTGTGCACTATACATATGGTTTTTGAGTCAAAAGTGGCATATTGTGATTCTCTTCACACTCTTTCTCAAAAACTGTTTCTAATGCTTCTATAGTTCATTACTAACTTGTTTAGACATGTTTGGATATGGTTTGTATTTTTAACATGCCTTTAAATATGTTTTTATGAAATATATGTTCTTCTTGACAGCTGATCTGTCGGTCGAGTTTGCCCTATTGAAACTCGACGGATAGGCACCAAGAGTGTTGCCAACAGCTGTCATCGGTCGAGTTGACAATGCACAGAACTTGACCGATAACACTGTGCACAGAATATACATTTGGCTTATTGAGTGAGAATTTCCCTCTCAACTAGATTTTCTCAACCAATAGCCTTATTCTTTGGCACTCTCATTTGGTACCTTTATATATGCATATTGCCATGTTCTAAATTGCCTATCTTGCATACAACTATATCTCTCTAATTGCTCTAAATTGGTATATCTATATCTTGCAATTACTTGCTTTGAGTTGTCTTGCAGGTTTTGATGATGATCTCTTTGGATCTCTTGGTTGTGTCTAAAATCGCTTCCGTTGTACTCTAACTTGCTACATCTCTATAGGTTTATATATTGTTTTGATACAACCTTGAGGTTCATAGGGGTAATCATCTTATGGTAAGGATGCATATCTAGTGAGTTATATCCTTTCATGCTTCTAAAATTGCATATCTCTCTGTTTGGATATATCTCTACATCTACTCATAGCTTTCTCTATCTTGTGTATCTCTTGCTATGATCAAGATCCTACTAGTAGTCCTAACTTGTGATATCATCTACTAGTAGTTCTTATACATGTAGTTCTAACCCTGATTATAATTGGAATATTTGCTCATCTATATGTTATGCTTGTATCTTGTCTCATACATGCTCAAGCATGTTCTTTGAATTGCATATCTACTATCTTGAGTGGCTTGCATAACATTGTGATGCAGGGCACATAGAGCTACATTATATGTAGAAATTGGAGTATTTTTGGTTTTTATGCAGATTTTACTCCAGTTTCAGTTTTTGGTGCAAGACTAGTGTTTTAATGCAGAAACGACCTTCTAGGCAAGACTCATCGCTTTGCCATGAGCTCCGATGGTTTTTGGTCAAATTCCATCATCTTGAGGGTCAAAATTGCGATTTATTATTTTTCTGCAGCACTTTATCTTGCATTTTGGGTTGTTCAAGTATATGTTTTAACTTGCTTTTCTTTCTATGCTTGGACAAGACCCTATCTGTGCTCTTCTACTCTCCTTATATATATTTGTATTATCTCCTTTTCTCCTTAACAAGTGATGTTTCTTATTTCTTCATAACCCCCACCTTTTTGAAATGACAAAGGGGGAGAAAGATGTATCTTCTTTTAAAAAGAGGAAGAAGGTATGTCTTACATGAAGAAGAGAAGTATATTCATGTAAAGGGAGAAGGTAAAGGGGAGAAGACATATATGTGTAGAACATATATGAGTAGAAGACATAGTATTCTATAAATGTTATGAAAGCTAACCGTGCAGGAGAAATAGCATCAATTGAGGGGGAGTATGAGAACTCCATGCACATCAATTGAGGGGGAGCATATGAACTCAATTCCTTTGAAACCCCTATGTTTCTCCAGAGGTATGAATTTACTTAAATGCTTTCAATACATTTATGGAATGGTTTGTCATCTTCAAAAAGGGGGAGATTGTTGACTCAAGGTCAATAAGGTCAATGTTGACTCACGTCTAAATTGACTAAACCCGTGTTTTGATGATGACTAACCATTCCACATATTGGTGTCTAATGCTTCTACTTGAGTGATTCAGATTAGGTATAGACACACTCCAATTGCCCTAACTTGCGCATCTCAAATTGGAGAAAAGACAAGTCAAAGTCAATACAAGTGCACGTTTTTGTAATATGATGTATATCCATTAGAATCATGTTGTAAATCACTTGTAATGATTGTATGACTTGTAATTAAGCTTAGAAAAATATCAGGAACACTTAGATCGAATTTTAGAGCACTTTTAATGCAACTTTGAAAATCAATTACACGCACTTGATCGGTCCAGTTTCCCACCCTGAAACTCGACCGATCCACCTTGGTTGATTTTCTGAAGATTGCATCGGTCGAGTTGTGCACTCACAGAACTCGGCCGATTGGGTAGTGGACTACTTGATCGGTCCAGTTACACCCATTGAAACTCGACCGAATGCACTGTACGGAAAAGTGCAGAAAAGTGCTACTAGCCGTTGTGGAGTTGCAACAAGTGAAAATAGATCCATTGCAAGCCACAAAATGGCTATTTTTCATTCATTAGTGTTCCCAAAGGCTAAGAGGCATCCCCAGCTATAAATAGGACCCCTTGGGCTTCATTCTAAGGTTGAGCATTCATTACAAACTCTATGTGAGGCTCCTATTCTATAGTTGAGTGCTTCCTACAGCCTCCTCTCTCTCTCTAAGCTTAATCACTTGCTACATCCATTAGAGTGAGTAGGAAATCTATAAGAGAGCTAGTCATATATGTATATCTTGTGAGGCTCTCACTTCCACCACCTCCTATCTCTTCTTTCAATCATGAAGATGAAGGTTCTCTCTCTTGTCTAAGAGAGGTGAAGAAGAATAAGGGAAGGAGTCCCTTGGTGAAGATCATGGCTGAAGACTTGGAGTGTAACATCCCTGACCTGGGTTATGCTTTAACCCTAGGTGTTTTGATTAAGAAATATTATTGTATGCTTAATCTCATCTTTTGAAAAGTAATTAAGGCTCAAAAGGAACCTATATTTCAATTTTGGTCTTGTGTGAACAATGTTGAAGCAATGTTTGCATATTTTGGACTAAAGTGCAAATTACCCAATTTGAGGGGTTGACTTGCAAATTCCACATGATAAGATGTTCCTCTGATGTTAAGACATCATAAGGATGAATATGATGTAGTGGTATGGTTTTTACAAGCTTGGATACCAAGATAGAGTTTGTTGGACAATGTTGTGCATTAAAACCTAGTTTTGGAGTAAAGTGCAATTTTCCCAAAATCTAGGGTTCAATATGCAAATTACCACTTCAATAAGGTCCTCAATGTTTCTTGGCATCATTTAGAGAAAATAAAATGAGAGGGGTGCCTCATTTGAATTAAGTTGGAGGAGAGAGAATCTTGGTATTAAAATAATCAAGATTAATGCCTAATTGAAACCCTAATTCGATTTAGGGCAAAAATGAATAAAAATAATTGAAGGGCTTTCAACCAAAATGTTTTGGGTTGATTTTTAATAAGTATAGACGTTAATTTTCCAAGATAAGGAACGAAAATATCTTAAGGAGGTGAAACTCCACTCACCTTATTATAAAGAAAAGTAATGTCCACTCACATATGGGATATTAATATAATATGATTAAGGTGCTTAATTTACTTTTCTTTAAATTGAGGATAATGAAGGAGAATTAAATACAAAGGAAGGTTCCTCGTATCCATGGAATTGAGGGGGAAGAGGCGGCCATAATTTTTGGATTAATTGGATTTTTATAAGGCATTTTCTCTCTCATCAATTTCCTTATAAAAGTGTCTTTTCCAAATGAATTGAAAGGCTTTTTCGGCCCTTTCTTCTTCCTTTGCTTTGGATGAGATCAAGGGGACTTAGGAGAAACAGGAGGACGAGCTCCAACCTGTTGGTAAGCTTCTTGACCCTTGTTCTTCATGATTTCATGGTGGAAATCGAAAACAAATTATGGATTCCTTCTTATTTCGATCTCCTCTTCAACCCTAGCCAACTTTTACAATAAAAAGCTTGAGAACGAGCCTAGGGGGAGTTTCAAGAGCTTCATCCACCATTTATGGCGTGATCTTGGAGCTTTGGAGCTCAATTGGAGGTGGTTTTTATAACTTAAACCCTTAAACATTGCTATTGCATCAATTCTCTATGCTTTGTTGATTGATTTCTTCAATTTGATGCACTCTTGTTACTTTGCTGCAATTTCCATCAAGAACGGTTTCTGTTCTTGGTTGTTCGAAGGAATGGGATGATGACATCATCCTAGATGCTTATCCTAAGAAAAGTACCAAGCCAAATGGTCTTGGTAGCTACTCCAAATCGTTTTAATTTGATTGGCTATGCGGTTTCAGCAAACCGTTTAAGGGCAAACGGTTTGAAACCGTTTGGGAGAAAACGGTTTCAAGACCATTTGAGATGGTTGACCAAACGTTTACCGTTTGTGAATCTTGTTCCTAATTATGTAGGCTGATGACCCTCCAAATTATATGGGTTAACTCCAAAGTAATCGTGAGTTGAAGGCCAATCAATTAGGAAAATCGAATTGAATTAAATGCTGATTTTCAACCTGATCAACTTGACCTGTTTGGGAAAACGGTTTCAAGACCGTTTGAGATGGTTGACAAAGCGTTGACCGTTTGGGATTCCTGTTCATAATAATGTTGGTTAATGACCCTCCAAATTTTAGGTATTCACTCTCAATAAATCGTGAGTTGAAGCCTAATAAATTAGGAAAACCTAATTGGATTAAGTGCTGATTTTCAATCTGATTTAATTGAACTTTTTGGGAAAACGGTTTCAAGACCGTTTGGTGGAGTTGACCAAGCGTTTACCGTTTAATATTCCTGTTCCTAATGATGTTGGTTAATGACCCTCCAAATTTTAGGGGTTAAATCCAAAAGAATCATGAGTTGAAGGCTAATCAATTAGGCAAACCCTAATTGAAAACAGTGATGAAATTCCAATGAGTTAAGTTGAGATTTTGGGTTGATTAGCCCAAACAGTTTCAATACCGTTTGGGGATCACCCAAACGGTCTCAAGACCGTTTGGGGATCACCCCAAGACCGTTTGGAGGTCTGGGGTCAAGTATAGTTGACCAATTGAAGGTCCAAAGGTACTAATCATATTGCAATGTAGTGCTGATTTGTTAATCAACTCGATAGACCAATCCATGATGATTTTTCACTAGAATCCAAAGGTTGGATGGGCCAAACGGTCTCAAGACCGTTTGGAGCTCATCCAAACGGTCTCAAGACCGTTTGGTAGTCACCCAAGACCGTTTGGAGGTCTAGGGTTGAGTATGGTTAGGTGTTTGAAGGTCTAAAGGTACCAAGTTGTTAAACAATGTAATGCTGATTTGGTGATCAATCCAATGAACCAAACCCTAATTGGATTGCTTAGATTTGAGTTATATGATGGGCAAACGGTCTCAATACCGTTTGGAGGTCATCCAAACGACCTCAAGACCGTTTGGGGTCAGGTCATACCCAATTTGGATGATGGTTCAATGGTTTCAAAGCAACTAGTCTTACATTGATTAGTGTTGTTGAATCATCGATTCCAAACCTTAATTCAATTGAACCAAACCCTAATTGATGACCAATTTAGGGTCAATTTAGGGTCAAATAATTTGAAGGTTGACCTATCAAACTCAATTGAAGTATGAGGATAGGTCCAATTGATGATTGATTCCATGAATTCAATGATTGAAGGAATCAACATTGGAAACCCTAATTCAATTGGATACTTATGTAATGGAGGTCCAATGTGATTGAATCTCTTGAGAATCAAGATGGTGAATGATCCATTGATCCAATGATGATTAGTAATGATATTCAATGAAGGTACAAAGATTGAAACCCTAATAGTACCTAAGTGATTAATGCCAATTAAGGGATGAATCCCTAATTGCTTATAGGATCAATGACTTGATACACTATGATAATCATAGTTGTATGTACTCGACTGAAGGGTTGATATGACCTAATCAAGTTGAGAAGTTGATAGCATGAATTCATACATGAATATGATTCATGTGGTGATTAAGGGTTATGATCCTTAAGCAAAGAGATCATGAAACCCTAAACATAAACATAAACCCTAATTGACAGGGTTATTGAACTCAACCCTAGTTGAGGGTGATTCCATGTGAAACCCTAGTTGAGGGTGATTCCATGTGAAACCCTAGTTGAGGGTGATTCCATGAGAAACCCTAGTTGAGGGTGATTCTATGTAAAACCCAAATTAAGGTTGAATACATGTGAAATCCCTATTTGAGATGATGGCAACCGTGGTAATGTAACACGGTCATGGTGATTTTACTTTGCACGACCGTGCAAAGTAGCACGGCCGTGGTGGCTTCCCCTCGTACAGCCGTTCTTGGTTACACGGCCGTGGTGCACTATGCTTGACTTAGAGTCAATTTGAAAGTGACCTAACATGGTCATTTTGTTAATTCCCAACTTAAGGATGAGAGATAAACTCATACCTTGTGATGATAATCATTTAATGATGCATGATGAAAGTAATAAGTATGAATGAATACTTATGATATCAATGAATGCTTCCAGAGGAGGGTATCAATGAATTAGGGTTGGAGTGATAATACAAATATGAAACCCTAATTGATAAGAAAGGAAAATCCTAACCCTAGCTTTGGGTAAAAGGATGAAAAGCCCTAATTGATGGTAAACCCTAACCCTGGTAAGGGAATAGTGGTGTTACCCTATATTGCATGATGTGTTGTGAACTTGATAAGTCTATTATCATGTGTGACAATCATGCAGGTCTCATGAGGTGAGGATCATAGCTAGGTATGAGCTATGATGTCTATTTGATAAGAGTTGATTGGCCATATGTGCCATTATGTTTGTGTTACTTAGAAAGAAGTAACAAGATTAGTATGGGCTTGTAAGCCTTTGCCTAGTAAGAGGTGACAAGATGTGAATGGCCTTGTGAGCCATGTGAATAAATTTGTTGCCTAGTGAGAGGTGACAAGATGTGAATGGCTTCTGAGCCATGTGAATAAGTATCTGATGAAAGTGGTACATGTCTCTTTATAGCATTTTACTGAATAAAATATGTTTGAGAACTTGACTAATGCTAAAAGAATATGATAATGTACTTAATTAATCAAGTTAAATCTACTAATGTAGTGCTCTGACCATAGATCTATCATCGTCAGGAATAGGTGATGGTGAAACAGGTTACTCCGCGGCATATCCTGGATTTCGTATATTTTTTAATATACGGGGGTCAATGGGCGAAAATATCCTTACGTCCTCTTGAAGTGATTGTGAGGAGGTAAACAAGAAACCTCTCAAATCCTTCATGAATAGGTCGGGATAGATGTATCACTAATCTCCCGATGATTGGGCCAGATGTTGTACCCATCTCCCAATATTTTTGTCGGGTCGACGGGGATAAACATGAAATCTCTCGATTGCCGACGAGAGTGCATTTGACGTTGTAACTCTGTAGCGAAGTTGCCAGTATACCCTGGAAAGCTACGTTAGCAGAGACACGAGATGTCCTGCGTTTTACCTCGCACTGACCGAGACGTGGGAGGTCTTGGAAGCCGGCTCTTCCCTAGACCTATGTATGGTACCGGTTTCAACTTCGCAATGGCCGGTTGGAGCATGAGTGGTATACCTCATCTCCTCAGAGCTTAAATATGTTTGTAAAATGTAATGAGCCGTATAGCATGTTTGCTTAAGGATTGAATACGGAGATTCATTGGCTGATGTTGCATTTCTTTTTGCATTCCTTAGCGGATAAATGTTATTTATGTCTCTTTATATTCTCTGCAAAGTAGACAGATGAATTACTTATCTACCATGGGTAGATGCAATGCTCTCTTTGAGAATAGGAGGTTATCTTATTTTGTTCTATGATGAATAATTCTGCCTGATATGGTAAAAGTAACCCTTGCTCAGTTTTAATTTAATAAACTGCAATAACAATGTTTTGGTAGAGAGTTATATCTCTCGCTGGGGAAATTTTTCAATTGTCTCACCCCCGTGGGAAAACATTTTTAGGTATGCATGGAAGACAGGGTAGGAAATCCCTAGAACAGAGATGAGCAGAAGCAACAGCAACAACAAGGACAACAATGAGATCTCAGGTGGAGATATTGTCTGTCAAGTCATATAGATAGTAGTCCTATGTGTCGTCTCTGTACTCTCAGGTCCTCAGAGTTTTAAATGATTCAATCGGAGTTTTGGCATAGTGCCTCAAAGTTTTTACACTGCCTGTGTATTTTTGTTAGCAGGGCAATTAATGTTGTAATTCTTGAAAAGGAATTGTACAGGTTGTGTACTTTTGAACCAGAATGAAATTGAAACACTTTGGTTCTTGGTTAAAGAGTTTTCCTGTGAATGGATCTCTTTGCAAAAAGTTTTAATTTTTAGTGATTTTCGCTAATCCGCTGCTTGATGAACGCTTCCGCATTAGTTAATCATGTTTTCGCGAGACGGTCGTGACATGGACCTAGAGTGGGTAAGCCCTTGGAGAAGGCAGAAGACTCAAGCTCAAGTGGGTAAGTCCTTGGTGGAAGCTTCTCCGAGTGAAGGTGAAGTCAAAGGCGGAAGATCCAAGAAGAGTGGGTAATTCCTGCAAGGCCGAAGACTTGTGCAAGAGTGGGTAAGTCCTTGGAGAAGGCCGAAGACTCTTGCAAAGTGGGTAAGTCCTTGGTAAGGTTGAAGACTCTTTGTATTGGATAGGTAAGTCCTTTGTTTGGTCATGCATTGTATGTCTTATGAATGAATATAAGAGTGCAATAGTTTGGAAGTCCTAGAGGTTGACCTCTCTAGGCAAGTGGACTGACACACTTCTAGTTTGAAGTGTGGAACCACTCTAAATAGCTTGTCTAATTGGTGCATATTCAATCTCTCTCTCCCTTGCTATGCATGATTTAGTTGCACTCAAATTACCTATTTAGCAACCTTATCTTGTCATATATTTTGAAGGTTTGATGAATTTTGTTTAAGTGCTTTCAGCTCTATTCACCCCCCCTCTAGAGCATCTAATCACCCATCTAGGATTCAACAAGTGGTATCAGAGCGGGTCTTCTCCAAGCATACTTCCACAAGTAGGAGAATATGGGTGATTATGAAGATGGGCAACCTTCAAAGAGAGCAATAGAAGGAAAGAAGAGAGAAAAAGGGATCGCAAAGGCTCCATCAACAAACGAAAGCACTAGTGGAAGATCTAGTGAATGTGAAGATGGAAGATGCCATTGCGCCCTCATGACAAGCTCAACTAAAGATTTAAATGAGGTAAATTCAAGTGTTGAGATTCAAATAAATGCTTATCTTAGTCAACAAAATGCTCTTAAATTTGGGAATTCTAGCTTGCTTGATAAGATTAAGTTTTTAGAATCTCAACCTTCTATGACTAATTCATATATAGAGCTTGCTACTACTATTGTTTCTCTCTCTATTGTTTCTTATGATCTTAAATGTGCTTATGAGAGTCAAGAGCTTACTTTACAAAGAATAGAATGTGTATATAAAGTTTATACTTCAAAGATTACTTGTCTTGTATATGAACTTGCTTCCTTGCATAGTAATGTAATTGCTCTTGGCCCTCGTACTATATTTTCTTATAGAGAGAAAGCTTTTGATGTTCTATCTTGTGATAAAGATTCTTATATGACTAAAGATGTTTGCTTAGAAATCTATCTTGTGCATGCTAGAGATGATATGAATCTATTGTGGTTTACCTTTACTTCTCTTGTGCATGACAGTCATAGTTTGAGATCTTCTTTACAAAGATTCTTAGGTGATAAAAAGAATCTTAATCAAATCCTAGACCATACTACCAAACAAATGGGTAGAGATGGCATTGGACTTGACTGTAGCCAAAGGAACAACAAAGACAAAGGACCTTTAATTTTCAATGAAGAATCCTCCAGTTCCGAGGCTACGGGCACTTGTAATTATTGCAATGATATTGGTCATTATTCTACTTGTTGTCCTTTTAGGAAAGCACCCAAGAGCAATAGGACTTGGGTTGCTAAACTAACCCCTCTGGACCCAAAAACATGATTGGGGACCATTTCATCTTTCTTCCTGTGGGTAATTGCAAATGGATTGACTTGAGATATTGAATTGCAAACTGACTTCTCAATCCACATGAAAGAAGAAAGTGAGATGTGTAGAGGGTGACAACAAGTGGAAAAGCAATGGTAAGCACAAAGGTAATGGTTTTATTTCTTGTAACCATTTCTAACTTGTTTTTGTCAAGTTAGTGTGCACTATACATATGGTTTTTGAGTCAAAAGTGGCATCTTGTGTTTCTCTTCACACTCTTTCTAAAAAACTGTTTCTAATGCTTCTATAGTACATTACTAACTTGCTTAGACATGTTTGGATATGGTTTGTATTTTTAACATGCCTTTAAATATGTTTTTATGAAATATATGTGCTTCTTGACAGCTGATCTGTTGGTCGAGTTTGCCCTATTGAAACTCGACCGATAGGCACCAAGAGTGTTGCCAACAGCTGTCATCGGTCGAGTTGACAATGCACAGAACTCCACTGATAACACTGTGCACAGAATATACATTTGGCTTATTGAGTGAGAATTTCCCTCTCAACTAGATTTTCTCAACCAATAGCCTTATTCTTTGGCACTCTCATTTGGTACCTTTATATATGCATATTTCCATGTTCTAAATTGCCTATCTTGCATACAACTTTATCTCTCTAATTGCTCTAAATTGGTATATCTATATCTTGCAATTACTTGCTTTGAGTTGTCTTGCAGGTTTTGATGATGATCTCTTTGGATCTCTTGGTTGTGTCTAAAATCGCTTACGTTGTACTCTAACTTGCTACATCTCTATAGGTGTATATCTTGTTTTGATACAACCTTGAGGTTCATAGGGGTAATCATCTTATGGTAAGGATGCATATCTAGTGAGTTATATCCTTTCATGCTTCTAAAATTTCATATCTCTCTATTTGGATATATCTCGACATCTACTCATAGCTTGCTCTATCTTGTGTATCTCTTGTTATGATCAAGATCCTACTAGTAGTCCTAACTTGTGATATCATCTACTAGTAGTTCATATACATGTAGTTCTAACCCTGTTTATAATTGGAATATTTGCTCATCTATATGTTATGCTTGTATCTTGTCTCATACATGCTCAAGCATGTTCTTTGAATTGCATATCTACTATCTTGAGTTGCTTGCATAACATTGTGATGCAGGGCACATAGAGCTACATTATATGTAGAAATTGGAGTATTTTTTGTTTTTATGCAGATTTTACTCCAGTTTCAGTTTTTGGTGCAAGACTAGTGTTTTTCATGGAGAAACGACCTTCTAGGCAAGACTCATCGCTTTGCCATGAGCTCCGATGGTTTTTGGTCAAATTCCATCATCTTGAGGGTCAAAATTGCGATTTATTATTTTTCTGCAGCACTTTATCTTGCATTTTGGGTTGTTCAAGTATATGTTTTAACTTGCTTTTCTTTCTATGCTTGGACAAGACCCTATCTGTGCTCTTATACTCTCCTTATATATATTTGTATTATCTCCTTTTATCCTTAACAAGTGATGTTTCTTATTTCTTCATAACCCCCACCTTTTTGAAATGACAAAGGGGGAGAAAGATGTGTCTTCTTTTAAAAAGAGGAAGAAGGTATGTCTTACATGAAGAAGAGAAGCATATTCATGTAAAGGGAGAAGGTAAAGGGGAGAAGACATATCTGTGTAGAACATATATGAGTAGAAGACATAGTATTCTATAAATGTTATGAAAGCTAACCGTGCAGGAGAAATAGCATCAATTGAGGGGGAGTATGAGAACTCCATGCACATCAATTGAGGGGGAGCATATGAACTCAATTCCTTTGAAACCCCTATGTTTCTCCAGAGGTATGAATTTACTTAAATGCTTTCAATACATTTATGGAATGGTTTGTCATCTTTAAAAAGGGGGAGATTGTTGACTCAAGGTCAATTAGGTCAATGTTGACTCACGTCTAAATTGACTAAACCCGTGTTTTGATGATGACTAACCATTCCACATATTGGTGTCTAATGCTTCTACTTGAGTGATTTCAGATTAGGTATAGACAGACTCCAATTGCCCTAACTTGCGCATCTCAAATTGGAGAAAAGACAAATCAAAGTCAATACAAGTGCACGTTTTTGTAATATGATGTATATCCATTAGAATCATGTTGTAAATCACTTGTAATGATTGTATGACTTGTAATTAAGATTAGAAAAATATTAGGAACACTTGGATCGAATTTTAGAGCACTTTTAATGCAACTTTGAAAATCAATTACAGGCACTTGATCGGTCCAGTTTCCCACCCTGAAACTCGACCGATCCACCTTGGTTGATTTTCTGAAGATTGCATCGGTCGAGTTGTGCACTCACAGAACTCGACCGATTGGGTAGTGGACTACTTGATCGGTCCAGTTACACCCATTGAAACTCGACCGAATGCACTGTACGGAAAAGTGCAGAAAAGTGCTACTAGCCGTTGTGGAGTTGCAACAAGTGAAAATAGATCCTTTGCAAGCCACAAAATGGCTAGTTTTTATTCATTAGTGTTCCCAAAGGCTAAGAGGCATCCCCAGCTATAAATAGGACCCCTTGGGCTTCATTCCAAGGTTGAGCATTCATTGCAAACTCTATGTGAGGCTCCTATTCTATAGTTGAGTGCTTCCTACAGCCTCCTCTCTCTCTAAGCTTAATCACTTGCTACATCCATTAGAGTGAGTAGGAAATCTGTAAGAGAGCTAGTCATATATGTATATCTTGTGAGGCTCTCACTTCCACCACCTCCTATCTCTTCTTTCAATCATGAAGATGAAGGTTCTCTCTCTTGTCCAAGAGAGGTGAAGAAGAACAAGGGAAGGACTCCCTTGGTGAAGATCAAGGCTGAAGACTTGGAGCTAGAGTGGGTAAGCCCTTGGAGAAGGCAGAAGACTCACGCTCAAGTGGGTAAGTCCTTGGTGGAAGCTTCTCCGAGTGAAGGTGAAGTCAAAGGCGGAAGATCCAAGAAGAGTGGGTAATTCCTGCAAGGCCGAAGACTTGTGCAAGAGTGGGTAAGTCCTTGGAGAAGGCCGAAGACTCTTGCAAAGTGGGTAAGTCCTTGGTAAGGTTGAAGACTCTTTGTATTGGATAGGTAAGTCCTTTGTTTGGTCATGCATTGTATGTCTTATGAATGAATATAAGAGTGCAATAGTTTGGAAGTCCTAGAGGTTGACCTCTCTAGGCAAGTAGACTGACACACTTCTAGTTTGAAGTGTGGAACCACTCTAAATAGCTTGTCTAATTGGTGCATGTTCAATCTCTCTCTCCCTTGCTATGCATGATTTAGTTTCACTCAAATTACCTATTTAGCAACCTTACCTTGTCATATATTTTGAAGGTTTGATGAATTTTGTTTAAGTGCTTTCAGCTCTATTCACCCCCCCTCTCGAGCATCTAATCACCCATCTAGGATCCAACAAGTGGTATCAGAGCGGGTCTTCTCCGAGCATACTTCCACGGGTAGGAGAATATGGGTGATTATGAAGATGGGCAACCTTCAAAGAGAGCAATAGAAGGAAAGAAGAGAGAAAAAGGGATCGCAAAGGCTCCATCAACAAACGAAAGCACTAGTGGAAGATCTAGTGAATGTGAAGATGGAAGATGCCATTGCGCCCTCATGACAAGCTCAACTAAAGATTTAAATGAGGTAAATTCAAGTTTTGAGATTCAAATAAATGCTTATCTTAGTCAACAAAATGCTCTTAAATTTGTGAATTCTAGCTTGCTTGATAAGATTAAGTTTTTAGAATCTCAACCTTCTATGACTACTTCATATATAGAGCTTGTTACTACTATTGTTTCTCTCTCTATTGTTTCTTATGATCTTAAATGTGCTTATGAGAGTCAAGAGCTTACTTTACAAAGAATAGAATGTGTATATAAAGTTTATCCTTCAAAGATTACTTGTCTTGTATATGAACTTGCTTCCTTGCATAGTAATGTAATTGCTCTTGACCCTCGTACTATATTTTCTTATAGAGAGAAAGCTTTTGATGCTCTATCTTGTGATAAAGATTCTTATATGACTAAAGATGTTTGCTTAGAAATCTATCTTGTGTATGCTAGAGATGATATGAATCTATTGTGGTTTACCTTTACTTCTCTTGTGCATGACAATCATAGTTTGAGGTCTTCTTTACAAAGATTCTTAGGTGATAAAAAGAATCTTAATCAAATCCTAGACCATACTACCAAACAAATGGGTAGAGATGGCATTGGACTTGACTGTAGCCAAAGGAACAACAAAGACAAAGGACCTTTAATTTTCAATGAAGAATCCTCCAGTTCTGAGGCTACGGGCACTTGTAATTATTGCAATGATATTGGTCATTATTCTACTTGTTGTCCTTTTAGGAAAGCACCCAAGAGCAATAGGACTTGGGTTGCTAAACTAACCCCTCTGGACCCAAAAACATGATTGAGGACCATTTCATCTTTCTTCCTGTAGGTAATTGCAAATGGATTGACTTGAGCTATTGAATTGCAAACTGACTTCTCAATCCACATGAAAGAAGAAAGGTGAGATGTGTAGAGGGTGACAACAAGTGGAAAAGCAATGGTAAGCACAAAGGTAATGGTTTTATTTCTTGTAACCATTTCTAACTTGTTTTTGTCAAGTTAGTGTGCACTATACATATGGTTTTTGAGTCAAAAGTGGCATCTTGTGATTCTCTTCACACTCTTTCTCAAAAATTATTTCTAATGCTTCTATAGTGCATTACTAACTTGCTTAGACATGTTTGGATAAGGTTTGTATTTTTAACATGCCTTTAAATATGTTTTTATGAAATAAATGTGCTTCTTGACAGCTGATCTGTCGATCGAGTTTTCCCTATTGAAACTCGACCGATAGGCACCAAGAGTGTTGCCAACAGCTATCATCGGTCGAGTTGACAATGCATAGAACTCGACCGATAACATTGTGCATAGAATATACATTTGGCTTATGGAGTGAGAATTTCCCTCTCAAATAGATTTTCTCAACCAATAGCCTTATTCTTTGGCGATCTCATTTGGTACCTTTATATACGCATATTGCCATGTTCTAAATTGCCTATCTTGCATACAACTCTATCTCTATAATTGCTCTAAATTGGTATATCTATATCTTGCAATTACTTGCTTTGAGTTGTCTTGCAGGTTTTGATGATGATCTCTTTGGATCTCTTGGTTGTGTCTAAAATCGCTTCCGTTGTACTCTAACTTGCTACATCTCTATAGGTGTATATCTTGTTTTGATACAACCTTGAGGTTCATAGGGGTAATCATCCTATGGTAAGGATGCATATCTAGTGAGTTATATCTTTTCATGCTTCTAAAATTGCATATCTCTCTGTTTGGATATATCTCTACATCTACTCATAGCTTGCTCTATCTTGAGTATCTCTTGCTATGATCAAGATCCTACTAGTAGTCCTAACTTGTGATATCATCTATTAGTAGTTCATATACATGTAGTTTTAACCCTGTTTATAATTGGAATATTTGCTCATCTATATGCTATGCTTGTATCTTGTCTCATACATGCTCAAGCATGTTCTTTGAATTGCATATCTACTATCTTGAGTTGCTTGCATAACATTGTGATGCAGGGCACATACAGCTACATTACATGTAGAAATTGGAGTATTTTTGGTTTTTATGCAGATTTTACTTCAGTTTCAGTTTTTGGTGCAAGACTAGTGTTTTTCATGCAGAAACGACCTTCTAGGCAAGACTCATCGCTTTGCCATGTGCTCCGATGGTTTTTGGTCAAATTCCATCATCTTGAGGGTCAAAATTGCGATTTATAATTTTTCTACAACACTTTATCTTGCATTTTGGGTTGTTCAAGTATATGTTTTAACTTGCTTTTCTTTCTATGCTTGGATAAGACCCTATATGTGCTCTTCTACTCTCCTTATATATATTTGTATTATCTCCTTTTATCCTTAACAAGTGATGTTTCTTATTTCTTCATAACCCCCACCTTTTTGAAATGACAAAGGGGGAGAAAGATGTGTCTTATTTTAAAAAGAGGAAGAAGGTATGTCTTACATGAAGAAGAGAAGTATATTCATGTAAAGGGAGAAGGTAAAAGGGAGAAGACATATATGTGTAGAAAATATATGAGTAGAAGACATAGTATTCTATAAATGTTATGAAAGCTAACCGTGCAGGAGAAATAGCATCAATTGAGGGGGAGTATGAGAACTCCATGCACATCAATTGAGGGGGAGCATATGAACTCAATTCCTTTGAAACCTCTATGTTTCTCCAGAGGTATGAATTTACTTAAATGCTTTCAATACATTTATGGAATGGTTTGTCATCTTCAAAAAGGGGGAGATTGTTGACTCAAGGTCAATTAGGTCAATGTTGACTCACGTCTAAATTGACTAAACCCGTGTTTTGATGATGACTAACCATTCCACATATTGGTGTCTAATGCTTCTACTTGAGTGATTTTAGATTAGGTATAGACACACTCCAATTGCCCTAACTTGCGCATCTCAAATTGGAGAAAAGACATGTCAAAGTCAATACAAGTGCACGTTTTTGTAATATGATGTATATCCATTAGAATCATGTTGTAAATCACTTGTAATGATTGTATGACTTGTATTAAGCTTAGAAAAATATCAGGAACACTTAGATCGAATTTTAGAGCACTTTTAATGCAACTTTGAAAATCAATTACAGGCACTTGATCGGTCTAGTTTCCCACCCTGAAACTCAATCGATCCACCTTGGTTGATTTTCTGAAGACTGCATCGGTCGAGTTGTGCACTCACACAACTCGACCGATTGGGTAGTGGACTACTTGATCGGTCCAGTTACACCCATTGAAACTCGACCGAATGCACTGTATGGAAAAGTGCAGAAAAGTGCTACTAGCTGTTGTGGAGTTGCAACAAGTGAAAATAGATCCGTTGCAAGCCACAAAATGGCTAGTTTTCATTCATTAGTGTTCCCAAAGGCTAAGAGGCATCCCCAGCTATAAATAGGACCCCTTGGGCTTCATTCCAAGGTTGAGCATTCATTGCAAACTCTATGTGAGGCTCCTATTCTATAGTTGAGTGCTTCCTACAGCCTCCTCTCTCTCTCTAAGCTTAATCACTTGCTACATCCATTAGAGTGAGTAGGAAATCTGTAAGAGAGATAGTCATATATGTATATCTTGTGAGGCTCTCACTTCCACCAGCTCCTATCTCTTCTTTCAATCATGAAGATAAAGGTTCTCTCTCTTGTTTAAGAGAGGTGAAGAAGAACAAGGGAACGAGTCCCTTGGTGAAGATCAAGGCTGAAGACTTGGAGCTAGAGTGGGTAAGCCCTTGGAGAAGGCAGAAGACTCAAGCTCAAGTGGGTAAGTCCTTGGTGGAAGCTTCTCCGAGTGAAGGTGAAGTCAAAGGCGGAAGATCCAAGAATAGTGGGTAATTCCTGCAAGGCCGAAGACTTGTGCAAGAGTGGGTAAGTCCTTGGAGAAGGCCGAAGACTCTTGCAAAGTGGGTAAGTCCTTGGTAAGGTTGAAGACTCTTTGTATTGGATAGGTAAGTCCTTTGTTTGGTCATGCATTGTATGTATTATGAATGAATATAAGAGTGCAATAGTTTGGAAGTCCTAGAGGTTGACCTCTCTAGGCAAGTGGACTGACACACTTCTAGTTTGAAGTGTGGAACCACTCTAAATAGCCTGTATAATTGGTGCATGTTCAATCTCTCTCTCCCTTGCTATGCATGATTTAGTTGCACTCAAATTACCTATTTAGCAACCTTATCTTGTCATATATTTTGAAGGTTTGATGAATTTTGTTTAAGTGTTTTCAGCTCTATTCACCCCCCTCTAGAGCATCTAATCACCCATCTAGGATCCAACAAGTGGTATCAGAGCGGGTCTTCTCCAAGCATACTTCCACAAGTAGGAGAATATGGGTGATTATGAAGATGGGCAACCTTCAAAGAGAGCAATAGAAGAAAAGAAGAGAGAAAAAGGGATCGCAAAGGCTCCATCAACAAACGAAAGCACTAGTGGAAGATCTAGTGAATGTGAAGATGGAAGATGCCATTGTGCCCTCATGACAAGCTCAACTAAAGATTTAAATGAGGTAAATTCAAGTGTTGAGATTCAAATAAATGCTTATCTTAGTCAACAAAATGCTCTTAAATTTGTGAATTTTAGCTTGCTTGATAAGATTAAGTTTTTATAATCTCAACCTTCTATGACTACTTCATATATAGAGCTTGCTACTACTATTGTTTCTCTCTCTATTGTTTCTTATGATCTTAAATGTGCTTATGAGAGTCAAGAGCTTACTTTACAAGGAATAGAATGTGTATATAAAGTTTATCCTTTAAAGATTACTTGTCTTGTATATGAACTTGCTTCCTTGCATAGTAATGTAATTGCTCTTGACCCTCTTACTATATTTTCTTATAGAGAGAAAGCTTTTGATGCTCTATCTTGTGATAAAGATTCTTATATGACTAAAGAAGTTTGCTTAGAAATCTATCTTGTGCATGCTAGAGATGATATGAATCTATTGTGGTTTACCTTTACTTCTCTTGTGCATGACAATCATAGTTTGAGATCTTCTTTACAAAGATTCTTAGGTGATAAAAAGAATCTTAATCAAATCCTAGACCATACTACCAAACAAATGGGTAGAGATGGCATTGGACTTGACTGTAGCCAAAGGAACAACAAAGACAAAGGACCTTTAATTTTCAATGAAGAATCCTCCAGTTCCGAGGCTACGGGCACTTGTAATTATTGCAATGATATTGTTCATTATTCTACTTGTTGTCCTTTTAGGAAATCACCCAAGAGCAATAGGACTTGGGTTGCTAAACTAACCCCTCTGGACCCAAAAACATGATTGGGGACCATTTCATCTTTCTTCCTGTAGGTAATTGCAGATGGATTGACTTGAGCTATTGAATTGCAAATTGACTTCTCAACTCACATGAAAGAAGAAAGGTGAGATGTGTAGAGGGTGACAACAAGTGGAAAAGCAATGGTAAGCACAAAGGTAATGGTTTTATTTCTTATAACCATTTCTAACTTGTTTTTGTCAAGTTAGTGTGCACTATACATATGGTTTTTGAGTCAAAAGTGGCATCTTGTGATTCTCTTCACACACTTTCTCAAAAAGTGTTTCTAATGCTTCTATAGTGCATTACTAACTTGCTTAGACATGTTTGGATATGGTTTGTATTTTAACATGCCTTTAAATATGTTTCTATGAAATATATGTGCTTCTTGACAGCTGATCTGTCGGTCGAGTTTGCCCTATTTAAACTCGACCGATAGGCACCAAGAGTGTTGCCAACATCTATCATCGGTCGAGTTGACAATGCACAGAACTCGACCGATAACACTGTGCACAGAATATACATTTGGCTTATTAAGTGAGAATTTCCCTCTCAACTAGATTTTCTCAACCAATAGCCTTATTCTTTGGCACTCTCATTTGGTACCTTTATATATGCATATTTCCATGTTCTAAATTGCCTATCTTGCATACAACTTTATCTCTCTAATTGCTCTAAATTGGTATATCTATATCTTGCAATTACTTGCTTTGAGTTGTCTTGCAGGTTTTGATGATGATCTCTTTGGATCTCTTGGTTGTGTCTAAAATCACTTCCGTTGTACTCTAACTTGCTACATCTCTATAGGTGTATATCTTGTTTTGATACAACCTTGAGGTTCATAGGGGTAATCATCTTATGGTAAGGATGCATATCTAGTGAGTTATATCCTTTCATGCTTCTAAAATTGCATATCTCTCTATTTGGATATATCTCTACATCTACTAATAGCTTGCTCTATCTTGTGTATCTCTTGCTATGATCAAGATCCTACTAGTAGTCCTAACTTGTGATATCATCTACTAGTAGTTCATATACATGTAGTTCTAACCATGTTTATAATTGGAATATTTGCTCATCTATATGCTATGCGTGTATCTTGTCTCATACATGCTCAAGCATGTTCTTTGAATTGCATATCTACTATCTTGAGTTGCTTGCATAACATTGTGATGCAGGGCACATAGAGCTACATTATATGTAGAAATTGGAGTATTTTTGGTTTTTATGTAGATTTTACTCCAGTTTCAGTTTTTGGTGCAAGACTAGTGTTTTTCATGCAGAAACGACCTTCTAGGCAAGACTCATCGCTTTGCCATGAGCTCCGATGGTTTTTGGTCAAATTCCATCTTCTTGAGGGTCAAAATTGCGATTTATTATTTTTCTGCAGCACTTTATCTTGCATTTTGGGTTGTTCAAGTATATGTTTTAACTTTCTTTTATTTCTATGCTTGGACAAGACCCTATCTCCTACTCTTCTACTCTCCTTATATATATTTGTATTATCTCCTTTTCTCCTTAACAAGTGATGTTTCTTATTTCTTCATAACCCCCACCTTTTTGAAATGACAAAGGGGGAGAAAGATGTGTCTTCTTTTAAAAAGAGGAAGAAGGTATGTCTTACATGAAGAAGAGAAGTATATTCATGTAAAGGGAGAAGGTAAAGGGGAGAAGACATATATGTGTAGAACATATATGAGTAGAAGACATAGTATTCTATAAATGTTATGAAAGCTAACCGTGCAGGAGAATTAACATCAATTGAGGGGGAGTATGAGAACTCCATGCACATCAATTGAGGGGGAGCATATGAACTCAATTCCTTTGAAACCCCTATGTTTCTCCAGAGGTATGAATTTACTTAAATGCTTTCAATACATTAATGGAATGGTTTGTCATCTTCAAAAAGGGGGAGATTGTTGACTCAAGGTCAATTAGGTCAATGTTGACTCACGTCTAAATTGACTAAACCCGTGTTTTGATGATGACTAACCATTCCACATATTGGTGTCTAATGCTTCTACTTGAGTGATTTCAGATTAGGTATAGACACATTCCAATTGCCCTAACTTGCGCATCTCAAATTGGAGAAAAGACAAGTCAAAGTCAATACAAGTGCACGTTTTTGTAATATGATGTATATCCATTAGAATCATGTTGTAAATCACTTGTAATGATTGTATGACTTGTATTAAGCTTAGAAAAATATCAGGAACACTTAGATTGAATTTTAGAGCACTTTTAATGCAACTTTGAAAATCAATTATAGGCACTTGATCGGTCCAGTTTCCCACCCTGAAACTCGACCGATCCACCTTGGTTGATTTTCTAAAGATTGCATCGGTCGAGTTGTGCACTCACAGAACTCGGCCGATTGGGTAGTGGACTACTTGATCGGTCCAGTTACACCCATTGAAACTCGACCGAATGCACTGTACGAAAAAGTGCAGAAAAGTGCTACTAGCCGTTGTGGAGTTGCAACAAGTGAAAATAGATTCGTTGCAAGCCACAAAACGGCTAGTTTTCATTCATTAGTGTTCCCAAAGGTTAAGAGGCATCCCCAGCTATAAATAGGACCCCTTGGGCTTCATTCCAAGGTTGAGCATTCATTGCAAACTCTATGTGAGGCTCCTATTCTATAGTTGAGTGCTTCCTACAGCCTCCTCTCTCTCTCTAAGCTTAATCACTTGCTACATCCATTAGAGTGAGTAGGAAATCTATAAGAGAGCTATTCATATATGTATATCTTGTGAGGCTCTCACTTCCACCACCTCCTATCTCTTCTTTCAATCATGAAGATGAAGGTTCTCTCTCTTGTCCAAGAGAGGTGAAAAAGAACAAGGGAAGGACTCCCTTGGTGAAGATCAAGGCTGAAGACTTGGAGCTAGAGTGGGTAAGCCCTTGGAGAAGGCAGAAGACTCAAGCTCAAGTGGGTAAGTCCTTGGTGGAAGCTTCTCCGAGTGAAGGTGAAGTCAAAGGCGGAAGATCCAAGAAGAGTGGGTAATTCCTGCAAGGCCGAAGACTTATGGAAGAGTGGGTAAGTCCTTGGAGAAGGCCGAAGACTCTTGCAAAGTGGGTAAGTCCTTGGTAAGGTTGAAGACTCTTTGTATTGGATAGGTAAGTCCTTTGTTTGGTCATGCATTGTATGTCTTATGAATGAATATAAGAGTGCAATAGTTTGGAAGTCCTAGAGGTTGACCTCTCTAGGAAAGTAGACTGACACACTTCTAGTTTGAAGTGTGGAACCACTCTAAATAGCTTGTCTGATTGGTGCATGTTCAATCTCTCTCTCCCTTGCCATGCATGATTTAGTTGCACTCAAATTACCTATTTAGCAACCTTATCTTGTCATATATTTTGAAGGTTTGATGAATTTTGTTTAAGTGCTTTCAGCTCTATTCACCCCCCCTAGAGCATCTAATCACCCATCTAGGATCCAACATAGATTGTATTAATTATCTAAAGTATTATATGTACATGGAAATTACAAGTTCACAAACTTAATGAGTTCATCATTTTATCCTAATTCCACATTATATTAACTATGTCTTATCCAATTGTAATTTTCCCTCAATTTGCTACTTATGTGGATCTAGTGTTTCATTCATTCCAAGTGTCATATCTTCTTAAGACATTTTTCTCAAAAGGCGTAACTACACAATTATAAGGGGATTATACTATTAATTTCTTTTTTCTAGATTGTCAACATTTTTTTCTTCAATATTCAAAATGGAATTTCATCATAAGTGACAATATTTACATAATTTCAAATGGCTTTGGGACTTATTTTATTTATTCATTCAATTTTATATATTTATAATTATTTGTGGATTTCCCAAACTAAGGAGATATTCTAGGGGACTCTACCACATTTGTATACCTAGAGGTCAAAGTGATGTTCTACTAGACCTCATTGCAAGAGTACTATAACATACCGGATCTTGAACCCTATCTTAGAAGTTTGATCTCTTAGAATTAGCCAAACAAGGTTGAGGGTTAGACCTAAAAAGATGTTTAGTAAATCATAATGAACTAATGCATGAATATATCCCCTAATGTAACCTAACCTTTTCACATTAGTCTTAGAATGATAATGGATACATAAAACATGTCATGTGAGATAATAATGAATTATATGAAATTTCGTGCAAATAGTCACACATAATTCTTTTGGTGATAATATTAAGATATGGAACATAATTGAATGAGCAAGAGTGATAATGATGAAATAATATGATAATAATGGCCATAAATATTAATTTTGTCATGACTCATTAATGGAAACCCCAAAAGTGAAATCTAAGTTAAAAATCATTTTCATTGGGTCCCAATTTCCTTGGGAGTCAAGTTTCACATTTTTCACATAATAATAATTAATTTAATTCTTTTTGGAGACAAAAGATCTAAGTTTTCACCAAAATATCAAATAAAATAATAAATGACTTCAAAAGAGGAAAATAATCTTGGATTTGTACTCTACATAATAATTATAACCTTTGGGTGAATTTTCATCCAATTTGGAAGATGTTTGAATAAAAGGTGAAATCAGGAGAGAGAAAGTGTGTAGGACCTTCAAAATATTAAATAAATGCATAAACAACTCCAACATGTAAAATTGATGACAAACGCATGTCCAACACATTAAATATGACTTGTGTGTGAAGTTTCATCAAATTTGGATAATCGTAATGTCATGAACGAGGGAGGAAATATAAAATAGTAATTGATTTATTTAACACGTTACAAGTTCTCAAAAGGAAAATCTAATTGCATATTCAGATTCCTCATGTCCAAAATAGGTTGGGTGTAAAGTTTCATTTAATTTGGGACTCATTTGCACCCTCAAAAGAGGAGTGAGAAAATAAAAAATAATTTCATTCACACTGTAGTCGAATTGGTTTGGGAATTTATTTATTTGTCATGCAATTGATTTTATTCTATTTATCGTGTAAGATTTTTTTGGTCGTTGGATATTTGATTGAACGGCTAATGTAGTTTCTCCTACCTCTATTCTTTCTCCACTTGAACTGGGAAACCATGTTTCCCTTGCAATTTCCTTCTCTGATTTCTCCCTTTCCTCTCCACCTTTTCCTCCATTTTCCTCACCTCCACCTCCCTTGATTGCTCCTGAATTTAATGACCCTATAAAACCTAAGGCTCAGAGCATCATTACCAGTTCTGCATCTTACTACTCTTCTCCCCTGCTTCAGACTTCTCCCCTTGTTCTTTGCGAGCCAATAGCATCGGACCACTAGGTAATCGGCCCCAGAGGTTCGGCAGGTTCCCTAGTTTACCTCCCTAGCTTTGGTTCTATATGTATCATTCTCGGATAGTGCTTCCTGGATCCCAATCTTCCATTGGTAGAAGCTCAGTGACGGCGCGAGGCTACATGCCTTCTCTGAGTCGGTTGGAGACTGGAATAGGTTCTATGTGGTGTCGTGATGGTTTAGGCTTCTTAATTTGATTCGTAAGGCAGGCATTCCTTTTCCCCCTTTAGTTCTTCTTCACTGCAGCTCTATGAATTAGCTTAGGGTGTCTCCGGCTAACACCTGGACTAAGTTCAGGGTCAATGAGAGTGCCTGGTCGAGCTGGTCATTTTTGCCATACAAGTTTTTGGATTTTATGGGCAAAAGTCAGGTTCTGGTTTTGGGATTGAAAGCTTGAGCTGCTAGTCATGGTTTGTGATTTTTGAACAACAAAGAAGATGAGCTATGGTTAATTTACTCCTCTGTCCTCACATGGCTTCTTTCTTTCTTTTTTCACTCAGGGACATTTTGGACATTTCATGCTCATTTATTTCATTTTGGTTTTGGGACGAGCTGCTAGGTTGTCGGTGGGGCCGACTGAGTTGGACAGCGTTGGTGGGGCCAACTAAGCACGCACACACTCTCTCTCTTCCTCTCTCAACGTTTGCGTTGACGTGGATTTTCCTTATTGGCCAATTTTCAAAATTTGATAACTAATTATTTACTGATAAAAAAATACAAATAAATATTTGTTGGATTCATAAAAATAAGGGCTTTCTAATGGTATTGGTTTTGTTGCCTAAATCTAATGTTGAAAGTATATGATTTTAATGGATTAATCTAAAATATAATATATTATAAAATTCATAACTAGGAATTTATAAGTCATAAAAATATAATAAAATATGTTTTGGACTCAGAAAAAGGTAATCTAAAACATGGCATAGTTTATATAACCTAGTTCACACATTAATAAAAAGGTGGTTTTTAGGGTTTGAATAATCAATGTGAAATTGACCTAAAATTTACATATATGTTCAATAGATTCTATGGAGGCCTAGATTTGGATCTACATGTGACTTAGATTTGTATAGACTCTAAAAAGATGTATGTTTGCATCCCCTATTATTCTTTTTGAGCAATTAGGCTATGTTCTTCTTTCTCTTGGTCCTGTGGGCATTAGCCTATACACAATGTCTTTTCTTTTGATATCATGGTTCATGTGAACTACCTTATTTGTTATTGAATATTCTTTTGGACTCTTATCTTATGCTTTGTTCATAATGGAACTCTATGATGACATGTGATGTCTTTTGCCCACTTATGAGGTAGATGTATGTGTTGGTCACTTATGTGGTGACTAGATTGTATAATTTTGACTATACTTCTACTTACCTCTACATTAAACATGCTATGTGATTCAGTAACACTAGAGTAGTGTAATTGCATTGGTTTTGGGTTATGTGCTCTTTATGTTTTTGGGATGGAGGTTATGTGCCCCATAGTCGGGTTTCAAATTTATGAGGTTTGGCCCACATTATATATATTAAGAGTTTGGTTATGTGCCATTCTCTATCAGGTTTCAAGTTTATGAGGCTTGGCCGCCATTATTATTTATATTGTTCTAGGGATATGTTTATCTCACATGCATGTTGGATGATGTTGATGAATTATGGGTTATGTGCCCTAAATCCATACATGCTTATGTGGCACTACTTTTATATGTTGATTTAATGGCAAGTATCTCTTTTATTGTGGATCAATTCTTTTGATACCCACTTGGGTTGTCCTTTACTTTTCTATGGGAAGCCTTTTATATGTGTTGTCCTTTATTTCATAATATTTCTCAATTTCCTTTTTAGTATGCACATACCAGCCTTTGTTGATGTCTTCTATTTTCTCTTCTTGCTGGGGTATGCTTCCAACCCTAGGTGAAGGATATGGTGGACATGGCTTAAAGTTATGGACTTAGCTTAAGAAGTTAAATCCTGGACACAATCTTGATGTGGTTTAGATTTCCCTCTACATGGATCCTTATGATGTACCCTACATATAAGTTTAAGATGTTCTTTTGTAACCGTATGTGAAATTAAATATAGTCAATATTTTTATTCCGCTACTATACTTTGGTTGTTTCAAATACCATTAATAAGATTTGAAAATTTTATACCCACTCCATCATACCATTTTGGGTGTGTTTGGACTGGAGGTTTTATTGTTCAAATTTTTAGTAGAGAGGTGGTTTGACTTCTCTACAACATGGTATCAGAGCCCATGGTAGTTGAAATCTGGCTATTTCAATTTTGTCTCCCTAAATAGAACTCTTGACTTTGCTAAGTTACCGCTAGGTGAGATGTTCACCCTAGATTTGATCAATGATGATCTTTTAATACAATAAGGTTTGATTTGAGGATGAGTTTAGGTTATGAGGTAGTAGGAAAAGGAGGCCTTACTATGGAAATATTGTGACTTGGTTTTCATATTGATTTTAGCGCACATGTTGGTTTTACATCACAAAGTTTTTCATCAATAAAAATTATTTTCTTTATACTATTATATGTACAAAAGAATTTTTTCTTGGATTTTATCAAAGTTTTCTTGAACTAAGTCACAATGAAGTATAGATAGTGAAACCCCAGAAATAGTTGGAATGGAATTCCAACCCTAGTTTTGGAGTTATGACTAGGATTGATATAAAGGTGTGGTTGACCTACGTTATGACTCATGGATGTTTTTGTAGGGTTGATAGGCTAGAGACACAAGGACCTAAAGCTCAACCCTAGATGGTGTGACTATTAGTTGGATACATGAGCAACATAGATTTCTAAAACTTTCACAACTAAAAGATATATGGGTAACCCTAAATGTTGTTTAGTTTGACTTGTTAGGTTAAACCTTTTAAGGGGTGGAGAGTAGTTGGTTGTTGATGTTTGGATCTATAGATTTTGAGGACGAAATCCTTTTAAGGGGTAGACTGTTGTAACATACCAGATTTTAAACCCTATCCTAGAAGTTTGATCTCTTAGAATTAGCCAAACAAGGTTGAGGGTTAGACTAAAAAGATGTTTAGTAAAATCCTAATGAACTAATGCATGAATATATCCCCCTAATGTAACATAATCTTTTCACATTAGTATTAGAATGATAATGGATACATAAAATATGTCACATGAGATAATAATGAACTATATGAAATTCTGTGCAAATAGCCACACATAATTCTTTTGGTGATAATATTAAGATATGGAACATAATTGAATGAGCAAGAGTGATAATGATGAAATAATGTGATAATAATGACCATAAATATTAATTTTGTCATAACTCATTAATGGAAACCCCAAAAGTAAAATCTAAGTTAAAAATCATTTTCCTTGGGTCCCAATTGCCTTGGGAGTCAAGTTTCACATTTTCACATAATAATAATAATAATTAATTTAACTCTTTTTGGAGAGAGAAGATCTAATTTTCCCCCAAAATATCAAATTAAATAATAAATGGCTTCAAAAGAGGAAAATAATCTTGGATTCACAATCTACATAATAATTATAACCTCTGGGTGAAGTTTCATCCAATTTGGAAGATGTTTGAATAAAAGGTGAAATCAGGAGAGAGAAAGTGTGTAGAACCTTCAACATATTAAATAAATGTATAAACAACTCCAACATGTAAAATTGATGGCAAACTCGTATCCAACACATTAAATGTGACTTGTGTGTGAAGTTTCATCAAATTTGGATAATCCTAATGTCATCAATGAGGGAGGAAAAAGAAATTAGTAATTGATTTATTTAACACATCAAAAGTTCTCAAAAGGTAAATCTAATTGCATATTTGGATTCCTCATGTCCAAAATAGGTTGGGTGTAAAGTTTCATTTAATTTGGGACTCTTTGCACCCTCAAAAGAGGAGAGAGAAAATAAAAAAATAATAATTTCATTCACACTTTAGTCGAATTGGTTTGGGAATTTATGTATTTGTCATGCAATTGATTTTATTCTATTTATTGTGCAAACTTTTTTGGCCGTTGGATATTTGATCGAACGACTGATGTAGTTTCTCCTACCTTCGTTCTTTCTCTGCTCGAACTGGGAAACCAGTTTCCCTTGCGATTTCCTTCTCTGATTTCTCCCTTTCCTCTCCACCTTTTCCTCCATTTTCCTCACCTCCACCATTCTTGCTTGCTCCCAAATTTGATGACCCTATAAAACCTCAGGCTCAGGGCATCATTTCTAGTTTCACATCTCGTCGCTCTTCTCCCCTGTTTCTCCCCTATTTCGGACTTCTCCTCTTGTTCTTTGCAAGCCAGTAGCATCAGACCACTAGGTAACCGATCCCAGAGGCTCTACGGGTTCCTTCTGTGGTTCTATCTGCATCGTTCTCAGGTAGTGCTTCCCCAATCCCAATCTGCCGCCGGTACAAGCTTGGTGACAGCGCGAGGCTACATGCCTTCTCTGAGTCGGTTAGAGACTAGAATAGCTTCTATGTGGTGTCGTGATGGTTCAGGGCTTCTTAATTTGATTCGCAAGGCAGGTATTCCTTTTTCCCCCTTTTAGTTCTTCTTCACCGCATCTCTAGGAATTAGCTTAGGGTGTCTCTGGCTAACACATGACCTAAGTTCAGGGTCGATGAGAGCGCCTGGTCGAGCTTGTCGTTTTTGCCATACCTTGATTTTTTGTGCAAAAGTCTGGTTTTGGTTTTGGGATTGAAAGCTTGAGCTATTGGTCGTGGTTTGTGAGTTCTGAACAATGAAGAAGATGAGCTATGGTTAATTTACTCCTCTGTCCTCGTGTGGCTTCTTTCTTTCTTTTTTCGCTTAGAGGCATTTTTTCGCTTAGAGGCATTTCAGACATTTCACGCTCGTTTATTTTGTTTTGGTTTTGGGGCGAGCTGCCAGGTTGTTAGTGGGGCCGACTTAGTTGGCCAACGCTGGTTGGGCCAACTCAGTGTGCACGCACTCTCTCTCTCCCTCTCTCAATGTTTGCGTTGACATGGATTTTCCTTATTGGCCAATTTTGAAAATTTGATAACTAATTATTTACTAATCAGAAAAATACAAATAAATAGTTGTTGGATTCATAAAAATAAGACATTTCTAATAGTATTGGTTTTGTTGCCTAAATATAATGTTGAAATATGTAATTTTGATGGATTAATCTAAATAGATAATATATTGTAAAATTCATAACTAATAATTTGTAAGTCATAAAATATAATAAAATATGTTTTGGACTCAGAAAAAGGTAATCCAAAACATGGTGTGGTTTTGATAACCTAATTTACGTATTAATAAAAAGGTAGTTTTTAGGGTTTGAATAATCAATGTGAAATTGACCTAAAATTTATATATATGCTCAATAGGTTCTTTGGAGGCCTAGACTTGGATCTAGAGGTGACTTGGATTTGTATAGACTCTGAAAAGAGGTATGTTTGCATCCCCTATTATTCTTTTTGAGCAATTAGCCTTTGTTCTTCTTTCTCTTGGTCATATGGACATTAGCCTATACACAATGTCTTTTCTTTTGATATCATGGTTCATGTAAACTACCTTATTTGTTATTGATCATGTGATCAATGATATTCTTTTGAACTCTTATCTTATGCTTTGTTCATAATGGACTCTATGATGACATATGATGTCTTTTACCCACTTATGAGGTGGATGTATACGTTGGTCACTTATGTGGTGACTAGATTGTATAATTCTAACTGTACTTTCTACTTGCCTCTACATTAAACATGTTATGTGATTCATTAGCACTATAGTAGTGTAATTGCATTGGTTTTGGGCTATGTGTCATTTATATTTTTGGGATGGAGGTTATGTGCCCCATACCTGGGTTTCAAATTTACGAGGTTTGGCCCACATTATATATATTGAGAGTTTAGTTATGTGCCATTCTCTATCAGGTTTCAAGTTTATGACGCTTGGCCACCATTGTTATTTATATTGTTCTAGGGCTATGTTTATCTCACATGCATGCAGGATGATGTTGATGGATTATGGGTTATGTGCCCTAAATTCATACGTGCTTATGCGGCACTACTTTTATATGTTGATTTAATGGCAAGTATCTCTTTAATTGTGGATCAATTCTTTTGATACCCACTTGGGTTGTCCTTTACTTTTCTATGGGAATCCTTTTATATGTGTTGTCCTTTATTTCATAATATTGCTCAATTTCCTTTTTAGTATGCACATACCAGCCTTTGTTGATGTCTTCTATTTTCTCTTCTTATTGAGGTATGCTTCCAACCCTAGGTGAAGGATATGGTGGATATGGCTTAAAGTTATGGACTTAGCTTAAGAAGTTAAATCCTGGAGACAATCTTGATGTGGTTTAAATTTCCCTCTACATGGATCCTTATGATGTACCCTACATGTAAGTTTAAGATGTTCTTTTGTAACCTTATGTGGAATTGAATATAGTCAATATTTGTATTCCACTGCTATACTTTGGTTGTTTTGAATACCATTAATAAGATTTAAAAATTTTACTCCCACTCCATCATACCATTTTGGGTGTGTTTGGACTGGAGGTTTTATTGTTCAAATTTTTAGTAGAGAGGTTGTTTGACTTCTCTACAAGTACACACATATGCCTCAACCTTTTTTTTCACTCCATAACTCAAAATAAGTCTATGCATAGATAGAGAGTTCCATATCTCCTAGACAGAGTTATATTCTAAGCACTTCTAGGAAAAGGTACATGTATGGACACTTATGCTTTTATTTCTATCCTTAGTAGTTACGGCTAGTAAAATAGGGATTTGTTGTCAACTAGTTATCTAAGTCCTCACTACTCAATCTATATTCCTAACTAACCTAATTTCCACGAAACATGCATGAGTGTCGACCGTTTATGGCTCTGATACCATTATGTAAAGACTCGATATTTACGATCAAATATTTACATAATTGTATCAAAAGTATAAACAAGTCTTTATTACAATCATGCTTTTACAAAGTCACAGAAGCTTACAAATATGATTATAAGATTTAAGAGTATGAATTCATCCCTATCTAATCTTCAATGGAGGACCACCCATGCACGTCTCTTCAAGCTCTTCCATCTACCACCTCTCTGTGAGTTCCTGAAGGGAACAAAACCACATATGGACCCCATTGAAGGGAAAATAAAGGGTCAGCAAAGTTGGTACTAAATCCAATCATTGAACTATGCATGAAGTAGGATTGAGATGAATAATAAAACTTAGGAAAGGACTTTTTGGTGGACTAAAGGCTAACAGGGAGAAATTCCAATATCAATTTCAAGACAACAAATATTTCATAAGAATATGACTAAGAAAGATTCTATATTTCAATCATGCAAAATTTATCCAAGCTATTCACAAATATATCAATTTCAAGATATTCTATTTTAAAAGTTTTGGCACCTTCCTATCATATCTTTTCTAAGGCTAAGTGCCTTGTGTTCTCACACTCTAGGAGAGAATGACACTAGTGCCTTATTAGCTATTCCAGTTAACTGGGGGATAACTAATCCCTATCCACTGTGCAATGTTGTAGGGTACTTGGCCCACTCAAGTGAGCCAAATCTCTATAGGGCCAAAGCCCGAGGGACCAAAGTCCACAGGGAGTCAAAAATCCAATAGATCAAGTCCAGTGCCAAAATTATTATCAACAATATTTGATCAATGGCATTATGAGAGTGGTGAACTTTTAAGAATAAATAATGGTTTCAAACTATATGGAATTCACCATGAACCAAGATATATGTGTGTCAATCAAGAGGGAAAATAGTTCAACAATGAAATAGAAGATCTAGTACCTCAATCATTCAAGACTCTGAGAATTTGCATAATCATAATGTGGCTCCAAAAATTTATGAAGAGATGGCTACAAAGAACAATAATCTTGTCATCATTTGACTTAGAATCAATGTTGTTCAATTTCTCTTATTTAAGATTAGGTTTTCCCCATATTGTATTACTATTCCATATTTTCACATCTATGTTTATTATAGTTCTTCCAATGATAATATAGTATTTCTAGTTGGATTGTCAATATAATAAATTTGACTTGTTCATTTTCCTTATACACAGGGATGACTACTAAATTATGTTTAGTTATCATTTCAAAATATTTTCTCTTTATGTTTCTAATATTATTAAGTGAGCATATGATCGATTAAACATCCATTATATCCATATCGTAGCTATTACATGTGTATATGAATAAGTTTTTACTTCGTATGCTACTGCTTTAGATCTTGGTGATCTATACAAATACAACATGTATTATCATTATTTAAATTGAATGTGATAACATAGTCACATCCTAAAATAATTAACTTTGTTGAATGCCTACACATAATATATAGCATATGCATTTCTATCATTGGTACTAGTTCTAGATTATTATTAGGGTTAATCATAGTGGTATCTATTATATCCTTAACACTTATGTTACCACCTAGTACATGTTCAATCGTATAAGTATACAAATCATTTGTGTTTCCAAATTTCTTATACACTTTATTAATTCATTATAAGTAGTATAACTTAAAGTATTCATCTACAACCATCTTATTACCATAGGTGTTGTGCAATTAACACATACTCCAGTATCCTTTTAATGAGTTTTGATAAAGTAGAATATAGTAATGGAATGACTAACTTACTGTTTGTATTAGTTCGATCTTAATGAATGATGATGTAGGTTTGCATGATTGGTGGTGAACTCCAAATGCATCTTCAAAGTCCAAGGATCATAGTACATCTGGTCCTATCATTCACATTTGAGAACTCTGATTCATCCTTCACCTTGGTTTCTGAGTTCCATTCAATAATTTCAACAACAATACTAATGGGCTACAGATCCTTGTTTTGAACTAATCTTCAACCATCCAGATCTTTGTTGCTTGGATGCAAGATTAAGATCCAATAACCTCACTAATCTCCATGATGGCACTGTTGTTGGGGACTGTGAGAGGTAGGGAAATAAATGATGTTATGCATTAGGTTCTCGATCACTTCTAAGAGTTGTACGATTCTTGTTAGTCGTTGCCCAACACCAGGACTCCCAGGTCTAGTCTGGATACTCAGTAGTGGTCACCATGGATCCACATGATGTTGAGTAATGTTACTCATATTCCATTAGAGAACTTACTCTACCTCGTATCTGCGTAGTGGCCGAGATTATTCTGGTGAGGTTTGGATGCAGGAGAACATGAGGTGTACATGGTAGGGAATTGTTGTTGGTGGCGAGGCAGGGCACTGCTATTTCAGGTTGCGCCGACACTGAAGGTGGTTGGGTTGGAGATGGTGTGGCAATCTCTGGCTCTTGGTGGGACCTAATGCTAACTTGATGGTGCAACAGAACCAGAGGGAGGCATAGTGGTGCCCCATGGTCTGAGTATGGTGGCGGTGACAGCGGTGCTTGGCATATAGCGAGGAGGCGGGAACTGATTTCAAGGCATGTGGGGAGGTGTTTTTAGGTTGTGATTAGGTGTCGACAGTCATGATGTTGTTACAGATCAGCAGTCGTATCTACATGCCTGAGGTAGCAGGGGGTGTTGAGATTGGGAGCAGGTTGGGCGATGGCTTGCTTGCTATCATATGTAGGTAAACATTGAGGATTGGTAGGGTGAAGGGAGCAAGGAGGCTGGAGGAGGGAGAGATGATGGAATCCAAGTGGTGGAGGCATTGCAGGCTGCCGTGATGACAGATGGGCGGTGGAGTTTCCTTGTCATCCTAGTTGTTGGGCGTGCAATGGGGGCTGAAGATGGCAACGTGTAGGTCAACAACGATTAGGGGAGGGTGAAGGTTATGAATCGTAGGATATGTATGGGCATAGTTGTAGATCTAGGGTGCCAATCATCCTTGTGTTCTACATACTTTATGCCTGGGTTGAAAGGTTATATAGGAGGAAGAGGGCAGAGCAATTCAGTGCCAAAGGTAGGCTCACTACCATCTCTTCCATTCTCTCCCAGACGTTATCCATGTGGTGGTGTTTGAACTGCCCATCGGTTTCAAGTTCACAAGAGGAGGAGTCTTAGGGTTTTCAGGAGTGCTAGAGACTAGAGAGAGGGAGAAGTAGTAAATGGAGGTTGAACCAAAGAAAGGAGAAGCACGGTAGAGAATGGAATTTTTGGACATTTGTTGCCTCTGTGCGATGGGGCGCATGAGGAGGGTGTGCTGCATGGAAAGAATTAAATAGAAGATAATTAAATGAAGGTTTAATGAATATTATTAATGTAAATCAATGTAGCATATTTTATCCAATTAATTGGGGGGGGGTCAATCAAGGTCAAAATGAGATGGAATTTGGACTAGAGGGAGATTAGTTGGAGGACTACCTCACTATTACAACAATTCTTCAATTCATGGCTATAAATTGGTCAATTCATTTTCTTAGTGCAATTCACTCAATAATTAATATCTAGCATTATCAACGATATTTAAAATTGATTGCAAATTCACTAATTCTTAAATATCAAGCATTTGAACTATGCAAGATCCAATTGAGACATTTAGACAAGATAGACTTAGATTGCACTAATCGATATCAAACTAACTCATGGGGAAGAATGGAGGGACCACTTTGTAAATATCTCTCAAATGACGATAATAAGTATATTTAGACAAAAAGAAAAGTCAATTGAAAACTAATCAGGATCGGGAACCATGATGATTCAATCAAGATAACTGACTGGGATTTGAAATGAAAGTCAACATTGTAAATAAGTTGAAGTATGGGTAAAATAGCTCAACATAGACACAATAGCTAAAATTGAGTATGTTACAACACTACCACCCTTAAAAGGAATTTTGTCCCCAAAATCAAATATTTCTTAATGATCTTCTTCCTAGTGAGGTCTTATCCAATAACTCCCCAATATACTATGTTGGATTGCTCATATCATTGTCAATTCAAACACATAATTATAATTGTCCTTCCATTAACATAGGTCCTACTCAGGGTGACTAACTAATTCATTTACTACTCTACTTTGGAATTACTGAACTAATTTATGTAGAAATCCTATTTTGAAAAGTATACATATTATTGAATTCAGTACATAAAGATGACTAATCTAGAAAACTTCTAAAATCATACTCTAATATGTGAGTTTAAATATTTAATTTGCGAGTCTTGGTCATCATTGTCGAAAATTTGAATTACACCACAAGCTTATTAGTCAAACTATAGTTATCAAGGACAAGCCTAATACTTCATAAATTTTATTCAAATGTATTTATCTCTAATGCTTGAGTGATGTTTATATTTTTTCATAATTTATACTTCTTTTGTAGGGTCTCATTACCATGTTATTCTCTAGAATTCTATATCTAGTTGAGGGTCTAATAATGGTTTGGTCCTAATTTTTTTCCAATAATTATTATTTACAACTTAATCCCAATGAGATTCAAATTTTAAATCTTTTTTTACTTTCTATCTATTTGTATATGTATAATATTGTATTCAGAACACTTTTATCCCTAATCATTAAATTTTCCATGGTCATAACAATAAATTGATAAAAATATCATTTATTATGTTTTATCAATTTCTTTTAAATATTGTTGTCACATATTTGTGCAATAATTTATTGGGTTAAGAAATTTGATGCACTTCAATTGATTTTAAAAATATAGGGTTTTATTTCTCTATGATTCCTAGGTTGTATTAATTATCTAAAGTATTATATGTACATGGAAATTACAAGTTCATAAACTTAATGAGTTCATCATTTTATCCTAATTCCACATAATATTAACTATGTCTTATCTAATTGTAATTTTTCCTCAATTTGCTACTTATATGGATCTAGTGTTTCATTCATTCCAAGTGTCATAGCTTCTTACGACATTTTTCTCTTAAGACATTTTTCTCAAAGTCTGTAACTACACAATTATAAGGGCATTATACTATTAATTTCTTTTTTCCAGATTGGCAACATTTTTTTCTTCAATATTCAAAATGGAATTTCATCATAAGTGACAATATTAACATAATTTCAAATGATTTCGGGACTTGTTTTATTTATTCATTCAATTTTATATATTTATAATTATTTGTGGATGTCCCAAACTAAGGAGATATTCTAGGGGACTCTATCACATTTGTATACCTAGGGTCAAAGTGATGTTCTACTAGACCTCATTGCAACAGTACACACATATGCCTCAACCTTTTTTTTCATTTGTAACTCAAAATAAGTCTATGCATAGATAGAGAGTTTCATATATTTTAGATGATGGAGTTATATTCTAAGTACTTCTAGGAAAAGGTACCTATATGGCCACTTATGCTTTTATCCTTGGTAGTTACGACTAGTAAAATTGGGATCTGTTGTCTACTAGTTATCTAGGTCCTCACTACTCAATTTATATTCCTAGCTAACCTAATTTCCACGAAACATGCATGAGTGTCGACCGTTTATGGCTCTGATACCATGTTGTAATGACTCGATCTCTACGATCAAATATTTAGAAAACTGTATCAAAAGTATAAACAAGTATTTGTTACAATCATGCTTTTATAATGTCACAAAAGTCTTTGTTACACATTTAAGAGTATGAATTCATCCTTGTCTAATATTCAACGAAGGACTACCCATGCACGTCTCTTCAAGCTCTTCCATCTACCACATGTCCATGAGTTCCTGGAGGGAACGAAACCACACATGGACCCCATTGAAGGGAAAATAAAGGGTCAGCAAAGTTGGTACTAAATCCAATCATTAAACTATGCATGAAGTAGGATTTAGATGAATAATAAAACTTAGGAAAGAACTGTTTGGTGGACTAAAGGATAACAAGGAGACATTCCAATATCAATTTCAAGATAGCAAATATTTCACAAGAATATGACTAAGCAAGATTTAATATATTTCAAGCATGCAAAATTTATCCAAGCTATTAAAAAATATATCAATTTCAAGATATTCTATTTGACAAGTTTTGGCACCTTCCTATCATATCTTTTCTAGGGCTAAGTGCCTTGTGTTCTCACACTATAGGAGAGAATGACACTAGTGCCTTATTAGCCATTCCAGTTAACCGGGGGACAACTAATCCCTATCCACTGCACAGGGTTGTGGGGTACTTGGCCCACTCAAGTGAGCCAAAGCTCTATAGGGCCAAAGCTCGAGGGACCAAAGTCCACAAGGAGTCAGAACTCCAATAGATCAAGTCCAGTGCCAAAATTATTATCAACAACATTTCATCAATTGCATTATGAGAGTGGTGAACTTTCAAGAATAAATAATGGTTTCAAACTATATGGAATTCACCATGAATCAAGATTTATTTGTGTCAATCAAGAGGGAAAATAATTCAACAATGAAATAGAAGATCTAGTACCTCAATCATTCAAGGCTCCAAGAATTTGCATAATCATAATGTGGCTCTAAGAATTTATAAAGAGGTGGCTACAAAGAACAATAATCTTATCACCATTTGTCTTAGATTCAATTTTGTTCAATTTCTCTTATACATATGGATGACTACTATATTATGTTTAGTTGTCATTTCAAAATATTTTCTCTTTATGTTTCTAATATTATTAAGTAAGCATATGATCGATTAAACGTCCATATATCCATATGGTAGCTATTACATGTGTATATGAATAAGTTTTTACTTCGTATGCTACTGCTTTAGATCTCGGTGATCGATACAAATGCAACATGCATTATCATTATTTAAATTGAATGTGAATAACCTAGTCACATCCCAAAATAATTAACTTTGTTGAATGCCTACACATAATATATAGCATATGCATGTCTATCATTGGTACTAGTTCTGAATTAATATCAGGGTTAATCATAGTGGTATCTATTATATCCCTAACACTTATGTTTCTAGCTAGTACATGTTCAATCGAATAAGTATACAAATCATTTGTGTTTCCAAATTTATTATACACTTTATTAATTCATTATAAGTAGTATAACTTAAAGTATTCATCTACAACCATCTTATTACCATAGGTGTTGTATAATTAACACATAGTCTAATATCCTTTTAAATGGAATGACTACCTTACTATTTGTATTAGTTCGATCTTGATGAATAATGATGCATGTTTGCATGATTGGTGGTGAACTTCAAATGCATCTTCAAACTCCAAGGATCTCAGTACATGTGGTCCTATAATTCACATCCGAGAACTCTGATTCATCCCTCCTCTTGGTTTCTGAGTTCCATTCAGTAATTTCAACAACAGTACTGACGGGCTACATATCCTTGTTTTAGAACTAATCTTCAACCATCCAGATCTTTGTTGCTTGGAGGCGGGATTAAGATCCAATAACCTCACTAATCTCCATGACGACGTTGTTGTTGGGGACTGTGAGAGGTTGGGAAATAATTAATGTTATGCATGAGGTTCTCGATCACTTCCAAGAGTTGTACGGTTCTTGTTACTTGCCACCCAACATCAGGACTCCCAGGTCTAGTCTGGATACTCAGTAGTGGTCACCATGGATCCACATGATGTCGAGTAATGTTACTCATATTTCATTGGAGACCTTACTCCACCTCGTATCTAGGTAGTGGTTGAGATTACTCTAGCGAGGTTTGGATGTAGGAGAACACGAGGTGCTTGTGGTGGGGCATTGTTGTTGGTGGTGAGGTGGGGCATTGTTGTTGTAGGTTGCACCGACATTACAGGTGGTTGGGTTGGAGACAGCATGGTGATCTTTGGCTGTCGGCGGGACCTAATGTTGACTTGACGGTGCAACAGAACCAGAGGGAGGCATAGGGGCACCCCATAGTCTGAGTTTGGTGGTGGTGATAGCGGTGCTTGGCATATGGCGAGGAGGCTGGAACTGATGTCAAGGCATGTAGGGAGGTGTCTATAGGTTGTGATTAGGTGTAGACGGTCGTGATGTTGTTACAGATTAGCAGCCATATCTACATGCTTGAGGTAGCAGGGGGTGTTGAGATTGGGAGTAGTTTGGGCGATGGCTTTCTTGCTATCATCTGCAGGCTGACGTTGAGGATTGGTAGGGTGAAGGGAGCAAGGAGGCTTGAGGAGGGAGAGGTGATGGAATCCAAGTGGTGGCAACATTGTAGGCTGTCGTGATGACAGATGGGCGGAGACGTTTCCTTGTCGTCCTAGTTGTTGGGCGTGCAATGGTGTCTAAAGATGGCAACCTGTAGGTCGGCGACGATTAGGGGAGGGTGAAGGTTCTGAATCGTAGGACATGGATGAGCATAGTTGCAGATCCAGGGTGACAATCGTCCTTGCGTTCTACATCCTCTATGTGTGGGTTGGAAAGGTTGTATAGGAGGAAGAGTCAGAGCTGCCAAAGGTAGGCTCACTACCATCTCTTTCGTTCTCTCCCAGATGTTGTCAATATGGTGGTGTTTGAACTGCTCATCAGTTTCAAGATCACAAGAGGAGGAGTCCTAGGGTTTTTAGGATTGATAGAGACCAGAGAGAGGAAGAATTGGTAAATGGAGGTTGAACCGGAGAAAGGAGAAGCATGGTTGAGAACAACATTTTCAGACATCCGTTGCCTCTATGTGTGATGATGGGGCGCATGAGGAGGGTGTGTTTCATGGAAATAATTAAATGAAAGATAGTTAAATGAAGGCTTAATGAATATTATTCATGTAAATCAGTGTAGCATATTTTGTCCAATTAATTGTGGGGTTAACCAAGGTCAAAATGAGATGGAATTTGGACTAGAGGGAGATTAGTTAGAGGACTACCTTGCTATTACAACAATTCTTCAATTCATGGCTATAAATTGGTCAATTCATTTTCTTAGTGTAATTCACTCAATAATTAATATCTAGCATTATCAACGATATTGAAAATTGATTGTAAAGTCACTAATTCTTAAATATCAAGTATTTGAACTATGTAAGGTCCAATTGAGACATTTAGACAAAATAGATTCAAATTGCACTAATCGATATCAAACTAACTCATAGGGAAGAATGGAGGGACCACTTTGTAAATATCTCTCAAATGAAGAGAATAAGTATATTTAGACAAAAAGAAAAGTCAATTGAAAAACTAATCAGGATTAGGAACCATGATGATTCAATCAATATAATTGACTGGGATTTGAAATGAAAGTCAACATTGTAAATAAGTTTAAGTATGGGTAAAATAGCTCAACATAGATGCAATATACAAAATTGAATATATTACACGTTGCGTAAAAATCTGTAAGGAAACACTTTCTTATTAGGATTAAAATCCGGATTGAGAAGAAACAATTAATTAAATTAATAATTAATTATGTAGTTATGTCCTAGTATAAAAAGAAGACGGAAGACATTCTCCACAATCCACAAGACACAAGCTCAAGCCCGTGTCCAGCCAGGCCAGGCGAGGTGAGGCGTGGTGTGGCACACGCGCGTACATGTGTGTATGTTGTGGTCATCATACCCACCAAGGAGGTGAGCATACCCTCTTTTTGGACCTTTGAACACTAGTGTCACATGTGATCCTACATATAAGGACCACAAAAGTTCTAGAACTGAGCAATGTGGGATAAAACTCTTTCCCATTTGTACTAGACACAAAACTACATATCCTCCTATGTACTAGTTGCACTACATTGGGCTTAAACCATGTTATATACATGGTTGTAGCATCCATATATCTAATAATCCCCCCACACAAAGTCCAATGTGTAGTGTGCTCTACCATTAAGTCTTCCACATTGTGATTTTAGCATATATCTTTCGGTTTAAATCTACCTAAGTTATCTAACTATGACCCTGTAGAAACTAAGTGAATAAAAGTCTTAAACTTGAACCTTGGGTGTAAGAGTATAGGTTGGTAATAGCACAATAAAGATATGGTAGAAAAGAAAAAACAATGTGTTAAGTCCATGCATACAAAAATATATGTCATGATTGATACCAGAGAACAATCCAATTCTCCTGTTGCGACCTACATAACATCAATCATTTAGTTGGAGTCTCTGAGGATGTACTGTTAACATCCTATCCAATGACTTGACACCATTAAGATACTAATATCTTACTAACTTGCAGTCGTGACACTAACAAGTTTCCCAAGGGATAGACACACAGATGCGTTAAGGCCATGCATACAAAAATATATGTCATTATTGATATCAGAGAACAACCCAATTCTCATGTTGCGACCTACACAATATCAATCATTTAGTTGGAGTCTCTGAGGATGTACTGCTAACATCCTGTACAAAGACTTGACACCATTCAGAGACTAATATCTTACTAACTTGCAGTCATGATGGTGTGTTTCCCACCAAGGCTACACACTATACCACTAGAGGTGGCTAGATGCAACCCTAAGGGAGGACACACGTGTGGATCTTTTGAAATTTATATTAACCCTAACCAAGTCGATCACAATACAAAATAGGTCGCCCGTAAGAGCACGGGGTACTATTGTAGCATAGTTAAAGGGATACGTTTGAAGGGTTTAAAAAGGGTTGGTTGTTTGTTAAACTAGATGAACAAGGAAGTAAAAGAAGTTATGAAATCTAGATTATCACAACTCTAATTTACCCTAAACAAGCAAGTCTAAAGAACTAGATTAAGTAACTAACAGAGCAAGCGAAAAGGTTAACTACACTACACTAGTAGAGCAATTAGCACTAAGAACTAGATTGACCACAAGGAAGAGATAAAAAACCGAAGTTAACACTAAAGAGCAAGACAAAGCAATTATCTAGTTGGAATAAAGGAAACTACACTGGATTAGCATGAACAAGCTAAGAAAGAAAATTGGGTTTTAATCAATGAGATTAGGTAGATGGGCCGTTTGACTAATGATTTATCTCTAAAACAATCAATTAGGGTTTTTCTTCTACCAAAAGGAAATTTCAGTTGGGGGATCTCAACATAGCAAGTAATTATCACAATTCTATCTAGATTACCAAACCAAACAATAAGGCAAGTGTTATTAGAATGTACCCTATACTACTAGTTGGAGAACTAGGGTTAGGTGTATTTCTAGGAGGACTTGTCAAGTCTAGGTCTCTAGGGTAAGTGGTATTAGGACAATTGAGAACCAAGGGTAGAAATGGGAGTAGAGATGAGGGTTTTTCACCTCATGTCACTAGCCCATCAACCTTTAAGAAGCTCTAGGAAATTGCACTAATCACACTTACACTAGCCACTTAGATCTCACACTCACTTATAGAAGGAGGGATGTGTATGTAGGAACAAAGGGGGCTAGCTAGGGATCCACTAATTGGACCTAGGAACCATTCCTAAGATTGGCCACATACACTGCAATTCCTCCTAGAAGCTAAGTGTCATCAAACATCTCAAAGCAAGCAATCCATGTTGAAAGCACAAACCACATGCAATATAATAGGAAATGAGATATAAGCATGAATCAATCATCATAGATAGAAACTATGTTCATTATAAGATATTTCCCCCCAACATGGTATCAAAGTCACATTTTGACCCCAAACAGCCCACCGCTAGGGGCTTATCTAGACATGATCAAGAAAATAACAAAAGAAAGGGGAAGAAGGGGGTAGAACTCCATGAAGCTTGAAGTAGAAGCCTCCTTCTTCACCTCCTAGCAGCTTGGGGACATCCTTCCTCTTCCAATGGTGCATATGGGCATGAGAATATGGGGGATTATGGAGGAAAACCTAGAAAACTAGGTTTCCAAGGTGGAAGTGAGGTGGAAATGGTGGATGGAGAGCATAAATGCAAGGTGGAGTGCAATGAATGCTCAAGAGGTGAGTAGAAGCAGCTAGGGGGTCTAACCTTCATGCCCCAACCACCACCTATGTATATATAGGTGGTGGGGAAGCACTGGGGTAAGTGGGGGTAGTTTAGGAAAAGGAGTGTAAAAAATGGGTAGGGTATGTTGGTCACCACGACTGTGTTGATGTACCATGGCCGTGGTGGGGGTAGTGGGGAATAGTCATGGGGAAGTAGCCACGGTCAAGGTGTGAAAGGAGGGTGGAAAGGCTAAGTATAGGTGGTGACCACAGCCGTGGCGGGATGCCACAGTCATGTTGGGTAAGTGGCACCACGGTCGTGGTGGTGTACCACAACCGTTTTGGAGGAGGAAGTCTTGATTGTGGGGGGCAACGCAGGTGTTTTCTCTTCTGTTGGCCACGACCGTAGTGTGTGTCCACGACTATGGTGTCTTCAATGGACCACGACCGTGGTGAGTTTGATGCAAAACACTGATCTCAATGTTGGTTCTTCATAAAAAAGGCACGACCCGTGGCCAAATGGCCACGGCCGTGGTGTCTTCAATGTGCCACAGCCGTGCTGATGGCCATGGCCGTGGTGAGTTTGGTGCAACAACCTGACATCTTAGTTGATTCTTCACAATAATTGACATGACCCGTGGCCATGGGACCACGACCATGTTGGGATCTCTGGTGGCTAAATGAACTCCAACTTTTATCATCCATGGACTTCTTTGTTTGATGACGAATCTTGGCCATTAGGGGTAGGTTGAGGGAGCTTTGGGGCCTTCTTTGGACCCCTCCATGAGTGGAGGAATCCTAGAACTCCTTCATTCTCTCCTATCCATCCAAATCATGGTCCAAGTACATGAAAATAGTGCAAAGAATGTCCATAAGTGCATTTGATAGTGAAACACATATTGAGGGAATTAACTTGCAATCTAACTTGTTTAGATATGATTAAAGTACAAAATGGCACAATATGGAGCCCCAAAATAGGGCTACATCACATGACACTAACAAGTTTCCCAGGGGATAGACACATAGATGCATGAAGCATCAAAGTAATTACATAGTGACATCTAATTCACCCGACAACTTGTTATTAACACATTGAACCCAATTTATGGGATCCTCACTCTATTGGGTTGGGTTGCTACATCCTATGAAATAATAAGGGGTTTCAGTTCCATTCCCGACCTGGATTTTTCCATTAAAGCTAGGGTAAGACCTTTAGTGAAAGGATTAACTGTATTTTCTTTAGTATTGGCGTAGTCCACAACCACAACCCCATTAGACACCAACTCCCTTACAGACTTGAATCTGACTTGGATGTGTGTGTTGTTTTTTATTGTACTTGTGACTCTTTATCTTAGTAATAGTTGTAGTGCTATCACGGTAAACAAAAATTGTAGGAAGCGACTTCTTTACCATAGGCAAACAGGACATAAGTCCATATAGCCATTCAATTTCTAATTCAGTTTCATCTAAAGTACACAAATCTGCCTCAAAAGTAAATCGAGACAGTATGGTATGTTTCTTAGACCTCTAGGAAAAAACTCCTCCTCCCAACATGAATACATATCATGAGACACCATTACTCCCAGAGTTGATGGCAATCCATCTTGCAGCACTATATCCTTCGACTACAGAAGGATATTTGCCATAATACAACCCAAGGGAACAAGTTCCCTTAATATACCTCTAAACTCAGTCAAGAGCTTTCTAATGGGTCGTGTCGGGACAACTGGTGTATCTACTTAACTTGCTCACGACAAACACAATGTCTAGACTGTGCAAATCATAAGATACATCAAACTTCCGACAATCTAAGAGTATCATAATTGAGACATTGGAACTCCACTCTCATTCTTGAACAAGGCCTTAGATGAATCATATGGAGTCTTAATAGGTTTATGTGAGTGTACTCAAAACTCTCCAGTATCTTCTCAACATAGTGAGACTGAGAGAGAGTTATACCATCAGTAGACCTTATGATTTTAAGCCCTTAAATCACATCAACGACACCCATATCCTTCATCTCAAACTTGTTAGACAAGAATGACTTTGTCTCATTTACTATTTTCATATCTGAACCAAAAAGCAGGATATCATCAACATATAACATAATAAAATGAATCCATCATTGAAAATTTTGTAGTAGAGACACTTATCAAATTCATTAGAAGCAAATACAAATGATGATAGACAAAATCAAACTTCTCATGCCATTGCTCATGGGTTTGTTTAAACCATATAATGACATAATAAGTTTACACACTTTTGACTCGTTCCCACGACCCACAATTCCCTTAAGGCATTCCATATATATCTCTTCCTGGAGATCATTGTATAAGAACACGGTCTTCACATCCATCTGATAGATACAAAGATTATAAATGGAAGCCAATGCTATAAGCACTTGGATTGTGGTCATATGGGAAACATGGGAATAAGTATCAAAATAATCTATTTCTTCCTTCAATGTGTAACCCTTAGCAACTAACCTAGCCTTATACTTATTGATTATTTTGTTTGCATTGAGTTTCTTCTTAAAGATCCATTTGCAACCAACCACAGAACAACCAGGAGGCAAATACCCCAATTCCCAAATTCCATTCGAGAGAATTGATTAGAATTCATCATTAACAGCTTCTTTCCAACTTAGCTTTTGGAGGTTCCATAGCTTGGTTGTAAGTTACAGGATCATCCTCAACATTGTAAGCCAAAAACTCACTTCCAAAGTCCTTGAATGTCCTAGGAACATTTGCTTCTCCTTGGTTCAACCACTTCTTCAGATCATCAGATTCATAAACAGTTTGTTTTCAGTTGCCACCCACATTTGTCATCCTTTCCATGTTCTCGGGAAAGAAACATGTGGTGAATCGATCCTCTTGAGATACTTCACTGGGCACACCAAATTTCATGAGAAACACATCCTCAAAGAATGTAGCATCACGTAATTCTAAAATTGTATTGACCTCAATGCATGAGATATTAGATTTTACAATCAAGAATCTATAGGCATAACTTGTCTCTACATACCCCAAGAATATGGCATCAGCCATTTTTTATCCCAATTTCTTCCTTTTGTGTTTAGGGACAAGTACCTTAGCAAGGCACCCCCACACTCGAAGATATTTGAGACTCAATGTTCTTCCTCTCCATAACTCAAACAGACTATTCTCTACATATTTATGGGGAACTCTATTCAGAATATGGCAAGCCGTATTCAAAGCTTCCCCCCCACATTAAGTTGGTAGACCTAAGCCTTGGAGTAAAGAATTAACCATATCTATAAGGGTTTAGTTTTTACGTTCAACTATCCCATTAGACTGTGGTGAATACGGAGCAGTAACCTCATGAACTATACCATGTAATAGGCAAAATTCCAAAAACAAGTTCGAGGTGTATTCTCCTCCCCTATCAGACCTTAATCGCTTAAGTACTTTGTCGGTTTGAGTTTCAATTTCTTTCTTATAAATTTTAAATTTTTCCAGTACCTCATCTTTACTTCTAAGTAAAAAGACATAACATTATCTACTAGCATCGCCAATAAAAGTTATAAATAACACTTTTGATCTCTTGTAGCAATTCCATTAAATTCACATATATCTGTATGCACTAAATTCAATATCTTCAAAATTCCTATTCACATAATGAAAATGTTACCTAGATAATTTATCTTGCACACAAATTTCACATTTATTATTGTTAATGTCGAATTTAGGGATTACATTCATATTCATCATACATTTCATTGAGTTGACATTAACATGTCCCAAACGTGAATGCCAAACATCAAATGACAGAAGATTCATGCATAAAGAACTATTATCATTCAAATTTAAAACAAAATTTTAAACATGTTCAACGAGAATGTTAAACAAGTTCTCCGTATCATATAGATACCCCTTGCCAAAAAATAAAGAATCATGAAGTTGGGTGATAATAGCCTTATTATACTTACAGTCTATTCTAAAACCATCTCTAACTAAAATTGCACCACTAAGAATATTGTGTCACATTGGTGGAACATGTATGAATCTATGAAGTGTTAGAAACTTTCCCGAAGCAAACTTCAAATCCACCCGTCCTTCACCTTTGACTTCTACAATGCTGGAATCACCCAAAGTCACAGATCAACCTTTAAAAGCTTGGTAAGACACAAACAAGGACTTGTTAGTACACAAATGCACATTAGCCCCAATGTCTATAGTCCAATATATTGGTTCAAAAACAATAAGAACTTCAGGTTTTATAGATATGTACCCATCATTGAGGTTCAAGGATGCAATCAACATGTTGACCACAGTCTCCTCAGTTGCAGATGCTACAACTTTCTTTGAAGGACAATCCTTGTTCTAGTGACCAACCTGTCTACAAGTCCAACAACGTGTGTTCTTCGGTTTATTCTGGATCTTGGCCTTAGGTTTAAGTGAATTCTTAGATTTCTTATCCTTGTTCTTAGCAGTAGTTAAATTGAAAGTAACATTAACATCAGTGGATACTTTGATAGTCTTCTCTTTAAGATGCTCTTCCTGAATATTGATGTCCATCATGAGATCGTTCATTAACATGTCTCATTTGTGATGCTTAAGAGTCATGCCAAATGACTCCTAAGATTTTTGGAATTTCTCAATGATTGACATCACAACAAAATTTTCAAAAAGTACCAAGCTCGCATCAGTGAGCTCTTGCACCAAGAGTTGGAAATTGTGTGTTTGATCAGAAACAGATTGGAAATTGTGTGTTTGATCAGAAACACATTTACCCTCAGAGATATGAAACTTTAGAAATTTTGAGACAATATTTTTCTGTTCCTTGATAATCGGTATTGTATTTCTTTTCTAATGCCTTTCATAGAGCCTTATATGCAGTAACAAGCGACTTTGAGTATGAGTCATATAGTTTGTTGTTTAATGTAAGCAGAATCAACCCTCGATACATCTTATCTTTATTCCAGGTTGTAAAAAATTAGCATTATCGGGGATAGTTTCATCAACTTTGGGTTCATCTTCTTCTAGATATTGATCATACCCTACCATGTTAAGCCAGATTTGCATCATACTTTACCAACGAGCAAAATTAGTTCCATTAAACTTTTTAGGCATACTAGACGTATCAATTTTTATGCCAGAATCTTGAGCAAGCATAGTTAACTAATGACATATATTGATTTTTTTAAGACCGTTGTTAATTTTAATTTACGACGTTACATGCAACAACGATAGGTGAAATTATGTTAACAGCTCACACCGATCCAGATAAGAAAACATAGAACAAACCAATGCAGGAGAACAAAAACAAAAGTTAGGAACACAAATCGGATCGTTCGTTGAGAAACGAGCGTGATATACTTAAAGAAATCAATGTCTTGCAACCGTTTTGGATAGGCATTGTTCTCCTAGTAGACCCGATCATGAATTTAGAGAAGAGATCATCTCACTCATTTTTCCAACGAACGATGCAGACAAAGACGACTTGCACCATCAGTGCAACCCGGCGATCGCAGGAACCACTGCCTGACATATCACGTCTCGGAAGGGAGAGGATGGAAGAACTAGCCACGCATAGGATAGAATCTCCACATAGCACCACGGAAGCGATGGCAACCGAAGACTCTGACTTTAGGATTTGCGAAACACAAACTCGAACATTGACAATTGTATGTTCGAAAGATGTGTTGAACTGTAACACCCCTCCAAGCACATACATGACAGCGGAAGCAAACCCTTTGTTGTCCATAACATGGGTCACTTGGCTCGGAGGAACATTACAAAACATGATATACGATAACAACAAGATAAATGAAACACCTTACATTTGATGGAAATCTTGATTCATACATTGTTCTTTGAAAGAGAAAACTAATAGCATAAACTAATCTCATCCTTGAACTAACACCTACTACATGAAAGGTAGAACAAATCTATGGCATAATTCTTCTTTGAAAACTTTATACTTTATCTTCTAAGGTGTAGATGACACCCCACCAAGATAAGTCCTGGAAAGCTCTACTTGGAAGCACTAATTATAATTTTCTTTGCTCCTTGATCTAGGGACATCTCGCCCCACGACCATGCGAAAACAAAGACACACATCAGTAAGCGGCACTATACATTTTATAAGAACTGAAAATAAACATGTATACTTTACTTGAAAGAAAACCTTGACATGAATTTGACTTAAGCATTCTTGATTACATGATTCTTATAACATGAAGAATTGAACAGTAATATATGCCCCTCTCTATGATGCCCACTTAAGAGCACATGATTGCTAGGAAAGCCCATAATGCTAGAAAAGCACATAACGACACGAATGCCCATGATTTGTCTATAAAAGCCCATAATTGGCACAAATGACCATAATGACCATAAAGGTCCATGATTCGAGAAGCATATAAAAACTAATTCAATTCCAATTAACTTGATCATTAACATGACCTTAGCATTAGCATGATCCTTGAACTTAACATGATGAGATTTCTCCCTCTTGAAACATGAACTTTAAAATCCATTAATCGTTGATCATTAATCATAATCTCTAATCTTAATGAACATGATAAACATAAGACATGTGATATAAAAAACATCAAGCAATTTATACGATGAACGTGATTTGAGCATTGAACTTGAATTTGAAAGCCTAATCCATAAATCATACATAACACCCAATTCAACCAATGTAAATATGTATAGTGGCATGACCCACTTACCTGGAGCAAAGTAAATCCTAAGTTAGTCCGCTGTCCTCAAGTCACTCCTAGGTTCCTGAAATTAACATGGTTTATATTAATTGTCATCTTCATTAACATCTTGCACCCTAATCCCTTCACCCTAACACCATAAACCAAACTAGATTTCTTGTTTAGATTGAGCATAACTCACTTCAAAACTATGATAGAAATCTTAATGTTGAATATACATCTAAAACCATGTGATATAGTATCCAGATAACCATATAAAGCAAGATCATCTTATATACTAATATATAAATACATCATATATTTAGACAAATCATATAACATAATTGTATATACTAATCTCAATGAGTTTAGTTATGTCACCACAAGAAAATACGATTAAAGTCATATACAAGAACAAATAGCATATATATTATTTATTGTCTCAAATAGTTATATATTATCATACATAATGTCCACTTACATTATAAATCACATTATATATATATATATATATATATATATATATATATATATATATATATATATATATATATATATATACATGAAACTATATCAAGACTTTGGGAATAATAAGAAAATTGTATAACATGGGGTGGGCAAAAATGTCATATCAATTAATCATCAAATAATGGGTAATATACCCAAAATACCCTTATTAGGGTTTACATCAAAACGTAGGTAAATGATCAAATATGAAAGATCATACCTTGTAATAATGTTTAGCATATCGAAATACATATTCTGTAATATACTCATAATTTCTAAACTCGTTTGCTATTTTTAATGCCCAAAACATTGAAATTTCATAACTTCTATTAATCGAATTATAATAAATACCATACATCAAAAACCCCCTCCTAACTAATTTTTATAAAATAATAGACATTATAAGCTTTTTATAGACATCTTTATTGCTCAAATCTGAGTTCTCTGTCTCAAGATATGATTAAGAAAAATTACCTTATCTTAAACTCATTTGAGACGTTGGTTTTAGATCATGGATTAAGCCTGTGAGCCTTCCCTTCTTCCGGTCTCCTTTAGACTGAAACTTGGTTGTGGCTCATTTATCTGACCGGCCCATCAAGCTTTTGATGCGCCTGTCCCATACACACGCAGTGAAGGGGACGCCGCTCCCCTGTTCTGCGTCCGACAACATGCGCCGCCGCCTAGCGCTTCTCCGGTGAGGTGAAACTCTCGACCCATGCTACGAATAGGCACAAAAATCGCCGCCCCCTCTTCCTTTCTGTTCAGCATGGGCGGTCGCCTGCCCAACCTGCAAGACATGACATCTCTGTCTATCTCGTCTCGCCGGCGGTGGTAGTATGCGAGAGACGAACTCCTTTCACTATATTTTGTGATGCCCTAACACCGTGCTAGTTACACCCTTCTCGATCTTTCCGATTATGAAACTTGTGGCATTGTCCTCGTGATAGCTTATTATTCCAAGCGTACTAGTATTTTATATCTTCGTATCCTTAGATTCTAGATTCTTCCGTCCCTTTTTATGGATGTGCGAATTTGTGCCGTGAACGAAGCAGGAATTACGAGCTAGAGAAAAGAGGACTCCCGGTTTGCCTCCCCCAGGATTTGCTGTTATGTTTTTGTTAAGAAACATGCTATACCTTGTTTAAGATGCTGACAAGTGTTAAAGTGAGTAAAATCCGAACCCTACCATTCAATGGGCAGAGACACGTGTAAATGAATCACAAAATGAGCAGCCTACTCCTAATCCGTAACAGCAGATCCGAACTCGGTTTGCCTAACATTCGGAATGATATATTATAATGCACCAAGGATATTTAATGCTTCTAATCCGGTTGGAAAGGAACTTCCGTACGTGCCTCTAGTTTTTCATGGGTGGACCACGAATATTGCTTGCACATTAATCTATTCTTCTTTCTGATCGTACGCTTTCGTATAGAATTGCCGACCCATTAGCCAATTGGACGAATACTTTCCTGTTCAAATTACATTTTTCTTAAATTTGCATAGATCACATCATTAACTCAGTTGATCTTGGATTTTGTTTTTCGTTGTTTCATCTTATCTTTCTCTGTATAAAGATAGTTTTTTTTTAAAACTAATCCACTCTTTTTTTTACAATATCCTCAACCTACCTTAATTTCAATGAAATTATATATGGACAAAAATCCTCAAATGTATATTAGAATATTATAAGACTTCAAGATTGATCAATCTGCGTACAAGTACATTATCATTTTTTTCCCTACTTATTTCCAAAACTCACTGAACTTGAGTAGAAATCTCCTATCAACTTATATACAAGTCCAACATTTCATGGGACCCATTCTAGCATCATAAGATGGTAAACTTACATATTCACACTTTATTATATACTAAAAGTGAAACATACTCAAATTGGGCCCAACGCTGTCGCTCTACGAACCATATATCTCCCTTTCAACCTATCCAGATTTCATCATTATCATTATGATCCTTTTAGTTAGGTTTATAAATATTGGGTGTGACATTAACCCTAATGACCAGAGGCATATTTATAGCCTTACACGCCCCATAATGTTATTCCCTTTAACGCAATTACTCGACCACTTTTGTACATATTGCAGAAAAATCCGTGCGAAAACACTTTCCTCTTAGGATTAATAAATACAGTTAAAAAATAATTAATTAAATAAATAATTTATTACGTAGTTGTGTCATAGTGTAAAAAGAAGACGAAAGATGAAGACATTCTCTACAATCCACAAACCTAAGCCCGAGCCCGACTCATGCCCAGCCCGGCCAGGTGAGGCGAGGCGTGACGTGATGCACACACGTGTTGTGGTCACCATACCCACCAAGGAGGTGAGCATACCCTCTCCTAGACCTTTGGACACTAGTGTCACATGTGATCCTACATATAAAGACCACAAAGTTCTAAGAGTGAGCAATGTGAGACAAAACACTTCTCCATTCGCGCTAGACACAAAACTACATTTCATTATGTGTACTAGCTGCATTACATTGGGCTTAATCCATGCTATATACATAGATGTAGCAACCATATATCTAACAATTATCGTGTTGCCGAACGGAGTTATGTTTCCCTTGACAAACGGCGACGATCGCTCGGGCAGCGATAAACAACTAACGACAATGGGTCGATCGCTACCAATTGCGTTGCCAAATATATGGTTGTCCACCGCTTTCATTTAACATTATGGCTCCGTTTGGCAACGAGGTTGTTTTAACTACGGTCATGCATCCAAAATGAGCGACCACGTAAAATTTCCGGTGAATAATATCGTTGAGTAATCGTAGATAAGTGCGAAATGTAGCAACATGATGTTTCAGACTCCTATTTTGACACATGCGGTTGACTTTTGATCTTCTGCCCTCACCGTATCCGAATTAATAGCTTTACCAAACAATGCCTATGTTTTGTCACTGGAGCTATCGGTAAACTCTAACAGCCGCCAGGCGTCCACTGATCGTAGCAGCCCTCTCTGTCCGTGGTTAACTGGTTCGTAGACGCTGCCAACACAAATCGCTTCTCGGAACAGCGCCTAAACCCTATACCCATTTGCATCGCCGAACGTTGCTTTTCTCTTCTGATATTTCCCGAACGCTGCAGCCTGCAGACGCCGGCACCGGCTTATAGGCAGTAGTGTGCTGCAACCCCTCCCATCTCCCCTCTTTCCCGTAATAGCCGTTCCGCCACCGCCCACCGGCTGCTAATCCCCAACGGCGGCGGCTCCTGCAAGTCCCGCGGCGGCGGCACCTACAAGTTCCGGCGGCGGCTTCCTCTCTGTCAGGTCAGTTCTTTTCTCCTTCCACTCCGCCTCTCACCTGCAGCTCCTTTGTTGCTTCTTCCGCCGCCCAGCCTCCAACCCGCCATATACTCTCCTCCATCCTTCTCGTATTTAACCCCAATGTATTTGTTGCTTCCTCCTACCTCGTCTGTCTACGTCTTGTCCTTCTTCCTCACCCCCCACGTGCTGTTTGTCGTTGAAGTCCCTGCCGCTGGCGTCTCCTCCATCCATGCCTCCAACTCCCGCCTGGAGATGCTCGCGACATAGGCTATGGATTGGCGGTCCTCGTGGCCGCTTAACGGCGCCTGTAGTAGACGTGGGCGAAGTCCTTGGAGGAACCTTCTCCTTCAGCAACATTTGGACGGGGTGACCCAGTTCATCCTTCCCTCGCCCTCCGAGCAGTGGCTGGACTGCTCCTCAGCCCAGCTCCGGCGAAGACGCTCCCGAGGTGCAGAGTTGCCTCCTGCAACTGCTCGTCGAACCTGCTACACCTACGATATGCTATACCTTCCTTGTGCTCTCCTTATCCTTCCTATGTTCCCCTCTTTCTTCCTCAGCCTATATGCTCCTAATCCAATGAATGCCCTGCTCCAACCACACACCTACGCACAGACGGATACCCATACATCCGTACCTTTCTCATTTCCCCGTTCCTTTCTGTTTTTTTTTTTTTCGTTTTCTGTCGTTCTATAAATAACTCATATTTAAAGTTCTGCCCCTTCCTACTCTTTCTTTGTCTTCAACTTCACAGATATCTCAAACTTACTTTGCATTCTCCAGGTTGATGGATTTCTTCAATATCACCAAACACCAACCATCAATTAGAATCAGCTACGACCTTTACTCTGTTTTCAGATTGCATCAATGAACTAAAAAATGCGTTATCTAGTGCCTATTAGATTGAAATTCACTGTCGCAAAATGTGTTATATATGGTGTATGTATGCATGTATGTGTAGCATATTCATTCCGGAATAGTTGACCGAATTTTCACCCAGTTTGTCTATGTTTTCCCAAATTTTCACTATTTTTTCCGGCCAGCTGAAAGTTGCCTAAATATCAATGGCGGGGAATGAGCAGATGAACAACTCCAAGAAGAGGAAGCCATCTCATGCCCCAAAAGGCGCAGATAAACAGAATTTGAAAAAGTTGAAGCATCCTCATGCCAAGTCATTCATCTCGAAGTCTGCCTCTAGGACAAATGGCTCCAGCGAGAAGGCGTCAGGGTTCCCGAAAAAGAGGGAAATGCAGCCAAAGGCAGATAAAAGCAGCACCATGTCGAAAAGGGAGCTTCGTCTGGCTGCCAAGGTTTGCCCACCCTCTAATCTGGTTGCGCTGATAGTCTCCTTTTTCGGTTTTACAAAGTAAAATTAATTGTGACCTATAGTGAAAAGAAACATTACCAAACTGTTTATGATTGTCACTATGTGAATAATATGGCAGGCAAAGACCCTGGAAAGGAAGAAAAAAAGAAAGCCACACTTCACACTTGAACAGGTGACTTGCTTAATATTCTACTTATTTCCCCTATGATTATGTTTGTTAAGTAGTCAACATCATCGGGCATCCCATATTTGATATTTTCCTAGCATAACATTCTCTTGGAAAGGAATGAGGAGGCTAAAGAGAATGAGGCAGGAGTTCCGGAAGTGAGAATGACGGTTTTAGTTCTCTTAGGAGCTTTTCCATCCATCATGGCAAGAAACCTGGCTGTAGAAATGCAAGCATTAAGCCGACTAGTGTATTTCTCTCATGGTTGTATTGGCGGCCAGGCGTTCCAGGGGGACGCCATATAGAAATAAAAAAGCTACATGTATTATGTTTGTTGCCAAAACATGTATAATACTAATATGTAGAATTTAGGCTAAATTAAAACTAACAAGACCTAAACTAGAACTGATTGGCCCTAATTTGAACTAATTTGATCCAAATTTGATCAAATTTGACCTAATTTACCCTAATTTTTGTCTAAACCAGACCTAATTTTGTATACCATGACCTAATCAATCCCAATTTCCCAAAAAAAATTCATATATTCAAGTAAATGAGACAAAATTTGGCCAAACAAGATCTAGTCATCTAATTTCAAACAATTTCCCCCAAATCATACTTGTTTCCCCTAAATTAGACCTAAGTGCCCAATTTTGACATGATTTGGCCTAAATAAATCAAATTTTGTATATTATGATCCAATCAGACCTAATTTCCCCAAAATTTCCTTATATTGACCCAAAAAATAACCAAATTGGCCAAATTAGACCTAATCTCACCATATCAGACCATTCCCCAAAGCCAGACTTGTTTTCCCCAAATCAGACCTAATCTGCTCAAATTTGACATAATTTGGCCTAAAATCAAACCTAATTTGCATAACATGACCAAATCAAACCTAACTAACCCTAAATTTCCCTATGTTGATCTAAACGAGGACTTACATGACCCAATCAGACCTAATTCCCCCGAATCAGGAAATTTCCCCCCAAATCAGACCTAATTTACCCTAAATTGACCTTGTTTGGGAAAAATCAGACCCAATTTAACCATAAAATGACCCAATTTGATCAAATTCAGATCTAATTTATCCTAAATTAGCCTTGAATTGGCTTAATTTGGGCCTCAAAAGGCCTTAGGCGACAAGTTAGGTCAATTAGGGGGCTGGGCGCCCAGTTTGAGGTGGGCTGACTTAAGCCTAGGCGCCCAGGCGGGCGCCTGTACAACACAGATTTCTCTGGCAAGCCAAATTTAAATGAGAGCTAACAAGTTGCTCTAGGTGACCATGCGCCCTTACGAAGTGACATTCTCGGAAGCGTGGGCACAATTTTAGACATATACACTGGACATGGGGGACGACTATCTCAAAATATATAGGTATTAGACAAAATGATAGGACAAAAATATATTTTGGGCTTTGCTCATGGGGTAATATGGAGCTATCTGTAGAAGCCGTGTAAATTTTTTATAACTTCATTGAAAAATAGATGTAGAAAAGAAGTCGTCAATTTTCAACTCCATTCTAAACCTCTAACTCATTACTCTTGTGATTTGTCCTACTATTCTCCAGCTAATATGAATATCTAACCATTTACTACAGTTAAAAAAACCACTGAATGAAATTGCGATAGAACTTATGGTCCAAGCATCAAATGATAGATGCAAGAGTTTTCACACGGAAATGTTTTGTCATGGTAAGTGTCCAGTAGATTTTACCTTTTATATATGAGGTGAGTGACTATTATTTTACATTTTTGACTATAAATGTTAAACAGGGCCCTGCTATGCTTGTCCCTGATTGTAGTGTCATTGCCATGGGATTGTCTAGGGACATAGATTTGTTGAGTTATATAAGGTCTATTTGTAAATTTCGTCCCAGAAACTAGGACAATATCCAACCTACCGACTAAACCATGGCCCTAGGAAAACATTCCCTCCAAGAAGGTACAAACCATCTTGAAAATAACTAGTCCGACTCTTAAAAGTTCCTAGTTCAACTCCTCCTGCCCACCCGATGCTAGCTTGCTATAGTTGTAAGGACGCTTCTCCCATAATCTTGGACTGTCACAGGGGGTTTCAGGCTAGTGTCAACAGATGTTGGTTTGGTATTTGTCTGGTCAAACATCACGAATAATCCTCCAATGGGGAATGTATGCCTCTCCTATGTCAAGCCAACTAACTTAGTTGTGCTGCTCCATCATTGACGTGTCACCAATGAATTAGAGCTTTTGTTGCTGCTGCTAAAGGATGTATCCAGGAGTACAGGAGGCTCCACCATCATCTCTTTAGGGTATACCTCATTTGCATTTTATCCTGACTTACCCCTTCAAGGCACCTTGTGAACGTCCTCCAATGCAGAGGAATGTGATTTCTATAGTGACGAAGCCTCTAAAAGTAATGCATGATTCTTACAACTAGTACCACAACAACATCCAAGTCTTAGTGACTTGATCCCAATACCCAAAGAATGGTTAGACCCTTCCATACTATCTAACATGCACTTCTAAAGGACTATAGATGTCCCTCTACCATCCAGCGAACCAAGGGAGAAGCTTTCTTTGGCCAGTGTAATAAGGTGTGTGAAGCGTCCTTCAATGCGAAGGTCCATATGCTAGAAGGGCACTATAACTATGAGATCATAAACAACATGGCTACTGTAATTGCTTTCTATGCACTCGCCTTACATTTTGCATGCCTAAACCATTTCAGACGAGCTTTGACTTTCCACTCATTTTGTATATGGTTCTTTCGAATTTGGTTCTTTCATCTCTTCCCATGTTGATCTTAGCGTTCTCATTTCAATAGTTCCTTTAACACGTCGCTTTAGAAGTTATTTCTTTATGCCCAGCATTTAATACTATGAAACATGTGTTATGACAAATACTCTTAGATAAAATTATGTCTTTGTATGGGATTAGAAATTCATAATCTCAAATTACTGCAGTTGCTTTCATTTACGTCACCCACCCGATATTGAATATGTGATTGAATTCTCCTGATCTTCACCTTCCACATGAACAATGGAATATGGTAATGAAACTTTTCTCATTTGGGATTTCAAATGCACCCAAACCTGTCTCCGCCTGCTATGTTCTTATCTGTGAATGTGATCGACTAACTTCAGAACTCAAGAAGCATGGCTTTCTTTTCATTTAGGAGGTCAGTTAGGACTTGTGTACGGGAAATTATGATAGATGTTTTGTGGTAGTTACTTTCGCATATTATATTCATAGACATTCCACCTTTTACCTTTCTTTAAAGATATTTTTCCTGTTCCCAATCTATCTTCGTCATTGTAGGTTGATCTATGATTGGTCCTTATATCTGTTGGGTAGTATCCTGAATAACATTTCTTCTGAATAACAAGTTTCTTTGATGGAAGTCTAGGTTGAATCTAGGTTAATGTTAATATGGGATGCCTGAAAACCAAAGATAATCATAATCGAAATCTGTGATGATATGTTTAGTAGGATAGCCTACGCATCCCCATCTTCAGGCTTAATGTTCCCCATCGGAGCACGGTTAAGGACCTAAGGCTTGCTTATAGTTACTTTTTGTGAATTTTGGAGTTCTATTTAATTTTGACGGACTTAGTTGCAAATTTTACACGTAGATATTATTTAGATTTGTTTACTTGTTTTACAATTTTGTGTAATTGCCTAGCGTGATTAGGGTATTGGGTCATTAGTTATAACTTATAATACACAACTCTGGGGGCTATTATCAGAAACAGAGTTGAATTCTTTTGGCTAATGAGAAATAGATTATTGTTACCTAGGAACTTGGTTCCTCATTAGATAGTAACCAAAAGAAATCTAAGATATTCATCATGAAATTAGTGAAAATTTGCAATACTATCTTTCAGAATTGTGATAACCAGAATTTGATTTTGGCAATTCAACTTAATTAATCTAGGAACTTGCTTTGTTGTGGGAAAAGATGAGGCGTCGTAACATCGCCAAAGAAGACAGATCCAGGTACATTCCACTATTGTTAACATATTTGTTTTAAGTTATTTCCGATTATTTTTTCCCTAAAATTTATTCAGGCTGGTAACTGATGCAATACAAAAGATGCGTGGAAAAATTCCTGAAATTGCTACCTCCCATGTTTCATCGCGTGTTCTTCAGGTCCTCTTTGCATAGCTCATTTTTTCCATTGCTATTTGGCATCTTAGTTTGACTTAGCTTTTGCTATCTAACATCTGGCAGACGTGTATAAACTATTGCACCCAAGAAGAAAAAGAAATAGTATTTGAGGAGCTCCGTCCTCACCTTCTAAATCTTTCTACTAATGCTTATGCTGTTCACCTCGTGAAAAAGATGCTCGATAATGGTAGGAAGGAGTTCTCAACAGTTTTTACTAAAATAAAAGTAGTTTTGTTTACTTTTTCTTTTTGCAGCTAGCAAGAAGCAACTAGAATGGTTTTTTTCTTCTCTCCATGGGCACGTCGCATTTCTTCTACGCCATATGGTCGGATCAGTCGGTAGGTCTCAGTTAGAGCGATATGGATTATGCTGTCTTAACTGCAATATTATGGTCATAAATTTTTGGTGTCAAGGAGTCCAAGCGACTCGCCATGGTTGCCTCAGCTACTTTCCCCTTGTTGAGGGCACCTTGGGTGCCTTGGTGACTCTCTCTCTTAATTTTTTAGTGACACCGAATACTAATATTACTGCAATATTCCTGCAATATTGGGATGAATAAGCTAGGTGAGTGCAGATTGTATTTTTGGGATGCATGTCTTTCAAATTTGGATAGTTGCTACAAAAGGTGGTACCGAAAGATGGCCCCAAGTGTTTGAAGTGTTCGGAGGGTTGAACTGAAAATGGGGAAGAGTTAGACCAACACGATTTGAAACTGAGCTTTTCTGATACAAACAGATGGTGGATATTCGTCAAGGGAAAAAAGCTAGAATATTGAGAGAGTTCACGCTCTCTTCAACTCATATATATTTGGCATCCTATAACTTGGATTTGTGTAACACGAACAAGTCTGAACATGTCTTATTAAGGTTCACGTCAAAACAGAGAAGGGTCGACCCAAGGGATAGGTAAAGAAAAAATTGGGACGTATATGGCATGCAAGCAAGATCCTCACTGATAAAAGTTTTGGTATTATGTTGCGGAATATTCAACAAGTCCTAAATTCCTGGCGTGCAAGTGGGATCCTTACTGATAAATGCAGTTTTCGTAGTGTGTTGCCAAAAATGCAGCAAATCCTAAATTTCTACTGCCTAAAAGTCTACATGAAACCTTGTAGCTGACTATACTCTAGGCTTAAGACAATTCCTTTACCTTGATCATAGATTTTGATAAATAAAGAGTTTTTCTATTCTACTTTATAAACCAATGTCAAAACAGCACATTATAGTTTCCTATCCGCCTCTGTGAATTCATGGAAGAAAATATATAGAGATGTACCCACTATACTATAATTCCTGTTTTTTTTTGTATTTTCAATGTCTGTATAATATAGCGGGAATTGTATGTGCAAAACGTTGAAATTTTGAAACCAACTCAGTAGAACTTTTCTAGACTGATTTTCTGAACCTTGGTATATATTCTCCACCTTTTCAAGAAGCTATTTGTTTTCATACTTCTGTTCCTGTTATGAATAAGTAAACTAAATTCTCATCCTATCTATGTGATGATTAGAGAACTTTGTTCTTCTTTCTTGACTTGAATTTGGAAGATTCCAGTGAGTTATAAGTAAACATCAATGGGAATGGCACCCAGAAGTTGCATAAGTGGGCTATGATTTTGAAAGCTGTGGAGATAACATGCTTTCCCTTCACCCACATGGTATCTCACCCACATGGTATACATTCCAAAAGAGAAACCTTGGGCCGAGAAGGGATAAGTGATCAATGTAGTATCTCTAAAATATTGTGGATCTCAGGGGTTACTATATACTGGATCAATTAGGTTAAAGTATTGTGGATCTCAGGGGTTACTATATACTGGATCAATTAGGTTATGTATCTTGGGAAATGTTCTGTGGTCTATTGTTGAAATGTCTGGTGACGATTGTGGTCTGACATAGCATAGTATATCATATTTTACTTGGCAGGCTTCAACTTTGCTTTAAACACAGTGCCCAATGCTTGCCTCGTCTCTGTATTATTTTTCATTAATCCAATGATTCCAATCACTGTTTGTGTTTTTTTCCCTCTTCTTCCTTGTTTATTATTAATAGATCTCCTTAGTCGCACAACTTAGTTTACTGGAAAGCTAGCTTGCTTATGTTGCTTATGTACATCTTGTAGATAATCTTCTTTATCTGACTTAAGGAGCCCTTTGAAACTGTAAAACTGACATGATTAATGTCACAAGCCTTATCCTCTATGATTTGAATAAGATACTTGGTGCTTTTTGTTTGTCAAATGTATTTTGCTCATCCAGATATATATAGTATACACTTTAGAATAGTTCAGCATCCATTTTCTATTAAGATATGAATCTAGCTTGGTTTTCCAATTCCAATGACTCTTCTTAGTTTCTCGATATTAAGCTACACGCATAACATGCCGAATATTGCTTTTTGATATGTCTAAAATAAGTTTTTTCTTGTGCTCAGTTGTTGAACATTCATTTCTGTTGGGAAATGCATCACAGAAGCGTCGCCTTCTGCTGGAATTGTATTCTACAGAGCTGCAGCTATTTAAGGACCTGACACTAAGCAGTGAAGGCCGGTATGAGCTTTCAGTGACAACATAATTTGTATTGTTTTACTCCCATACATTTTATAAAACTAAACTTGTAATCATCAATTGCTATTGGCGGATGGTCTCGGGAACCAACCATACATTTGGATGCCAATCATTCAGTGCTTACGCCTTAAGTCCAATATATGACATGTTCAAATAGAAACTGTTTTAAGTGGAGTAACAAATTTTGATACTAGAAAGATGAATAAATGAGTATTATTAAGAAGTCTCTGTTGTTGATCTTGAAGTTTAGGTCTTGTGGTTTAGATTTGGTGTGTCCCATATTAGAGCAATGCTTCTCAAGCTTTACCATGTTTATTATGATGTTAATTTAGAAATTTGTTGCTCTTGTGTACACTCAAATGTTGAAATTTTGATTTGTTTTGCTTTGTATTTCATGTGGTGCGCTTTAAAAGTCTTTTCGAACTCAATGATGAACTTTCTCATCTATTCTTCACGCCTCTGAAAACTGAAAGCACCATGGTTGGGTATGAGTCTCGAGATGATGATTGTGATGGGCGTTGAAGTGCTATGAGACACCTACACGGACATAACACGAGACATCAATTTTTTTAATATGATTGGGTGCTTAATCAGCATAGGTATAAGCGGGAGTATATGTGGCCGACAAAGATTATTTTTTGAAACAACACTTTGCAAAAGTGCAGTAGAATCAAATGGATTTAAGATCGGTCGAAGCAAAATAGAGTTGATGTACCAAATGTGACAAGTTCAGTTACTTGGGTTCTATTATTTAATTGGATGGTGGTGTCTAAGATGATATTTGCCACAAGATCACATCAGGATGACTGAAATGGAGGAATGAAACTGGAGAGTATGTGATTGGAAGATCCCTCTTAGATTAAAAAGTAAGTGAATAGCTATACAACCATGCTATATGAGAGCAAATGTTCGGCGACGAAGAAATAAGGCCTCGACAAATGAATGTGGTCGAAATGCATATGCAGAGTCGGATCTGTCGGAAGACAAAAAGATCGCTTGAGAAATGACTATAACATGAACAGAGTGGGGGTAGCGAGCACTGAGGACAAATTGCTTGAGGCCGTCATGGTATAGACATGTGCAACCAAGGAATGAGATATCGTCGATACGGGCGATATTTCGACCAAGATACCGATACCGACACCATCGGATATGGAAACATACACACGTACCGATAGGCTCGCAACTATCGGTATGTCGACCGGTATACCGCTAATATCGCCATGTTTCGATGGTTTCAGTGCAGAATGCACTACTCACTTCCATGTACCATTTAAAACCGGCAGTATACCGATGGGTATACCATCTTTTGCGAGAATGACGGCTGTTACTTCATGGGAGGATAAAAGAAGGTGCATTTGGGTGATTTTTAGCAGCTAGAGCTCAAATCAACCCAAATCAAGGTAAGCTTACTAATCTCTTCCATTTTATACCATTTGCAACATGTTCATCTCTTTTTCCTACTTTTTTCTTCCACTTTCACCTAAAAAACAATTTTCTACCGCCAAAACCTACTATTTTCCAATTTTAATGTGTTTGGTGCTAATTATACATACATCTTTAAGTATATTATGTAGATCTACAATATTATCACTAGATCTACCAAAATACAACACTATTAATTACTATTACCATGCAATTTATCTAACCACTAGTACTATTACAATAAGTAATGTTATAATTAGTTACTTGTTGACGTTCTAATAAAGAGTAACGTGAACATATATAAAAGAAAGTATACTATATATTTTTGTTTTTTAAAAGTACTAAAAATTGGCGACTTATCTAATTTTCTATATATTTGTGTATTAATGTTGTATAAGTTAAAGTTATTATTTGGTAAGCTTTCAAAAGTGTTTTTAATCATTGAACAACACCTCTTTATTGTTTTATAGACTTTATTTTAGAACCTCAATTTAAATGAAACTCTAAAATATATCGTGTTTGATTACATAATCAAAATGAGTATTATATACTTATATAGTGTTGTACATGGCGTGTATGAGCCACATATAACTTCATACAACCAACCTTACATAATGTACATGTCATGGGAGCAATATGTCAACCATATCAACTCAATACTGTATGGAGAATGAGTCTGTAACTCGACATACAACTGATATGAGTTAGTAAGTTACTATGCTATTCATGTGTTGTATATTGGATATAATTGCATAAGTGTGTGTATTTATTTTCATGGGAAGAGTTTATGAAGAGAGATTTTGAATCTCTACATCTCGACCAGAATATGACTCATGATAGAGCTGAATGGAAATGAAGGATCCATGTAACCTACCCCAACATAGTTGGGACTGAGGCCTACATGATGATAATGATGATGTGCTAGTAAAATTCCAAATCTTATTTCCGACATTTTGTCATCGAAATTGTTCATCAAAATCAAAGCAATAATTGTACAAACCTGATCATATTTGCAATAGGTCATTACAAAATGAATGATACCGGTGTAGAAGGCATTGTTTTTTAGAAATAATTCTGCAAAATTGGGATAACCAACATTTGAAAAAAAATTGTACACAACTGTATATTTGGAATGAGAAAATTTGAGGTGAACAATATTCTAACCATCTGTTTATTTCCAATTAACTGATTGTTTAATTCTTATTCTTGACACGGTCTTTTTAATATTACTGAAAGTTTTTCATATGTTTTTCGGTCCGGGATTTGGATATTTGTTACCTATTTTATAAAAGCTGTATTGTCAATGCTCCGTAACATACACTATTAACTATATATCTATATAATTAGTATTACTAGTTTATTTTAGAAATCATAATTAGTCTCAATCCAAATAAGAAATCTCTTCACAAACTTTTCACTATTTTTGAAATTTTACTATCCAACTAACTAAACTTTTTACTCTTAAGCTTTCTATAATACACATATCAACAAGTAATAAACAAAAATCACAAAAAATAGTTAACTTCTACTGTACTAGTGGATAGCTCTTTAGCTCAAACATCTATTACTGGTAGATCTGGAGATTGAAGTTCAGATCTACAAATTTGAATTGATATTTAACTTATGATCATCTATCTTTGGGACCTAATCCACTTGATCTTGCTAATCGTACTATCAAATTCTGAGATTTGTGGAGTAAATTATGGTTTTCACTTGGAAACTACTAGATTAGTTCGAATATTATATATCCTTCTTTCATTTTAGTTAGTGTTTAATGTCTAAAATGGGTTGCCCACATGAGGAGGCTGGGATGAATAAAAGCATTTTCCTATTTCTCCAGAATAAAATCTCGCGTGTCTCTTAAGAGAAATGCATCTCTTAAGCATGTGTACTGTACCGTTTGAAGGTTCATGAACACATCTGATCCGAATTTCATATTCATGTTTGAGCAACCATTTTTAGCATCTACATGATAAAAATCATCCCTTTTTAGGTTACTTGATATTATTGCTAAGCTGGGTCTGCAGAAGGCAGCTGTGCTTCAGCACATGGCCAAAATTATTCAGCCCATCATGGAGAAAGGCATCGTAGATCATTCCATAATTCATACTCTTTTGGCGGAATATTTGACCATTGCTGACAAGGTAGTGGCATTCAAGTGTTGGTTTGATACCTGCTATTGTCAAGTGAAGTTGCATATTTTGACTTGATTTTTTTAAATTAAATTAACATGTGATGTATTTGTGTTCAAGTCATCTGTAATGGAGATAATTCAGCAGCTATCTAGTTCCCTTCTTCTTCGAATGATACACACAAAGGAGGGATCAAAAGTTGGAATCTTGTGCATAAATCACGGAACATCAAAGGTAATCTGTGTGTAATACTTATTATGTGAAAGTAATTATTGTTTGCCTTACCATGATAGTAGTGACTTCACACGTCAATGCTTAAATTAAAGGCCATACATGGCAGTAATTGTCAAGTGACACTAATACTAAATTTGACTGATAATAGGAAAGGAAGAAGATTGTGAAAAGCATGAAGGGACATATTGGAAAGATTGCATGTGATCAGCATAGTGGTTTGGTAAGTTAGTAAGATGGTTCATAAATTTGCATGTTGTTTTATTCGTAACTTTTGTTACTTAATTGTTCATTGAGTTGATGTAAAGCCTTCCTTTTGGACTTTCTTTATTTCATGTATTTTTTCCTTTGAACTTTTAAGTGCGCCAAGTGCTGCATGGACCAATCACTTTTAATAGCAAAATTTCATCTGCTGTATCCAGTTGCCTTTGTTCTTGATGTCTGTTCAATAATCTGTTTCCTTTTGCAATCTGATTCAAAGTTTTTTTGGAAATGTATGTATCTGAAATGTTGAGTCAAGCTTAGCTTAGTCCTTTTTTAGCAACAGTATTTTAGTGTTTGAAATGGGCCAATTGCATCTATGAGTTAAATTTTGACAATTTTGCCTCAAGCTCAGCTGAGAAAAGCTCAGTGCACCTACTTTTTCATAGACTTTAGTGCATCTGCACCATCATCAGTGATCCAGATGACCAAATTACATATTCGTGGACTGTCCATTTGTTGGTTGTAGTATCAGTACTTATCTCCTCCTACTGGAACTTAAAGAACCACCTTGTTGTGCTAATTATATCAGGTTTTGTATTGGTTTTGTAAGGCGATCCAAAGGTGGACTGCCATCATAATTGTTTCCAGAACATGCACTGATGCATTCTAAAGATTTTTCTCCCTGCACAAGCCTGGACTTATCTTTTCCGTCTATTTGTAGTTGACCCTTTTATCACGTTTCTCTTTGTAAGATTGCAGAGGAAGCTCTGACCGCTCTTGGTTGGGAGCAAGATTTTAATGGAATGTCAGCTCAGGGTGAGAGACATACCTGAGGTCTGGTTGTCCCATTTATTGATTTTTTACTTATTGGCTATCACTGGGTGTATACTATCAGGTACTACCACAAAGCTGAGGGTACTCTGGTATATGTTAGGGCTTCGTCTTGCAGCAAAATGATGCACTTTTGGATTGGTTCTTCATAGAAATTCTCCATCGCCTTCCCAAATTCCCTTAAAAGCTTTATTACCGTTGATGTGAATATGTACGTGTGATGTTTGCTAGTTATAGATGGATGTGGAGAACACATTGCATGCCAATTTTTAAAAGTCTATATGGAAGAACTACCTCTGGTTTGTTTCTGGGGGAAGAAAGTATATAGACTCTAAGGCCACATTCCGTATGCTGGATGGATTAGAATGGGATGTGGGTAATGATAGGACAGGAAGGTACACGTGGAGGCTAGGATGCTTGGTTTCCCATTCTACATTTGGTTGCAACAAAATATAGAACTAAATGACTGTGATTAAACAAATAGCTAAAAAATAAGCGTATAAAATGATATATTGTTTATTAAGTATGATTTTCTTTATCGCATTGCCGTGACGGAGATGAGGGTGATCCACCCACCAATGGAGAAAGGAAGGCTGCCAACTAGTTAGTTGCAGTAACCAATATGATTGGTTTCTACGTCTGGCTGGTAAGACACCACGAGAAGATGGTCTGTGAACTAAATTAGGAGTCGTCGACTGCCGCATATTGTTTATCTGCGTGGCCGGATGAGGAAGGAATTGGAGAAGGGTCGGAGATAGATTTTGATCGTGTCGGGATTCGGGAAGGGCCATGCTCACATGGAACAGGAAAGGCCGAAGTGATACCTTGGAGCTGGAGAGGATGGAGCAATGCTCACATAGAGCGGTAGAGGCGGCCTTGTCACAAAATCTGATAACGGAGCTGTTTTGGGCGTTGGAGCTAGCGTTTATACTGCACAAATACTTGCGGGGGGCTGCAGGCTGCGAGTTTGGGTGGGACATTTAGTGCTGTTCAACTGCCATCCCAATGTCGTTTCTTGTGCAAGCAAACACAGGAGTGTGATAATGAGTAGGATTTCAGTTTCATCCCTCTTAGAATCCTGCAAACCAAACACGGCCTAAAAGGCAATCGATGGACTTAACTAGAGTGGTAGACTATAGTTCGTTTAACATATTAAAAAAATCCTTATAACTTTTCTCCTCCAATATATTTGATGAAATATCTTTCTCGGATGAATATCTTCATGAATGTTGGTATATTCTTCTTCTTCGTGTGATTAAGCACAAGTGTTAGAAATCAACATCTATAGTCTTATAGTAATGATGGACTTAAGAAAACAAAGATAATTTCTCGAGACTTTAGGGTTCCCATATTAAATCTTCTTTGTATTGATCCTAAACTGACATGCTTGGTGCTAGAGTTGTTGTGACTCTAAATTCATGTCCTTGGATGATGACATTCCCTCAATGTCTTAAAACCTAAAGGGGAGGAAAACTAAAAAAAAGTGGAGAAAACTAGGCCCACACCTTGAAGATAGGTTGGTAACAAGTCAAATGCTTTGGTCCACCTAGACACTGCTTGGAGAAATCGAGACCATTTATCATGGAAAACATGTAAAGGATCTTCATGCATTGTTAAGCTTCTATGTACTCCTAAATATCGAAGGTAGAGAAGTTTAAATCATCGTCTTATACATTTATAAAAGTTCATAAAGGAGGTGCTCTCCTACTTTCTTAGGTGCCATTGCTAGTTGAACCGGTCGGTGAACAAGTTGCCTCACTGGTTCACTCATTGGTCTGACAACCTTGCACTAAAGGATGATAAGCGCATGGGAGGGTTGCATGATGGAGCAGGATGCCGACTTTGTGTTGACTTTGACAAGTGTAGAAGTGTAATTGTGTGAACTTTGAGTAAGTTGCGGGGTAAAACTTCGATGTAAAATGAGCTAAAAAGTAGTGATATGTGAGGGAGTTTGACATAAAACATCAAATTTATCTAAAAAAGTTATCCATGTATGTTCTTTGATACAAAGTGTCTTACTTTTTTATATGACCATCTGTATTTACATACAAGACAATAGATAAAAATGTCATATTTATATAAATGTGAGTTTTATTTCCAAAATTAAATTGGAAAAGGAGGCGAAATGGCGCTAAGTCTACACAAAATGTTGTATAACTAGTGGATGATCTAGTACAAAGATGGGTCTACTATTTAGCGACAAAAATCTTGAAAATAGTTGCCTCAAGGTCAAGAACAATTTCCTGGAAGTGTCTCTAACCGCTCAAGGTCAAGAACAATTTCCTGCCAAGTGTCTCTAAGCCTTCACTATGTGTGCTATGACAACTACAACAATCATGGAGGATTGATGCTGTTCCCATAAACAAACACAACCCTTTGTTTTCTTTCTTTTTTTGAGTGGATTGTTGGGATTGATGCTAGACCTAGGGTTTGGGATCAATGAATGGTGGAGGATATGTGGGGTTCGAACGAACCTAGAGTTTGACTATTTTTAGGGTGGGGTCCTTGGATCTAGACCCAAGGTTTATATCTCTGGTTCTAATAGCAACTGATGCAAAATTGATTTACAAAACTAAATTCGTCATATAGTTCAACTTTGCCAGAAAATATTCCTAGACATGGGTATATATAGATATATATAGATAACACACAGACAGACCTACCTGGCTTATTTCTTCTCCGGACCCTACTGAATTATGAAACAAAAAGTGATTAATTGAAACTTTCAAACAAGTCCCTAACTACTACTACTAATTTCTAGTATTAAAATAATCGTGAATAATTCTAGATGAAACCAAGACACTAATCAAAAGCGAACATTAATAAAAAATGACTCTTGACACAATCTAAACAAGAGCCCCCAATCATACTTGTCAAGCCGCTCGCCTAGGTGGCCGCCTAAGCGGCAAGGCGTCCCAGGGCTGTGCCTAGGCGATGACGCTTTATTTATAATGCTACAGTGACATAGTTTTGTGGGTCTGGTTGTATATTCACTTATTTTAATGTTTGATATGGCTACACCAATGTTCAAAATTAATAGTGTCCCTATGTTATGTGCCAAATATCACTTTTAATTGGATCTAATACTCTTTTTGGGGTTTGACTGGATCTAATACTCTTTTTTTTGTTTGACTGGATCTAATACTCTTAGTACACATTTGATTTTTCTTAGTTTGCACCTTCAATTAAGATTGTATTAAGTAGCTATGCTATGAAGGATAGTGATTACATTGCTTAATACTTGTAGCTATGTATCATCATCATCATCATCATCTAAGCCTCAATCCCAACTATGTTGGGGTCGGCTACATGGATCCTTCGTTTCCATTCAGCTCTATCATGGGCCATATTCTGATTGAGATGTAGAGATTCAAAATCTCTCTTTATAAGCTCATCCCATGTTAATTTAGGTCTTCCTCTTCTTCTATTTATAGTGTTTGGCTCAATAGCATTGCTTCGTATAGGCGCACTAGTAGGTCTGCGTTGCACATGTCCGTACCATCTGAGTCGGCCCTCAGATATATATTAATTTGTTGATCACTCTCTTACGTTCATTATAATAATTCTTTTTGTGTCCTTGACATTATTGTCAATGATAATGTATTAGAATTGTAATTGGTTATTTTTTCATACAATAAAATATATATATATGGGGAGATCGACCATAAATTTGTAGATAACTACATATATAACTATACAATGTGTGTATATGAGTGGGGAAAAACCATGACACATGTATATATACATAAAATATATACATAATTTTTTTTTTTTAAAGGTCGCTTAGGCGATGCCTAGGCGCGCATAGGCGCAAGGCGTCTAGCCCCAACGCCGTGTTGCCTTAACAAGTATGCCCCCAATACTAGCCAAGCTTGGGATAAGCAGGATAATATATCCTCCATCAACTACTTGCCCTGGATGACAATGTTGATATTAAAAAAATATGTTGCGGTAATTGGTCCCAAAATGGACTGCTACAAGAAGGAAACTGGTCATGAAAAATGAGAATAGATAGATAAAGAATGAAAAGATGCCTGATCATAGAATGAAAAGTGTAGATTAAACAAATAATTAGAAGGGAGCTTGTAAGGATCATTTTGGGTGGGAAAATCAAATATAGTGTTTGAGAGTTGACGGTTTTTCTGCTGGAAAAAAGTAGATAAATGAAGTAATGGATAGATGATACATAGATGATGAATGAAAACATTCCTTGTCATGGAATGAAAAGTGAAGATTAACCAAATAATGCAGAATTGAGATTGTGGATATCAGCAATGGGTGAAATATAAAATATAGTGTTGTGAGAGTTGACTAATTTGCTGCTGAAGAGAAAGGCAGAGAAAAGCATGTAGAGCTTGGGATGTTTTTGGGCTATACATAGAAATAGAGAACCAACATCAAATAGAGCAAGCAGTATTCGTGATGGAGTGCCTAAGAAAAGAATTGATTAAGAGAACCAACATCAAATAGAGCAAGCAGAATTCGGGAACGAGTGCCTAAGAAAAGAATTGATAAGTCTTGGACAGCCATGTTAAAATCCAACAAACGTGTTGCAGTTATTGGTTCGACTAATGGCCTGAGATGAATAGTAGCAATTGGAGGAAATATAAAAATATAGTGCTTTAAAAGATGACTGATTTGCTGCTGAAAAAAGTAGAGACGTATAGTGGGTAGTGTTCTGAGATGTGGTATGCGGTATGCGTTCGGTCAGGGCACCGCATAGAGTATATGCGGAATGCGGGAGCATAAGCGGGGCATATGCGTTTTTGGATTTTTTTTTATAAATTTGAAATTTATACACATTTTTTTAGAAAAATATAATTGTATTTATAAATTTTATAGATTCTGGTTGCACAAACTAATACCCAAGATATACCAACAAATCATCATATCATGGAAGAAGCAACACACATTTTTCCAATCACTAAGTGGAAAATAAACAAAATGACAATAGTGACAGTGGACACAAAATATTACGTGCCTAAAACATAGCAAGAGTAGCATCTAAATAGCTAATAGTCTCAATATACATCACTACATTCTAATGATATGAAATGAGCCTAACCATAATAGTCTTCATCATCTGGGGGAAAAGTAGGCTCCCCATCATCCGGAAGCTCATCTTCATTGATTGCAGGATCTGAAGTAGAAGGGCAAGTCCCTGCGGCACGTGATTGTGAACGAGTAACCCGAGGCTGCAATATAGCATCCACTCCTGCTGCCTCTGCTACATTGCCCCAAGTGAGATCATCTCCAGGAAAGACCTCATCATTTGTAGCGCTACTATCACCCTCTATGAACTCCATATCATGTTGGCTATCAACGGTGAGAAGGGAATCCTTATTCTCCTTTGCCCGTTGTGCTTGCAACTTGGCATTGAACCTAACATATACCAAGTTGTTTAGCTTCTTCACCTCAAGCTTGTTTCTCTTCTTGGTGTGAATCTGCCAATTCAAGATAGATATGTTTTAGATAGAAATCCTACATGTACATAAATAAACAAACTGTGTCATATTTTACCCCCTCAAAAGTACTCCAATTCCTCTCACAACCAGAAGCAAAAGAAGTCAAATTAAGGATTTTCATTGCCATTTCCTGCAAGTGTGGTGCATCTCCTCCATGCAAACGGCACCTATTGGTTGCAAGCAATTAATTACATTTAGTACTTAACCATGTGAAAAATAATTTGTGTTAAAAACATAAGAGTTTCATTTCTATTATACCTGGTCTATATTCATCATCATTGACCACATATTGCCTCAATGCCAATGCTGTACCAAATGTGACAGTCTTCATTATGTAGGCAACCAACTCTTTCCTTGTAATTAGGTTTTGAATCTCAATGTCAGGAAAGAAAACCTCAATGCATTTGATCAAGCCAATCATCAATAGAGGATTCTTTTCAATTTCAGATTGATCCTTGTATAAATAATAAGGATTGAGGTAGTAGTAGTAGGCAGCCACATGAAGAAAGCTATTCAATCTATCTTTGGATGTTAATGGCATTGATGAATAATGGCCTGTAAAGGACTTCAACCCTTCTGAAGATTGCCATGATATCTTTTTTGGCAGCTTCTACCCTACCATACACAAAGCCCATAGAAGGCTTTTTGTCACCATCAACAATCCTCAATACATGGACCAAAGGTGAGAACTTTCACAGCTAAAGAAACTTGGTTCCAAAAAGTTGGAGCTAACACTGTGGCTTGAGTTGTGTCACCTGCTTTTATCTTTGACCACCTGCTTTGGCTCCATTCATTAGAAGAAAACATCAACCTCAACTTGTCCTTCTTATCAAGAAGGCTAGATAGTGTGAGGTAAGTAGTAGCAAACCTGGTCACACCAGGTCTCAAAATCTCCCCCTTATTAGTACATTTGCGCATTAAGCTCAATGTCTTGGTGTGGGAATAGATGAATGTAACAAGTTGCCTTCCCTTCTGGATAGCAGTCTAGATTCTCTGCTCTTACCCACACTCCTCAAGAATAAGATCAATCACATGAGCAACACAAAAAGACCAAATAATGTGAGGGTATTTGGCCCCTAATAATCTCCCAACCAATACATTTTTGGAGGCATTGTCAGTAACAATTTGGAGGATATTCTCCGCTCCAACCTCTTGAATGCACCCATCAAGAAAGTTCATAACAAACTCTCCTGTGTGTGAATCAACTGAGACATCAATGGCTTTGAGAAAACATGAGCCTAACTCACAATTCAATAAAATATTAATTGAGCCCCTTCTTCTATGTGGTTGGAGATCTGCCGTAGTTTGATCAACCTCTATCTTCAACAAAGTCTCACTCACCTCATGATGTGTTGGGGGCTTGTAATTCTTGCCATATTACCCAACAACTTGGCACATAGCAAGGAAGGCATTGTTGCATATTGCATTGAAGGCTATGCCAGAGCGATAGAGCCATCTCCCAACTTATTGGTTCACTCTTTCTCTTTGCTTTTTGTCCATTGCCTCCTTTGTTCCCGCCTGGCACATCAACAAGTGTGAAGCATGAGAAGAGGAGCGGTCAAGTGCGGAGGAGCGGTCAAGTTCTTCTTCAATAGCAGGTTCTTTACCCATGGTGACATTAACTTCATCATGGATGGATGACACCCCTTTTGCCTTTTCAGCCTTTTTCTTTCTTATCTCTTCTAAATTCTGTCTGATCTCCTATTTTATATCATTATCAACAAGACGGCATGGGGCCACATTGCCCTTGACACGCGCTAGGTGTTGGTTCAATCGATTCAGTCCCCCTTTGATGTCTTTCTCACATAAACCACAAATAACTCAATTAGTGTTGAATCTGTCTTTCTAAAACCCGTACTTCCATGCCGGATCGGTGGAACCGATTGGAACGTAACGAGATTGAGGTGTGTCTTCAGACTGGGTATTTGTAAGGCCTGCAGCTGAACCACCACTCTCCATCTACCTTAAATAAAATTAAACAAAGCAAGATCTAATAGTAAGAAACTAGAAGAAACTGCCGACCATAACAATACGACACAGAACAGTAAAACAACATATTAGTACATGCATCTCATAGTCATAGTAACAAAAGTATCCGAATTTTACGAAAAATTGGCGATTTTTCATGAAGTTATAGGCTCTCGAATATTCATCACGATTAATACACCAGCTGCCGATTTTTCACGACTTTTCACGATTTATCCTGCTTTTTTGCGATTTATACGATTTTTCACGATTCTTTGACTTTTCACGATTTTTCTCTTATAAGTCATTTGCTTTTTTTTTACCAAACCATGTACAAAATTTTGGATACACACTAAACCTCCAACCCCCCACTCCTCTGGACAGTTCATGTTATTACTCAACTATTTTTTACTTTTTTCCTACCTTTTCACTCACTAAGATTGTATGTCTTGTGACCGTAATAGTTACATGCATCAGATATGTACATATATACATACATTTATCTATATATACAGTTATACACATACATACATACATACATACATACATACATACATACATACATACATACATACATATATATGTGTATATACTTGTAAAACCGACTTATTCTCGATTATTTCTGAATAGTTGACCGGACTTTGACTGAAATTTATCGATCTTTTCACGACTTTTCTCGATTTTTTTCTGAATTTCGTTTTTTCCGGCCAACCGAAAAGTTGCCGAATCCCAAACTTTTGTCACTATGCTCATAGTAGAATTAGAAGTGAAGAGTAAACCTACATGTATCCAATGAATATTACAGCAGGAGCAATCACATTAAGCAAACACACTATCGTAAATAGCCAAACACACTATCATAAAACAAACAGTTAACACTTAGCAGTAAAATCAAACGTGAACAACATAAAAAATGAAAACAAGATGTCAAACTTATATGAAGAAGTACAATTAATAATAAATAGAGAAGAGATTTAGGTGAAGAAGAGAATGGAATTTAGAAACAAGAAATGGATTACAACTAGTTGCAACTTGCAAAACGGGATTCAGAACCAGTGTTGCAATTTGATAAAAATGTTATTGGGGGGGATCAGTAGAGAGGGGGGTCAGTAAGGGAGAATGGAAAAGAAGAAGAATTGGGTTATAGGCAGAGAATGGGCATCAAATAGGAACTAAGGGAGATTTTTGTCCATTTTAGGGGAGGAAATCAGTAGAGACTAGAGGGGGTCAGTAAGGAGAAAATGGATGTTAAAGAGGGAAGTGGCAAAGGAAAACTGTTATAGGAGGAAGAGGAAATCAGTAAGGAACAAATTTAGTAGCCATACTGGGAATTGGCGTCAAAAGAGAAAGGGGGGAAGAAGAGAAATCAGGAAGTGAGGAGGAGGGTCAACAACAACAGTGGGTTACTAGTTTTTCTCTGTAGGCCGGCCTCAGGAAAGGGTGGGAGGAGGATGGCTAGCAGCAGTATTCCGCACGCCACTCCACAACTGCCGTCGTTACGGGAGAAGCACCCAACAACCGTCAAGGTAGCTGTGGCAGGAGGACGAGGAAGGGGAGGTGTCGTTGCCGCCCTCGTGAGAAGAAGCCGGTCGCTGTCACTGTCGTGAGAAGAAGCCGCCCTGTCTTCGTCCGCCGGTGAGGTTGCAGGAGCCGCAACCCTAGCCTTACACGAGACTAAGAGACTGGGTCATGGTAGTCGTGCGACTCGCGAGTGAGTGGGGGTCGGGGTGTTGGGTGACTCGGGTCTCTTTATCTGGCTTTGGCTTTTTTTTTAAAATTTACGCCACAATTTGAAATGCGGAGCATAATCGACCGCATAGATGGGCCGCACGCTGAATATTCAGTGCAAGCCCAAAATGAGCACCGCTGTTGTGAGAAGAAGCCGTCGTGAGAAGAAGCCGACGAGGTAGCAGTGGCAGGAGGACGAGGAGTGGGGGTCGGGGTGTTGGGCGACTCGGGTCTCTTTATCTGACTTTGCCTTTGTTTTTTTTAATTTACGCCGCAATTTGAAATGCGGAGCATAATCGGCCGCATGCCGCATATTCAGTGCAAGCCCAAAATGAGCACTGCCTACCTATATGCGCAGCGGATGAGGGACCGTTCCACTTATGCAGCCGCATTTGCGGCCGCATGAACCGTATTTCAGAACACTGATAGTGGGTGTTTTTTGCAGCCATGCTGTGATGTGAGAATACACAGGATAAGAGAACTGTATTTAAATATAACAAGCAGAATCTTGGATGGAGTGCCTGTGATATGAAAATACACTGGTCTTGGACGGCTATGTTGACATCCAAAATGTGTCGACAGTAATTGGTTTCTCAGTAATGGCCTAACACAATGAATATGGTTGCCCAAAAGGAAAATCGAAAGATATAGAATGAAAAAGTGCCTGTTCCTAGAATGAAAAGTGGAGTTGAAACAAATAATCCAGACAGGGACTCCGTACCTGGGAATATAGCGCCAATGTTTAAGGTGAAAAAAAGTTGTGAGCTGGGGTGACTGAAGATAAATTGCTGGGTTGGTGCGTTTGGAAGAGAGAAACAAGATAAAGCATACTGCTGAGAGTGGATTTGGACGCTGCAGAAAAAAAGAAGAGAATATCTCGCAACTAAAACATGTGCTGTTGTGTTGTTGCTGCTCTGTGGTTGGAATACATAGAAGAAAATATTGTTATTGAACGTAGCAACCAGAATGTGGGCTGTACTGCCTCAGATTAAATTTACTTGGACGAGGATGGTGAGACTGAAATGATGTGATGGACAAATCGTGCCCAACAGTGGGCTGCCATGAGGAAATGGATTACCAAAAAGTACAACTTACTTGACTTAAAAAGTTGTAGTAACATGCCACATTATATGCATATAATTTTTTTAACCATAATCCCTTGCTTTTCAACCAATTCAATTGAATTACCAAATTGGGTTTGATCTATTGACTGCAGCTGGAATTAGAAGAAACTAGAGGTAAGGTAGCAATATGACGAACTGATGATGTCACCACTTGAGAGAGGCATGGTGGCTATTTGCAGCAATGATTATGACATTTTTAAGGGCTTAAGTTGGCATGCACAGTCAGATTTGAAAGGTGCAATGGTGCAACAAAGACATGTCTGATCAAAGTGGCATGGCAAACACACAAAGGCCACATGTTGTTATGAATGCAATTGATGATGATTAAAATCACATCAGCAGGAGTGTTGGCCTCTGAAGAAGGGAGGAGAAACACAACAAAAGTAGTCAAATTTTGCGAAGGAGGGACTAACCGTTATAGGATTACAGTGAAGCCAATTGTTTTCCCTCCTTTGCTTGATGGGCACCTAGGCACATGGCCTTTTTTACTGTTAGCATATACATACGTGGGAGAGGGGGGGGGAGAAATCTTTCTCACTTAATCCCATATATATATATATAAATATATATATATATATAAATATATATATATATATATATACACACACACACACACACACACACATATATATAGTCAGGCTAGAATACACTCGAGTGTACAGATCACGCCGTACACCCCAATGGTGTTTGCCTATCTAGACCATGTTTTTTCAAAATATAACCTATTGATCTTCATGGTTACAATAATAATAGGCCAATTACAAAATTTGAACTCATTTGGATAAGTGCCACTCATCCAAGGACAACAAAATCGACACACAAAACTAATTTGAAATGCATGATTTTTGCCTCCTTTAAATGCATGGCCTATAAGTGTCCAAATGAGCTAAAATTTATTATATGGTATTTTCTTAAGATAATTAAGAAGATCAACGATTTAGATTTTTCAAAAAGTTACTGCATCTTCAAAAATGACTGAGGTGCCTCCGGTACACTCGAGTGTACACTAGCCTGACTCTCTCTCTCTCTCTCTCTCTCTATATATATATATATATATATATATATATATATATATATATATATATGACAAGCACTTGTGCATGTCGAATAGTTGTAAAATTGACTTTTTAAAAAAGGGGCATTGGGCACTCCTGGGAAGCCCCCATGCTCTCCGAGGCGGTCCCAATTCTCGCCTTGGTGCTCAGTTTCTACTTTAGATAGCTGGCGGCCTAGGCGGACGCCTCAGCAACCATAGATGGACTAGTTATTGTAGGTTTTGGATGGAGCCATCGATATAAGGTGGTGGGGCATGGAGTTGGTCATGATGGGGCTCATCCTGCGTTGGAACAAGAAGATCAAGATATTGCAACCGGGGAAGGAGAGGAGGAAGTCACCATTGTTAGACCTCCTTTTGTCTTCTCTTTCAGCTACAACCTAAAACTTTGAGGAACTAGTTTGGGCGTTGTTGATATTGTTGGGTTTTGTATATGACAATTTGATTAACAATTTATGTTTGGAGACAAAACTCTAAGCCTGGTCTAGCGTAGATGACAATAAACAATGAAGGGGAAAGAATTTACAAAACTATCAAACATGTATGAGGATGACTGGGATCATGCAGTGACCACCTACTGCAACATATATCTAAGTGTTGTGCTCTCTCCAGAGTTAGGGTCTATGTTTAATGCTTGGGTCTTTATAAATAATAGTATGGGAATATTGTGTAAATTGTGCTGTCTAAATGTGGAAGAGGGAATATTTACATGGACTTATTGCTGGCTGTATGACTAGTGGGTTATTAGCTGTGATAGTTAAAACTAATCGACTCTCTAACACCTTTTTTTCTTCACAAAAGAGCGGCCCATAAATGAAATGAGTGAAAAATTTGTCATACATAAAATACAATCCACAATGAATGCATGATTAAATCGTCTTTATATATAACATGGTATCTATTAATATATATGAGTGTGTGTGTGTGTGTGTATTTATATTTAGGCTATGCGCCTTTATATGTACACTTACATTGATAATTTATATGCATGTATGTTTGTACATTTGATCACTAACGCACCGTTCCATGTTTTAATTTTGATGATGCCATGTTGATATCATTTACGTTCCTTAAGTATGAAATGTTTGGCTCATCCTAACCCAATTTGGTTCATTAGATCTCGATTTAGGTTTTTTTAACTGTCCCCTAGTTCATCCCCCTTATGTGAAATGGAAGGGTCTGATGGGTGATCCTCCCAAGACACTTGGTATAACCTCCAAGCTAGGTCCTTTGATGGGTTTATGACCTCGCTTCGAGTCGAGGTCCATATATTTTATCACCTTTAAGTGGGACAATGGAGTGTATCCCTATCTATGATCTCTCACTAGTTCATCCCCTTTATGTGAAATGGAAGGGTCTGATGGGTGATCCTCCCAAGACACTTGGTATAACCTCCAAGCTAGGTCCTTTGATGGGTTTATGACCTCGCTTCGAGTCGAGGTCCATATATTTTGTCACCTTTAAGTGGGACAATGGAGTGTATCCCTATCTATGATCTCTCACCAGTACTTGACTTTGCTTCTAGCTTTTCTAGGCCCTCCCATAAGTTCATCTCTATTGAATTTCATTATAAATTCATGATTTCATCATGTTTAGCGTAGTTAGCTTCGAATTTATGTAGACTACTTGTTGGACAACTGCCTTGGAGTTTCCTTGCGGTTTTTCAAAACATCCCCTTCCACAACTATCAAAGTTGACAACAAAGACAACATCTTGTGCCATGTATGATCACATTGAATATGACCATATATTGTGCAAGGTTGCTCACCTCCCAGAAGCCACTTTTGCTAGTAGTAGATGGCGATTGGAGCTAGTGCTTGCCTCTGCTCATTGAGCTTTGCACTTTATGACTGCATAATGAGTAACCAGAATATATTTTTGCCTCCTTGCAATTCCAAGAACACCATTTATTAATTCGGCCAGGTAGAGTATTTTCCACACCGATCTCCTTGAAACTCTCTTAGCCTTGTATTGATACATTGAATATGACCATATATTGTGCAAGGTTGCTCACCTCCAAGAAGCCACTTTTGCTAGTAGTAGATGGCGATTGGAGCTAGTGCTTGCCTCTGCTCATTGAGCTTTGCACTTTATGACTGCATAATGAGTAACCAGAATATATTTTTGCCTCCTTGCAATTCCAAGAACACCATTTATTAATTCGGCCATGTAGAGTATTTTCCACATCGATCTCCTTGAAACTCTCTTAGCCTTGTATTGACTTGATTCAAGAGAGGAGGGAAGTGCTGCAAATCTGTTTTTCAACGAGTTTTACAACCACTGAGAAAAAAATGAAACTTGTGAATTGCCTTAACCCTCCTTAGCCATTCCTCACAAGTTGAGAAATGATAGCTTTGTACCTTTGCTGACATGAGTTTGTGCTCATGACTCATGTAAGATTTTGTTTTTACAGTATAGTCAGATACACAATGCTAAATGTGATTCGAAGCAAAAGATTAAAATTTGGATTTCAAACTATAGCTATTTGTTTGCTTATATGCAATTCAACTTATGGATAATCTCTATTGATAAGCAAAGCATCGTAAGATATGGAGTACAATATACTTTTTGTTGGATATAATGTGTTATACGTCTAAACACTGGCAAATAAATATGAACCACTTCAAAGTTTTATTTTACTGTATATGTTTTGTATAATTCCTTTTATGAAGCATGATTATGGCCTTTACGAAACATGCTCACTTTCTTTAATACCCTCTTTATTTTTCTAAATCACATCCATGTTGGGGGTTGTAGGAAAGAGGAGGGAATGCTGGACATGATGGTCACACAATGATGGGTAATATTATTTCCGAAGCAGAGTTAGACATAAGCTTGAAATTTTTTTTTGACTTGACACGACCGACCAAGCCCAAAATTTTAGGTTTATCTAGTTTTGATCGGGTCAGGTGAAATCTAGTTTGGGTTGGCTGGGGTTCGGTTAGGCCTATTTTGGGTCGAATCTGCTTTTGTCCTGGTTGGGTTGCGCTTCAGGTCTTCCAACATGTACAATTTCTTATTCATTTTACTATTTATAATAAAATGGATTTAATTATGTTCAAGTTATCTTGTCGTTTAGTCCTACGTTTATAATTCTTAGTCGGACGGGGTTCGTGTTAACCTTGTTTAGTTTGGGTTGGGTTTACAAAAACCCAACCCACTGACACTGCCATGGCTAGAGTGGAGAAGGGTGCATGCTATATGAAGTGTCAACAGTTGTCCATACTTGGAATCACCTTGCAAGTAGATAGATTGTATGGAAGGGTGGGTAAGAAGAGTTGACAGAAAAAGACTGGAACACCCATCTACATTATACCATACTCCAACAACTTGAATGTGGTGATTTCTATATTTTTAATGCTAATGTTCCATATCCAAAGGCACCCAACCAAATAGACCTTTACACTCAGATGTGTAGTTTAATTATAAGTTATAACGAATTCAAACTAATTCCAACTCAAGGCACCTTATGCGTTAGGAGAGGGTACTTCGCGAAATATGTGGTATGCTGTGTACATGGGCACATATGCGTTAGGAGAGGGTACTTCATGAAAGATGTGGTATGCTGTGTACGTGGGGCCATATGCAGATTTGAATTCATATTATATAATATTGATACACAAATACAATACATTAAATTTGTATGCATACATGTTTACTGATTAAGATGTGATCTTTAATATTATTCTGCCATGAACACAGTTATAAGGACGATCAACAAGTTGAGAACTAAACATAAGCGTCGATTATCTTCATGCATGAACTAGGCATAATCTTGGATGAAATAAGCACACATGATTATGTTGAAGTTAGTAACTTTAACATGTTTGGTAACAAAATACTAAAATATGCGTGTACATGTGTTAAAGCAAATAAACTGAATGAAAAAAATCTATTTTTTGGCCAGGCAATAGATTGTTTGATGAATATCTATTAAGATATAACATTTTTTAGCTTTAATTCCATATCTTTATGTAGTAAGAAATATAGTTAAGCACCAAAATTTGTAATGAATATGTATATATTATATTATATTATATTATATTATATTGTACACAACACATTCTCTCTGAAATGCGGCCGCATAGTTTACACACACAATCAATGCCCAACATAGACTAAAATGTCCAATTTTGATGTATACAATGGCCCAAATTCAGAAATTTACAAAAGTTTCAACCAAAATTGTGATATTTACGACCCTAACGATTTTGACTACCAATAAGGGAATTAAATTATGAAAACTTACTAGGACAATCTAAACGCCAAGATCTTTTCAAATATGCAATATAGTTTCATATTGGATGTTTGTGTGTGGAGGGGGCAAGGAACGAGGTGACCGATACCGACGCCGTTTCGACAACTTGGAAATAGGTATTTACCGGTATACCGACGGAAATACCGATAGATGCAATCCTGGCCGTTTCGACGCCAAAATGAACGAATTAATTTATGAAATTTTACAGGTGTAATCTCTACACCTAAATGCATCGTTTTATGCAATAAAATTCTATATTGGGTGTGGGGGAGGGGGGGTCCATCATGGGGGAGGTAAGGAATCTGTCCTGTTTCGTTGGGATTTCGATGAAGGATTTCGATGACAAAATGAAGGAATTAAGATATGAAATTTTACTAGCACAAACCACACACTTAAATACACACAATTATGCAATAATATACAATTTACAACATATGAATAACATATCTACTTACAACTCACATCAGTTGTATGTTGAGTGGCGCGCTGGTTCTCCATACAGTAATGAGTTGATATTACTGAGATATTGCAGCCATGACATGCACATCCTATAAAGGTGGTTGTATGTAGTCACATGCTCCTCATACACATCATTATTGGCAAATTATATGAAGTTCCATGTTGCTCATTCATGTGCGATACTGTGTAAGTGTATAATACTCGTTTGTATTGTATTCACATTACTCTTTAGTAAAACATCTTCCACTAAGCATAAATAAGTAACTAATTATATCAATATTAATTGTAATATGTTAGACAGATTGTATGATAATAGTAATTAAGAGTGTTGTAAGTAGGTAGATCTAGTAATAATATTGTAGATCTATATAATATACTTATAGATGTATGTATAGTTCGCGTAAACATATATAATTGGAGTAATATTAGGCTTTGGCGGTAAAAAATAATTTTTTTAGGTGAAAATGGAAGAAAAAAGTAGGAAAAAGAGATGGAGAGGTTGCTAATGGTAGAAATGAAAGAGATTAGCTATAATTACCTTGATTTGGGTTGGTATTAGCTCCAATCGCCAAAAATCATCCAAATGCACCTTCTTTTCTCCTCCCAATAAGTAACTACAGTCATTCTCGCAAAAAATGGTATACCCATCGGTATACCGCCGGTTTCGGTCGGTACAGTGAAGTTAATAGTGCATTTTGCACCGAAATCATCGAAACATGGCGGTATGGGCGGTATACATGTCGGTATATCGGTATTTGCGATCCTATCGGTACACACGCATGTTTCCGTATCGGTACGCGTCGGTATCGGTATTTCGGTCGAAATATCGGCGGTACGGGCGAAACTTCATTCCTTGGGAGGGGGGGGTCTTCCACGTTTGTAAGTGAAGGAAGTTGGACAATTTGACATATTTTTAATGGCAAAATGAAGGAATTAAGTTATGAAATTTTGCAAACACAATGTTTAGACAAACACAATAGACCATATACTAAATTTATATGTTTAGAGGTCAAGGTGGGATCATACTTGTCAAGGCGTACGACATGTCACCTCCCTAGTTGTTGACTAGTTGGCCAGTCGTTTTGTTGGCCTACGCCTAGCCTGCTGCCTACCCAATATATATATATATATATATATATATATATATATATATATATATATATATATATATATAGATAGATAGAGAGAGAGAGAGAGGCTAGAATACACTCGAGTGTATCCGGAGCATAATACACTCAAGTAGTTTTTCATGATGAAATATATTTTTCAAAAATTTAATTCATTGATCTTCTTAAACATTTTGTCAATAGCTCATGTATTAAATTTGAGCATATTTGGACATTTACAGGTCAAGTTATTTAGACCACAAAAATAATGCATTTCAAATCAGTTTCACGCGTTGATTTTGTTGCCCTCGGATGAATGACTTACACTCGTCCAAATGGGCTTAAATTTTGTATAGTATGACAATCAAGATCAATGATTTACATTTTACAAAAAAATAGTCTTGATATGCAAACACCACTTGAGTGTACCATGCGATCTGTAAACTCGAGTGTATTCTAGTCTGACCCTCTCTCTCTCTCTATATATATATATATATATATATATACACACACACACATATGTATGTATGTATGTATGTATTGCCAAGGCATCGCCTAGTCATGCGGAACATTGGTTCCTGGTGGCCTTAACAAGAATGATACTGATTGGCATATTCATACATGGTGCCTAGAACTAGGACAGTTTTTAATGCTGCCACAGTCCATTTTTGTTTTGTTTTGAGGAACAGTGTTTCAACCAAACGTGCCCTAAATATGTTCCAAATCTCTTTAATGCCTTACCAACATACATGCATTGGTATATGTATTAAGGAATTGAGAGCTACATGTATTGGGGCTTGTCAAATAATAAAAGAAGGCAACTCGTTGTATTAGATAGGAGAAACCCTGCTCCTATAAATAGGAGAACAGGGAAGCATACATACTTAACTAAACCCTAATGGGCCAAGACACAGTGAGGCCCATATTATAAGGACAATATAAATAACTAATAAACAGACTCTCTAACACTCCCCCTCAAGCTGAAGTTGGGAGAATCCCAAATCAGCTTGCAGATAGAGAGTCAAACTAGAAAACAAATAGACAGAAATAAAAGGATAAACCAAGCCCATACAAGAAATTGCTCCCCCTCAATATTACAATAAAGCACACAAATACTCATACACTCCCCCTCAAGTAGATACTCCAAGCAAGCAGACAAGTAGGTCACAAAAACTTCTCGATCATATGGAGCAGAAATAAGCAGCAACACAATCATCTAGAGTAAAAGATATAATAGTTGATAGGCACCAAGGTCTTCATCAACGTTGTCGTCGTAGTAGCCAGAGAGTGCTGGGTCACAGGCAGCAAAGTCCAGAGAGTGCTGGATCACAGGCAGTAGAGGTCAACGTACAAATAAAGTACGGACGGGTCAACGTGCGAAATAAAGCACAGACGAGCCAGATAGTGCTGGTACACAGTAGTAGAGAGTCGACGACGTAGGCAGATAGAAGACCAGTATCGCAGAGTAGCAAGCAAATACATAACTCCAGTAGACAAAGCTCCATGTAAAGTCAACAACAAATGTCTTCATCATCTTCCCTCTTCATAAAGTATCCATCACAGTAGCAGACGTCATAAATCCAGAGAGTGCTGGTCCACAGAGTATAAAGTCAACGTGCAAATAAAGCACGGACAGCAGAAAGTGCAAAAGCACAAAGTAGCAGGTAAAGTGTGCTAATCAAAGCACAAGTAGCAAAGATGACGTCCAAGTATGCAACTTCATAGCACCAGTCGAGGTAGATGATGATTGAACAATAATAGCAATAGAAAGCACTAAATAGCAGCAGCAAAATCCATATATCAGCAGTTAATGTGGCATGAAGTAGCATAACATAATTCTTCTCTTTTTTCTTCTTCAACTCTCCTCCATCTCATCTCTTCCCTCTACTCTTTCTCCTCTATTCTCCCCCTCACGCCAAGCACGGAAAGAGTAAAGGAGTGGTTGGCGTGGACAGTTGTGAAGAAACACCGCAGAAAGAAAAGATGGTTTTGGTTTTGATAATCAGAAAAAGATGGTATGAGACTTGTACAACCATTGAGACTTGATACATAAGAGGAGCAGCAGCTTGACTTCAACAAGCAGAACAATTTCCGTATTTAAGAAATTAGACAAGATAGCCATGACAGAGTAATAATACAAGCAATCATGTATGGCATACATCTGTTAAATAAAAAGAACTGATGGCAAGGATGGTGGTTAAAAAAAATTGGCACTGTTGTGGTATGTCACTCCCGCACTGCAGCAGCAAATTGTGAACTAAAAAAAAATATGCCACATGGTATGTGAGTGGAGCAAGGCGATAGTTGTCTTCTTCCTTCGTTTGGACTCCAACAATTTTTTTATTGTAAAAAAATTGTGACCTTTTCCTTTCCAGAAGCAGCAGCTGGCTAAAGATTAAAAAAAAAGGAAAAATTGTCTGTGCCGCAGATTCTCCACTTGCGTAATACTAGCAACAAAAGGCAGAAGGCATGGTGTGAGTAGTCACAATTTTACTCCCACTTTGTTGTGTTTTAATATTAAAAAAGGACACTTTGGACACGTAACCTTGCGAAGAAGAAAAGCTTTCATTCTCTCATGTTTTGCAGCTACCATTCACGCAGCGGCAGGCAGGGCAAACGTGTCAATTCCGAACAGCGGATTGCTACGCAGTTGCAAATTAATATGCTGGTCCACACAAAAAAATGTGCATGCAACAGTTGTTTTCCGACACCGCAAATCAGAAGTCACAGGGAAAGGGTGAAAAAAATACGCAAAGCACAGACCCCGCTGTGAAGCAATGAACAAGCATCGAACGGCGTACAACGGCCAGCTAGGCTACAGAAACATATTCATCCCAGATCCATTCCTAAGCAGATCGAAATTGAGCAAGGACAGTAGCTTCAATTAGATAGAGTGCATGGAGCATACCAACGGCTGAAACTCCTGTTGTAAATAGAAAAGAGAAACTAGATACAGAGAGTTGGCCACTGTAGGGGGATGTGCGTCCTTGAAATTAGTGACGTTTTTTTTTCCTTTCACGGGGGGTGATCGTCAGTTGGGCAACAGGCAGCAGATCCGGCACCCGTCAACTATCAGGGATCAATGATGGACAGGGACGATCATAGGAACAGATAGGAGCAGCGGAAAATAAAATTGGAGAAACAAGAGCTACGAAAATGGAACAGCCCGCCGGCAGCCGACCCACAAGGAAGAAGGGTGGCCGCCCGCCGGCTACATGTCACCCCTTTCTCTCACGTACGGCGGCTCAGGGTCGCTGCTCTGATACCATGTCAAATAATAAAAGAAGGCAACTCGTAGTATTAGATAGGAGAAACCCTGCTCCTATAAATAGGAGAACAAGGAAGCATACAGACTTAACTAAACCCTAATGGGCCAAGACACAGTGAGACCCATATTACAAGGACAATATAAATAACTAATAAACAGACTCTCTAACAGGGCTCACTTCCTGATTTGAGCATTGTCAAGAATTCCTCAAAAACACTGTTACTTCCCAGCAATATATTGATCATGGTGGGTGTGGTTTGTTGAATTTCCTTTGCACTCAAGGTCACACAAGCAGAGAGTACTGTATTTTGTCCATCTCTGACCCATCTTCAGCCCGCTTCATTTTATTATTTGCTCTCAAAATCACCTTACACTTGTTCGAGACACATCTAACTTATTCTTTTGCAATACAATTCTTTTGATAATTGCGGACTTAATAAGTGCATTACATCTTATTGATTCAATGAAAATGCTAATGTGCTCTACACATGTGATGCATCAGGCAGAAATACTACTAGATTGTGGGAATCATCTGTATTGAGTATGAACATGCACAACATTATTTTATAAGGCAAAGTAGGAGCAGATAATATATAGAGTAGATCCCATTTGGTTGAGGCAAAGTCAGGGTAATGGAATTAGCTATCCAATGCGTGAGCTTATAAATCTCTAACCTCTGAAGATTACAATGACACTTGTAACTGAAGATGCAGATTTGAAACAATCACAAGTTGGTAGATATCAATCACTGTGTGTTATTATTTACGTGCTGAGCTTCATTGATCATAGGTTACGGCACCATTGCTTCTTGTAATGGTTTTGTTTTGTCTGTAATCTGGTGACCTAAGAAGAGCCTGTCGTAGATTTGAAACAATCACAAGTTGGTAGATATCAATCACTATGTGTTATTATTTACGTGCTGAGCTTCATTGATCATAGGTTATGGCACCATTGCTTCTTGTAATGGTTTTGTTTTGTCTGCAATCTGGTGACCTAAGAAGAGCCTTTCGTAACTGCCATTCAGAATGAGGAGAGTTTCGAATATGGTTGTCATATTGAGTGTGAATACATACATTGTTATATGTGCTCGCGGCATTTGCTGAAGCTCTTTAGATCATATATGCCCAGGAAACATAATCCGTTTGATTTGTGTTTTCTTTTACACTGATCTGAGTCACATCTTGATGATATATTGCAGGATCCCATATTGACAATAATTTGAGTATGGTTCCTCTTAAAATACTCTTAATGATGTTTATGTCAATTCATTACAAACTACAGAAGTAAACTATCTTCATCCAGTGTACCTTCTCCAAACCTGGTCAAGCAATATGCTGAGATATTGTTGTAGTACTTTTTTGTTTCCAAAAAGAATCTCTCATCCCACTACACCTATCTCTCCTATTTCATCATCACACAAGGTCGAACCCACATCCTTGTTTCAATTGTAGTATCAGCTTCCTCAGTTTGTGCACTAATACTTAGTGATCAATCTCGTGATGTGCTTTTTCTTTGATTGACATATTCATAGCCTCATAATTTGGATGTTGTTGATTGTTTCATAATACTATAGCAATTTGATATTCCATTTTTTCATGCCATGACTAGCTCAGATAAAGGTAGTGTATCAAATGACAATTCATGATATGTGAATAAAGGAGTGTTTTACAATAAACTATGAGGTTTTTCAGGTATATTAATTGGTATATTAATTGTTCGTTAACTGTTTTTCAGGTTTTGATTTGCATCCTTTCAGTAGTTGATGATACAAAACTTCTCAAAAAGGTTCATGTCTTTGCACTAGAAAGTTGATTCTTTTGGTGTCTTTTGCACACTACAAAAAATTCTGACTGTCAGCTTGTTATATTCAGATTGTAATCAGTGAACTACAAGCAATTTTGGGTGATATTGTCTTAGACAAGGTAGTAACTGCTAGTCTGCTAGAAGTCTAAACGTATATGCTGATATCCTCTTTGCAAGCATTTCATAGGCTTCATATTTCTCTGTCAGAACGGAAGACGCCCATTGTTGCGGCTGCTGAACCCAGAATGCAATAAGTATCTTAGTCCATCGGATATTGCTTCTCTTGCTTTTACAGCTCCTTCTTTGTCTACCTTGGTAATACAGTGATATTGTACGATTTGTCTAAAATCAACATATTACAACTGATCTGAATGTTGTGGGCTGATAGGCTGAAGGGACAACTGCTGATCTTGTGAATGAGAAGGATGCCACCACGGTAGACCCTGATGATAATTTAGACACTGAAAATATTGTGAAGTTGCCAGGCGGTGGGAAAAAGGATCCTTGCCTAAGGAGACATGAATTACTCGTTGACAGTGGACTTGCTGAGGTATGGCTGTATTCTGCCCCTCAGTGTTCGTTCAATAAGAACACCTTGTGGCCTACTATGTTACTTTCTACATACGTCTTTTTGCCATGCGAGTAAAACATGGATAGCCATCTATGTGGTTGTATGACCTCTGTTTTTCCTTTGTATTCACCTGATTTTTTTTTGTTTTAACTTTAATCTCTGATAAATTGTTAGGTTTGTTTTAAGATAGCTATCCTTGCCTAAATGGTTATAGTGTTTTAATTTGGTTTCTCAGACCCTTTAGGATTCTGTGGGCTTTCTTTACTCGATCTGGCCATCTGTTATTCATCCTTAACAGATTCTTTCACAAAATTTCCCAGGCTTGTAAAATTATTTACATAATTTGTATGCATTTTAGGTTAATGTCTTATATTTGAAAATGTTGTTTTATGCTAATTGAAGATTGACTCAAGTTCAATTTTGTCTTTCGTTTGGTCGGCTCACAAAATAACCCCTAGAACTAGCCAAACCATACAATTTTATAGTAGGTTGAATAAGGTTGAATTGAGTTATTGGTATTTTGATTCCCAGAGGATATATCCCTCATGATAGTTAACCATTGCTTTGTCCTGTAGAATATCTAGTTAGATTTAAAGTCTAATATTTAACTTTTCTTTCTAAAAATTCTGCTCTCCAAGTTGTTGAAGGATCTGTTCTATTTTGGTAGCGTTGTGTAATTCTTTCTATCACGTTCCTCATCATTACTTGTAAGAAAAACATGTTGTAGTGGTTTTGTATTATTAACATTTGTACATCTAATTGTTGATAAGATGTTGAAGGATGATGTTGTCAAGATCACAAGGATATGTATAGAATCTTAGCTTTCAAGGTTGTTTTAGGGGGATATTTTGAATATCATCAACCCCCCCCCCCCCCCCCCCCCAGTTGGCATTAGCGAGCAGGCTAAGAAGGATTTTGGGATATCATGGTTGAGCTGATGCAAGGATTACTGATAAAGGAGAAGATCATTATTGCAAGTGATTTAAATGGCAATGTGGGGAGTACATGTTGGATATGAAACAGTGTATAGTGGTTTTGGATGCATGTCAACAAAAATGGTGAAGGAGAGAGGATATTAGATTTTGCAGTCACTTGTGATGTGTTTTTGGTGAACACCCATTTCAAAAGAGGAGCTTCTCATACGACTTTCAAGTGTGGATACAATTGTAGCCAAATTGATTACTTCCATACAAGGTGGGTGGATAGAAAACTATGCAAGGATTGTAAAGTGATCCCTGGCGAAGAACTCACCACCCAACATAAGTTGCTGGTTTTGGATATTAACATGAAGATCAACAAAGGTAAGCATAGCCGGAACCAAGATAGGAGGATCAAGTGGTGACATCTTAAAGGAGAAACGAAATCAACTTATTATGATAAACTCATCAAGAAGGGAATTTTGAACTTGCAGTTTGATGCTTAGTTGTCAAGTCGTGCCTAGACACCCTAGCCCAGCCTATTAAGTGTATTAAGTGGGCGTCTAAGGCCTTTTGAACCCAAATTAAGCCATTTAAAGGCTAAAGTAGCATGAACTGTGTTTGAATTTGGTCAACTTAGATCACTTTTGAGTCATTTTATGGTGGAAATAGGTCTGATTTAAGGCAAATCAGGTCAATTTTGCCAAATTAGGCCTGATATGGGTAAAACAGATCATTTGGGGAAATTAGGTCTGATTTGGCCAATTTGGGTTTCATTTAATCAAATATAAGATGATTTAGGGCCAGTAAAGTATGAACAGGCCATTTTCTATAAATTAGGTTTGACTTACGCCAAATCAGGTTAAAATTGGGAAACTTTATGTTTGGTTTGGGGAAAACAGGTCTGATTTGGGGGACATACATTTGATTTGGGGAAATTAGGTAAGTTTTGGCAAACATGAGTCTCATTGAGGTCCATATAGGGGAAGTAAGGTCTTTTTAGGTCATGTTATGCAAATTAGGTCTGATTTAGGCCAAATCAGGTCCATTATGAGCAAATTAGGTCTGATTGGTAGGAAAACATGTCTGATTTGGGGAAATAGGTCTGCTTTGGGGAAATATATTCTAGTTTGGGTAATTAGGTCTCATTTAGGTAAATATAAGGTAAATTATGGAAAGTTCGGGTCTAAGATGTTTATGCTATGCAAAATTAGGTTAGATTTATGTCATATTAGGTCCAGTTTAGATCAAGATATGTCAAATTAGGTCCAATCAGTTCTTTTTTAGGTCATATTAGGTGTGATCTAGGTCAAATATAATTGTTACAACTTAGATATATCCATTAATAGTATACAAAATAATGTATCTATTTGACCATAGCTAAATATTGTAAATGTTACAAGATATATGTAAAAAAATAAAATAATAGCAAAAACGCCTAAAAAGGCATAGTCTCCCTAGGCCTACTTGGAAAAAGGGGCCGCGTAGCCGCCTAGAGAACTATGGTTTGATGTTAACATTGTGGCATAATACGAGCTCCTGAATTGCCACCTCCATAGAAAGAGACTTGGTGGTGAAATGATGAAGTTAAAAGAAGGATACAAAACTGAAACCTATGATTTATAGGAGCTTGCCTAAATCTTGAGATGATACAACTTTTCAAGGTATAAGGATGCAAAAAAAAAGCTAAGAAAACAATTCAAGAGGCACTAAGTAATTTGAGGAGATGTATAAGAAGTTGGACACAAAAGAAGGGGAAACAAATATATATATAAAATGGTTCCTATGAGAGAGGAAAGAGACTTGAGTCAAGTAAAATGCATCAAGGATACAAATGGTATGATGTTGGTAAAGGATGATGATATCAAGAACTAATGGAGAAACTACTTTCACAAGCTTTTCAATGGAGATACTTTGGATAATGTTAGAGACTCGTGTGACATGAATACAAGAGATATTACTTACACATGACGAGTTTCCCTATCTGAGTTGAAAATTGCTTTGAAAAAGATGAAAATGAGAAACGCATGCACATTAGATGGTATTCCCATTGATGTATGGAAGGGTATGAGGGATGGAGCTATTTGTCTAATGAATTTCTTTTATATGATTATGGAGTCCAAAAAATGCAAAACGAGTGGAGAAATAGTACTATAGTCCCCATGTACAAGGACAAAGGAGATGTTAAGAGCTGCACAAACTACAAAGGTATCAAGTTGAAGAGTCACACTCTGAAGCTTTGGGAGAGGATTATTGAGCTAAGTCTTAGATCGATAACGCAAATATCAGACTACTGTTTTAGCTTCATGCCAGAGAGATCAACAATGAAAGTGGTTTTTCTATAAGTAGGTTTGTGGAGAAGTACATAAAACAGAGGCATTCATCTGGTCTTGTTGATTTGGATAAGGCTCACGATTGAGTACCCGGGCAGGTATTATGAAGGGTTTTAGAGAAAGAATGTGTGCCAATCCAATACATTGACTTGATAAAGATATGTATGACTACTCAACTACAAGTTTCAAATCTACCGGAGGAGAAACACTAACTTTTCCTATCCATAGAGTTAAATATCTGATGGCCCAGAAGGAAAACTTTGCCAAAATTCTGATGTTCAAAATGAGTGAATTAAATCATGAAAATTTACCAGGATGATCCAAACACCAAGATAGACTTAATTATGCAAGAATGTTTATGTTCTATATGTAGGGTCTCTGATATTTTAAGTGAAGGAAAGTAAACTATTTCGACAATTTTGATGGTAAAATGAAGGTCCAGTTTTGAAATTTTGAAACACAATGTTTAAATGTAAATACACTAGATTATATAAGATATATATATGTCGAGAGGTCTTGGTGGGATCTATGTCTTGGTGGGTCTCCGATATTTTGATGAAAATTTCGATGGTAAAACGAAGGTCCAGTTTTGAAATTTTGAAACACAGCGTTTAGATGTAAATACACTAGATTATATAAGATATATATATGTCGAGAGGTCTTGGTGGGATCTATGTCTTGGTAAGTGAGTGGGCAAATGAACAAACTGCCAACTTTTGTAGACGTTGACAAACTTACAAGCCCACACTTTACAACTTAGAACTTAAAAACTTAAGATTTACAATTGCAAGCTACAAACTTACAAATTACAACTCATACAACATAAGTTGCTAACTAGTAATTGCTAGTATAGTTCACTAGTAATTAGTAAGTACTAAGTAGTATTAGCTATTAACAAATAATATTAAGTAATAAGTAATTACTTACAAGTATTAAGTATATATAAGTTTTATTTGTATTTCATGCAATTTTCAACAGATCCAACCCCTAAGACTTTGTCATTTTCCGAGTATTTCTTTCGATCTCTATATAAGAGTTTTGAGCTAGGGATAGGGTAAAACATACCTTATAAATCAAGAAAAACAGCCTTTGGAAGCAAGTGTTTTAAAGATAATAGCAAAAATATCCAAGGTGTAGTAGCAATAGCTCTAGGAACAACATTTCTTAAAATGCAAGTGGTGTTCTCATATCATTTTGTGAAATTACAGCCCAAACTGGGCTTTTTGTTGTGAAATTTCCCCTATTGCACACCTAAGTGCATTTTTTTTGTGAAATTAAATCCATTCCCTGAGTTTGTGCGTTTCGATGTTAGATTCTATGTTTTGATGACCAATTGGGTAAATCAGAAATTTTGATTGAATTTTTTTCAATGTTCTTATCATAGTTGGGGTACATCAAGGATCCACACTAAGCCCATGCCTCTTCTTTTTGATGTTATGGATGAGTTGGCAAAGCAGGTTCAAGATGATATTCCTTGTTGCTTGTTATTTGCTGATAATATTGTGCATATTGCTGTAATCAAAGAAAGATCGATGATAAAATTGAACTTTGAAGAAATGCATTGGAATCAAATGGATTTTAGATCAATATTAGAAAAACTGAGTATATGTATTGCAATTTTAGCCAACATAGAACTGTAGATGTCGGGGCCAAGTTGGATGGATTGTCATCATCATCATCATCATCTAAGCCTCAGTCCCAACTATGTTGGGGTCGGCTACATGGATCCTTCGTTTCCATTCAGCTCTATCATGGGCCATATTCAGGTTGAGATGTAGAGATTCAAAATCTCTCTTTATAAGCTCATCCCATGTTAATTTAGGTCTTCCTCTTCTTCTATCTATAGTTCTTGACCCAATAGCATTGCTTTGTATAGGCGCATTAGTCGGTCAGCGTTGCACATGTCCATACCATCTGAGTTGACCCTCGCGCAACTTGTCCTCAATGCTCGCCTCCCCCACTTTATTCCTGATATAGTCATTTATCAAGCGATCTTTTCTTGTCTTCCCACACATCCATCTCAGCATATGCATTTCAACCACGTTCATCTTGTTGAGGCCTTGTTTCTTCACCGCCCAACATTCACTCCCATAGAGCATAGCTGGTCGTATAACTATTCTATAAAATTTACATTTTAACATGAGAGGGATCTTCCGATCACATAAAACTCCAGTTGCACTCCATTTCAACCATCCTGCAGTGATCCTGTGACAAATGTCATTTTGGACATCCCCATCTATTTGAATAATAGAACCCAAGTAACGGCATTTATCACATTTTGGTATATCTACTCCGTCCAACTTGGCTCCATCATTCACACTGCGGGATTGGTTGAAATTACAATGCATATACTCAGTTTTGTTCCTGCTAATCATCAATCCATTAGATTCCAATGCCTCTCCACCGTTCAACTTTATCATTTAATCCATCTTTAGTTTTGTCAATCAAAACAATATCATCAACAAATAGCATACACCAAGGAATATCATCTTGAACATTCTTTGTCAGCTCATTCATAATAAGAACGAACAGATATGGGCTGAGTGTGGATCCTTGGTGAGCCCCAACTGTGATAGGAAAAGTTGGTGTCTCTCCTCTAGGAGTCTTCACACTTGCAGTAGAGCTACCAAAATGAATTTACCAAAATGTGACAATTTTTTTTACTTGGGTTCTTTTTTTCAAACTGATGGTGATGTCCAAGATGATATTTGTCACAAGATCACAGTCAGGTTGAAATGCAGTGAACTGGAGTAGTATATGATTAGAAGATCCCTAAGTTTTACAGAACAACTATATGACGGTCCTTCCATGCTAAATATGGGAGTGAATGTGGGCAATGAAGGAACAAGGTCTCAACAAAATGAATGTGGCTGGAATGTGTATACTAAGATGGATGTGTGGGAAGACAAGGAAATATCATTTGAGAAATTATTATATCAAGAAGATAGTGGGGGTGGCACGGATTGAGGACAAGTTGCCTGAGGACACGATGCACGAGGGCCGTCTAAGATGGTATGACCATGTGCAACGCAGAATGATTAACTCGCCTATTCGAAGCAACATTATTTAGATTCAAGTACAATTAAAAGAAGAGGCATGCCTTAATCAACTTGGGAAGAGCTTACAAAGAAAGATTTTGAATCATTACATCTTGATAAGAATGTGACCCATAATAAAGCTGATTGGAAAAAAAGGATCCATGCTGCTGACCCCAACATGGTTGGAATCAAGACTTATATGATGATGATGATGATGGACATTTGTAATCCGACACATAGGAGATATAACTCTCCGCCAACTAGTATTGTTAGCACAACAAGGATAACATAGCGGATTAAACATTATGAGCAGATTCAACTAAAAGTACAAGAAAAATTGATAACATAGATTAGGCAGATTAAGCAGCTACAACGGATCAGTAGAACATCATATACTTTTAGAAGGAATACGAAGAACGTGTATAAAAGATAACAGCTGAACAAAATATAAGAAACAAGGCAAAGGGTAACATGCAATGTGAATTGTGTTTAACCCTAAGCAATTGTACTTCACGACTGTATACATCTTTTACGCCCCGTGGAGATGAGATATACCACTCATACTCCAACTGACCACTGCTAAGTCGAAATTAGTGCCATACAAGATCTAGGAGAGCCGAATGACTCCTATGATATCCCACACCCTCGGTCAGTACGAGTGCGTCGCAATGACATATGGAGTCCAACTACATAACAACCTAGTCCGCCATGGTATATAGGCACGACACTAGTAAACAAGGTATACAAACCCAATGATTTGAGGTACAACCACAATTGTCCTCTATCACATCATATACTGAGATAAGACCGTAGCCGTTCTCCTGCCAAGGCATGGCCGCAGTCATCCTCTCTATAACTTGTAATTGTGGATGCAAGGATATTCCCTCAATTTGAACCCCCTCATTCAACAATATGCGCTCTGAGTTTCCCTTAGGAATTACTCGTTTCACCATCCAACAAGTCCTGACACTGGAATGAATCTATGGCTCAGGGCAACTGCATGATTAAGGTTTCACTTGATTAGTTATTGCCAATTGGGTATCTTTTATTGCTTCAGCCAAGTTACAACGTACAAACCCTAGAAAGATTCTACAAAGATGAGGTAGATTGCAACTTCAGAAGATATAAAACGTATTAAGTATAAAGCTGAACACATCATCACATGATACTGTCTCATGGCCTACACAAGGCCATCACCATTATCACCTCACTATGGGATAACAATCCCTCATCACATCAATGGAGGATATCACCTCAAATTAAGCACAAAGCTCTGCCAGATCATAAGACCTAATCACATAGTTCCTGCATAATGTCATCATCTCATCATGCCTCATCTAGGCTCATAACCATCACCTTGTGTTACATAAAGATATCACAACAATTACAAGCTATGATATTCATTCAACATGCAACATAAGGGTTACACAAATAGGAGAGAGAAAACACTTTAATACGTGCTAATCATTCAAGAAATTATGCGTTATTATCATGTAATCAAATTTAGGGTTAGGGTTACTCATAGGTAATCAATTAGGGTATCCATAACAACATATAACATTCAATCCTAATGTCACTACTTCCCACATTCTTGAAACGCTATAAGTCAACCGTTGTCGTCACTATTAGGTTGACCGTACAACTATCTTCTTCGACAGAAGAGAAACAACCATCCACCATAGCGACCAAAGACACAACCAACCCTAGCAACCGAAGGGATGGGTCATCACACCTTCGACCACAGGGAACAAACACCACCTTTGTCCAAAGAGAAAACCACCACATCATCGATCGGAGAGGAACCAAGCCCACACAATCGAAGAGATGTATCTTCACACCTTCGACCGAAGAGAACCATATCACACCTTCGATCGAAGAGAAAACTAGGTCATATGACCGAAGGGAGTCCTCACCACTTCATCGACCGAAGAGGGAGTTCAACCATCACATTCACATGGATCAAATCATGGCGACCAAAGGAAACAAAGCAAAATCTCAACGGCCGAAGACACATGGTCATGACTTCGACCACACAAAGAGAACCACACTTAGCGACCCAAAGGCATCCTAACATCATCGACTGCACAAGGGTTACTAGAAACCATCAAGGGAGAGAGAAACATCTCAAACACAAGATCAACAAGGCGATCTACATCTTGAAACCCAACCCAAACATGAGCATAGGTTCATGAACAAAAACACCATCCAAAACCCTAGAATTCGATCACCAAAACAGGGGAACCAACCATGATCAAGAGAGAAAACCAACGTTCCAAAAGGGTTTGTACGTTGTAATCTACCTCACTATGGGATAACTTCCTGGCACATACATTAAGGGAGCCGTCGAAAGAGGGCGCTTTTTCCTGCGCTGAAAAGGACCTGATCTCTGGGATTTCTTCCTCCCGCGCCCGCCGCCGCCCGGCCTGTGTCCAAGGGGAAGAGGGGCAAAGCGGGAAAAGCGACCTCCTTGCTTGTAGGTTGAGCTCCTTCTCCACCACCAAGGTCACATGGACGAGCTCCAAGGAAGTGAGAGGGCAAGAGAGAATGCAAAAGAATCATATGCACGCAAGGAGGGAGGTATATATATATCTAAGGGTAGGAGAGAGGTGAGGGAGGTTAGGTGTCCAACTAAACATGCCACTTGTCCATCATAAAACACCCATGCAAGCAGTAACATGCACATGCAACAAGGGTCATTAACTCCAAGGAAGATCAGTGACCTCACTTGGTCCAAAGGACCATTGGTCGAAGGGAACGCAACCCACAAGGTTCATCGGTCGAAGAGAAACAAGGAGGGGTCATCAATCGCATAGAAAACATCCTAGGGTTTCTTGGCTCTTCGATGTCCAAGGCCACTAGGTGTACACAAAACCTCATCGACCGAAGGCACCAAGGTGGAGGACACAACAAGGGGGGTCGCTGAAAACCAACTCAAAGGGTTAACACTCAAACAAGGTCAACCATCTACACAAGGCACGAAAGCAACCCTAACACCCACTCATGATGCCACCTCAACAGGCACCCCTAAGCATCATTCTCTCTCTCATGATGCTAAAACATAGGAGGCACATCCAACATGTGACAAATTGCAAGATACACCCTCAACATGGGTAAAATGCAACTTGACCCAAAACAAGCACACATATAACATAACTAAAACATCATACAAATTGGACTAAACTGAAAACATAAAAACGTCACATGTTTTTAGAGCTCATCACATGATTAGATTAAGGTTCTAAGCACCTTATTATGCTAAGCAGACAAGGTTAGCCAAAAAGTTAGGTCAGGGGTCTTACATCAAGCATGTTCCTTTGCTTTGTGTGAATCTACATAACAAATGGTATGCCAATGTAATTTGATGAATGCATCTACATGTCTACAATATCAATATTATTTGATGAATGCAATTACATGTCTACATATATGCATAGTCAAATGTACTCCTTGCCCTTTCTTTAGTTGAGGAGATACAACAAAGTCCAAGTGTATGCTCGCTATCCACTGAAGTGAGGGCGTTTGACCACCCTATACATCTCATCAAGCAAACAAAAGAAAGAATACTTATATCGTCATAAACCTATTATTAGTATTTTTTAAAAATAAAACTTGCACGCTTTTTTATAGTCTTATGAGAAATGACAATGCTTTTGCCACACATATCACGACCCTCTATATACCAAAGCTCACAAGACAAATCACAAAGTCAGAATTATCGCTGCTAAGGTTAGGGTCATTCTAAAACATGCGTGATATAGGGGAGGTCTCATTTGATGTGCCCATCTTTGCTCAACTGTGTTAATAGCGGGCTTGTACTCTTTTTCCCTATGAGAAAAATTCAATATGATTTCTTCTTTTGCACTTTCAGTAGAAGCAACAATATATCCCATGAGTGGCTTCTCATTAGCATCTACAAGTCTTACAATATGCAGAAGGGTTGAGACACCCTAAGTTAAATGGTAAAAAAAAATAGAATCTACCTGATTTTTCTTCACTCCACCAGTCTTTGCACAACTGAATTGTTCCCATGCAATAGAGTGAAACAAAGTAAACATATCTCTGTGACCAAGTGTGCTCTGCAAAGTAAGAAAATAAGTGGAAAGGTCTCACTCCAGGACGCATGATCTTCGTGTTCCCTTACATAACATCATGACGACGTATGTTGTTGGTAGAGTATTAACAATCACCTTCCTTGCCTTTGCGATTACATTAGCAAATATACATACATCCCATGTCTTCTAACATTAGGTTTACGTGATGTGGAACACATGGTGTCCAAAACAAGCTTTTATTTATGCATCAATTTTTCACTTGTACTCACATAATAATATCATTCTTTGTAATAACTTGGACCACATCTCTTCCCCAACCCTATTAAGAGACAACCTACGTTAAATGCTCCAAAATGTATACAACGGATTCTTTCTTTACTCCACCAGTCTTTGCGCCATTGCATTTTTCCCATGCAGTAGAGTGAAACAAAGAAAACAACCTATCTCTGTGGCCAAGTGTGCTCTGCAAAGTAAGAAAAAAAGTGGCAAAAACTCACTCCAGGACACATGATCTTCATGTTCCCTTACATAAGCATCATGACGACATGTGTTGTTGGTAGAGTATTAGTAGTCACCTTCCTTGCCTTTGAAAGTACATGATCAAATATACGTAAGATCTCCATATCTTCCAACATCAGGTTCACGTGACGTGAAACACATGGTGTCTAAAACAAGCTTTTATTTTTGCATCAATTTTTCACTTGTACTCACACAATTAATATCATTATTTGTAATAACTTGGACCACCTCTCTTCCCCAACCCTATCAATTGCTTGATCAATCACACATAGAACATACAATCCACTGCATGCTCTACAAAGTGGCATCAATAAAATACATGATAAATGACCCTTAAAGAGTATGCAAGAAATTTAATAAAACCTCCCCCTCCTATCACTAGCCATAGGGTATAACCTTGCACATTGCAATGTTCGTCATGTTCTAGCTCCAATTCCTTTATTTTTGCACATTTTTTCTCTAGTAGCGACAACCTAATTTGTGGTAAGAGGGTCGGAGCAATTGACTACCATGTTATCCAACAACTTCTCGCATAGCCTTAACAGATATGGGATTAACAACTCAAGAAGGCATATCTCCATCATAGAACCATGTAACTAGGCTACCATGAGCCACTAGACTACTGAGAAGATCTTTTTGTAAGCAAAATGAAGAATATTTTTTACTTTGCCACATGCTTTCCTTTGGCCTACAATTTCTACTGGACTAGGGCACAAATCAATCAGAGAGCCCCTTAGAGTACTTGTCCCTTTAAAACCAAAGTGAGAGCTACAAGTGGGAATGGTATGTAGTTTAATAGCTTTGTTCACAACAGAGGGAATAATAGCAATATCACCACCATCTAAATGAACAACATTGTCACTTAGATTGAATTCAATGTTGACTTCACGCTTTCGACTACTCTCTTTCTCTCTCTCTATTATCCTTCAACTCATCACATATGCCTTGAGTGCCAGTTCTTGTACTTTGACAATATTAGGATTTTTTTTGCTTCATCTATTAATTTCCTCATTGGGCACGTGGTCATGTAACAAACATTGAAGTTTGTTGTCAGATGGATTAGGCCATAATCCATATTTCTGCCTCCAAGTCTTTTGAGTTGTCCTTTTGGGTATTGATGTATTCTCATTCATCAACTCTAAAAGCTTGGTAGAATCTCCCTGACTGTTATGCCTACCTCACAGTTTCCTTCCATGACAAATATTGTTTTTCAATCCTTCACATGCCCAACCATGGCAGAGAAAAGAAAGGGAGCAAAGAGGGTAATAGTAGGGTAGAAACTAAAAGCAAAGTGAAGGCGGGACAGAGAGGTTGAGGATGCGTGAAGCTCGCCAGGAAAAATAGAGGAAGAGGCTACTACCGACAACATCCATTGGCTTGGCTTGTCTCATGTTCGTCCAACAACTGTGGTAGGGTGGGTGGGGGAAAGACAAACAACAAGGAGCTACGGAGGTTGGCATAATGGATGGTCAAAGAAAATGTAGGATAGTGGATGGGGGGTAGGGGGTGGGTGTCAGTGGTAGGTGGAAGCACTAGGAGTAGCCATAAGAGGATAAAGGGGGTGTTGTGGGGGAGTGGATTGGAGGCACATGGTTGGGAGAGGGGGATAGGGGGTAGGGTGTTGTGGGGGAGTGGATTGGAGGCACATGGTTGGGATAGGGGGATAGGGGGTAGGCATGAAGTTGTAGGCGGAAGCACAATGGTGGGCAACAACATGATCAGGGGCTTGAGGGAGTGGATCGAGGGTGCTTGAGGGAAGGGAGAGGTATCATAGAGGGGGATCGGAAGATGAGGCAACACATGGGGAAAGGGATCAAGGGCACTGAAGGATGGACAATACAATGGGGTGCTGCTACTCATTGACGGAGTAAAGGATGGGGAGGGGAGGGGAAATTATAGTAATTTTTTTATAGTTTCATGGGTTAGAAAGGGAAAATAGTTTGGGCCTAATGTATAATCATGTAGGAATGTATTCATGTGTTTGATATTGATAGAGGCCACACTTATCTATAGGTGCTTGGGAAGCTCGAGAAATCAAGTTGGGACTAAAAGTGAGTATTAAATGAGTAATTACATGAAGAGAAACAGAAATGCAAGCCTAAATACAAATTGCTCTATAGTCTTATTTAGGTACATTAATATAGGGTTTGGGAGTGTAGATTTACATTATCAAATTAGGTATTATGTGTTAAATCCCTAAAAATGAATATTTCGTTACAAAAAAATTGGATCCTGCTATGGTGGAATAGGAGAGGTAAAATGGGGTAGATTTGTGCTAAATTTGTAAATAAATGATGAATTTAGTAGTCATGATCGATCGCCTAACAACCCGCTCTCCTTTCTCTAATTTCAATCACCCCTACAATTATCCTTAAATTCCAACGACCCCTCTTAACAATGTTCAAAAATTTGTCGAAATTGGCAAAATTTTGCTAATTATTTCGATGCCGCCAATGATCAGACATAGAAATGGCCTTACATGTCTGTACGTAGGGAATTTTGCCAGAAAAAATTAAATTTCGACAATTTTTTCGAATTTCAACGAAATTAGGTAAATTTCGATGAAAAAGGCCCATTTCGTCCGCATTTCGACGAAATTTCGAGAAACACATCTATTATTTCGAGAAATGGGGTACGATGCCTGCAAATTTTACTATGTGATCCCTTGGGCTTGTTAGGGGCAATCTAAGTTATGTTTCTTCTCTTCCTAGCCTAATTCTACCTCTCTCTCCTATTTCTCTCACTTCTATAAATATCTACAAAGGAAATATTAAAAAATGTGTGGGAGTGATATCTATGACTATGATGACCTGCTAACTTTCATTTTTGACGTCACATAATTTATGTTAAAGTGCGCAAAATTAGCATGACTATCGAGATATTTTGTATGTATACCATTATCAATCACACCTCTAACTACATGGTTGCCTCCTATAGGCTGTCGCTACAAAAGCACATGACCAAGAACAAAGCTTTAGTTAATCCATTAGTATGCATTTTATCACTGGTAAGCATATGGAGATTAACAGTGAGACACATCTATGCTTGTATAAAACAAAATAAATTGGAGCCAATACGTTGATAGGTATAATCAACAAGGAGGATGACAACCATCATGGTTCAACTAGATGCATAAACCATAGTTGTCTTATGCTTCCTCAATACTCACAATTATCCTTAAATTCCAACGACCCCTCTTAACAATGTTCAAAATTTCGTCGAAATTGGCGAAACATCTATGCTTGTATAAAACAAAATAAATTGGAGCCAATACGTTGATAGGTATAATCAACAAGGAGGATGACAACCATCATGGTTCAACTAGATGCATAAACCATAGTTGTCTTATGCTTCCTCAATACTCACAATTATCCTTAAATTCCAACGACCCCTCTTAACAATGTTCAAAATTTCGTCGAAATTGGCGAAATTCCGCTAATTATTTCGATGCCGCCAATGATCGGACATAGAAATGACCTTACATGTCTGTACGTAGGGAATTTTGCCAGAAAAAAATTAAATTTCGACAATTAATTTGAATTTCAACGAAATTAGGTAAATTTCGATGAGAAAGGCCCATTTCGTCCGCATTCTGATGAAATTTCGAGAAACACATCTATTATTTTGAGAAATGGGATACGATGCCTGCATATTTTACTATGTGATCCCTTGGGCTTGTTAGGGGCAATCTAAGTTATGTTTCTTCTCTTGCTAGCCTAATTCTACCTCTCTCCCATTTCTCTCACTTCTTGAAATATCTACAAAGGAAATATTAAAAAATGTGTGTGGGAGTGATATCTATGACTATGATGACCTGCTAACGTTCATTTTTGACGTCACATAATTTATGTTATAGTGCGCAAAATTAGCATGACTATCGAGATATTTTGTATGTATACCATTATCAATCACACCTCTAACTACATGGCTGCCTCCTATAGGCTGTCGTTACAAAAGCACATGACCAAGAACAAAGCTTAAGTTAATCCATTAGTATGCATTTTATCACTGGTAAGCATATGGAGATTAACAATGAGACACATCTATGCTTGTATAAAACAAAATAAATAGGAGCCAATATGTTGATAGGTATAATCAACAAGGAGGATGACAACCATCATGGTTCAACTAGATGCATAAGCCATAGTTGTCTTATGCTTCCTCAATACTCACATACCACTGCAACATTGTTTCTGTACTACGTCCTGTCATCCTACTGAGAGGCCCTACCATCCTAGATCATGCTATGTTTCCATAATATTGTGTCTTTAAGTTTATATATTGTGCTTGCAAACTATGATGACTTAATTCATTCATTTTGCCATTCATTTGACCTCAAAATCTCCATCGAAATGCCCATCGAAATTGTTCAACTTCCTTCACTCACATGAGGAACCCCACCCCCTCACATATCCAATATGAAATATTATTGCATATTTGAGTAGATCTACACTGGTAGATTGTTCTGGTAAAATTTCGCTAAATAATTCGATGATTTGGTCATCGAAACGCCAGGAATGCATATGTCAAAATTTCCGTCAAAATTTGTCGAAATTTCCTTCGAAATTTGTCGAAATTTTTGTTTCTGCGGCTACCGAAACGACGTCGAAATCGGACATTTTCTTCCTTGCCTCTTAACTTGACCTTCCATCAAATCCATTTTATGTAAGGAACAACTAAGCTTTTTTTCTTTAGAAAGAACCTTTAGCTCATTATGACATGCAAGTATTTAACATAATATAATTATTGTATTAAGTGAAAATAATAAAAGTTATTACGGTGGTTGGATGATTTTTATTTATTTATCTGGGAACCTTCTTTGGGCAGGGCCTCTTCACTCATGGACCCATCTCGACAAGGTACACTTAAAACCTGACAGTCCTGACACATTGTGAAAGGTCACCCACATGACGTTCCTAATCATCATAATTTGTTGTTCGAGAAAGTTGACCATGCTTGTGTAATCTTACATTTACACCAGGCTGTCAAAATTGAGTCCAGGCCAGCTAAGGCTGACGAGATCTTCCAACCGTTAGACTTGGAACCCATTATCGACACAAAATAGTTAAAATCTAAAACCTAGAACCGACTCTAACTTGAATTTTAAGTCAACCTAGAATCAACTCTGATTCATTAAAATTAAAACATATTCTTGTATGCTAAAATTCTAGTTCTGCATTAGATAATTATTTTATTAGTCTAACTCAAAACTGATTTAAACCCGAATTTCTCCATACCCAAAACCGACCCAAATTGTAAATATTGGTACCTGGAACGGGGCCTGACCAGAATATCACTCTGTGTATTTAGACCTAGAATCACTGGGATTGTTAAAACTAGAACCCAAAATCAATGTTTTTTGGGTCGATTGTCAAAACTGGAAAATAAAATCAAATTTTCTCGCGTCCAAAAGAACAATTTGGGTTGGACGAATTTGGGTCCTAATAAAAGACTTGAAAGTATGCAAAAGTATGTATAGGTTCTAGGTTTGATGAATCTGGTCGGTTTTGAGTTGATCAAATATCATGCCAGGTTTGGCTTCGGGGGCCAAACTTAATAATTCATGTCAGTTTCGGGTTTGGACGTGACCAAAATCGGGGCCATGGTGATGTTGGACGAGCATAGCTTTTAATATAGTCTTTTATTAGTTTTTATAACGTTTTATCAGTTTTCTTGCATTTCAGGGGTTATTTGATATTTTTCCAGTTTGTCTTGTTAAGCCTGTGGTTTAGTCCCATACTGGCTAGTTGTCTAGTGAGTTGGGTTTAAACACCTATATATAGTCTTTGTAATGCTCTCAGAAAATCAGACTTGATTAATGAAATCTTTTGATGAGTATTATTCCTTTTGATTAGTTATTTTAGATTAGTTTAGATCTTGATAATTAGTCTTAGATTTTTATTCATTAGGCTCCATTAAGTGGTATCAATGGTTCTCCATTAAGTGGCCATTTGCCAATGCTTCTACTATAACATCCCCTCTGGCAACAAATATCAAGCTTCAGATGTCTATGCCTTTAGTCACATCTCTGTAGCAGCCTGATGTTTTGCAGCTTCAGATGCCCCCCATATCAGTTATTTCTCCAGAGCAGCCTGATGTTTTGCAACTCTCGATGCCCCCGATCACAGTTAGAACTCCAGAGCAACCTAATATTTTACAGTTTCAGATGACCGTGCCTTTAGTTACAACTCCAGGACATGATGTTTTACAACATTATTCAGATTGCACATTTACTATTGAGGAATCCCTTTTGTCACTACTACTGTGAAATCTCCTCTAGCCGCAAATAACAATTTTCAGATGTTTGTGCATTCGATTACAACTCCAGGGTTTGATGTTCCTCAGATGCCGTGTCTTCAATTACAACTCCGGGTTCCGATGTTCTTTAGATGCTTGTGCCTTTGATTTCAAGTCTGACACATGATGATTTGCAACCTTCTTCAGACTATATATCTTCTGCTGAGTAATTCTCTCTTGCAATACTTGATACATGTTAAAGAGTATATATTAGCCTATTTAGTTAATAGGTTAATTAGTTAGTGGGCTTTTGTATCTCAGCCCGTTTAGATTACTTGCGTCCTAAGTCTTAGGGCGTCTCCCCTCTCCTATATAAAGGAGAGGGCGTCCAATCTTGTATTCATCATTCCATTCAATACAATCTTATTCTCAACATGGTATCAGAGCGGTGAACAAAAACGACGGCGTGAACAGTAACTCCGGCGGTGAACAGTACACACGTGAACAGTAACTGCGGCGTGAACAGTACGACGGAGTGAACAATAATTCCTGCGTGAACAGAGTGCGTTCGCTCCTGAGGGGAACCTAGCCACCGCCCCTCCCTCTCCTTTCTGGCGTGCACACAGCCCTAGCTGCCGCCACTCGTCTTTTCTAGAGAGCAACCGAGGGGAAGAACCCCCCGCCTGCGGGCGGTCGCCGTTGCCATGGCTTAGGCCTGCTGCCCGCTAGGCAATTCCGGCGTCCATGGCTCTCCTTCCACTTTCACTTAGATAAGTACGTCGACGCTGATTCTCGACTTGCGATCTATGTTTTCCAAATCCAAACCTTACCGCCGGTGATCTTCTTTCCGATCATCACATATCCACTGATCATTACCCGCCGCCTTGCACCTCTGTTGCCCGTATTCCACGAACAACAACAGTGCCGCTATATTCCCAGTGCCTCCAAGGAGCCATCTCTGTGCCTTCGCCGCGTTTCAACGCTACTATCACCATCTAGCAACAACATTATAAGCGCCGCCAACCGCATAAGCAACAACCATCATCGCCATCAAGCAGCAATCAGCCGTCGCCAACCTGCTACCCGCCGTCCAGAAAGATCTCAGTACTACCGACATCAACTCAGTAGTACCGAATTCTGCACAGGCCATCTCCTTACGTCCTCAACATCAGCCTTCATCGTCGCTCGTGGAGAGGCTCCGCCCTTGGCTCCGCATGCATCCTTTTGGCATGCAATATCTCCGGAGCCGTGTAGGAGACCCTTTGTCATCTCCTCCGTTACGACCAAGTGCTACATCAACTGAGTGACATAATCCAGCCATTTTTTTTGCTACATCCCGCAAGCTGTTGCTCTTCATCACCTTCCTAACTATCTTCATCACTCCACCATCACCTCCCATCTATGCCTACTCCCAGTTATTAATTCCCCCCATATTCATTATGCCTATTCGGATCCTTAATCAGTCATATCTTTGCTAATCGGATCCAAGTTTTAGCCTAATTGGATTTTTCGCGGGGGCTCCGTCCCCGCACCCCGGAGTTAGGGCCAAACAAATCCCTTTTCGGGTCGAGATTAGATCCATTTAATTTTTCTTCCCGGATCTTACATTGACCCATTTAGCATATTCTCTTCGGTTATCGATTTCATTCTCTACATATTACACATCTCCATATAGGCATATACACAAATTTCTCTTAAATCCACCAATTCCTTTCCCACCCACCCATATCATGTGTGTATCCCTTTCCACAGTGCAAGGGGGTCATATGTCCATTTCTCCACACCAAACACTCACTCTCGTCGTATTTGGTGTGCGAGGGGGGATAGAGAGGAGAGGAAGAGATGAGAAGAGAGCGAGAGAGAGTGAGAGAATATGTATGAGAGAGAGAGTATGAGAAGAGATGATATATGTATTCATGCTATATATGTTTCCAGGTTATTATCTTCATGGAGCTTCACATTGTCCAACACATCCATTCTCTACTTCCAGACAACATTGAAGGATCTTCATTCAACACCGAGCTATTCACGTTCGTACCGCGTTATGTACTTCAGGTGTTGATGGTGTACTTCAGCTGCATTCATATGAGACAAAGGGTGCTTATTCAGATTTTCAGAAACTCAACAAGCTTTGGAGTATTAATTAAGGGGGAGTATCAATTAAGGGGGAGTATCAATTTTTGTATGGGGAGTGATATTTATCTTTTATCTTTCATCTATCATTTCTTTTATCGTTTTATCGAGTCTTGTAACCTCCAAGCTTTGGACATGTGTTTCACCCATGATCCAGCTTGAGGGAGAGTGTTAAAGAGTATATATTAGCCTATTTAGTTAATAGCTTAATTAGTTAGTGGGCTTTTGTATCTCAGCCTATTTAGATTACTTGCGTCCTAAGTCTTAGGGCGTCTCCCTCTCCTATATAAAGGAGAGGGTGTTCAGTCTTGTATTCATCACATTCCATTCAATACAATCTTATTCTCAACAATACAAAACAAGAGATGCATTGTACACCAAAGAGGTCCATAAAACTGTGTGAAGATGTGTCCAAGGTTGATATTTTCATATGACAGTGACATGCACACGTAGCATGTCTCTCTACAACAATCGACAAAGATGGGCCTACATTGATACTTCAGACGGCTTCCCCTGTGGTTAATATAAATAGAGAAATACAACTAGCATATGAGAATATTGACGACACATGCTTTGTTGTGAAGCAAACATGGGCTACACATGAGTAGCGGAGACCTACTTTCAATTTCCTGGTTCAGAGACTGGGCAACTGGCCCCCTCCACAATCTCCAAACATTTATGAGCTTTCTCCTCGTCCACAACATCTAAACATCATAACAACTAAGTTAAAGACAAATATGGTGTTTTTTCCTACAAGTGGTATGGGCAAGAAGATGTTTGTTTTCCTTTCAACTACACCATTTTGTTGTGGACTATATGGGCAAGAGTTTTAAAGAATAGTTCCTTTGGAGATAAAAAGTTTTTGAAAACCTGTTGCACATATTCAGAAGCTTTTTCAGTGCGAACAAACTTAGGAATAGCACAAAAATTGAGTCTTTATTTCATTCAAGAATTTGGAGAAAACATCTAAACTTTCAGAACAATTTTTTAAAAGATAAATCCAAGTGGCACAAGACTAATCATCAATAAAGGTTACAAAATATTGCACAGCAGTACGAGTACTAATACGACATGGTCCCCATACGTTAGAGTGAATAAAATCAAATAAACTTGGACAACTGTTATCACGACGAGGAGAAAACACAGATTGATGATGTTTTCCAAGTTGGCAAGATTGGTATTTAAAGTTTTCAGACAACAAACTAGGAAATAAAGACTTCAACTTAATGGTGGAAGGATGGCTAAGCCTCATATGTCATTGATAAGGAGAGGTAGACTGGGCCACACGAGCAGTAGCAGGAGAAGTTGACGAGGTCTGTAGATGGTACAAACCATCTTCACCGTCATATCCCCCACCAATTGTATTCTTTGTCCTGAGATCCTGTAAGGAGACAGTGTAAGGAAAGAAGGTTACACTATAGTTTAAAGGCTTCGTAATTTTACTGACAAACATCAAGTTCAAAGGAAATTTGGGCACAAACAGAACATATTTAAGAAGAGTGTTATCAACATCCCCTATTCTAGTGACTAGAGAAGTAGATCCATCAGCCAGACGCACATGGGAATGATAGGTGGATTTCTTTAGATCAGTGAAGAGATTTTTGTTACTGGTCATATGAGCCGTAGCACCTGAATCAACAATGCAATCTTCTTTTGTTGAAGAAGAAGATGCTTGAAGACAAGAAGGATCTCCTAAGTGTTGGGCGATGTTTACTTGAGGCGTGGTAGTAACTGCAGAAGCGAATTTAATAGCTTGTCAAGGTTAGGTGAACATAGTCTTACCATCTGAGAAGTAGCAACACTAGAAGGATATGTAGATTCTTCATCAACATCAATAGTGGAGACTTGGTTTGCTCATTCTGGCTTTCCATGCTTCTTCCAACATTTGTCCTTGGTATGATTAGTTCATATACAAAAGTTGCAGTACCAAGACTGAACAAGAGATGACCCTCTTCCAAAAGACTGAGGAGGAGGCCCTCTTCTACCATTGTTGAGACCCCTGCCTCGTCCACAAGTAGAGTTACCACGTCCTCGTCCTGCAACAACTAGAGCAACATGCTTTTCTTTGGTAGTAGAAGACACCGAGCGAGATAGCCGAAGATAAACATCATCTAGCATGGGCAATGGTTCAGATGCAAGGATTTTTTGACGAACAACTTCATAGCTGTGAGGCAAAGATTCCAAAAACTGGCATAGCTGGACTTCATCTTGTTGTTTTTGTAGTTTAGTAAGATCAATAAATGGCAGATGGTGGAGTTTGAGCTCTCCCCAAATACCTTTGAAGGTATCACAGTGTGAAACAAACGTTGTAGCTTTGTCAAGTCTTAGAAAATGCAGGCGTTTATAGAGTTCAAAAACTTGGGAGGCATTTCCCTTACTGGAGTAGATTTGAGCAATATGATCCCATGCTTCCTTGGCAGTGTTAGTAAAAAGAAGATTGGTGGATACATGAGATCAAGGAATGAGTTATCCGATTTCGATGTCGTTTCAACAACATGGAAACCGAAATTTATTGAAATTTCGACAAAAAATTCGATAAATGCAACAATGCACGTTTCGACGCCAAAATCAACGATTAAGCCATGAAATTTCACAGGGATGATCTTTACACCTAAATGCATCGTTTTATGCAATAAAATTTTATATGGGGATAGGTGGGGGGTCCTTCATGTGCGAGGAAAGGAGATTTTTCTGTTCCCTGGGAAAATTTCAAATTTTGGGCAATTTTTTTTGATGATTTCGACATAGCGGTATGGTTGCAAGATTTCATAGTAGATGGTGTCGAAATCAAAATTTTTGACGAAATTTTGACGATTTCGTCGAAACCTCATTCCTTGCATGGGATTCACAACTATTTAAAATCCAAGAGAGGACTTGAGAGTCCCACTCTTCCCATTTCTTATACTCGGCTTTCTTATCATTTGTATCATCTTTAGGAGGAGGAAGTTCGGTGAGATGCTCAAGCTTGCCTGAGGAGTGAGCATAAATTTGAAAGGATCGTGCCCATAAAATATAGTTGGATCCGTTGAACTTAGCAGTAGTTACACATCTAACATGGGTCTCAATGGTCTAAGAAGAAGATGAGGCTGTGATTCCAAAGTATAGAACAGTAGTAGTTGACAGAAGTCGACGGATGTAGGGACACGTGTCATGAAATCGACACGCCGTGTGCACAATTGACAGAAGTCTTCAACGGTAGGAGACACGTCGTGTCAAGAAACAAAACCAGTATGTGCAAAAATATCAGAGATGTCCAGAGACGTGTTGATAAGGCGACACGACATGTGAAATAAAGAGCAACTGCAACAGTTAGTCTGGACACAATGTGTGTAGCCAGAGACAGCGTGTCTGGCGACAACAATGGGTAGTTCGCCGAAAACACACAGCGTGTGTAGAATGAGACACGACATGTCCATGTTATGCATGGCGGTATCTGACAACATGAGTAGGTAGTTCGCCGAGGATACACAACGTGTCAGATAGACACACGACGTGTCCACGCCATGCAAAACCAACAGAAAGGTCACAAAAGGACCCAAAATAGATGGCAAACACTATGGTTTACTAAGAAGAAAAGCGATATGTTGGATAGATCCAATCATATCACGAAAGAAATGGAAAGAGCCCTATAGTAGGTGGTCATGGATGACCACACAGATTTGCCGAACGATTTTCCAAATAGCAGTCTTCAAGGCATAAGACCATTGAAGACCGTCGACCATACCCCTAGATTCTCTTGTTGGAGAAGAACATAGGGTTAGAAAGGGGAGTAGCTCTAATGTGGAGCCTATTGAATAAAATCTAAGTCTGATTATCTAGATCTAAACTAATCTAAAATAACTAATCGAAAGGAATAATAATCATTAAAATAATCATTACAAAGACTATATATAGGTGTTTAAACCCAACTCACTACACAACTAGCCAATGTGGGACTAAACCACATGCTTTACAAGAAAACTAGGAAAATACCAAATAACCCCTAAAACACAAGGTAACTGATAAAACATTATAAAAACTATTAAAATGGATATGCTTATCCTACATCATATCTCCTCTGCTTCGAAAGACTCAACTCCGACCAGTCAAAATAATCATATGGGGCCTGAAAAGTAAAGAAAGTCTTTGAAGCTTTGTTGTATATGAGTCATGTAGCATCACACCAACGAACAAGATAATGGCGCAGGAGATCAGGATGCAGTGCCATGTATGTCTTCAAATCCTTCGTTGTGCTGTTTGGAGGTTGTGGACTAGGAGAAAGCTCATAAATGTGTAGAGGTTGTGGAGGAGGCCGATTGATAGCTCTCTGAACGAGGAAATTGAAACTAGATATCCAATCTTCCTGTGTAGCCCATGTTTGTTTCTCAACAAAGCACTTGTTTCAGTGATCATCGTCCAAATTAAGCACAACAGAATCATCTGCAGTAAGTGGTAGAACTTCTGTGCTATAACTGAGAAAGACAATATCAACCTTGTCAATAAGTAATTCAGAATTGGTCAAAAGAGATATACCGTCAATATTTTCATATGTTGCATTTTCCTATTAACATTAGCCACAGGGAAAGCCATATGAAGTGCCATTGTAGGTGAAGTGGTGGCAAAAGAGCATTCCTCAACGAAAGATAGACAATCTGAACAAGGTTGTAAAACATCATATTCTGGAGTTGTAATAGATGACATGCATCTGAATAACATCTTAATCTGGAGTTGCAATTGAAGACATGGGCATCTCAACAGAAGATATACAATCAGAACAAGCCTGTAAAACATCATCTCCAGGATTTGTAACTGAGGCCACGGTCATCTGAAACTGTAAAATATTAGGCGGCTCCGGACTTAACTAAGTCCATGGTCGTATGAAACTGCAAAACATCAGATAGCTCTGGAGTTCTGAGACTGGGGACATATGGAGCTGCAAAATATCAGGTTGTTTTGGATATGTTAATGAGACGGTTGGCATCTGAAGTTGCAAAATATCAGGCTGCTCTGGAGATGTGACTGAAGGCATAGACATCTGAAGCTTGATATTTGTATCCAGAGGAGTTGTTATAGTAGAAGCACTGACAAAAGACAAATATGGTGTTCTTTTCTGATTTCCTCAGCCATTATCTTGTTCGCTAGTGTGATGCTACGTGACTCATTTATAACAAGATTCAAAGACTTCTTTTACTTCTTCGGGCCTCATATTATTATTTTGACTTGTTGGAGTCGAGTCTCTTGAAGCCGAGTAGAGTTGGTGTAGGACAAGCATAGCTTTTTATATAGTCTTTTAGTAGTTTTTATAATGTTTTGTCATATTTCTTGCATTTTAGGGGTTATTTGATATTTTCCCAGTTTGTTTTGTAAAGCATTTGGTTTAGTACCGCATTGGCTAGTTGTCTAGTGAGTTGGGTTTAAACACCTACATACAGTCTTTGTAATACTCTCAAAAAATCAGACTTGATGAATGCAATCTTTTGACGAGTCTTATTCCTTTTGATTAGTCATTTTAGATTAGTTTAGATCTTGATAATTAGTCTTAGATTTTTAGTCATTAGGTTCTCCATTATCTGGTCTCTGCATGTAATAAAATTCAGCTTTTTCTGAATTGCAGCCAACCCGGTTCTGAAATTTTGACAACACCGTGTAAATATAACTGCATAAGTAGAGCATGTTCAACTTTCTTGAACGCACGACATATGATCTGCTACAATGTGTCAAGCCTCGAGAGTATACCTTGCGGAATTGGTCCATGAATGGCCCTACCTAGAGGGTTCCATCATAAGGGATAATAATAATACAAATCATCCAATTACCAAAGTGATACGAGTTATTTTTTATTTAATATAATAGTATATAATAATACGTTTAATTTATGCATGTGATGATGAACTGTATCCTTTCTCTAAGAAATTGTACCACTCATTCCTTCCATCAAATGGATTTGACGGAAGGTGATGGAAGAATAAGTTAAGAGGGTGGTTGGAATTAATGGCTAACAATGGAATTAGAAAGGAGAGGGGGTTATAAGGAATTATGGGGATAGAGGGGACATTTGTCAAAGAATACTCTTCCTTTATAACATTTTCATCTGGAATTTTGACCCGGACCCCGAACCGAACCTCGGAAATAAAATTGATCTCAGTATGTTTCAATTGAAAAATTGTATCTACTAGACTACCTTATTATATAGCATGTTTTGACCCAAATTAGGACCTGCACCCGACCTTGTTCATTGAATTTTTCCCCTTCACTCTAACCTGGATCACATAACATGTGATTATAATATGCAAATGAGGTAACTATGCCACTTTTAAGTTTAACTAACCACTATTCTTCTCTCTTCTCTATCTAATGAAGTACTTATTGAAAATAGTCAATTCATGTTTTCTCTACTGTATCTAATAAAAGTACTTAGATTGAAAATAATAAATTCATGTTAAAAACAAGAATTTTATTTGACCCGTATTCATGGAATAAAAAAATCCGCCTTGAGGCTCTCGAGGCTTACGCCTCTTGGTGAGGCTATCCCAATTGCGCCTCGAGGCTTACGCCTCAGTGTCCTAGACTGAGGTTTACGCCTCACAATGTTTGAGGCCCGCCTCATTTCTGGATGATAAAGTTTGATGTTAATCACAAAATTGTCTACTTTCAAGATTATTACAAACATTTTCTTCAAAAAAATCATTCTTGTAGTTAATTGTTATTTTTTATCAATGAAGATTTAATCATCATTCTCTTAGTGACATCTTTGAATCTTCATTATTAAATTTATCTTTGTTTGAGACCTTATTCACTATGTCAGTGAATTTCATATTATTGTTAAATAGTTTTGTTTCCTTGTTCCTAATTTGAAATTCTATCTCCTTTAATTTTTTTTTCTCTCAATGACATCTTTTATTCTAATAGTATAAAGAATTGATATCTCGTTATTTTTCTACATATTTATTTTAAAGCTGTGGTAGGTCTTTAGTCTCTATTATAATTATTAAGTTTCACAACTGGTTTCTATTTCATTAGTTGTTCTTGTATATACCTATTTTTGTTATACACATACATATATACATAACATATAAATACACACACACATATATATATATATTTGTTATATATATATATATATGTTATTCCACGGCTCCGTCTTCTCTCTAGGATCGCCGCTCCGTCTTTTCTCTAGGTTTTCCCGGCAGCTGCCGCTGGGGGGAGGGTACGCCGCTCTGTGCGTCCCTCCCCCTGGCCCCCAATGGCTTGGTCGGAGCCTGCAGATGAAGGTTGCGGTGGCTATTCTGGAGTTAAGGCGAGGTCTAGCCGTATCGACGGGGCGATCCTCAGTAGCTCAGGTGGACGAGAGATGGGGGCGCGCGAGAAACTTGACCTGGGATCGAGGCGGCATGGCGACTTAGTCGACTCCACACCGTTCAAGAGCAACGGTTGGAGAGGGGCCGTTCCTTCCAGATCTAGGATCCGTGCAACCGCCTTCGCTGGTGAAGATAGGGTGTTTCGCCCCTCTTTTACTGACTTCTCGTCTCCTCCTCCGAGTTCCTGGTTTGCCAGGGTGATGCGACCCTCGTTTTTGCGGTTGGATGTTGTTTTGGCGCCTCGGTGGTGGATCACCGATGGGTGGCTGGGAGTTCTCTAATGATCGATGGATGTGCCTCCTCTAGGCGTACTCTGATGCTCGATGGAGGCGCCTCACGTGATGCAGGGTGTTTGGGGCTGCCCGAGCTTCTCATTCTTTCCCTGCTGATCCGGCGGATGGCCCATGGCTTCTTGGTGTTGCGCGGGTTGTGTCAAGGGGAGCAATTCTCTTCTCCCTCTTGGCTCTCCTGTGCAGTGTGAGGTGGCCGTGGCTTCTACGATTCCAGGCTGGTGGCTTCTCTGCTGCCATGTGTAGATGGCCTCTTGGTGTTCGACGAAACGCTTCTGAGTAATCAGAAGCTTTAAAAAAGGCAAGGGCAATCGAGCTTATGGGGAGCAACTTGTTTTCAGGTTTTCTCCTCCTTGGCCCCTCTGCCACTGTTGTGAATGTTACACCTCTTCAGGTGTTTCAGCGGCCGCGGGTCTACTCCGACCGATTGGAAGTGCTACGCTGTGGTGCTTCCGGATGCCTTTCTTTGCCCGTTCTGTTGCTGCGTGCAGGGAACTCCTTTTGGGTGTTTTTGTTTGTTGCTGTGCAAACAACTTCTACCGATATTCAAGGACCTGGTGTTTGGTCCTACTTGGATTCAAAGATCCGTTTTGCTGTTGACTGGAGGAATGGGGTTACTGATCTATCTGTTCTTCACTATTTTGTGGGTGCTCATTAATGCCAGTGAAGGCCTAGTAGGTGGACTAATTGCAGGATCCCAGTGTGCAGTGCAACGTTCTGATGGATTCTTGTGTGGCTTTCACTGCCTTGGGAAGTATATATTAGGATTGATTGAGAAGCAACTGAGCCTTAGCAACTAGCACTGCTGATGTTCTTCTGCAACTCTTGTCTCAGCCTCCAGAAGCCAAAGACGTCACTCTTTGAAGCTGTGCATAATGCAAGTGATCAGTGTTGGTGGCATGGTTGCTGACCTCTTCAGTTGTCGGCTGGAGTCAGTTGTTTGCTGATTGTCTTTGTTTTCTCTTTTTTCTTGATCTTTCAGGTGGTCCATTCTGGACTCTCTAGGTTTGTTTTGGATGTTTATCATCCCAGTTTTGTAGGGGCGCAGACCTCTGTACCTAAAGTTTGGTTTCAATTAATAGCAACATGACTTTTTACCGACCAAAAAATAGAATACACTCGAGTGTATCCGGAGCGGAATACACTGTATTCTAGCCTGACTCTCTCTATATATATAAATTATTTTTTATGACCGCCTCATGCTTATTTTGAGGCTTACGCCTTAAACGCCTTGAGGCTTATTGAGACAAAAATGCCTCGTTACGCCTCGCCCATTTTACAACCTTGCCCGTATTGTTACCTGGAATATAACTCAAACCCGACCCAACCCGGAATTTGGGCAACCTTAATTTGCTTCAAACCTGGTTTGCTTTATGCTCCTCTATTTTTTAGGTTTACAAGGGGACTATTTGTATAAAACAAATCAGTCCCTGGATTTGCTAATTATAATAGTTTCGTCACTGTAAAGCTAGCAATACAAGTAAATTATGTGGAGTTTAATGACTAACTGTTATTTCTTTTATGCAGAGCCTCATCGACACCTGTATTAATATTGTTGATGAGCTACTTCGTTCTAATTTCGGCAAAGATGTTTTGTATGAGGTAAATTCATATTGATTCATATATTAGACAAGTTAAATCATGCAATTTGTTCAATATCTGGTAACTTTTTCAGACAAATATGATGATGACACTGATGTTTCATCTGCAATTTTTTTTGGTTCTGTTCATACTAAGGCAAAAGATACTGGTGCAAAAACCTATCCATCCTTGTAAGATTATGTTTTTATGGACTAGAGATTGGTTTCGATCTCATTTTGAGTTCTGATCTCCCTCACATTAAGTTTAAAAGTCATTGCTAAAAACCGTAGTACATCGTTAACTGGCCCATCTAAACTGTATGGATTGCAGTATAGACTCTTCCAATGTTTTCAGGAGCTGAACATTTGTTGCACAGCCGAGGCTTTTGGTTCTCGGTTAACAGATATCTTGCAGTGTAATATGAAATTGTATTGTAATCTAAACAGGAATGGACACCCATTTTTACTAATGATCTTTGGACAAGCTGTGATTCATAAGAAGAGTTTGCTATGCCCAAATATTCCATGGATATATTCCTTGGATATCCATGGTTATTGTTTTTGTGTTGTTCTCCCGGTGTCATCCTTCTGTGGTGGTGGTTCGGAAACATCAGTTGAAGGGAAAAACCTTGAGATAATTGTTGACAAACTGAATGCTCTCTATGTGAGCTAAATTTTCAAAATGGTAGTACATGTGGGTGCAGTGCATTGTACACCATTGCAGTTCCTTGCCAGAGAAAAGCGGTTTGAGGAATGACCTACTTGGTTATCCTGCTGGTTAATTACTAACATATGTAAACATATCATAGCTGTTTGCTGTAACTATCAATTTCCGAGTACTTGTTTCCAGACCTGGAATGAAATGAGATCAGCCTTTCATTGTCCAATATACCCTTTCAGAAACATAGTTTCGGATTTGCAGGTTGCTCGGGGTGGATCGGGGGATATTCTCTGCGAGCCCTTCTCTGACAAACTGGCTAAACTTCATGAAACAATAGCATCTGTGGCAGCCGATCCAAAGACACATGAATCAGCAGAAGAGCATGTTTTTGTGAATTTTCATGCTAGTAGAACAATACGGAAGCTGATACTTACCTGCCCAGCTTTTGCTACTACTCTCTGGAAGTTGGCTTTGAAAGGAAGGTGCAAGTCATGGGCTCAGGGCCACAGGTTCGTCTATCTTAATCTTCTTCTGATCACATACAATTAACTCTTGAGATCCTAAATTATTGTTTCTGCAATTGCAGTTTGAAAGTGGTTTCTGCTTTCTTAGAATCACCAGATTCTGAGGTGAAAGACCTAGCAAAAGCAGAGCTTCAGCCTTTAATCGATGCTGGAGTATTTGAATCTTCCAAAAATAAGCAAGCAGACTAAGGAAGCTGTAAAGCTGACCGATCCCTGTGTTTTGATATGTTCATTACCAACTAGATGATTGTATCTTGAACCAAGGAATGGGCAGGGTTTTCCTGTATGTGTTCCTGTTCCATTAATACCCATTGGAATATCGTAGTGTTCACAGTATGGAACTAAGCAATTCTTAAAATTAAATATTTCCGTTCCAGATCTAAATATGTACGCGATGTATATGCACTGGAGGTTATGCAATGTAATAGTAATTTGGCGTCGGCTACCGCCCTACAATGTATCTCAATTTTTGGTTCCAGTCATCAGCACTGTTTGATAGTGAAATACCACATTGTGCACGTTTCTTAATTCATGACATTTTTTTTAACTGCCAAGTGTCAAACGTGCTTGTAATTCAGCGGCCGTGTTTGGGCTTGTATCAAACTACGTTTTCCTATTCCTCTAGGCGGATCTGTGTCATCTTTTTTTACTAATGGATAGTTACAGGTCTTCTGCATGTCCGTACAAATTTTCCATCTTGAATGTCATAGGCTTTTGAGCCAGACACACACATACACACGCACATGTGCGCACACACAGATTTAGTACGAATTTATTGACGTCGAATTTGAACTAAAAGCATTTACATATTAGTTGAATACTTTTCAAGGTTTGTTAATGTTTTTGTAAAACTAATTTAATTACTTGGATGTCAGTGGTCATCACGTTTCAAAATTTTAAATTGGTTATGATATTTTAAGACACGAAAAAAAATATATGAGAAGATGCTTGAATAGAGATCATATTTCAAGACGCATGATACATTTTTATCACGTCTGATCACAGGATTACGTTGTTGGGTGAATTTGATATGATGTGCTCCGATAGAGATTCTTTGAACTAAAAGATTATGACATCTTTTTTAACATGTGACATTTTGGCCACTGATATTCTTCTCCATTGACACGAGTATACCGGTCAAGCCTTGAGTTGGTAAACATAACCATTAGGCCCAATTTTCACAGAGAAGACCCGTTTGCAGCCAGCACGTGGAGCATTTATTCCATCTTCCATGGCATGGCGCCATCCTAGGTGACTCATTAGTAACAGATACAAGACTAGGAATAATAATATCAGATATGGATGAGATAAATGCTTCGTATGAGGAGGATAATCAGTCATAAGAAACGAAGTAAAAAGTGGGTCGACGAGTACATGTTTGTTTTTCTTTTTGAAGTGCAATAGACAAATTGAGAGAACTATCGTCGCTGAAGCGATCTCTAGTCTGAGTGGTGATTGATGGAGGGTTTCCTTCTGTGTCATCTGATTTGATCCAAATTGGGTGGGGGTGATTATCCTTGACAGGAAGTATGGATGAGGAAATCTCAATTGACATGGGAAACGGGAGAGCTTCCCTAAGTTCCACACACACTAACAATCTCCAAAAAATGCAGTATCTCCAATGAAAGTGACGTCAATAGAGACCACAAATTTGTGTTCAATGGGTTCATAACTCATGAAAAACATATTTGGAAGTGCTTGGGTTGAGTTGCCACTCCCGACATTGTGAAAAAAACATACACTCAAATATCTTTAAAGAGACAATATAATAAGATGATTTGGACACAGAATGGTATGCGGTTGTTTAAGGTGGAAGATGGCATGCGGTTAATGAAATATGTGGCGGCAAGGACATAATGACCCTGAAATTCCTGTAAGACTTTCATATGTAAAAGAAGAGTACATACTTTTTCAATAATATGACAATTTTTTCATTTAACTACCCCTTTTTGTGGAGGTGTATGTAGACAGATGATCGATTGACAACTCCTCTGGAAGACAAGAACTAACTTAGAGCATTACTAAAATAGTCTTTGGCATTATTCGTGCTAAGAATACAAATTTGATGAGAAGCTTTAGTTTCGATTTCATAAATTTTTTTGTGTGTATCATGGGTAAAATTTTAGAACAATCTTTCATCAAATACAATTAGGTAACTCTTGAAAAGTCATCAACAACACAAACAACTTATGAGAAAGTTTTGAAGGAACCTGAAATGGTCCTCAAATAGTAATGTGGATAATCTCAAACTTTGACTAAGCACATATCTGATCCTTATACTTAAGGGTGGATCAATGATGCTTCCCTAGCTCACATGACTCACTCTAACTTTTTCAAGATAGATTGTTGAGGATGAAAAATTTCATGTTTGTCTAAAGACATGTGTTAAAGCCGACTATAGATATGAAGAGGAGAGCTTCTACACACGCTTTGGAAGTTAGACCAAGATATTATAGACTTGCAAATTCATACCCAACACCAATCACCTTCTACTTGTAGATCATAACACAATTAGGAGGATTAATATAACTGTGACTTGAAGAGAACGAGTTAACTTGCTTATAGAAATCAAGTTGAAGGGAAACTCGAGAACAAATAAGGCTGATGGTACCGTGGTGGTAGGTAAGGATTTGATGGTTCCTGTCCCTTGTACAAACACTTTAGATGTAATATAGCTCATCAATTCTAGGTTAATTATATAAACTCACTAATTAATTAGAGTTGGTCCTAATTTGTCAATATCAAAGCAGCATAAGTCTATTTGATAAAATATATTTGAGAATTGTGAAATAATGTATCAAATTAATTAACAAATACATTAACTACATTGACTGAATGCTTAAACATACAAATGATGAAATAAAATATCCAACATGTGAAAAAAGTAATATAAATGTTTAAACACTCATTCCTCACATTTTGTTTAGCCAACATGTCAAATTTCATCATTCAGACCTTATTTTACCATTCATTTAATTAGCTATACATATTAGCTTAATGTGCATAAATAATATGCCATTATTACATTAATGTGCCATTGTGTGTTATGTTCTTCTCCAAGTAACGTTCACATCTTCCATGTGAACCCCGGAGGACTCCCTAGCTGTAACTGAACTCAACTATCTCCCCCTCCACTTCTCTCCTCCTCTTACCCTACCTATTTCTTCTCTTTCATTTTCCACTCTCCTATCCACACAACCCTAGCTTCCCATCTCCTCTTCCCTCATGCATATGTCTGTGACTGGAAAAGAAAAACGTCAACCACCAGAAACAACACCGACAACAACGTTGCAGGTCCACAAAAATCACCACGATCATGCTTGGTAGCATTCATCATCGATGTTTTTCCTCCTTACGTCTCCTCTACCTACCCCCAACATGCTTGATAGTAGGGAGGTTGTCACTACTTTATGCAATGGATGATAGATAGAAGACATGGCGTCACCCAACAATGGTGACGTTGCCTTCCCTCCTCATTACCACATCCATCGTCGGGTGTCACCACAGACGTTGATAGTAGCCACCATTGACTCCGTCCTTCTGATGATCTTCTCTCATTCTGTTGTAGTAGTTGTTTCTTTTCCTATGGCATCCTCCTCCTTGGAATTGTGGGCGTTGCTGCCTGGAAGTGCATTGGTTGACAATGGGTCTTGCTTCCTGGGAACATTACAACTTCACCTCTGATCTACCCACAAACCCTGGCCTCACTTCTTCTCCTCCTACCTTGTGCCAACAAATATAACTATAGCAAGACCCAACCTCCCTTATGCTTTGAAATAGACATTACTTTCCTCTCTTGACCCTGTTCCAGCCACCATGACAATCACAAGGTTCTTCTACCTGCTGTGGCGGCCAGCGACCACTCTTCCAGTCATCGAGCAACCTCAAAAATTTTTCCCCGTTTCTTGCTAGATGGTGTGGTGGACAATATCTACATCATGGTCACACCTACAATCAAGGAGATCCAGTTGTTACTTGTTCCAAAGACCTGCACAAGCTTTAATCAATGTCATTTTAACTGACAACCATCTAGAGGGAACTCCAACTCATCTCGAACCGAATCTAGGAGATCCCCCATGCTGATGGTTGATCTTATTACTAGAAGTCATATCCAACCTCGTCGAGAAGTGTGACATGGATTGCCTCTACATCTTCTCCTTAAGCTACTTCATCCTTAACACCATCTCCATCTAGGTTCACGAATCCCATGGAAGAGATTCAAGCCTGCCTTGATCATGAGAATTCAATTTGGTGATGATTCAGGAATATCGGTTCAAGCCACACTGACCAATAGGTGAACACTTGTGCCCTTCATTTCAGATTAAAAACCCGATTATTTTTACTAATAATATGCCTGAATATATTTTAAGATGATAATGGACACTCACAAGGTTATTTCTAATAACTTGTAATAGCAATTGGTCGATTTATTCCATCGTTAATGTATACATACATCTACAAATATATACACATTAGTGTGTTAGCATTAGTTTGCATAAGATATGTAGTTGCTAGGGAATATACAATTATGTCAAATATATCTTGATGATAATAAAGGGGTTTCATGATATAAAATTGGTTAGATAATGATACACATCTCTTGATTAACTACCCTAATACTCATCATGTTGATATAAAAAATATAATGCTAATACTAGTAAATGATGGATTTTAATTTGTCATTTAAGGAGATTAAATATAACACATAAATTAAATAGAAGAATTTATATTGAAGTAACCATGTTATATGTAAATATCTTCAAGACTACTCTACCCTAATTGACACATCACCTTAGTGTTTTCCGTATATGAGCTAAAAGTCCATGATTCAAAAGTCTTTTTATGATATGAGGAAGTATATTTATCTACATATGTCTTATATGAATAAAAGGGTACAAGAAAAAGAAAGAACATATACAAGAGTATACTTCTATAAACATATGTGTGGATGAACTTATATATTGACATTAATTGACATCTTACTTCGGAATATACGTGTATTCATAATTAAATCAAAGAATACAAGGTATTTTTTCTAACCCTAGATATTCCTAGTAAGAGTATTTTAGATAAATATTAGCTAACCCCATACTTCACCCTATATGGGGGATTCCAAGGTTTAAAATTCCTTACTCCACATTAGGTAGCCAAGAACGGGTTTAGATATATTCTCATTTTTTTTGGATAGTGGGGAATTTCACCCCCTCTAAGGTGTTAGGAGAGAGAGAACAACCAACAACGTACATTAAGAGCCTATAATCCTTTCCTATAGTGCCCCAATGGGATTCGTCAAGATTTGACCCCACAACCTACGCTTCACAAGCAACATGCTTGACCAACTGAGCTAGCTGACATTTGTAGATATATTCTCATTTATGATTTAACAATTGTGAACTGATGAATGTGTAAAACACTTTTAGTCCATGAAGGACAAACTATGATTGTGTCTCTTAGAAATAGGGTTAGATGTGAAGATTAGGTATGTATTCATCTCTATTTAAATTTTGGGCATTAACCTAACTTAAATTAATTTTTCTACAATGAGGCATCTCTTAAAATATTGCCCCTTGTTATTTGTCTATATTGCAATTCATTGAATTGTATAATTCGCTTAAACTTGATAATCTTTTGTTGCCTTGGGTCTATGACCCCACCTGCATTGTTGTTGGATTTGGAAATGTGATTGATCACTTATACATTATCTTACCACCCTATTTGCACATGTTTGATAATTTAACTTGATGTCTATAATAGATGCTTATGCATAACCATAAGGGCATATAATTCCACCTAAGGTGTGATTTTTAACCTCTTTATATATAGATGCACACTTTTCAACCTAGGGTGTGTTATTCCACCCATTTTACTTTAGGACAATGCTCTTGGCCATACTATAGTTATCTTTAGTCTAAATATATCTACATGTGAATGTATCTGATTTTTTGGTGACCCAAAATGATAATTATGGCAAGAATTGTTATATTCAACTGTTTTGCTATGGATTTAATTGCCTCATTCACTTGAAATTAATATTTTTGACTGACCTTAATATATATGGCCTCACTTCATTAGGACATCTCTTTTATACTTGTAAACCCACTAAAATGCCCAAAATGTTATTCTACACACATACTCAATTTTTACTAACCCATGCTTTTGTTTCCTATTTTCTGGGTTATGTTCTCCTTCCACCTAGGTGTAGGTACCTTGGAGGACCCAAACTAAGGAACATCATGTACATGTTTGTGAATTTAAGGATAACTTGTAATGGATGGGTTGTCCTCTGCAACTAGCCTTACATGTACTTAGTGGAAGTTTTTATTTTGTAACACTATCTTTTACATTGAGGAACAATTGTATAATGATGCACTTCATAACTTTGTAATAGTTATATTTCTCTTGCTTTATCTTTACTTGGATATTTGCATCATACACTTTGTAACTTTGTAATAGTTACTTTTTGAATCTCCTCTTGAGTCCCACTCTTTACAACATGGTATCAGATCCTAAGAAGTCAATAAATTGACTATTACAAGTTATCCCATGTTTGCTAATTAGATAGATAAGTAATCCTATAGATGTTGTTGATATGCAATCTTTGAGTCGTGGAATTCCAAATAGGGTTTCAATCCCTGATTAAGTTAGTCACTTCCATTCCCGAAACTAACGATGTGGTTAGGACTTAGTTTTTAGTAATGTTAATCACCCTAATCTTCTATATGGAAGTAAAAATGTCACCACCTAGGAGTTGAGTTTCGTAGCATTTGGTTCCTATCTCCAGTCTTCTTGTATGTTAGCATGAGAACAATGAAGTGTAGATTGTCTTGAATACACTTAGTTAGGCTTAAAGTTCTCAACTTAAACCCTATCCTTTGTTGTTTGCTAGCATGCCTCAGAGACATCCACTTGAGTACTGAGCATTCAAAGATAATAGATGTAGAACCAATGTAAGTTTTAGTACTGTGATGATAACTGATAATCTTAGTTGGCTTCAACATGGAGTTATCTAGATATACCGCTTAGCAGAGCTATCTATCTAATGGTCGGATACCGTCCTCATTGATCTTATTATGCCTCATACATGATAAATGATTTATGAAAGCTATACATTTTAGTTAATCTTTTAGATATCACCTCTCTCATCTTGAATAAGTACTTGGTTCACCTAATGATTGAGACAAGTAGCTTGACTATATATGTTACCTTATCTTGTGAATGTACTAAGGTTACAAATCATTTAGTGATGGAGAGACCCTAATACCTTCCTATAATGGTCAATGATCTTATTACTTCCCAATGTTTTGAGATGAAGCATGGTAGGGTATGAGTAGGTTGAAGTGGGAATAATTAAGGTCGTTTCCCGATAGGATCATGTAGAAGTTGGCAGTGTTTAATTGGAAAACTTTTTCTCGCCTCACATGGTATAACTGATATATTCATTTGGTATAACCTTTGAAATTCCTAATGTATTAGACTTTTTCAGTGAAATGAAGTGGTGATGGAAAAAAATATACATATAGTATAAGGAAAGTGGTTGACTTGGTTCTTGAACTGACTTTGATGCCATTTTTGGATTTCCATCCCATATTGTTCATTACCAAACTTATTTTCATTTTTGATCTATATATACAAAATAAAATCTTTCTAGATTTTCTCAATGCTTTATAAGCCGAGTCACCACATCAAGGAATTATGAGTAGTAGAGAGACCCTTTAGTGAATAAACTCTTTACTGACTTAATCAACCCTGAAACACTAGACCTAAGAGCAAAACAATGGGATAGAATTTTAGCTACATATGACTTAGTTGATCTACCCCATTCCACCCCTTTAAATGTTTAGTTATATTGTAGGTTAATCCTCGTAAGGGGTGGATTTCACTAACTTAGTAGTTCAAGAGAGAAATTCAACATTGTTTGAACTTAATAATGAACAAATTAGGTATTAAAAATTTCTCAATTAATGCCACTGAAGTACGATTACTCCCAAAATTAGGGTAACTAAATCTTCTAAGATGGTATACAATAGACATTAATTGGATAACCTAAAATAAATCAATACAAAAATTGTACTCACTAGTAAAGGGTAAGTTTCTAGGTGAGGGAGCACAATTACTTAATGTTAGTCAGAATGGAACTCTAGGTTATGATCGGGTGAATTTCATGGATGAAATCATCTTTAGGGGGTGGAGTGTTGTAACATACTCAAATTTGGGTATATAGCTTAATCTTCCCTCTCCTTAGGCCTACCTTTACTTATATGAGTATTAGATCTTTTTTCCTCAAAGTGTATTAAATAGGAATAACTGGATTCAAGAAAATATATTGACAAATATTCTATTATATAATTTTAATGATGAAATAATTGATTAAATCATCAATTCCAGGTTAATTACATAAATTCACTTATTCATTAGGGTCGATCCTAATTTGTCAATATCAAAGCACCATAAGACAAGTTGATAAAATATATTTGACAATTGTGAAATAATGCATCAAATTAATTAATAATTGCATTGAATACTTAACATACAAATGATGAAATAAAATATCCAACACATGAAAAAGGTAAAGCAAATGTTAGAAAATTATTGATCACATTTTGTTTAACCAACCCTGCCATATTTCATCTTATTTAGACCTTACTTGACCTTGCATTTAATTGGTTAAACATTTTAGATTTAGTTGTCATAAATAATATGCCATTATTAGTTGATGCGACATTGTGTGTTCCTTTCTTCTCCCCATAACTTTCATATCTTCTTCCCTATGAACCCACAATCAACTCCCAGTCGTAACTGAACTCAACTATCTCTCCCTTATCTTCTCTCCCCCTCCTCCTCTTACCCTGCCTATTTCTTCTCTTTCCTTCATCATTCTCCTATCCAAGCAACCATATCCTCCCATCTCCTCTTCCCCCATATCTGTGTCTGTGATTAACAAAGAGAGGCATCGACCACCAGAAATAGTAGCAGAGGCAGTGCTACAGGTATGCAAAAGTCACCATGATCATGCTTGGCAACAATCACCATTAGTGTTTCCCCTCCTTGATTCTCCTCGACATGCACACAATAGGCTTGACAATAGGGAGGCTATCACTATTTTCTACAATGATTGACAGATAGAAGACATGATGACACCCAACAATAGACGTGCTACCTTCCCTCATCACCACAACCACTGCCATGCGTCACCACAGACACTACTAGCCGTCAACACTGATTTTTACCTTGTGGGTCCTCCTCTCTCTCTCTCTCTCTATTGTAGTAGAATCACCAAGATGTTGTATAAAAGAATCCATTGCTGCAAAGATGATGAGGCTTGATGATATGCTTTTTACTGGCAGAATTGATTATATTCATCATAAGTCACTTGAATCTGGCATGTCGTATCTCCCAGGGTGTCTTCAGTAGATGCAATATTTGTAGACGAGGCTTGTAATGAACTAAATTCCTTATACTTGAAATTTCACCATTTTCATAAAGATATCTTACTTTTCTTCCCTGGTTGTCCTTATTGTTAATTTTGAGAAAGTTAAGGGACTTAGAATAAATAGGAATACAAACTGAAGAACTTAGTGCACAATTACCTCAATTAATATATTATTGAGAGTTAAGTTGCTAAATGTCCATAAAAATGAAATGGTTGTTGAAATAAAAATAGAAATAAAACTCAATGCAAATATAAGTGTTAAATAAGTATCATCGTCACTCCTCTTTACCTCTCTTCTCATAAAAGGAAAGTAAAACCTGAATATGAGGGTATTAACTCCATTGATGGCCTTTGAATGAATGAGGGAGAATTACCTCACATTTTCATCCAAAAATGATAATAGAAAATCTATTTCAAATAAACTTAAATTCTTATACATTAAGTAACACATTAAAGACCAATAAGGTGATTAATGGCCAAAAGGTAAATAAAAATGAAATTTAAAGCCATAGGAATATTCTAGACTTAATGAGGGACAAGTGGTTCAAATTTGGGACCATTTGACCATTGTTTGACCCCTCAATTCGTTTTTGAAAATTTTGATTAAAGTTTTACTAATGAATTAATTCGATTTCATTGATTGATGCAATTAAACCTAAGTTTCAGTTTCATTTCTCCTGTCACATGCTACCCTCACCCATGCGAGCCATCCAAGGGTCTATATTCGATCATCAAGGTCGGGATCTGATCCAACGGCGTTGAGGTCATCCTCTACCTCCATCCACGAGGATGTAACCACCGAATAGTGAATCCGACCGCCCTCAGACCCGTTCTCGCTCCTCAATCAACCAAAGTTAATGATTTCTCTGCCATTGTATTTGCCTCTCTTTTCTATTGAATTCAAGAATTTACTCACCGACTACCTCCCCAAAATGACGAAACACCACTTTGTCCTTCCTGAGCCCTCTCACTCCCAACCAGCCTAGGTCAAACTACACCATCACACCTATAAATACTCACACCCCGAGATCCGCCAAAGCACTAGCGATCATCCTCCACCTCCAATTTGGTCAGAGATCATTTCCACCTCCACCTGATGTTTGAGTTTCCCCATGACCTAGAGGTGGCTCCCTCGGCTTGTAGGCGAGACTAACAAGGAAATTTCGAGCCCAAGTCAGTTCTTTAGCATCTCTTCTTCGATTCTAGCCTGTTAGTCCGCTCGTTCGTGTTGGTTTGCACTTTTACCCAAATTCTGAGCTTGCTTCTTGAAGAGAGCTCGATGCCATGGCCAACTCATATGAGGGGATGAATCCCCATGGTGAAATTCCCTAAAACCACCCCTCGTTCCTTCTTCGCTTGTGCTTTGCCCCAGGGGAATAATAGTCCTTTCTCCTTGTTTTAACCCTCGCTGACTGAAGTCAAGAGAGAAACTGACCCATGACCTGGCCGCGAGTGATTGGGCCAGCTCATGTGGGTCGCATCCCCCCTTCATAGTACCCCTCACGAGCTTTATTGCCCACATGGCATTTCCCTGAAGTCTTATTGGTCGATTTTGTTTAATTTGTTATAAATCGATGCTTTATAAAAAATGCAAATAAATACCCGTTGGAAATGATTTTTCATGAGGAATCCAATTTTATGGTTTTTGAGTCCTGATTCTATTTCCTTTTTTCGATGTTTATCTTGAATGGAATTTTAATTATATAAAATGTTCTAAAATTGATAACTAATTCACTTTAACATCAAATTAATTAAATAAATATGTTTTCTTAGTTAGAAAAATATCACCAATCGTTTGGCCTAGTTTTCAAACCCAAAATCGAAGTTTTGTCTTAAAGGTATAAAATTAGGGTTTCAACCCCAAAATTTCATCAAACCCTAATCCTTGTGATAAAATACTTGAATTTAGGATTTAAGGATCTTAGACATCAATAATTGAAGAAAAGACAAACCTAGGATAACTCAAGTGAGGTATGCACATTCTAACCCTAAAGTTGGGCTTTATTTATCCACACCTAAATTCCCAATGAGGTGTGAGTTTGTTTTATTCATTCTTGGAATTCTTGTATAAATGATTTAAGGGTCTTGGACCCCACTTGCAATTGTTGATAAACTTATTCTATCTACCATTGAATTACTTTAGCATGATGATGAAAATGACTAATTAACTAATATAGTGTACATGAGTACAAACCACCCATATTTTTGGGCATGATCCCAGGGGAATGTGACCACTCTCCCCAATTTATAAAATATTAGGGTGTTTGGGAATGTGTTATTCTCCCTCACCCAGAGGTTGAGGTTCGATAAGTGCCTCAACCCTATGTTAGTATAATTTAGTTGAATTTAAACATGCATGCAATATATTATTATTCTACTTGGCATAATTTCTTTTTTAATAGACTTGCCTCACACTCTTGATATCTCATAGTTAGTGAACCTTTATTTTGTCATACTTAAACTGTTGAAATATCCTTTACCTAAAATTGACACATACTTTTATCTCCTTTTACTGGGTGATCCCAACCACCCAGAGCCAGGAAAAGAGGTAGGACCTGCTCGTAGTGTAGCTGACCAAGTGTGAGACTGTCCCGAAGATGACTAGGTTACTATTGCTAGATCTCATAGTATTTCAGTTTTTATTTAAAAAATAAAGCTATGTAATAGCATAGGTTTTTATTACATTCCACTGATGCTATTGACATTAATTTGTATTTGGTCCATACTTATGTAATTGGAATTATTATACTATCATCCTTCATGTTCAAGTTTTTATAAAAAGATGAATGTGTGTATTTTTCATTTGATTTTAGTAAGGAGGTGATCTCGCCTCTTTACAACATGGTATCAGAGCCTGTAGGGTAGCTACTAGGGCATGAAGTTGAAAGTGATGGTGTCCAGAAAGGGTCAGAGCTTGGGGGTTGGCAATATATTCCTCCGTGCCACTATCTTGGTTTACGGGGACTCTCGAGCCCATATGACCCGACCTGGCATGATATGATATAGAATGCCCGAAATAGCATGCCTATAGGTAATAGTAGCCTCATCTCTTTCTATCCAAAAATCCTTAGGAATCTCACACTATAAACCTTGTCTTTCAGGAGAGGAAACATGTTTGGAGACTACTCTGATGACTCCAACCCTGAAACCCCTGTCATCCCACCTCCACCAATGATGACCCCTGAATAAGAGTTGACAATGCTGCATCAACTCCTCTCATCTACTTTGGTGGGACAACTTTTTTCTACTGCAACTTCCTCTAGTAAGCCCAAGGAGTTCAACCTGACAGACTTCATAAAGATGCAACCACCATCTTTCAAAGGAGAGAACGAGGCCAATATGGTGGACAAGGTCGATGATTGGGTGCCAACCCTAGAACACACCTTTGATGGGATGACGTGCCCTCCTCACCAGAAGGTGCACTTTGCGGCCTATGTCTTGGATGGCCCAACTCATATTTAGTGGAATGACATCTCAAGAACCCAAGACACCAATGAGATGACCTAAGAAGAATTCTTGAAGTTGTTTAGAGAGAAATATGTCTATCCGACATACCTTAAGAAGAAGGAGGCTGGATTCTACAGTCTTTGCTAAGGGAACTTGAGTGTCTCTGAGTACATTCAACGTTTCCTACTTCTGGAGTGTTATACTGTTGACTTGGGATTGGAGTGCAGATCAACCTTGTTCTTGGAGGGACTCAACTACATCGTGGGATGCAATCTGGTCACACAATTACCACTCACCTTCCAGCAAATGGTGGACAAGTCCCTATCCATAGAGTCCTACCCTGGTTTCCAAGCCTCTGGATCCGATAGCAATAAGAGGAAGAATCATGGTGGATATCAAGGGAGAGACCAATGCAACCAATGCTCCCACTCTACCCACCTAGAAAGTGCCCTATGGGAAATACTCCACCTTGAAGGGAGGATTGTCCCACACCTGTCTGCCATGAGTGTGGCCAGCTTGGTCATATTTGGCCACATTGTCCTACATTCCAATGAGGACAAGCCCCTACCCTGCAGCCACCTCAATGTCAGAATCTGCCTCTGTGGAACAACAACAACAACAACAACAACAACAACCACAACAACAACCACAACAACCATCAAGGGCGCCGACCGCCCAGTGGAGAGGAAAAAATGGGAGAGTGTTTGCCCTAGATGTTGAAAAAGCTGGTGAAGGCAATGAGGTCATCGAAGGTACTCTACACCTTAACATGCATCCGGTTAAAGCACTTTTTGATTCTGGATCGTCACATACCTTCATATCTACACAATTTGCATTTATTCTAGAATTAGAATATGAATTTATGGACCATGTATTAGATGTCAAAACCCCTAGTGGTAAAATATGTTTGTCTTATCTAAAACTTATGACCATGGACCTATGTATCTTGGGGAAGATGTTTTTGTCAGATTTTATTTTGTTGGACATAATGACCTTTGACATTATCTTGGGGATGGACCGGCTGAAGAGATATAAAGCAGTTCTATTCTGTGAGGAATCAAAGGCTAGCTTGTTACGCCCTGAAGAAGGAAGGATGCGTATCAAGGGTAGAAAACGAGAAGAATGCCAATTTATCATCTCTGCCATCAAAGCTAAAAAACTCATCTCACAAGGGTGTAGGGCATACTTAGCATCCATAGTTCTTGATGCCACACCTCCTATCCTCAACCATATAGAAATGGTGAAGGATTTCCCTGACGTATTCCCTAAAGAGTTACCTGGATTGCCTCCAACTCATGACGTGGAATTGATGCACGTCGTTGTACACATAACAATCACTAGGAATGTCCTAGCGTTTAAACTTCTAACCCAGTTGTCAACTTGTTGCGAACAATAAGTAAACTTAGTATAGATAGATATCTATCCAATGGATGGCGGAAAAGAAAAGTCAAGATTCAAATCCGATCGCAAGAACAAGAAATAAATTCTGACGAGAAGGCTGTTTAAAACTAAGAACAAAAATAAAAGTGCTGAAATAAAGTTCAATTAACTAAGAAGTAAAGATCTGGGGGTCTGGAAGATCACCTCCAAAACCACATTCCTATTCAACTAATAAAATTCTAAACTCCAAGGATCAAATCAGGGACCTCGTGGTTACATATCCTTACAGACAAACTCATAAGGGTCAGACTTCCCGTTAACCCATTGGTCCCGATGTTCACGGATTATTGCCCAACCGTCCAACATGTCACTATCCACGCTCATATAAAAAAACATGTGAATTCAAACTGGCATTCAAACTGAAGGCTCAGGTGGTTGCATCACCAAGGATTATAATGAGAACAAGATTAAAAAGATGAAAAGATGATAAGCACAATTAAGGGACTATTATTTTGTTCTTACAGAAATCCACGATCATATAACTCTATAAGAATATATCAGATCATCCAAATAACCACACATAAACAGAGAGAAGACATTTTTTTGATGGAGTAATATAATTGATTATATTGAATAGAACAGGGCTAAGGGGCTACTCCCATGCCCCAGAGAGATTTACTTAGACATAACGAGACTAGAAGAAATGCAAATTAAAATGAGATCCAACATTGTACAAGATGTGGTCTACAACTAAAAATTGGATGAAATAGAATAAAGAATGGAATAATTTTACAAGTGGACAGTGAATCATATTATAGGAGGGGGAGGGGGTAGGCTGTCTTCAAAAGAGGGGAAAAAGAGAGGGAGACTGATTTTTGAATTTTCCAGATCTGGTCAAATAGAAAGTTGATTGTCTTTAATTATCTTGACCATGTAACTCTCTTTAATCCACATTCTCATAGCAGTGATTTCAAACATATTTCTCTCCCATAAAAAGCACAAAAGTGGTCAAAATAATTGGATTTTATGTTCAGAAATTAAATTCCCTTTCCAAAGAATACTTGTACACTCAATTTGGAGTTTGATTGCAAAAATTATGTCACTTTTGGTGATGAGTATACATGAATTTCAGGACTGCTGCAAATTTTGTAATTTTCCTACAAAACCCAAGAAAATATAATTAAAACTCCAATTAAAGAGAAAAATCTAAAATAACACAATTAATTATGAAACTAAGAGAATAAAAAACAAAACAATCCTAAACAAATATCAAAAATATGTAAATAAAAGAGATAAATACACATTTATCAAAATACCCAGAATTGAATCCTTGTTTCTCCTCGAACAAATAAAATCACAAATTATTCCAATTTATACTAACAACATGTCTATCCTCACCCTTATAACATGACTTTATTCCTTACCTCTAAATTTGGCCAAGCAACCCAATCTCCTAAAACTACAAAACACAAAATTCTATATTCCCTATTGAAAATAAATATCATATCTTGTTTCTAAATCAAGATTTTATAGAAAAACATGCTTCATTTTACTTTTACTTTGACACTCTCATTTTATTATTGTATTTTTTTTATATGAGTTGTTGCACAAGAACATGATGAAATTGGGGGGGGGGGGTGAAAACAAAGAAGGAAGTGATGATTTTTTTGATCCCTCCTCTATTCGACTCGAGATTTAAACATGTGGAGTTGTGGCTACATTGGTCACAATTTTACATGTACACTTTTGGCATCTTTTGATGGTACGTCTCTTTTTGGGGTATGGAATTTTTGATATGAGAAGCATGTCACCCCGAACTTGATTTTTATCTGGTGGTGATTCTTTGCTTCTCTTTTTTTAGAAAGAAACTAAGGGGAAACAAAATGTGTCCTTGTGCTTATAACTTCACACATTTTTTTCTTTTTCTTTTTTGAAAGTGTCATTACATCAGAAAGAACATTCATGTTAATTGCATTATACAAGATTCATATCAAGTCAACCCACAATTTAAAAATAGAGAAAATTTGTATTTGGTTTTGATTGATTCCATACGACTTGTCAACTTTTCCAAGGAGTGATGCTATTTTGGGGTCCTAGTTGACATGGTGGTTTCAGACATGGCAATTTGTAACAATTTTTGCAAAAGATTTACTAAATTCAAAGGGGTAAAATGATAAACATCTATTCATATTAGCCGACTAGATAAAGGTCATTTTGCAACAAAAGAAATAAAAACATGGCCAACTAGATAATAGCCATGAACAAAGCAACTATATGAAAAAAAAGAGGTAGAAATAATGCAAGAATAAAAAATATAAGGGGAGTGGAACAGAAACATACCACCCACCTCCACCTTAAACTTAGATTTTTGCTCGTCCCGAGCAAACCCGAGATAGAGGGAACAAAATTGTTAGGTTTACTAGGAGGTCCTAGTAGCTCAAAAAATGTCCAGCTGAAGGGGATGTGTATGAGGGCTGGGATCTTTACCAGAGGATCTTCATAGTGTACCCGATGATAGGACAGTCATGACAGTGGGGTGTTCATATTTTCTTTCACCTCACATTCCCTCCAATAAGATCCACAAATCTTCCTTCAATAGCAAGGGAAGTTGAAGATGGATGTGGATTGGGGGAGGTTGGTGGGTATCCGACCAATAATGTCACTAGAGCAGGATGTACAAAGTTAGGTGGAGGATCGGGCTCAGGTTTTCCACCATCACAATGAACTGTATATGAGAGAATTTATGCTGATACAAAATATTTCAAATTATTTATAAAAGTGTTTTGCTTCTCCTAAAAAATAATGTCATCAACATTGGGTTTGGTAAGTTTCATTGTTGATATAACATATGGCTCTAATTATTTTATACAAGGGGTCCCCAAGGATTCAGGAGGGATGAGGACATCTTCCTTGCAAACAATAGAAGGGGGTGTATGGGCTTCTTCTAAGGGTGTATCCCCTTCTAAGTCAGCCTTATGTAGAATGAGAATTTGATGTGTCAAAATGGGAGGAATTGTTTTTTCAAACGGGGTTGGATGCTCATTATCCAAAATAGACTCAAAAAAAGGAATTTGGTCTTTGATATCAATTGGGTTTATTTTAAGGATGGGAGGAGTTGTTGGATCTTCAGAATGACTCTCCTGCTTCGACATTTCATATTCAAGTAATAGAGTCTCAAAAGGAAATGTAGGGATACCAACGTCCTCATCACATGTAAATTATGGCTCCATGGTTTGTGCTATTTCTTCAGGATGTGACATATATGACAAAAAATTAGGATCGTCATCATCGTCATCGTCAGGAAGAACCATCTTGGGTTGCTCAAGCTCTATAGGGGGAGTTTGTGATTGATCCTCTAGTAAGGTAGCTAACATGGCTTGACTGGATTCAAGTTTTGCTTATCCTTCTGCTGCCATCTTTTCTAGGGACTTAAGTCTCTCTTTTAGTTCAAGATTAAATTGCATTTCACCATAGGATTTATACACCCCAAAATTTTGGCCATCCTCGCCACACTCCTCATAGTGTCCTTGGCCATAGTACCCCTCATATTGTTTTGGGTGGCATTGCTCATAAAATCTCCAGAAGATGGTGGATTGTTATTTCCATTGCGTCCATCTTAGTAGGAAGATTCAATATTACAAGGTGTCACCAAATCATGAGAAAACATATTTGAACAATCTATATTTTGGGTTTGGCCTTCTTGCAGGGTGGTTAAGAAGGCTTGGCTGGTTTCTAGTTTTATTTCTCCTTCTACTGGTATCTTCTCTAGGCCCCTAAGTCTCTCTTATTGTTGAGGATTACATTGGGTTTCATAAACATGTTCATAACCCCAAGGTTTTGTTGGTTACACCCCACAAAATTTTGTTGATCATATACCCATTAGAATATGGATAGCAAGGTTCCCCATAATGGTTCTCAGAATAATGTAGATTCACATTGTACCCACCAGGATGAAAGGGCTCACAATTAAAAGGGGTTCTATCATAAGCATGGGGTAGAGTCGGATAGGCAAGAGATGCATGGTGGTAAATACCACAATAATAACATTGTGGGGGATATTGGGATGCCCACTCCATTTGAAAAGAAAAGTTCCTAAAAGATATGTCAATCAACGAACGAGAGAAGAAAGATTATGAGATAAGATGTTAGTCAAAAATTACAAAGAGAACTAAAAATTATAAATCTAAGAAATTATGAAATAAATTAAAATTATAAAAAAAGGTAACTAAAAAGCAGTACTGCTGGAATGGAAACTCAACAAAAAGAGGAGATACACTTCCAGAATTGTGCTCGGAAGGCAAAAAGAAATTTAAAAAATCTAAAAGAAATTATAAAAAGGTATAAAGTTATGCAAGTTAGAGAATATGAATAAGGATTATACAAGATATACAAGCAATCAGATATGAAAAATAACTGTGCCGTCCTCGACAACGATGCCAAATTGATGTGCATCGTTGTACACTCAGCAATCACTAGGAAAAGTCTTAGAGTTTAACCTTCTAACCCGGTTGTCAACTTGTTGTGAACAACAAGTCAACTTAGTATGGATATGTATCGATCCAAGGGATGGCAAAAAAGAAAAGTCGAGATCCAAATCTAATCACAAGAACAAGAATTAAATTTTGATTTGAGAGAGTTGTTAATACTAATTAAGAAATAAAGATCCGGGGGTCTGGAAGATCACCATCAAAACCACGTTCCTATTCAACTAATCAAATTCTAAATTCCAAAGATCAAATCAATACCTTGTGGTTGCATGTCCTTACAGATAAATTCACAGGGGTCAGACTTCTCGTGAGCCCGTTGGTCCTGGCATTCACGAATCATTGCCCAACCGTCCAATATGCCACTATCCACGGTCATACCAAGAAGCATGTGAATTCAAGCTGCCATTCAAACCCATGGTTCAGGTGGTCGCGTCACCAAGGATTATAATGAAAATAAGATTAAAAAGATGAAAAGATAATAATCACAATTAAGGGATTATTGTTTCGTTCTTACAGAGGTCCGTGGTCATATCACTCCATAAGAACATATCAGATCATCCAAATAACCACACATAAATAGAAAGAAGATACTTTCTCGATGGAGAAACATAATTGATTATATTGAATAGAAACAGGCTAAGGGGCTACTCCCCATGCCCCATAAGAATCTACTCATACAAGATGAGACTAGAAGAAATGCAAATTAAAATGAGATCCAACATTGTATGTGGTCTACAACTAAAAACTGAATGAAATGGAATGAAGAATGGAATACTTTTACAAGTGGAGAGTCCCTCATTTTATTGGAGGGGGAGGGGGTAGGCTGCCCTCAAAAGAGGGGAAAAAAGAGAGGGAGACCGATTTTTGAATTTTCCAGATCTGGTCAAATAGAAAGTTGATTGTCTTTAATTATCTTGACCATGTAACTCTCTTTAATCCACATTCTCACAACAGCAATTTTGAACGTATTTCTCTCCCATAAAAAGCACAAAAGCACTCCAAAAATAGGATTTTCTGTTAGGAAGTTAAATTCCTTTTCCATTGAATAATTGTACACTCAATTTGGAGTTTGAATGCAGATGTGTATAGACTACCGCATGCTCAACCAAGTCACAGTGAAGAATCGTTATCCACCACCACACATCGATGATCTCTTCGACCAACTCAAGTCTGCCACTATCTTTTCAAAGATGGACTTGCGTAGAGGTTATTATCAGATGCGAGTGAAGGATGAAGACATATCAAAGACATCCTTCAGAACTAGATATGGGCATTATGAATTCTCGGTCCTACCTTTCAGTATGACTAATGCCCCTATTGCCTTTATGGACCTGATGAATCGAGTATTCCACCCTCATCTCGATCAGTTCATCGTGGTATTCATCATTGATGTCTTGATTTATTCTGAGTCAGAAGAACAACATCGTGAACATCTGAGACTGGCACTCAATACACTGAGAGAGAATCAATTGTATGTAAAATTCTTAAAGTGTGAGTTCTGGATCAAAGAAGTAATGTTCTTGGGCCATGTAATCTCTTCTGGACACATTGTTATTGACCCTACAAAAGTAGAGGCTGTAACCAAGTGGAAGGCTCTAAAGATCCCATCTGAAATCCATAGTTTCCTCGGTCTAGGAAGTTACTACCGAAAATTTATCAAGAATTTCTCAGAGCTAGCCCTTCCTATGATAAAATTGATGAGAAAAGAAGTCAAGTTTGTTTGGACTCCTGAGTGCGAAGATAGCTTTCATAAGCTGAAGAAAAGCCTAACATATGCACATGTACTTGCATTACCGATTGAAGGCAAAGCCTTTGTCATATTCACTGATGCCCCCAAGCAAGGTTTAGGGGGTGTTCTTATGCAAGAAAGTAAAGTGATTGCCTATGCCTCTCGCCGGTTGAAGCCAAATGAAGAAAACTAGCCTACACATGACTTAGAGCTAGCAGCCATTGTTCATGCCCTAAAAATCTGGCAACTCTATATCTATGGAGTCAAGTTCAAGGTTTTCTCTGATCACAAGAGTTTAAGTACCTATTGACACAAAAGGGTTTGAATCTCAGACAACGCAGGTGGATGGAATATCTTAAGGACTATGACTTTACCATTACATATCATCCCGGTAAAGCCAACATAGTTTCCTATGCCTTAAGTCAGAAGAGAACTGATGCATGTGCTGCTATAACCTATTCTAAATGGAAGAACATGGAGTATGTCTCTTGCTGGCAACCACATCCTGTGGAAATTCCAAATGATGAAGCTACCGACAAGTTATGTGTTCACATGGTTAGCTTATCCATCACTCCCACATGGTTTTCAGATATTGTTGCTACCCAATTAGAAAGCCCTGAGTTAGAAGACATGAAGACCTTAACCATGAAGCCACAATCTGATTTCTCTATTGGAGTGGATGGTGCTCTCCGCTTTCGACAACGATTGTGGATTCCTAATATCTGTGACTTATGACAAAAAGTTCTGAGCGAAGCTCATGGGTCTAAGTACACAATTCATCCCGGTATGACTAAAATATACAAGGACCTACAACGAAGCTTCTGGTGGAAGAATATGAAGGACATAGACCTATATGTGGCTAGATGCTTGAATTTTCAACAAGTGAAGATAGAGCATCAACGACCTGGTGGTCTTCTCCATCCAATTGAGATTCCAGAATGGAAACGGGAGAAGATAACTATGAGTTTTGTTACTGGTTTTCCCAAGAACAGAAAGGGATGTGATGCTATGTGGGTAGTAATCAACCATTTGACAAAGTATGCCCACTTTATGTCTTTCAAATCCAACTACAAGGTAGAAGACATGGCACAATTATATGTGGAATGGATAGTTTGTCTACCCAAGGCAATAGTATCTGATCGTGACCCGAAGTTCATCTCTCGACTTTGGAGTCAAATCTAAGAAGAAATGGGAACAAACCTACATTTGGATATTGCGTACCACCCGCAAACTGATGGCCGAAGAACTATATAGATTTTAGAAGACCTACTACATGCATGTGTTGTGGACTAGGGAGGTGCATGGGACATAATATCTACCATTGGCTGAGTTTGCACATGATAATAGCTACCAAGCCAGCATCAGGATGCCTCCATATGAAGCCTTGTATGGCAAACCTTGTCATTCTCCGTTGCATTGGGGACGACGTGGGAGAACACACTCTTTTGAAAATTAATAACATGCAAATGATGATATAGAAGGTTCAGTTGATTAAGAAGGGTCTAAAAGCCGCACAAGACTAATAGAAAATGTATGCTGACAAGCATAGGTCTGATGTAAGCTTCTTAGTGGGCGATCGTGTGTTCCTAAAAGTAAAGCCTATACACTCTATTGCGAGATCTAAAGTCAAAGGCAAACTTAGTCCACGTTATGTGGTACCTTTTGAGATCTTGGCTAAGATAGGAGAATGTGCATATCGTCTAGCTCTTCCTCCTACTTATGACAAGATCCATAATGTTTTTCATGTCTCTATGCTGAGGAAGTACGTGAAGGACCCATCTCATGTGCTCACTATCGAACATGTGGAGATTCATGAGAATTTGAACTACGAGGAGTTACTAGTGAAGATTCTTGACACTCGAGTGAATTAGTTGAAGAACAAAGAGATTGAACTAGTGAAGGTCTTGTGGAAGTATCATGGGTTAGAAGAGTCAACTTGGGAACTTAGAGATGAGATGATGCACACTCACCCTTCCCTTTTTGTCTGAGATTTTGGGGTGAAATCCTTTTTAACGGGTGGGGTGCTGTAAAGAACTGAATTCCTTATACTTGAAATTTCACCCTTTCATAAAGATATCTTACTTTTCTTTCCTAGTTGTCCTTATTGTTAATTTTGAGAAAGTTGAGGGACTTGGAATAAATAGGCATAAAAACTTAAGGAGTTAGTGCACAATGACCTGAATTAATATATTGTTGAGAGTTAAGTTGCTAAATGTCCATAAAAACGAAATGGTTGTTGAAATAAAATTAGAAATAAAACTCAATGCAAATATAAGTGTTAAATAAGTATCATCATCACTCCTCTTTACCTCTCTCCTCATAAAAGGAAAATAAAACTTGAAAATGAGGGTAATAACTCCATTGATGGCCTTTGAATGAATGAGGGAGAATTACCTCACATTTTTGTCCAAAAAGGATAATAGAAAATCTATTTCAAATGAACTTAAATTCCTATACATTAAGTAACACATTAAAGACCAATAAGGTGATTAATGACCAAAAGGTGAATAAAATGAGATTTAAATCCATAGGAGTATTCTATACTTAATTAGGGACTAGTGGTTCAAATTTGGGACCATTTTACCATTGTTTGACCCCTCAATTCGTTTTTAATTTTTTTTATTAAAGTTTTACCAAGGAGTTAATTTGATTTCATTGATTGATGCAATTAAACCTAAGTTTCAGTTTCATTTTTCATGTCACGTGCTACCCTCACCCATGTGATCCATCCAAGGGTCCATATTCGATCATCTGGTTTGGGACCTAATCCAACGGCACTGAGGTCATCCTCTACCTCCAGCCGCGAGGATGTAACTATCGAACAGTGAACCTGACCGCCCTCAGACCCATTCTCGCTCCTCAATCAACCAAAGTTAATGATTTCTTCACCATTGCATTCACCTCTCTTTTCTATTCAATTCAAGCATTTACTCACTAGCTACCTCCCCCAAATGATGAAACACCACTTCAGCCTTCTTGAGCCCTCTCACCCCCAACCAGCCTAGGCCAAGCGACACCATCACACCTATAAATATTCACACCCCAAGCTCCACCAAAGCACCAACGATCATCATCCACCCCCAATTTGGTTGGAGATCATTCCCACCTCCACCTATTGCTCAAGTTTCCCCCTGACCTAGTGGTGGCTCCCTCGGCTTATAGGCGAGACCAACAAGGAAATTCCGAGCCCATGCCAGTTCATTAGCTCCTCTTCTTTAATTCTACTCTATTAGTTTGCTAGTTCGTGTTGGTTTGCACTTTTGCCCAAATTCCAAGTTTGCTTCTCAAAGAGAGCTCGACACCATGGCCATCTCATACGAGAGGATGAATCACCATGGTGAAATGTCCTAAAACCACCCCTCATTCCTTCTTCGCTTACGTTTCGCCCCAGTGGCATAACAATCCTTTCTCCTTGTTTTAACCCTCGCTGACCGAAGTCAAGAAAAAAACTGACCTGTGACCTGGCCGTGAGTGATATGGCCAGCTCACACGGGTCCCATCCCCCCTTCGTAGTGCCTCTCGTGAGTTTTATTGCCCACATGACATTTCCCGGAATTCTTATTGGTCAATTTTGTTTAATTCATTATAAATTGATGCTTTATCAGAAAAATACAAATAAATACACGTTGAAAAGGATATTTCACGAGGAATCCAATTTTATGGTTTTTGAGTCTTGATTCTAATTCCTTTTTTTGATGTTTGTCTTGAATACCATTTTAATTATATAAAATGTTCTAAAATTGATAACTAATTCACTTTAACCTCAAATTAATTAAATAAATATGTTTTCTTAGTTAGAAAAATATCACCAATTGATTGGCCTATTTTTCAAACCCAAAATTGAAGTTTTTTCTTAAAGGTATAAAATTAGGGTTTAACCCTAAAATTTCATCAGAAAATACTTGAATTTAGGATTTAAGGATCTTAGACATCAATAATTGAAGAAAAGACAAACCTAGGATAACTCAAGTGAGGTATGTGCATTATAACCCTAAAGTTGAGCTTTATTTATCCACCCCTAAATCCCCAATGAGGCATGAGCCTATTTTATTCATTCTTGCAATTCTTCTATAAATGATTTAAGGGTCTTGGACCCCACTTGCAACTGTTCATAAACTTATTCTATCTACCATTAAATTACTTTAGCATGATGATGAAAATGACTAATTAAATAATATAGTGTACATGAGTACAAACCACCCATAGTTTTGGGCATGAGCCCAGGGGAATGTGACCACTCTCCCCAATTTATAAAATATTAGGGTGTTTGGGAATGTGTTACTCTCCCTCACCCAGAGGTTGAGGTTCGGTAGGTGCCTCAGCCCTATGTTAGTACAATTTAGTCAAATTTAATCATGCATGTAATTTATTGTTATTCTACTTGGTAGAATTTCTTATTTTAGATACTTGCCTCATACTCTTGATATCTCATAGTTAGTGAACCTTTATTTTGTCATACTTAAACTGTTGAAATATCCTTTACCGAAAATTGACACATACTTTTATCTCATTTTGCTGGGTGACCCCAACTACCCAGAGCCAGGAAGAGAGGTAGGACCTGCTCGTGGTGTAGATGACCAAATGTGAGACTATCCCGAAGATGACTAGGTTACTATTGCTAGATCCAATGGTATTTCAATTTTTATTTCAAAAATAAATCTATGTAGTAGCATATGTTTTTATTACATTTCATTGCTGCTATTGACATTAATTTGTATTTAGTCCATGATTATTTAATTGGAATTATTATACTATCATCCTTCATATTCAAGTTTTTATAAAAAGATGGGTGTGTGTATTTTCCGTTAGATTTGAGTAAGGAGGTGATCTTTCCTCTTTACAAGGTTCTTGGAGGATATCCATGAATATCATAACATATTTCTTTTTAGTGCCCCATGTTTCCACAACAAGTGTATTCTGGGTAGCCTCATCCTAGAGAAGGTTTACCTCTGTGTCCTCCTCTCCATCATCCATGAGTAATGAAACCAGTATTGATTTGACCACCTGTGATAGAAACTATAACATATTTATCAAAAGTAATGTGTGGAATTAGATTTATGAAGGCATGAGAGATTCAATGATGTGATTCAACCAATTCAGGAAGTTATATTCATCAAGAATTTGGTTATGTACTTTTTGATACTCATGTTAGAGACCAATTAGAAATTTGGTTACTACCATATTATCTCTTTGCTTTTAGATTTCTTTGAGATCCACAGTCAACAAAAGTAAAGAATGAAGGTCATCAGTGATGTGAATTACTTCTCTAAAGTATTGAGTGAGAGACTTACCATCCCGCTAAAGAAGCTACATCTCCACTATCATCTTATACATTCGTGAGATGTTGGATTCTAACATGAGTTTAAGATTATCCCAAACATCCTTACATTTTCAAAGTGGCCATACGATTGGTGATCTGTGCCTCCATGGAGTTCCACATAATAGTATTTGCATCATTTTGCTCCCATTATTCTAGAGTGTCATCTTTAGGAGGATCTTCTTTGAGGTGCTTATACTTTCCCTGTCCTTTGTACCAAATATTGACTGTGTGGCTCCATCGATTGGAATTCTTTTCATTGAGTTTTCAAGTTATGATGATCTGATCACGAACAAGGAGAGGATACACTACTTATTTCTTCTCAAACATGATGACAACATGGCATGTAGGAGTGTTACATGGTGTGTAAGAATACCAGAGACGAGGAACAAAAAAGGTGAACTTTAAGGATGACTCTTTTTTTTTTAAATAAACCTCCTAGATATAGATCTAGGGGAGGATAAAGAGAAATGATGATCTGAATGATCCTTAAGAAGAAGGTAATCCATGTAACATCCTTATATTTGGGATCTTATTATACTCCCATGATTAAGAGATTTGAATGTTTGGTTCTTTAGATTTTACCAAACAAGGATAAAACTATACCTCAACGAATATTGTTAATGCTTATAACATATTATGTCTCAATAGGTTCTATATCAACAAAACATACCATAATGCACTCATATTAACATAATGTGTGCTAACATGTGAGTGAATGCATGTAATATGTCACCCTAATCCCTATTGTTGATGAATATTCATATAATGATTAATATATGTTTAATAATTAGTATAATATGATTAATACATGTATTACAATAATAATTGGATTTTCCAAGTCCAGAAATATGAACAAAGTGCCATTATCTAAATAAAATATTGAATTAATTCACTAAATAGGCTAAATAAGTAAAACATGAAATTCCATGCATAATAATATAAGGAAAACCTTTTGGAGATGAATTAAAGATAATAGGACTCTATTAAGTGAATGATGATAATGAAAGTATAATATTTTGATAAATATAATGGTAATGAGCCAAAAAATCCTAATGGTTTCATAACTCATAAAAGGAAACATGAAAAGTGAAATATAATGCCAAATTTGTGTTCCTTGGGTCCCATTTATCTTGGGTGCTAAGTTTCACATTAATTGAACACTTCTAGATACTTAAATTCCCTAAAAAGGGTGGAATTTGAATTATTTGCCCCGACTTCATATAGTTTTTATTTTAATTCACTGTCGTTGAATACGTGGTATATCCTATCACACTATAGTTTGTGCCTTCCAAATTTGAATCCATGTGTGGACCCATACTGATCGTCCTTTTTGGATCAGACAACATAAGGACCGACACCTACCTCGTGACCCCTTTGGAAATTGGCCGCATAATACACATTGATTTTATTTTTCCAATTTCTCCCTCTTCACATTGTATTTATTCAAGATTTCTTCGACAATAATTTCCTTAGAAGATTTCACATCTATCCATTATTACTTCCCATATTGAATTACTTTTCTATCAGAAAACCCTAAATTTCATCTCCCTACCTCTTTTCTTAGAAGCCACGATGCCAAACCACCAATATATAAGAACAAGTTTTCACCATCCTTGATCCCCCAATAACCTTGTCCATCATTCAATTTTCCCCATTTTCCTCTCCTTTTGTCCGGTCTACGAATTTTTACTTTTTTGGAGTTGGCGGCGAGGCAAGGGTTTCTCAGATCACTGAGGCAATGAAACCATGATTGGAAGAATTCTTTCAACCTCTCACTGGTCCCAGAACTACATGTGTTAGTGAAGCAGGCTTGAAGCTCTCCGGGGGTGCGTCATAGTGCTTTTCCGAACCTCTTATAACCCACACACTTCACCAATAGATCCATCAGACCATTCATGAGCACTTCTTCTTTTTCTTTGTTTTGTCTTTGTTCATGGTAAGTCCTAATCTTCCTTCTCCTCTTCTTCCTAAATTTTATCCCCCACCTCCTCCTATGCTATTTTTTGATTTTGATTTGAACCACAATATCTTCATCATCATGCTCTTCAAGTTCTCTCCTCCTGCCTTCAATTCAGTCACGTGAAGCCTCTTAGATCAAGCCTAAGGCTTGAGGGAGTTGGACGCTTTGGGTAGCTTAGCAGCTTAAAGACACGCTTCCATTCATGGAACATGCTGTCAAAGGGGGGAGACAATCCCCTCATCATTTTTACCTACATGCTCTCATGTTCTTCCCCTTACCAATTTTCTCGACAAGGACATTTTGGCCCTTTCAATGAAATCCAGTTGTGTGCTTAGTTGCTGTAGGACCAGACCAGTTGGCCGATTCCAATAGGGAGATGTCAAATGAGTCAAAAATGGATAATGCTATTACTTGGATTTTTGGAATTTTTGGTTGGTTTGTATTTTTAAAATTCATATTTTAAATTATCTGAACATCAAAAAATAATAAAAAAATATGTTTTGCAATCATAAAATTATTATCTATTTTGTGGTTCCTATTTTATCACCTAAATCAAATATAATAAATATGTTATTTTCCAAGGATTTTCCTCATTGTTTAATATTTATAAAACTTATAACCAATAGCCTATAAGTCAGAAAATTAAAATAAAATGTGCTATGATTATAATATAAAAAAATGATTTTAGGCTTTATGTAATTAGTGTAAACCTAACCTTAAACTCGTGCATACCTTTAATAAGTTGCTTGTGGACTAAGATGAATTAGGGTTTTAACCTTGGACATATGTAGACCTGGTATGAGGTATGTTGCATTCCATATTATTCTTAGTGAGAAATCACCTACTTTTTATGTCTCTCTTGGTCCTCTGGACAAATCAACCTACACAATTTCTCTATCTTTTGAGAACTTATTTCATGTGAAAGATTCTATGTTGATTTTGATCTTGTGATCATCTTACTTTGTTGGATATTTGAATTGACTCATATTTATATATTGTTCATTTTATTCCACATGGAAACCTTAATTTGAGTATTTGATACCTAAACTTTCTTATGGTGGATTTATGATCCTATGATACATTTACTTGCAGATATGATTGGATACTTAGTATTGGATCCTCTGACCCTACCTAAAAATGGTTGGATGTTCTCATCTCATATTTGTGCTTGACTATAATTTATTTTTCCTTTCCTATTTGTCTAGATAATTGACTAGTCATAACTATAAGTAGTCACACCATATAAGCACTGGGTTTTATTCCCCTGCCATGTTTGATATTTAGGCACTAGATCTTATTCCCTTGCCACACACTAGGTTTTATTCCACTGCCACATATGATATTAGGCACTAAGGTTTTACTCCTCCTCCGGATGCACTGAGGTTTTAGTCCTCCTACCCTCGGTATGGAATGTATAGGTTTCTGCCTTTCTTTTTAGTGTATGCTAGTCTTTTTATTAATCACCATGCAACCTCTTATGATATATGGTATTTATTGTGACATTTATTTAAGGCAAAAAATCTCTTTTGTTAATTATATAATTAGTAATCATATTCTTTATGATATTTACTTGGATAGTACCTTTCCTCTTCTATGGGAAGCCTTGTTATAAATTGATGTCCTTCTTCACTTATACTGCTCAATCCCAAATTAATATGCTCATACCAAATTTTATGGTAATAATTTCCATTTTATCTTCTCTTCTGGGGTATGCTCCCAACCCCAGGTGTATGACATGGAGGACATGACATGCCGACGTGGACCTAGATTATGGAGATGACTCTGAATGAGAGATAGACTTGAGATAGATGGATATCTCTCTACTTAAAACCTGATATAGTTGCTTTAATTTAAGCCCCCTTAATGGGAGAATATTTTGTAATGTTGCATAAATTAAATATAGTCATGAAATATTATTCTACTTCTATACTTTGGTCTTTTGTGTATCATCATTTGAGAAAAAATATACACATATTCCAACATACCTTCCTAGTGTGTTTGGAATAGTTGGTTTATTCCCCAAATTTAAGTAGGGAGTAGATCCTCTAATGAGCTCGCTCCTTACAATTGAGACAATGAAGGTGATCTAGGTGATATCGATGACTTCCATCACAATATAGATGATGATCCACATGATTTGAGTGATGGAGATGACTTCCACTACGATAGAGATGACGATCCAAATGATTCAGATGATGGAGATGACTTCCACCACAACAGAGATGACGATCTTAATGATCTAGGTGATGGAGTTGATTTCTACCACTATGAGGAAGACAGATAGAATGACAGATATGACTTATATTGTAGAGAATAAGAGAGGATGAAAACAATAGAAATGACTTCCATCATAGAGAAGAAGGAGGACGAGATAGCGGAGATAACACCACTAATAATGGATCAACGGATTTGGTTTCTCTTTGGGGAATTAGGGTATCACCTACTTTGACACCATGTTGACACCAAGACTTTGAGGTAGAGGAACTTAACTTGTTATTCACAAGGACATATATATATATATATATATATATATATATATATATATATATATATATATATATATATATATATATATATATATATATATATATATATATATATATATATATATATATATATATATATATATATATATATATATATATATATATATATATATGGACAAGGGAGATGGCCAATAACCTAATTACACAATATGGTACTAAACCCACACATACATAAAAATAGAATAAAATACTAATAAACAATATATACTTATTACTCTAGAAAAATATATCCTCTCTAAGAGCTAAAAATAAAACTTAAAAACAAAGCTAAAAAAGCAAAACTACTTATTGTAGAAAAGAAATCTGTCAAGCCAAGCTGCTGTTCCACAAAGAGTGAATGGAACCATGAGCACACAATAATGCTGCGGGAACACACACACATGCATTTGATTAACAATCAATTATTATTTCAAACATGTATGTATGTGTATATATGTATGTGTATACACAGACACACACCGATACACACACACACACATACACACACACAGACACACACACACACACACACACACACACACATATATATATATATATATATATATATATATATATATATATATATATACTTTTCGTATACATTTTTACACACACACACACACACACACACACACATATATATATATATATATATATATATATATATATATAGAGAGAGAGAGAGAGAGAGTCAGGCTAGAATACAATCGAGTGTATAGATTGCATGAATACACTCAAGTGTGTTTGCATATCAAGACTATTTTTTGTAAAATGTAAACCATTGATCTTCACCTTCATACTATAACTAGGCTACATACAAATTTGAGCCCATTTGGATGAGTGTAAGTCACTCATCCAAGGGCAACAAAATTGACACGTTGAAATACATAATTTTTACATTCTTTATAACATGACCTATAAATGTCTAAATGTGCTCAAATTTTGCGTATGAGCAATTCACAACATGTTTAAGAAGATCAAATGATTATATTTTTGAAAAAAATATTACATTATGAAAAACTACTTGAGTGTATTATGCTCCGAATACACTCGAGTGTATTCTAGCATGAATCTCTCTCTCTCTCTCTCTCTCTCTATATATATATATATATATATATATATATGAGATTAATAGAGAAAGATCCCCCCCTCTCCCATGCCCGTGGCAGAAGCCGAATGTCCGAGAGGGTGATGAATCAAGGCAGAAACTGGGATTCAAACCCGGATCCCTTCATGAGGAGACACCGTGCTTGACCACTTGAGCCACTCCTTGTCAGATTACACACACACACACACACACACACACACACACATATATATATATATATATATATATATACATATATGTATATACATGGATATATATACTATGTATATATACAATCTATATATATGTACATATAAATGTATATATATTTATATATATGTATATATATTTACTTAAAGAGAGAGAGTAAGACAAGAATACACTCGAGTGTATAGATTGCACCATACCCTCAAGTGATTTTTACATATGTAGTCCATTTTTTGAGAAAATCCAAGCCATTGATATTCATTATTATGGCGAATATATGATTCACACATAATTTGAGGTCATTTGGACTCTTTTAGGCAACTCATTCATGACCAACAACATTGACATATAAACTTAACTTGAATTACATCATTTTTGTCTCCTTCATATGCATAACTACAAGTGTCCAAATGAGCTCAAATTTGATATGTAGGATGTTCATATGATTTTTTTAATGAATTCAGGAGGCATTCTTATTCATCCCCCCTTGTGAGCAAATCAAAATTATGCTTACAATCACTAATTAAACATTAAACTGGAAACATGAAAGTACTACTACCATTACAAAAATACTGGATTAGGGATTCCCTAATCTCGATGGAGGGGTGGTATAGATGGTCATCGTCTCTTGATTTTTAAAATGTAGCTTATCTAGATTGTCTGTGGCCCTGTTGGACTCTCTGCTTGGATACTTCACTGTCCACCCCGACCTCCTTATATTGTGATTTTTTCTAGTGATCTTGCAATACCCGGGGTTGCAAGTGATGGCCTCATTCAAAGTGTTTGCCACAGTAAGGGAGTCTGATTTAATTAAGACCTTATACAGGTTGTTATATGCCGCCACCTTCATGGCCAATAGGATTCCCAACAGCTTGGCAGATATTACCTCGTCAGTCAGAGCATTTTCCTCTATTCCTCCTATCCATCATCCCATATGGTCTCTATCTAAGACCACAAAGTTTGCTCTTATATGCTTCACTGAGGAGTCCAAGTTAAACTTAATCACAACTGTCTCCGGTCTAGTCTAGGTGGTCTTCATGGTATGTATGGTTTGTTGTTCCCTCTTAGAGAAGCTTTCAAGATGTAACCCAACTTTACGCCTAATTTCAGTAATCTGTTGCTGGGTATGGGTGATCTTGTTCATAAGAGCATGCTTATTCCTGTTCAACCATATGTTCCTACAGGCCACCATGAATAAGTTTTTAAAATTGTCCTTAGTGTCCAAAAGATTATAACACCACATTGTTGCGTCTTTGGGTCCATAGAATGAGACTCCAATACTCCCCGATAGAGGATTGCCCCACACTTTCCTAGCGTACCTACTGTAAACACCCAATCTTTATGATCAAATAATTACTAAATTTGCATCAGAAAGTATAAACAATTCTTTCATCCATACAATATTCTCAGAATACATGATTTTTTTAATGATACATATACATGGAATAATAACACTTTAGTAAATCAAAATTTTATCTTCCAACAGAGGGCTATCTCATGCAGTCTCTCCTATGTCTTCTCTGGTCACCCGCCCATAGTTCCTAGAGGGAACACAAAATCACACATGGGCCCCAATAAGGGAAATTGGGGTCATCACAACTGGTCGAAAATCATATTTGGAAAGTAAAACAATATGGACCTATCTATAAGATTTTTCATGATAAAAATGCAAGGATTAAACAATATAGGTAAGTATCAAAAGGTAGCAAGGGATTTTCAACAACAATATTCAATATCCAAATTTTATAACTAGTCATTCAATTTTCAATAGTTAGTATATGTCAATGTCTATATTGTTGGGGAAGCCATATGTTCTCCTCATGAGAATGACAATGCACCAACTGCGTTTCCCAATATACTGAGGGACCTCATGTCCTTCTCTCTGCGCAGAGTCGTGGAAGCGTTATTCCACCAAAATATGGGCACTAGCCTACCCTTTCCGACGTTTAAACAATGTGCTACTAATTTCCAAGATTTATTGTTGGTAGCTTTCAAAGAGGACTAAAATTTACAACAGTTTTAAGCCAACCAAACTATCTAATTATGTATGCAATCAATGAGGAAAATAACTTTCCAAATATACATAAAAATTCCGTACCTTGAATAAGTCATATAAAATCCAGACATTCTAAGTATAGAGCTTCAAGATTCAATCAAGAGAATGATCTACAAATATAGAAAAATAAATTTGTCACCATATGACTTGAAATCGGGTGATATTCAAAATTCATTTTATTAGTCTTATAGATGGCTAGGATTTTCTATTTAGGAGTTTGGTTCATCTAATTTCCATTCTAGTCCTTCCTAGGCTATTAGCTAAGTTATATGCATATAGTCAGAATCTTATAATTACGTATGACATAATCTTGTCATTAGATTAGGTTACTAGTGTCTCAACATATATTCGATCTAAGGTTCATGATACTTCTATTCATGTACACGAAATTTCTCAAATAAAGTTACTTAGATCTCAAATATGTATATATATATAAGTATAAAATATATTTTTATTTAGATGTATCAAAGGGAGTAACTTCACCCTATATATAGTAACTTTAAAACCTTTTCGAAGAATAATGGCATAATGTTCATGATTTAATAAATTCTAAACTAGTTAAATATGGTACATTAGTTCATCTTTTATTTCTGAAACACATTGAATATTAGTATCTAGCGTCTATTTCTTAATATGTACAAATTAAATCTATACATGAATATCCAATACACGTTTTTGAACTACTAATCTATTGTTTAATACTTAATCTACCGAAAGATGTTGATCAATATTAGCATGTATTTCATTACGATTAATATAAGAAATCTACTGTGTTCATCATCCTAACCATGTATTGTATGTAGAATACTCACTTACTAATTGGTCTAATAACTTCTCAAATAGCAAATAACGCTAAGGCCAACCCGACGTAGTAGTTCTCTAGTAGTTATGATACATTAACATATATATACTAATATCTATATTAGCATGGTCAGTCTTAAGGCACCAGTCAATCATTTGACCTGAATACTATAAGTTAATTTAATATGTAGTAGGACCTTAGTAGTATCCAGTAGTTAGCTATTACATATGTATCATGGAAGTACGTCTGTTACAGGACATCCTGATGTATGTTTAATATTGTTAACACGTTGTTTGTATTCAGATGTATAATAAATCCAACATGGTTCAGTATCATTAGTTATCATATCAAGTAGGTCTTGAGATTACCTACTGTGTTCGTAATACATATTTTCAGAATTATAGACATCTAACTTAGTGTTATACATTTACTAATATATGTAGATATTTGTTCGTATAGTATAGGTTTAGACAAACACGAATTCTAACCAACTACAACTTGTGTATACCCTAATATCATTCTCTAAATCATCATATTTATGGTTTTATTAGCACACTTCTGAAATATAAACAGAAGTGGATGAGCACAGTCTGTTGTTTCAATTGCTTATAAGTACATATATATGTATATAGCTGTGGTCGATCAGTTTATCTAACTAATATATTATACAGTTGTTCCCAGGTTATCATCTGACAGAGTTTTCTCCTTATCTTCTGGATTCATTATAAATGAGATACACGTATTCATTAAATACATTAGTATCTACTAACATAGACAAATTAATGTATACATTATGTTAATATGACGGAAATACAGTTTATAGGATTAGTTGATTCAGATAATCCCATTGAAATTAGGGTTTATATCTTCATCTTTTCATTATCTAAATGAATCTACTAATGAGTTTTATTAGCTGAAAGCAGGAACACAGAATTATAATTTGCTTATCTATCAATGTGGGTTGTTCATTAATAGACTCCGGTTTAGATTCTGAAGGTCATAGGCTGGCTTGAAACTCATCCTTGAACTCTCTGGATATGGACAATATCTCTTTTTGAGTAGGTAGTACCGGGTTGTACATACCCTACTACAGCTCTTGTCAATGCTCTAGAGTTCAGTCTCCAGTTGTGTGCGACACAAATAATGATAAGGAGGGAAATTGTCATGACACAGGAGGGAGAGATGGCCATGAGATCTGGAGATGACGACTGGGTATGTGGTGGTGACGATGAAGGTGGCACATAGATGACAAATATCTGTAGGTCTGCAGATCTGAAACCTGGGTCTGTCTTTGGTGAGCTGAGGAGGCTTGAAGACGACATGAAGCTTGCTGAAGAATCAGTAGTGCGGTCGGGTATTGGTGAGGCGGCGCCGCTCTGAAGACCTGATCGTGACCGATCTACGATCTGTCGTTGTGGGGTTGCAGATGTGGAGATCTCAAGGGTGCGCCGGAGGAGTTGAAGGGGAGTAGGGCGGCCGTGCGCATTGCAGGTCAGAAAAGGGAGGACGGCGGCGATTTTCCTGTGATTAGGGAGGCCAGGGTTTCGATGGTTGAAATAGAAAGGAGGAGAGGAAGAGAGGAGGAAGAGGATGCGCAATCGAGAAGAAAGGAACGGTGCCGTTTCAGGCACCCCTCGTACCCGGAGAACGAATAGAAGTAGGACGTTACATGTGTTAAAAAAAAAGATTTAAATGAGATGAAACTCGGGCTAGATGTAGATTAATTGGAGGACTACCTAAATATAATGCTAATTTTACATTTGGTGGTTCTTGACTTCCTCATACCTTATTACTCCACCGTTATGATGTCCCTTATTTTCTAATTAATTTTAGTTCTTTTCTAACTTCAAAATATGGACCCAAAAGGTTGGTATATTTTAATTGCATGTTACATTTTATTAGAGTCACTATTAATTATCTCTATTAATACTCTACTTAGACCAAATTAATTATTCTCATTAAGCATTTCAATTTGTTAATAAAATGAATACTTGAGATTGATTCCAAAGCTATTTGTTCAAAAGGGAAGTCCATTATTGTTAAATAAGTCTAACAAACATTTTTGAGTACCAAATATCCAATTTTATAAAATGATGTCAAACTGATTCATGAGACTAAGTTGAGGGACTCATTCATAAATATTTGTCATGTGAAGAACTTGAACTCATTGAAACATAAGAAACCCAAAATGGGACAATATGCATCAAAGGACAAGAGATTTGATCAAAACAATTGAATCAACCTTGGGATGAAGGGATGAATTCAGATTAGGAAAAGTTATGGATTATAGATCAAAATAGAATTAGCACTCAAAAGCTAGTATGTTACACCTGCAATCCCTAATAACGTGGAAGGTGGTTTCACATTCTAGATTGTAGCTTGGGCATGTATCACAGTCTATTAAATGCCGATGTTGTTGCTGTAGGTTAGTCAGGAGTGCCCCATGCAAGAGGAGCCAAAAAACATCATGGCACAAGCCCCATGCAAGAGGAGCCAAAAAACATCATGGCACAAGTACTTATTTTCAGGTTCGAAATCTTCGATCATCGATCTTCAACACGGGTAACTTTCCCTTCTCTTAGCTTGTTATAAGCAATTTTAGTAGAATAAGAGCCGTTACCCGAAAGGGAACATATTATGATGTCCTCACCATCTTCATCTACTGGAGTCTTGAGATGAATGATTTGTTGTAAATAGGTTTCAGAAGCCATTCTCTTGGAAAAGAAACATCCCATTCTCCATCGAGGTTGAAGACTGAGCTAACCCTTAGGTCTAGGAGGTCACTCAGGATTTGTTTCTTGCTGAGATCTTTGAGTATTGGACCATCCCGCCACCATCTATCATCCTAAAAGTTGATTTTTTTTCCATTCATTGGAATCCAAAATGAGTTCTCATCTATGAAGCTCCTCCTGGATATAGCCGCTTTGCATAGTTTGGAGACACGGGTTCCCCCTCCATGTGAGCCTTTCTCATATTATCTTTTCATACTATGGCACCGTGATTGTCGACTACTGCTTATATCCCAGGTATGTTTATACAACAATGCCGAATTCCACTCTCTAATAGTCTTTACACTGAGACCCCCATTACCCTACTACAAGTCACCTTAGACCATGATACTAGAGAAAGAGGGTGTGATTTGTGCGAGCCACCTTATATGAATCTTCTAATCAGGCTATCGATTTTGTCACAGATCTGCACCAGAATAACTGCTGCTTGCATCACATATGTGGGTGGGGCTCCCAACTTGGCCTTGGCTAGACAGACTTGACCTGCCAAGGAAAGGTATCTCACTGACCATGCATTTATCCACTAGTTCACATTGTCCAATATAGAGTTGTAGGTATATTTTTTCACTCTTGAGTGAATGATGGCACTGCAAGGTATTTACCCAGGTGTTGGTAGCCTAAAAACCACAATTTCTACAAATACGACCCTACAATCTTTCATTAACACTTTTAGCAAAAAACACCTTCAATTTAGGTATCAAAATAGAATGCCCTGAAACATCTTGAAATTCCTTGAAGCATCTTTTAATAGTTTTCATCAATGAGACAGTCTTACCCCAACAACATTATGTCATTAGCAAAACATACATGCGAGATTTTGGGCCCCTGTCTCCCTATTTTCACAGGCTTCCAGTATCCCTTGTCTACTGTCTTCTGGATTAGCTGACTCAGCCTTTCAACACAAAGCACAAATAGCTATGGGAGAGAGGGTCACCCTGGCGAAGCCCCCTGCTGGATTTGAACGGAGTCATCGTCGTGCCATTCCATGCAATGCAGACATAATATAGTTAATTATGTTATGTGGGATGCATGTTCTCTTAAGGGTTTTATCTAATGAAGGTCACAAACATCTGATCATAATCTTTATTTAGGTCAATTTTGATAGCCATGGTCTCAGCTCCTCATTTACTCTTCATGGTATGGATGAGTTCTAGTACCAAGGCTATGTTGTCGATGATGCGATGACCTAGAATGAAACTGCTTTGGTTATCATAAACCATTTGGCCATATGAGGTTTCAACCTCTCTGTCACTAGCTTAGAGATGATATTTAGGGTAATGTTGTTGAGGGAGATTGGTGCAGCTGTCTACATCTTTTGGGCTCAGTGGTCTTAGGAATTAGAATGAGGGTAGTGTGGTAGGGTTCCTCCGGTACATACCCCGACTCTATTTCTTGTTTAACAGTGTTCACAACACTAGGGCCAATGATATGCCAGTTCTTCTGGATAAAGTTCCCATTGACCCCATTTGGGCTAGTGGCTTTGACTTTAGTTGGTAATGCGCCGATGGACTCTCTTTGTTGTGCGATTAGTGGCTTGAAGCGGCCCAAAAAGTTAGTGCTTTGTTGTGATATATTGCTAGGAGGAGTAGTTGGGATGTTTTTAAAATGATCAGTGACTATCATCCATAGTTCGTTATCATCAATGACTCATTCATCATAGTGATTCTTCAGAGCAGTGATACAATTCCTATGCCTTATTTGATTGATGTTATTATGGTAGAATTTTGTGTTCCAGTTGTCTTCCTTAAGCCAATTTATGTGGCTTTGGTGCTCAAGGTCTTCCTCCTCGGCCTAGAGAATCTCATCGAGTTCTATTTGTAGATAAACACAAAGCATATATGAGATCTCATTGTAAAGGTATGCCAACTCGGTTTGAAGATTGTTGATGTTATTAATAATTTGTTCTTTTGTCCTCCCACATTCCTTCCTTTGCTTGTGGTTCCATTATCGGATCCTTCCTTTTACCTCCTCTAGAGCACCGTTGAAGTGTAGGTTGTTGTTCCAATTAGTTTCCAATATAGATCTAAAGGAACTTGAGGTCTGCCAAGAAGCCTTAGTAAAAAAATATCTAGAAGACGGTTGCCTGCCAAGAAATTTATCCAGGAGGGGACAGTGATCTGACCCAAATCTTGGGAGATGATTTACAGTTTTGTTTGGGTAGTTGGCAATGAACGCACTATTCATGGTAGCCTTATCCAGCCATTCCTATAAGAGACCGTGTTTATAAGTAAATTTCATACCTGAGAGACCCAAATCAGAAAGGTCTGCTTCCATTAACATATACTGGAAAGTAGATACCTCTATGTAGATATACGTTTTTCTGCCACTCTTTTCATTCAGATCAATGGTGGTATTAAAATATCCTAATGTGATCCAAGGATTTTGAAATTCATTGCCCATATGTACAAGGTGCTTCCATAGAAGTTGTCTCGTGGTGATTTGTGGGCTAGCGTATATGAAGGTGATGTAGCATTCATTGTTAACTACATGCAATGAACTACTTGGGACTGTAAATTACCTCCACTTTGCATTCACTTGCATTCCAGCAAGGCCAGATTCCACCCGCAAATCCTCTGGCCTCCACTCAGTAAGAGTGTGTATAGCTGAGGGATTTTATGGTTCTTGTAGTCGTGTCTCCACTAATCCTTAGTTTCTAGAATTGCAATCAAACTGGGTCTGTAAGTAGCAATAATATCTTCTAGGGCTTGACACCTCTTTTCAATGCCGATCACTCTAGTGTTCCAGTAGAGGAATTCTATCATCTTCAACTAGGAAATAGTGGGGTAGAACTAGGCATTGCACGTGCCTAGGTTACTTGTATCCTCACCTTTACTCATGATGTTTTCAACATAGACTACATTCTTCTCTTCACCTTCGGGCCTCACCAGGATCCTAAGGCTCTTTCTCCTATGTTTATAGGGTGGCTGAGTTCTTGGATCTTTCATTCTCACACCACTACCCTTTATCTTCTGACCTGTAGGTAATGGGTTGGGGATGATGCTGTGTACAATGTTGAAATTATTGGCATCCCCATTTTCCATCATTTTAGGTTTGTCGATGTCTTGTGGTCCTTCATGACTGTTGTTCTTGATTTGCTTTGTATTTACATCCTTGAGTCTAGCTTCTCTCAATGAGTCAATATTTTCCTTGTTTGTAGTTGTCTTTGAGTTGTCCTCCTCCATAACTTAAATCATTTTGTTAATTTTGGGGTTAACTGCCTCATGACTCTCCTCCTTCTCATTGACATTCTTGCTTTGACTATCATTAGTGATGTCCTTCAATGCTTCTCGTTTCTATTCCGTGATGTTTATATCTTTCTTGGGTTTTCATAACTTGGCGCCCCTCACTGTGTTCGAGGTGTTCTCCTTCATCGTTTTCTCCCGATTCTCCTCTACAATAGCTTGGGTGTCTATATCTGGAGAGTCTTCATCTTCAACGTGCACAAATCGATTGCTCGTGTTGGTGGCTTCTTTTGGCCCAGCCTAATTTTTGAGTTTTGTATTACACCTAGATTTATGCCTCCCCCACCTTTTGATGTTGCGAGGAGTCTTCCTTTGATGCAGTAGGTCCTTGCATGGTCATAGTTCTTTCAGTCTCCAAAGATTCTATTTCATTTGATCACTTGGCCATGCACAACTTATCCTAATGTCTCGATTTCCCATAGAAGGAGCAAGTGTCAGGGATTACCTCATATTCTACAAGGTATTCTACTCCATTAATGGTGATCACCAAGCATAATTATTCATAGTGTCAACCTCTATTTCCATCCTGGAAAATTTACTTCTTATTTAGAAAGCAGTATCTGCATTTACTTTAATTAATATGTTGAGATCCATGTCTATGTTTTCATACAAGGTATTTACATACAGATGTAAGGGAGGTTAAGTATACAAAACCATATTAAAATATACTTTGACATTTCGTCGGTTGGTCTAAACATAGGGAACCAGTCCCATACCGTAAGGAAACATCCGAATAGCTTCTGTGGCACTCCTGTCATGGCATTTTTGTAGTCTTCTTTACACAAAAATTGTATGACATAATGCCTCAAATCTAATTCACACATTTTGAATCTCCCATTTGGTTTCCAAATGATTTGATTCTATCTCTTATTGTCATGAATCCTATGTTGACCCCTAGCAGGTGGATAACTACTGCATACATCCAAGGCCTAGCCAAGTTTTCTTTAGCTTCCGGGTCAATGTATATGGTCAGTTTTCCCTCGTCAGATGAAAGTTCCACTGCTTCCTCATCTAAACAATCTTCGAAAAGCTTGTCGAGGAAGAACATCTTGTGATCAGTGTGACAGTGGCTGCATTCATAGGTGTCTCCAACCACAACACTAAACGATGATTTGGCCCCGACTAGGGTTACCTTTGTCGTAAAGGCACACTACATCTCCCTTATTTCTTGGATCACAATATTGTTGGCATCTGATATGTCGTTGGTTGAGGATACCCTCATCATGACAAACTAGAAATCAATACCCACCACGGGTACCAAAACCCTAACACTGGATGTACCTTCCTCTCCCAAACCTTTATCTGAGTCTTTTCTTCATCCCCCTTCCAGATCGGTTGTGTATCTACCCCTCCATCGCTCCATCTTTCTCCTCCATGGATATGGTGGTTAGTGTAGTTGCCGCTGCCTCATCCCCCTCACCCCCTCTCCCCCCTCATGTTGCCGCCATTAGAGAATGCATAGCATGTTCATAAGATATTTAAGAATATCAACGGTTTGCATGTTCATAAGATATTTAAGAATATCAATGGTTCAAAATTTTAAATTAAATGTTGCATGATTGTATTCAATATTCGTACACTTGAGTGAATTCTAGACAAACTCTCTCTCTCTCTATATATATACATACATATATATATATGTATATATATATGTATATATATATGTATATATATATGTATATATATATGTATATATATATGTATATATATATATGTATATATATATATATATATATATATATATATATATATATATATATATATCGGAATCAGGTACGCATATTCTAACGTCCCCCCTAAAAAATATTAGGGGGTCAAGAGTACATGTAGGCCCAACGCCATACACCCAACACATCATTACAACTCACACATCTATTCAATACGTAGTCTACGTCTAATGTATTTACAAATTTTTACAACAATACTAATAGCATTAGTGGACTTTCCGTAGTGCTTCCTCACGTTCCTCTCTTCCCAAACATGGTAGTAAAGGCCCGCCACCAACATATTTTTCTTTGCATCCATTCCGCAAGCATCCTCTGTGGTTCCACATTGAGTTGGATTTGTATATTGAAATTGCTACAACTATGCTCCCAAATATCCTTTGTGAACTTACATTTGCCTACAAGATGACTGTGATTTTCCTCCCCATCCCCACATAGTAAGCATACAATAGATATGTCATAGTTCCAACTCCTGATTCTGTCCAAGGTAGCAAGGATGTTATGCAGAAATTTATAAATACATATGCTCCATTTTGGCACGTGCCTCTCACTCCAAATCTGGTCACCCACTGGGTCCTTTGTGCCTCTCGTTCGGGACAACTCCCACATGCTAATCTTTCTATCTTTAAGCTACCAACCTCCAGAGCCATTAGCCATAAACCAATGCTTGATTTGTGGCCAGACTTCTCACATAACATTGATAGATCTGGAATATCCTTCTCTTGTCTTTGTGATAAATCTAGCCCCCTAGGATATATGTCTCTCATCCACTTCCCCCAAGTGGACATGCCTTCATGATAAGCAACTATCCTCCTCATGGATCCCCATCTAACAATGTCTCTGGGAGTCTTCATATCGAGTCCTCCTTCATCTTTAGGAAAAGCCATCCTAGAATATTTCATCAGATGATGCTCATTTCCCCATAAGAAGTTAGCCATCTTCATTTCTATTATGTTCAGAACTGAAATGGGAATTTCACCTTGTTGCACCCAAAAAATAAGAAGTCCCTCAATGGAAACTTTAATCAGAGTTCTGCGTCCCGCCATGGAAGTTTTTTTGTGTGGGCCATCTATTGATCATTTCCTCCACTTTGTCTATGCATTCAGTAAAGTCATTGACATGCAAATTACCGCCTGCAAGGGGAAATCCCAAATATTTTGTTGGGAATTCACCTCTCTCAACTCCCATAGCATGTATGAGTCTATCCTCCATCTTGTGGTAGTTTTTTGACAAGAAAACATGTGTTTTATTCGCATTAACGCACAACCCCATTTGCTACCCGAATCTTCCCAGAAGACTTCTAAGATTCTCCATGCATTGTTGTTTGGCTTCAATAAAAACCAGAACGTCGTCTGCAAAAATCAAGTGTGTCATCACCGTTGTGCCATGGACGGGGTAAGGCACTACTACAGAAAATGCTTCTTATAACGAGAAAAACACAATAATTCTGTTGGTTGTGTTGTAATTAGCATATCTTTTACAACAAGTCTATTTGTGTGTTGTTAATTATATATTTTATACAACACAAGTTATATACAATGGGACAAACTCATTGTAGTATATGTCATACTACAACAAGTACTAAATTGTTGTAATCGGTTGTAATATCATAATATACTCAAACCCGTTGTAAAAGACCATAATTACACAACATGCTCTAACCCGTTGTAATAGTCACGTATGCTAACTTGTTGTAATAGATCATCATTACACAACATACTCTAAACTGTTGTAAAATATCATAATTATACAACATGCTCTAACCTGTTGTAATAGTCATGCATGTTAACCCGTTGTAATAGACCATCATTACACAACATACTCTAACCCGTTGTAAAAGATCATAATTACACAACATGCTCTACTCGTTGTAATAGTCACATATGTTAACCCATTGTAATAGACCATCATTACACAACATACTATAACCCATTGTAGTATACTATAATTACACAACAAGCTTTCACCTATTGTAATAGTTACCCGTTGTAATAGACCACAATCACACAATAGGTTTGCACATCATTTGTTGTATATGTACAAAAAAGAATATATGTGTTGCATAAAATGAAACTAGTTCAGCGGTTTGAGACGTGCCTTACTTTCAAGTGGTCTCAAGTTTGAAACATTGTGTTTAGATGTATTTTCCTTTTGTCTCAACATCTTATATACAACACCCCTATTACAACAGGTGTGTTTAATGATCTACAACATGTATTAACTATTGTATAAAATATATATATTACAATATGTGCAACACCTGTTGTATAAAGAACCCCCCCATAAGACCACACGATCTAAAATGTAAAAACCACTTTTGTAGTAGTGAGGCTTTATTTCTTTGTGTTCTTCATCTTGTTGCATCTTCCTAGAGAAGTACTCCATGACAATCACGAATAGAAGAGGAGATGATGGATCACCTTGGCGTAGCCCGTTACCCCCTGAAAGAGACCTACATATGTGCCATTGACCAAGACAGAGTAGCTAGTAGTCTTAACATATTATTTTATCCAACCTATCCATTGTTCATTAAACCCTATTTGCTTCATGATCCACCATAATTTTTCCCATCGCACACTATCATAGGCTTTGGAAATATCAAGCTTCAGGAAGGCTTTCCTACTACCTCTCATGACATTGAAATCTAGCAGAAATTATCCATCCAACATAGCGCAATCGCAGATGCTTCTACAAGTAACAAAAGCACCTTGATTTACATAAATAAGATAGGGGAGGACCATTTTCAGCTGGGCAGCCAGGATCTTTGCAATAATTTTATATTGGACCGAGCAACATGCAATGGGACGGAAATCCTCTAGAGAAGAAGTAACTTTCTTTTTTAGAATCAAAACCAGAAAGGAATGGTTTACCTGTCTCACCATATTTCTACCTTCCAGAAACCAATCAACATAGGCTAGCAAATCATCTTTGATCATGTCCCAATTCCTTTTATAGAAAACAGTGTTGAATCCATCTCACCCAGGAGACTTGTTGCTTCGAATACTCCACAGTGCATCATTGACCTCTTGTTCATTGGCCTTCCTTGTAAGAATATTTTTGTGGGTACTAGTGAGTTTGAACTTCCACTCCACCTCTTCATTGACATCAATATCCTCATCAAAGTTTTTATTATAAAGAGTCGAGTAGAATTGAATAGCTTATTCCTCAAGGTCCTCCTGCTTGTTGACCACTTGTCCATATGCATTTATAAGTTCAGAAATAATATTACCTACCTCTCTCCTCTGAACTGCAGCATGATAGAGCTTTGTATTTCTGTCACCATCCTCCAACCATTTCTCTTTTCTTCTTTTCCAGTAGAATTTCTCCTCAGCCTTTTTCAGATCCTCTAGCATCCTCCTCACCTCCCTTTCTTTATCAATTAGATTTGGGTTTAATGGGTCAGTCAACAATCTTTCTCTAAGCTCCTTACACTCCCTTTTCATGTCCTTCAACATATTTGGAATGTTTACCTCCTCTTTAGCCCACTTCTTTAGAGCCATTTTAGTATTCTTCAGCTTCATAGCAAACATGTACATAGGATTGCCCGTCACCTGAATATTCCAAATATACTTGACTACATCCGCAAACCCTTTCTAGTCTGCCCATTAGTTTAAGAATCTGAACGTCCCTCTTTTTTGTTTCTTTTCTACTATCTGGACTGAAATAGGTGCATGGTCACTAATGTCAGCTCCTTCAGCTTTAACTTGCATATTTGGGAGAGTTTTCAGCCATTTGTCATTCACCAATGCCCTGTCAAGTTTGCTAGATATTCTATCTTGTGGTCCTCTTTCATTATTCCATGTAAAGATATCCCCTCCTGTCATAGGTAGCTCAATCAAACATGCTCTATCAATGGCCCGATTAAAAGCACCAACCTCAACACTAATAGCTAATCTTATGCCTCTTTTCTCTGCCTATAACCGTACAATATTGAAGTCACTGATTACCATCCACGGTAGTTGAACCTGCTTTGAAAGAGAAATCATGTCATCCCATAATTTCAGCCTTGCCTTCCCATCATTGTGACCATACACAAATGTCAACCATATATGCAGACCTCCCATATTAACACAGTCCACTATCACCTATTGGTTCGACATCTTTACCATAGAAACCTGCCAAGCATTGGGCTTCCAAGCCACACAAACTCAAGCAACCGCAGCACAATCAACATTGGACACATGCTCCCAACCTTGAGGAAAAAGATATTTAATACTATTTTTATTTTGTACCTTTATCTTTGTGTCCACTAGAGCAACCATTGAATGATCACTGGAAGTGATCCATTCTCTAATTTCTTTCTTCTTGTTCCTTTCGCACCCTCCTTTGATATTCCAATGAAGCATGGACATATCAAAGTTGTTTATTGGACCTGGTAAGCCTAGAAGGCCCCTTCCCGACATTATTGCCTTTCCCTATCTACTCTTGTTTCTTGGTGGCAATCTCCTCCTCAGTGTCTGACTCGGATAACACCCTGAAGCTATTCGTTGTGTCAAGGATGGTACTCACCCCTTGGGTTCTCGGTATCCCTATCTTCTTGACCCCTTTTCTTCTAGCACTGGACACAAATTCCCCTCCCTCTCTATCACCTTGAGGCAAAGGTTCCTTTTGTTTTCCTCCATTCTCACTAGTGCTACTCGATGTTGCTGCCATTGACATGCTTTCACCTTGTTGCGGTTCGTCCTCGAGTGACTTCTTCTCCTGTTGGGTGGTATCGGCCATCGGCTCTCCTGACTTGTTTTGCTGCTCCTGCTGTCTAGCATTGGCAGACACCCCTCCTGATGCAACCCTTGATGGTATGGGCTCCTTCTCCTTCCATACTTTCTTTCCTTTTAGTTCCTCCAGTTTCTTCTCTGTCTGGTCGCACTCTACCGTGTCGTGGCCAAAGGCTTGGCAGTGCATGCAGCTCGTCGGGACGTGGTCATATGCCACTGATACGGGTATGGGCTCCCGTCCCTTGACATTGAGCCACACCTTGGTGGGCTTCGGGCTGTCAACCTTCAGTTCAATGAGGACTCTCACCTCCTTGCCTTCCAAGGATCTATCATCGATGTGCAAAACACGACCAACACCCACGACGATCGTCCCAGCTTCTCTCCTCGTCCACAATCGTCCAAAGGACCGGATCGTCATCCACGTTGGAATCGTACTGAAGGTGTCCTTCCTCAATTCATCACAGTGGGCATAGTGTTTCTCCACCACCAATTGGTGGTTGAACCAGTGCGGCCCCATTGCTAGAACAGATTCCTTGTCGGCCGCCATCGAGAATCTAACTAGGAAGATGTCATTCTCTCACGACAACAACTCAAACGACCCCTTTGGCTTCCAAGTTCGTTTGATCCATGCCAATAAATGTGGATAGAACGACCTCTTACCCAATGTATATATCATGATTGTGTACTCCCAAATGTTGCAGAGCTGATCAAATTCCTCAGCATCGAGGTCGACGTAGACCTCCCCTTCTTCTTCCCTTGGCGGCAGAAACACCATTGCTTCCTTTGTCGATGACATCAATTGCTTCAAGATTTGATTCCATGCTACCACCACTTGTCTCAGGATGGCTTCTCCTACCTTGGGTTCGTGCGGCTGTGGTCTGCCTCCATCCTTCCCCAACGCCGGCACGCTAGGGTTGCTTGTGGCCCACATTGTCTTGTCTCCCGCTGCGTTGGAGACCTTCCTGCTTGTGGTCATTGGTGGCGGTGGGTTGCGTTGTGGGTGTGGGGGTGCTGTGCGAGGGTGGACGCCATCATCCAGGGTGGCTGGTGGCATGGGCGCCATGCCCCAGGGTTCTGTCGTCAATCACCAAAACGATCGCACTGAGCCAACCCTAGGAGACACGCCGCCTGTGTATTGTTTATTATATATATATATATGTGTGTGTGTGTATGTATGAGTATATATTCACTACCCGCATGGGTAACTAACTTGAGTTACCCATGGTTCTATTTTGTAATAAAAAGGTACATGTTTGTAATTAGACAGACATAGTTTGTAATGAGATGACCAAATTTGTAATACAAACATTCAGTTTGTATTACACATATTATTACAATAAAAATGATATTTACGATAGCAGTTTAAGCTGTAATACAAAAAGAGTATTTATATTACAAATTTGGTCATCCTATTACAAACAATGTCTTATTCATTACAAACAAGTACCTTCCTATTACAAAATAGATCCATGGGTAACTAAAGTTAGTTACCCATGCAGGTAGCAAATAAACGACCTATATATATGTATATGGGTATATATTCACCACACGCATGGGTAACTAACTTTAGTTACCTGTGGATCTATTTTGTAATAGAAAGGTACATGTTTATAATGAGATAGGCATAGTTTGTAATGAGATGACCAAATTTATAATACAAACACTCATTTTGTATTACACGTTTGATTATAGTAAAAATGATATTTATGACAATAGTTTATGCTATAGTACAAAATGAGTGTTTGTATTATAAATTTGGTCATCTCATTACAAATGATGTTTATTTCATTACAAACAGGTACCTTTCTATTACAAAATAGATCCATAGGTAACTACACCCCCTGACTCAGTACCTTCGCGTTAGGGAGTGACTTCTTGCACATTTGGATCTAAAGTGTGGAATTGTATCATTTCATACTATACTTGTCTACATCGTGGTTCAACTTAAAGTAAACATGTCTCTATTCACCTTATGGAGGTTAGGCGAGAGAGAATGTTGCAAGTCCATCATCATGTTATCAACAAGTCCAGTCACATAAATTCGTTCAAATTCTGATTTAAATGTCTCGTAATCATAGAGATGAATAGCCCATGATATTTAGTACATCATGTCGCCTACTATAGTTATGCCTCAAAGACTCCCAATCCTAATCCTAGTCCTACATGGTTTTGCAGTCCTAATTTTAGTTTTTCCTTGGTTTGAGTCCAACTCATGTTCCTACTTGTATTTGGATTAGATTACTATTTGGAGTTGGAGATGGGTCTCTCTACATGCAAATTGGGTTTCTATTGTGGTTTATAATCCTATTAGGATCGTCTATTCCTATTTAAAGCTTTATGGCATGGTGCCTATAAACAAGACCCTTAGGGAATGATATTTTCTTGTACTAAAAAGTACCAATGTACTGAAGAGTATCAATATACCAAAAAAGCACCAACGTACAAAATTGTATCAAAGAGTTCTTTATATTCTTTAGGTGTAACCTTCTCAAGGTTTTTTGGTTCTTTCTTTGAGAGTATATCTTCTTTGTAATCTTCTTGCAATAGTAAAATTCTCTTCTCCTCTTGTGGAGTAGGTCGTCTAGGCTGAACCATGTAAATCACATGTTCATCGCTTGTACATATTATTATTCTTTTTTTGGTAGTATGTCTTTCTCTTGTTCTTTCCGATGTATTGACTCAACAATTTGGTATCAATGCCTAGTGATCAACAACAATTACAAGCAAGTATGATATCGAGAAGTTTGATCGCACAGTCAACCTTAGGTTATGGAAGATCAAGATGCCATGCCTATTGGTGCAACAAAGCGTCGCTAAAATGCTTCTAGGAGTGGAGAATATGCCATCTTCCTTGACTACTGAGAAGAAGCAAGAGATGGATGGGAAAGGCCTAATCACCATCCAAGTGTCACTTTCACGGATGGTTCTTGGTGAAGTCTGTAAAGAAAAGAGTGCTTTAGATTTGTGGAAGGAACTTGAAACTCACTACATGAGAAAGACTCTCCAACGAAAATTGCATCATAAGAAAAATTTATATTTACTACACATGGATGAAGGTACATCTAATCATGATCATATTAATTAGCTCAATGCCAACATTATGGATTTATAAAATATCAAAATCAAAATGGAAGATGAAGATAAATCTTTGGTTTTTTGTGCTCTATTCCCCCTTCTTACAAGAAATTCCATGAGACCATTGTGTATGGAAAGACTCCATCAAGCTAGAAGAAGTAATGTATTCTTTCATGTCCAAGTCCTTGATGGACAATGAATTGATTATTTCTTCTAGTAACAACTAAGATGAGACTCTCAATGTAAGGGGTCGACCAAAAGAAAATGACAAGAACAAAGAATGCAATAGATTTAAATCTAGGCTTAAGAACAACAAGTCATGAAATTATCACAAAAAGAAGGAACATGCAATTCAAGAATTCTATTATAGAATAAACATAAGCGTGAAAACAAATATCTTTTAGAACAACATGGTGGTGCCAATGTTGTACAAGAATACAACGATTTTGTTCTCATGGCATTTCTACTTAAAGATACCATAATTCATGGATTCTTGACTCTAATTATTCATATCATATGTGTCATAGAAGGGATTGATTCTCTACATATAGTACAGTTGGATGTGGAGTTGTCATTATGATAAATAATTCCACCCGCAAGACTATTGCAATTAAATCTATCCACATCAAGATGTTTGATGGTTTTATTAGAACTATCTTCAATGCCCATCAGATTCAAGGTCTTGCTAAAAATATCATCTTACTAGGAACACTTGAAGAAAAAGGTTTTCCACAAGCTACAAGAGATGGACTCAAGTTCATGTTCAAAGGTAAAACTATTGTTATCAAGGGTCAAAGACAAATTGGAAATCTACACTTACTAATTGGTGAAATTGTCATTCAAAAAATTGTTATTTCTTCTTCTTCATCCATTTCTGGTCTGGACACCACCAAACTCTGGCATATGAGATTTGGACACATGATTGAGAAAGGTGTTTCTATATTAATTAAGAGACGACTCTTAAATGACAATACTACTAGGAAGTTAGACTTTTGTGAAAATTGTGTAATGGAAAAGCAAAAAAAAGTTAGCTTATCTATAATAGTTCATACCACAAAGGGTACTATTGACTACGTTCATTCTGATATTTGGTGTCCCTCTCAAGTTCTATCCAAGGGTGGTGCTAGATACATGATCACTTTTATTGATGACTTTTCAAGGAAAGTCTGAGTCTTCTTCTTGAAGCACAAGTCTGAAGCTTTTGAACAGTTTAAGAAGTGGAAGACTTTGATTGAAAAGAAAACTATAAAGTGCTCAAGACATTAAGGACTAATAATAATTTAGAGTTTTTCTCATCTAGGTTCACAACTGTTTGCCAATCTGAAGGGATTACTAGATAAAACAATGTGAAATATACACCACAATATAATGGTGTTACATAACTTATGAATATAGCACTCTTGGAGTGAGAAAGATGTATGATTATTCATACTTTACTTGGAAAGATTTCTGGGCTAAAGCTATTTCTATAGCCACCTACATTGTTAATCACTCTCCATCTACCCCGCTCTATTTCAAAACTCCTAAAGAGGTTGAGTTTGATCATCTTGGAAACTATTCTAATATCTATATTTTTGATTGTCATGCTTGTGTCTACTCCAAAGATGGAAAGCTTGACCCTAGGACCAAGAAATGCATTTTTGTAGGTTATGCTGAATGTGTAAAAGGGTACATATTTTGGTGTCCTGACCTTAGGTCTCCAGTTTTTTGATTGAAAGGAATGTTGTTGATGAGTCTTCTATGTTCTCAAAGAAAAAAGATTCAATTACAATTTTTGATACATTTCCTTCTCCTAGTGTCACCAATCAGGTGGATCTAAAGGTTGATGATGTTCCATCATCACTATATAGCAGTTTGACACTTCCTATTTCAATTCATCAAGATACACCAGATAATATCAAAAATGAGGTATTTGATGCACAACCCTATAGTATTGCTCATGATAGAGAAAGAAGACAGAGTAGGCCACCAAAAAGATGTTCACATTATCTTCTTCTTATGCTTTAGCCACTACCAAGGAGACTAGTGATGTTGGTGAGCCATGTACTTAAATTGAAGCTATGGGGTCTCTAGATTCTACTATGTGGGTTTCTATTATGAAAGAAGAGATGGAATCTCTTCATAAGAATCATATTTGGGAGCTTGTCAAGACTTTTGTTGATGAGAAGAACATCCTCAAAGATAATCCTGTTGTTATTATGACAAAGCTACTACCAATCTCCAAGTTGCGGACCTACCTGGACTTAAGCTTCACATATGACAATGAGGCCCTTAGGGACTAGAGGAGAAGAAGTTTGCTATTTTTTCTACAAGATGCTGACCTCAAGTCAAGGTGGAGAAATTTTATGCCTTGAAGACTTCCGATCCTAATCTTATTTGGGTCTTGTCTTGGTTCAAGTCCAACACATGTTCCTACTTGGATTTGGATTGATGTTCCTATTTGGATTTGGAGATGGCTCTCTCTACATGCAACTTGAGTTCCTATTGTGTTCTAAGACTTCTATTAAGATTGTCTATTCTTAGAAGAAGCCTTATGGCATAGAGAATATAAACATGACCCTTAGGGCATGAGATTTTCTTGTACTAAAAAGTTCCAATGTACTAAAGATACCAATATACATAATTTTATCAAAGAGTTCTTTCTTTTCTTTGGATGTAACTTTATCAAGATATTTTACTTCACTCTTTGAGAGTATCTATCCTTTGTAAACTTCTTGCAATAATGAAATTCTCTTCCCCTCCTGTGGAGTAGATCGTCTTGACCGAGCCACACAAATCTCCTGTTCATTGCTTGTGTGGATTGTTATTTTTCTTCTTGTTGCATACGTGTTGTGATGGGGTTGATGCAGGCCAAAAAAATGCAGAATAACCTGCACACATGGACTAGGCATGCAAAAATAATATAGAAAACAAGCAACCACAAGAACACCAAGATTTACGTAGAAAACACCCACAATGTGTGAGGGAAAAACCACAGGGTCAAATCTCGACGGAGAAAATCCATTAATCAATAGATTACAATGTTTGTCTCAAGTTTAGACCCAAAACTTGAGGAATACAGAGCAAAAGGAAGAGATACAGATAATACCGAACCAATACGTCACCACACCAAATGGCCTCCCAGAAAAACACCTCTTTGTAGAGAATACCCAGACAGAACAAGAACATAGGCTGTGATGGAGAATTTAGTGTAGACCGGGGAAGAGAACCAGAGCGGCGCCACCCTCTTTCCTTTCTCTTCTTTCTTCCTTCTTCCTTTTCTCTTCCTTTCCATCACGAACATCAGGCGGATGCTATTGTCTTTGTTGCGGCTGCATTTTTCCTTGATTAGTGGCTGTGTAGAATCCTATCGCCTTGTCTCAAGGCATGGGTATTAATACCCATCCGACAGTAGCACCCATGCCCTAAAAGGCTGCCTATGTTGGGCTGGAACTAATGGGCCGCTGGCCCAACAATCTCCCCCTCTAACCCAAGAGAGAGACTATCTTCTTGTCTCCTTAGATGGAGTCCAATCCTGTGAGCTCCTTACAAGTAGCAAGCTTCTTTGTAGGAACTGCCTTCGTCAACATGTCAGAAAGATTTTCATTGGTGTGGACTTTCTTCAGCTTCAACTAGTCACCACCGATAGCGTCACGCAACCAATGGTATCTTAGATCAATATGCTTTGTCCTGGAGTGAAAAGAAGAATTCTTACTCATCCTATGTCAAACCCAGTTCTTGTAAGAAATGTTTGAGCCAAATTATTTCTTTCCATGCTTCACAAGCTATGATATATTCTGCCTCAGTAGTTGATAAAGCAACACACTTTTGCAATTTAGACTGCCAACTAATAGCCCCCCTACAAAAGTTAATAGAAACCCTGAGGTAGACTTCCTATGATCAAGATCACCTACTAGATCTGTATCTGTGAAACCTGTAAGAACTGGTGGTGCCCCTCCAAAGCATAAGAAAGCACTAGATGTGCCTCTCAAATATCTAAGTATCCATTTTACAACATTCCAATGCTCCTTACCAAGGTCAGATAAAAACCTGCTAGTCACACCAACTGCATGTGCAATAGCATGCCTAGTGCACACCATAGCATACATAAGACTTCCTACTGCAGAAGAGTAGGGTATGTGGGCCATCTCTTGCTTCTCCTACTTAGTAGAAGGAGATTGTTTTCTACTCAGTCTGAAGTGACTGGCTAAGGGAGTCTCAACTGTCTTCTCCCCCTTCATGTTGAACCTATCAAGTACACGCTCAACATATTTCTCCTGTGACAACCAAAGTTTCTTTGCTTTCCTGTCACGCCTGATGTCCATGCCAAGAATCTGTTTGGCTGGTCCCAAGTCTTTCATGTCAAAAGACTTAAACAATTCCTTCTTCAACTTGTCAATCATCTAAGCATCCTTGCCAACAACTAACATATCATCAACATAAAGCAAGATAATAATAAAACTGTCACCTGCAAATCTCCTGAAGTAAACACAATGATATGCCTCTGTCCTGTGGTAACCTTGCTTCAGCATGAAAGCATCAAACTTTTTGTACCACTACCTTGGTGCTTGTTTCAGCCCATAGATACTTTTCTTTAATCTGCAAACCATGTGTTCTTTACCTTTCACTGCAAATCCTTCAGGTTGTTGCATATAAATATCTTCCTCTAGCTCACCATGGAGGAAGACTGTCTTCACATCAAGCTGCTCAATATCAAGGTCCAAGCTAGCTGCCAAGCCCAAAACTGTGGGAATGGAAGTCATCTTCACCACTGGAGAGAATATCTCATCAAAGTCAACGCCTTGCTTTTGCCCAAAGCCTTTCACCACAAGTCTAGATTTGTATCTCATAGTGTTATGACTCCCATCTTTCTTTAGCTTGAAGACCCACTTGTTCTTTAAAGCTTTTCTGCCTTCAGGAAGTTTGCATAATTCATAGGTATCATTTTTATTCAATGAGTTCATCTCATCTTGCATTGCATGCAGTCACTTATCTTTGTCTTGATGAGACTTTGCTTCCTCGTAGCTTTCTGGATCCCCCTCTTCTGTGATCAATGACCATTCTGTATCAAAATATTTAGTAGACGCCCTTTTCTCTCTAATAGACCTCCTCAGCTGTGGACCTACTAGATCTACTAGTTGAGGTTGCTCCCCCTACTCAAGAACCTCCTCATCATGGACACTATCTGTACCAGGATCATCCTATGCCATATCATCATGTGGGATCTCATCATCCTCAACATGGTTTGCATCAACATTCTGTTGGATTGGAGAGGCAACTGACACATCAATCACAATATCATATTTTACTTGCTCAGTCTTTGTTTTCACTGTATCATAAAACATATGATCCTCAAAGAAAATCACATCTCTGGATCTGATTATCTTCTTATTTTCTGGATCCCAAATCTTGTAACCGAACTGCTCATCACCATAGCCAACAAAAATACAAGGAACGGATTTGTCATCAAGCATCTGCCTCTGCTCCTTAGGAACATGTGCAAATGCCTTGCACCCAAACACTCTAAGGTGAGAATAAGAAGTTGGCTTCCCTGTCCACACACTCTCTGGAGTGTCAAAATATAAAGGAACCGATGGAGACATGTTAATCAAGTAGCAAGTAGTGTTTACAACCTCTACCCAGAACTCCTTAGGTAGCTTTACATTCTTCATCATGCATCTGACTCGCTCCATAATGGTTCTATTCATTCTTTCAGCAAAACCATTGTGTTGTGGGGTACCGAAAACAATCTTCTCATGCCGTATGCCAGATCCTTCACAGTAAGACTTGAACTCCTTGGAAGTATACTCACCTCCATTGTTAGAATGAAGACACTTAAGCTTTTTACCTATATCCCTTTCAACCATGGCATGGAACTTCTTGAAAGTATCAAAGACCTGATCTTTCCTCTGCAAATAGTAGACCCACACTTTCCTAGATGCATCATCAATAAAAGTAACAAAGAATCTGCTTCCACCTAAGGAATTGGCTTCCATAGGACCACAAACATCAGAATAAATCTTGTCTAACACATTATACTTCTTCTCAGACTGAGCACTGAACTGAACCCTTTTTTGCTTCCCAAGCAAACAACTTTCACAGGGGTCAAGAATCACATTCTTACCACAGGGGATCAAATCGTTCTTTGCAAGCACCTGTAAGCCTTTCTCACTCATGTGTCCAAGCCGCTTGTGCCATAAATCTAGAGAACCTGAACTGTCCACAACATTGACATTGTCAGTGCAAACCTTTATATTCATCCTATACAAAGTGCAGCAAACTTTGCCTCTAGCCATGACCAACTGTCCTCTGGTAAAAAAAGTTTTCAAGTCACCAAAATGATATTTAAAGCCCTCAATGTCGATACCATAGTCAGAAATGATGTTATAATCAACTTCAGGAATATGTCTAACATTCTTCAGTAAGATGGTATAACCCAACTCAGTCTCAATGCACACCTCTCTAATCCCACGAATCTTTGCATAGCTTTTAGTAGCCATCTTTGTCATTCCAAAGTTCTCAGACTTGTAGGAGCAGAAGAAGTGTCTGTGAGGAGTGATGTGGTATGAAGCAGTGGTGTCCAACACCCACTCAGTGTTGTCGTTGATATGTAGACAATGTCCCATGGCAACTCCACATGTGAGTACCTCCCCGACATCTGTAACGACTACAACTCTGTTTCTATCATCATCTGTCACCTTCTGCTTTCCTTCTTTAATTTTCTTTTTGCGTTGCCTGCAGAATTTTTGTATATGACCTGACTTGTTGCAGTAATGACAAACTACCTTACTTTTGGACTTTGACCTGTGCTTTGACTTTCCTCTGTCACCACCCTGGCCACAACTCTGATTCCTCCCCCTGTCCTCAACAACAAGGGCATGTGAAATTGACGTCTCTGCTGAGTTGTGTCGTCTTGTCTCTTCATTCAGTAGGGTATTGGACACTAAGTCCAAAGTCAATTTCCCATCTGGAGCATAATTGCTAACATAAATCACCAAGGTCTCCCAGCTGTCAGGTAAAGAATCAAGAAGTAGAAGCGCCTGCAACTCGTCATCAAGTGACAAGCCTATCGTGGCTAGCTGATTCACCATGCTCTTAAAATCATTCAGGTGCACCGATATATTGCCGTCTTCCTTGAACTTCAGATTGATGAGCTTCTTAATCAGAAACACCTTGTTCCCTACAGTCTTCCTCCTATACAACGACTCAAGCTTCTTCCACAAAGAGTGGGCACGAGTCTCGTTGGCGATGTGGTGGAAGACAGACTCGTCAACCCAGCGTCGGATGAAGCCCATGCATTTTCTGTTCATCTTTGTCCAGCCCTCCTATTTTGTATCCGCTGGCTTGCTCACATCTCCCTGAACCAGTTCATAAAGATCATTGCATTAAAACAAATCCTCCATCTTTATCTTCCACGTTGGCCAGTTTGATGCCGTCAATTTCACCATATTATTTGTGCCGTCCATTTAGTCCACATAGCCAACCCACACTCTGATACCACTTGACAGGGTTGATGCAAGCCAAAAAATGCGGAATAACCTACACGTATGGACTAGGCACACAAAAATAATATAAAAAAAACAACCACAAGAACACTGAGATTTGTGTGGAAAACCCCCACAATGTGTGAGGAAAAAATTACGGGGTCAAAGCCCGACGGAGAAAATCCACTAATCAACATATTACAATGTTCGTCTCAAGTTTATACCCAAAACTTGAGGAATACAGAGCAAAAGGAAGAGATACAGATAATACCGAACCAATACGTCACCACACCAAACGACCTCCCGGAAAAACACCTCCTTGCAGAGAATATCCAGACAGAACAAGAACGTAGGCTGTGATGGAGAACTCGGTGTAGTATGGAGAAGAGAACCGGAGCGGTGCCACCCTCTTTCCTTTCTGTTATTTCTTCCTTCTTCTTCCTTTGCTCCTCCTTTCCGTCACGAACACAGGCGGCTGTTGTTGTCTTTGTTGCGGCTGCATTTTCCCTTGATTAGCGGCTGCGTGGATCCCTATTGCCTTGTCTCAAGCCATGGGTATTAATACCCATCCGGCAGCAGCACCCATGCCTTAAAAGGCTGCCTATGTTGGACTGGAACTAATGGACCGCTGGCCCAATATGTTGTTCATTGTTCTTTCCGCTGAGCCGATTCAACAATTATGAAACGGTGAAAACTAAATTTTTGTCATGGTTCTGCATAAGACTGACCAAAGTCATCCTTAAAAAATGGAACCTTAATAGAAAAAAAAGAATTCAAAATCTAATAAGAATCAATGCTGGTGGATTTTTTTTTGCATTAACACTTGATAATGTTGCAAGCCCTGCATCATTTTATCAACGAGACGAGTCACATAAGTTCCTTCAAAGCCTGATTTAGATGTCTCGTAATCAATGAGATGAATTACCACAATATTTAGCAAATCATGGCTCCCTATGATTATGAAATAGTGGAAATTAAAATTCTGTTTTTGTTTTGCACAGAACTGACCAAAGCCACCCTTGTAAATAAATAGAGGCTTAACAAAGAGAAAACAAGTTCAAAATCTGGTTGCATTAGTGTTAGCACTGCTAGGATATGAAATTTAGTAATCACAATACTGTCATATATTTAATTCATGGGAGATATAAATATCCCATTTCCAAATAAAACTAAGTGGATTCACGGGCATTCACCCCAACATACACGGGATCGAATTCACTGTTCAGACCACCATGCTCCCAATATATCTCTCTGACCGTGTACGACCCAAGGAGAAGGACGTAAGTACCTAACTACAGGTGGAGTGTATGGTTGGAATGTATGTGGAACAACACAACAACAGAAAGCTGCAACTGAGAAATCCATCTCGACAATACATCGTACCATAGTCACAAATTCAACATTCGACAATTATTCGGCGAGACAATACATCGTACCATAGTCACAAATTCAACATTCGACAATTATTCGGCGAGGTTGAAAAATTCGGCATTCGAGGATTATGTAAGAAATTCTAATAAAAACGGCAAAGATTCGGTAAAAGTTTGGTCAACCATTCGGAATAAGTTTGGGTAAAATTTGAATATATACACACACACACACACACACATATATATATATATTGTTGAATCATGTATGTTTTAAAGGTATAGGTGCAAATTTTACTTGGTGGTTCGGTGAAGTCAAAGAGGAGCAATAACAACTATTAAGATTCATGCATGTACATAAAGGCACCACAATAGTCAATTTGGTAAAATTATAGGTGTGGAGTTTATTTGAGAAAAAAAGCTAGAGCAATTGATAAATATCGGTCTTTAAATATCAATTCAGTTCAAGTACCACATTAGTTAAATCCACGTTGAGTTGTTTAAGTCAAATTAAATAAAGTAGAAGATAAAATTTAATGAGCCGAGGAGAAATAGGTTTTAGAAAATATTAAAAGAGGAAACAATCTTAATTGATTGTCTTTTTAAATTTGGTAAAAAATCATTTTATTCAAAAATAATATATGACGTGAATGACGAATAAAACACGAATAATTTTTAAATTCGAAAAAAATACAAGTTTAATGCAACATTCGAGCGTAGCATATATCCGATGAAAAATTCGCGAACTATACAGAAATAATTGAAAATTTCGGAATCGTACACTCCGTTCCCTAGCGGAAACCGTCAATTGGAACCAACTATTTACTTCCCTCTCATCGTGATACCGATGTGTTAATTATTTCATTATAATTTATCACGATAAAATATTACGGCGTTCAAGTGACGCGTCAAATGCATTTAAATATGTCTACAGTTGCTTTATCTTGCAATTTCCTTATAGGAGGAACAAAAAGATCAGAGGGTTGGCTTTTGCTACCACACTCTTAATGATTGGAGGGCACAACTGGTCACAGCGGAAGCAATGCACATCAACAATAAATGACGGCAACCCACACGAGTGCCGGGGTCAACTTGCCCAATCCGTTGCTTGTCACTTGTCGCCTGCCTATCCACGTTTTGATTTTTAGATGTGTATCAAATGTATGGCCTCGCAATGATTTTGCTTGGTTGGTGTTAGGTCAGTAGGCAATCCTTAATCAAGTGACTTGCCACGACAGTGGGCTCCAACCCTAGGGAGTACCAAGAGACGGCTCGCAATGAGGACTTCAGCAATCTCATGTTCTCATTACATTCACAGACGGTTGTTGATAGGATGCACTGCGTGAATGTGATTTTTAATAGAAATATCACTAGCTGCCGTCCGTCATAGGATGTAATGCATCAATGTGGATTTTTTTGATAGAAATATCGCTAGCTGATGATAGACCCAAATTATTGCATATTATTGGCGGACCAAAAGTGTAGAAACGTTTTTCACCATACTCTCTTGTCCTTGCAAATTAACAAGTCTAAGTCACCAGAAGGTATGCATTGAGCGAGTTAAAGTCTAATCTATGTAAAAGACCATTCATAATTAAGATTTCTTAACCGTCACTATAATTCATGCACCATTGACTGATCGGATTGTGTTATAGTTAACATATTTGCTTGGGAAAGAAAACGGTATGAGGTACATACGCCGGAGAAACCAAAATTCGGAAATTAACATGTGGTCTGGTCAGGTTTGGGATACAATCTTAAAAAGATAAACTAGAGACCAAACTGTACTTAGTGATATGAAAATATCCCAAACTGGACCTGACAGCCAGAGAAGTCCAGACTGGACTTAACTCTTTTTTTGAAAGCGACTAGACTTAACTTGATTGTGATGGTAAGGTAAAGTCTAGCGAAAGACGAATACGATTTAGTATTTCTTGCTAGCACACTTAGAAGAGGGTATAATGTGGGCTTTGCTGACGTCTCCAAGATCCTACAATTGTCCACCCTTGACTGAATATCACAAAGACGGAAGACCTCACAAAAGGGAACTCGTGGGCAACATATATTTTTGATTGGACAATTTAGATGATCGAGGATGTTTCCATTAGTCCATCACGCAATATACCGTACATTGCTTTACAGCTTGCTACCTTTTCTCATTAGAATATACAATACTATTATAGTTTATTTACTAATTATCTAATTACATTTATCAACAAACATGTATACATCTTTTAATATAAGAATCATATATATTCAATCAAGTCTAGTATGGCTAGTTAACCAAGCAACTATACTATGACCAAACAACTTGAGATTGGCCTAAGGAATTTTTGGATTAAACTTGGCTACATGACTTTTGATGACCCCTACTCGGTTTATCCCATCCACCATATTCTAGTGATCATGGAGGGTGCTACATACAAGATCATATTCATAATAATCCACAACATACTCAATTTTATTCCACAATTTAATTATATATCAAATTATTAAAAATGAGACATCGAGACAAATAGTGGATTTATATGTGGGGCAAACAAATCAATACCATATTGATTTTTTTTTTTGTCTTCATTTCTAATAATTTGATTATAAGAAGTAAATAGGAAGATATTTAATTCTGATCTCTCCCATAATTATGCGAACACTTTTGGTAAACTAGTATGATTTTCCTCAAATTACAATTACAACAATATCAACAACTTATCTCAACATCTCATCAATACACTAAATGTGGGATGTCTTAATAGCATATTGAGGCATGTACGACGATTTTCCAGAATCCATACCCATTTTTGTTTATTTAAATACTTTTGAGTGTTTCCTAGAGAATGGAAATATATTTTTCCCAACTAACCTCGTGATAATGTATAATAATGGTCTCATAGTTTATGTTCAAGTGTTATTCATGTTGACTCTATCGTTGAAAGAAGGTAACATTCAAGGAAAACACATCCAAACACATAGTCGTGTGGAAATAAAAAACCTGATTAGTTGCGTACATATAATGATCCCACATACTCCAAAAATCTTAGATGAAATTTTAGGATTCAATTAAGGATATGGTTTGATTTAAGGAAACTATTCATTCATTTAGACTTTATTATAAAACAATACATATGGTTAGGTTTTAAGGTTCTCAGGCTAGGGGATCCGTCAAAGCTTATGTTAGACTAAATTGGGTTTCTAGGGTTTATTCTTGCCAATAGATGAACCATAAAGTCATACATGAAAATGGATAAATAAATAAAAATAGAATTAATTTTACATCATCAACTTAGAGAAAAAGTTAGCAATCATGAAATCCTACTTAGATAAATTAGTTAAATTCAAATCATAATTTAAGAAAAAATAATCAATAAATTTTGATCAACTATTTTTACAATACAAACTACATATACAATTCAAGGCTTCAAAAACATTTTCAAACTAGAGATCATATCAGGCCATGAAACTATTTTTGAAAAGTTCTAAACTTTTTTATGATTAAGTTATAAGTAATAACACCTATACCAGAACATGGGACAATTTACTATATTTTATTGAAAATTATTTGATTCAAGCCAATGAAACAATGTCATGCCAGTGAAAATAAATCAAACTACATTTTGAGAAATAAATCTAGCACTATTTAAATTCAAATAAAAGATACTCTTTCTCTATGTGACAAATCATTATAACTGAATGCACATTGATGAAAATCTCTTTATGCCTAGAGGGTTGTTCCCCCTCATCTCACACCGAGTAGGAGGTCAACCTTAGGTCAACTCCTTACTCCAAGCCATGTCTCTATCAAACATAACGAGGCCTCTATAACATCTCAAGATTTGAGGCCTCAAATAAAATGATCTTAAAAGAAATGATTGGACTACCCATATAACTAAGGTGCACCTCCTTTTTAGGGAGCCCATCACTAAAGAACTATATGGTTGAGCGTGATCATCACTGAGTAGTACTAGGATGGGTGATTACTCAGGAAGTTGATCTCAGCTTGCACATGAGTGAGGACAAAGCATGCAGTTAAGACTGATGGTGGTTTGTGGGGCCAGTCATCATTCCTAAAACTCTACTAGAGCCTTGGGAAGTGGGCCCAAACATTACAAATGGTATCAGAGCCATAAACCCTCCAGTAGGTGGGGCTCACTTTCTCATGTGGTATGTCAGTCTTGAGTAGTACGGTTAAGGCATGTTGGAAAGGGTTATCCATGGTGATGTAGCCACCCTTGTGCTGATATTCTATGATTGAGAGCTGGGTGTACATGGGCCATTTGGGTCTGCACTAAAATGGGGAAAAGATTATGAGGCTATATAGTTGAGCCTTGATGAGGACGTCAAGAGTCTAAGTGGAGGAGATTCTAACATCCCATGATTTGATGCCTTGGATAAAATGATCTTAAAAGAAATGATTGGACTATCCATATCACCAAGGTGCACCTCCTTTTCAGGTAGCCCATCACTAAAGAACTCTATGGTTAAGTGTTCTCAGCCTAGAGTAGTACTAGGATGGGTGACTAGTCAGGAAGTTGATCTCGGGTAGAGCCTTGGGCAGTGGGCTCGGGCATTACAACCTCACATGGTTGCAAGGTGACCTCAATCAATGGGACAATTTTCCAAAAGCTATGATGCTTCATGAAAGAAGGTTGGAGACATGACCCAAACAAAATAAGACCATGAGACCTCAACAAAGATCCTAAGATCTTTGTGGAGGCCAATCAAATCAAAATGATGAGAAAGTAGGGCATGGGGTAACCTAGAGAGTCTGAAAAGGTCAAGTTATAGCAGACTAAAACATGAACTAGGTTTGGAGGTTTACCTCGCAAGGAGCCAAAGTAAGGTTGGATTGAGCTTCAATAACATAAATCAAAGATTTTGGATACAACATTGATGCTTGGGAAGGTCTGGGATAGCCTATGAGAGTCAAGATTTGACGATTGGAGTTGATAGGGCTCTAAGATATTTATAGATTCCTTTTGGAGGTACTCATTCACTCTTGGAGATTCTCTTGGCTTAGGGAATTGCTTCCTCGAGATGTAAGAAAATTTCCTAAAATGTAGGTATTCAGAGTGAAATTTAGATTTGGGGACGTAGACTTAGGGATCATTAGGGGAATTTAAGCACTAAGGATCATTGTAAGAGCTCACTCCATGGCCTCCATGGCTTTTTATAAGCCTAGGTTGGTCATGTTTTTCATATGAAACATGTTTTCAATCAAGGCAAGGGAGGTTGGGTGTTTTTTCATTTCTAAAAGGTTTTAGAGAAGTCAAGGAAATATCTTTTTATAATATTGTGAGGTAGTCAAAGAATAAAAACTTAATATATAACATGGAATTTTGAAAAAGATCATATTACACATGAGGAAAATGAATACTCATATGTACACTTTTAATCCATTAGCCTCAAGGTAGGAGATGACTACTAGGAGCTCCTATCATGACCATTGACTCTTGAAAGGGCCATACTCAATCTAATGGTGAGATAAGCACATGACACTCAGACTATAGTCAAATTGTATGATTTTTGTAACTTAAAAAATGAAAATTAGGATTTATTTAGAACTTTATTCCTTGTATCAAGTTCTATAGAGTGATTGGCAATATGAAATTAGGTGAATTCCAGATTGCCTTCTACTTATGATTATCTAGCTCCAAAAAATTCCCAAAGAAAAAAGGAATGATAATGTATGAATTTCAAATTTAAACGACCGTTGATGAATTACTTGATTATACGTTTCCTAGAAGTTAATTTGACCATTATATTTTCTCAAATTTTATCTATGAAACTATTTTCATTTCTAAATTACATATTATATTATTTCTCATTATTTTGAAATGAAAAAAAATTCTTAACCATTTGTTTGCCTTCTAGTGACTTAGAAGAAAACTTTATTCAGTGAAATATAATATGATTTTCATAACAAGGAGCTTGTAACTTCATTTGAAACTAGGAGTGCAACAAAGTTAACTCATATGTAGGAAAATACACTTCATTACACCCCCTACAAATGAAATTTTCTCTTAATATTTATTCATTAAAAAGTGAGTATATATTTTCCATGTTAGACTTCAACTCCTAGTGGAATTATATTCACTGTGATGTTCCCAAATCACTTAACAATCTCAATATTCTTATTTCAAAGTATTCAACCACTTTAAAGTCTAAGATATTGACTTTTGCATCATGGAACACCACATTCATAGTTATCTTGATCGGCTCATAATTTAACGTGCGGGTTCACATAATATTTCCAATTGGATAAAGGAACACATTGTGCTTCACACTATTATGGGGGTGGTATAGTTAATCTATAGGTTTACTCATTGACCCTCTCTAGGGCCTTGAAGAATCCAACAAACCTCCGAGTTAGATTCTTGTAGTTCTTGGCAATGGCATAGAGGGGTCAGATTTAAAGGATGAACCGATCTCTAGGAAAGATGTGTATATTTATATGTTTAGAACCTATGTAGGAAATGTTCTACTATTGGGATTTCTTGATATTTTTCCTAATAAGAGGCACCTTCACTGTGAACACCTATAACAACTTTGATTTTATAATTGTCCTCTCACCCATGTCATCACTCTAGAGGGGTGAGTAACACAACCTCCATAATAAGCATCTATGTGGCATGCTCGTGATGGAATGAAAACTATAATTGTACATAAATACAATAAGAGGTAGGTAGCTATCTCATAATTCTCCCAAGTCTAAAACACATGCTAATCAATTTCTCCAACGTTTGGATCTCCTACTTGGATTGACTATACGTTTGAGGGTTATATGCAATGTTGAACTTCAATTTAGTCCCTTTCTCTTATTGGACTTGTCTTTGTAACTAAGAGGTGGATGTGGGGTCATGTTTGTAGATGATTAAGGTAGGAACTTCATGTAATAATACTTTCTATTATATGTAAATATTCTACAACTCTAAAATTTTGGAGGTGGTTGCACATGAGTAAGTGTTCTGATTTGGCCTAGAAATTAACCACAGTCAAAATGACATCATGCAATTTCATGGCTCATGGAGCATGTATGGACCCTGACCCATGTTTTGGACTAACCCTATTTTCTTTTCTTAAGAAAGGTGCTTATAACCTTAATATAATCCCTCAATATGTTTTGATATCTTGTGACAAGCTTATGTTTCCAGTTTGGTCTCGTTTGGATGCTGTTTGAACAATGTTTGCTTATTTTGGACCAAAGTGCAATTTACCTAAGGTAAGGGGTTATATTGCAATATGTCCCATGTAGAGCATGCCTTTAGTTCTCTTGCACCATTATAAAGAGAATGATTCTGTGGGGTGCCTTATGGAGGACCTATGTTCCAAGTTTGAGCTTGGTTGGATGATGCTTGTGCTTTATGTGCTAGTTTTGATGCAAATTGCAAATTACCCAAAGTGGAGGGTCAATATGCAATTTATCTGCTCTAGAGTTTTCTTGCTTCAGTTTGGAATCATCTAGGATGTGGATGCAAGTTTGAGCACCGTGTTTGGATATTAGACGAGGAGTGACATCTCTATATAGTTTTAATGCCATATATGTCACATGTGCTATCTTGTCCTTTAGTGTATCAGGTAGGAGCTTGGAGTGGGTATCAGTTTTGGGGGTGTGTTTCCCATGGAGGATGGTTAGATACATGATACATAGCCTAGAGTGTATCACCAGGCCGTGCATGTGGAGTTTGGGTGGTTACAAGTGGCGTTAGAGCATGAGCAAGTGGCATCTAAGTTTATGTGGTTATGACACCTTTCCTTTGCTACCTCTCTCTTCCTTGGTGTATATAACTCCTTTCCTCTTTACCCAAGTGATCCCTTTCATCCACCTCTTTCCCCTTCTTGTGTGGGGCGATCTTGGGAGCTTTGGGAGCTTAAGGAAACCCCCATGGAGCTTGGGAGGCCGAGTTCCTTTCCCATGGAGATTTCTTGCTCAAGATCCGACCTTGGTGAGTCATGATTCTTAGATAGCTTTCCCTTGTGCTTTCTTCTTCATCTCCTTCTTCCCCTCTCGACCATGGATGGACCCTTTATGAGATTAGGCAAGGCCATGGTCCTCTCTCTCTTTTCTTCTTCTTGAGCTAAGCATAACCATGGTGTCTTCTTCTTCTTCTTCATCTTTTGTTTCTTGAGGTGATGATGGTGCCAAAGACAAGTTTGGAGCTTTGGATGGGTGATCTTCATGGTGAGGAATGTGGGTTTGATTCTTGGATCAGGAAGCTTGATGTATTTCATGGAGATCCTCTTAAGACAGGTTACATAAATCTCAATCATCTCTATTATTTTCACTCTTCATATGTGCTTAAATAGATTCTTGTCTTTAGATTGATCCCTTTCCCTATGATAGTTGTTTATGTTGAACTTGAGATCCGATCTAATGGAAAGTTTACATTTTATTACTACCTTTACCTTTTTCTCCTTGTGCGGGATGGTGAGAGGTGTCTTGAGGTTGAAGATGACCAACCCGATATGCATAGGCTACCCTATATAGTGTTTGCCCGATATAGTGCTTCACCCGATATAGTGCTTTGCCCGATAGGTCATGCTTTGGTTGATGGATCATGAGAAATACCCCTCTCTCATTTAGTTGAGAGGTGAGATTAAGATACAAGATGTATGTGGAAGTAGTGAGTCCTTGGGAAAAACCCCTCTCTCACCTTGTTATTGAGAGGTGAGCCTATGCTCTAGATGGTAGGGTGACATGTTAAGCTTGGCCGATAGAAGTGCTGATCTTAGTGTTGAGATAATGATATACCCTAGTTGCACGATATATTCTTGGGGTTGAACCCTTGGTTGGTACCTTGGGCGATATGGGGGTGGTTATGCCTTTGGCAATGGGTATCCTTGTTTGGTATATGGAACCTGATAGGCTGATCCTTGGTGAGGACAATACCCTTAGAGGTAGTGCTGCCCGATACCCTAGAAATCTTTGGGTAATATGGTGTTGTTGTGTTTGGGCAATATGGCTTTGATGTTCTTTGCACGATACCTTTAGATGAGAACCCTACCCTTGAGTAAACTCTTGAGCGATACTAAGTATCCTTACCCGACATGTTTTGGTGAAGAACTCCAAACTCGACATCCATGCTAACCCGACACACCTTAGAGGCCTTGGCCGATACATCAATCTTCATGAGGAGGATCTATGTTAAAAGAGGACACCTAGGTGCAGGTTGTTGGATTTCCCGGTATCATCAGACCTATCCCGATATGAGCATGATTATGTACATGATGGCATGGGCAATATTAGGTTGAGTGCTTGGACGATACCCTATATGAAGATATGATACCTTGGCCGATATGCCCTTGCATGATACATGCTTCCTTTTTGGTTGGTTACCTGACACATAGACAGGTATAGGCTGGTAGGTTTCTAAGCTTGGGCAATATGGTGTCTAGGATGACACATGTTGAGAAACTTTGGTGGTATGGCATTATATATGAGATCCATGTACTCATCCTTATGTAAATATGCAACCTAGGGTTTCTAGTTTATTGGCTTAGATAGTATGCATGATAACAATGATCATGGATGAGGTAAAAGGGAGTTGACCATGCTAGGGTTGACCTAGAGAGTACCCTGGTGGCTATAAGGTCGTGTGGTCCTTGATCGGCATGGCTATGAGGATGCCTAACTTGAGACGAGATTAAACGTGTTAGACATATGAGTTGCTCGATATCCTAGAAGATGGGCCCTTGACCATGATGGGCTGAGGTGTGTTTGAACGATATGACCTTGGTGGCTTCTTTGCACGACATGCTTTGCCCCATACCAGGCATGTGGCGACACATCCCGCTATCACACAGACAATGAGATGCCACATGAAAACATGCGGAAAACACCATAAACCACCTATTACCAAAAACACGAGTTAATTAAAACTGATTTCAGAAAGCATATAAACCAAGAAACTATTACATCCAGATCCTCATCTTGCAAGAAGACAAGTTATATAAACATTTACAAGCCTTGATACGTGTCCACAACTTATAAGATCAACTGTCATGTCAACACATGAGTTCATCACCAGTTTATACATACACAATGGGCCACATCCGGCTAGTAGCAGGATATACAAAGCTTCATCAGCTAAACATTGTAAAACAACGTCAAATCACCTCCGAGGACCTGAGAGTGTAGGGATGACTCTAGGAATCTACTACAAAACAACCAAAAGAGCAATGTATCCATCTCTTGCCTTCTACTGCTCTTCTTGCTGCTCGGCCGCAACCTCGCAACCACCACCACGTCTAGTGTGATCACCTAAAAAGGTTGTAAGCCAACAGGGTGAGACACACAGTCCCAACGAGAAACATAACTCCCCACCGAAACTATAAAACTCCAAGGAAGGCTTAAGCAGGTAAAAATAAAGATAACTAGCTTAAGTAGATTATATGAGTAGCATACTGAGTAGGTCTTACTGTAATATCAAACTTACCAAGAGATCTAGGAGGCATATGACCTGATTTCCATTATGGAACATGATTGACAAGATAAGATTTATAAGATCTTACCGGATAACATAAGGAACATATGAGTAACTGCAAGGTATAACAAGATCAACTACACAGACAAGGCCTCAACCAATTTTCTGTGTTTTACCTTAAGCAATAAATACTATTCAGCTGAATTACATATCATTATGCCCTGAGGAAGTGAGCTGTACCGCTCAAATCCAACCTTCGGTTGTAAAACCCAATCCAGTGCCATAAAAGGTCGATGGAAGAGACGGACTTCACGACCTCCCCACCTCGTGGTCAGTGCACAAGTGAAAAACAAGCAAGACCGTAGTCTCATGCTTAAGTGGCCTCAACCACAGGGTCAGGCTACCCTCTGCCTAGCCCACCTTGGTACAAGTATCGATGCTAGTGAAACTGAGCCACATGCATGTTCACCGTGCTCTGAGCCATGAACGCATTCATGCTCTCTCATCACACATCCTGAGTCATGGGCCTGTTCACCATGTTCCAACATATTGAGCTATGGGCCTGAAACCGCGCTCTGGAGTCTACAACTAAAGTTGCACTCTGACCTCATTTTCAGCTAGGAGAAACCACACATATTCAATAATATGCGCTTCCAGGTTAACCCACAGGAGAACCTATTTCACCATCACCAACTACTGATGATGATGGATCTATGGCTAGGGAAAACTACATAATATGTTCCACTATAATTAGTTAGTATATTTTAAGTGGATTGTTGAGGCAGCCAGGTTGTAACACATACATAACATTAAGTTACATTATTACTACCACCATCACATTATCCCAGGATCTCAATCCCTTATCACCAGAAACCACTGCCTCTTAAGGCATTCTCATCATCTTACAACATCACTTGGGACAACAATCCCTGATCTCATCATCAGAGGATAACACCTCAACTAGGCACTTAGCCTTTATCAGGTCCTCAGACCTATCACATCATACTGGTGATGCATGTTATCTCATCAACAAGAGTGATCATCACGATGCACTGTTATTCAAACACATAGACCTCATAGCTCTTCTTGGCTAAGAATTCATCTGATACACCTGTATGGTTAGTATGCACATCAAAAGAGACAACTTAAAATCACCAGACATAGCTCTTATATTTATCATGTTATTAGGGTTTGCAGATGCACATGTCATGATCATAATTGTATGAAGCATATACTATTTCAGTTATACTATTGCTATCAAATCATGGGCATCCATCTATTCTTTTTACCTTATAAACATGAGCAAGCATCTTGGCATCATCTTTAAACATCCAACATAGCATAGGTTTGCAAAATAACTTCCATTGTTCATTATCAACAAAGATGTGATCTCACGATGAAGGACTACTAGGTAGGATGCCTGCTACCCTCACTAGAAATGTGACGGGTAGGGAAAACCTCACTATAGATGGTACCAGGTAGGGTAACACCCCTCACTAGAGGCCTATCGGCCAAACACTTGTCCACACATAACGGTCAATTATGGGGTGCATCCATGCACAAGGGATATCGTGCAAGTAGATCTGAGGAAGTATGTCGTGTAACTGATCTAGGAGTTGTGTATCGTGCAACTCATACCGTGCAACCATGGAGTAAGGGTGTGTCGGGAAGCACAACTAGCTTAAAAATGGCCAGGACCCTATCATCTAGCTAGGGTTAGGGTTTGTGACGGGCATCAACTACCTAATCATCCAAACAAAAACACACGACGTTGTGTCAGGCGACACCACATCAACACGCAATGCCCCAAGACGGGCAACATAGGGCCGGGCAACACCCACATCAATGCATCAGCAGAGAACAGTCCTATCGGCTAAGGACATAATGCCCAACTGACATCAAATCAGGCAAGGATAACACCAACTAGGGTAAAGGGGTCATCTCGGTCAAGGAATCTCACCTAAGCTCACCAACAAGATCAAGAGGACCATAACGAGACAAAGCCATCCGAACACAACAGAATCGTATCGGCCAGGCCAAGAACCAAGACAAAGAGGTGTCAGACAACATCTCATCAAGGGTGTATCGTGCAAGGCACCAAGCCCATCCTGATAAGGTCATCTTTAACCTCAAGCATAAGGGCACCAATCCTAATTAATCAAGAAGATCGACTCACCTCTCAACAACCAAGAGAGAGGGGTTTTGCACAACCTCTATCACAAATCAGGCAACCACAAGGATCCACCCCAACACAAGTCATCATCTATTCAAAAGCTCACCTCTCAAATCCATGGTGAGAGGAGGGTGTTGCCCAAGAAACTAGAATGTAGACTCACCTCTCAACTAAAATGAGAGAGGGGTATTGCCTACATCACTAGAGCTCAAACTCACTCCTCTAGACCAAGGAGAGAAAGGGGTATTTCTCAACAAGGAAACCCTAAACCATGGTTTGACCAACTAGGTACAAAGGTACCAAACATCAACCATAACAACAAGATCACTATATCCACAAGACTAAAGGTGCAAACTAAGCAAGAAACATATCTAGCAACATACATCGCCGATCATGATCATATGAAAACATGCAGCATAAAAGAAGGTAGTATGGTTAGGGTTAGGAGTTATGTAACCCACCTTAATCAAGCTCCAAGCTCCTAGAACCAAGCTTCCAAGCTCAAGCACCACCACAAGAAGAACAAGGCACTCTAGGGTTCAACCACCACTAGAGGAAGAAGAAGACTCCAAGGAGAAGGAGGAGGATCGACCACAAAGCTTGCAAAGGAAAGGTGTCATGCACCAAGGAAGGGGGAAGCTATGGAACTAAAGGGATCCTTAGCAAGAGAAAGGGGATACATATATAGAAGAGGATGGAGGAGAAACCAAGGTAAAACAAGGCAATGTGTCACCCACCTAGGGACATTTGTCTATGGGCAACACCACCCTCTCATCTCGCCCCATACACATGTCCAAGGCAATTTCCACATGCAAGCATCATGCACCAAGTGTCCACTAGAGTGGTGACACAAACGAAGCTAGGAGTCAAAGGTGGTCCATGGCCGATACACCCACTCCTTTCCCGATACAGCCCCATAGGCGACATACCCAAGGCTGACACAACCATGGTCGACACACCTATGGCTGACACAAGGTCCAACAAAGCAAAATAAGGCTCAAGCAAGGCTCAACCAAACCCAAGGCAACCCAAGCGACGAGCCCAACCCTTCCTCTCAACACTAGAGGAAGCAAGGAGAGAGAGAAACACCTCTCAAGGTGACAAACTTGCTCATCAACCCTAGACTTGGGTTATTTGGAAGTAGCACCTCCAACACTCAACAAAGCACAAACAAACCCTAATCACCACTAAAGGTGATTAGCAAGCAACTAAACACTAGGGTTAGGCAAAGCAAACAGGATAAGCCCAAAACGGGGGTCAGGGTCCTTATAAGCCATAAACCTCTACAAACGGATTTCGTCTCCGAAATCCAAAGAGAAAAGCGAGGGATACTTCCTCCTCATCTCTTCCTCAAGCTCCCATGTGGCTTCCTCAACGCCACGATGATGCCAAAGAACCTTCACCAGAACTAGGTCCTTCCTCTTCAGCTTCTTCACTCTTTTGTCAAGGATCATCACTGGACCTTCCTCGTAGGTCACATCTTCATCAAGCTCAAGCTCAACTGGTTGTATCACTATCCCTGTATCTGGATGACTTTTCTTCAGCATGCTAACATGGAACACCGAATGTTACCTGTGCAACTCTGGCGGCTGCTCTAACTTGTAAGCTACCGTGCCAATACGTGCTATGATCGGGTATGGCCCCATATACATGTGTGCTAGCTTACCTTTCCAGCCAAACCTTAGCATGCCTTTCCATGGTGAGACTTTAAGATACACCTTGTCTCCCACCTGTAACTCTATTGGTTGTCGGCGATTGTCTGCATAAGACTTCTGTGTGTCCTGTGCCACTTTCAACTGTTGATGTATCACTTTGATCTTTTCTATTGTCTACTGTACTAACTTAGGACCCAAAAGATGATACTCACTAGAATCATACCAACATAAAGGAGATCTACACTTCCTGCCATATAAGGCCTCATAAGGAGCCATGTCAATGCTCTGCTGGTAACTATTGTTGTAGGCAAACTCTATCAAACTGAGATGTAAGTCCCAACTGCCTAGGAACTATAAAACACAAGCCCGGAGAAGATCCTCCAAAGTCTGAATAGTCCTTTCACACTATCCATCTATCTGCGGGTGGAAAGTAGTGCTGAACCTCAACTGCGTTCCCAACGCTTTGTGCAACTGTTCCCCAAAATGACTCATGAACTGAGGACCTCTGTTGGAAACTATCGTTGCTGGTACGCCGTGTAAACACACTATCTCATATACATACACCTGAGCGAGCTTCTCTGCTGTATATGTTGTCTTCACATGTATGAAATGGGCAGACTTCATCAATCTATCCACTATCACCCAAATGGAATCATGATCCTTAGCTGTCCTTGGCAGACCAACCATGAAATCCATGGTTATATGATCCCATTTCCACTGCGGTATTGGTAGGGGTTGCAACGTACCTACAGGCTTCTGATGCTCAACCTTAACTTGTTGGCATACCGCACACATAACCAAAAACTCGACTACATCTCTCTTCAAGGCAGGCCACCAATACATGTCCTTCAGATTGTGATACATCTTGGTGACTCCTGGATGCATAACATACATCAATGTGTGTGCTTCCTTGAGCACTAGCTTCCTTAGATTATCAACATCGGGGACCACCATCCTACCATGATAAAAAATTAGTCCATCCTCGGTCTCATGGAACCCATCACACTTTTCACTGCCGAGCTCTGACTTGATCAACTGCACTGTATCATATGTTCACTGTGCGTCTTTGATTTGCTGTCTCATCATGGGCTTTACTTGCATCTGTGCCAAAAGTCCTGCTAACAAGGAAACTTCCATCTGCTCATTCATCTGCCGCAAGGAGACAAACATATCCCATCTATGGCATACCAAGTAACTCAACTATGCCTTCTTCATAAGAAGAGAAGAAGACTTTCGGCTAAGCACGTAAGCTACCATGTTCACCTTACCAGGGTGATACTCAATGGTGCAGTCATAATCATTGATTAGCTCCATCCAACGATGCTGTCTTCAGCTCATTCTGCGAGAAGATGTATTTCAGATTCTTGTGATATGTAAAGATTTGACACACTTCCCCATAAAGATAGTGTCTCCAAATCTTTAATGCATGAACCACTGCTGCCAACTCCAAATCATGAGTCAGATAGTTATCCTCATGTTTCTTAAGCTGTCGTGAAGCAAAAGAAACCACATGGTCTTCCTGCATCAGAACACATCCTAAGCCCTTCTTGGAAGCATCGTAGAAAACAACATAGCCCTTACCAGGCTCTGGCAGTACTAACACTAGAGCACTAGTCAACTTCTCCTTCAAACTTTGAAAAGCTTGCTGGCAAGGATCATCCTAGACAAAAGGTACATCCTTCCTAGTCAACTTTGTCATTGGCAACGCGATCACACTAAAGTCCTTTATAAACCTTCAGTAGTATCCTGCTAATCCCAGGAAACTGCGAACTTCAATCGGCGTCTTCGGTTGCTCCCATTTTGCAACTGACTCCACCTTCTTGGGGTCCACTTTGAATCCTTATGCAAATATCACATGACCCAAGAAAGTTACTTCTTTCAACCAGAACTCACACTTACTAAACTTGGCATACAATTGGTGCTGGCGAAGGAGAGTCAACGCTTGTCGAAGATGCTGTTCATGCTTTTGACTGTCCTGACTGTAGATCAAGATGTCATCTATAAAGACTACAACAAACTGATCTAGAAATGAATGAAACATCCTGTTCATCAGATCCATGAAAGCAGCATGTACATTGGTTAGCCCTAACGACATAACCACAATCTCAAAGTGACCATACCTCATCCTAAAAGCTGACTTTGGTATGTCATCCGCCTTAATGCTTAACTGATGATATCCAGACCATAGATCGATCTTTGAGAACAGTATAGCGTCACACAACTAGTCAAACAGATCATCTATCCTCGACAATGGGTACTTGTTCTTGATCATGACTTTTTTCAACTGTCGGTAGTCTATGCATAGCCATATCGATCTGTCCTTCTTCTTAACAAACAGTACTGGAGCACCCCAAGGCGATGTGCTTGGTTGGATGAAACCTTTCTCCAACAACTCCTGTAACTGCTTCTTGAGCTCTGCCATCTCTGATGGAGCCATCCTGTATGATGTCTGTGCAATTGGTTGTATTCCTGGAACCAGATTGATCTCGAAATCAATCTCTCGAGGTGGGGGAACACCGGGGAACTCATCAAGAAACACATCTACAAACTCTCAGACAACCGTCACCTCCTCAAGGCTAGGACACTTTGCCTTGGTATCCACAACGTGAGCTAAGAACACCTTACATCCTTGCCGCAACAACTTCTCTGTCACCATCGCTGACACTAGACACGTCGAGAGAATCTTCCTATCTCCTTGGAAGATCCACTTTTTCCTACCATCATCAAACACTGCTTGCTTGGAACCACAGTCCAACACAACCTTATACTTCTCTAAGGTATCCATCCCAAGGATCACATCGAATCCATGCATATCAAGTGGTATAAGATCCACTTGTATACTGTTTCCCGAAAAAGATAGAACACATGATGGACACACTTTCCAAAGCATCGACGAACCATCAAGAGGGGTTTCTAACAACAAGCTATCTTTCTTACAACTAACAAGTAAAGACAGTTTTCAAGCATACTATGGGCGATAAAATAATGCGTAGCACCGGGGTCAGCCATAACAGATATAAAGAAAGAAGAAGACAAATCCACTCACGGGTTGACTATTGCCTCTGGCTGACTCATAGCATAGAATCGAGCCGTTTCTTGTTGTCCACATCCTCTGCTTCCTTGAGAAGACGATCCCTCTTGTGACGCTTGACCGCGTCCTTGCCCTCTTCTACTATTGGGTTTCTATCTGTCTGACCCTTGCTGATTCTGCCTCGGTTGTTGTGTCACTTCAACATCTTTCCTTATTCGGGGACCACTGCGATGGTGCACTGGAACCTCTTAACCCAGAAGGTGCTGAAAACCTTGGCTTCTTGAAGCCATCGAACATCTGTCTTTGGAAATGAGCATGCCTCTTCTTAGACATGGACTCTCTCTTCTCCCTGAATGACCGTTCAATCCTTCAGATAGACTCCACAAACATGGCAAACCACTCTCGGTTCTCCAACGCAGCATTAGGTGTTGTCAGCTCAACACTCAGGCCTTTCTTAAAATGTCTGATCCGCTCGTCATATGTCGCTGCCATGTGAGGACAAAACCTTAACACGTCCATGATCTTGGCTTCATACTCGGTGATGCTCATCGTTCCTTGGCACAAGCGCTCAAACTGGTTGATCTTCTCATCCAGATACGTCTTCGGAAAGTATCTACTAACGAACTCTTGCCGGAAAACCTCCCAACTGATCTCCTCATCGGGTCGCTTCTCCTCCTCGATGACCCACCAGTGGCTAGCACTACCATTCAAAAGGTAGACAGTGTGCTTGACTTTGTCTGCTTCGGGGATGTTGAGGATCTGGAAGGCCTTCTCAAGACCTGTCAGCCACAAATCTGCATCCGCTGGATCAGCCGTCCCAGCATAATTTGAAGCTTTGACTCGGTGAATCCGCTCAAAAGTCTTCCCAATACCCGATGTTTCACCATGGGGAGCATGTGCTCTCGATGGAGGTACTGACAATCTCTCTATCATGAGATTCATCTTAGCCATCATCTGCCCCATAAGCTGTTGGTAGGTAGTATTTTCAAGAATGGCTGGGTCAAGTTGGGGGACCTCAGGCACTCGATCTTCATATGCCTGCCCTCTAGCTCCATCAACTGATGCAGCCTCCCTGCTCTCGGCAGCATGTTCTTCATGGTTTCTAGACATCTTGGCTTTTTCTTCCGCTGAGGGCAGAAGATTATTGTAAGAAAATCTGGAAAACTCACAAGAATAGACACAACCTAGTCCTAGATCCCTATAGACTCAGTGAACCTAGAGCTCTGATACCAAGCTTGTGGCGACACATCCCGCTATCACACATACAACGAGATGCCACGCGAAAACGTGCGGAAAACACCATAAACCACCTATTACCAAAAACACGTGTTAATTAAAACCGATTTCAGAAAGCAGATAAACCAAGAAACTATTACATCCAGATCCTCATCCTGCAAGAAGACATGTTATATAAACATTTACAAGCCTTGATATGTGTCCACAACTTATAAGATCAGCTGTCCTGTCAACACATGAGTTCATCACCTGTTTATACATACGCAACGTGCCACATCCGGCCAGCAGTAGGATATACAAAGCTTCATCAGCTAAACATCGTTAAACAATGTCAAAACACCTCCGAGGACCTGAGAGTGCAGGGATGACTCTAGGACTCTACTACAAAAAAAAACCAAAAGAGCAACGTATCCATCTCTTGCCTTCTACTGCTCTTCTTGCTGCTCAGCCGCAACCTCGTGACCACCACCACATCTAGCGCGATCACCTAAAAAGGTTGTAAACCAACGGGTGAGACACACAGTCCCATCAAGAAACATAACTCCCCTCCGAAACTATAAAACTCCAAGGAAGGCTTAAGCAGGTAAAAAGAAAGATAACTAGCATAAGCAGATTATATGAGAAACATACTGAGCAGGTCTTACTATAATATCAAACTTACCAAGAGATCCGGGAGGCATATGACCTGATTTCCATTATGGAACATGATTGATAAGATAAGATTTATAAGATCTTACCGGATAACATAAGGAACATATGAGTAACTGGAAGGTATAATAAGATCAACTACACAGACAAGGCCTCAACTAATGTTTTGTGTTTTTCCTTAAGCAATAAATACTATTCGGCTGAATTACGTATCATTATGCCCTGAGGAAGTGATCTGTACCGCTAAAATCCAACCTTCGGTTGCGAAACCCAAGCCGGTGCCATAAAAAGTCAATGGAAGAGTCGGACTTCACGACCTCCCCACCTTGTGGTCAGTGTACGAGTGCAAAACAAGTAGGACTACAGTCTCATGCTTAAGTGGCCTCAGCCACAGGGTCAGGCTACCCTCTGCCTAGCCCACCTTGGTACAAGTATCGACACTAGTGAAACTAAGCCACAGGCATATTCACCATGCTCTGAGCCATGAACGCATTCATACTCTCTCATCACACATCCTGAGTCATGGGCCTGTTCACCATGTTCCAATATATTGAGCTACGGGCCTGAAACCACGCTCTGGAGTCTACAACCAAAGTTGCACTCTAACCTCCTCATTTTCGGCTAGGTGAAACCACACATATTCAATAATATGCGCTTCCAAGTTAACCCACAGGAGAACCTATTTCACCATCACCCACTACTGGCGATGATGGATCTATGGTTAGGGAAAACTACATAATATGTTCCACTATAATTAGTTAGTATATTTCAAGTGGATTGTTGAGGCAGCCAGGTTGTAACACATACATAACATTAAGTTACATTATTACTACCACCATCACATTATCTCGGGATCTCAATCCCTTATCACCAGAAACCACTGCCTCTTAAGGCATTCTCATCATCTTATAGCATCACTTGGGACAACAATCCCTGATCTCATCATCAGAGGATAACACCTCAACTAGGCACTTAGCCTTTATCAGGTCCTCAGACCTATCACATCATACTGGTGATGCATGTTATCTCATCAACAAGAGTGATCATCATGATGCAGTGTTATTTAAACACATATACCTCATAGCTCTTACCTGGCTAAGAATTCATCTGATACACCTGCATGGTTAGTATGCACATCAAAAGAAATAACTTAAAATCACCAGACATAGCTCTTATATTTATCATGTTATTAGGGTTTGCATATGCACATGTCATGATCATAATCATATGAATCATATACTATTTCAGTTATACTATTGCTATCAAATCATGGGCATCCATCTATGCTTTTTACCTTATAAACAGGAGCAAGCATCTTGGCATCATCTTTAAACATCCAACATAGAATAGGTTTGCAAACTAACTTCCATTGTTCATTATCAACAAAGATGCGATCTCACGATGAAGGACTACTAGGTAGGATGCCTGCTACCCTCACTAGAAATGTGACAGGTAGGGAAACCCTCACTATAGGTGGTATCAGGCAGGGTAACACCCCTCACTAGAGGCATATCGGCCAAGTACTTGCCCACACACAACGGTCAATGATGGGGTGCAACCGTGCACAAGGGATATCGTGCAAGTAGATCTGAGGAAGTATGTCATGTAACTGATCTAGGAGTTGTGTATCGTGCAACTCATACCGTGCAACCATGGAGTAAGGGTGTGTCGGGAAGCACAACTAGCTTAAAAATGGCCAAGACCCTATCATCTAGCTAGGTTTAGGGTTTGTGACGGGCATCAACTACCTAATCATCCAAACAAAAACACACGACGTTGTGTCAGGCGACACCACATCAACACGCAATGCCCCAAGACGGGCAACATAGGGACGGGCAACACCCACATCAATGCATCAGCAGAGAACACTCCTATCGGCTAAGGACATAATGCCCAACTGACATCAAATCAGGCAAGGATAACACCAACTAGGGTAAAGGGGTCATCTCGGTCAAGGCATCTCACCTAAGCTCACCAACAAGATCAAGAGGACCATAACGAGACAAAGCCATCCGAACACAACAGAATCATATCGGCCAGGCCAAGACCCAAGACAAAGAGGTGTCAGACAACATCTCATCAAGGGTATATCGTGCAAGGCACCAAGCCCATCCTGATAAGGTCATCTTTAACCTTAAGCACAAGGGCACCAATCCTAATTGATCAAGAAGATCGACTCACCTCTCAACAACCAAGAGAGAGGGGTTTTGCACAACCTCTATCACAAATCGGGCAACCACAAGGATCCACCCCAACACAGGTCATCATCTATTCAAAAGCTCACCTCTCAAATCCATGGTGAGAGGAGGGTGTTGCCCAAGAAACTAGAATGTAGACTCACCTCTCAACTAAAATGAGAGAGGGGTATTGCCTACATCACTAGAGCTCAAACTCACTCCTCTAGACCAAGGAGAGAAAGGGGTATTTCTCAACAAGGAAACCCTAAACCATGGTTTGACCAAGTAGGTACAAAGGTACCAAATATCAACCATAACAACAAGATCACTATATCCACAAGACTAAAGGTGCAAACTAAGCAAGAAACATATCTAGCAACATACATCGCCGATCATGATCATATGAAAACATGCAGCATAAAAGAAGGTAGTATGGTTAGGGTTAGGAGTTATGTAACCCACCTTAAGCAAGCTCCAAGCTCCTAGAACCAAGCTTCCAAGCTCAAGCACCACCACAAGAAGAACAAGGCACTCTAGGGTTCAACCACCACTAGAGGAAGAAGAAGACTCCAAGGAGAAGGAGGAGGATTGACCACTAAGCTTGCAAAGGAGAGGTGTCATGCACCAAGGAAGGGGGAAACTATGGAACTAAAGGGATCCTTAGCAAGAGAAAGGGGATACATATATAGAAGAGGATGGAGGAGAAACCAAGGTAAAACAAGGCAATGTGTCACCCACCTAGGGACATTTGTCTATGGGCAACGCCACCCTCTCATCTCGCCCCATAGACATGTCCAAGGCAATTTCCACATGCAAGCATCATGCACCAAGTGTCCACTAGAGTGGTGACACAAACGAAGCTAGGAGTCAAAGGTGGTCCATGGCCGATACACCCACTCCTTTCCCGATACAGCCCCATAGGCGACATACCCAAGGCTGACACAACCATGGTCGACACACCTATGGCTGATACAAGGTCCAACAAAGCAAAATAAGGCTCAAGCAAGGCTCAACCAAACCCAAGGCAACCCAAGCGACGAGCCCAACCCTTCCTCTCAACACTAGAGGAAGCAAGGAGAGAGAGAAACACCTCTCAAGGTGACAAACTTGCTCATCAACCCTAGACTTGGGTTATTTGGAAGTAGCACCTCCAACACTCAACAAAGCACAAACAAACCCTAATCACCACTAAAGGTGATTAGCAAGTAACTAAACACTAGGGTTAGGCAAAGCAAATAGGATAAGCCCAAAACGGGGGTCAAGGTCCTTATAAGCCATAAACCTCTACAAAGGGATTTCGTCTCCAAAATCCAAAGAGAAAAGCGAGGGATACTTCCTCCTCATCTCTTCCTCAAGCTCCCATGTGGCTTCCTCAACGCCACGATGATGCCAAAGAACCTTCACCAGAACTAGGTCCTTCCTCTTCAGCTTCTTCACTCTTTTGTCAAGGATCATCACTGGACCTTCCTCATAGGTCACATCTTCATCAAGCTCAAGCTCAACTGGTTGTATCACTATCCCTGTATCTGGATGACTTTTCTTCAGCATGCTAACATGGAACACCGAATGTTACCTGTGCAACTCTGGCGGCTGCTCTAACTTGTAAGCTACCGTGCCAATACGTGCTATGATCGGGTATGGCCCCATATACATGTGTGCTAGCTTACCTTTCCAGCCAAACCTTAGCATGCCTTTCCATGGTGAGACTTTAAGATACACCTTGTCTCCCACCTGTAACTCTATTGGTTGTCGGCGATTGTCTGCATAAGACTTCTGTCTGTCCTGTGCTTCTTTCAACTGTTGATGTATCACTTTGATCTTTTCTATTGTCTACTGTACTAACTTAGGACCCAAAAGATGATACTCACTAGACTCATACCAACATAAAGGAGATCTACACTTCCTACCATATAAGGCCTCATAAGGAGCCATGTCAATGCTCTGCTGGTAACTATTGTTGTAGGCGAACTCTATCAAACTGAGATGTAAGTCCCAACTGCCTAGGAACTGTAAAACACAAGCCCAGAGAAGATCCTCCAAAGTCTGAATAGTCCTTTCACACTATCCATCTGTCTGTAGGTGGAAAGTAGTGCTGAACCTCAACTGCGTTCCCAACGCTTTGTGCAACTATTCCCCAAAATGACTCATGAACTGAGGACCTCTATTGGAAACTATCGTTGCTGGTACGCCGTGTAAACACACTATCTCATATACATACACCTGAGCGAGCTTCGCTGCTGTATATGTTGTCTTCACATGTATGAAATGGGCAGACTTCATCAATCTGTCCACTATCACCCAAATGGAATCATGATCCTTAACTGTCCTTGGCAGACCAACCATGAAATCCATGGTTATATGATCCCATTTCCACTGCGGTATTGGCAGGGGTTGCAACGTACCTACAGGCTTCTGATGCTCAACCTTAACTTGTTGGAATAACGCACACCTAACCAAAAACTCGACTACATCTCTCTTCAAGGCAGGCCACCAATACATGTCCTTCAGATTGTGATACATCTTGGTGACTCCTGGATGCATAACATACATCAATGTGTGTGCTTCCTTGAGCACTAGCTTCCTTAGATTATCAACATCGGGGACCACCATCCTACCATGATAAAAAATTAGTCCATCCTCGGTCTCATGGAACCCATCACACTTTTCACTGCCGAGCTCTGACTTGATCAACTGCACTGTATCATATGTTCACTGTGCGTCTTTGATTTGCTGTCTCATCATGGGCTTTACTTGCATCTGTGCCAAAAGTCCTGCTAACAAGGAAACTTCCATCTGCTCATTCATCTTCCGCAAGGAGACAAACATATCCCATCTATGGCATACCAAGTAACTCAACTATGCCTTCTTCATAGGAAGAGAAGAAGACTTTCGGCTAAGCACGTAAGATACCACGTTCACCTTACCAGGGTGATACTCAATGGTGCAGTCATAATCATTGATTAGCTCCATCCAACGATGCTGTCTTCAGCTCATTCTGCGAGAAGATGTATTTCAGATTCTTGTGATCTGTAAAGATTTGACACACTTCCCCATAAAGATAGTGTCTCCAAATCTTTAATGCATGAACCACTGCTGCCAACTCCAAATCATGAGTCAGATAGTTATCCTCATGTTTCTTAAGCTGTCGTGAAGCAAAAGAAACCACATGGTCTTCCTGCATCAGAACACATCCTAAGCCCTTCTTGGAAGCATCGTAGAAAACAACATAGCCCTTACCAGGCTCTGGCAGTACTAACACTAGAGCACTAGTCAGCTTCTCCTTCAAACTTTGAAAAGCTTGCTGGCAACGATCATCCTAGACAAAAGGTACATCCTTCCTAGTCAACTTTGTCATTGGCAACGCGATCACACTAAAGTCCTTTATAAACCTTCAGTAGTATCCTGCTAATCCCAGGAAACTGCGAACTTCAATCGGCGTCTTCGGTTGCTCCCATTCTGCAACTGACTCCACCTTCTTGGGGTCCACTTTGAATCCTTATGCAAATATCACATGACCCAAGAAAGTTACTTCTTTCAACCAGAACTCACACTTACTAAACTTGGCATACAATTGGTGCTGGCGAAGGAGAGTCAACGCTTGTCGAAGATGCTGTTCATGCTTTTGACTGTCCTGACTGTAGATCAAGATGTCATCTATAAAGACTACAACAAACTGATCTAGAAATGAATGAAACACCCTGTTCATCAGATCCATGAAAGCAGCATGTACATTGGTTAGCCCTAACGACATAACCACAATCTCAAAGTGACCATACCTCGTCCTAAAAGCTGACTTTGGTATGTCATCCGCCTTAATGCTTAACTGATGATATCCAGACCATAGATCGATCTTTGAGAACAGTATAGCGTCACACAACTGGTCAAACAGATCATCTATCCTCGACAATGGGTACTTGTTCTTGATCATGACTTTTTTCAACTGTCGGTAGTCTATGCATAGCCATATCGATCTGTCCTTCTTCTTAACAAACAGTACTGGAGCACCCCAAGGCGATGTGCTTGGTTGGATGAAACCTTTCTCCAACAACTCCTGTAACTGCTTCTTGAGCTCTGCCATCTCTGATGGAGCCATCCTGTATGATGTCTGTGCAATTGGTTGTATTCCTGGAACCAGATTGATCTCGAAATCAATCTCTCGAGGTGGGGGAACACCGGGGAACTCATCAAGAAACACATCTACAAACTCTCAGACAACCGTCACCTCCTCAAGGCTAGGACCCTTTGCCTTGGTATCCACAACGTGAGCTAAGAACACCTTACATCCTTGCTGCAACAACTTCTCTGTCACCATCGCTGACACTAGACACGTCGGGAGAATCTTCCTATCTCCTTGGAAGATCCACTTTTTCCTACCATCATCAAACACTGCTTGCTTGGAACCACAGTCCAACACAACCTTATACTTCTCTAAGGTATCCATCCCAAGGATCACATTGAATCCATGCATATCAAGTGGTATAAGATCCACTTGTATACTGTTTCCCAAAAAAGATAGAACACATGATGGACACACTTTCCAAAGCATCGACGAACCATCAAGAGGGGTTTCTAACAACAAGCTATCTTTCTTACAACTAACAAGTAAAGACAGTTTTCAAGCATACTATGGGCGATAAAATAATGCGTAGCACCGGGGTCAGCCATAACAGATATAAAGAAAGAAGAAGACAAATCCACTCACGGGTTGACTATTGCCTCTGGCTGACTCATAGCGTAGAATTGAGCCGTTTCTTGTTGTCCACATCCTCTGCTTCCTTGAGCAGACGTTCCCGCTTGTGACGCTTGACCGCGTCCTTGCCCTCTTCTACTATTGGGTTTCTATCTGTCTGACCCTTGCTGATTCTGCCTCGGTTGTTGTGTCACTTCAACATCTTTCCTTATTCGGGGACCACTGCGATGGTGCACTGGAACCTCTTAACCCAAAAGGTGCTGAAAACCTTGGCTTCTTGAAGCCATCAAACATCTGTCTTTGGAAATGAGCATGCCTCTTCTTAGACATGGACTCTCTCTTCTCCCTGAATGACTGTTCAATCCTTCAGATAGACTCCACAAACGTGGCAAACCACTCTCGGTTCTCCAACGCAGCATTAGGTGTTGTCAGCTCAACACTCAGGCCTTTCTTAAAATGTCTGATCTGCTCGTCATCTGTCGCTGCCATGTGAGGACAAAACCTTAACAGGTCCATGATCTTGGCTTCATACTCAGTGATGCTCATCGTTCCTTGGCACAAGCGCTCAAACTGGTTGATCTTCTCATCCAGATACGTCTTCGGAAAGTATCTACTAACGAACTCTTGCTGGAAAACCTCCCAACCGATCTCCTCATCAAGTCGCTTCTCCTCCTCCGTGACCCACCAGTGGCTAGCACTACCATTCAAAAGGTAGACAGTGTGCTTGACTTTGTCTGCTTCGGGGATGTTGAGGATCTGGAAGGCCTTCTCAAAACCTGTCAGCCACAAATCTGCATCCGCTGGATCAGCTGTCCCAGCATAATTTGAAGCTTTGACTCGGTGAATCCGCTCAAAAGTCTTCCCAATACCCGATGTTTCACCATGGGGAGCCTGTGCTCTCGATGGAGGTACTGATAATCTCTCTATCATGAGATTCATCTTAGCCATCATCTGCCCCATAAGCTGTTGGTAGGTAGTGTTTTCAAGAATGGCTGGGTCAAGTTGGGGGACCTCATGCACTCGATCTTCATATGCCTGCCCTCTAGCTCCATCAACTGATGCAGCCTCCCTGCTCTCGGCAGCATGTTCTTCATGGTTTCTAGACATCTTGGCTTTTTCTTCCGCTGAGGGCAGAAGATTATTGTAAGAAAATCTGGAAAACTCACAAGAATAGACACAACCTAGTCCTAGATCCCTATAGACTCAGTGAACCTAGAGCTCTGATACCAAGCTTGTGGCGACACATCCCGCTATCACACAAACAACGAGATGCCACGCGAAAACGTGCGGAAAACACCATAAACCACCTATTACCAAAAACATGTGTTAATTAAAACCGATTTCAGAAAGCAGATAAACCAAGAAACTATTACATCCAGATCCTCATCCTGCAAGAAGACATGTTATATAAACATTTACAAGCCTTGATATGTGTCCACAACTTATAAGATCAGCTGTCCTGTCAACACATGAGTTCATCACCTATTTATACATACGCAACGTGCCACATCCGGCCAGCAGTAGGATATACAAAGCTTCATCAGCTAAACATCGTTAAACAATGTCAAAACACCTCTGAGGACCTGAGAGTGCAGGGATGACTCTAGGACTCTACTACAAAAAAAACCAAAAGAGCAACGTATCCATCTCTTGCCTTCTACTGCTCTTCTTGCTGCTCAGCCGCAACCTCGTGACCACCACCACATCTAGCGTGATCACCTAAAAAGGTTGTAAACCAATGGGTGAGACACACAGTCCCATCAAGAAACATAACTCCCCTCTGAAACTATAAAACTCCAAGGAAGGCTTAAGCAGGTAAAAAGAAAGATAACTAGCATAAGCAGATTATATGAGAAACATACTGAGCAGGTCTTACTATAATATCAAACTTACCAAGAGATCCGGGAGGCATATGACCTGATTTCCATTATGGAACATGATTGATAAGATAAGATTTATAAGATCTTACCGGATAACATAAGGAACATATGAGTAACTGCAAGGTATAATAAGATCAACTACACAGACAAGGCCTCAACTAATGTTTTGTGTTTTTCCTTAAGCAATAAATACTATTCGGCTGAATTACGTATCATTATGCCCTGAGGAAGTGATCTGTACCGCTAAAATCCAACCTTCGGTTGCGAAACCCAAGCCGGTGCCATAAAAAGTCGATGGAAGAGTCAGACTTCACGACCTCCCCACCTTGTGGTCAGTGTACGAGTGCAAAACAAGTAGGACTACAGTCTCATGCTTAAGTGGCCTCAGCCACAGGGTCAGGCTACCCTCTGCCTAGCCCACCTTGGTACAAGTATCGACACTAGTGAAACTAAGCCATGAGCATATTCACCATGCTCTGAGCCATGAACGCATTCATACTCTCTCATCACACATCCTGAGTCATGGGCCTGTTCACCATGTTCCAATATATTGAGCTACAGGCCTGAAACCACACTCTGGAGTCTACAACCAAAGTTGCACTCTAACCTCCTCATTTTCGGCTAGGTGAAACCACACATATTCAATAATATGCGCTTCCAAGTTAACCCACAGGAGAACCTATTTCACCATCATCCACTACTGGCGATGATGGATCTATGGTTAGGGAAAACTACATAATATGTTCCACTATAATTAGTTAGTATATTTCAAGTGGATTGTTGAGGCAGCCAGGTTGTAACACATACATAACATTAAGTTACATTATTACTACCACCATCACATTATCTCAGGATCTCAATCCCTTATCACCAGAAACCACTGCCTCTTAAGGCATTCTCATCATCTTATAGCATCACTTGGGACAACAATCCCTGATCTCATCATCAGAGGATAACACCTCAACTAGGCACTTAGCCTTTATCAGGTCCTCAGACCTATCACATCATACTGGTGATGCATGTTATCTCATCCACAAGAGTGATCATCATGATGCAGTGTTATTTAAACACATATACCTCATAGCTCTTACCTGGCTAAGAATTCATCTGATACACCTGCATGGTTAGTATGCACATCAAAAGAAATAACTTAAAATCACCAGACATAGCTCTTATATTTATCATGTTATTAGGATTTGCATATGCACATGTCATGATCATAATCATATGAAGCATATACTATTTCAGTTATACTATTGCTATCAAATCATGGGCATCCATCTATGCTTTTTACCTTATAAATAGGAGCAAGCATCTTGGCATCATCTTTAAACATCCAACATAGAATAGGTTTGCAAACTAACTTCCATTGTTCATTATCAACAAAGATGCGATCTCACGATGAAGGACTACTAGGTAGGATGCCTGCTACCCTCACTAGAAATGTGACAGGTAGGGAAACCCTCACTATAGGTGGTATCGGGCAGGGTAACACCCCTCACTAGAGGCATATCAGCCAAGTACTTGTCCACACACAACGGTCAATGATGGGGTGCAACCGTGCACAAGGGATATCATGCAAGTAGATCTGATGGAGTATGTCGTGCAACTAATCTAGGAGCTGTGTATCGTGCAACTCATACCGTGTAACCATGGAGCAAGGGTGTGTCGGGCAACACAACTAGCTTAAAAACGGCCAAGACCCTATCGTCCAGCTAGGGTTAGGGTTCATGATGGGCATCAACTACCTAATCATCCAAGCAGCAATGCATGATGCTGTGTCAGGCGACACCACAACAACGCACTACGCCCTGAGACGGGCAACATAGGGCCAGGCAATGCCCACATCGATGCGTCAGCAGAGAACACTCCTATCAGCTAAGGACATAATGCCCAACTATCATCAAATCGGGCAAAGGATAACACCAACTAGGGTAGATGGGTCATCTCGGTCAAAGCATCTCGCCTAAGCTCACCAAAAAGATCAAGAGGACCATAACGACACAAAGCCATCCGAACACAATAGAACCGTATCGGCCAGGCCAAGACCCAAGACAAAGAGGTGTCAGGCAACATCTCATCAAGGGTGTATCGTGCAAGGCACCAAGCCCATCCCGACAAGGTCATATTCAACCTCAAGTACAAGGGCACCGACCCTAATTGATCAAGAAGATCGGCTCACCTCTCAACAACCAAGAGAGAGGGGTTTTGCACAACCTCTATCACAAATCGGGTAACCACAAGGATACACCCCAACACAGGTCATCATCTATTCAAAAGCTCACCTCTCAAATCCATGGTGAGAGGAGGGTGTTGCCCAAGCAACTAGAATGTAGACTCACCTCTCAACTAAAATGAGATAGGGGTATTGGATACATCACTAGAGCTGAAACTCACTCCTCTAGACCAAGGAGAGAAAGGGGTATTTCTCAACAAGGAAACCCTAAACCATGGTTCATCCAACTAGGTACAAAGGTACCAAACATCAACCATAACAACAAGATCACTATATCCACAAGACTAAAGGTGCAAACTAAGCAAGAAACATATATGGAAACATACATGGCCGATAATGATCATATGAAAACATGCAACATAAAAGAAGGTAGTATGGTTAGGGTTAGGAGTTATGTAACCCGCCTTAAGCAAGCACCAAGCTCAAGCACCACCACAAGAAGAACAAGGCACTCTAGGGTTCGACCACCACTAGAGGAAGAAGAAGACTCCAAGGAGAAGGAAGAGGATCGACCACTAAACTTGCAAAGGAGAGGTGTCATGCACCAAGGAAGGGGGAAACTAAGGAACTAAAGGGATGCTTAGTAAGAGAAAGGGGATACATATATAGAAGAGGATGGAGGAGAAACCAAGGTAAAACAAGGCAATGTGTCGCCCACCTAGGGACACTTGTCCATGGGCAACGCCACCCTCTCATCTCGCCCCATACACATGTCTAAGGCAATTTCCACATGCAAGCATCATGCACCAAGTGTCCACTAGAGTGGTGACACAAACGAAGCTAGGAGTCAAAGGTGGTCCATGGCCGATACACCCACTCTTTGCCTGATACAGCCCCATGGGCGACATACCCAAGGCCGACGCAACCATGGCCGACACTCCTATGGACGACACAAGGTCCAACAAAGAAAAACAAGGCTCAAGCAAGGCTCAACCAAGCCCAAGGCAACCCAAGCGATGATCCCAACCCTTCCTCTCAACACTAGAGTAAGCAAGGAGAGAGAGAAACACCTCTCAAGGTGAAAAACTTGCTCATCAACCCTAGACTTGGGTTATTTGCAAGTAGCACCTCCAACACTCAACAAAGTACAAACAAACCCTAATCACCACTAAAGGTGATTAGCAAGCAACTAAACACTAGGGTTAGGCAAAGCAAACAGGATAAGCCCAAAATGGGGGTCAGGGTACTTACAAGGCATAGGTGGAGCTTGTGGGTCTTACCCGATATGAATCTTGTCTGATATAACCTTGGGTTGTGGTGTTGAAGCTTTGTAGCTGATACCGGCTTTTAGTGAGGGTTTGTTTGGTCACTACCTAGTTTTGGTGAGGGTAGGCGACACGTTTAGTGAAGGTTGTACCCTAACCCGATAACCCTAAATGTTATCTTGAGCCCTAGATGTTTGTATGCTTATCTTGTTACCTTGGGCCATATCTTTGGTCATGATGATGATGTATGATGAATAGGCGGTACACCTTAGTATGGTGGTTACCTATGGTTGATGATAGGTGAACCTTTGATGATAGTTCATGGTTGTATGATCCTTAAAAGATGAATCCTTAGGGATGGTACTCATGGTGACATGGGAAGTAGGGTATGGTGGGATACCCTTGGTATGGTGATAGTAATGTGTATTCTCTAATATACCATTTAAGACATTATGCTCCATGTGTTCATGATAACGGATGATGTTCCAAATCCTAATGATGTGATAATCATGATATGTTTCTTTAATAAGTTGTTGTTGGTGATTAAGTTATCTCTATTGCTGTGCAATCTAACCATGCATGTGTTACTATTTGAAATACATAGCCAGGAAAGGGCTATGATGCTTATGTGAATATGTGCTTTGTGTGGCACTTGGTATATGTGAAATATCTGGGTAACAATAATGTCCCTTGTTAATAAGATAATATGTATCACTAGTATGATGTGAGAACCCATAACTAAGTTCATAATAATCCACTCACATTTTCATTCATATATCTCATTGTGTTGTAGAAGACCACATGCTCATTGATACTAAACATACTCTTTCTAGGTAGGTGTGATAGATTGCCATGAACATTGGTATGTCTTACTTCAATCCTTGCCAACAAAGTAAAGTTGTAGGCCCTTACACATCATAGTGGTATCAAAATGTGTATTTTACTTGTAACCATGTGCTTTGTGCATGATAAAAAATTGAAGAAAACTCTCATTTGGTTGATATTGATGACGTGGCATTGTTGGTATATAAAGACAGAGGAGCAATCTCTAGTCTTCCTCCTCTTGAAGTTGGGTTTCAAAGCTCAGAGAGGGGTCGATGATAAAAAATTAATGAAGACTCTCGTCTCGTAGATGGCAATGAGTATCCATGCATCACTTCTCGATGATAGAAAAAAAGATGAGACCTCATGAAGGACAAGTATCACTATTTATTGAGAATGGTGGGGTGATCGAGGTGCCTCTAAGTACTTTGTGGAAAATTCTTTTCTTGTGACCCAAGCATCAGGTGCACGTGGCTCAGGACACACACTATATATCTATGTGAAACACACTAACAATATCTTCATCAATTAATGAAGGTATGCATTCCCATTGTTTTCCAAGGAAACAAGCTCATCAATGGATGAAGCCTTGATCCATCATCAATTGATGAAGCCTTAATATGCCATTAGTTGGCATTCATCAATGTTTGGTCATCGGTGGTTGTGTCACCAACTTCGTAAATTGATGAGTTTGTGACTTCATTGGTAAATGACTCCATTTATTTGTTGTTGATCATCTTTGTCTTTGGTTAGCATCCCATCAGTTGATTGGTCATCAGATTCTCAACAGTCATTTAGGTCATGAAAAATATAAGCTAATGAAGCCACTAATTGTTAGATGGTTGATGGGGCCTACAACTGCTATAATTGTTTCTTAGTTCACACTCTTCAAATTTCCTACAAAATTCAAGGCACTAATTCTAATAGGAGGTAAACCACAAGGATAGAAAAATCATATGATTAACATGTAGAACTCCTAAAATTATGAGGAAAAGAGTGGTAGAAAAGGCATACAACCACCACAAAATTGGATGTTCTCAACCTTCCTACAACCTTAGATAGATTGTATTGAATCCAACATAAACCTTCATTGAGTCAAAATATGCTATGCATGAGTCCCAAAGAATGGGTATTTAGCCCCTCATAGTCAACATAAAATTAGAGGAATGTGAGGAAGAAGAAAAATCCATATAAAACTCTTACAAGGTTGTTCTAGTTTCTTTGTCTCCTTCTTCTTGGCCTATGGTTCTTCCAAGGATGGCCAATGGGATGATCTCCATATGATATGTCATGCCCTTTGCTGAGATGCCTCCTTGTGGCTTCCCCCTTGTGTTTATATAGGGAGATTCATGGAACCACTTATACCATTGAATGTGTTCATTAGATATTGACTGTAAGACAAATGTCGATGTCTCTAACTTGGAAGTCAATGCCACTGACTTCTTCAATTCATTGGGACTTAGGGATTTTGATCTTGGTGCTACCGACATCGGTTGATGGTACTAAGATTTTTTTGGAACTTTTGTAACACCCCATCCACAACAAAACACTATTACATGCTAACCAACGGATTATCGAATATCATGGGAAATTAAAATCGATTTACAACAAGCACCATAAGATGAAGCATATTACATCTGAGCCAACACTTTTCATTTCATAACATCTTTTCAGGGAGCTACAACATAATTTCCCATCATATCTTTACATGAATTAATTTTTTGTCATGCTTCTTTACATCAAGATACATACCAAAAACTGTACATCGATCATTATACAAGAAACATTGAAAATCTCTCCTGAAGACCTGAGTGTACAGGGACGGCACATAGGATTCTACTGCTAGACACTATCTATCCCACCGGGTATGATACCTCCACATATCATCTGTAGCCACATGATCTTAATCTCGCCAGACACATCCACCTAAAAAGGGTTATTAACCAGCGGGATGAGACACACAGTCCCAGCGAGAAACATAACCCTCTACCAACTTTATAATGATGACAGATAACTGGTATAAGCAGATTATAGGAGCAACATACTGAGCAAAGCTAACTCTATTAACATTCTTACCAAACTATCAGGAGTCATATAACCAGGCATTCTGTATGGAACATGATCGAAAAGATAAGCTTTATAAGATCTTATCACTAGATATAAATAATGTACATATGACTGCAAGATATAATTGGATCATCTACACAAGCAAGGCCTCAATCAATGTTTCGTGTTATGCCTTAAGAAATATATTCTATACGGCTGTATTATGATTTATTATGCCCTGAGGAAGTGAGCCGTCCCGCTCAAATCCAACGTTCGGCTGCGAAGCCCAAAACCAGTTCCATACAAGGTCATTGGGAGAGCTGGACTCCATGACCTCACCTCTTTGTGGTCAGTGCACAACAATAAACAAGTAGAACCACAATCTCTTACTTAAGTAGCCTCAGCCACAGGGTCAGTCCCACAGGTTGCCCTTTCCATAATGAGCCACATGCCTATTCACCGTGCTCCTGAGCCATGAACACATTCATGCTCCTTCACACTAAGCCATGTGCCTGATCACCATGCTCTTATATACATCTTGAGTCCACAACCACAGTTGCACTCTGATCCTCCTATTTTCGGCTAGGATAAACCTCGCATATTCAACAATATGCACTCTGGGTTAACCCGCAGGAGAACCCGTTTCACCATCACCTAATTACTAACGATGATGGATCTATGGCCAGGGCAAACTACATGAAAGGTTCCACTTGCCGTTAATTAATACATTTTAAGCGGATTGCAAGATTTAACCAAGTTATGTAACATGTAAACTAAAACACAAGTAAACAACATATATCTCATTGTCGGGTGTTACATTGTCACTCTTATTTTTCAAAGCCAACATTACATGTTACCACTTGGCCTCTTGCCAATCATCAAGATCCATCTCAAGGATCAACATCACTGGGACTCAATCCCATCATCATAGAATGTCACTACCTCTCAAGGCTTACATCATCACCATGGGATATAAATCCCTTCTCTCAACATCAGAGGATAACACATCAACTTGGCACTCAGCCTTTATCAGGTCCACAGACCTTCCTCATCATACTGGTGATACATGTTATCTCATCAACAAGGATTATCATCATTGAGTGTTATACAGAACACACATTCCTCATATCTCTTACCTGGCTATGAATTCATTGGATACACCTTCATGGTTAGTATACATATTGAGAGAGATAACTGAATCACTAGACATAGATCTTTATGATTATCATGCTATTAGGACTGAAGGTACATGATTGGATCAACATCCATGATTATAACTACATGAAGCACACAGCCATGTCTTGTAAACAAATTACATTATTGTAATAAAACCACGAGCATTCACTATGCCCTATATCTCATGAACATATCTTTTATTATCATGTCATCAAGATTAAGGTTTATAGCATTGGAATATTCTTCCATCATTATGAACATATGCAGCGTAATGTCATAACTGTATTAATTAATACACACCACTGCTATCATGTCAGGGGTATCCCACCATACCCGACATCTCAAGTTATTAAGCACATCATCCCTAAGGATTTACCATTAAGGATCATACACCATGATCCACCATCCAACTTTATCAGAGGTTCATCTATCATTAACCATAGGTAACCACTATACAAGGTTCACAACTTATCTCGTCATAGCTCATCATAATCAAAGGTGTGAGCTCAAGATAACATACATAGGGTTATCAGGTTAGGGAACAACCCTCACTAAAGCATTGCATACCCTCACCAATACTTGGCAGCGACCGCAAACCCTCACTAAAAGGGGTATCGAGTAGGGTACCAACCCTCACCCAAGGTTTTCGGCTAAAAGTAGGACCTGTATCCATGCATAAAGGGAGGGTATAGTGCAACTAGAGCTATGAGCTGTATCGTGCATCCATGTGCAAGGTGTATTGGGTAACCAAGTACCATGGTGCGTGTCATTGAGCTCATGGGCGTCATATATTGCCCAAAACCCTATCGCCCATTAGGGTTAGGGACCCTATAACGGTCAAGGTATCGTGTCGTCCAAGGCTCAACTCATATCGTCCAAGATTCTATACTGCCCAAGTTCAACACATGTATCAGCCAAACCTTCAACCCTAGAACCATCTAAGCAATCAACCTCTTGCTCATGCCGGTTAACCAACCAAAAGGGGAGCATGTGTCAGACAAAGCATATCGGCCAAGACATCACATCCCTAAATAGGGTATCAGCCAAGAACTTGATCCATTGTGTCACCCAACTAGCACATACACTACATGCTTATCTCAGGTTAGGGTTTGTGATATCGGCCAAGACCTCTATGGGTGTGTGTCGGGCAAGCTAGGGTGTCAGGTTATGATCTTCACCAAGGCATATCGGGAAGGGATGCTAGAATCACTCAAAATCTCAAATAAGAATAGGGTTCTCACCCAAAGTATCATGCAAAGCCAACAAGGCCATATTGCCCAACACATCATAACGACCAACTCATCATATCGTGCAACACTTAACTAACTCATCTATCAAACACCATATCAGGCGAGGGGTCTACAAGGTGCCATCCACTCATAACACCCAAGAACACCACCTATCGGTCACCTAGGGTTAGAGCAACCTTATCATTCAAGGCTCCATATTGGGCAACTAGAGTTAGGATCATCCTATCGGCCTAGTAATCTTATCACCCCAAACTAGGGTTAGGGCACCCATATCATCTAAGGAACTACTTATAGGGCTATCGCCTACCCAAAGGATTAGCTTATCGGTTTCTTAAACCATCAAAGGGATCACCACCATAACGTTCAAGATATCATCCAAGGGTTCAACCCTAAGAGCATGCCATGCAACAAAGGTAGACCATCAACTCACCACTAAAGATCAACACTTCATATCGGTTAAAGGTCCAACTAGGTATCAAACACCCATATTGTCCAACAGTACCAAAAGTTGGCTCACCTCTCAACAACCAAGTGAGAGGGGTCTTGTACAACCTTTAGCATAACGAGTAACAAGGGTAGAGCAACACCCTATCGGACAACCAACTCAACCTAACGTCCAAACACCTAGACCATATGTTCACCCTTAATCAACCAAGGAGAGAGAGGGGTTTTGCCCAAGCTACTAGAGCACGGCTCACCTCTCAAGTCCAAGGGATATCGTTCATGTGCCAACAACCAAAACATGACCTAACGGGCAAGGCACTATATCGTGCAACCATTGTATCGTGCAGGCACCCGATCAGGTGGTTCATCTTCCACCTCAAGTCACCCAAAACCATTATGCACAAGATAAACAAGTATAAGGTAGTAATAAAACTTGACCATTTCCATTAGATCAGATCCCAAAATTCTATATATATAACTATCATGGAGAAAGGTACCAAATTAATTACAAGAACCAATATCTTACTTCTACGATCTAAGCATCTTGATTCTCAAACCCTTCTTAGAAGGCATGCCAAGAGGATAGCAAACACAGTAACACCTCATCCACAACAAAACACGATTACATGCTAACCAACAGATTACAGAAAATCACGGGAAATTAAAACTGATTTACAATAAGCACCAAAAGATGAAGCATATTACATCTGAGCCAACACTTTTCATTTCATAACATCTTTTCAGGGAGCTACAACATAATTTCCCAACATCTCTTTACATGAAATAATTGTTTGTCATGCTGCTTTACATCAAGATACATACCGAAAACCGTACATCGATCATTATACAAGAAACATCAAAAAGCTCTCCCAAAGACCTGAGTGTACAAGGACGACACATAGGATTCTACTACTAGACACTATCTATCCCACTGGGTATGATACCTCTGCATATCATCCGTAGCCACATGATCTTCATCTCGCCAGGCACATCCACCTAAAAAGGGTTATTAAATAGCGGGGTGAGACACACAGTCCCAGCGAGAAACATAACCCTCTACCAACTTTATAATGATTATAGATAACTGGTACAAGAAGATTATAGGATCAACATACTGAGCAAAGATAACTCTATTAACATTCTTACCAAACTATCATGACGCATATAACTAGGAATTCTGCATGCAACATGATTGACAAGATAAGCTTTATAAGATCTTATCACAAGATATAAAGAACGTACATATGACAACAAGATATAATTGGATGATCTACACAATCAAGGCCTCAATCAATGTTTCATGTTTTGCCTTAAGCAATATATTCTATACGACTTGATTACGATTTATTATGCCCTGAGGAAGTGAGTCGTCCCGCTCAAATCCAACCTTCGGCTGCGAAGCCCAAAATCGGTGCCATACAAGGTCATTGGGAGAGCCAGACTCCATAACCTCACCTCTTTGTGGTCAGTGCACAACAATCAATAAGCAGAACCATAATCTCTTACTTAAGTGGCCTCAGCCACTGGGTTAGTCCCACAGGCTGCCCTTTTCATCATGAGACATGGGCCTATTCACTGTGCTCCTGAGCCATGAACACATTCATTCTCCTTCACACTAAGCCATGGGCCTCATCACCATGCTCTTATACACATCTTGAGTCCACAACCACAGTTGCACTTTGATCCTCCCATTTTCGGCTAGGAGAAACCTCGCATATTCAACAATATGCGCTCTGGGTTAACCCACAAGAGAACCCATTTCACCATCACCTAATTACTAACGATGATGGATCTATGGCCATGACAAACTACATGAAAGGTTCCACTTGCCGTTAATTAATACATTTCAAGCAAATTGCAAGATTCAACCAAGTTATGTAACATGTAAACTAAAAAACAAGTAAACAACATAGATCTCATTGTCGGGTGTTACATTGTCACTCTTATTTTTCAAAGCCAACATTACATGTTACCACTTGGCTTCTTGCCAATCATCAAGATCCATCTCAAGGATCAACATCACTGGGACTCAATCCCATCATCATATAATGTCACTGCCTCTCAAGGCTTACATCATCACCATGGGATAGCAATCCCTTCTCTGAACATCAGAGGATAACACATCAACTTGGCACTCAACCTTTATCAGGTCCACAAACCTTCCTCATCATACTGGTGATACATGTTATCTCATCAACAAGGATTATCATGATTGAGTGTTATACAAAACACATATTCCTCATAGCTCTTACCTGGCTATGAATTCATTGGATGCACCTACATGGTTAGTATACATATTGAGAGAGATAACTGAATCACCAAACATAGATCTTTATGATTATCATGCTATTAGGACTGAAGGTACATGATTGGATCAACATCCATGATTATAACTACATGAAGCACAAAGCTGTGTCTTGTAAAAAAAATACATTATTGTAATCAAACCACGAGCATTCACTATGCCCTATATCTCATGAACATATCTTTGATTATCCTGTCATCAAGATTAAGGTTTATAGCATTGGAATATTCTTCCATCATTATGAACATATGCAGCTTAATGTCATAACTGTATTAATCAATACACACCACTACTATCATGTCAGGGGTATCCCACCATACCTGACATCTCAAGTTATTAAGCACATCATCCCTAAGGATTTATCATTAAGGATCATACACCATGATCCACCATCCAACTTGATCAGAGGTTCATCTATCATTAACCATAGGTAACCACTATATAAGGTTCACAACTTATCTCGTCATAGCTCATCATAATCAAAGGTTTGAGTTCAAGATAACATACATAGGGTTATCGAGTTAGGGTACAACCCTCACTAAAGCATTGCATACCCTTACCAATACTTGGCAGCCACCGCAAACCCTCACTAAAAGGGGTATCGGGTAGGGTACCAACCCTCACCCAAGGTTGTCGGCTACAAGAAGGACCTGTATCCATGCACAAAGGGAAGGTATCCTACAACTAGAGCTATGAGCTGTATTGTGCATCCATGTGCAAGGTGTATTGGGTAACCAAGTACCCGGGTGCGTGTCATGCAGCTCATGGGCATCATATATTGCCCAAAACCCTATCGCCTATTAGGGTTAGGGACCCTATAACAGTCACGGTATCGTGTCACCAAGGCTCAACTCATATCATCCAAGATTCTATACTGCTGAAGTTCAACACATGTATAGGCCAAACCTTCAACCCTAGAACCATCTAAGAAATCAACCTCTTACTCATGCTAGTTAACCAACCAAAAGGGGAGCATGTGTCGGGCAAAGCATATCGGCCAAGACATCAAATCCATAAATAGGGTAGTAGCCAAGAACTTGATCCATTGTATCACCCAACTAGCACATACACTACATGCTTATCTCGAGTTAGGGTTTGTGATATCGACCAAGACCTCTACGGGTGTGTGTTGGGCAAGCTAGGGTGTCGGGTTATGATCTTCACCAAGGCATATCGGGAAGGGATGCTAGCATCACTCAAAAGCTCAAATAAGAATAGGGTTCTCACCCAAAGTATCGTGCAAAGCCAACAAGGCCATATTGCCCAACACATCATAATGACCAACTCATCATATCGTACAACACTTAACTAACTCATCTATCAAACACCATATCGGGTGAGGGGTCTACAAGGTGCCATCCACCCATAACGCCCAAGAACACCACCTATCAATCACCTAGGGTTAGAGCAACCTTATCATCCAAGGCTCCATATCGGGCAACTAGAGTTAGGATCATCCTATCGGCCTAGTAAGCTTATCACCCCAAATTAGGGTTAGGGCACCCATATCATCCAAGGCACTACTTCTAGGGCTATCACCCACCCAAAGGATTAGCTTATCAGTTTCTTAAACCATCAAAGGGATCACCACCATAATGTTTAAGATATCATCCAAGGGTTCAACCCCAAGAGCATGCCGTGCAACAAAGGTAGACCATCAACTTACCACTAAAGATCAGCACTTCATATCGGTCAAAGGTCCAACTAGGTATCAACCACCCATATCGTCCAAACCCTAAACCCTAGGGTAGGAAAAGGATATCAGTCATCACACCATATCGTCCAACAGTACTAAAAGTTGGCTCACCTCTCAACAACCCAGTGAGAGGGGTCTTGCACAACCTTTAGCATAACGAGCAACAAGGGTAAAGCAACACCCTATCGGCCAACCAACTCAACCTAATGTCCAAACACCTAGACCATAGGTTCACCCTTCATCAACCAAGGAGAGAGAGGGGTTTTTCCCAAGCTACTAGAGCATGTCTCACCTCTCAAGTCCAAGGGATATTGTTCATGTGCCAACAACCAAAACAAGACCTAAGGGGTAAGGCACTATATCGTGCAACCATTGTATCGTGCAGGCACCCTATCAGGTGGTTCATCTTCAACCTCAAGTCACCCAAAACCATTATGCACAAGATAAAAAAGTATAAGGTAGTAATAAAACTTGACCATTTCCATTAGATCATATCCCAAAATTCCATATATATAACTATCATGGAGAAAGGTACCAAATTAATTACAAGAACCAATATGTGCACATAAGAAGGGTGAACATAATAGAGATGATTAAGAGTTATGTAACCCACCTTAAGAGGATCTCCATGAAAGGCATCAAGATTCTTGGTCCAAGAATAAAACCCACGTTCCTATCCAAGAACATCACCCAACCAAAGCTCCAAACATGCCTTCGGCACCATCATCATCACCTCAAGAAACAAAAGAAGAAGAAGAAGAAGATACCATGGTTATGTATAGCTCAAGAAGAAGAAAAGTGGGGAGATAACCATGGCCTTGACTTCTCACATCAAGGGCCTATACATTGCCGAGAGGGGAAGAGGAAGGTGAAGAAGAAAGCACAAGGAAAAGCTAGCAAAGAAGCATGACTCACTAAGGTCGGATCTTGAGCAAGGAGTTTCCATGGCCAAGGAGCTCGCCCCTCCAAGCTCCATGGGAGTCTTCCTTAGATCCCAAAGCTCCCATGCTCGTCCCAACAGGAAGGGGGAGGAAGGTGGACGAAAGGGATCACTTGGTCAAGGAGGAAGGGAGTTATATACACCAAGGAAGAGAGATGTATCAAGGGAGAGGTGTCATAACCACATAAACCAAGGTGCCACTTGCTCTTGCACTTAACGCCACTTGTTGTCACCCTAGCAGTTCATGCACGGCCTGGTGATACACTCTAGAATGTGTATCGTGCAGCTGGGCAACTTCCATGGCCGATACACCTCTCTTGGGCGACATACTTCCAAGCCCTAGCTGATATACTGAAGGACAAGGTGGCATATGCGACACATATATGTTATAAAGATCATATAGAGATGTCACTCATAATAAAACATCCAAACAAGGCGCCCCAACCACCATACTCATCCTAGGTGATGACAAACAGAAGCAAGAAGACTCTAGAGCTGATAAATTGCATATTGACTCTCCACATTGGGTAATTTGCAATTTACACCAAAACTAGCACATAAAGCACAAGCATCAACCAACCAAGCTCAAACTTGGAACATAGGTCCTCCACAAGGTGCCCCACAACATCATTCTCTTTCTAATGATTCTAGAGAACTAAAGGCATGATCTAAATGTGACATATTGCAATATAACCCCTTACTTTGGGTATATTGCACTTGTGTCCAAAACAAGCAAACATTGCTCAAACAACATCCAAACGGGACCAAACTGGAAACATGATCTTGTCACATGATATCAAAACAGATTAAGAGATTAGATTAAGGTTCTAAACACCTTTCATAAGAAAAGAAAAGAGGGTTAGCCCAAAACATGGTTCAAGGTCCTTACAACTTTGCCTTCTTCTCTTATTGACCCTTCTTTTGATAGTTGATGGTTCGTCTCATGGTCATGTTAGTGTCACTGACATGAGTTGGTGGTAATGCCTTTTTTGGTTTGTAGTTGGTAAAATATCCAATAAAGCAACAATGTTTTAGGAAAATAATAAAATAAAGCGGTTTCGGGCCAAATACATGAAACATAGATATAAATTAACGCACAAAATCTTTTTTTAGTAAATTTACAAATCTATTTCTAGTAAATGCATAAAAAATGAATATAAGAGAAATCCTCGCGAAAATGTTCCTATATAAACCCCAATGTTGGTAGAGAAATAACATGCATCAAAATCCCCAACTTGAATGTTGCTTGCCCTCAAGCAACACTACTTTAGATTTGGTTAAAAAGTAAATTAGGAGACACATATGTGGACTAGATCATTCTAATCATCCTTAACTCAATAGTCCCAAATCAATCCTCTCCAACCATAGAACAAACAATTACTATTCAAGCAGCCAATTATAAAGAACAAAACATTAGGGATAGACAACATAACACATAAGTAAGACAAAGTAGAGATATATCATGAAAAGTCTAAGTTGTACAAAGTGCGTCACAAGATATCCTTATCTACATGATCTATTAAAATTTCATCTAATATGTATACTATCCCCTAAATATGATTGGAAGAAGGAAATATTTTTTGTTGGTGAGCTACCATTTAGAGTAGTGTATGGATGGAATGGGTGGCATGATAAATAGATATAACACATAATCCAAGTTATTTACACAATAAAATAAAATGGTGGACCTAAATGATGGATGAAGTTGAATGTCCCCTAATGTTTACTATTTTTGGTGGAGTGAAAGATGTTGTGAATGCCTCATTCTAATGATGCATGTGGTGGAAGGTGTTTTAACCTAGAATTTCACAATGTTATTCCTTATATAAGAGAGAAATACTTTTTTTTCCTTTGTCTTCATTCTCTTTTTGTTTCTTTTTCCCTTTATTATCCAGGCAAAATTGATGCATAAGACAAAACTTTTTCTTTTCAATTTAGAGGAGTAAGGAGATATACAATTTTCCTGTTCTCTATATTCCTAAAAAGATGACAAAAATATAGAGTGCACCCTTATGATCATGAAAATGTAGAATGCAAGTATGTGGAATTTGGTATGCAGACTAAACTAAACGAATATGCTACTAATGTGACTCAATTTTCATTTTATGATCCAAAGTTAAACTACATTCTTACTATCATGATGAGATTCAATCAAAAAGAAAAATGACTTGAATAATGTATGAAGTTTATGGTGTGATGAAATGAAGTGAGGGTGTATGAGATAAAGTGACTAAAAGACACCCATTTCCTAAGCATGATACACATCTCTTCAATTAACTATATATGTCAGGGTGATCCAAAATCTTATTCTTGAATTAACGTAGAAGGTCATACTATTGCTTGGTTAGATTGTACTCAAACACCATCTTCATTCAAAAATACAAGGGTAGGTGTTAGTTCACAACATATGACTCTGGATTGACTAATCCACTCAATAACTCATGCATGGTACTCTTGAACAAAAATAAATTAAATTAAAATATAATACTACACAAAGACTAATACTTTAGTTGGTTCATGTGAGTATTTTATTCTTAATCCCCTTTTTACACTAGATAGATGCAGATACGTGTAAGAAAGTGAAAATTGAGTCCAAGATAGGACACCCCAATAGTTAGATCCATGGTTTGTTACCACGTGGTCTCAGGTTCAAGTCCCAGTGATCCAATGAGTAGAAAATGAAAAATGAAATTAAAACAAAGAAAGAGCTAGCTAATATGCAAAAGCAAAGCATGATGCAAATAAAGGTAAAATTAGAAAAAATACAATAATAGGTGCAAGGTAGGCTGAATTCAAGATGATCCCATTCCATACTCCCTAGTTTTGAATTCAATAATGATCTTTTCATAAAAAACAAACTCAGAGATGGAACATGTGTACGAAATGATCATGCCCTAGGGGGTAGAATTTTCTCGAGTGCCATGTTTGGATTTAATAGCGTGGATCATGTTTCATCCTTATCTTGTAGTATCAAATTGGTTGGTGGATCAAATTTTTGCCATAGTCATGCATCAAGGGATTAGTAAAATCAAGAATGTGCACCAACGATATCATCAAGGTTTTGGTGCCATTGATTTTTCCCTATAACTTGATTACATAAATTATGCAACCCCTTAAGTTTGGGTTGGTGCCACCAACTTGAGGGCTGGTGGTACTGACACTTGACTATGCCTAAACAATCAATAAATTCATCAAGACATCATCAAGTTGCATCAAAACTACTTAAAAACTAAAAGTGATGAAAATTCAGAACTAAATCTACTAAATGCTAAAAGTAAGAAAAATATGTGGGTTGCCTCCCACCAAGCACCCGTGTTTTATGTCTTTGTCTTGACATGATGCTTTCCTCTATCCTAGGTGGTCATGAGTGGGTGGCGAGGAATGATATCATATTCAAAATTCCACCCTGACATTATATATCCATGTATTAGATATTTGTGAGCCATGGTAATGGTCACGTATGTAGTAGCTTGAAACGGTCTCCCTAAAACATATCCGTTCCTCATGTCTCCTGCATGTCCATGAACATTAAGTCAACATGATCGATAATTTTTTTTGACTTCGACAAGAAAATCCTCACATATCCTAATCCTATGCTAATTGTAACATCATGCTAGTCTTGATAGACTCCTTCAATCCAAGTCTTTTTAATGTAGCAAGAGGCATAAAGTTGATGCTTGCCCCAAAATCACAAAGAGACTCTCCAAGAATCATGCTTCCAATAGAGAAAGTGACATTAGAACATCCTGAATCCTTTTTCTTTTTGGGTTAGTCACCTCTAAATTGATTCACTGATGACATAATCAACAATGATATGATCTAAATCTTTAATGTGCCACTTTCTATTGATGTTTTTCTTCAAGAGCTTCCCATATTCTTGGATTTTCTCCATAGTCTCCAAAAAGGGGAGATCAATATAGAATTTGTGAAAAATGTCCATAAATTCCTAGAATGTCTCATCCTTCAGGCTGTTCTATAGAAAAAACATGAATTTCAACTGTGTGAATGGTGACTGGGTCTGATGAGATAGGACACATGTAAAGACCCGATCTTTATGATCAAATATTTACAAAATAATATCAGAATTATAAACACTCTTTATTACAATCATGCTTTTACATCAGAGTCGTGGAAGCTTTAAACATAATATTATAAGATTGAGAATAAGAATTGGTTCCTATCTAATCTTCAACAGAGGACAGCTCCTACAGGTCTCGTCTATTTCTTCTTTGTATCACCTGCCCATGAGTTCCAAGAGGAAAAAAACCACACATGGACCCCATTGAAGAGAAAAATAAGGTCAGCTAGGCTAGTACGAAATCCATCATTAAACTATTTTTTTAAAATAAAGAGTTATGATATTAACTTTAGGTAAGATTGCTTGGTGTACTATGGAGATAACACAAGAAAAGACTAGTTAGCATTCTAACTACAGAAAGATACAATAATTCAAAGAGACAACAAGAAAGCGATAAAGAGATACCAGAATCAAGATTTCAAAATGGAACAATTTTTCATTAGACTAGTATCAAGGTATCCAATTATTCAAAATGCAAAGATTTATCTATTGGCACAATCAATCTAATATTTTGTCTTTACCAGTGGCTAGGTGCCTATTGTTCTCCCCTCTACAAGAGAACGACACTTCCCCTGTGGGGGTAACCAGTACTGGGGGACCTCTAATTGTCCATTATCCACTGCGCAGGGTTGGGGGCCGTGACCCACCAAAACTAGTGAGCCAAAGCTCTTATCAATATTTTGAATTTTTCTGCCAATATCAAAATGTAACAATATTTTAGTTTCTCAATAATATTCAATATTCAAAATCTAGTCGTGGTGAACTTCAACAAAAGGGAAAAACTAACAATAATATGTGTTCACCAGTTTGTAAATATTTAATATATGAAACTCAAGAGGAAGGCACATAGTTCAATAAAAGAATAGAGAATTTAGTACCTCAAATTATTCAACGCTCCATAAATTGATCAATCATAACAAGGCTCCAAGGAGAAGAATCTACAAATTTATGTAACGATGTTACCACTTGGCTTGGAATTAATTGTTCAATTTCTACTATTCATGATTAGGGTTCATCTTGAATTATTACCTAATATTACAAATTGTTATCTCCCATTTAGGGTTTCAAATCCTTCTATTTATAAGATCCATCGTTAGTCAAATAGTTCTAGATATGTCCAAGTTACCCATGCATCTAAATGAATATATAAGCTTTCCAACTTAGGTATATTAGTGTGAAAATATCATTCCTTTCCATCCTGTAATATTAAGATAACTAGTGATATTGTTTCCTATATCATTAAGTCCTAAATTATTATTCTTTCTAATATATATATATATAGAAATATACTTAGTCACCAAAATGTTTGTTTACCCACACAATACTTATTAAGGGTATCTAGGGTTCAATTTCAACATATCTTGATATACACTAATCATATACTTAGATACTGATTATGTTCTGAAATATAAGTAGAATCTAGATGAACTATAATAGGGTGAATTCATACTTTGTTCCATCAATATGCCATCTAAACTAATTTTGTGTCAACATGAGTCCATCCATGTGTATGTTTTATCTTATTTAGTTATTTAGCTTAGTAGCTAAGCTACTACATGATATAACAATATTAAATGCATAAATATATTGAACATATAGTCATTAAGCTCGTTACTACACATGCTTTTGATGCATTCATATATATATATATAATGTTACCACCTAGTCTTCTCGTGAACTAGTTTATTTCTACACTTAGGGAATTTAGTTAAAGGCCTCTTGTTTAGTGTTATATATGCATTCATCCATGTGAATGTAAATTATGTAGATATGTTGGCTTGGTACTCAAGACACTTTAGTAAATAAGGTTATTTCTATACTATTATGTCAAGTACTGAACTAATAAATGCAAAAGTCAAAGATACCTTACCATTCGTGTGAGGCACTATTGGTTACTGAGTTAAAATCAATAACTCGTTCCTTGTTCCACTTCCTTGTCCATGTTTCTACTAGGGTGGGCATTGAGTCTAGGATTCAAGTAGCTTGGAATTCCTAGATAGGTTCCTTCAATCTGTTGTGATTAGTTCTTCCTTATACAGGTCACAAACTGAAGATGGCATATTGTGCTGAAGGCAAGGGACTCTAGTGCGGTCTTGAGAAAGGAGGGAGGGTTGTCGTTCTGCTGCTTTTAGTGTTCAAGCTATTGGTTGTGGTTGTCGAGGAGGTTGAACACCCGTCTTTGCAGATCTGCCGAGGTAGATTGGGTTATGAAATCACTGGGAAGGTGATTAGTCAAGTAGGGGCAGTGATACCAGAGGCTTGCAGACGGTGAATATGAGTGATCACGTGGTTGAAGACAGGAAAATGAAAGGGCGCCGAAGGGGTTCGCCGTTGGCTGGCGATGTTCAGGCTTGAAGTGAATACTTGGTGGTTCATGGGCGATGAAGTTGCAAGGCATCAGGTACATGCGTTGGTTTCTAATCTGAGTTGAGCTGGCTGGCGACCTACAGATGTGCAGTATGTAGGCGGCCGGAATTGATGGTGCAAGCCATACCAGTTTGGCCGAGAAACCAGTCGCCATAGTTAGGTGTTTCAGATGTTCTCCCACGGTGGGAATCAGGGTTCCACGAGCATAGAATCACGTAGGATGTAAGTAGATGGCCTGGAAATTGGGTAGTTGTCGGCGGGAGTTGCAGGTGTGCAGGACTTCCGGTGATGCCTAGTGGTTTCCTTGCAGGCGAGGCAGCGGCGTCGGGTATGACAGACTGGCGGTTGTTGGAGCATCATGGAGATTCTGAGGGCGGTGCCAGTGTAGGTCTGTGTTGGCATCAAGACAATGGACTGCCGAGTTCCCTGTGTTGCAGATTGGTGACGACATCTGTTGGTCGGGGTAATTGTAGGTGGTGCCGAGAAAGAGAGGGATACCTCCTAGGTTTCTCACTACAGCTAGTTTTGCCCAACGGCTAGGTTGGAAGGTTGGCACTGGATGTGGTGTCGTTAAAAGCCCGCATGTAGTTGCCGATCAGGGCATTATCCTCAAGTGTTGCCGCACTGGTGAACAGTGGCGGCAGGTTCTTGGTGCTATTGAAGGTCAGACTTGTCGCTACTTTCTTCTATAACGTTGTCCCAAGGATCCGACCTCAATAATCATTGACGTTGCAGGTGGGAAATCAGGTGGCTTGCTCATCACTAGTCGCGGCACCATGGTCTGATCTAGCTTTGCTGGAAGTTCAGCAGATCAGGGAGACTTGGCGGCGGCAGGTTCAGAGTGTTTCCAGGCTTGGTGTCTTAGTATCGTGCCCATGGTCATATAGCTGCCTATATAGGCTAGGGCGGGGTGCTAGGGTTCATGGGAGTCGAAGGATAGGATACCACAAAACCGTCGACTACGACATTAGGTTGAGGAAAGACGCGAAGGCCCGTGAGACTAGCAGGAGGGGCTTTACGTGTCTTATTAAGATATCAACTTATGACTATAGTGAATATCCTAATTAATTTGTCATTAACCCTCATATAAAAATTAACTCCAAATTTGATAACTCCCAGAATATATTGCTAATTGCATTGAGAATTTGACCAGTCATTCCATACTTATGGATCTATATTCTAGAATATTAATGTCTATCGTTCTATTTCTAACATTGACTATTTAGGTTATCATCATAATAGAACTAATAATGTGTATTTTAATACAATTGATATTTTCCATTAATTCCAAGCCGCTAGTATAAAAAATGAGAGTGTTCCATGCATGTGAGGCGAAATCAAGATATCTAGGAATTAATGATTCCATTTGACATTGGAATGATTCATGAAGAAAGTTGAGGGAGCATTTTGTAAATATATCTCTATCGAAGTTAATGAATGCAAGAAGCTCGAAAGGAAGCTAATTTGTATTGAGGACTGTGAAAATAATTAAAAAAAGATCATAGTATTTGGGGGGGAAGGACATGATTGTAGTTGATAAAAAGTATTGAAAAATTTATGAATTATTACTCAAAATAAATCTGGTACCCAATTTTCAGTATGTTACAACTCTCCACCCCTTAAATTAGATTTCATTCCCGAAATCAATATATCTTTGACCTATTTAGGTACTATACTCCACCCCTTAAAGGATTCAACCATACATCTAAATAGGCAAGCTAACTAACTTAGTATTCTTCACTCTCTTAAACTGTAACTCTAGGTCTCAAAGATTTCATGTGACGCTCCTCTAAGGTTTTGCTCTTACTTTATTGATTGTGACTTAGCTCGAGAAATCATCGACATAATTCCATGAAATAAACTTTTCCTTGTACATATAAATTTATAAAGATAATAACTTGTTCGATGAAGAAATGTTTTGTTGCAAATCTAAAAATTGCCAAAATCAATGCGATGACTAAGTCACAATCACCTTTGACCAACATTCACCATACTACCTATTTGACTTAATTGATCATTTATGGTGTAAGTAATAAGAATGTCGTTTCAAAAATTCAAACTTGGGATCTAGTTTTACTATTCACCTTCAATTACTAGATTGTTCACATTTTTTGACACCTCTACTCATCTATACTAATATGGTGATGTCTCATCTTCACTAACTAGTGAGTCATACAATTTTTTGATAATTAACTCCACCTAAGTTACTATTCCATTTAATTAGCTAAAGCTAGTAAGATTAAGGTTGGTACTAAACTACTTGACTAAGTTCTAAAAATACTAGTTTTTAACTCTAACTTTCACGAGACCTGCATGAGTGTCGACTGTTTATGGCTCTGATACCATGTTGTAAAGACCCGATCTTTACGATAAAATATTTACAAAATAATATCATAATTATAAACACTCTTTATTACAATCATGATTTTACATCAGAGTTGTGGAAGCTTTAAACATAATATTACAAGATTGAGAATAAGAATTGGTTCCTATCTAATCTTCAACAGAGGACAACTCCTGCAGGTCTCGTCTATTTCTTCTTTGTATCACCTGCCCAAGAGTTCCAAGAGGAACAAAACCACACATGGACCCCATTGAAGGAAAAAATAAGGTCAGCTAGGCTGGTACTAAATCCATCATTGAGCTATTTTTAAAAATGAAGAGTTATGATATAAACTTTAGGTAAGATTGCTTGGTGTACTATGGAGATAACACAAGAAAAGTCTAGTTATCATTCTAACTACAGAAAGATACAATAATTCAAAGAGACAACAAGAAAGCGATAATGAGATACCAGAATCAAGATTTCAAAATGGAACATTTTTTCATTAGACTAGTATCAAGGTATCTAATTATTCAAAATGCAAAGATTTATTTATTGGCACAATCAATCTAATATGTTGTCTTTTCCAGTGGCTAGGTGCCTATTGTTCTCCCCTCTATGAGAGAATGACACTTCGCCTGTGAGGGTAACCAGTACTGGGGGACCTCTAATTGTCCATTTTCCACTGCGCAGGGTTGGGGGCCGCGACCCGCCAAAACTACTGAGCCAAAGGTCTTATCAATATTTTGAATTTTTGTGCCAATATCAAAATATAACAATATTTTAGTTTCTCAATAATATTCAATATTCAAAATCTAGTCGTGGTGAACTTCAACAAAAGGGAAAGACTAACAATATTATGTGTTCACCAGTTTGTAAATATTTTATATATGAAACTCAAGAGGGAGGCAAATAGTTCAATAAAAGAATAGATAATTTAGTACCTCAAATAATTCAACGCTCCATAAATTGATCAATCATAACAAGGCTCCAAGGAGAAGAATCTACAAATTTATGTAACGATGTTATCACTTGGCTTGGAATTAATTGTTCAATTTCTACTATTCATGATTAGGGTTCATCTTGAATTATTACCTGATATTACAAATTGTTATCTCCCATTTAGGGTTTCAAATCCTTCTATTTATAAGATCCATCGTTAGTCAAATAGTTCTAGATATGTCCAAGTTACCCATGTATCTAAATGTATATATAAGCTTTCCAACTTAGGTATATTAGTGTGAAAATATCATTCCATTCCATCCTGTAATATTAAGATAACTAGTGATATTGTTTCCTCTATCATTAAGTCCTAAATTATTATTCTTTCTAATATATATATAGAAATATATTTAGTCACCAAAATGTTTGTTTACCCACACAATACTTACTAAGGGTATCTAGGGTTCAATTTCAACATATCTTGATATATACTAATCATATACTTAGATACTGATTATGTTCTCAAATATAAGTAGAATCTATATGAACTATAATAGGGTAAATTCATACTTTGTTCCATCAATATGCCATCTAAACTAATTTTGTGTCAACATGAGTCCATCCATGTGTATGTTTTATCTTATTTAGTTATTTAGCTTAGTAGATAAGCTACTACATGATATAACAATATTATACACATAAATATATTGAACATATAGTCATTAAGCTAGTTACTATACATGCTTTTGATGCATTCATATGTATATATATAATGTTACCACCTAGTCTTCTCATGAACTAGTTTATTTCTACACTTAGGGAATTTAGTTAAAGGCCTATTGTTTAGTGTTATATATGCATTCATCCATGTGTATGTAAATTATGTAGATATGTTGGCTTGGTACTCAAGACACTTTAGTAAATAAGGTTATTTCTATACTATTATGTCAAGTACTGAACTAATAAATGCAAAAGTCAAAGATACCTTACCGTTCGTGTGAGGCACTATTGGTTACTGAGTTAAAATAAATAACTCGTTCCTTGTTCCACTTCCTTGTCCATGATTCTACTAGGGTGGGCATTGAGTCTAGGATTCAAGTAGCTTGGAATTCCTAGACAGGTTCCTTCAATCTGTTGCGATTAGTTCTTCCTTGTATAGGTCGCAAACTGAAGATGGCATCTTCTGCTGAAGGCAAGGGACTCTAGTGCTGTCTTGAGAAAGGAGGGAGGGTTGTCGTTCTGCTGCTTTTACTGTTCAAGCTATTGCTTGTGGTTGTCGAGGAGGTTGAACACCCGTGTTTGCATATCTGCCAAGGTAGATTGGGTTATGAAATCACTGGGAAGGTGATTAGTCAAGTAGGGGCAGTGATACCAGAGGCTTACAGATGGTGAATATGAGTGATCACGTGGTTGAAGATAGGAAAAAGAAAGGGAGCCTAAGGTGTTCGGCGTTGGCTGGAGATGTTCAGTCTTGAAATGAATACTTGGTGGTTCATAGGCGATGAAGTTGCAAGGCATCAGGTACATGCGTTGGTTTCAAGTCTGAGTTGAGCTGGCTGGAGACCTACAGATGTGCAGTATGTAGGCGGCCGTAATTGATGGTTCAAGCCATACCAGTTTGGCTGAGAAACCAATCGCCATAGTTAGGTGTTTCAGATGTTCTCCCACGGTGGGAATCAAGGTTCCAAGAGCATAGAATCACGTAGGATGTAAGTAGATGGCCTGGAAATTGGGTAGTTGTTGGCGGGTGTTGCAGGTGTGCATGACTTCCGGTGATGCCTAGTGGTTTCCTTGCAGGCGAGGCAGCTACGTCGGGTATGACAGACTGGCGGTTGTTGGAGCATCATGGAGATTCTGAGGGCGGTGCCATTGTAGGTCTGTGTTGGCATCAAGACAATGGACTGCCGAGTTCCCTGTGTTGCAGATTGGTGACGACATCTGATGGTCGGGGTAATTGTAGGTGGAGCTGAGAAAGAGAAGGAGACCTCCTAGGTTTCTCAGTGCAGCTGGTATTGCCCAGTGGCTAGGTTGGAAGGTTGGCGCTGGAGGTGGTGTCGTTAAAAGCCCGCAGACAGTTGTCGGTCAGGGCGTTATCCTCAGGTGTTGCCGCACTGGTGAACAGTGGCAGTAGGTTCCTGGTGCTATTGAAGGTCAGACTTTTCGCTACCATCTTCTATACCATTGTCCCAAGGATCCGAGCTCAATAATCGTTGACGTTGCAGGTGGGAAATCAGGTGGCTTGCTCATCACTAGTCACGACACCATGGTCTGATCTAGCTTTGCTAGAAGTTCAGCAGGTCAGGGAGACTTAGCGGCGGCAGCATCAGGGTGTTGCCATGCTTGGTGTCTTAGTATCGTGCCCATGGTCATATAGCTGCCTATATAGGCTAGGGCGGGGTGCTAGGGTTCATGGGAGTCAAAGGAGAGGATACTGTAAATCCATCAACTACGACAATAGGTTGCGGAAAGACGCAAAGGCCCGCGAGACTTGCTGGAGGGGCATTACGTCTCTTATTAAGATATCAACTTATGACTATAGTGAATATCCTAATTAATTTGTCATTAACCCTCATATAACAATTGACTCCAAATTTGATAACTCCCAGAATATAATGCTAATTGCATTGAAGGTCAGACTTGTCACTACCTTCTTCTATACCGTTGTCCCAAGGATTCGAGCTCAATAATCGTTGACATTGCAGGTGGGAAATCAGGTGGCTTGCTCATCACTAGTCGCGGCACCATGGTCTGATCTAGCTTTGCTGGAAGTTCAGCAGGTCAGGGAGACTTGGCGGCGGCAGGTTCAGGGTGTTGCCAGGCTTGGTGTCTTAGTATCGTGCCAATGGTCATATAGCTGCCTATATAGGCTAGGGAGGGGTGCTAGGGTTCATGGGAGTTGAAGGAGAGGATACTGCACGACATTAGGTTGCGGAAAGACGCGAAGGCCCGCGAGACTTGCGGGAGGGGCGTTACGTCTCTTATTAAGATATCAACTTATGACTATAGTGAATATCCTAATTAATTTGTCATTAACCCTCATATAACAATTAACTCCAAATTTGACAACTCCCAGAATATAATGCTAATTGCATTGAGAATTTGACCAGTCATTCCATACTTATGGAGCTATATTCTAGAATATTAATGTCTATCGTTCTATTTCTAACATTGACTATTTAGGTTATCATCATAATAGAACTAATAATGTGTATTTTAATATAATTGATATTTTCCATTAATTCCAAGCCGCTAGTATAAAAATTGAGAGTGTTCCATGCATGTGAGGTGAAATCAAGATATCTAGGAATTAATGATTCCATTTGACATTGGAATGATTCATGAAGAAAGTTGAGGGAGCATTTTGTAAATATATCTCTATCGAAGATAATGAATGCAAGAAGCTCGAAAGGAAGCTAATTTGTATTGAGGACTGTGAAAATAATTAAAAAAAGATCATAGTAGTTGGGAGGAAGGACTTGATTGTAGTTGATAAAAAGTATTGAAAAATTTATGAATTATTACTCAAAATAAATCTGGTACCCAATTTTCAGTATGTTACAACTCTCCACCCCTTAAATTAGATTTCGTCCCCGAAATCAATATATATTTGACCTATTTAGGTACTATACTCCACCCCTTAAAGGATTCAACCATACATCTAAATAGGTAAGCTAACTAACTTAGTATTCTTCACTCTCTTAAACTGTAACTCTAGGTCTCAAAGATTTCATGTGACTCTCCTCTAATGTTTTACTCATACTTTATTGATTGTGACTTAGCTCAAGAAATCATCGACAAAATTCCATGAAATAAACTTTTCCTTGTACATATAAATTTATAAAGAAAATAACTTTTTCGATGAAGAAACGTTTTGTTGCAAAACTAAAAATGGCCAAAATCAATGCGATGACTAAGTGACAATCACCTTTGACCAACATTCACCATACTACCTATTTGACTTAATTGATCATTTATGGTGTAAGTAATAAGACTGTCCTTTCAAAATTTAAACTTGGGATCTAGTTTTACTATTCACCTTCAATTACTAGATTGTTCACATTTTCTGACACCTCTACTCATCTGTACTAATATGGTGATGTCTCATCTTCACTAACTAGTGAGTCATACAACTTTGTGAGAATTAACTCCACCTAAGTTACTATTCCATTTAATTATCTAAAGCTAGTAAGACTAAGGTTGGTACTAATCTACTTGACTAAGTTCTAAATATACTAGTTTTTAACTCTAACTTTCACAAGACATGTATGAGTGTCGATTGTTTATGGCTCTATTACCATGTTGTAAAGACCCGATCTTTACGATCAAATATTTACAAAATAATATCAGAATTATAAACACTCTTTATTACAATCATGCTTTTACATCAGAGTCGTGGAAGCTTTAAACATAATATTACAAGATTGAGAATAAGAATTGGTTCCTATCTAATCTTCAACAGATGACAGCTCCTGCAGGTCTCGTCTATTTCTTCTTTGTATCACCTGCCCATGAGTTCCAAGAGGAACAAAACCACACATGGACCCCATTAAAGGGAAAAATAAGGTCAGCTAGGCTAGTACTAAATCCATCATTGAGCTATTTTTAAAAATAAAGAGTTATGATATTAACTTTAGGTAAGATTGCTTGGTGTACTATGGGGATAACACAAGAAAAGTCTGGTTAGCATTCTAACTACAGAAAGATACAATAATTCCAAGAGACAACAAGAAAGCGATAAAGAGATACCAGAATCAAGATTTCAAAATGTAACAATTTTTCATTAGACTAGTATCAAGGTATCCAATTATTCAAAATGCAAAGATTTATCTATTGACACAATTAATCTAATATTTTGTTTTTCCAGTGGCTAGGTGCCTATTGTTCTCCCCTCTATGAGAGAAAGACACTTTGCCTGTGGGGGTAACCAGTACTGGGGGACCTCTAATTGTCCATTATCCACTACACAGGGTTGGGGGCCATGACCCGCCAAAACTAGTGAGCCAAAGCTCTTATCAATATTTCAAATTTTTGTGCCAATATCGAAATCTAACAATATTTTAGTTTCTCAATAATATTCAATATTCAAAATCTAGTCGTGGTGAACTTCAACAAAAGGGAAAGACTAACAATAATATATGTTCACCAGTTTGTAAATATTTTATATATGAAACTCAAGAGGGAGGCAAATAGTTCAATAAAAGAATAGAGAATTTAGTACCTCAAATTATTCAACGCTCCATAAATTGATCAATCATAACAAAGTTCCAAGGAGAAGAATCTACAAATTTATGTAACGATGTTATCACTTGGCTTGGAATTAATTGTTCAATTTCTACTATTCATGATTAGGGTTCATCTTGAATTATTACCTGATATTACAAATTGTTATCTCCCATTTAGGGTTTCAAATCCTTCTATTTATAAGATCCATCGTTAGTCAAATAGTTCTAGATATGTCCAAGTTACCCATGTATCTAAATGTATATATAAGCTTTCCAACTTAGGTATATTAGTGTGAAAATATCATTCCTTTCCAACCTGTAATATTAAGATAACTAGTGATATTGTTTCCTCTATCATTAAATCCTAAATTATTATTCTTTCTAATATATATATAGAAATATATTTAGTCACCAAAATGTTTGTTTACCCACACAATACTTACTAAGGGTATCTAGGGTTCAATTTCAACATATCTTGATATACACTAATCATATACTTAGATACTGATTATGTTCTCCAATATAAGTAGAATCTAGATGAACTATAATAGGGTAAATTCATACTTTGTTCCATCAATATGCCATCTAAACTAATTTTGTGTCAACATGAGTCCATCCATGTGTATGTTTTATCTTATTTAGTTATTTAGCTTAGTAGCTAAGCTACTACATGATATAACAATATTAAATGCATAAATATATTGAACATATAGTCATTAAGCTAGTTACTACACATGCTTTTGATGCATTCATATGTATATATATATATATATATATAATGTTACCACCTAGTCTTCTCGTGAACTAGTTTATTTCTACACTTAGGGAATTTAGTTAAAGGCCTCTTGTTTAGTGTTATATATGCATTCATCCATGTATATGTAAATTATGTAGATATGTTGGCTTGGTACTCAAGACACTTTAGTAAATAAGGTTATTTCTATACTATTATGTCAAGTACTGAACTAATAAATGCAAAAGTCAAAGATACCTTACCGTTCGTGTGAGGCACTATTGGTTACTGAGTTAAAATCAATAACTCGTTCCTTGTTCCACTTCCTTGTCCATGATTCTACAAGGGTGGGCATTGAGTCTAGGATTCAAGTAGCTTGGAATTCCTAGACAGGTTCCTTCAATCTGTTGCGATTAGTTCTTCCTTGTACAGGTCGCAAACTGAAGATGGCATCTTGTGCTGAAGGCAAGGGACTCTAGTGCGGTCTTGAGAAAGGAGGGAGGGTTGTCGTTCTGCTGCTTTTAGTGTTCAAGCTATTGGTTGTGGTTGTCGAGGAGGTTGAACACCCGTCTTTGCAGATCTGCCGAGGTAGATTGGGTTATGAAATCACTGGGAAGGTGATTAGTCAAGTAGGGGCAGTGATACCAGAGGCTTGCAGACGGTGAATATGAGTGATCACGTGGTTGAAGACAGGAAAATGAAAGGGCGCCGAAGGGGTTCGCCGTTGGCTGGCGATGTTCAGGCTTGAAGTGAATACTTGGTGGTTCATGGGCGATGAAGTTGCAAGGCATCAGGTACATGCGTTGGTTTCTAATCTGAGTTGAGCTGGCTGGCGACCTACAGATGTGCAGTATGTAGGCGGCCGGAATTGATGGTGCAAGCCATACCAGTTTGGCCGAGAAACCAGTCGCCATAGTTAGGTGTTTCAGATGTTCTCCCACGGTGGGAATCAGGGTTCCACGAGCATAGAATCACGTAGGATGTAAGTAGATGGCCTGGAAATTGGGTAGTTGTCGGCGGGAGTTGCAGGTGTGCAGGACTTCCGGTGATGCCTAGTGGTTTCCTTGCAGGCGAGGCAGCGGCGTCGGGTATGACAGACTGGCGGTTGTTGGAGCATCATGGAGATTCTGAGGGCGGTGCCAGTGTAGGTCTGTGTTGGCATCAAGACAATGGACTGCCGAGTTCCCTGTGTTGCAGATTGGTGACGTACGACATCTGTTGGTCGGGGTAATTTTAGGTGGCGTCGAGAAAGAGAGGGAGACCTCCTAGGTTTCTCAGTGCAGCTGGTATTGCCCAGCGGCTAGGTTGGAAGGTTGGCGCTGGAGGTGGTTGCCGATCAGGGCGTTGTCCTCAGGTGTTGCCGCACTGGTGAACAGTGGCGGCAGGTTCCTGGTGCTATTGAAGGTCAGACTTGTCGCTACCTTCTTCTATACCATTGTCCCAAGGATCCGAGCTCAATAATCGTTGACGTTGCAGGTGGGAAATCAGGTGGCTTGCTCATCACTAATCGCGGCACCATGGTCTGATCTAGCTTTGTTGGAAGTTCAGCAGGTCAGGGAGACTTGGCGGCGGCAAGTTCAGGGTGTTGCCAGGCTTGGTGTCTTAGTATCGTGCCAATGGTCATATAGCTGCCTATATAGGCTAGGGCGGGGTGCTAGGGTTCATGGGATTCGAAGGAGAGGATACTGCAAAACCATCGACTACGACATTAGGTGGAAAGACGCCAAGGCCCGCGAGACTTGCGGGAGGGGCGTTACGTCTCTTATTAAGATATCAACTTATGACTATAGTGAATATCCTAATTAATTTGTCATTAACCCTCATATAACAATTAACTCCAAATTTGATAACTCCCAGATTATAATGCTAATTGCATTGAGAATTTGACCAGTCATTCCATACTTATGGAGCTATATTCTAGAATATTAATGTCTATCGTTCTATTTCTAACATTGACTATTTAGGATATCATCATAATAGAACTAATAATGTGTATTTTAATACAATTGATATTTTCCATTAATTCCAAACCGCTAGTATAAAAATTGAGAGTGTTCCATGCATATGAGGCGAAATCAAGATATCTAGGAATTAATGATTCCATTTGACATTGGAATGATTCATGAAGAAAGTTGAGGGAGCATTTTGTAAATATATCTCTATCGAAGATAATGAATGCAAGAAGCTCGAAAGGAAGCTAATTTGTATTGAGGACTGTGAAAATAATTAAAAAAAGATCATAGTAGTTGGGAGGAAGGACTTGATTGTAGTTGATAAAAAGTATTGAAAAATTTATGAATTATTACTCAAAATAAATCTGGTACCCAATTTTCAGTATGTTACAACTCTCCACCCCTTAAATTAGATTTCGTCCCCGAAATCAATATATCTTTGACCTATTTAGGTACAATACTCGACCCCTTAAAGGATTCAACCATACATCTAAATAGGCAAGCTAACTAACTTAGTATTCTTCACTCTCTTAAACTATAACTCTAGGTCTCAAAGATTTCATGTGACTCTCCTCTAAGGTTTTGCTCATACTTTATTGATTGTGACTTAGCTCGAGAAATCATCGACAAAATTCCATGAAATAAACTTTTCCTTGTACATATAAATTTATAAAGAAAATAACTTTTTCGATGAAGAAACGTTTTGTTGCAAAACTAAAAATGGCCAAAATCAATGCGATGACTAAGTCACAATCACCTTTGACCAACATTCACCATACTACCTATTTGACTTAATTGATCATTTATGGTGTAAGTAATAAGAATGTCATTTCAAAAATTCAAACTTGGGATCTAGTTTTACTATTCACCTTCAATTACTAGATTGTTCACATTTTCTGACACCTCTACTCATCTATACTAATATGGTGATGTCTCATCTTCACTAACTAGTGAGTCATACAACTTTGTGAGAATTAACTCCACCTAAGTTACTATTCCATTTAATTAGCTAAAGCTAGTAAGACTAAGGTTGGTACTAAACTACTTGACTAAGTTCTAAATATACTGGTTTTTAACTCTAACTTTCACGAGACATGCATGAGTGTCGACTGTTTATGGCTATGATACCATGTTGTAAAGATCCGATCTTTACGATCAAATATTTACAAAATAATATCAGAATTATAAACACTCCTTATTACAGTCATGCTTTTACATCAGAGTCGTGGAAGCTTTAAACATAATATTACAAGATTGAGAATAAGAATTGGTTCCTATCTAATCTTCAACAGAGGATAGCTCCTGCAGGTCTCGTCTATTTCTTCTTTGTATCACCTGCCCATGAGTTCCAAGAGGAACAAAACCACACATGGACCCCATTGAAGGGAAAAATAAGGTCAGCTAGGCTGGTACTAAATCCATCATTGAGCTATTTTTTAAAATAAAGAGTTATGATATTAACTTTAGGTAAGATTGCTTGGTGTACTATGGAGATGAAACAAGAAAAGTCTAGTTAGCATTCTAACTACAGAAAGATACAATAATTCAAAGAGACAACAAGAAAGCGATAAAGAGATACCCGAATCAAGATTTCAAAATGGAACCATTTTTCATTAGACTAGTATCAAGGTATCCAATTATTCAAAATGCAAAGATTTATCTATTGGCACAATTAATCTAATATTTTTTCTTTTCCAGTGGCTAGGTGCCTATTGTTCTCCCCTCTATGACAGAACGACACTTCGCCTGTGGGGGAAACCAGTACTGGGGGACCTCTAATTGTCCATTATCCACTGCGCAGGGTTGGGGGCCGTGACCCGCCAAAACTAGTGAGCCAAAGCTCTTATCAATATTTCAATTTTTTTGTGCCAATATCGAAATCTAACAATATTTTAGTTTCTCAATAATATTCAATATTCAAAATCTAGTCGTGGTGAACTTCAACAAAAGGGAAAGACTAACAATAATATGTGTTCAACAGTTTGTAAATATTTTATATATGAAACTCAAGAGGGAGGCAAATAGTTCAATAAAAGAATAGAGAATTTAGTACCTCAAATTATTTAACACTCCATAAATTGATCAATCATAACAAGGCTCCAAGGATAAGAATCTACAAATTTATGTAACGATGTTATCACTTGGCTTGGAATTAATTGTTCAATTTCTACTGTTTGTGATTAGGGTTCATCTTGAATTATTACCTGATATTACAAATTGTTATCTCCCATTTAGGGTTTCAAATCCTTCTATTTATAAGATCCATCGTTAGTCAAATAGTTCTAGATATGTCCAAGTTACCCATGTATCTAAATGTATATATAAGCTTTCCAACTTAGGTATATTAGTGTGAAAATATCATTCCATTCCATCATGTAATATTAAGATAACTAGTGATATTGTTTCCTCTATCATTAAGTCCTAAATTATTATTCTTTCTAATATATATAGAAATATATTTAGTCAGCAAAATGTTTGTTTACCCACACAATACTTACTAAGGGTATCTAGGGTTCAATTTCAACATATCTTGATATACACTAATCATATACTTAGATATTGATTATGTTCTCAAATATAAGTAGAATCTAGATGAACTATAATAGGGTAAATTCATACTTTGTTCTATCAATATGCCATCTAAACTAATTTTGTGTCAACATGAGTCCATCCATGTGTATGTTTTATCTTATTTAGTTATTTAGCTTAGTAGCTAAGCTACTACATGATATAACAATATTAAATGCATAAATATATTGAACATATAGTCATTAAGCTAGTTACTACACATGATTTTGATGCATTCATATGTATATATATAATGTTATCACCTAGTCTTCTCGTGAACTAGTTCATTTCTACACTTAGGGAATTTAGTTAAAGGCCTCTTGTTTAATGTTATATATGCATTCATCCATGTGTATGTAAATTATGTAGATATGTTTGCTTGGTACTCAAGACACTTTAGTAAATGAGGTTATTTCTATACTATTATGTCAAGTACTAAACTAATAAATGCAAAAGTCAAAGATACCTTACCATTCGTGTGAGGCACGATTGGTTACTGAGTTAAAATCAATAACTCGTTCCTTGTTCCACTTCCTTGTCCATGATTCTACTAGAGTGGGCAATGAGTCTAGGATTCAAGTAGCTTGGAATTCATAGACCTGTTCCATCAATATGTTGCGATTAGTTCTTCCTTGTACATGTCGCAAACTGAAGATGGCATCTTGTGCTGAAGGCAAGGGACTCTAGTGCGGTCTTGAGAAAGGAGAGAGGGTTGTCGTTCTATTGCTTTTAGTGTTCAAGCTATTGGTTGTGGTTGTCGAGGAGGTTGAACACCCGTGTTTGCAGATCTGCCGAGGTAGATTGGGTTATGAAATCACTGGGAAGGCGATTAGTCAAGTAGGGGCAGTGATACCAGAGGCTTGCAGACGGTGAATATGAGTGATCACGTGGTTGAAGACAGGAAAAATAAAGGGAGCCGAAGGGGTTCGGCATTGGCTGGTGATGTTCAGGCTTGAAGTGAATACTTGGTGGTTCATGGGCGATGAAGTTGCAAGGCATCAGGTACATGCGTTGGTTTCTAGTCTGAGTTGAGCTGGTTGGCGACCTACAAATGTGCCGTATGTAGGAAGCCAGAATTGATGGTGCAAGCCATACCAGTTTTGCCGAGAAACCATTCACCATAGTTAGGTGTTTCAGATGTTCTCCCACGGTGGGAATCAGGGTTCCAAGAGCAAAGAATCACTTAGAATGTAAGTAGATGGCCTGGAAATTGGGTAGTTGTCGGCGGCAGTTGCAAGTGTGCAGGACTTCCAGTGATGCCTAGTGGTTTCCTTGCAGGTGAGGCAGCGGCGTCGGGTATGACAGACTGGCGGTTGTTGGAGCATCATGGAGATTCTGAGGGTGGTGCCGTTGTAGGTCTGTGTTGGCATCAAGACAATGGACTGCCGAGTTCCCTGTGTTGTAGATTGGTGACGTACGACATCTGTTGGTCGGGGTAATTGTAGGTGGCGCCGAGAAAGAGAGGGAGACCTTCTAGGTTTCTCAGTGCAGCTGGTATTGCCCAGCGGCTAGGTTGGAAGGTTGGTGCTGGAGGTGGTGTCGTTAAAAGCCCACAGGCGGTTGCCGGTCAGGGCGTTGTCCTCAGGTGTTGCCGCACTGGTGAATAGTGGCGGTAGGTTCCTAGTGCTATTGAAGGTCAGACTTGTCACTACCTTCTTCTATACCGTTGTCCCAAGGATTCGAGCTCAATAATCGTTGAAGTTGTAGGTGGGAAATCAGGTGGCTTGCTCATCACTACTCGCGGAACCATGGTCTGATCTAGCTTTGCTGGAAGTTCAACAGGTCAGGGAGACTTGGCGACGGCAGGTTCAGGGTGTTGCCAGGCTTGGTGTCTTATTATCGTGCCAATGGTCATATAGCTGCCTATATAGGCTAGGGCGGGGTGCTAGGGTTCATGGGAGTCGAAGGAGAGGATACTACACGACATTAGGTTGCGGAAAGACGCGAAGGCCCGCGAGACTTGCGGGAGGGGCGTTACGTCTCTTATTAAGATATCAACTTATGACTATAGTGAATATCCTAATTAATTTGTCATTAACCCTCATATAACAATTAACTCCAAATTTGATAACTCCCAGAATATAATGCTAATTGCATTGAGAATTTGACCAGTCATTCCATACTTATGGAGCTATATTCTAGAATATTAATGTCTATCGTTCTATTTCTAACATTGATTATTTAGGTTATCATCATAATAAAACTAATAATGTGTATTTTAATACAATTGATATTTTCCATTAATTCCAAGCTGCTAGTATAAAAATTGAGAGTGTTCCATGCATGTGAGGTGAAATCAAGATATCTAGGAATTAATGATTCCATTTGACATTGGAATGATTCATGAAGAAAATTTAGGGAGCATTTTGTAAATATATCTCTATCAAAGATAATGAATGCAAGAAGCTCGAAAGGAAGCTAATTTGTATTGAGGACTGTGAAAATAATTAAAAAAAGATCATAGTAGTTGGGAGGAAGGACTTGATTGTAGTTGATAAAAAGTATTGAAAATTTTATGAATTATTACTCAAAATAAATCTGGTACCCAATTTTCAGTATGTTACAACACACATGTGGGGGAATGTATGGTTTCTTAGGGATTTCATCCCTAAGCTTAAACTAAGATTACCCTACACTGTGATGGGACCTATCTTAATAGGAATTGACCTTGACTTCTCAAAAATGGATGCTTTCTTATTGATCGTGACCATTCCACTATGGAGTAGAGATTCCACCTACTTTTGTTGTGGGGGAATTGTTTTTATTGAACTGGGGGATTAGACATGGTTGCTCTAGAGTTTATGGGTGCTACTCCTTATAAAACCAATGTGACAAGAATTTCTTTGCTGCTCCTCAAAGTTGTTACATTGGTTGAGCACTCTCATGTGCACAACTCTGAATATTTATTATTTTCCTAATCTTCCATACAATATGTTAGGAATAGGAACTAGATGAACTAAAGCTCGCATATGACATAGGATTTCTAGATGTAGAGTCTCTCTGGTAGCATATGCCTTCTTTCCATCGATATCAACACACTTCTCTTTCTTTGAAACCACTAGGGAAATGGATGGGTCTTCAATGATATACCCCTTCTCAATGTAGATAGAAATACTCTTGGCATGTTGTGCTGATGTGCCGACTCTGTGTTTATAGAGAAAACCTACCATCTTGTCTCTTAAAAGTCTAATAGTCATGTGACTATCTATGATATATGAGTCCCTAAAGTTTTGGTTCGAGCACCCAAATTTTGATGCTCCCACTCAAATTGATCAAGATATGATTCCATCTTGGTTATGATTTTTTCAAGCATGTCACTCAAACTATAATCTTTTGGACCATGCTCATTCTAATTTTGCTGAGAGTTGTGTTGTTGGTGCACATGTGATGGGTCCCGGTGAAAAGAATTTGGACCCCTTCACGACTAGTAGGAATCCCCCAACCATGGTTTATCATTGTGCCTGTGATTAATCTGCTACACCAATACTTGCAATCTTCATAAAATGGATCCCTATTGAGATTCAAGGTCCCCAACTACATAGTCAAGGATTTCATTTGTGACATCATTTCAACCAACAATTTACTAATACCTAGTGCCTCAATTCCACTCAAGTACATGTACAAAATAAAAGCACTTATGTAGATCAAAAGTACTCAACAAATGTAACCAACAAAGTAAAGAAAATCAATTTTAACAAAATATGTAGCAATAAATTTTCAATAAAGACGTGGAAATGAAAATAAAAAAAAATGTTTAGCAATGGAATTTAAAAGTGAAAGAAAAATGACCTAGAGTGGCTGGTTTTAGCACTCATAGTTCTAGCGACACCCATTCCCTGGCAACAACAACGTCATGCTAAATGCAAGTGCATTCGTAAGAGTAGTAAATTGACTCCAAAGAGGCTCAAATGTTAAAATCCTAGTACTGGAACTTCTAGGCACTACTACTAACTGTAACATATCAACTAGGCCTAAAATGGAGTTTATTGAGTGATTAAACTAAGAGCAAGAACTAAAATTGTAGAAAGTAAAGTTGATAGAAGATCTGATTTATGGAATCTTTAGGATGCCAATTTCACCATGGTATCAAACTAAGCATGCTTTCTATTAGATTATTACAAGGTCTCTTACTTCTTTGTATTCAACGTCTATAGCTTGCACTACCCACTTTTCCAGTGTAGCACACTAGGTAGCCAATTTGCTAATTCACTTTCACAACATCAATATATAAGGTTAAATGATAAAATATATCTCTAAACAAATACCTCACAGTGGTTAGCTTGATTTCACAACACGTTATTGAGTGTGATGTTAACGCCTTTCTAACTATCAACCCATCTTTTACAGTTGTTAATAACTAACACATATTCATGGTGATCCATCATAAATAAGGAAAAACGATTTTCTATTATCAAAATTTGAAGCAAATGATAAACTGTATTGAATTAAATGTAAACATGTGACAATTTAACATCGGGCTACTCTTGGGTCCTAAAGAATGGGGGTTTAGCCCCTCATTCTCAACATAGAACTAGATGAAGGGGAGGAATATTAGAAAGCCATAGAAAACTCCTACAAGGTTGCTCTAGTTTCTTGATCTCATTTTCCTTGTGCTCTAGTTCCTCTAAGAACAACCAATATGATGACTGCCAGATGAGATGTTCTGCCCTCTAGAGAGATGCCTCCTTTTGGATGCCCCCTTGTGTTTATATAGGGATAATCATGGCACCACTTGTATAATAAACATCATATGTGTATTCTAAAATCTTGTCTATCAAAAAAAGTTAGTGCAGACGACTTCTTCAATTTTTCACAACTTAGGAAATATGATATCAGTAACACTAACATGGGTCATTGGTATCAAGAATCTTTGGATCTTCCCCTTCTCTTTTTGAATCTTCTTTTAATGTTTGATAGTTTCCCTCCTGGTCATGTCGGGCCACCAACATGAGTCAGTGGTATCGATTTTCTTCAATTTGTGCTTGGTCAAATATGAAATAAAGCACCAATGTTTTAGGCAAATTATAGAAAAAAGAAAATTTAGCACAAATACATGAAAAATAGATAAAATTGCTACAGAACATCTAATTTTGGATACTTAGGAAAAATGTTTATAAAACACATGAATATAAGAGAAATATTTATGAAAATGTGCCTAAATAAGCCCCAATTTGGTAGAGAAATAATGTGCATCATACACCTAGACTGTCGTCGAGTGACCTCTTGTCTTAGTCCTTCTTTCTTAGATATAATTCATAGATGAAGAACCAATAGGTGGAAGGATGGTGGCCGAGGCATTGTCCACCTTTATCTTTTGAGGTCAGGAGTCTAAGCCTAAATACAATGGTCATTATTGGTTAATATGGACGTCAACCAATGGAGATATTCTTCTTGGTGTGGAGTATGGATTTTGGCAGCTTGGAAACTAGAGAATAGATGCCAATTCTTGGAGGTGCTGCCTTGTATTTATGCAGAGGCTAGGGTTTGAAACCCTTTCCATCTGCCTTACACGTAAGTCTTGACTACCATGCATGATAAGGGGAAATAGTGGGAGGAATATGAAATGTCCTGTTATATGATGGAAGAGTAGGAGCCCCACTGACGTGCACAGTCTTCATAGGAGGGCACACATTGCAATGTCATTGTAGGACTTCCATTGGAGAATTCGAGTCTACCCAACCATCAATGTGCGATGGTAGACTGGGCGTTGGTGCATAGTGTTGATTCAATCATCATGGAATGGTGGTGGGCCAATCATCTGAGCATGAGGGAAGGCCAAACATCAAGGTAATGGTAGCAACCTGAGCAACATTAACCAATCAAGCTTCCGACAAATGAAAAAATAAATAGATGAAGATAATGCTCGATGAAAATATAGCCCAATTTATCAAAAATTTCTTATGCCCGTTAGTTGATTAGCAAGACCTCCATATCCTACAGTAGTGAATATAGAGTGAAGCTCAAACCTGTCATAAAAATCAATAAATAGTTTCAAATTCCAACAAAGTAACATAAAATTAATAAAATGCAAATGCAAGCTAGTTCTAAACTAAAAAGAGGGATATGAACATAAAACTATGCTAAAAATTCAACTAAATTTTGGAAAAATAAGCATTCATCAAATACCCCCAAACTTAAAGGTTGGTTTTCCTCTAGTAACACAAAATCTGAAACAATTTCCAAATGAATATTTCAAACCCATGTGATTTCCTCACCTACGCGTTATGCCCATTTCCTTACCACATTTCATGGTTGAGCTGCCCAACTCTGTGACATTGTAGAACACATCTATCCATGTCTTCATTTTTTATTTTTTCCAAAAACCACTTGCTTATCATATCCCCAATATCAAGCACATCCACGAGTTTCACGAGAGGTCAAATAATTCCACAAAAAACAAGTATGCATGTGATCCTACACTAGGGTGTGTAGGGATGTCAAGTGATACATTCATTGTGTCCCTAGGTGGAAAATGGAGATAAGGGAAGTGTGGAAGTAAGATTAAAATATTTTCTCTATTTGAGTTTAGAGTGCATTTATATGTGCAAACAAATATATTTCAACTTTTCTTCTTCTTCTTCTTCTTCTTCTTCTTTTGTTTTGTGCACATTGCCATCTTTTATTTTTGGAGGTACGACCCTATAACATAAAGAGGGGCATGGAAGAAGAAGATAGGGTGGGAAGGGGTCTATCGCCCCAAACTTTAAGTATGACACTTTTTATGGATTTTTATTTTATTTTTATGGTGGAAGGTATGAAGACGAATAAGAAATGTAGAAGAGGGGTAGGATCAACATGCAAATTTATTTGAAATTCATCACCTGAGACTCTTCTCCTATACCACTATGCCCAAATAGTGATCTAATAAGGGAAAAGTGATGATTCCATGAGTTTGTTTCACTAGTATATTAAAAGAAGAATGTGTTTGATCCCTCTAATCTCCTCACATACTTACCATATTTTCTAGGAAAACATGATGTTTTGGTTCCTAGGCCAGAAGTGGTGATTTTAGCCATTGGTTTGTTTCCAAAATTGGTCATTTTAAGGTGGTGTTGTTGGTATGTATGCCCAGAGAGCCAATCATATGATGATTGTAATGGAATATTATACAAATCATTTGATTAATAAAGGCAATATTCCTATTTTCTCCGTTTCAATTAGTTATGAGATAATGATGAAACATGATAGATGTCTAAAGAATGCCATTACTCAATGATGTATGTCTTTGGGTTGATGACCTGAACAATGAGATTATACATATGTTAAGAGTATATACATTCTTGTTATGTCCCAAGTTGAATGTTATTGTGGAAGGTTTATAGACAATAATAACACATAAGACTAGAGTGTGTGTTGATTGATGATAGGAGCTCATCGGTCATGGTATGCGATATCAAAGCAAGCACATATATACTTGTTAGAGAATAGTGTATCAGACAAACCCACCTTCAAAGTGACACATGGAAACCATTCATTGTGGTCATAATCATCTCTCATAGTGAAGGTGGTGATTGTGGTTGTTAGACCTAAAATCACTACACTCATCACATGTTGTTCGATGTACTTTGACATCATCCACCATGACATTGAATAAGGGTTTCCATAAAGGTGATGATTGGCTGCATTGTGACACATTAGATGACTATGAGTGATGTAGATGTGATGTGTCCCTCCTACTGGAGTTTGATATCCAGGACACTTGATAAGAGAGACTAACAAAAGCATGCACATGAACATATGAATCAATATATGATATTGAGGTCACATATATCTCAGATAGTCTGCTCTAGTTCAATGAACATGGATTGAACATTGAGAGGATGACGATTCCATGCCTCGAGTTCATTTTGGATATCAAAGACAAAGGAATTAGACAATCATTGTAAGACCTAACACAAATTGTAGGTTGAAGTTGTTATTCAACTTTCCTATTTACTTGGGTAGCAATGATGTGTGACTAGACACCACTCTTTGCTTGTGATGTCATAAATCAGTTATGGGCATTCACTGCCAATACAACATAGAACCTATAAGGTCACACACATAGGATACACCAAAAAGAGGAGTTTAATCATGAATGATAATTTAATTAACAAGGAATTAACTGACTGGACTCCCAGCTGACCATTTTAAGTGTTGAACTGACCAGTTGGAGTGTCAGGTTGATTGGAAATTGCATTGGCTAAATTGTGGATGAACCAGGGTGCAAACCGACTGGTTCATTTAGTGTACCAATTGGTTTGAGCTTGCGAGATGATCATTTTACAAGCGAGATGCCTAGTTTGTGGTTCAATTCAATTGAATCTAGAATTGGTGCTGGCGTCATGCCATATTGGATTAGAATTGCAGTTACAATTGTGATTAGGAAACATGACGAAACGTCCTGTTCACTGGGTGAACTGATCAGCTCGCATGCCAACCGATTGGTTCACTTGTGAACTGAATATTTCACCTATCGTAGGTTGTGAACTTTTGTGAAATTCCAATCCCTTCCACTCCCACTTACATTGGGAACCTTGACTATAAGGAGTTGACCCAAAGGTGATCCACTCCCTACTAAAAATTTGAAGAATAAAACATCCATTACAAACACACTCAAAAGATATGCTAGAATAGGTGTAAAATTTTCAAATCTCGTATAATGGTATAAAAAAGCAAAGAGTATAGCAACGTAATAAAAGTAATGAATACATTCAATTTATACAAAAGTACATCATCATCTCCTATGTAGGGTTTGCATGGATACATCATAAGGATCTAGTAGAGGGAAATCTAAAGCATATCAACTTTGTCTCCAAGATTCAACTCCTAAGATAAGTCCATGTAATCATGCCATGTCCTCCAAGTCCTACACCTGGGGTTAGAAGCATATCCTAGTAAGAAGGAGAAAAGTAGATGACATCAACAAAAGACTAGTATGTGCATACTAAAATGAAATTGAGCAATATAATGAAATAAAAGATGTCAAATAAAAGGTTTCCCATAGAAAAAGAAAGGAAAACCCAATCCAACATAAAAGAAAATAAGATTTCAATAAATTAAGAGCAAAGCATCCATGTGTTTCACATGTGACAATAATAGAACAATATAAATATGTTGGTAGGAAATAAAACATCTACAAAAAATGGGTTGAGAAGGGTCTTGTATACATATACTCTATAATATGGAGTGGCAGAGTATGTTAATATCTACCTGGGTATGAACACACGTCTGTCCTTCATATGTGGGAATTTTCACATCTGCATTCATATGTGGGAATTTTCATATCCACATAAAAAGCACATGTAGATTACAGTAGTAGTCACCACATGATGCATAACAAAAGAGTAAGCAAGAATAACTAAAAATAAGTGGGATGATAACATCTAATAGATATATAAAGTGGGATCATGAGATCCTATCAACATCCACCTTAAAAGTGGGAAAAAGAGAATATATCACCAAAGAATGTTCCACCACATGTAATGTTTAAGGAAGAGTCCAAAAGAATGACCTAACATGATAATACAATCACATGATTAGTAATAAATAAAGTAATTCTTTACATGAACCATAATTTTCAAAGAAAAAGTGATAACATGTAGGCTAGTGTCAATAGGACCAAGAGAAAGATAAAAGTAGGTTATTGCTCGAAAGGAATAATAGGGAATGAAAATATACATTATTTTAGAGTCCAAGAAACACATTCCACCAACCTAGTTGTTTCCAAGATGAACTCTTCCTAATTACAAATTTATTCACATGTATTATGGTTATGAAATTCATATATAAATGTAATGAAACCCTAATTCTAGACCTTTCTAGAAAATATCAGATTTTGACTCTGAAAAATTCACCAAACAATTTATTAGATTCTTATAATCATGAAAACATATTTATTTGTTATATTCGAAGTTAAGATGATTTAGTTACCAAATTTAGGGCTTTTATATTAATTAATTATATTCTAAAAAATATATCATTGCAAACAAGAAAATTAGGTTTTGAAACTATTTTTATTAGAAAGAACACAATTTTCTAATTACAAAACATATTTTTTTCTTAATTTTTGGAGCAGATTAAAAGATATGAATTTTACAAATTTGACTAATAAAAAAATCATGAAGGCAAAATAAGTAATATATGCGAGAGAGAGAGAGAAAGAGAGTGGACCAGGATGTGCGAATTAGCCAATTGACCAAATCATGAGGGCCAAGTCATATGTCAGAGGCCCGCCTGGCCTCGTCAAAGAAAGAAAAAAAAAACTAGCCCAAAAGACACCAGTGCCCTCGCGTAAGAAAGAAAGGAAAGAAGAGAAACCAAAGTGACAAAATAGGAATTCAACAAGGGATATTATTCCCTCTGTCACCCGATGCCATGGAAGGTGAGAAGGAGCTACAGCTCCTGTGTGGATATGGGCAAAAATGCAATACACCATGATTCGATGAAACAAAAGAAAAGGAAGAATGATCAAGGTCCTATGAACTCACCAAGCAAGCGATTACATCGATGGTGCCATCGAGACCCATGAAAAGTGGCAACAAGATTAGCTCAAAAACCCACTCATTGACGAACAAATCGAGGATGTGCAGAGAAATTGGGAGAGGAGAAGAGGTGATCAAGGAGAGATGAAGGTGTGGGTTAGATTATTTAATAATGTGGGTGTGTGAAGCGAAGAAAAGGGAAGTTACCGTGAAGCAACTTGCCCGAAATTTGGGCGTTTCCCAAAATAGAAGAGTTAGGGTTTGATTAGGGTATCAAAAATGTGTGGATATCAAAGAGGAAACTAACAACAAAATAATCATGCAAAATCATAAATTGAGGAGTGAGAAAATTGGATTCGAATTTTCAGAAAAGCGGCGACCCCTTTCCCGTTCAATTGCAATGTTAGTGACGGTCTCCCGATCATCAGATCATCATCTGATAGCCACGAGTGACACATGCATCAACTGAAAAGAATGAGATGTCTACGTGACATTTATCAAATTCGACTCTGATTTCAAATAAAACAATACTCACATTATTTCCTATTTTCTCTCTCTTTGATTAGGGATGCAAACAAACTCCAAATTTAATGAAATTTGGTATCTAGCCTAATATGAGTTTGTAGAATTTGAATATGTAATTAGATTTTCCTTTTGAAGATTTTTGATTAATTAATTAAGTAAATATTATTTTCTCTTTCCTCATGCATTAATGACTCTAGGATTCTCCAATTTTGATGAAACTTCACCCACGAGTTAAATTAAGTACGTTGGACATAAATTTATCATTAATTTTGTCCCTTGGTATTATTTAACACATTATTTATTATTTTGGACTTTATCTACACTTTATCTCTCCTAAATACATTAGAACATTAAAGATTATACAATTTGCATGAAAATTCACCTAAAGGCTATATTTATTGTGTATATTATGAATCTAAAACTCTTTTCCTCTTATGAAGTCATTTAATAATTTATTTGATAATTTTTGGAGAAAACTCATGTCTTCTTTTTAAAATAATATATATATATATATAATTATTATTATTCCAAAATTGTGAAACTTAGCCTCCAAGCCAATACATAGCCAAGCAAAAATGAATCCGAATTTATTCTTATCCAATTAATCTCCCTTTTATGAGTGTTACATAATTAACATTTATGGCCCATTATTATTTTAGTTAACATACTATTTCATTATTATTATTATTATGATTATTATTATTCCAATACCACCATATTCTAATCAATAGGTTATATGTCATTTTTGTTCATGAAATCTTATATGTTTACCTTTTATATCATTTAGTAATATTTTCTCCCCCTTGTGAACACATAGTTCTCATATTAACATATTATAGTTACCATTAACTACCATTAGGTATATCCTCAACCTTGTTTGGATAAGTCCAAATGAACTAAGGTATCTAACCTCCTAACCTTGGAATAGGATAAGGTTATATGATTCAATTTGTTACAACATACCACCCCTTAAAGGGATTTCCTCCTAGAAAACTAAACATAAAATGTTTACCACTCCTTAAAAGGTTTTACCTAATTATCCAAGCTAAACGACATCTAGGTATTATGGTTACTTTTGCATTTTTTTTAGTGGTGAACATTTTAGGATTTTAAGTCATTTATGTATTCAACTAAAAATAAAAACCAACTAGGGTTGAGATTTAGGTCCTTGTGTCTCTAACCTAACAACCCTAAGATTCACATTGTCTACTGAAAAGTCATAGGGTACAAAGGGTAGGTTAACTAAACCTTTAGTTAATTCCACATATTCTTAGTCATCACTTCATAGACAAACTAGGGTTTAAGATAACCACTACTACTAAATGTAGGGTTTCACTATCCATACTTCACACATCTCTTATTTGTGACTTTGTTCAAGAAAACTTCGATAAAATCCATAGAAAAAAATTCTTTGTATGTATAATAGTATAATGAAAATAATTTGTTTGGCAAAGAAATCTATTCGACATAAAATAAAACATGGATCCAAAATCAATTGCGGGAACCAAATCAAAATTTTCTATAATAATATCTCCTTATCCTACTAGTACCTCATCCTCAAAACATGTCTCCATCATCAAGCCAATGCCTCATAACATCCAAAGATATATATCACCATTAACCTATATCGTAGGGTAAGATCATCTTAAACCTTACCACATTAGGATTTGTGAAACATGGTTCTAATGTGAAACTCATATCAACCTTTCATCATCTCATGAAAAACATAGATCAATTCTAGGATGAACACCTCACCTAGAGGGCAACTATCTAAGGTAAGGGTTCTAATTAGGGAGAAAATTGGAATAGTGAGATTTCGACCACCATGGGCTCTGATACCATGTTGTAAGGAGTGGGACCCGAAGGGGATCCACTCCCTACTAAAATTTTGAAGAATAAAGCATCCATTATAAACACACTCAAAAGGTATGATGGAACAAGTGTAAAATGTTTAAATCTTATATAATGGTATACAAAATACCAAAGAGTATAACAATAGAATAAAAGTAATGACTATATTAAATTTATACAAAAGTGCATAATCATCTCCCATATAGGGTTTACATGGATACAACATAATGATCTAGTAGAGGGAAATCTAAACCATATAAATTTTGTCTCCAAGCTTCAACTCCTTAATCTAAGTGCATGTAATCATGCCATGTCCTTTAAGTCCTACACCTGGGGTTGGAAGCATACCCCAACAAGAAGGAGAAAAGTACATGACATCAGTAGTAGGCTGGTATGTGCATACTAAAATAAAATTGAGAAATATAATGAAATAAAGGATGTCAAATAAAAGGCTTCCCATTGAAAAAGAAAAGGACTACCCAATCCAGCACACTCCTCAGTTGATGATTTAGCATGATTCTTTTGCCATTATTTTTCTCTTTGAAATTCACACATTTTGATACCCTACTCAAACCCTAACTCTTTTGTTTTGGGAAACACCCAAATTTGGGGCAAGTTGCTTCGTAGTAGCTTCCCTTTTCTACACTTCACGCACCCACATTTATAAATAACCTAACACACACCTTCATCTCTCCTTGTTCACCTCTTCTCCTCTCTCAATTTCTCTGTACATCCCTGGTTTGGTCGTCAATGAGTGGGTTTTTGATTTGATCTTGTGGCCACTTTTTGTGGGTCATGACGACACCATCGATGCAATTGAATTGCTTGGTAAGTTCATAGGACCTTGCTCATTCTTCCTTTTCTCTTGTTCATTGAATCGTGGTGTTTTGAATTTTTGCCCATACCCACACAGTAAAAAAAGGTCTTTCTCGCCTTCCAAGGCATCGGGTGACTCATGCATCAGCCAAAAATAACAAGGTGTCCGTGTGGCATTTATCAAATCCCCTATCACAGAATTCTTTGAAAATTTCAATTATTCACGTATAATTCACAAACTTTTCATCACACATATGCTACACCAAAATTTTGCATTAAACCCATGTTTTTTTTCCAAAATTTATGAATTATTTGTGTTTTATTTATCATTCATGTATTTTCACATATTATTTCCAAATAAAATGATTTTTTCCATTTAAAAAAAATAGTCAGTTAAGATTGTTTCCTGTTTCAATGTTTTCTAAAGCCTATTTCTCCTCGATTCATTAAATTTTGTCTTTTACTTTATTTAATTTGACTTAAACAGCTCAATGTGAGATTTAACTAATGTGGTACTTGAACTGAATTGACATTTAAAGGCTGATGTTTATCAATTTCTCTAGCTTTATTTCTCAAGTAAACTCTACACATAATTTTACCAAACTAACTATTGTGGTATTGTGGTGCCTTTATGTACATACATGAATCTTGATAGTTGTTGATTGCTCCTATTTGACTTCACCAAACCACCAAGTAAAATTTGCACCTATAACTTTTAAACATACATGATTCAAAAATATATATATATATATATATATATCTGAATTTTATTCAAAATATTTTAGAATAGTTGACCAAACTTTTACCAAATCTTTGCCATTTTTATCTAAATTTCTCGCATATTTCCCGAATGTTGAATTTTCAACCTTGATGAATAATTATCAAAAGCCAAATTTTTGACTATGATCAAATCTGACTATGATTTCGAATAAAGTGATACTCACATTATTTCCTATTTTCTTTCTCTTTGATTAGGGATGCAAAAAAACTCCAAACTTAACGAAATTTGGCACCTAGCCTAATTTGAACATGTAGAATCCAAATATGTAATTAGATTTTCCTTTTGAATATTTTTTATTCATAAATTAAGTAAATCTTATTTTCTCTTTACTCATGAATTAATGATTCTAGGATTATCCGAATTTGATGAAATTTCACACACGAGTTACATTAAGTATGTTGGACATGAATTTGTCTTTATTTTTGTCCCTTGATATTTTTTTAACTCTTTCTTTAATATTTTGGGCTTTATTTATACTTTATCTCTCCTAAATATATTAGAACATTAAAGAGTATCCAAATTGCCTAAAAATTCACCCAAAGGCTATTTTCATGTGTATATTATAAATCCAAAACTCTTTTCTTCATTTGAAGTCATTTAATAATTTATTTGATGTTTTTTGGAGAAAAATCATGTCTTCTTTTCTAAATAAAATAGATATAATTATTATTATTCCAAAATTATGAAACTTAGCCTCCAAGCCAAAACATATCCAAACAAAATGAATTTGAAGTTATTTTTATCCAATTAGTCTTCCTTTTATGAGTTTTACATAATTAATATTTATGACCCATTATTATTTTAGTTAACATATTATTTCATTACTATTATTATCATTCTTCCAATACCTCCATATTACAATCAAAATGTTACATATCATTTTTATGCACAAAATCTTATATATTTGCCATTTATATCATTTAGTAATATTTTCTCCCAATTATGAACACATAGTTCTCCTATGCATTTTATGTCTCTTATCATCATACCTTAATCAACATTATCTCATGTGACATATTCTATGTATCCTTTATTGAACTTATGATTAATATGAGATCATTAGGTCCTATTTGTTTATAAGTCTACATGTTAGGGTGATTTAATCATGTATCAACATATTAGGGTTACCATTAACTACCATTACATATACCCTCAACATTGTTTGGCTAAGTCCAAAAGAACTAAGGTCCCTAACCTCCTAACATTAGAATATGATAAGGTTATATGATTCAATATGTTACATTGACCCTAAACCTCCTATAAATAGACGGCTATTAGGGGCTTCTTAGACATAACTCAATTGCCTCTGACCATTGTCTGTCTTCAATGGTTGTGATAACCAATAGAACCCAAGAAAGTCCTACCCACAAAAGGGAGGGATAGCAAGGGAGAACAATTGTGGGGGCACGAGTTGGTGACTAGTGCACCAACGAGAGGGACAACTCCTTCCTGTCTGTTCTAGTTGAATGATAGGAGTTCTAGGAAGTCCGTGTGAACTTCACTAGAGGCGTGGATCCTTTTCCCGCTAGGAGAATGACGTTAGCGTGTAGTCCATGTTGAAGACCAGAAGATGTTGCTGATACGATCCCAGTACAACTAGAAGAAGTTGCACAATTGCTACAAGGATTAGTCGTTGGACTTACTCCAGGACCAGGTATGACCACGTTAAACCATCCTTCCCACTACATAGTTTTTGATGCGATCTTGATGTTATGGGGAATATGGATATAAAATGTTGTTGTTGCTGCCTATCTGATTCCATATTTCCCAACAGTGGTATCAGAGCCACATCAATCTATTGTGATTTGGAATTTAATCAATGTGACCAAATTTTGGTTTTTCACTTTTATGTATTGCATACAGTGTGAATATTTAAAATGATTAATGTGCTTATTCGATTAAGGACCATATACATTCTCAAACTAATATATAATATATATATATATATATATATATATATATATATATATATATATATATATATATATATATATATATATGCAATTTACACCCATTGCCCTAAAATTGGTATTGATGGTGGATGTGTAGAATGGTTATGGCCAATAACCTCAATATATGTGTGGTCAAATGGATTTATTTTATTCCTATTATATCTCAGTTTGCACATTGAGCCTCCACTTTCTTCTTCCCAATGTAAGAGTATTATTCTTTCCTACCTTTGCTCCCCTAGACTGCACTTGGGGTTTCACATTACTATGAAATTTGTTTAATAGAAATAGGATAATTTCTTTTCTTGTAAAGATGAAGAAGACGCTCAGCGCCAAACAAACCGACTATCTCGAGGATGAGCCAATCCATTGAAAGACGAGGAGGATGATGGAAGGAGGAGGTGAACTGATCGGATGGTGTCCCAACCAATTGTTTGGAGGTGTCAAAACATCAGTCGGACTAGAGGTTAGATGATCAATATGAAGACCAGCCGACTGACCAAGAGGCGAGTTGACTGATTTTAGGATTGAAATGATTGGCTGGTGTCCAAACATCAGTTGGACTGGAGGCTAGATGATCGGCCTGATGACCAACCGACTGACCAAGAGGCGAGCCGACCGGTTCAAGGGTTGGAACTGATCAACCCAAATTGGTTCAAGCATATATCTACACCAACAATAGGTTCATGCATGTGATGTAGACCTAGGTGGTGATAATTCCTTATGTCTCCAAGGAATTACAATAGATATGGCCATAACCATTGCTAATATTTTATATTGCATGTTTACATGTGTGGGAAATAGCATGTATAGGGTACATATTGGTATGTGGAAATTGGATATGTATATGTATATATATGATTTATATAAAATCACTCAATCAAATATATATTGTCTCAGATGTTTTTCATTAGCAACACACATGAAAAGCTTGATTGACTAATCATAGGTTACACCCTAGCATGGTGTGTTTTCCATCTCATGGAAGTGTGATTGTAGTAATGCATATCTGATCAAGTGGGGTGCATTGTTATCATGTTGACTTTTGGGTCAGGCTTAATTGGGTGACCTTAATAGGATTAAACACCTAGAAGCATGTAGATGATTACGACAAGGTGTTGCACACACCATCTTTATAGGAATTTCAAAATATGCAATTGACAAATGTTGTCTACCTTAATGATTGATTATGGATGTTGGCTTTGGCCATGTAATAATTGAATTATTTTGGATCCTGGCTCATTAGAAGTTTTTGCACTGCAAATCTTCTGAATTGATAATTGAAGGTTATCAATTTGAACAAAATAATGAGAGTGATAGTTAATCAAAGACCTAATAAAACATCTTAAAATTTTATACAAATCAAATCAAATAAAAAATGAGTTTTACACAATTGCAAATTTGTTATGTAGAATCAAATGGCAACACACAACAACAATTTTTCTTTGTGACCAATCCTTGAGGAGGACAAGTCAAATGGGAATAATTTCCATGATTGGTTTAGGACATTGAGAGTTGTTCTCACACAGGAGCACAAGGTCTATGTCCCGAAGACACCAGAGCCAGATGAACCTCTTCCCACTGTACCTAAGACTAATAGGGACACTTACAAGAAGCATACTAAAGATGTCGTTGATGTCAAGTGTCTGATGTTGTGCTCAATGAAATATGACTTGCAAAGACAACATGAGAACATGAATGTTACTGAGATGGTCACACATCTTAAGAACATGTTCCAAGATCAGGAAAGACATGTGAATTATGATGTCTCCAAAGTGCTATTCAAATGTAACATGGTAGAAGGAGATCCAGTAGGTCCTCATTTTCTCAAGCTCATTGGGAATGTGAAGAGCCTATCTAGATTGGGATTCTCCTTTGGTCAAGAGTTGGACACTGATGTGATTCTTCAATCTCTTCTAGAGTCATATAGTCAGTTTTTTATGAACTATAACATGAATGACTTTGACAAGCTATTGACAGAGTTACTAGGCATGTTGAGAACAACTGAAGGATAAGCCCAAGTCTATGATGATGATTAGCAGATCCAAGGGAAAGTCTAAAGGAAAAGGAAAAGCTAAGAAGGGTTCTAAAGCTGTCTACAAGCCCAAGTCTTCAACATTCAAGGAAAAGAGAGGAGTGAATAAGGGAGGCAAGTGTCACCACTATCACCAAACTGGACACTGGAAGAGGAATTGCCCCCTCTACCCAGAGGAACTAAAGAAGAAGGAGGAAACATAGATATCCACTTAGGTACATACATTATAAGATCAACCTAATTAATTCTTCATCTTGGGTATATGATACCCGATGTAGATTTGAGATACGTTGATGTGTATGATCTAATAAGAAGTACAACCTTTATGAAGGGACATTGATGAATCACATGAAGCAAGAGTTGCTGAAAATTCAATCTTTGTTCTAAAATTATCTTACCCCACATGGCATGTAATAGGGTTAGATGAACTTCTATTTCATTATGCCAATAATAGAAACATTTTATTTTTATAATTTTGTACGAACAAGGATGATTATGAATAAAATAGTAAAGTTCTATTTCAAAGATGTGATCTGGTGAAGCTATATTTCAAAACATCTTGTGATGTTAATGTAATTACCAAATGATTATGATTTGATAACTCAAACAATCAATATCTATAACATTATCATCTATATCACATATATGAGTTATGCATATCTAAAACACATATTGATGTTTATCTAGACTCTTTTGGTTATTGAACCAATAAGAGACATGCAAGTCTTACTTATGCACATGAAAAAATACCCTTCACTAGATGTAGTGGGAGGATAAGCATTCTAGTAGGACTTATACATAATGATGTATAAAGACCTATAAGAAAAAGGCTTAACATCATATGAGACATGATATGGGAATGTCCCGATATGTCTTGAGGATTAAAACTTATATAAAGAAAATACTTTCTTTAAAAGTTTATCCACAAACCATAATTATTAAATAATATATTTAATCCTAATCTGACAATAAAATGTTTGTTGATAGGATAACTGAGTTCCAAAAGAATCAGTGGGAGAAAAAGGAGAACTCAAAAAAGTTTGAGGTTGAAAAGAAGCAACAATGGGAACAATTGGGAATCACAGATTGTTGTGGAATCTCAAGTTCCTTATGTAACATAGAACCACATAGTTCTAGTAGAACACATCTGAGATTGAAAGATTGTGAATGCAACAACTCAGATAGTTTGGTTATAAGATGATGAGCCAACAAATCAACTAGAAGCTATTGAGAATCAGAAATTGAGAAATGGCTTGAAGGCCATTATGGAGTCCATGTACACTAACAAGGTATGACCTTGCAAGTACCACCTAAAGGGGTGAAACCCATAGGGTACACTCGGGTTTTCAAGATAAAGACCAACATGGATAGCTTACAAGGACATATTGGTTATAAAGGTTTTCAAACAAGTTCAAAGTGTTTAACATAATGAAATTCCTCTTTCCAATTGTCATGCTTGTTATTGAAGTTTACATAGACTATGTGATTTGACATATGAAGAATCAAACTGCATTCCTTAATAAGAATAAATGAGAGGATGTGTACGAGACACGACATAAAGGTCTGATAACTTCATTAATGCAAATAAAGTCTATAAGCTACAATGATCAATATTTTGATTGAAACAAGCATCTCAGAGATGAGATGTTTTGACTTGATAAGATAGTCAAAGAGTTTGACTTGAGCCAAGATAAAATATGAAATCTGTAATTATAAAAGATTTAGTGGGAGCATATATGAATATTCCACATAGTGATGGGGAATAACCCCTCACTACTGTAAATATTGAGACCAGCATGGAAGACACCTTCAACAATGAAGGATTAGATGAAAAATCTTATGTGATAGGAATTGAGATCTATCTGAGATAGTTCTGGAAAGTTTCATAACCTAAGTATGAGCACATACAATAGCAAGATGTTAAAAGAGTTCAACATGAAGGATTCAATGAGAAAGAATTTAACCATGATTCATGGGATTAGTCTCTCAAAAAACCCTATGTTTTGATTCTTATGAAGAATGGAAAAACATGAGTAAGATGCCAATAACTAGATCTATCATGCAAGATATATAAAGTACTCATCCCATAGTCTTGTATGTATTGGACATGACAAGATGATTTTAGTCAGAACCCGTGAAGGTCATTGGAATACCATAGAAAAAATCCATTAGTACTTCTGAAGCACTAAAGGATCAGTTGCTATACTATGGCAGTAAGGAAGAGCTGGGTGTAAAGGGTTATAGTGATGCAAGCTATTGAAATGACAAAAAGTGATTGCAGTATAAAATGTATTTAATTTTAAGAAATGAGTTGTGAGTTAGAAGGGTTCTGAAATACAAACCATTAATGCAATTCTACAATAGAATCTAAGTATCCTGGTGTTATGAACACAAGAGTGGGTACTATATGGATCTGGAAGTTCATATGGATGAACTTAAATATGTTCCAACCATTGATGACATAGTAGAGATATTGTGACAACAATGGAGTATTAGTTAGGCAAGGAATATCAAACATCATATTATAGTAACTACGTCTCATATGAGATGTCGTATAGTGAATAGATGTGATACATGCAATATACTAACTAAAACAAAATGTTTCCAACCCCTTGGATTAGAAATTGTATAGCAGAAACATGATGGACATGTTTAGATAAGTAAGAATGAGATTGGTGGGTGATTGACTCTAAGTGCAAGTGGGAGTCGATTGGTGTATATGCCTAGAGAACCAATCATATGATGATTGTGATGATACATTATACAAATGGTTTGATTAATAAAGGCAATATTTCAATTTTTTCTATCTCAATTAGTTATGAGATAATGATGAAACATGACAAATGTCTAAAGAATGACATTACTCAATGACATATGTCTTCGGGTTGATGACTTGAATAATGAGATCATACATATGTTAAGATTATGCACATTCTTGTTATATCCCTAGTCAGATGTTATTATGGAAGGTTGACAGACAAAAATAACACATAAAACTAGCGTGTGTACTGGTTGATGACAGAATCTCATCAGTCATGATATGTGATATCAAACCAAGCACATAGATACTTGTTGGGGAATAGTGTTTCAGATAGGCCCACCTTGATAGTTACGTATGGAAACCATTCATGGTGGTCATAATCATCTCTCACAGTGAAGGTGATGCTTGTGGTTCCTAGATCTGAAATTACTACACTCATCACATGTCGTTTGATGTACTTTGACATAATCCACCATGACCTTGAATAAGGGTTGCCATAAATGTGATGATTGGGTGCATTCTGACATATGAGGTGACTGTGAGTAATCTAGATGTGATTTGTCCCTCCTACTAGAGTTTGATATCCAAGACACTTGATAAGAGAGACTGAGAAAAGCATGCACATGCACATATGAATCAATATATAATAGTGAGGTCACATATATCTCAGACAATCTTCTCTAGTTCAAGGAACATGAATTGAATGTTGAGAGGATGATGATTCTATGCTTCGAGTTAATTCCATATATCAGTGACACAGGAATTAAACAATTTACTGCACCAACTGACACAGATTGTAGGTTGAAGTTGTTCCCCAACTTTCCTATGTACTTGGGTAGCAATGATGTGTGACTAGACTATGCTCTTTGGTTGTGATGTTGTAAATTAGTTATGGACATTGACTGCCAACGTAACATGGTACCTATAGGGCCACACACATAGGATACACCTAGAATAGGAGTTTAATCATTAATGTTATTTAAATTTATTACTAAAGATTTTAGGTACTCAATTTAAGAAACAAATTAACTGAGTGGACTCCCAACTGACCGTTTCATGTGTTGAACCGATTGGTTGGAGTGTTAGGTTGATTGGAATTGCATTCGTTGAACTCTGGATGAACTAGGGTGCAAAACGACTGATTCACTTAGTGAACCAATCAGTTCGAGTTCCCTAGATGACTATTTCATGAAGCGAGCCACCCAATTCGTAGTTCAATTCGATTAAATCAAGGATTATTGTTGACATCATGTCATGTATTAATTGGATTAGAATTGCAAATACAATTGTGGCTGGGAAACATGATGAAACAACTTGTTCACTGGGTGCATGCCAACCAATAAATTCATTCTCGAACCAACCGTTTTTCCTGTCGCAGGTTGTGAATTTTCATGAAACTCTGGTCCATCCTCTCCCACTCAGATTGGGAACCCTGACCCAAACCCTCATATAAATAGAGAGGTATAGGGGGCTTCTCAGGCATAACTCAATTGCCTCTAAAAATTATTTGTCTTCTCTAGTTGTCGTAACCAAGAGAATCTGAGCAAGTCCTACCCGCTAAAGGGAGGGATAGCAAGGGAGAACCATTGTGGGAGAGAAAGTCAGTGACTAGTACACCAATGCGAGGGACAACTCCTTCTTGTCTATTCTGGTTGAATGATAGTAGTTCTAGGAAGTTTGTGTGGACTTCTCTAGAGGCATGGATCCTTTTCCTGAATGATCTTGTCCTGAGATGTATTAGCTAACTAATACAAGTATGAAGTAAAATGGAAAGATACTGATGATAGTAACACCCGGGTTACCTCCTGAGAAGCACCTATGTTTAATGTAAATGGCTCAATGTCTAAAGCTCAACCAAAAAATATAAGGGGGAGGATCAAGAGGTGTTGGTTGGTTTGGATATCGTTCATTATGAAGCAAAATTTGATACATTGGCCATTTACCTTGAATTTAAAAATATTCACACTCTAAATTAGAAAAATCCATGAGGAAAGATATACTTGATGATGAATGTACATGACCATCGAGTCCAGAGAGATAGAGATTAGAGTTGTGTAGTAAACCTTGATCTCTGACTTGTAGACCTTTCCACTTCAAATGGTCATCATGCCACATGTTTGTACGCTCTTTATAAATACATATATTCTCATATGCTATCATTCATAGATCTTGTAGTTCTTATAGTTGAAGCAAATAATTTTATTTTACTATATGAATGTTAGAGTTGAGCTGTTTGATTGCCCATCGAGTTTTGTGTTCAAGATCCACTGGTAAATGACAAGATTTCCCATAAACCAAGAGAAAAGGAGTAGTTCCTATGAGGTCTTATAAGCGGTTCTATAAGCTAAAATGCATCATTCAACTTTTGAGCCCAATATTGCCTTGTCCTACTAATTTTTTTCTCCATAATGGCTTTAATTTGTCAATTAGTGACTTCCACTTGACCACTAGTATGAGGGTGATATGGATTAACCACATGGTGAGAGAAACCATACTTACATAGGAGATCTTCAAAGCTATGCTCAAGAAAGTAGGAACCTCCATCAGAATTGACATTGTAGTGGACTCTGAAGCATGGAGAGGTAATGTCTTTGAATAGCTTGATTATGGGTTTGGAATCACTTGAAACCATGGGGCAAATAATTTTGTTTTACTAAACAAAGGTCAACATTGAGTTATTTGATTGCCCATCAAGTTTCGTGTTCAAGATCCACTGGTAAATGACAAGATTTACCATAAAACAAGAGAAAAGGTGTAGTTCCTATGGGGTCTTATTAGCGGTTGTATAAGCTAAAAGTGAAATCATTAACTTTTGAGCCCAATATTGCCTTGTCCTACTAAATGTATTATCCATATTGCATTTGATTTGTCAATTAGTGACTTCCACTTGACCACTTGTATGAGGGAGATATGGATTAGGCACATTATGGGAGACACCATGCTTACAAAGGAGATCTTCAAGGCTATGCTCAAGCAAGTAGGATCCTCCATCAGAAATGACGTTGCAATGGACTCCAAAGCATGGAAAGGTAATGCCTTTGAATAGATTGATGGTGGGCATGGAATCACTTGAAACTATGGGGATTCCTTCAACCCATCTGGGAACATAATAAACAACAACCTGGATGTAGGAGAAGTTAAAGAGGAAGGGAATGGACCCATGTTGTAATGCTTGGGCCCACTTCCCAAGGCTCTAATAGAGTTTTAAGAATGACGACTGGCCTCACAGACCACCAGTAGCCTTAATTGTACACTTTTTTCCTCACTCATGTGCAAGCAAGGATCAACTTCCAGACTGGTCACCCATCCTAGTGCTACTTTGGGCTGAGCACGCTTAACCACAAAGTTATTTAGTGATGGGATCCCAGAAAAGGAGGTGCACATTGGTGATATGGGTAGTCCAATCATTCCTTTTAAGATCATTTTATTAGAGGCTTCAAATCCTGGGACGTTACAATCCCCCCTCTTAGACTCTTGATGTCCTCATTAAGGCTCATCTATATGGACTCATTATATATCCCCATTTTAGTGTAGACCCAAATGGCCCATGTACACCCAGCTCTTGACGATGGCTACTAGTGTAAGGGTGGCTCCATCAACTAGGATAGTCCTTTCCAACATGCATGGCATGCCATAGGCCTAAGTGGCCCCCACCTATTGGAGGGGAATTGACTCTAATACCAACTAAACTTTGATGTCCTATTACGATAAATGAAATTACTAAAAAAAACACACAATTAACTACTAATTAACCATAAAATAAGAAAAGAGGGTAAATTAATACCGATTTAAACATTACCATCATGTTCAGAGATATTTACATAAAGGTCCAACAACTTGCATATCAACACATTCCATATTAGGTATTTACATGTATGTCCAGTGGCTGAGGCCACAACCTATGTACAAAAGACATTGTTTCACATATACATGCATTATACAAGCATCAACACACTTCCAAAAGCATGCATTGATGTACATATCCTTTAAAAACATCTCCTTCCTGAACCTGAGAGTACATGGATGACTCTAGGACACTACTAACTACTACCAAACCTTCTTCTCCTACTATTCTCCAAGCTGCTCTTCTTCACCATCATGATCTTGATGACGTCGCTGATGATCACCTAAAAGATGTGGTGACCAATGAGGTGAGGCCCATGTCCCTGGGAGAGATATAAATCCCAATAACGATCACTAATTACATCATATTATATTATTAAACAAGTTAAACCCAATTAATAAGATTAAGCATGTATAACAGATTAGACCACTAAAACAGGTTAAGCATGAGTAGTACAATATATAAAGGAATAGATAATTCTGCATCATTTAATAGTTAATTTCTCTTATCACATTATATATCAAATAAGCATTATAAGAAACTAGGCAAGGGTTATCAACCCATGTAACTTGGGCAAATAAGCGACATGATTGAATTGCATCTTTTATTAATCCCCAAGGAGTTTTAGATATAATAGTCAGTCTCGAATTGACCACTATGAAGTTCCATTTAGCTCCATACAATATCTAGGTGAGCCAGTGTTACAACCCCAATTTTTGGGTTCATATGGTAGGAAATGCAATTTCCGCAATAAATGTATGATTATGGGAATTGTATGATTTATGTGTATTGAATGGATTCCCTTTGCAATATTTCCTTTGTGCATGTGATTTCATGGATTATAATATGTTAATGAGTCCAATATGATTAAAATTAAAAGATAAAATCAAATAATAAATTATTAAGAAGGAAATTTGAGATAATGATGAAAATATGAGAAATATGTGGAAAGAAGTATGATTGAATAATCATTGATGAAATTTCAAGTCCACATGGTTTCTAATGGTAAAAGGAATCCAAATAAATGATATAAAAGAATAGGAGAGAGAAAATATGCATAAAATATGCCTTAATAAGTGATAACTTGTATATAAAGAAAAGTCTCTCATACTTTCAAGTTTGAGTCCCAAACTTAGCACACAAGTAGTTTAAGTCATTATGGACTTTCCTTTAAAATTTGGGATTATTTGGAGTTATGGTTTGGGAGTTTTTTTTGTAATATTTCCTAAAGTGAGGAGGAATATGACATATGCATTGAATGTCACGATTTGATTTAAATTGGGAAATCAGGGACCCAGTTTCCTTTGTTCTTCGCATGACACATTAACCACTGGATCAAGATCTAAGGGTAACTCAGTCATCATCTACCCCAGACAAAAAAGGAAAATGGGGTAACCCCGAGAACCCTCAGACTTTACCTTTCTCCTTGATGATGTTCGACTCTTAGAAACCCTCCCTTTGAAATGGGGAGATAATTTTAGACTTCCCTATATCATATTTCCTATATTACTGTGTAGGATTGGGATTTCCCCAAATCCCAACTCATCCAGGAAAGTAGAGTTGCATGGAGGACAAACATTCTCATAGCCCCACCTATAAAAGGGACATGATATTCCCTGGAACTGGGGAAGCATTTCTGGTAGGATGGGGGATGAGTTTTGCACCAGCGACCATCTGTGTCCCACTTATGAGGCCCTATTTCACTGCTAGCGATTGCTACCTTGATGAGCGTGTGTTACTCTCTGGTCGACGCATTCTAAACCATCAACAAGTTTGACGGAGGCTTGCGAAGGGTGACACATTGGTTGTTGTCTCTCCGGGGTATTGATGCCCCAAGTCAATGGCTGGGTTGACCGATGTAGGATCTGGGCTCGCGAGCAGGAGGCGTCCTAAGGTGGGAGATGAGAAAGAATAGAATTACAGTTTTACCCCCAGGCATTGGGAGTCTTGAATGCGTTATCACAGGGGCAGAAGCGTCTGACAAAACTCGAGTGAGGCAGCCACCCGGGCAGATCGTGTGCAGATAAGATGCAACTGATTGGCTCAGTCGGTCCCGGTGGAAAATAGGTAAAATCTCACCTTTCTAATGTGTCCTTGTACGATTGGCTGATTAAGGTATATTCTTGCAAAAATCATAGATAATGCTAGGAATCCCCAATGAAAACAAATTATATATGAAAATTGATCAAAAAATACAAGGAATTCAATAAAAATGGATTTAGAGCCTAGATCCTATCATAGTTCGAAAAGTAGTTAAAGTTTCTAACCTTAATGCTTTATAATGAGGAAAAAACCCTAATTTGATGATTCCATGAATTGAGATGAGTAATATGGATAATCTATGGACATATTAACTTATTGTTAATAAAAAGATGTTTTGCTATCTAAGTAGAAGATCCATGTGTTTAATAACCTAATTTAGGGTTTTATGTGTTGATATGCATTAATGGGCTTAGAAACCCTAATCTAGGTGTTAATGGTTTCTAATGAGATGAACTTCAAAATCCTTTGTATAAAAATGATATTAAGTTAATCCTAAGTCATTTTGATAAAAAGAAGGCTTTAATATGAATAAGTGGATAATTAGGGTTTTAACTCGAGAAATGTTGTTTTAGGGTTTGTTGACCTAAAAAGGGTAAATATTGAGAAATTGATCTAGGAAGCCCTACTGAATCCTAATAAGACTTAGAAACCCTGGAATGGTTTCCCAATTCAATAAGGAGTTGTTTGGGATATGTTTGTGATAATTATATATTATATATATTTTCAGTATCAATATTTACTTGATTGATTGATTGGCTTGCTTGATTGGACATCTACTTGGATTAGATAATTCTTATTTCCTATGAGATCTCCTAATCAGGTATGTGATTAATTATGAGTACACACATTATGTTTCCTAGAATTTCTTGAGGATTTATCAATTGCAATGAAATTAAGATGCTTGGGTGTTTCATTACTGTAATCTTTAAAGTGACTATGTGCATAACAATTTAAGTATATGTGTGACTCTCTCAAACCTACATACCATCTCTAGATGTATGATGCAAGACCAATCCCTAGAGGGAAGGTATGAAGTAGTCAAGCCCCAAAGGGAAGACCACTGGGCACCTAGAGCGGTGAACCCAGGCACCAAGATGAGGATGTAGAAGGTGGCCTTAAGTCCCTTACAAGGACCAAACCCTAAGAGAGGGTATCCCAGAGTATGTGTAAAAGCAGTTGAGAAGTTATATTGAAAATGTAAATTTGGCATTGTTGTTAGAGCCTATTTGCAATGTTTTGTTTGTCACGACTTACTAATATATTCATTTATACTGAGCGACATTTTGTTTGTCAGCGTTTTAGGTAATATTTGAAATTAGAAAAATAGTAAAGTGACACCTGTGAAGAGTAAAGTTAAAATAATAAAGGAGGATTTTAGGTAGATAGAATTATACTATAGGTAGAAGTTCCATTTACTAATTTTAAGGTATGTTAAAAGAAAAATTTTATTCCAGTTTCCAGTTTAGTCCTTTGTAGAATTTATTAATTATTTGCAAAACCACTAATCCTGTCTTGGGATAATGCCTCTGACTTCTTGGTCTTCCTTAATTGGGGGTTACTGGGAAGCGGGGTCGTTACAACCAAAATCCTAAGATCTCATCCACCCTCTGTTAGTATGAGTTTTCCGTAGTGACATATGTAGTCAACCTACAAAACAGCCTAGTCCGTCCTTGGTATATAGGCCGCAACACTAGTAACTAGGATATACAAACCCTATCATCTGAGGTACAACCACAACTATCCTCAATAACATGACATATATAAGTATCCAAGATATGACCATAATATTCACCTATTGAGGTATGACCATAGTCATCCTCAAACCATGCATATACTCAACAATATACAGCTCTGAGATTCCATTAGAGGAATACTCGTTTCACCATCCAACAAATCCTGACACTGGAATGGATCTGCGGCATAGGGCACTACATGATTAGGGTTTCACTTGATTATTTAATTGCAATTGGGTGAGTTAAGGCTTCATCAATCAATTTACACACAAACCCAGGAATAATTCTACAAAAACAAGTGCATCACACAACTCCAGAAGACATAAAACTTATGAGAAATGTTTCTGATCACAATGCCACATGATACTATCTCATTGCCACACATGAGAATACACTTATCATCATACCATCACATGCCATATAAGTCCTTTTCACACAATGAAGAGGATCACACCTCCGTAAGGGATCAAATCATTCCCAAAGGTCCTTAATACCATCACATCATTCATGCAAGAACATAATTGTCTTTCCATGTCTTACCAGAGGCTCAACAAAACCATCACCAATTCATGTGGTACACATATTTAATATGCATTACATTCAACAATTGTGATGTTCACATGGAAATATATTAGGGTTACAATCATGGAGGGGGTATTTCTTTCATCATAGTAATCATACAATGAAACCAAGTATGATTAATCACCATCACCTATTTGTATCAGGGTTAGGTTCAATAAGATAGGTTGAATTAAAGTTACAAATCAACATTCGGTAACTGTCAGTTGCTGTATGAACTAGACCATCAGATTCCATACAACCAAAACTCTTGACTCATACACATTGGATTTGAAAACCTGGAAACCATAGATTCAGAAAACACATCAACCACATAGAGTCAAAAAAATCATCGACCACCAAGAGTACAAAAACTTGGCGACCACCAAAAGTCAAAAAAATTGGCGACCACCAAAAGTTAGAAAACATGGCGACCACCAAAAGTTAGAAAATTTGTCGACCACCAAGGGTCAGAAAAATCATAGACCACTAAGAGTTAGAAAACTTGGCGACCACTAAAAGTTAGAAAACTTGGTGACCACCAATAGTTAGAAATCTCATCTACCACCAAGGGTCAGAAAACTCATCGACCACCAAGAGTAAGAAAACTTGACACCACCAAAATCTAGAAAAATCATTGACCACCAAGGATAAAAAAACTCATCAAACATGGAGTCACACACATATGCAAGGTGTAGATTTTCTATCATCAAGGAAGAAATGTGCACCAAGTTTATAGGTACATCAAGAAGGATTGTCTACTCAAGATGTACCATATAAGCTCAAACCTAGGAAAAAATAGCATATTTATACTTGGAACAACGTTTTGAGGGAAAGATCATGTACATGCAAGATAAGAGTAAGTAATAAACGTGGAGAAAGTTATGTAACTCACCTCAAAGAAGATGAAGAAGGTCCAAGAAACAAGGTAGCTCAAAGTGAGAGGGAGAGAGAGAGAGAGAAGAAACCCTAGCTTGAGAACTTCACTCATCCAAGCTAGATCCTTCTTCAAGAACAAGCAAACCCTAGGTCAAGGAAGCTTGAAGAAGGTGTTTTTCAACCTGTAGCAGAAAGCTTCACTAAGGACCCCATGGATCAGATTAGAAGAAAGAGAGAAGAAGGTAGGGCAGCAAGAAAAATGAAGGAAAAGAGGAAGACCTTACTTTATTAGACCAAGAACAAGATAAGGTAGCTCTACTATCTTGAAAAGAGGGTAGATCTGAGCCCTAGGTGCACATGCAAGCAAGATCGGCCATGCTTCCTCTACCTTAAGCTCCTTCTTCTCCACCAAGCAAGGGGACGAGCTCCAAGAAACAAGGAAGAAGAGATAGAGAGCTAGATGTGTAAACAAAAAATTTGCATGCAATTAAGGATGTATATAAAGCTTAGGGTGGGAGTAAGAGAGGAAGGGAGAGGTGTCTAGCCATGCATGCCATGTGTCCAAGGTAAAAAAAACATCTCGTCCATGCAACCATGTTTACCATGTTGTTTAGAAATCCAATGACCATATAGAAATCCTAGAGAAAACATAGAAATCTTGGAGAACACATAGAAATATTGGTGACCACACACACTGGGTGGCCCATTGGGTCCCAATATTCAAGGGTCAACCAATGAGTTGGGACATCTATGAGAGCAAACCCTAATTCTCAACACTAGGCCAGATGTCACTGCTTAAACCAAGGTGTAAAAAGGTGCCCCAAAGCAAAACTATATAAAAAATGATATGAAAATATGTGAGGCACAATAAGACTATGTAAAATTGAAAGAGAAACCCTAGATATGAGTAAATTGCATAAAAGCCCAAAACAAGTACATATTTGCATAACTTGCTCAAACAATGTCTAAACTGGACCAAACTTGAAACTTAAGCTTGTCACATGGTATCAAAGACCATATTAGGGTTTGATTAAGGTTTTAAGCATGAAACTAAGGTATGAAAGCATGTTCAACCATAAACCAAGGTTAGGGGTCTTACAACCATGAACCCTTGATAAGAATTTTGCCCCCAAAATCCTACACAAACAAAGATGGGTACTTCCTATGCACCTCATCCTATAGCTCCTATGTGTCCTCCTCTACACCACAATGATGCCACAAAACCTTCACTAAGGATATATCCTTCTTCCTCATCTTCTGTATACGTCTATCCATGATCAACACATGATCCTCAACATACAACACATCCTCCTCTAGTTCAACATCCATTGACTGCAACGTCTGCTCTGTATCAAGGTGGCACTTCCTCAATATGGAGATATGGAAGACATTATGCAACTTGTGCAACTCTGATAGTAACTCCAACTTCTATGCCACTTGCCCAACACATGCCTAAACAAGGTATGGCCCCATATATCTCAGAACCAACTTGTCCTTCTTTCCAAACCTCAACACACCTTTCTGAGGGAAACCTTAAGGTACACCTAGTATCCAACTTGGAACTCCAACAGTCTATGGTGGTTATTAGCATACAACGTCTAAATATCCTGAGATGCCTTCAACTATTGTTGTATCACCTAGATCTTCTCTATAGTCTGTTGTACCAACTCAAGACCCAAGATCTGATACTCACCCGTCTCATACCAACAGAGTGGTGACCAACAAAGTCTCCCATACAAAGCTTCATATGGTGTCATATTTATAATCCTCTGGTAGCTATTGTTGTAGGAAAACTCTATCAAACTCATATGTACATCCCAACTACCAAGAAACTGCAAGACACATGCTCTCAATAGATTTTCCAATGTCTGAATGGTCCTTTCTGACTGATCATGTGTCTGTGCGTGAAAGGATATGCTAAACCTCAGCTGTATTTAGACATTCTCAAAACCTACTCGTAAACTGTGGGTCTCTTTTAGATACTATGATAACTAGAATACCATGCAAATGAACTATCTCATCAACATATATCAACGCTAACTTCTCTATTATATACATCATATTGACTGGAAGGAAGAGACAATAAGGCATGGAAGCAAAAAGATGAAGGAAAAGAGGAAGTCCTTACTTGCTTAGGCCAAGAACAAGCTAAGGTAGATCTACTAGCTTGAAAAGAGGGTAGATCCAAACCCTGGGTACACATACAAGCGGGTACACATACAAGCAAGATTGGCCAAGCTTCTTCTACCTTAGGCTCCTTCTTCTCCACCAAGCAAGGGGACAAGCTCCAAGCAACAAGGAAGAAGAGAGAGAGAGAGAGCTAGGTGTGTAAAGAACCCATTTGCATGCAAGGAGGGAGGTATATTTTTACAATCCCAATTTTTGGGTTTATATTAATTGAAATGCAATTTCTCAAATAAAATGTACACGTATGAAAATTGTATGATATATGTTCAATGAATGAGTTGCTTTTATAATATTTCCTATAAATGAGTGATTTCGTGGATCCTAATAAGTTAGTGAGTCCAATATGATGAAAAGGAAAGAAAAGTTGAAAGAAATCTAATAATGCATAAAAAGGAAAAGAAATTAAGATAATGATGAGAATTATGTAGAATTATCTCAAAAGTTGTATGATTGAACATTATGGATTAGGTTTCAAATACACATGGTTTCAAATGGTAAAAGGAATCCAAATATAGGAAATAGAAGAGAAAGATAGAGAAATATGAATAAAATATGCCTTTAGAATACATAACTTGCATATGAAGAAAAACCTCTCTTATTTTTGAATTTTGATTCCAAACTTGATTTAAGTCATTACAGGGTTTCCCTTAAAATTTGGAGGCAAAATGATTAAAGGGTTAAGAGATATGGATATGCACTTTTCTTTATGGCTTTTTATCGCCCAATCCAAGTCTTAATAAAGATTATAGTGGCAATTTTTCATGACCTTTGGGTTAGTAGGAATAAAAGATGAAAGTTTCATACACGAGAATATGCTTTCCTAAATGAGATGTCTTGTTCTTCTCCTATTTTTAGTTGGAGACCAATTTTTGAACAAACATGATAACTTGGAAATACTTTTGGAAAGTCCATGCATGCTTCACATTGGACAGGAAAGAGAAAAAATAGTTATTTTCAGAGAGTTATTAGTGTTACCATGAGAAGAGTTTTGAGATAAAGGAAAAATACAATGGTTAATACAGTTTGTTTATTCCTTGTCATCGGTTGTCACCACCGTATGCCACAAAGGAAACTCATCATCTTTCTCCTTTCCTTTCTCCATACATAGGGACTACTAGTGTTCCTAAAAGAACTTATATAAAGGAACTAGGAACCCTCAAAACTATAGAAGCCATCACCACCTATCCCTGTTGTTCAAACTTTGTCCCTAGAGTCTCTACGACATTGTCTATGTTCTAGGTTCAACATACAAGGTGTCTAGTCGTGGTGGGGATGCAGACTTGGACAAGGGTCATGCTTAGTTCATGGTTGGCACCGAGCACCTTTAGAAGGTCCTCGATGACCTTCCTTATCCACCTCGATGCCAGGATTCCTGTTTGCCATAGTAGACTTTGCAATTTGTCGAGGAGCATAGATCAAAAGAGACCTCATCGTTCTCTTCCACTGGTGCCACTCCCAGGAGGATTCATGACCCTATGAGAAGCAACATGGATGAGTGGAGGTTCCCAACCCTCCACTGGCCTTTTGGTATTGGGAGTCAAGGTGGGTGACCGAGTGGTGCAGATCGTTGGCCAGGATCTACAGTGTCACGAGGAGGAAGACGAACGTGAGCCAAAAGACCAACTCAACCCTCGCACATCTGTAGATCGAGATCAACAATGAAGGTCAAAAGGGTCTTTTGAGGATTTTCTTAAGTGCCGGCCAGAAAAGTGCGCACACTAAGGTGGCCTTAGTCCATTGGTCAACCCTATCGTGCAGACCAAAGGAGTGAGGTAAAGATCTATTGATGTGTCATGCTAGGATTGGTCCGGTTACATTTAATCTTGTAAATATTATAGAAATTAATCGGTAGCTCAGATCAAGACAATTTATATATGAATTTTCATCCAGAAAATACAAGCAATCTAATAAAAATATAGTTGAGACTTGAATCTACTTATAACTCGAAAGTTATGTAAGGATGCTATCTTTAATGGTTATAATTGATTTAAAACCCTAAGTTTTGATGATAAATAGATCTAATGTTGTTCCCTGATCATTTTGAGTTAAATATTAACCTATTGACATAAAAAGGAGGGATTAGATCTAGATTAATAATATGTATGCATAATTTATTTAATTAGGGTTCCATGAATATAAAAGTGCATTAATGGGCATGAAAACCCTAATCTTAGTAATTATGAGTTTTAGTGGTTTTAACTACAAAAATCCATAAATAGTAAAGAGATATGATGATCCTAAGCTAATTGAGATTAAAGACCCTTAATGTGGAAAATTTGAGTAATTAGGGTTTTTATGAGTAGAAAGATGTTTTAGGGTTTGTTGACCTAAAAAGGATAAAGGTTGAGAAATAGATCTAAGAAACCCTAATGAATCCTAATAAGGCTTAGAAAGCTTAGAAAGGAGTCTCAAGTCAATAAGGAGTTGCTTGGGATATGATGGTAACAATCAGATATTATACATGTTTTCAAGATCAAGGGTTAATTGGCTTGCTTGATAGGACATCTTGTTTGGATTGGATATCTTGCATATTTTGACTCCTAAACATGTATGTCATTACAATTATGTCCAATCACTTTAGTTTCAAAGCGATTTTCATAGTTTTACCGATTGCTTGAAATTAAATGCTTGGATGACTTTAATTCCTGTAATCTATTAAGTGATTACGACTATCCCCATATATTGCTTATGACTGGCCCGAACCTGCTACCACCAATGGATTTATGATGCAAGTTGATGAGAGACCAAGCCCAGGAGGGAAGGTTAGACCAAGCCCAGGAGGGAAGATCATAGGTGGTCAATCCCTAGATGGGAATACTACATGTCATCTAGATAGGTGGCCCATAAGGTACCAAGCTCAGGATGGAGAAGGTAGCCTAATGTCCATTACAAGGACTAAACCCTAAGAGAGGGCATACTAGAGGATGGGTACGAAGGTTGGGAAGTTATAAAGAAAACATAAATTTTGATTGGTAACAAATATTTTATGTGGTTATGTTGTTATAATATATGTGCAAGATTTTGGTTCACCCACATATTGATATAATCTGTTATACTAACCGGCGTTTTATTTTTTAGAATTTTAGGAATACATGAGAATGGATGAACATTTAAAGTGGCATTTGAAGAATAAAGATAATTAAATATCGAAGAATTTAGTTAGATAGAACTCTACTTTGGGTAAAGTTCCAAACTCCTATTTTTGAAAGGTATGTGAAAAGAAAATTTATATCATGTTTAATCTTAGTTGAGATAGAATTTATTGATTATTTTTTATTATTTACAAAACTAGTTGATCCTATTTTGGGATAATGGCACCAGCTTCTTAGCCTTCCTTAAATGGGGTTGATGAGGGGTGGGGACATTGCATTTGGTATCAGATCCTGGTTTTCCATCTAATCTCTATTAATTATGAAATTGTCAAGGATCACGATCCAGGGGCTGACAAGATTTTCCTCTGCCCCACTAGTAGATTTACTAGGACTCCCAGAATCCATGTGACTGCCTGGACAAAATCTAAGGATTTGACTCAAAATAAAATACCTCTAGGTCTTCTCATCTATCATCACCCCTTCTCTACCCCTTTTCATTGAGCAGCTATAAGTTCTTAGGTTTCTCTCTCTCTCCACCTCCTCTTGAGTTTGAGGGTCAAGAGTACTAAGGATTAGGGAATCCTCCACCAAATAATAAAAAGGCATGTAATAAAGATGTCATGGATATAAGTTTTTAATGATGAAACTTAGACTGAGATTAGTCCCATTCTTAGGTTGCATGGCCCGTGTTTCTGTGCATTGGACACCCCCTCAGGAGAACACTGAGGTTAGACCATCTCGTAGGGGGATGAGGAGAGGGATAGCCTTGAAGGAAGAAGCCTCTAGGAAGAGAAAGATACCTGATGTATCCTTTGAGGATGATGCTCAACCCAAAACCTTAAGCAGTGGATAGAAAAAGAGAGGACACAATGAGTTGGGTACCTTAGTTGTCCATGCATGCATGAACGTGGGTTAGACATGCATGCTATACATAGATGTTTTTAGTATGCATGAGGAACATAGACTATGTGTGGTTGCATGACCCCTAGTGCCTTTTGGTGACCCGACCTTGGGGGGGGTCATTTCCTGATAAAGAGAACAAATCTAGGAGAGAGGGATAGCACCCTAATTCAAAAGGTTAATGGTGACCGAATAGGAACCCTAGCGGGCATATATGAGTAGGAAATGCATGCACCTACTTAGAAGTGAGTGGCATCAAGGCTGGAACCATGTTTTAGTCCTACTCCAGAGGGGTTATGCTTGTTAGTTTATGTGATAGGCATGCTAAAAGATATGAACGAGGAGCTTTGTGGTGATCTTAGTCGTACATAAGTTTTGATAGTACATTTCATAGGCCAGGTGAGAATAGATGTGTATCTTAGGAGTCTTAATCTCATCTACAAATAAGGTACCTTTACTTTTAGGCTAGTTAGAGGGTTAGCTCAGGAGAGAGTGAGACCCAGATGAAGAAGGCTGGGAACCTATAATCTAAGACATGAGGAATCACGAGAAGGTTTGGTATGATGTGGCCTAGAATAGATGACCCTGAGTAGATGTGTGGAGTTGCTTCATGAATGATCCAAAGAGGTTTTCGTACCTTAGATACCTTTAGAGGAACCAAACCCTAGAAAAGAGAAAGAGGCTTCTTGTACAGATATAGAGATGATATGAGTGCCTACCTTTGAGGTGTAGGTAAGAGAGAGTTCCAATGACCCTAAAGAGGTATGGTAGCTAGTGGTGAGGCCTCTTACCCAGTTGGTTGGACTCTAAGGGTTGTTCACGTGGAAGAAGTTTAGGAAGTGTACATGTGCTTTATCATGAATGGGTTTGGTACATGTTTGAGAATTAGAGCATGCAATTTAGATAACTGATGCATAAGAGGTGAGTCTGGGGTTCCTAAACCAAAGAAGGGAAGTAGCAATATCTGGTGCATGTAATGCTCAAAAAGTTGAGTGAGTTCATAGGGATTAAGTATGGTATCCCCCTAAAGTTTTTAATAAAAGGAAACCCCACTTGGAATGAGGTATATGTTTGATGAGACACTCACACAAGTTGGTGTCATATTATGTACAAAACTGGTCCAACCTTGAGAAATGATGAACAAGTATGACATAACAGAAAACTTGGAAATGGTTTAATAAGTTGTCTACTTGCTAGCCACATGCATGGGTGGAATGATAGGATATATTTCTACATGTGATGATATACAAATTTGATTCAAGAAAAGTTTTATGACCTTTGTTGCTATCAAGTGATAGTTTTCTCCTATCTAGGGAAAGGACCATTCATATAGGAGTGAGTACCAACTCCTGTTTAGGTTTGAGGTAACCTTAAAGACCACTTATAAAAGCTTGAGAGGATAAGTGTAAGAGCACATAGTATGGGTATGAATCTATAGACCCATCTATGACCATCTCGAAGAGGCATTAGTGTAAGTTACCATGGAGGTAACCGGTAGAATGGGACCAGACCTAGATAGGTAGGTTGCCATGTTTCCCATGAAGGGTTGTAAGGTAAACTATGAGTGCCCAGACAGATGATGGATGAAGATTCAAGAATGAAATGTGCTTGAGTATCAACAAAGGAACCATGAGCTATGATAGAATCCTAAGTTAATACTAAGGTCAAGGAGGGATACGACCGATGGAAGTAGGAGTTGATTGTTCCCTGAATGCACAAGACCATAGGGTTGGGAGGTAAGAACTACCTTTACTCGAGGCCCATGGGTTAGGAGGTTGGCCACCTTCATGAGTTTATGGGGCCTAAGGGGTAAATGTGAGAGACACTCCCTAGATGCATAAGGGTAAGATCATCCCAAAAGTACCATCACCCTAGAGACCTTGAGGAAATGACTAAGGATTGTACGTAGGAGTGATGATAAGACCCAAAAGTGATGGGAAAGGTCTTCCCCATGGGTGTAAACATAGAATTGAGATATTCATTATGCGGAGTCATGTGAAGTATGTTTCAACTTAGACTGGAAAGTGTAATGGTGAGGTGTGATTCACCATCTCTACTCCTAGAACACGATGAACTCTGTATTTGGACTACATCCAAATGCTTATTTCATCTTGGTATGGGTGTGAGAGACATGACAAAATGCATGCCATACTAAGGATAAAGGTGATATGAGTTGAAATGTTTCTATGATAATTATGGATAAAAGAAGTAACACACCCTTTTGAGAGTATATTGGATAGATGATTTGAAAGCATAAGGTGAACAAAGGTAATCTCCAGTGAGGATATACCTATCAAGAGTAGTTGGATTCTATGAGTTAAAGATTTGGTTTGGTAACCAAGATAATGGATGCAATAGCTCAGAGTTTTCCCTAACTTAGATAGGCCTAAACCCAAAGACAAAGGCGATGAGTGGATTATATGAAGGTTTGTGTTTTCACCATCATCGATCACTCAAGGAAGCTAATGTTATAACAGATGCTCTTAGCCGAAAACGACTCATGTGTGCAACCATCTTGTTTAGCCAATGGAGAAGGTTGGAAGAGGTTGCTAGGTGGACCCTGCGACCATTGGAAACCTAAACCTATGGGGCTAACATCCAAATATAACTAGACCTGTAGATCGAGTTGGTAGTTGCCCAGTTAGCCAACCTAGAGCTTGATGAGATGAAAGGTTTGTTACCTCAGATGCACCTCTTAGGAAGAGTAGGTGGTGAAATCCACTACTAGAGTGTTTTAGGGTTTCTGAGGATTTGTCCTTAAAGAATCATGTCATGCAAGAAGCTCATGATTCTAAGTACACCGTACACCTTGGTACTACGAATATGGTTAAGGTTTGCAACGGTACCTTGGATACCTATAATGAAGAAGGATATAGAGGCATATGTGGCCAAATGTCACACATGCCAGAGGGTGAAGGCTGTATACCAGTAGTGTAATGAATTGCTATAGATGGTTGGAAGTTCCCGAGTGGAATGGGGACAGATCACCATGGATCTTATGGTGGGTCTCCCCAAGACCAAGAGAGGTCATGATGCAATATGGGTTATGGTAGATCACTTTACCAAGTCAACATGTTTCCTTGCCTTAGAGATCACTGCCAATGTGACAGATCTAGTATAACTATATATATAAGAGAGATAGTTTGACTACATGGACTTAAGTTCACTTCCATGATCTGGAAGCAGGTACATGAAGAACTCAATACTAGATTGGAGTTTGGCACATCATATCACCCCCTAACTGATGGACAATCAAGAGAGTATGATCCAGACTTTAGAAGATCTAATGAGAGCACATGTGCTCATTTGGGGTGGATCATGGGAGAAATACCTACCCCTCTCTAAGTTTGTTGTTATAACAACTACCAAAGCAAGTATTGAGATGTATGAAGCTCTTTATGAGTGGCCATGTCAGTCATCACTTCACTAGGGTGATGTCAGTGAGAGGACCTTGTGGAGGTCAAAGAAACCATAATGTATGCTGATGAAGTTGTTTTGATCGAGCAATGGATACAGAATGCCCAGGATCGACAGGTGTCGCATTTTGATGCAAAGCAGACTAACTTGTAGTTCACTGTGGGTGAGCATGTGTTTTTGAAAATCTGACCCCTCCGAGCTATAGCTAAGAATAGAGTCTTAGTCCCCGATACATGGTTCTGTTGGAGATTTAAAATGGATTGGTGAAGCTACTTTTTGTTTATAGCCTTACCCTCTCAGGATAATATGATGCATGATGTGTTCCATGTGCCTAATCTGGAGCACTATGTGAGGTTATCGAGCCATGTGCCGAGCATTGAACCTATTGAACTCCAAGGGGGGATGACTTACCCGAGTCACCTATGTGGGTATGAGATACCAAGGTGACATAGCTCAGGAGTAAATGATAGAGATGGTAAAGGTTTTTTGGAAGAACCATGGAGAGGACAAAGCCACATGAGGGCTGAAGATGGACATGTAAAAGTCTTATCTTGAATTGTTTGTATGTTTGGTGGAATTTTGAGGCAAAATTCTTAAAAGAGGGGAAGGATGTTACAACCCCAATTTTTGGGTTTATATTGATTGAAATGTGATTTCTCAAATAAAATGTACATGTATGAAAAATGTATGATATATGTTCAATGAATTAGTTGCTTTTACAATATTTCCTTTAAATGAGTGATTTCGTGGATCCTAATAAGTTTGTGAGTCCAATATTATGAAAAGGAAAGAAAAGTTGAAAGAAATATAATAATGCATAAAAAGGAAACGAAATTAAGATAATGATGAGAATTATGTATAATTCTCTAGAAAGTTGTATGATTGACCATTATGGATTAGGTTTCAACTCCACATGGTTTCTAATGGTAAAATGAATCCAAATATAGGAAATAGAAGAGAAAGAGATACAAATATGAATAAAATATGACTTTTGAATAGATAACTTGCATACAAAGAAAATACTCTCTTGTTTTTGAATTTTGATTCCAAACTTGACGCACACAAAATTTAAGTCATTAGGGAGTTTCCCTTAAATTTTGGAGGCAAAAAGAATAAATGATTGGGAGATATGGATATGCACTTTTCTTTATGGCTTTTTATTTCCCAATCCAAGTCGTAATAAGATTATAGTGGTAACTTTTCCCGACCTTTGGATTAGTAGGAATAAAAGACAAAAGTTTCACATAAGAGAATATGCTTTCCTAAACGAGATGTCTTGTTCTTCTATTTTTAGTTGGAGACCAATTTTCAAACAAATAGGATAACTTGGAGATACTTTTGGAAAGTCCATGCATGCTTCCCATTGGATATGAAAAAGAAAAGTTAGTTGTTTTCAGAAAATAATTAGGGTTACCATGAGAAGAGTTTTGAGATAAAGGCAAAATACAATGGTTAATACGGTTGATTTGTTCCTTTTCATCGACTGTCACCATCGTGTGCAACAAAAGAAACTCATCATCTTTCTCATTTCCTTTCTCCATATGTAGGGACTACTTGGGTTACTATTAGAACTTATATAAAGGCCCTAGGAACCTTCATAACTAGAGCATGCATCACCACCTGTCCCTATTGTCTGGACTTCTTCCCCAGTGTCTGTGTGACCTTGTATATGTTCTGGGTTCAATATACAAGGTGGCTAGTCATGGTGGGATGCAGACCTGGATGGGGGTCCTACTTAGTTCATGGTTGGCACTGAGCACCTTCATAAGGTCCTCAATGACCTTCCTTCTCCACCCTGATGCCAGGATGCCTGTATGCCCTAGTAGAACTTCAAAATCTTCCAAGGAGCCCAGCTGGAGAGAGACCTCACCATTCTCTTCCACTGGTACCACTCCCAGTAGGATTCACCACCTTGTGAGAAGCGACATGGATGCGTTGAGGTTTTCAACCCTACATTGGCCTTATGGTCTTGGGATTCAAGGTAGGTGACCGGGTGGTGTGGATCTCTATCCGTGATCAGTGGTGTCGCAAGGAGGAAGACGAGCATGCCCCAAAAGACCAACTTGACCCTCGTGCATCTGCAGATCGAGATCAACAATGAAGGACTAAAGGGTCTTTTGAGGGTTTTCTTAAGCGCCAACTAGCATAGTGTGTACACTAAGGTGGCCTCATCCTGTTGGTCAAACCTGACGTGTGGACCAAAGGAGTGAGGTAAAAATCTATTGACATGTCACGCTAGGATTGGTTCGGTTAGATTTAATCTTGTAAATATTATAGAAATTAATCAGTAGCTCAGATCAAGACAATTTATATATGAAATTTGATCTAGAAAATATGAGTAATCTAATAAAAATATAGTTGAGACTTGAATCTACTTGTAACTCGAAAATTATGTAAAGATGATATCTTTGATGGTATTAATTGATTTATAACCCTAAGTTTTGATGATAAATGCATCTAATATTGTTCCCTGATCATTTTGAGTTAAATATTAACCTATTGACCTAAAAAGGAGGGATTAGGTCTAGATTAATAATCTTTGTGCATAATTTGATTAATTAGGGTTCCATGAATATAAAAGTGCATTAATAGGCCTAGAAACCCTAATTTTGGTAATTGTGATTTTTAATGGTTTTAATTACAAAAATCCATAAATAGGACAGAGATATGATGATACTAAGATAATTGAGAATAAAGACCCTTAATGTGGATAGTTTGAGTAATTATGGTTTTTATGAGTAGGAAGATGTTTTAGGGTTTGTTGACCTAAAAAGGATAAAGGTTGAGAAATAGATATAAGAAACCCCTAATAATCCTAATAAGGCTTGGTAAACTTAGAAAGGAGTCCCAAGTCAACAAGGAGTTGTTTGGGATATGATGGCAACAATTATATATTATACATGTTTTTCAGGATCAAGGGTTGCTTGGCTTGCTTGATATGACAACTTGTTTGGATTGAATATCTTGCATATTTTGACTCCTAAATAGGTATGTTGTTACGCTTATGGCTAATCGCTTTAGTTTCATGGTGATTTCTGAGGTTTTACTGATTTCTTGAAATTAAATGCTCGGATGACTTTGATTCCTGTAATCTATAAAGTGACTATGATTATCACCATATATTGCTTATGACTTGCCCAAACCTACTATCACCTCTGGATTTATGATTTATGTTGATGAGATACCAAGCCCAAGAGGGAAGGTCAGACCAAGCCCAAGAGGGAAGGTCATAGGTGGTCAAGCCCTAGATTGGAAGACTACAAGGCACCTAGAGAGGTGGCCCATAAGGTACCAAGCTCAGGATGGTGAAAATAGCCTAATATCCATTGTAGGAACTGAACCCTAAGAGAGGGTATACCATAGGATGGGTACGATGGTTGGAAAGTTATAAAGAAAATGTAAATTTTGATTGGTAACAAATACTTTGATGTGGTTATGTTGTTACAATATATGTGTATGATTTTGGTTCCGCCACATAGCAATACAATATGTTATAGTGACTGACATTTTGTTTGTCGACATTTTAGGAATACATGAGAATGGATGAACATTTAAAGTGACATTTGAAGAATAAAGCTAATTAAAGATCAGAAGATTTATTTAGATAGAACTCTACTTTGGGTAAAGTTTGAAACTCCTATTTTTTAAAGGTATGTGAAAATAATTTTTTTATCCTATTTAAGCTTAGTTGTAGTAGAATTTATTAATTATTTTTGATTATTTGCAAAACCAGTTGATCATGTTTTGGGATAACGACACCAGCTTCTTAGCCTTCCTTAAATGGGGTTTGCTGAGGGGTGGGGTCATTACATATATAAAGCTTAGGGTGGTAGAGATAGGAATGGAGAGGTTTCTAGCCATGCATGCCATGTGTCCAAGGTTAAAAACATCTTGTCCATGCAACCAGGTTGACCATGTTGTTTAGAAATTCAAACAACCACATAACAATCATGGAAACCACATAGAAATCTTGGCAACCACATAGAAATCTTGGAAACCACACACACTGGGTGACCAATTGACATTCAAGGGTCAACCAACAAGTTAGGGCATCTATGAGAGCAAACCCTAATTGTCAACATAAGGCCAAATTTCACTACTTAAACCAAGGTGTAACAAGGTCTCCCAAAGAAAAACTATAAAAAAATGATGTGAAAATATGTGAGGAACAATGAGAATGTGAAAATATTTATCAAAAAACCCTAGACATAAGTAAATTGCATAAAAGCCAAAACAAACACATATTTACATAACTTGCTCAAACTATGTCCAAACTAGACCAAACTTGAAACTTAATATTGTCACATGGTATAAAAGCATATCTTAGGATTTGATTAAGGTTTTAAGCATGTAACTAAGGTAATCAAGTATGCTCAACCATAAATCAAGGTCATAGGTCTTAGACATGTAGTCCACACCCCAAACGTCAAAAATCTCAACTTCTTTCCAAAGATTGAGTGGCATATCATTCCCCTCAAAAATATTGCTAGAACTCTAACATCATCCACATGAAAGAACATAGCTATGAGCATCTTTTAATATAGAGGACCAGAAGAACCCACACTAGAGGCCTTGAATGCAGTCTTTTAAGAGCTCATGTGGCCTCCTCCTGGACTAAAATGACAATGTTTACAAATTAGAAGAGATTTCTCTTCAGAGATGCACTAATGGTAGATTCCATCGAAACACAACCTACATATACAAGGCTATTCCCAATAGTAATGGAGGATTTTAGACATAAAATCTTCTTTCCTCACCCCATGCAATCTGGATGAAAGACTCTCGTAGCTAGGCAACTCACAAAATTAACATTCCTCATTGTGAATGTGGATACTTTCACTAATTGGTCATCAAGAAAGGAGTCATTGATAAGAACTGTGTTGTTGTCTTGGATATGCAATTGGAGAAGATGATAAAAAAAACATCTTAAGTTCCCTTCATGTCCTTGAATTTTATATCAAATACTTGTAGTAATAAAATCCACCTGATCAATATGGTCTTTTCATCCTTCTTTGATTTTAATTACTTGATAGTGGAATGATAGTTGTAGTTAATCACTTGTAATGCTATGAGATAGGAGTGAAATTTGTCAAACACATAAGTAATGGCAAGAAGACCCTTCTCCTTTGTTGCATGATTCCCTTGTGTGTCATCCAACATGTTGTTGGCATAATAGATGTTGTGTTGCTTCTTGTCGGCACACTACCCTAGAACTACACCTACAACATAGTCACTGACATCACACATGATCTAAAAGGGATAGAACAATCTGGGGAATGAAGTATGGGGGTGGAGATGAGAGCCTCCTCTAGAGTATTGAAGCTCTTCATATAGTCAGATTTGAAGATAAAGTCCACATTCTTTAGAAGAAGATTTGTAAGATGTGTAATGATCTTGCTAAAGTTGCGTATGAACCTCCTACAAGAATTTTTATGTCCCAGGAATGCCTAGACTTCTTTGACACTAGTTGAAGGTGATGGCTTGGTGATCAAAACTATCTTTGCCTTACCGAACTCATTTACTTTGGAGTTGACATGACATTCCAAAATAATGCCCTCCTCCACCACAAAGTGATATTTTTATCGATTAAGCACCATATCCTAGGGAAATATGGTGAAGGCATGCATCAAAAGAATATTCACAGATTGAAAAGTCATTCATGAAAATTTTAATTATCTCTCAGTAAATTTGGTAAATATAGGAAACATGCAACACTAGAAGGTGGTAGGTGCATTGCATAATCTGAAGGGCATCTGTCACAAGGCATACATGCTAAAGCGACATGTGAAGATAGTCCTTTCTTAATCGCTGGGGTGGATATGTATCTGGTAGAAGCCAGAGTATCCATCCAATTAATAGAAGAATTCCATGTGTGCAAGTCTCTCTAGGACTTGATCAATAAAAGGAAGTGGGATGTGATCCTTCTAAGTTGCATTATTAAGCCTACAATAGTCCATGCACATGCGCCAACCTATTACAATGTGGGTCGAGACAAGCTCAATTTTCTCATCTAAAACAATTTTAGTGCATCCCTTCTTTGTCACTACTTGCAATAGACTCATCAATGATGAATCAGAGATGGTATAGATGATCCCAAAAAGTAGTATCTTTACACCTTCTTGCAGACGAACTCGTATACGATTAGGTTCAGCTTACATTGAGGCTTGATGCAGATATTTTATTTGTCAACCATATTGATTCTATGCATGTAGAAGGCATGTCTTACCCTAGTTAGGTGTGTCAATTTGTAGCCTAAAACCTTCAGCCTCTTCCTCAGTACTGTCAACAACATATCTTCTTACTCAGTAGTGAGATATGAATTGATGATTACTTGGAAGTCCTTTTTTCATTGAGGATGAAATAATTTAGCCCCAGAGGTAGATGCTTCATCTCTAGTTCATTCAGATCCTTCTCTTGTTATTAAATTATCGAGACATACTTGAAATCTTCAAACTTGGCTTCAAAATCTTCTTTAGCAATGTCTAAGCAAAAAATAATTTGCTCCACCTATTCATCATTTAGCTCACAGTTGTTAGGGTCAATGGGCACTATCTCAAGAGGGTCTTCCAAAATATGCATATCCTATTATAGTTGCACCATCTTGTCAATGTAGTTGCTCAAGAAGCATCATTCTTGGAAAGAGGGACCCTTGAGACACTAAAAACCCTTAAAATCAATTATATCTGGCCCAAATTTCAATGTCAAGATTCATGTTTAAACATTAATTACATCCCTAGAAGTTTTAATGGGTGCCAAAAAAATGAGGGCATATCTAAGGTCCTCCTTGGAATCCATGTAGAAAAAGTCAAAGAAGCAACATGATTACCCACTATCATAGAGATGCCTTGTACTATCCCTAAGAGTCAGCAAGTTGAATTACAATATTGGTCAAAAGGATGTCAATGTTGAAGCTCAATATTTTTTCACAAACTATAGGGCATCATATATATTCTTTTCCTAAGGTTAGCTAGACCTTATCAGTTATGGGGTCCCCATGACTAAGAGATGTCAAAAGATCCTAAATCTTTGAGTTTTTTGGACATCTTGCTCTGGGTGATGGCTGACATTAACCTTTGTAGCTTGGTGGTCTCATACTCCTCTATTAGGTACTTATGAGTGAGGAGAGCTATGAAGAATTGGTGTAGGACAATATTTTTACAAGATCATCAAGGGAGTATCAACATGATGTTTCTTCATCGCTTCCTTGAACTTCATGAATCTTGAGTCTATCTATGTGTGAGCTAGATATCTCTAGTAAGGGACACATTGATTTCAGACAAGCACCACTAAGATGGGAGTTGTTGGTGTATTTTATGATGCCTTCTCAGTATAGAGTATGCTTCTCATTTCTAATGCAGATGCATCCCCTTGGTTTGGTTTTTCAATAGCTGGTTAAATGGGTTCAACCACTGGGGTGACTTCATCATGATTGTTCTCTTCAAGAGACAACCTATTATTGCCAATTGGGTCTGGTCCTTTTGGTAGAACAAATCTAAATGTTGTTTTTATATCCTTTAGGTACTCCTCCTGATGTTCAAGGTTGTTCTCAGGTTGATTGGTGAAGGAAGCCACTAGAAGGAGAATGGCTACCATAATCTGCTTAAGTTGAGCCTCCATAGACTTATTCTATGCAGGTTGGATGGCTATTATCTTCTTAGTAGCATCAAAGAAGTTGTGGTCATTGTGTGTAGGAATATTTTGTTAGTTTCCCTGCCTTAGGAGAAGTTGTCCTTGATTATTGTAGTGTTGCTATCCTAGATTGTAGTTGTTGCCTTGGTTGAAGTTATTATGGTATTTTCCATGGTTGAAATTGTTCCCCTAGAAGTTTTGATTCTACTGGGAATGAGGATAATCCCAATTGTATTGGTCCTTACTTGAGCTGATGTGTGTTTGCTTCTCTATCTAGATTCTGAAATTAACAAACCTAGTCATTTCTTGATCGGTTGGGATCAGAGTACCCCTATCTAGGAATAGAGTTGATAGAATTGACTTATTTAATGAGGGGGTTTCTATTAAATTGAGGATGGTGTGTGTTTAGTGTGGCTTGGAAGAGGTGGTTGTGCTCCATGATCGTGTGCCCCTCTACACTACAGACATGACAATCCTCTTGGGATGTGTTTGGTTGAAAAGAGGACTGGCCTCTCTACACATTCCTCATGAGAGATGATTCAATGTTTTTTGTTTGAGGTCAAGAATCTTTAGATGTTTCAAAATAGCCTTAATATAGGATTTGTCATATTCTACAAACACCTTGAGTAATCCTCTCTTGCGTGATGAACCCCAATTAGCTAGGTTCTCGGCTCCCCTACTCACCACCTTCCACATGTCATCAAAGTGTTGCCACATGAAGTCTCCATTTGAAGCTACATCAATGAAATGGTTGATGTCATCTTAGACTCCCCTATAAAACTTCTCAATAAGTTGTACAGAGGGAATGTTGTCATGAGTACACTTTCAAAATTACTCTTCCAATCATTCCCGAGCTTCAAAGAGAGTTTCAGTTGGAAGATGTTTGAACTGACTGATTCACCCTTGGATTTGATAGGTGAGTAAGGGTGGGAAGAACTACTCTAGAAACTTATTCTAAAGATCCTTCCAAGTGGTGATTATGTGATCATCTAGAGATTTGTACCACACCCTAGCTTTGTCAGTGAGGGAGTAATAGAATAGCCATAACATGATGAATTCCTTGGACACACCATCTTGCTTTCTCAATCCACAAAACTTTATGAAGTTTTGTAAATGAATATGATAATTATTAACAAGTCTTCCTACAAAACTACTATTTTGCATCATTATCACCCACTCCTAGCAATGGCACCAAAATTTGACGTGTGTGTTATTGTACAAGCAAGTTCACCTTGAGAAAATTCCCAAAGTTTTTACCTAAAATACATACAACAATCACCATCTTCAAGTAGATGGACATTATCATAGTATAGGTAAAGATTCAAACCCAAAGGACATATATTAAGAATTTATTGATTGATCTAACCAAACTAGGAAGAGTTCTTGATACAAGGATTCTTGGTTGGTAATTAGAATAAAACATGAATAAATAACTAAATTAAATATAATATTTTTGGGTTATGGAAACACTAGGGTGAGTGGGTTTGACCACCACAACCCACTTTCATTCTATCACTACAAAAAAAACAAGCATGAGCCATTCACCTTGAGGCCATTTAAATCCTCCTTTCGACATTATGATCAAACTTGGACAAATATCACTGTAATCTTACCATCACATTACCTAAAGATGCTAGATCGATAGTCTCTGAAAAGACATATATGAATTTCTCATCAAGGGTTTAATAAGAACCAATTGACATTCTAGATCTTGCGTTCACAGTTATAGAACCCAATATAATGATAAACATGTAAACCTTCTAATCAAACACACATATAAGTATAAGATTATTAATTCAAAATGCAATATGGTTCATATAGTAGATTCAGATGTAGTAGAAAGAACAAAAGATGACAGTGGGGCTACTCCCACACCCTAGCATATGAAACTATCCTATTTCTTTGCTAGATCAAAACAAACAAGGAAAAAGAAAGAGATATCCATTGTCCATACGATTAGAAGAGATGTAGCCTTGCTGTGTGTGACAATAACCTTCATGCCAGGAGATGGGGTTGATTCAAAGAAACAATAGGATACAACCAAACCTGTCATTAGGTAAACCTTCTTATTGATCGTCCTTCTTTCTTAGATCTAAGTCACCAATGAAGAACCAACATGTGGATAGATAATGGTGGAGGCATCATTGACCTTCCTCATTCAAGTGGTTGTCAGTTAATATGGTCATCAACCAATGGAACCCATAAAAGGGGATCTTCTTCTTGGTGCAAAGTATGAATTTTGGTAGCCTGGAGGCTGGATAAGAGATGCCTTTTCTTAGAGGCATGACCTTGCATGTATAGGAGGAGGATAGGATTTGGAACCCTTCCCATCTGCCTTGCACTTAAGTCTTGGATGAAAAAGGGGTAGCAGCGGGAGGAAGACAAAGTCCTATTGGATGATGGGATGGTAGGAGCCCCATCGATGTGCATTGTCTTTATAAGAGGGTGGTTTTTGGTCAGGAATTGGAGGGTAGAGACTGCACTCTCATCAATTTAGAGAGTAATAACTCCATGTGTGGTCTCCGTCTGCCCAACCATCGAAGGGTGGGGTGGAGGATGGGCATTAGAGGGCATGATGTGAAGTTCCCATTGGAGGGTCGGTGCATAATTTTCATCAGAGGATTGGAGTTTTCCAACCATAGATGCGCAATGATAGACCATGAATTGGTGCAAGGTGGTATCTCGATCATCAGAGCATCATGGTGAACCAGTCATCATAGTGTGATGGAAGGCCAAGAATCCATGTAATGGTGGAATGTTGGGCATCATAGGTCGACCGATGGGAATTTCAAATGATGAGGAGTTAACAATAATCTTGTTTAGAAACAAAACCACCCTAGGGTGGGGGTGAATTTTTCTGTAAGAAAGGGCCTACATTGATGAATTTTCTAACTGATGAAAGCATCGACCAATAAAGGAAAGTTTGAATGAAAATTTGGTCCACTTTATAGAACGAAGCTCAAATGTATCCTACGACGGTGCATATAACATGAAGATAAATGATGTTATAATAACCTAGGATTATGATAAAATTCCTACAAATTAACATAAAATTAATAAAACCTAAATGCAAGCTAGTTCTAAAGTATTAAGAGGTATATAAAACCAAATTTGTACTGGAAAATGTAACTAAAAATAGGTTGAAGATGCATTTATAAGATATCATGATGCAATGGTTCTTGCAACATATTTCAGAATGCATATTCTATGGATTTACTCATGGTCTTGGAGGAATAGCATGCACAATGTATGGCTTGCACCACTAGGTGTATGCTCATCTATACATCAAACACATTCCTAACAATGCATAACATCAATACACTTGGCCGACTATATACTATGTACCATTAAATATATACCGTGTAATGTGTTGCTGAGTAGATTTCAGTACCAGATCGAACTTTCACATATATAAGGTATACATGAAGTATCAGAGTGAAGGAGTAATGAATATATTCCACACTACTTTTTATGCCTTATTAAATGCTTTAATCAATCAACAATTGATACTCGGGCTACATTATAGACTTGTAGTTGCATAATTCATGTAATTAGCCTTCATATTATCATTTAAACTAATTGAATAGATTTTGATACATATATTATGAATCTTGGTTCATCAAAATCAATGCTACCATTTTCACCAACAAAGCATCTTAAGAAGTCAAGATTCAACCCCTCTACACATAGGCATATCATGCACCAACTTGTGCTTGGTGTGCCCACATAAAGATGCTCAATTAAGCAACCTAATATCACACACCATGTGTCATATCACATGCAAGCCATGTCTAACATCAATAAATTCCAACATCATCAACTCTAGCGAGTATGTTGTGCCCATCTTGAGTACATCACACCCAACATTAGTAGTTATAGCCAACTCAATCTCAAGCATTAACACCTGTCTGACCAACAAAACAACATGAAATATCATGACTAATAATTAAACAAAAATTCCAACACTTTGTGATATTTAATCAACACGTTGTGCCAAATGATTATCAAGACTGACCCTTTGGAACATGCCAAGTTGTACATCGTGAAACCTTGCATAAGTGGGAATATATAAAGTCTGGAAGAGAGGTCATAACATCATATATTTCACTTGGATGGTTCTAATATTTAAGAGGTGAGAGGAGGGAAACTCATTAGGAAATTCCATTCTAAAAGAGGCACAAAGTAAGAATAATGTTACAAAGGTAGATTCTCTCTCTCTAATCTTGAGAAGCTACAAGTGCAACTCCTTAGTAGAGAATCTCTCATCTACTAGTGTTGTATTCCATTTCTCATTCTCTTTTGCTATTTTTTTTCTTTTTCTTCTTGCAACTTGTTAGATTTATGGTATACAACCTTGCTTGTGTATCACACATGAATATGGGGTTCTTTCATTTGTATTTGGTTCCTATTCATCACCTATTAGTCATGGTGCCTGTTCATCATCTATTAGTCATGTAATGAACAACTTGTTTTCATATTACAAATTTCCCTTATTGTTCACTAATTATCATTAATCGTTTATGAGAATTGATGGTCTCCTGCTTCCCAAACTCATATCCTAAGAGGGATACTAATTTAGTTGAGGGTAATTAGATATTTACTTCTTGTTACATGTAATTGAGTAGGAATTCCTACATGATAAGTCTCATTATTCATAATGAAGGTGGATATATGATACTCTTTAGATGAATATAAGAGAACTTACTATCTTATGATGGATTATTAGTAGGAAGACAATATTATAGCCACCTCAGTGGTTGACATGTACATATCATTGATTGTCATGTAGTTTCAGATGTTGACAAGATGAAATCATATCTATTATGTATAAATGTTCATCACATGATTGATAGGTGTAAGGGCATCCATATACATTTTGTCTTGCATTGAACAAATAAGAGATATTTTATGTTAATTTAGGATTTTTTTTCAAGCCAACTTTTTTCTTTTGTATATTCGCATGATAATTGGAACTATTTTGTGTTGAATTGTGTTTTCTTCTTGTGGATACATCCTCAAATTATGTTGTTGTTGACTAATCTTATTCTGGTCTTCATGTGTGCACTTTGGGTTTCTATTATTGATTAAGAGCACATCCTCATGAGGAAATCATCAATTGTATATTTTTTTTGAGGAGATAATTTCTTTTTCTAATTCTTCTTTAACCTACATAATTTGGTTGTATAATTCCATAAGATTAACCTCCCACACATGTTTAGTTCATCTATTACATACCAAATCCTTAAGGACTAACAATTTTTCTTTTTGTTCAGTAGGAACCATGCATGGTTCACAATCATTATTGAGATTCTTTCATAGATATCGAACTGTGAGGTTGTGTTAACTGGTAGGAGATAATGAAAAAGAAGAAAAAAGCAAACTAATTCAAGGCTATTGCCATTTCTACAACATCAATGGAAACCGAGAAATCATGTCATGATTACATGTCCCCTCACCCAGACGAGGTGTTGAGTTCAACATAGTGTGACCAACTATTGATGCCTCTTTCCTCAAATTAGACTCGAATCTAATAGGCATCTTGTATGATAACTAGTTTTTGGGCTTGGCCAATACATACATCATGTGGAGAAATTCCTTGAGCTGTCTGATGCCATGAAAATCAATGGAATGATGGATGACAGTCTACATCTCCAACTTTTGCTCTTTAAATTTTAGTAAGAAGAGGATCCAAGGCAAGGAGAAAGGGTCTATCCAGACATGGAATTCCTATGGAAGCCTTCTTGCAGAAGTTCTTTCATCCGAGCAAGACCAACCAAAATACTAAAGAAAATCTCCAACTTCGAACAACAACCCAAAGAGACACTAGATTACACTTGTGAGAGGTACAAAGAGCTCCTTAGATGATGTCTACACCATAATATGCCAAAGTGGACACAAATGAGTATCTTCTATAGAGGTCTATCTCACAATATAACTTCATCCATGATGCATCCACATGAAGGAGTTTATTAAGAATGCAAGTGAAGGCAAGAAATTGATAGAAATCATGTCCATGAACCAAATTGCTAGAGGGGTGAGCATGGAATTAGTAAAATTGACATGGAATCCATTTAAACACTCAATTAAAAGTTAGACAAGCTTACTAAGTAGCTTGATAACATAGATAACATAACTATCAATTGTGTGCATCAGGTGATGGTGTGGGACTTCCATAATGGTTCACAATGTAGTATGGATTGGAATGTTTTTGTAGAAAGATATAGCTAATAGTAGGTTATTTCATTAGGAGGAACAAAAAATCATAAAAATCCTACACTCGAGGGTGAACAAACCACCCAAAATTTAGTTGGAAGGATAATGATTTACATAAACTGCACTAGGACGACCACCACCAACAACCTGAAAAAGTCACTGGCTTAAAGGCATTCTTTCTAAGTTCATGAATGAGGTGTATTGACTTATGTAAAACCAAGAATATTCAATCAAGTGGCTTGAGATTCAAATGAGGCAGCTAGATTCAGCCATTGATGAACTCAACAACAATAATGGGGAAACATCTAGAAAGGACAAGGTGAACACCTAGGAGCATGTTGAGTCCATCAAGGTAAATTACTTAAACCAAGTGGACAGGGATGGAGAGACAAAGAAGCAACCCATTCAAATTATACCACCAGTAGTTGTGCCAAGATATATCCTATGTAGGATGCCCCATCATATAGAAATAATAAGAATTCCAACAAAGGTGAGCTAGAAGAAAAGCCTGCAACCCCTATGTCCCACCACACTAAAGGAACAAAATGATGCATCCAAATACACAACCTCTTTGTGTCATCACCCAGGGAGAGGATATGACAAAAAACCTATCCTGTAATTTTCTATCCAAGAGATGACAACCAATGAAGATGGGGAAGATGAACTTAAATCCATGTTATTTGCACCCAATGTATGTACCGCAACACTAGAAAATCTCCCTAGCAAGTACCACAACACTAGATAATCTCCCTACTAAGTGGTAGGACCCTAGATATTTTTACATCTTGGATGATATAGGTAACATATGTTTTTCTACTATGTTATGTGATCAAGGATCTACTTCAAATATTATGCCATAACTATCTCTACTAAGCGGGATTGAAATGCACCCAAGCATCTTAAGATTGTTTTTTATATGACAGACCATTCTGGAGCAAGTTATGTGGCCATGGTGAAAAATTTGTTTATGAGTATTGACATTCACAATGTATTGATTGACTTTGCCATTGTTGAAGACAAATGTCGTACTCCAATATATATCATTTTATAGTGTAAATTTTGGGTAAGTGTAACGACAATGATTGATGTAGACAATGCAAGAGGAATAATGAAATTTGCAGCAAGAGAATCACTTCCAATTTGAAACCTCCGCATCAAGATAGGTGAATCCATTATATGTATGAAGAATGATAATATAGTCATTTTCATTGTGCTTCTATTGATTAAGACATTCTGTTGGACTCCAATTGATAAGAGAGACCATGTTTGCTGATGGACAATAACTCAAGCTCTCATGGGAGACAATACACATTTTTACCTTTTCATTAGTTTTCTATAATTTGATTTGGCATGTACTGCATCTATGAATGTAAATATGTATGAGAACTCTCCCCTCAAATTCATTCATGATGTATTCTATTTAGAATGCAATGCCAACAAATGAATATATGTGAAGTAGAAAGGGAAAGTCGAGATTCCCCAATGCATGGTATGCACGTAGGCAAGCATGACATGCACATGTTTAGATAACAAGTGGGCAAAATCTACAAGCATCACACACAACATGTACCTGAGTGACATATCAATTCGTCAGCGTCATTGAGGACATGCATGTTGTGTTGTACCCTAAGCATGACATGTAGAAAACACCAAAATGTTGGTAAGACTCTAGATAGGTGCACACATCCCATCATCTTGACATGTTGTGCATGGTCATGAGAATTTCAAAAATATATAAATGGAGAGCGAGGAACCATGAAAGAACCTACCCTAGGTCAATGCACTTGCATCCTTTGCAAGTAGTAGCCCGATGTAGAATATTGTGTACCACTAATATCTATCGCCAAGAGTCAGTCCACAATCAAAGTATTCACAACTCCACAACAATGCAGATATCCCCAAGAAACAAAACAAGAAACTATCCTCCTTTATCTACATACACCTCATCACCAAGTAGATGGTGAGCCTTCATTGACCCTAACAATTGGAACCTTTATGTCACCAATATTTATGCACAACACTACTTCTAAGCATCAACAATCATTTTGTACAATGTTGTTTCTGAGAATCCTAGAGCGTCATCATGACATTGCCCTCACATTCACTCCCCATTGAGATGTGGAAGATTCCATGCATGGCCTAAAATCTATGATACATGTTATTGTCTAGACAATGAGCATTGTGTAGTAGTCCAAGAAGATGAAGGCATCTGAGCCCAAACACATCATGCCTTTTGAAGTGGTTGTTGTGTAAAAACCTAGGACACTCAACATCACTACGATTTTAATCTCATACCCATCCAATCTCCACTTCCAACATTTTTGGGGTAGAGGAGGTAGAAAGAGACACTGGTCGGAGCCATATCACACTCAGGTGCCTTATCCTAAGCTTGGGGTGGATTATGGAAGTAAAAAAGAAGAAAAGGAAGGCACATATCCAGTTGTACCTTACATCATCTAGTCTGAGGTGGAGCTTGAGAACTTCTAGAAGCATGTGGATCATCCACACTTCTTGCTAGAAGAGACATTGGAGGAGTTTGACTTCACCAATAAGGTCGATCCCATGCTAAAAGACATTTTCATTCTAAAAGCAGTCTCCAAAGGTAAAACAAAGACTTAATTTGCTCTTACCCTTGATGATCTCACTATTCCACAAACATGAGATAACTAAGGAAACCACATAATTGATTTCCATATGAATGAAAAACAATATATTTTATTAGAGCGTATATTTTCAGGTGGATGCATTTTGATGAAGATGGTTTGACTCGGTCAACCAAAACTTTCACTATTCTTTTTCTTTTGTCTGAGATCCCCCATCTATGGCCTATAACCCATGAAGGCTAGGGTAACCCACAACCATAGTGTTTTTCTTCACATCCTCCACTAAGTTTTATCCAACATTACTTTTTTGGAGAAATGAGATGTAGGGTATGGTTTCCTAAGATGAGTTATATATTCTACAATGCATATTGCACAAGAAGGATATAAATGATGGAAATTTTCTAATTTAAAATATTTTGAGGGTGGTTTCCTATAAGTATTGTGATGGGAATATCCTCATTGTGATATTCCAAGTTATATAGGTACTCAAGGTGGTCCCCAAACCCTCTACCCTTGGGGTCCATGATTTCATTTGACAACCATCTTTTACGATAGTCATTATTTTTATCTATAATGTAGCGAACCATAGGTATTGTGTAGACATACACATTAATCCTTAGGACTCCTTCTCCCTACTTTGTACAGAGAAAGTCACCTTGTCTGAGCCAATAAACCTCAAGCGATAGCCACAACAAAAAACAACATGATGCATATGCAACTGGATCCTCTCTAACACCTCTTGCATTATTAACACCACCTTTCATACGGATCCGGATAGAGTATACCTAGTCCACACCCAACTAGTTGTAAATGTACACTTTCATATCACCCTCATTCTAGAAACACTTAATGAAGTTGGTCCACCATGATGTGGAGATATAGGCCCTCCACAAACAATATCATAATATGTCTTCCCTTCTTGACTAGAAGAATGCTTGACACATCAACTAGTAGTGCTATCTTGATTTGTATGATATAAAGAAAGGCCTAGATGACCAAATAATGTACACTTGACCCACTTGGTCAAGACATCTTCAAGCATCCTCTGCCCCCAATTCCCCAAACTAAGCATCATGTTGTATCTTGCACAAGCTAATTCTTACATTGCAGACACTATATTTAATAAGCTTGGTTGGGGTGACAATTTGACTTTATTCTGAGTTGTCTTCTATATCTTTTCATTGTACTACAACATGCATGACATGTTCATGTAGCATATTTTTCTTCCCTTTTAGTGTTTGCATCATGTTTTTCATTAAATTTTGCATTTAGTATAGGTATTTTGATTTATGTTTTCTGTTATTATAACTATAAGTTTGTTTGTAGCCAAAATGTAAGGTATTTGAAACTTTTGAGGAGTTATCATGTAAAATAGGGGTATTAATTTATTGTTGAACTATTTCACCATTCCATTTCATATTATATACCAATACGTTTCCACTATCGGGTTGATATAATGATAAGATAAGCATGCTAAACTTTTGTAAAATTTGCATTGAAGTTGTTGACCTATTTTTGTGGTATTGCAATCGATTGAAAGACATGAATGGTTAAAATGACTATTGCTATTGTTCAAATGATTCTTGTGAAGTAAGGAGTCACCCATTCCCTTTATTGACTTGATTCAACCAATCTAGAGTACTTCATTTAAGGATTCAATGACTATAGCACATAGAAAAATTTATGTTTAGAATTAACCCCAATACATTTCCATTTAATTGGTTAATGTACTATGAATTTCCCACTTAGCATGCCAGCCTAGTTTAAAATACCAATCATGTCTTGATGGTTTGAGTGCTTTGTAAACTTTGTGAATTAAAAGGTTAAATATTTAAAACCCATAAAAGAGGGAAAAAATCCACTTGGCATGCCAACATAGTTTGAAATAGTGATATGGTCTTGATAGTTGGCTCCTTGAACTTAATTGAAAAAGGATTCCAATGGGCCCCAACGTGACACATTACAATTCGTTTGCATGGAAACAAAAAGTCATAAATATGCTTAAATGAGGAGTACCTACGTGGAGGTGAGTCTTTGACGGGTTTGTGTAGGGGTAAATCCTATAGAGTGACTTGATACTTGACGATAGGGGGATGGCTTCTTATCTCATTTGAACACAACTACAACTTTAATAATATGTTTTATCATTCTTGTCACAAATCAATTGAACAAAACCATTCAATTGATTCTAACTCAGTTTCATCTTATGAATGCAAATATTTTTCTTTGAATCTTAATTTGGATCTCATTTCTTGAATAAAAGCAATATTTGTGATTTGATGAATATACTGTATACTATTTTTTATGCACAACTCAATGCTTTAACTGATCAAATTTCATGCTTTGACTATTTTCTAGATGTGTAATTGAACAATTCATGTATTTACTCTTTTTTCGATCATTTAGACTAATGAAAGGTATTTTAATGCAAATGTTATGAATCTTGATTCATCTAGAAAAAATTATATCTTCTTCACCCATAAAGGAACTCAATAAGTCAAAATTCAACCTCTCTACATGGAGTCACAAGGTGCACTCGTCCGTCCACCATGTGCCCACATCTAGATGCTCATTGAAGAATCTCGATCCATAACACATTATGTCATATGACCTCCATTCCATTCCTGACATTAGTAGTTGCTTACATAATCAAGCCTAATGATCACTTCATTCCCATATCATGCACAATGTGCCCAAAATAAATAGATGCAACCAAATCAATCACGATCATTCAGGTCATTTCCGACCAATGGCATACCATGCAATGTAATCAATAATTATTTAACAAAACACCCAACACATTGTGCTTAGAGGTTATCGAGCCCGACCCTTTGGAAACTACAAAGTTGCATGGCATAACCCAATCCACTTCATGCAACCTCACGTAAGTGGGGAAGTATTAAGTCTAAGCAAACGATTGTGATAGAATGTCTTTAATTTGATTCTATTCCAAACATGGGAAATTAGAGGAGGGTGACTGTAATGACTCTATCCACTGTTTATCCCCATAAATGAGAACTAGATAAGCAAGGATAGTTAACAAATATTTCCAACACTGTATTCACATATAACCAAGAATGATTAACAATTCCCTTAAAGATATATAACATGACATTCAACAAAATTTTGCTCTAACTATCGGTACATGACTGGGAAACTAAAAAACTAGATTTTACAACTAAAATAATCTAAATAATTGAAAAAGGGAAAATAACTATTTGATCCTCCTTTGTTTCATTAAATCTTCATTCTTTTTCTTGAGTTGAATCGACCTCAACTTCATATTTGAATCTTGAGCTCAACCTAAAATGTTGAAAACATGTAGGTTATCATATTTCTATGTTATGTACATGGGTACAAAAGAATATTGCATGTAACAATAACAATGTAAATAATTATTGATCACGTATTTTTCTTGTAAGTAATGAAGTATGCAACTTCATTCATAATTCTAGGTCTATAAATATAAGATCTCAAGTGATAATAATTAATTCATATTCCAACAATGGACATTATATTATTCTCCAACAATGGACTCTAAATTTTCTTCCAAAATTAGACTCTTGTTCATGCAAACTTCGTAGGGGCATAATGGTATTTATTCCCTTATGAGATCGTAATATCATATTTAAAGATTTTTCTTGGTGTTTATGATACACATGGGTTTCTATCTTGTACAAGACATAGAGCAATAATACAATTTCTTTGAAATGAACAAACTCCAAAAAGCATCATATATCAAAGCACAATTAAGTAGGTTAATCATAAATAACCCACAAACATGTTTTGAAGATAATAAGATGTCCAAATTAAACCAATATAAAGAATCCAAGCTCAAATATTAAAAAATTTTAACCATCACTTAAAGTGTTAGTAAAATCTATAAAAATCCCTTGCCATAGTTTAAGCAATAATTCTAGGGTTAGCAATGAGATTAGGTTTATATTAGATGGAAATTTGGGTTTACATGGGTTCAACCCATTACTTTGGGTACAAACCTTGTATTCATACAAAATTCTAACTTCATCATATTTAAGATCAATATTTGATTTTAGGATTGACCCTAAGTAATATCTAAATCAACTTTAAGATCATTAGGTTTGATTACCATTTGGATATAAAATTAAGTTCTGGATCATGAACATATTTTATATTATGTGTATTGTAACAAACCCTATAAGATCTAGGGTTCCTAGAAGAAGTCAAATCAATGTTCTCAATTAGATCTAGGATTGTGTGAAGTTAATAAAATTACTGATATGATCATATTCAGGGTCTAGAAGTCATACTAAACACAATTAGGTTATTATTCCAATTTGAAAAGTAAGGGAGATGGTACTTGGGATAACATAATAACATGGCTCATATTTAGATACTAAAAGTATGTCTGAAGTATTAGTCTCATTTTTTGATCAACTTGGACTACTTATTTGCAATAATTGAATACTTTTAGAATTTTATAGTGATTTTAGAAAATTCACCTTTTCTAACTGTTGAATCTAAGGTCAAGTGTCATGTATCATGTCATGTGGGTTAGTAATGAGGAACCCTTCTCCTTGGGGTTGCCTTCATTGTGATAAACTGAAGAGGGGAATATGATGGGCCGTCACAATGTGATGGTCAGGAATTATTTACTCCACTAGAATCACAAGGGTTGTAGGAAAATGTGAGCCATTAATCTAGTGGAGTTCAATAGTTTATCATGATTGGGAAGCCAACAATGATCCTTCCCTCTTACATAATTACATAAGAGAGAGAGAGAGAGTCTATACATTGTCAACCACTAAATACATGCTGGTCTAGTCTTTGAAAAATGCAAAGGCTGCTACTTGACCTAGGCTGGTCTAGTTTATCATGATTGGGAAGCCAGCAATGATCATTCCCTCTTGATGATTGTGAGGATGCATCAATGGTAGTCACTAAAGATGGGGAAGAAGTTAGAGCCGACCTTAGGAATCTCTATGAAGAGGTTGGATAGGGTCAGAGTAGGGAAGGATGTAATAAAAACCTAGGATGGTGTTTTTACAACATGGGGTAGCTAGGTTAAGGGTTTTAAAAGCTTGTTTCTTTGTGTAGTGAGAGAGAGAAACCATGAGATTTATTCTCCATGTTTAGGTCAAAACTTGGAAACTCTACCAATGAAGAGGGCCAAAATGATGGGACAAATTAAACAAGAAGAAAGGTGAGAAAGGAAGGGCATGTCACAAGGGTAGAGAAATCATAGAAAGTAGGTTTACTAGATGGATACAATCTCAACTCTATTGGATCAAGATACAATGGGCACTAGATAATAGGTAGGGTTGCACCCCTCCTGGTTCTAGTACCTAGTTGACCCGAGCATGGGGAAGGTGATAGATCTTTGATCCAATGTCTATGATGTAATAAGTCTCGAGTAAGGAAAGAAAAGAAGAGGAAAATAGAAGGAAAGTAGGATGTTTATGCTACAATGTTGATAAATTATAAAAATCCAAGGACTTTCCATTTTAAGTGATATTTGGAGTTCTCTTCCTTGTAATTTCATCTTGCTATAAGAAAAATATGTTATTAAAAACAAATACATTGAGTGTCCCTTTCTTGACCTTTAAGTTAGCCTCTTATAAATCCAAATTTATGGTCTCAAATCCACATGAAATTCCATTATATTTCAAATTTTTATATGACTTCACAAGGAAATATTTTAGAAAATAGGATCACAACAGAATGAAATTCACACCATTTGAGAATGTATTCTAGAATTCTTGTTGAAAGAGATTTAAAGTCCAAATACAACTATATTCATTATTCTTTTTCGATCATGATTTCTGCAAAAGGATGAAAATTCCATGTTCTCACATCCTTCCATCCCTATAAGATTATCCCCTCAAAGTTCAAATTAAGATACTTTTTAGATGGATGCAAAATTCTATTAGAATCAGAGGCGTTGATTACTTCATGATTCTAAACATGTCATGATTTCAAGGATGGATTAAACCAATACTACTGAGTGACTTATTATAAGGATATCTAAAGTGATATATTCACTAAAAGCTTCCTTATTCTAAGGGAATTGTATTTACTAGGGCATCTTAATATCCCATGCTCACCATCCCTCCCAATATCAAAGTTACCCCATGATCTATCGAGGATCGGCCTCGCTGTCTCTACAAACTCAAGGTGAAGTATTTCTAATTAATCACATGACTTCCTTTCTCTAAATATAAGAAATTTGATAACAAAATTATTATTATATATATATATATATATATACAAACACACATAATGTAAGACAACATGTTACATAAGAGGTTGTTTTCATGACCATGTTTCATTCTTGGGCTTATCTATTGCCCATATACGAAGGTCACAATAACCCTATAATTACCTCAAAATTTCTGGATTTTGGATATAGTTCAATAAAATAATGAGACAATCAAATTCGATTAATGAATGAGATATTAATATTGTAATTAATGATTTTTAGCATTTAATAATGAGTCTCTAAAATTATTTGAATTTATGAATTTGCTTTGCAATTTGGTCTTTGAGTCCACATTTTTAAAATTGAAGAAATTTGTGGTTTTATATCAAAATACTTGTTAAGAAATATGATGATAAAAGTTAAAGAAGACACCAAATTAATACATTAATTGTATAATCAATTACTTTGTTATATTTTGATTATTTGCACATCAAGTTGAGATTAACCAACAATCCTAGATGGAGTCAACATTTAGTCTAATGTAAGATCATGGGCAAGGAAAGATAAATTCAATATTTTGAAAGGAAAATATGAATAATTGTGATCTAGGTAATAACATCACATGATTTCTTGATGTAAGAAAAATAGTATAAACCGATTTCCTTTTTGCATAAAAATTTGGAAATATGAGATTTAATGATAATGGATAAGTGTTTAAAGTTTCACCAATCATAGTTAATGAGAGAGATACACATGACCTAAGATTCCATAAAGTAAGATAGTTAATATATTTGGATGATTATTTTGTCACATCAAATGTGAGCTGGACTTGAGGGAGTCGAGGATCTACCTTTAGTATATTGTGTGATCCAATTTTCCTCTAATCCCAGATCGACAATCTAGATATCGTTGCCTACCTAAAAATATAAAGAGGAAAGTTAGTTACATTAACAAAACTCCTCTCAACTTTTCACCCTCTTATCATACAATGACATCCCTTAGAACCTACCCCATTAAATCCTTGAAGGAAAATTGAATCTAGCCATCCCTTAACTTCCCCCATTCCATGATGGATTGAAACTTTCTCCATTGTAAAGCTGGAGTTAGAACTCCTATAAAGCCAATCATTTCCCCCACTAAGAGAGATCCCATAGAGGGGCATGGACTAATGTCAAGCTCTCTGACACCCAGAAATGAGGAGTCAACCATGCAGTTGACTTCTTAATGGCATGACAAATTCATATCTATGAGGAAGAAGAAGGTTAAGGGTAGAATGACCAAACTGACCCTCAAGTGCATGAAAATCTAATTCACCACACAAGGACAATTTGTTACTTTTAGTGTTTCTTATACAGATTGTTGAGCTTGAGTCGTGATATTATATTATGCATGCCTATTGGCTCAGGCCCAACCCAAAATATTATAGAAAAGGATATTAATGCTACGTGGAAGTTTCTCATTGATCCTTAGATGTATATCTTATAATAATTCTAGAAATTAATTGGCATATTGAGTTGTTATGAAGTTGTATGTCAAATCGATAGAATCCAAATAAAATACTTCCAATGTCTAATTCCAATCCTAGTTGAAAAAGTATGGTTAATACATGAATATAAGGTGATGGATACAAGTAAACTCTAGATTTGATAAATAATATGATAGGCTTATTTTGTGATGTAATTAGATGGATAATGGAAGCTAATTATAACTACATGTCTACAGTTATCTTTGTGAACTTTTAGGATATATAATAGCTATTTAACATGAAAATGAGGATTATGGTTTTGAAACTGACACTAGAATCAAATCTAGACTCGACTTTGATGTAAAATATATTGATCCAATGGTGACACTTTAGTATTATGCATGCCCTAGACTAATTGTTTGGATCTACATTGGATTTATTGGATGAGACACTTGAATGACTTGGATAAGATTGCATTATTTCTACAAATATAAGATATGTAGTTATTTAAAAGGCTAACTTATCATATCAATTTTTGTGGATTTTCTATGGTTTCATGATATTTTTTTGGTTGTATGCCCTAAGAGTCAATCATGTAATGATTTCAATGGAATATCTTGTAATTAATTTGAATATTAATAAAGGTAATTCCAATCATTATGTTGAATAAATATAAAAATGTCCTAAGAATGTATGATTCAATGACATGTGATTTCATGTTCAGGACCTGAACATGAGATCATGCGTATGCTAATTGTATTCATTCTTGTCTAAGTCCTTGGTCACTTATTATTGTAAAAACCAGGATGACAATAAGACCAATATGTGTCTTGATTGATGACTACATCTCATCAATCATGATATTGTATATAAATCAAACACATTGGTACTTGTTTTAACAAGTGTACTAGAAACACCCACCTTGAGTGTGATTGTAAATATCTGATCCTTATTATTAAAACCAAATTACATCAGAATATATAAACAAATCTTTTTACAATCATACTTCACATAAGAGTAGCAGAAACTTATGCATAGGATTACAAAATTAAGAATGGGCATTGCTTCATGTCTATTCCTCAATAGGGGAGAGCTCTTGCACATCTCATCTAAGTATTCTTTTAAGACCTATCCATTAGTTACCACAGGGAACAAAACCGCACATAGACCCGAAGAAGGGAAACATAGGTTAATAAATAATCGATACAACACTAATATTTGGGAAGTAAAAGTATGAACTTAACTACAAATGATTTTCATTACAAAATGAAAATAGTTAAATAATGAAGGCATGTATCAAATGATAACATTGGGTTATAAAATTCAATAAGATTCAATATCCAATTTTGAGACTAATAATTCAAATTTCAAATAGATAGCACATGTCAATGTCTAGATATTAAGGAAGCCATGTGTTGTCTCCTATGGAGAATGTACCAACTGAGATTCCCAATATACATAGCCCTATATACTTTTACTTTGTGCAGAGGTGTGGAAGCATAATTCCACTAAACTAGGGGCACTAGCCTGGACTTATGTTAAAATATTATGCCACTATTTCCAGGAATTTATCAGTGGCCTTTCAAAGAGGAAGGCTAACGTTTCTAAAACAAATTTAGGAAAACCAACCAATATAATATGTATTATTTCAAGAGGGAATAAGCTTTCCAAATATAAAATATAAATTTCATAACTTGATTCAAAAGCATAAAAAATGCAAGGATTCTAAGTGTACAACTTCAAGATTTCATCAAGCAAGTGATTTACAAGTGTAGAATGATATTAATTACTATCGTATTGGAATCAACTATTATAAAGTTTTACTTATTTAGGATTAGGTTTTTTCCATATTAATTATTATTCCATCAATTCCCATCATTATCATTCTAGATGCCAACTAGGATATATACAATCAATGTTACATATTCAAATGTATCATCTTTACCTTACATTAATTCCTCAAATACCATCTTGTCTCTAAAATTACACTATTCCATTTAATAACTAGGGTTTAAGATGTCCATTTCATAAGATAATATTTACCAAGACACCCTTACTAGGGATATCTATGGTTATTATTCATTATTTACCCATAATCCTTCCTTCTAGGGTTTTGATGCTTATTAATTTCCATATGAGAGATTAGTAAAAACATATGGTAATATGAAGCTATAGTACCATATTTGGTATATTACTACCTTTCCCATCAACATTAGGTATTCACTACTTTATAGATGGAAACTATATCCCAACATAAGTAATTATATGACAATATAGATTGGTATCTAAGTTGGTGATGATCATCATTTGTTTTTTGAATTTGATACCTGGTTTTCTTCTCTAACAACCATCTTTAAAATAGGTGCATGTTATCTTTCTAGAACTTGTATGTATCAATGAAATTAAGTCCTCTTATACCTTTAAACCATACTACATTATCCTCAAAATAGGTTGTTATATCCAATCCCACATGTTCTCATATAATAAATGAATTAGTATCATATCAATGGATTTTATCATATCTAACTAAAAGTACACAATGATGCTTGAGATGTACATAATTAAAATATTGATTTAATTATTGTTAGTAATATATATACATAAATCAATATGGTAGATTTTTGTTATAGGGTCTAGAAGGTTACTATGGATATGTTATATTTAGCTGGATTAGTAGACATAATTCATCAGGTAGGTTTACAGACTAAGGAAATGACCTATTCAGGTAGATTCCTTCTAATCTTAAATGACCACTCAAACAAAAACAATAGAGCAAGGTGTCTTCACACAAGGTTGTCCAACCTCTATTGGGTTGGTTGGGTATGAACCTGATAGTAGCATGGTCGACCGTTGTGGCTAGTAGTGTTGTCATGTTTCTAAGAATCAGGGTAGGGGTGACGGTTGTGACATGCGACTGAGATCTAGGGGACATGGTGTTCACGATGGTGGTTAGAAACTCAATGACAACAAGTTGTAGTTTGGTTGTTGGCTTCCATGGCAATGAGGAGTAAGGGTAGAGGATGGCGACTTTAGATCCCGGCACTTGGTTGAGATCTAAGAACACATCAAGGAAATCAAGAGTAGGGCACTACACATATGTAACTGGCTTAGGGTGTGCATACATGTAGTCAAGCTGCAATGTTGCATGTCGGTAGCTAGAGAGGTTGTGGTGGCATCGAGTCTGCAACAAGCATCATGAAGATAGAAGGCTTGCATCATCAAGTTGCATGTTTCTTGTGTTCAATTTTGAGGTGTTTGTGAGTTATATAGGACCAATGGATGAGTCTAGGGTTTGAAGGCGGGGTTAGTGATTAGTTAAGATGGTGCCTGGGGTGTTTACTAGAGAAACAAAGAAAAACGTAGGTCAATTTCATATTTTTATTAGTTTATAGTCAAGAGGGGAAATGATCTCGATGGGAGATGAAGTAAAGATGTCTAAACCATTTTGTAGACATATGGTTAAGGTTGAATATTGTAATGTAGGGGAGAGCTATTTGGTTTCTTAACATGTGCTAGCGTGGTTGGAGAAAAATACATTTTTTGTTATTCCCCCATAATAGTCGGAGGTTGGGGATGACCTAAGGGGGCAGGTACCTATATTTAACTGGTTATTAATCCCATATATTAATTACTTCAAAAATGTATAACTATTCGATTAAGATGCCAATGGATCTAAAGTTTTAAACCTACATTCAATACCTACTTGACCACATTATAAGAATATTAACCCCTTTATTTATGATAATGAGATGGCTAATTAATTATTTTTTCCATGCATACAAAATAGATATATTTTGGTCCAATTAATATTTCATATTAGTTCCAAAGCCATTATTTGACAAAGTAGGTGTAATACTAACATACAAGGTGGTACAAACTTATTTTCAACATTTAAATTTCCTAATAGTAATGAATAATTCAAAGTGGTACTTGAATATAATCTGAGGGACCAATTTGTGAATATCAAATTATTTAAACACAAGGAATTAGAAAGGAGACACACTAATATAAAAGAACATCACAGTTGACCAATATAATCAAATGATATTTAGAATGACAAACAAATTTACAACTGGGCCCAGATTTAAAAAGAATCATGAAGTATAGCTCAGATATAGATTTAGTACCTAACAATTCAACATGTTATGATGATACATGGAAGCCAATAATGGTGATGAAAATAATACCTCAATGTGATAGTGGTAGTTGTGGTCCTTTGACCTAAGGTTACTATAATGATCCAATGTTGTTTAGTGGTGATTTAACATTACTCAAGGTGACCTTGAAATAGGGCAGCTATACAAGTAGTGCTTAGGTGAATCATGACACATGTGGATTACTGTCAGTGACATATATGGAAATTTTCCCTCCCATTGGATTGATATCCTGGACACTTGATGAGTGAGACTATAAAATGCATAGACATGTTCATATGAGTCAATATATGATAATGAGATCATGTGTATCTCAAATAGTCTACTCTACATCAAGGAACAAAGATTGAACATTAGGAGGATGATGTTTCCATGCCTCAGATTTGATTTAGATATTGGAGACAAAGATTACACAATCATTGGTCACAATAATAGGCCAAACTTGTTCTCCAACTTATATAATTACTTGGTGCCAATAAAAATTTTGTAGATACCACTCATTTCATGTGAAGTTTGTTGTTTGATTTTGAAGATCACTATCAATGTAATGTTCATCCTAGACACATTATACATTGGAATAGGAGTATAATTTTGGACATGATTGGATATGTTTCAAGTCAAATTGATTAATAAAATTTTTAGGTAATCATCTAGAAAAAAACCAAATTAAAATCCTAGACAATTGTCTAAGAGGTCTAAGTTAATTGGTTGGATTCAAAATTATTAATTCATATGATAATTCGATAGGCCAACATTGAGCAAAGAATTGGGATTTCCAATAAGGTGGTTGAAAATTAGTTAGTTGATGATTAATTGATCAATTAATTATAGGAATAATTCTAGAATGTTCTAACTTATCCAATTGATTGATTAATTGTCCACAAGCAGGCCTCTCTAGACACACATGTTCCCTTTTTGTTTCCTAAGTTTTAGAAATCATGCTTCCTTGCCTCTCCTATTTAAAGGACATGTTGGCCAGTCACAGTTACACAAACATTACCCAAAAGAAGAGAGAGAAAATCAAAGAGAGCAATGCTAGCATGTTGCTAATAGAGAGGTTGTTTATTCCTTCCAACTCAAGAAAGATGATGAAGAGTTCTTTTCCATCTGTGTGGACTATTTAGAGACACAAATGCTACACAAATACACTGGGAGGACGTCTCCACACACTATCAATTCACTACCATGAGTGAAGCCCACCACCGAGCGAGAATGTTGCAGGACTTCTCCACGACAAGATATACCTCACACACTCTCCTTCTATATATAGTGTTGTTGAAGAAATCTTTTTGTATGAAATGTGGACATAAACTTTTTATTGGTTCCATTTTGTTTGTCACCTCCATTATTCCTAATAGTTTGATATCATGATAAACTACTTGGATGTTTATTTACTCCCAATTTCAAGATAGTTCCCTATATGTATTACATATATTAAGAATAATTATATGAAACCAAAACTCTCTATTATGGGAATTTTGAGAAGATTAGGAAGGTCCTTGAAACATAATTGGAATACACTGAGAACCATGTGGCAAAAGTCAAATGAAAGAACAAAAGGGAAATACTTGTGAACCCTAAGAGTCCAATGAAGGAACACAAGGGGAAACTTGTGCGCCCTAAGAGATCGAGAAAATAGGGTTAAAGAATTGTATAAAAATAAAATGTTCATTTATTTTTAATATTTGATGAATATTCTTGATATGTTGTTCCACATGAACACAAATTTATATGTGTCCGCATACACAATATAGAAATATATTGATTAATGTTCTTCTTTCAACGTTTTAGTAGGTGTCATAAATTAAAGATTGAAGATATGAAGATTTAGATCAACACATTAAAGATAAAAAAAGTTAATGTCATAAGGAGGATTAGATTGGTGTATAGAAATGATGTTTCATGTCATGTAGTTCTTGCTCTTTGAAAGTTTATATATATTCTTGAGAAGAAATTCTCTTCTTTTGTAAAAATAAAGTTACTTTTTGGAATTATTGAATATGTTTTATTTTTTATAAAGTTTGGATCATGGAAAAATGACGTGATGATCCTTGTATATATGGTCTACCTTCAATGGTGGATAACTAGGGGAGGGTTTTTTTTTCAAAATTGGTATCAGAGTACAAACTTATCAAATAACTTATAATAATTAATAGTTTCAGGTGTTCCTTAGAGACAAAAGGGAATTAGTAGTGGTTATCTAAAGATAATGGTGTCTAGAAAGGATCACAACTTGGGGGAAGATTTTTTTACTCCACATCACTAGTTGGAAAATGAGGACTCATGGGCCTGTGGGGATTCCAACTAGACAAAGTATGAAGTTTTTTTCCTAAAGTAAAATACTTAGAGGTCTTTTTATTTTGAATTTTCCCCTCTTATCATCTATCTACTTTCCTAATCCTAGAATTCACTTCTCTCCTCATCTGGAGTTAAGAATTTTGGAAGAAGTATGATTAAGGCATCCTTCACAAATTGAAGTACATATAAGTTAACCAAAAGAATTCATATGGGAAATGTGTCATAAAAATTATCATCCTCTAAAATGAGTAAACCTAACAAGTCCTAGTGATGGGATTGGGTAACCCACTTGATTATGAAAATGTAAGTGGGTTAAGAGAGAGATAAAACCCTGTGATGTAAAAGTTAACTGATATCCCTGATCAAAGACCTAATTTTGGAGAGAATAATAACCCTACACAAGAAAACCTTAAGCAAAAATAAAAAAGAGAACACATGAATTAGTTGGGTAACTAGGTTTAGACATTATACTATTGAAAGTATGTAGGATACATGTTGTCTGACATGCATGATACATCTAAAGGGTTTTGTATGTACATGAAACATAAGAAAGTAATGGTTAAAAAAGAATATACTCAGCTCATATCTTTATGGATGAGTTGAATGACCTTGTCTTTGGTTTAAACACATTAAGGTAACTATGGATGTCTTAAACTAGCTTCAAATTAAGGAATTACAATATAGTATGGACCTAAGGCATGAAAGTGCTACTCCCACCAAATCTGAATAAGAATGGTGTGTATGTTTGGCTTAAAGATATCAATATATTCATAATTATGTAAAAACTTTGGTTTGTAAAATCTCAAGATAAATATAAAATACATATTGATACAGTGAATGGTAATAAGTGAGAAAATATGCAAAACGTTCGATTTAAGATATAAATATTTAGTGAAATGGGAATCCTTTTCAAGGTTAAGAGTATCAATCTCATTCAATATACTTGGAAATATGGGTTTTGACTCTACATCATTAATATTAGAAAGTAGTGCAATATTTCCACTTTTAAAGGTATTAATTTGACCTAGATAAATGCTCTTCTCTAGGTCAACACCATTGTAGCTCAGTTCTAATTCAAGGTTGAAGTAAGGACCCATCCTCTTAAACGACCTTAATTTACCATTAGGATAGATCCATAGCCAAAACCCAACTTAAGTCTAATATCTATAAAAAACTGAGCTGTACATTTTTTTAATAAGGCGATATTCATAAAGAATCAAGTACAAACATCTTCCACACTTCATATGACATCAAAAGAAAAGTGTATTTCATTATATTAGAACCATTAAAAAAGAGAACATGATAAGAGCACAAACTGAAATTCCTTTATTAAATTGTCAAACTAAGATTACAACATGAGATATATCCATACGAATAAAATATTATAAAAGTGCTAGATCAAGTTACTACTCATATTTGTAAGAAACATCACATAAAACAACTTAATGTGTAGTTCATCAACTACCCACTCATCACTCAGGAAAGTAAGAGTACAAGGACACTCTAGACTTAACTATATTCTTCTTGTTACATCTTGATCAACACTTTCTTTTCACTGCTCCAACATGCCTAAAAAGATGTGGATAACCACAGGTGAGAACCCCACTCCCAGCGATATGATATAAGAAAGCTAACATTCTATCAGTTACAAGCATATTATAATCGGCATATCTAGAGGCAGATTAATGAATATTTAAGTATCACTACACAAAATATATGCATCAAGTACTAATTCTCATAACTAGATATGTATAATTGAGAAAATATAAAATGTCTTCACACAAATTTATAATATGTAAGTACAAAGGACAACCATGTATGTACATGAGGCATACACTTACTTGGACAAAGTAGGAAACATATACAATATTTGCAATAAAGTAAATGAATATAATTATACATCCATGTGATTCATCAATTAAACCTATAGAAATATACTACATGACTCGATTACATTTTTATTATTTCCCTGGGTAGTTTGAGGCGTACCACTCAAACTACTAGATAACCACTACAAAGTTGCAATCAGCCCCATATAAAATCTAGGATGATCAAAATCCTAAGATCTCTTACCCTTGTCCAGTAAGAGTTCTCTATAGTGGCATATCATCCCAACTTCAAAACTGCCTAGTTTTCCCTAGGTACACATGCTGCAACACTAGAAACCAGGGTGTACAACCCTTGAATCTGAGTTACAACTACAATCTCCCTCAATTACATTTACCATCGAGATACAACCTCAACTGCCTTCAAAAACATTGGGATTAGTATGACAAGGATATACCCTCTCTGCAATCACATATACTCAATAGTATATGACTATGAGTTCCTTTCGGAATGCTTGTTTGACTATCCAACATGTTCTGCACTGGAATAGTTCAAAAGATTCAGGGCACTATATGATTAAGGCTACACTAATTATTAAAGTCAATGAGGTATTTTTGACTCCACCAATCATGACACATACAAAGTACCAACAAGTATTTGGGAAATAAATCAAGAATTGCAATTCCATAAGTTATAAAACAAATATCAATACACTAAATTGAGGTACAAGTATCCATCTCTAACTACCATAGGACATAGCATATCAATCATTTCAACAACAAGGTAGGTCCATAATAGCATTCTTGGCCATAATAAGGCCCAATATATCATCTTTGTCTACAACAAGGCCCAACATATTTATTCATGGGACATTAGCCTCTGTCAAGGCAAAACAAAAAGTACTTCTCTCCTACATTTTCATCTCAACATGTAAATAATATTACAAAGATATGCCGCTAACCACACAGACATTCTCAAAGTTATTATGTAAGACTAGACATGATCATTGAACATGATTAATCATCATAATTCAAGTGTAAGAGTATCATGAGTGACTCTTATATGGCATTGTTTTGAGGAACATTAGTTAAAGTCAACAATCCCTAATACATACATCTTTTTGAGTCAAAATGACCATGATATGGTGTATGCCATTATTTGTAGGTAAGATTATCTGATTAATTAGGTCAAATAACTCATACACTTTTAACAATTCAACCATTTGATTCCACATCTTTTATAATCATATTCAAATATGAGTGGTATTTAACCATGGGTCGAACTATTATCACAATGATGATACCCATGTACAGGCACCCAAGGGATCAACCTCAAAACACCAACTCCAACATTTATATATTTAACCCATAACCATGATATACTTTAAATTTCATGTTTTATATCTCATGTAATCAACCCTTACACATAGCCATAATGTAAGGTAGAGAATCACCTTATTAAATTTGTTTATCACATTATACTTCCATTAGTTGTTGAGACTCACATCCAATTTTGAAACCTCCAAGTTACATCTTGTTCATTTTTTTGTGTGATACATATCCTACAAATTATATGATTATATATCTTAATTAAAATAATTTCATATTCATCAAGAATAAAAGTGAGGAAAAACATCTTCAGAAAGTATAATATGGTTCATCATATAATTCCAAACACTCACTAGGACATACAGTCCCAACACCAAACATAAATTTCTCCATATAAGTCCACATTAGGTTCAATACCATGTAAGAAATCAAAATCATACCAAATTGTGTAGTGCAATTCACATTATAGTTATACACAACCGTACAAACTTCTAGATTCAAATTCAAAAGTATGAGGGAGTTCCATTAGAAACATTGTTGTGCATAATATATATCACTTCTATGCATAGATGAGCTACTTTGGGATTATAGACCTTAGTCAAAGGAACTTATAGAAGTATAATGGTTATATTAAGTACTTATAAAGTGTTATGCAACTCCTAATAACTAATAATTATTTTCATACATGTATTCCTTTCCTATGATATTAATACACCACAAGGATGACATATTTACTAACAATTTTACTTGTATTTTGAAATATGAAAAGTACATTATAACTTGGTCATATAAATGACATCAGGAAGTAAGTCTAGAAGGTAAAGAATAACATAAAATTTCGTAAATTTTGTCCACTTATACAAAATAGTTCTCAAGGTGCCATCTTTTAGCACATTAGGAGGTCATAGAACAAGATTTAGAACAAAATGAGCTATGGATGCACAAATTTTGGATTTTGACCTTAAACTAAAGAGATCAGGTCAATATCATTAGGATTCATGATTAATATATAGGGGAAGATATACAAGTTAAAAATCATATCATATGGCAGAAAAATAATCCACAAAGATTAAATATTTAGACATGCTAATCAAGTTTAGAACAAGTTTAGAGATTTGAACGAACTAGTAGTCAAAAGAATGCTAATAATGTTATATCACTCATCTCTTATGGTGATAATAATGAGGTATATACAAGAGACCACAAAAAGCTTCCAGATCCTAGATCATCCCTCCAAAAGCCCCCAAAATCCATGGTCCAGGTAAGATATAACTCCCCATAGATCAAACAGAGGAGATAGGGAGGCTCTTTATATAGATGGAGTACTTTCCACAATGGAAGTCCATGGGACACGACCCAAGGGAGAAGATAAGGTGAAGGACATAAACAAAAGAGATTATAGAAGATTAATCTTACATGATTAGGGTTGGAAATGAACTGGCCAAACTTGGAAGCATCTTGAATAAACTAGATCTGCAACTTGCATTCACATGCACCAAAATCCAAAACTCCATCTATGTTCATCCCTTCCTTGGACCTTGTTTCATCCTGCATGGCTCTCCCCATGATTCTAGAAACTTTTGAAGTAATAAAAGAGACTCTAGGCTGAAGGGCTTGGCTTTATAAATTGAAGAATAGGTACAAAGTCCAAACCACCCCCAACTAGTTCCATAATTACCCTTGGTATAGAAATGGTATCCATTGATCAAAGAAATCACATATTTATCCCCTCCTAATGTTTGGGAACCCTTCTCATCTCCTATGCAACTTTTTCATTTTTATATCACTTGAATAAGTCAAACAATCCACTTCCATAAGCCAAAAAGTCCATTGGTTGAGCACAAGAACCTCCATCAACAATCATCAACCACCACCACCACCACTCTAGTTAAGGTTGAATCCCTCACTAAGGTTAGAAGAATAAAAAAAATATATGAAGATACTAATTAATATCATGCATTTTTATATTATGCACTCAAATTTGTACTTAGGTTCCAAATTAAGGTGAAATTGTATATTAGTCTACAATTGTACATGATATTACATTTTTAGGAAAATAAAGTACAATGAAGTCTAGATTATAGTCATATCTTAACCAATTGAGTTTAAGTCACAAATAAGTAAGAGTAGGAATAAAAGTACAAGAATTAAATCTTTCATATATTTTTCAATCTGGTCCTCGTGCTATGTTGAATTTATAATTAAATTCACATCTTGCTAAGAACCTTGAATTTAGGGAGAAAAAGAGTAAATTGAACCAAATTAGTTTCGTCTCTTGATCCATTGATTCAAAAACTTAATAAATCATGGAATACATAAGTAAAAATATTTTTTTAAATAATTTTTGAAGTTGATTCCTGAAGTTATGGTAATTTTGCAATTAAGTTCACAACTAATGCAAAACTTAAAATAAGGCATCGAAAGTGCAAATTGACATCAAATAGGGTTTTAACTTATTCAATTGAGAAAAAATATTTTTCAAATATTGAATTGAGATAATAAATCAATATTACATATAAAATTAAGATTTAAATAGGAACATGGTCTCACAGCCATAAAACCCTCAAAAGGATTATGCCCCCAAAATCTCAAGGTTAGAGTAGATAACAACACAAAAGGAACCCATAACCCCATGCCAAACACACTTGTGCACAACTTATGCTACACCATCATTATTAATGCATGGTTATCATGAAGTTATTATAGATCATGAGGTACACTCTTAATAATTGATTCTAAGCTTTCAACTATTTATGCATCATTCATTTTCTTATTTAAATTTCTTGCCATCTGCTTAGGAATAAGTATGATTATTGTACTTGATTGATCTTTCTTGTTAACTATTTATCATTCTTGTGTGTCTTCTCATGTTATCATGTTTTTTCATTCACCTAATAAGGGTGATTCCATCATATTTCACATTCATCCTCAACTATTTACTCTCTTTATCAAACTATTATATCTGTGTTTTTCTTTATATAAAGAATGTTAGTTCATATGTTCCTGAAACTCATCCAATTAATTGGGACATCCATGCACATTTCCATTCTCTTAATCTAGGTAAAAACTCCTATATTGACATTGATTCGCAAAAATTCATATTCATATGGATACATATCACATCCTACTACTTTACTCTTAATGATCACCATCTTGGCTTGGTTCTATGTGTGAAACATGTTCTTGTGGAACCGACCTTTCTTCTGTAACATATGACTTATACAATTATCATCCTTAACCATACAAAAGGATTGAATAATCATCATATTTAATCACCATGTAATCACAATCCTTATTTCATCATGGTATAAATCTACTTATTTCAGAATTAATATAGCAAATCTTATAGTTGAACCTTTTATGTCAATCAACCTCATACTCATCTTGATTATTACCACATATCCTTGACAATAATAAAAATTTATACCAGGTTAAGGTTTCTGTCTCCTCATCTTCATTCATATTTACTTCAATTCCACATGCTTATTCACATTATTCCATTTAATAAAGATTATTTCCTAAGAAATCTATTTAATCTCTTCTATATATCATGATTATTTCACCTCAACACTTTTATAACACACATGGATTGGAATGAAAATTAACTCAATTTCACTCTATTCATCTATCATTGTTCTTATTTATTATCTCATACCACACATATTATTTAAGTTATTCTCTTCATATATGAAGTTATTCCTTAAATCATTGTGATAACACATGTTCTCCATGAACTTCCTCATACTCACATGTACCTTCTAGAAACTACTTTATGATTGACTTGGATGCAACACATAATTAAAGCTCTACACATAGAGTCATGTCTCCTTTACCTCATCATTTTCTATAATCATGATTTCAAACATTGGATTCTGACCCATACATAGTGTCCTTTCAAGTGTAAAGACCTCCTTTTTGTCGAATTTATATTCTGATTAAGCTTCATGGCATCATATTTATTTCTTTAATCATTAAACACTCAAGTTTTGATGAGTTATGATGTGATTTTTATCTTTCTCACGTGGCAGTATTAGTACATTTTCATCATTCATTTAACACTTTTATACATGGTCCTTATTCAAATAGTCAGATATAGTCCAAAGTGTGCATATCTCATCAACTTTTATATCATTCTTTTCATCATGATGTCTTGTTTATTATGTTCTTTACATTGTTTCCAACTGACAACTTGGTCAGAGTAATCAGTAGGATAACAATCAAAGAGTTCCACACTTACCCTTCCCTCAATACTTGAATACCTAACCAGGGCACCCAAATACTGAGTTCAAGTAGTATGCATTATGCTTGTGTCATGGTCATCACTTAGTTATCATTTTATTCATAGTTCCTATTTTCCCCATAGACTCAACTACCCTAGGCTCTGATACCATACTTGCAATGACTTCACTTTTCAGCAAACCCCAATTAAGGTAGGCCAAAAAGATGTGAGGCATTACCTAAATTTTTCCCAAGGATCTAGATTTTAACAAACAATAATAATAGCAAATAATTTTCCATTAATTCAAATGATGTTTATAAAATAATCTTCCAAATAGTTACATGAATTTCTATCATCAAGAACTGTCCATATTAGAACTATGAGAAGAAGTATCTAATTAATTCTTCTTACAAGTTAACTTTAATGTCTTCAAGTAAACTCAACTGATTATCATGTCCATCATTTCATGATATCATCTTATCTATAATGTACCTAAAATACCATTAAACAAAAGAATGGATAAGTATAACAAGTTATACTGTGTACGTGGGGTGCATGCAAAAGTGTGCAAGTAAACTAACAACATATATTCCATCAAATACTTGCAAATAAGAACAAACATTTCCTTCTCATAATGTTCCTTTTTGTGATACTCATAGTGGCATTATAATTGAATAAAATTAAATAAACATCCAACATTTTGATTGTTCAATCCTCGAGAAACACTCAGTAAAAACTAACAAATTAATGTGGGTAGTCATAGGCATAACCACATACTTGATGGTGAACCATGCAGATTACTATGTAGAATATACTTCAAGTATGTTTAAGAAATCAAATCAAAAAAGTTGAATCCAAACAATTAATATTGAATCCATATGTATGTAAATCCAAAGTTTTTCCATCATTAATTAGATCAAACCCTACTCGGATCCTGATCTAGGGTTTTACAGTTTCCTTGGTATTGAGTTATTGTTAAAGTTATGCTTCGAAACCCTAATTCCCATGATTACCATTTTAATGACTGAAGAACCCCCAACTTATATTAAATACAACCATGATCTTCAAATCTACCATATTACAACATCATGAACATTTATATGAGATTAGTCACATTGAGGTTATATCAAGTTACATCATTGAGGTTCAAGACTTAATTACAAATGTTAAGGAACATCCACCCTAGAAACCATAGTTTCTCATTATTATGATCATAACCATGTTATATTACCATTATAATCAACAATATCAATTAATAGAATAAAGGAGATGTTTTTACCATATCCAACATGTTAATATACAAAACTAACGTTTAGATGCTTTAATCACCATCTACTCACATATCCATAGTACTTTTGTAACTAGAATAATAGTTAGACTTTGAAACTATTTTATTTGGATTCCTCTCATTTTTCTGATCAATTTTCATATAAGACTTGTCTCAATACAAGTTACCCACATTATTTATTATTATTGTAGGGTAAACATCTATCTGACTGATAATATGCTGACACTTTAGCAAAAATACCTTTGTCTGATACCAGTCACGCGGTCCGGCCCATCCAATGAGCACTTACCCCTTCAACATTGGATGCCAGTGTGTTCACATGTCTAACCTAAGGAAGGTCACCCGTGTCCTAACCTACTGAACGTGCCACAGGGGTATAGGTATAATCTCCATGGGGTCACGTCTTCCACCTTCAGTCATCTCTAGTTTGCAAATCAGGCTCCTGAGTGATCAACCTGGAGGTTGAATCTAGGCACCACGGTGCCCGAGATCAGGCCACATTCGCGGGATCCTTCACGAGGCCTTTCTATATGACGATTTTCTTAGATGCATCGAAGGGGTAGGGAAAAGGGGTAAACAGAGAATCCCTTCATCAGAGGCAAACAAGGGCCAAGGGAGAGGAAAACTGGAATATGGAAAGATCATCTAGTCGTTTTGATACTTCAATCATGTTCATTATCTCGTGGAACAACTCTAGGTTCTTTTATAGGCAAGTGATAATAAGGGGGTGTGTCTACCAATTCCACAGGGGTTTGACATTGATAGGGATTTGTGGAAGTCCTATACACACACGAAATCAGTGGAAGAAAGGGATAGGTAGGTATAAATTCGTCTCCCACATCTATTGTGAAAGGTCCCAGATGTTATTAAGGATCAAAGAGAGAGAAAAGAAAGGGAGGGTGAGAGATATACTGTAGAGAAAAAAGCAAGGGAGGGTGAGAGATATACTATAGCATGTTTCCTTTTCAAGCCTGGAGGTAGAAGACAATTTTTTGACCATTCATCTCTAATCCAACAACCACTCATAGGCATGTGAAATCTATGTGGCCCAGGCCCCAGATTCCCTATTCAATTATTATGTGACAAATCACATTTATATCAATCAAACCTTCCACTTTAGGAAACTTATAAAAAATCATAATTGTCTCCTCATTTATCCAAATAATATAATTTTTTTAAGAAAGTCTTTTAAAGATTACAACTCAATTTAGGAAAGATTTGGTGGCACAAGGATATTTCTATATGCCCCTTTTTACTCTTTCCTCAAAAAAGGAATATAAGTCATTTATTTCAAATAGATCCCTTTATCTTTACAAATTTCTCTAGGCTAGTAGAAACATATTTTATGTATGAAACTTAAAGGGTAACTCTTTAAAGTCTTTCCGAACTTTAATTATTTTTTTGGGATTCATTGGAATAATATTTATTCATGAAACTTGCTTCTTTAGTAAATTCTTAATTTAATTACCCACTCCACATGGAGAGTCCTTTTTCTCTCAAATTTTAGAATTCTCTTCTTTTCATTATTGCTTTCAAGTATCCCAAAAGGCAAATCGAGATAACACTATTTGGTTCCCCAAACATTGTGTTGCCATTAATAGCTAGATAATTACTCTTTTAATTATCTAAAAGACCATTTATTTTATTTCTTTTGGAGACTTGCACACCATATCATATTTCTATCATTAAAAAATGCATAAATTTATTACTATTTATTTATGTATGAAAACTCTCTTTTCTAGAGTATTCCACATACTTCCATATTGAAAACATTCATTGTGAATTATGTTTAGTTATTTCTTTATAATTGGATTGTTCTCTCTTTCTTGGCACAAAATCTACTAATGATTGAAAACACTGAACTACATGAAATCCTTTCCATAAGGAGTACTTTCACTTTCAAACCATAATTTCCAAATAAGATACATAGAGAATCATCTTTCTAATGTGTCCTTCATATCAAATTATTTGAAAACAAATATATGAAAACATGGGAAAAACTAGGTTATAGCATCCTTTCTCTCTTGTAGGAATTTTGTCCTCAAAATTCAACTAGTCATTTAGGAAGATGGTATGCGATAGTTTCCTCATATACTGGTAATCCCATATCTCATAAAACCATCATATTTTATTTATGTGTTAATTCCTTTTATTTTTTTAATTTTTTCTACAAGGACCTATTTGCAAAGAAAATAGTCACATGGGCCTCACTTGGGTCATGGGTCAAACCCATGCTGCAAAAATAGTTGTACTACTATTCTATCTAACATAATTTTGGGATTTTCTTATCAATTCATACCTTTATTTATATAATCCAATTTTATCAAAATTGAGGATATAACATTCACCCCTCATAAGGAATTTTGTCCCCAAAATTCACATCCAGTAAGGTTAAGGTGAATGATAACTCAACATAATTACAAACCTTAGGATTAGTAACCCAATTTATCTTATCCTTGACAACTTTAATTGGTATACAGTTTCCACACATTTTTACTATAATTATAACTTGAATACAATTCAAGGTATATAGACATCATTAGTATTTACATATTATCATCTCTTAATGATTACATATTCATTTTTTATTTCATTTTCACTTGGTGTTTACCTTTTCACCTAGGTTTACAACCTATTACTCATTTATTTTTCACATAAGGGTGAGGTAACACCTAAAACCCTAGGTCATTCAACTTAAGGTATTCATTCATATGTTAATGTTTAAGCATAACATATGTCTACCCAATCTCTCTCCGTCATAATAAGATGAAAGAAGCACCCATCCCAAAAACAAAGTTTATCCAATTCCAAGAGCAGAAATGGTGTATCCACATTTTACCTCTCAATTTCACATTTTAAATTGAATCATTCTCAACATGACTTTAAACAATTCTATGTTTTTAATTTCATAATTCCTTATATTTCATGAAGTCAAGTGCCTTTCTATTTCTTGAATTTGTGCACAACTTCCCTTAAGAGTTCATTATTACATGCCTTTATTGTATATTTTATATTTACATCTTGTGTATTATGATCCTTAGCTACTTCCTTGAGGTCTCTAGGGGTACATGTAATTTTGGAGTGATCTCGTCCTTATGCAACTATGGAGTGCCTCTCACATTCACCCATTGAGCCACATGAACATCATAAAGGTGGCCAATTTCCTAAGACACGGGCCTCGGTCAAACATAGCTTTTGCCTCGTAACTGGATGATTTTGTGCATTGAGGAAACAATCAACTCCTAATCCCATTTGTCCCATGTACCTTTAATACTCCCTACTTGACCTTAGGATTGACTTAGGGCTCTACTCTTCCCAAGGGTTTATTGAGAGCACATTATATTCATATGTAATTATTTAAATCAGATTTCCTCCATCTCTTATGATGCTCATTATTCACTTTATGTCCCCTAATTGGGCTCATGGTGACTTTCTCTTTCAGGCTTGGTCTCATACTATCAGCCACTTCCATAGTGACTTTTCCTCATGTTCCTCATAGATGGCATACTTGGGTTCCAAAAATCATACTCAATATATGTACTTTCATATTTTATATCCTTAATTCTCTGCCCTATAGGTGACAGTTAAGGTTACCTCAATTTTTTAATTGATCTAGTCAATTTATTTTTCTAGGGAAGGTCCTAACCTAGGGTGCCCACTTGGCTCATAGGAGGAGGTTAGGCTCTCTAGCCGCAACTCGACCCTATAGGTCTAGGGCCCCATAGGTCCTTTTCCCACTCTTGGGTTGACCCGCCCTATGTCAGGACACCAATCCTAAATTTGAACTAAGGGCTTCATAACATCATCTTTTTATGCAATCTAAATAAGCATTTATCTTTTTAACCTGTCCACCCATATCCTGTTTTCTCAATGGTGTTCCCTCTCTTTAGGGGATCCCCTTTATGGGGAACCCTCTCTAAGGTTTGGTCATTGCAGCGGACATTTTATACATAGGCCTTCCTCTCTTGGCCCAAGGTGATTTCATAACCATACATAGGCTTTCCTTTATAAGCCCAATCTCCAGTCATCTCCATCATGACTTTATTCACCCCATGCTCTTTTACTCACCATAGATCGATATAGGGTTTGAGAAGGTTATATCCATAAATGCATTATTCATAGGTTGCTTATGTTTCTTAAAATTTTTCTCATTAATTCCTTTTTCCACATGCACATATGCATGCAAGACCGAGTCACCAAACTCATTTATATATGTATATGTATTTTAAGTAACCATAATATGTTGAACATATATTTGATATTGTAACTTCTCAACCTTCATTTACCCAATCTGTGTGGTACACCCACTCATGGGGGGTATTCATACTCACTTTTTGGGAGTATTTCAATGATCTACCCACTCTCTGGGGGTGATCTTTATCCATACCCACTCACTGGGAGTATTCACAACATCATACTCATTTACTGGGAGTATTTCAATAGCTTACTCAATGGGGTAGCATAGCCACTCACTAGAGGTAATCTCAATGACATACCCACTTGCTTGGGGTAGTTCCAATTTCATACCCACTCATTGGGGGTATCATACCCACTCACAGGGGGTATTCTTTGTCCATCCATTAATCTAGAGATAACATTATATTCATAAGCAAATTCCTTTTAGGGTTTTATTAAGTAAGAGAATGAGAAGTGGATGCATGAAGATGAGAAGAAAACCTAAAGGTATTTTACTTCGGGAAAAATCGTTTGACTTTGGCCAAGAAGGATGCACAGGCCTGGGAGTCCTCGTAAGCCAACTAGCAATGCAGAGGAAACTTTGCCAGCCCCTAGAATGTGGTCCCTTCTAGACACTATTGTATTTAGAAAATACCCTAATGTTTTCCTCATAATTCTACAGATTACTTGAAATTATAACCTATTAAATATTATTTGAAAAACATGGTGCTTTGATACCAAATGCAATGACATCACTTTTCAGGAACTCCCAATTAAGGAAAAGTAAAAATATGAGATCCATTACCTAAATATTTACCAAGGATCTAGATTTTAACAAACAATATATAATAGCAAATAATTTCCATTAATTCAAAAAAGGTTTACCAAATGATTTTCCAAAGAGTTACATGAATTTTTATCATCAAGAACTATACATATGAGAACTATGAGAAGAAGTATCTATCTAATCCTCCTTACAAGTTAACTTGTAAGGAGGATTAGATAGATAATTCTTCTTATACAATTCTCATATGTACAATTCTGATGATGGAAAGTTATTTAAGTTCTAGAGGAATAAGTTGTAAACAATATTTGAGTTTAATGGAAATTATTTACTATTGATTATTATTTGTTTAAAATCTATATCATTGGGAAAAATGTAGGTAATGGCTCTCATATTTTTGGCCTTTCTTAATTGAGGGTTGCTGAAAAATGAGGTTGTTACAATATTTGTAAGGACACGTCTTCATAAATGACCTTAATTGACCATAATGATATATCCATAATAAAAATCCAAATTAAATCAAATATCTATCAACAATTGAGCTTTTTTTTTGAATGAGGTGATCCACATAAAGAAAAAATTACGAACATATATCACACTTCATGTGCATCAAAAGAAAAGTGTATTTCATTATATTAGAGTCATTCCAAAAGAGGACATGACTAGATCAAAAATTGAAATTCCTTTATTAAATTGTTAAATTAGGATTACAACATGAGATATATCCATGTGACTTAAACTTCATAAAAGTCTTAGATCAACTTACAACTCGTATTTGTAAGTAAATATCACATAAAACAACCTAATGTGTAGTTCATCAACTACCCACCCATCACTCAAGAAAGTGGGATTACATGAACACTCTAGACTTAACTATATTCTTCTTGTTACATCTTCATCAACACTTTCTTTTCACTACCCCAACATACCTAAAAAGATGTGGATAACCACAGGAGAGACCCCAGGTCCCAGTGATATGATATAACAAAGCTAACTTTTTATTGCTTACGAGCATATTATAATCAACTTATATAGAGGTAGATTAATGAACAATTAAGTATCATTACACAACATACATGCATCAAGTACTAATTCTCATAACTAGATATGTATATTGAGAAAATATAGAATCTCTTCACATAGATGTATAATCAGTAAGTACAAAAGGCAATACCATGTATGTACATGAGCCATATGCTAACCTGGAAAAAGTAGGAAACATATAAAATATCTACAATAAGTGAAGAAATACAATTACTTATCCATTTTATTCGTCAATTAAATCTAAACAAATATACTACATGACAAGGTGATGTATTTTATTATTTTCCTGGGTAGTTTGATGCATACCACTCAAACTACTAGTTGAAAAAAGTGAAGTCACAATCAACCCTATATAAGATCTAGGATTACTGAAACCCAAAGATCTCTTCCCCTCATTCAGTAGTGGTATATCATCCCAACTAAAAACCAACCTAGTCCACCCTGGATACACAGGTTGTGGCACTAGAAACCATGCTATACAACCCTCAAATCCGAGTTACAACTGCAGTCTCCCTCAATTACAATTACATCTGAGATACAACCTCGACCATTCTCCAAAAACCTAGGGATCAGGATGACAAGGATATACCCTCCCTAGACCAGTATGTACTCAATATATACGACTTAGGTTCCTTTCAGAATACTCATTTCACTATCCAGTAAGTCCTACCACTAGAAGAGTTTTACAGACTTAGGGCACTATATGATTAAGGTTACATTGATTATTTAAGTCAATTAGGTATTTTTGACTCCACCAATCATGACACATACAAGGTACCAACAAGTATTTGGTAAGTAAATCAAGTATTGCAATTCTAGAAGTATAAAACATATAAAAGATATATCAAGACACTAAATCATGGTACAAGTATCCATCTTTGACCACCATAAGACTCAACATGACATTATTTTCCACAACAAAGCTAGGTCTATAATAGCATTCTCGGCCATAACAAGGCCCAACATATCATCTTTGGCTACAACAAGGCCAAACATATCATCTTTAGCTACAACAAGGTTGAACATATTATGCATGGGACATTAGCCTTAATCAAGGCAAAACAAATGATATTTCTCCTCCTACATTTACATCTCAACATGCAAATAATATTATAAAGATATGCCACTATGCACACATAGACATTCTCAAAATTATTATATAAGGCTAAACATTATCATAGTGCATGATTAATCATCACCATTCAAGTGTAATAGTATCATGGGTGACTCTCATATTGCATGTTTTAAGGAACAAATACATCTTTTAGAGTCAAAATGACTATGATAAGGTGTATTTCATTATTTCTAGGAAACAATATCTGATTCATTAGTTCAAATAACTCATCCACTTATAAGAATACCACCATTTGATTCCCCATCTTATGTTTTAATTGTACTAAAATATGAGTGGTATTTCACCATTGGGTCTAACTATCATCCCAATGATGACACACATGGCACCCAAGGGGTCAACCTCAAAATGCCAACTCTAACGTATATACATATAACCCATAACTATGATATTCTTTTAATGTCATATTTTATATATCATGTAGTCAAACCTTAGCATTTTAAAAATAGAGAGGAGGTATATAACACATAGCCATCACATAAGGTAGAGAACCATTTTATTAAATTTTGTTAATCATAATATACTTCTATTAATTGTTAAGACTCACTTTTAGTTTAGAAACCCCCAAATTACACCTGGGTGATTCTATTAATTTCTTTTATGATACATATCATCCGCATTATATGATTATATATATTGATTACAAATTAATTTCACATTCATCAAGGATGTAAGTGAGGGAAAAAATCTTCAAAAAGTATCATATGTTTCATCATATAATTTCAAATACTCACTAGGACATACTGTTACAACCCCAATTTTTGGGTTTATGTGAATTGAAATGCAAATTCTCAAATAAAATGTACATTTATGAAAATTGTATGATATATCAAAACGGATAGGCGGTTTAGGAGATATGATTTTTGGAATATTTCCTAAAGTGGAAAGGGAAAAAAGAAATGTATTAAATGTCATAGTTATGTTTGGTATGGAAGACTATGACCTGGCCTTTTATATTATCACGCACTATGTGGTCCCTAGGTTCGGGATTTGATGATCAAAAGATCATCACCGAGCTTCAGTTGTTTTGGGAATTTCGTGAATAGGGATCGTGTTGCTATCTAGGAATAATCCTCTCTCTCTGCCACCTCCTCTCTTAAAAACCCTCCCAATCAGTTTGGAAGGGAGTTCTAAATCTATACGACACTAGTTTTGGGTACTTTGGAAAGTAATTGTGCCTTTCCTCAATTGCGTGAAGGGGCAGACCCCATCATCAGATAACTTTGCAAGTCCATGCCTATATAAGGCACCCTAGTTGCACCAGGAAGTTGGGTGGGAAACCTCAGACACAAAGGATGTTTCCCCTACCTCCAATTTACCCTACTAGCCATCCTCCCTCCTTTCTATCTGATCCAATCAGCATCGTAGAACCCAGCTCACCATTCTCTCAACCCCGACCACCTGTGAGCAATCGAGCACCCCAACTGATCTGACAAGGTGAGGTGTAGGTGGTGGCACACTCGTCCGCCATCCAGGAGCGTGGTAGCCCAAAGTCAACCACTTGGTTGACCACTTGATTGTGTAGGAGAAAATGAGTCGGGGTTGAAGATGACCCACGTTGAGACTACCTCCTTGCCCCGGTGGAAACACTTACAGGTTAGGGACAATTTTGGTACCTTTGACCTTTTTCACTTAAGCCTAGGTGGGCCTGGGTTCCAGGAAGGCGTAAGACGATTGGCTCAGCTGTGGCTGCGTGGCACAGACCCTTCCAAATGGGTTGCATAATTGGTGAGTTCTGATTGGCTGTGTTACACTTAAACTTGTGAAAATATTAATAAATCATAGGATGATCCGATGATGACATAATATATATGAAAGTTGATAAAAAAATGAAAGGAATCCATTAAAAATATAATTGAAGCCTAAATCTTCTTATAATTTGAAAAGTGTATAAAGTTGTCATCTTTATTGGTTTTATTAATGAAAAACCCTAAGATTTGATGATAATTAGATCGAAATATGTTCCCTAGATATTTTTAGTTAAATATTAACATGTTGCTAATAAAAGGAAGGATTAGATCTAAAAGTATGCTCTTTGTGCATAATTGGCTTAATTTAGGGTTCCATATATATGAAAATGCATTAATGGGCCCAGAAGCACTAATTTTGGTAATTATTAGATTTAATAGTTTTATGTAAAAAATTCCATAAATAGGACATAGATATGATGATCCTAAGCTAATTTGAGAAAAAAGACCCTTAATATGGATAATTTTTGTAATTAGGGTTTTTATGAGTAGAAAGATGTCTTAGGGTTTGTTGACCTAAAAAGGATAAAGGTTGAAAAATAGATCTAAGAAACCCTAATGAATCCTAATAAGGCTTAGAAACCTTAGAAAGGAGTCCCAAGTCAATAAGGAGTTGTTTGGGATATGATTGTAACAATTAGATATTATACATGTTTTTTGGGATCAAGGGTTGCTTGATTGGTTGCTTGGCTTGCTTGATAGGACATCTTATTTGGATTGGATATATTCAATCTTTTGACCCCTAAACAAGTATGTGGTTACAATTATGGCTAATCACTTTAGTTTCACGACAATTTTTGAGGTTTTATTGATTGTTTGAAATTAAATGCTTGTATGAACCAATCACCATAAGGTACCAAGCTCAAGATTGAGAAGGTAGCCTGATGTCCACTGTAGGGGCTAAGCCCTAAGAGTGGGTATACCATATGAGGGGTAAAACAGTTGGGAAGTTATAAAGAAAATGTAAATTTTGATTGGTAACAAATATTTGATGTGGACATGTTGTTACAAAATATATGTAAGATTTTGTTTTCCCGACATACCAGTATAATCTGTTATACCGACTGACGTTTTGTTTGTCGGCATTTTAGGAATATATGAAAGAGGATGAATATTTAAAGTGACATTTGAAGAATAAATATAAATAAATATTGGAGGATTTAGTTAGATAGAACTCTACTATGGGTAAAATTCCAAACTCCTATTTTTGAAAGGAATGTGAAAAGAAAATTTTATCATGCTTTAAGGTTAGTTGTGGTAGAATTTATTAATTGTTTTTTATTATTTGCAAAACCGATTGATCTTGTTTTGGGATTGCGGCACCAGCTTCTTAGCCTTCCTTAATTGGGGGTTTTTGAGGGGTGGGGTTGTTACATTTGGTATCAGAGCCTAGTTTTCTATCTAATCTCTAATAATTATTAAATTTTACAAATTCTTTAGAGCTCAAGGGAGTTATAGAGGATTTTTCAAAGACGGAGATGTCTAGAAAAGGATCACAATCTAGGCACTGGAAAGATTTTCCTCAGCCCCTCTAGTCGGTTTATGAGGACTCCCGGAATCCGTGTGACTGCCTAACCAAAATTTGGGGATTTGACTCGAAAAAAGATACCTCTAGTCTTCTCATCTATTTTCATCCCTTCTCTACCCCTTTTCATTGAGAAACTATAATTTCTTAGGGTTTTCCCTCTCTCCACCTCCTCTTGAGTTTGAGGGTCAAGAGTACTAAGGATTAAGAGTCCTCCACCAAATAATGAAAGGAGTGTAAAAAAACGTCATGGACATAAGTTTTAATTTAGACTGAGATTAGTTACATGCTTAGGTTGCATGGACCATGTTTTTGTACCCTTGGACACCCCTCAGGAGAACGTTGAGGTTAGACCATCTCATAGGATGAGAGGGATTACCTTGGAGGAGAAATCCTCTAGGGAGAGGAAGAGACATGATGCATCCTTTGAGGATGATGCTCAACCTGAAACCTTAAGTAGTGGATAGAGAAAGAGGGGACACAATGAGTTGGGTACCTTACCTGTGCATGCATGCATGCATGAACGTGGGTTAGACATGCATGCTATACATAGAGGCTTTGAGTATGCATGAGGAACATAGACTATGAGTGGTTGCATGATCCCTAGTGCCTTTTGGTGACTCGACCTTGGGTGGGTCATATCTAATAAGGAGAACAAATCTAGGAGAGAGAGATAGCACCCTAATTTATAAGGTTAGTGGTGACCAAATAGGTACCCTAACAGGCATATACAAGCAGGAAAGAGGCATGCACCTACATAGAAGTGAATGGCATCAAGACTGACAGTAGGTTTTAGTCCTAAGCCAGAGGGGTTATGCCTGTTGGTTTATGAGTTAGGCATGCTAAAAGATATGAACAAGGGGCCATGTAGTGATCTCAGCCGGACATAAGATTTTATATTATGTTTCATAGGCCATGTGATAATAGATGCATACATTAGGAGCCTTAACCTCATCTACAAAGAAGGGACATTTAGTTTTAGGCCAGTTAGAGAGTTAGCTCAGGAGAGCGTGAGACCCAGATGAAGAAGGTTGGAAACCTAGACTCTGAGACATGAGGAATCATTAGAAGGTTTGGTATGATGTGGACTATAATAGATGACCCTGAGTAGTTGTGTAGAGTTGCTTCATGCATGATCCAAAGAGGTGGTCATACCTTAGATACCTTTAGAGGAACCCAACCCTAGAAAAGAAAAAGAGGCTTCTTGTACTGATATACATATGATATGAGTGCCTACCTTTTAGGTGTAGGAAAGAGAGAGTTCCAAAGACCCTAAAGAGGTATGGTATGGTAGCAAGTTGTGAGACCTCCTACCTAATTAGTTGTCCTTGTGTAGGACTCTAAGGGTTGTGCACGTGGAAGAATGTTGGGAAGTATATGCCATAACTTGTATGGGTTGGGTACATGTTTGAGCAGTTGAGCATGTAGTTTAAATAATTGATGCATAAGAGGTGAGCCTAACATTCTAATACCAAAGAGGGGATGTAAAGGTACCTAGGTGCACATAATGCTCATGGGGTTGAAGTGGGTTCATAGGATTTAATCAAGTCACCACCCCCATGTGTTGGAATGAGGAGGAAACCCCACTTGAACGAAGATATAGGATTGATGAGCCACTCATACAAGTTGGTGACATATGTATGAATGATATTGGTCCAACCCGGAGGAATGATGAATAAGTATGACATAGCAAGGAATTTAGAAATGGTTTAATAAGTTTTCTACTTGCTAACCACGTGCATAGGTAGCATGATTGGGTCCATGCTTACACATGACAATATGAACCTTGGATGCATGAAAGTTTGTGACCTTTGTTACTATCAAGTGATAGTTTTCTCCTATCCTAGTAAAGGACCCTTCATGTATAAGTAAGTACCAACTCTTGTTTAGGTTTGAGGTAACCTTAAGAGGTCACTTATAAGATCTTGAGAGGCTAAGGGCAAGAGCACATAGTTTAGTATGAATCTATAGACCCATGTATGACCATCTCTAAGGGACATAAGGATATGTTACTATGGAGGTAACATGTAGTATGGGGGGGGGGGCAGACCAAGATAGGTAGGTCATCATGTTTCCCATGAAGGGATGTAAGGTTAACCATGAGTGCTTAGAGAGATGATGGAGTTTTGGGTGTGGATTCTAAGAATGAATCAAAGGAACCACCAGTTATGATAGAATCCTAAGTCAGTATTAAGGTCAAGGACGGATAAGACCGATGGGAGTAGGAGTTGATGGTTCCCTGAATGCACTAGACCATAGGGTCAAGAGGTAACAACTATGATTTCCCAAGGCCCATGGGTTAGGAGGTTAGCCACATTCATGAGTTCATGGGGCCTAAGGGGTAAATGTGAGAGGCACTCCCAAGATGCATAAGGGTAAGATCACCCCAAAAGTACCGACACCCTAGCAACCTTGAGGGAATGACTAAGGATTGTACATAAGAGTGATGATAAGACCCAAAAGTGATGGGAAAGGTCTTCCCATGGGTGGAAAACATAGATTTGAGATATTCATAGTGTGGAGTCATGCAAAGTATGTTTCAACTTAGACTGGAAAGTGTAATGGTGATGTGTGATGCACCATCTCTACTCTTAGAATGGGATCGAATTTGTATTTGAACTACAGCCAAATTCTTATTTCATTTTGTTATGGGTGTGAGAGACATGAAAAAATGCATGCCATACTAAGGATAAAAGTGATATGAGAGATGAATACTTGAGTTGAACCTTTTTATGATAATCGAGGATTCGAGGAATTACCACACCCTTTTGAGAGTATATTGGATAGATGATTTGAAAGCATAAGGTGAACAAAGCTAATCACCATATGAGGATATACCTATCAAGAAGTAGTTGGATTCTATGAGTTAAAGATTTGGTTTGGTAACCAAGATAATGGATGCAAGAGCTCAGGGTTTTTCCTGAATTAGATAGACCTAAACCTGAACAAAGGTGATGAGTGGAGTATATGAAGGTTTGTGTTTTCACCATCATTGATCACTAAGGGAAGCTAATGTGATAGCATATGCTCTTAGCCAAAAAATAGCTCAGGTGTGCAACTATCTTGTTTAGTCAATGGAGAGGGTTGGAAGAGGTTTCTAGGTGGACCTTATGACCATTGGAAAACTAGACTTGTGTGGCTAACATCTAGATACAACCAGACATGTAGACCGAGTTGGTGGTTTCCCAGTTAGCCAGCCTAGAGCTTGACGAGATGAAAAGTTTCTTAGATAAACCTCAAATGCACCTCTCAGGAGAAGTAGGTGGTGAAATCAACTACTAGAGTGTTTTAGGGTTTTTGAGGATTTGCCCTTGAGGGATCATGTCATGTAAGAAACTCCTGATTATAACTACATCGTACACCTTGGTACTACCAAGATAGTTGAGGTTTGCAGCAGTACCTTGGAGACCTATAATGAAGAGGGATATAGAGGCATATGTGGCAAGATGTCACACATGTCAAAAGGTGAAGGTTGAACACTAGTAACCTAATGGATTGCTATAGATGGTTGGAAGTTCTTGAATGGAATGGGAATAGATCACCATGGACTTTGTGGTGGGTCTCCCCAAGACCAAGAGAGGTCATGATGCAATATGGGTTATGGTAGATCACATTACCAAGTTAGCACGTTTCCTTGCCTTAGAGACTACTTCCAATGTGACAGATCTAGTTGAACTATATACGAGAGAGATAGTCCGACTGCATAGTGATTTGAGTTCAAATATTCTTAGGCATGGCCTTAAGTTCATTTCCATGTTGTGGAAGCAGGAGCATGAAGAACTCAATGCTAGATTGAAGTTTAGTACAACATATCACCCCCGACTGATGGACAGTCAAGAAAGGATGATCCAGACTTTAGAGGGTCTATTGAGAGCATATGTGCTCATTTGGGGTGGATCATGGGATAAGTACCTACCCAAGATGAGTTTTTTGCATTATAACAAAGGCCAATATCGAGATGTATGAAGCTCTTTATGAGAAGTTGTGTCGGTCACCATTTCACTAGGATGATGTCAGTGAGGGGACCATGTGGAGGTCAGGGAAACCATAGTTTTATGCAGATAAAGTCACTTTGATCAAGCAAAGGTTGAAGAAAGCTCAAGATTGATAGGAGTCATGTGCTGATGTGAAGCGAACTGACTTGCAGTTCACTGTGGGTGATCATGTGTTTTTGAAAATTTGACCCCTCCGGGCTATAGCTAAGAATAGAGGAAAGTTGAGTCCCTGATACATGGTTTTGTTTGATATTTTCGAATGGATTGATGAAGCTAATTGTTTTTATAGCCTTACCCCTTCATGATAATATGATGCATGATGTGTTCCATGTTCCCAATGTAGAGCACTATGTGACGTATCTGAGCCATGTGTCGAGCATTAAACCTATTAAACTCTAAGGGAGGCTGACCTACCCTGAGTCATCTATGAGGGTATGAGATACCAAGGTGAGAGAGCACATGATTAAAGGATAGAGATGGTAATGGTTCTTCAGAAGCACCATGGAGAGGATGAAGCCACATGAGGGTTGAAGATGGACATGGAAAATACTTATCCTAAATCATTTCTATGTTTGGTGGAATTTTGAGGAAAAAATTCCTATAAGAGGGGAAAGATGTTAAAACCCCAATTTTTGGGTTTATGTGGATTCAAAGGCAATTTCTCAAATAAAATGTACATGCATGAAAATTGTATGATATATGTTAAATTAATGAGTTTCTTTTATGATATTTCCTTTAAATGAGTGATTTCATGGATCCTAATGAGTTAGTGAGTCCTATGTGATAAAAACAGAAGAAAAGACAAAAGAAATTCCATTATATTAAAAAGGTTAAAGAAACAAGGATAATGGTGAGAATTATGTGGAATTCTCTAGAAAGTGGTATGGGTGATCTTTATTGATTCGTTTTTTAATCCACTTGGTTTCTAATGGTAAAAAAAAATCCAAATAAAGTGGAAGGGAAATAAAAGAAATATATTAAATGTCATAGTTATACTCGGTATGGGAGAGTATTGCCCAACCTTTTACATTGTCACTCTCTATGTGGTCCCTATGATCAAGATATGATGATCAGAATATCATCATCAAGCTTCTATTGTTTTGGGAAGGTCATGAGCATGGATCACGTTGCTTTCTAGGAACAATGCACACACTCTCTCTCTCTCTGTCACCTCCTCTCTTAAAAACCCTCCCAATCAGTTTGGAAGGGAGTTATGAATCTATACGACCATAGTTTTGGGTACTTTGGGAAGTAACTGTGCCTTTCCCCAATTTGCGTGAAGGGACAAACCCCATCACTAGATAACTTTCCTAGTCCATTCCTATATAAGGCACCCTAGTTGCACTTGGCAGTTGGGTGGGAAACCTCAGATGTAGAGGATGTTTCCCCTACCTCTAATTTCCCCTGCTAGCCATCCTCTCCCTCCTTTGTGTCTGATCCGATCATCATTGTAGAACCCCCCTCACCGTTCTCTAAGCCCCGACTACATCTGAGCAATTGAGCACCCTCAACTGATCCGGCAAGGCAAGGCAAAGGTGGTGGCACACTCATCCGCCATCCAGGAGCATGGTAGCCCAAAGTCAACCACTTAGTTGACCACCTGCTCATAGAGGAGCAAACAAGTCGGGGTTGAAGATGACGTGCAATAAGATTACCTCCTTGCCCCGGTTGCGACACTTACAGGTAAGGGGAAATTTTGGTACCTTTGATCTTTTTTCACTTAAGCCCATGTGGGCCCGGGTTCTAGCGAGGTGCTAGCTGATTGGCTCGGCTGTGGCTGCATGGCACGGACCCTGCCAATTGGGATGCATAGTTGGCAAGTTTTGATTGGCTATTTTATGCTTAAACTTATGAAAATTTTAATATGTCATAGGATGATCTGATGATGACATAATATATATGAAATTTAATTATAAGAACACAACGAATCAACTAAAAATATAATTGAAGCCTAAATCTTCTTGCAATTCAGAATGTGTATAAAGTTGTCATCTTTAATGGTTTTATTAATGAAAAACCCTAATATTTGATGATAATTAGATCTAAAGATGTTCCATGTATTTTTTGAGTTTATAAATATTAACATGTTGCATAATTGGCTTAATTTAGGGTTTCATATATATGAAAATGCACTAATGGGCCTAGAAACCCTAATTTTGGTAATAATGAGTTGTAATAGTTTTATGTACGAAAATCCATAAATAGGACAGAGATATGATGATTCTAAGCTAATTTGAGAATAAAGACCCTTAATATGGATAATTTGCGTAATTAGGGTTTTTATTAGTAGAAAGATGTTTTAGAGTTTGTTGACATAAAAAGGATAAAGGTTGAGAAATAGATCAAATAAACCCTAATGAATCCTAATAAGGCTTAGAAACCTTAGAAAGGAGTCCCAAGTCAATAAGGAGTTGTTTGGGATATGGTGGTAAAAATTTGGTATCATACATGTTTTTCATGATCAAGGGTTGCTTGATTGGTTGCTTGACTTGCTTGATAGGACATCTTGTTTGGATTGGATATCTTGCATCTTTTGACTCCTAAAAATGTATGTGTTTATGCTTATGGCTAATCGCTTTAGCTTCATGGCAATTTCTGAGGTTTTATTGATTGCTTGAAATTAAATGCTTGGATGAACTTTAATTCCTGCAATCTATAAAGTGACTATGATTATCACCATATATTGTTTATGACTCACCCAAAATGGCATACCACCTCTGGATTTATGATTTAAGATGATGATGATAAGAGACCAGGCCGAGGATGGGAAGGTCAAACCAAGCCCAGGATGTGAAGGTCATAGCTGGTCAATCCCTACATGGGAAAACTACATGGCACCTAGAGAGGTGGCCCATAAGGTACCAAGATTAGGATTGAGAAGGTAGCCTAATGTACACTGCACAGACTAAACCCTAAGAGAAGCTATACCAGAGGAGGGGTAAAAATGGTTGGGAAGTTATAAAGAAAATGTAAATTTTGATTGGTAACATATATTTGATGTGGATATGTTGTTACAGAATATATGCAAGATTTTGTTTCCCCCACATACCAGTATAATATGTTATACTGACCAACATTTTGTTTATCGGCATTTTAGGAATATATGAAAGAAGATGAATATTTAAAGTGACATTTGAAGAATAAAGCTAAATAAATATTGGAGGATTTAGTTAGATAGAACTCTACTTTGGGTACAATTCCAAACTCCTATTTTTGAAAGATATGTGAAAAGAATTATTTTTCTACTTTAAGCTTAGTTGTTGTAGAATTTATTAATTATTTTGATTATTTGCAAAACCAGTTGATCATGTTTTGGGATAATGGCACCATCTTCATAGCCTTCCTTAATTGGGGGTTGCTAAGAGGTGGGGTCGTTACACATACAGTCTCAATACTAGATATAAAAAAAGCAATTTCTCCATATAAGTCCACATTAGGTTCAATACCATGTAAGAACAACCAAATAGTTTGAACTTATATACTAAAATTCACATTATAGTTATAAAATTTCAGATTCAAATTTAGAAGTATGAGGGAGTTCCTTTAGAAACATTATTGTGCATAATATGTGCCACCTCTATGCATAGATGACCTACTTTGGTAGTAAAGACCAAGTCAAAGGAACTTATAGAAGTATAATGGTTATATTAAGGCCTTCAAAAAGTGTTATTAAACTCATAAATTTGAGAATTTCATTCATACATATTTTCCTTTTATATGATATTAACACACCACAAGGATGACCATCTTAGTAACACTTTTACTTGTATTATGAGATCTGACAAGTACATGATTATCAGTCATATAAAGGACATCGAGGAGAAATTCTAGAAGGTTAAGAGTAACATAAAATTTTGTGAATCTAGTGCAGTCATACAAAAGAGTTTTCAAGACATCATCTTTTAGCACATTAAGAGGTCATAGAACAATATTTAGAGAAAAATGAACTATTCATGCAAATTTTGGATTTCATACCTTAAAACAAATAGAGCATGTCCATATCATCAATGATTGATGATTAACATATAAGGGAATATATATTAGTTTAAAATCATATCATATGGAAGAAAAATAATTCACAAAGATTAAATCATTAGGCATGCTAATCAAGTTTAGAACAAGTTATAGAGATTTGCATGAACTAGTAGGCAAAATAATGCTAAGAATGTTATATCACTCACCTCTTATGGTGTTAATAATAAGGTCCATACAAGGAGGTCATGAGTATGCTTCCATATCCTAGATCAACCCTAAAAAATCCCCTAAATCCATGATCTAAGTAAGATATAACTCCCCTTAAATAAAAAGGAGGAAAAAGGGAGGTTCTTTAGATAGATGGAGTACTTTCCACCATGGAAGTCCATGGGGAAGGACCAAAGGTGGAAGGTATGGTGAATAAAATAAATTAAAGAGATTATAGAATATGAATCTTAAATTATTAGGACTAGTAACAAACTTACCAAGCTTGGAAGCATCTTGAAGAAGCTAGACTACAACTTGCATCCACATGCACCTACATGCAAGGCTCCATCTATGTTCATCCCTTACTTGGAGCTTTTTTGGGCTTCCATGACTCTCCCCATGATTCCAAAAACTTTTGGGGTGATAAAATAGACTCCATGACAAAGGGTTTGGTTTTATTAAGTGGGGAATAGGTACAAAAGTCCTAACTGCCCCTAACAAGTGTTCATATTACCCTTTGTACAAAATGCTGTCCATTGATCAAAGAAATCATATTTGTATGCCCTCCTAGTGTTTGGGAACCCTTCTCACCATTCTATGTAAGGTTTTTATTTTAATATAACTTGTATAATTCAAAAATTCTACTTTCATAAGCCAAAAAGTCCATTGGTTGAGCACAAGAACCTCCACCAGCTACCATCAACCACCGCCACCACCATACTAGTTAAGGTTGAAGCCCTAATCCAACTAAGGTCAAAAGAATAAAACCAATGAAATGTATGAAGGTACTAATTAATATCATGCATCTATATATTATGCACTCAAATTTGTACTTAGGTTCCCAATTAAGGTGAAATTGCATATTAGTCCACAATAGTACATGATATTATATTTTTAGGCAAATAAAGTACAATGAAGTCTAGATTAGAGTCATATCTTAACTAGTTGAGTTTAAGGCTCAAATAAGTAAGAGTAGGAAGAAAAGTATAATATTAGATATTTACCATAATTGAAACTATTTTGTAAACAATTTTTCAATTGATTCCTAAAGTTATGGTAATTTTGCAATTAAGTTCACAACTAATGCAAAAACTTGAAACCAAGGCATTGAAAGTGTAAATTGACATAGGATAGGGTTTTAACTTATTCAATTGAGCAAGAATTATTTTCCAAACATTCAATTAGTCTAATAGATCAATATTAGATATAAAATTTAGATTAATATAGGATCATGGTTTTATAGTTTAGTTCATTACTTTGATCTATACTTTTTAGGAAATAAAAGTTACCATGTTCAGCTTATCTATGTTGTTACACAAGTGATCAACAAATTTTTTAGAAAATTTCTTTTACGTACTTGAATGTATAAGGAATAAGGAGATAGAATGAATAACATAAAAAAGATCTTCTTGAGAGAGTTCATGATGATTTACCTCCTTTTCCCCATCACTTCTGTTATCCATGGTAGAAACATTGCATTCATCTTCCACATTTCATCTTGAACATCTTGGAGATTGAAAATAGGAATTTCAAGAACCATTGTGGGCTACCTTTCTTCCATTTTTTAATATTCTCTTTCAATTGTCATATTTCTTCTATCTCTCATATTTGTTCGTGTACCCTTTGTTGTGGTGATGACGCTTCTAAACCGTGAGCATACATCCTTGAAGTATCTATTTTGTCCACATTCATAGAACTAGAATAGGAACAATTAGTCTTGATCATTGTGTACAATCAAATGGTAGATCTTTCCATAAAAAGTACTCATACTACTTATCTTTCAAAACCCTTATTGGACTAGAGATAAATTCAAAGAATGAAAAAGTTATTTCAATATTTCACACATTATTTTCTTTAAAATGATACACAATATTATCTACATAGAGATGTTATAATATAACACATTTTCTACAAAAGAATTTGATTCTAGTCACTTGTAGGACAAGACAATTCAATGAAAGTGAATCAAAAGTTTGTCTTATTTGTTTCTATAAAATAAGATCAAAGGCACTTTTCCATGTCATTGATTTCAATTTAACCAGTAACACACACATATTTTTGACCAAGGAATTATTCACCATCAAACCACATAGAGTAGGGGGTAAACCATTGGGTTAAATCATTTTTCTAGCTGATGAATGGGTAAAAGGAGGGCACCATGACGTTCCTTGTGGCTTCCTAAACTTAGTGAGTCCTTGTAGGTGTTGCATAGTGAGTGGAGTCAACGAGGCAGTTGATCTTAACCTTAAGATTCTCCATGAAAAAAGGTAAAATATAATAAGACAAAATGATGGGCTGGTGAGCCCTCAAAAAGGATAACATGAACTTTGTAGAGGTAAACTTCGGATTGATGAAGACTGGCACTGCATAACTTGAGGAGTCTGAAAAGGGTCTCTTGCTATCCAGTGCTTTTGAGTTTGTTTAGTTATTTGTTCCTATTTGGTGGTGATTCTGGAAGTGGCAGCCTAATCACCCCAGGGAGTCTTGTAGGGTGTGGAAGACCTTGCAACTCTCCTTTGTTTTGTATTTAGTGTCTCTCTCAGGTATCAGATATCTCTTGCAGCTTGTGTGAAGATCTTTTAGTAGAATAGCCCTTAGTGGAGTCTCAAGTGGTCTCACACGGATATATTTGTGGGTATGGCTAATGATTCTGTGTGACCTCCTTGATCCTTGCTATCTCTATACTGCCTATTAGGTCGTTATGTTAGTTCAAAGTTTCTAGTTTTTTTAGGCCTATCAGGGGTCTTCCTTAGATCTGATGTGCTCTTCCTGTGTGGAGACACATAGATCTAGTTTTGTTATCGAGGCACTCTTGTACCTAAAGTTTTGGTTTTTTATAGCAACAGATTTTTGGCCGACCAAAACAAAAATCAAATCAAAATAATGAGAAAGTAGGGTTTTTGGTAACTTGAGAGCCTCAACAAGGTCGAGTTTTAGAGTAGAAGATATAAGAACTAAGTTTTGGATTTATGTCATGGTGGCCAAACCGAGTCTCAATTGAGCATTGGTTAGGTGAGGCGAAGCATTTGGGGATAGAAAGTAACGCCCTAGAAGGTCTACCATAGTCTATCAGAGTCACATTTTGACCTTAAAGTAGGTGAACTTAGGTGGGTCTCTAGATTACTTATCACTACCTTGTAAAGATTGAGGGTGACTCCTTAACTCCAATTGATTCTCCAAGACCAAGGATTTTCTTCCTCAATGCATGATAACAAGGCTTGGTTTCAAGGTAAACATATAAGAATTAAGGGTTGGAGGTGGAGATTGAAGGAATATAATGGGAAATTAGGCTTTGAGGATCACCTAGGGGGTTTTCTAGGTGCTCGTGGATTTATATAAGCTTGGTCTCATTACATTTCTAATCTATAAAAAATAATGGAGACATAGACAAACATAAGGATGAGATTGAGTGTTTTATATTTTCTAAATGGCATGAGAATACTTTGGGCTTAGTCTCTTCAAAGTGATGTGAGGAAGTCATGGGAAAATAATTATGCATGCAAGATGGACTTTTTGGAGAGATGTTGGATGAGAAAGTAATCATTATTGTACAAACCTTTAATCCGTCGATGTTGAGGTAGGAGATGATTGTTAGACACACTGATCACAATCAAGAAGCTCCCAATGGGGCCAACATAAACCCTATGGTGAGAGAAGCATGTGATACTTAGACTATAGTCAATAAATTTATTTTTTATTAAATTCAGAGAAAATATATCTAGGATATGTTTAAACTCCTTTTTCTTCAAAAAACTCAAGAGTGCTCTGGGTAAATACAAATTAAGTGAGATATATGATTAAAAAAAGATGAATTCATGAGGCAGATATTACATGAGGAAAGTGTTCAACATTGTGCAAAACTTCAACCCATTGAGCTTGAGGTAGGACATGATTGTTGGACGCATCAGATACAATACAACAACTCTTTATAGGATGCACATGTACCATATGGTGAGAGAAGCATGGGATACTTGGACTGTAGTCAATTAGTATGATTTTGTATGGAATCACAAAATAAAATATCTTAGACATGTAAACTCTAGTTTCTTTAGAAATTCAAAAGAGTTCTAGGTAGTTCCAAATCAGTTGAAAGTTTATGATTACCTCATAATTACAATTATCAAGTTGTAGGAATATTTTCAAAGAAAAAACATGAATCTCAATATACAATTTCTTGATGTGTAACCTTTGGGAAGTAGATCTTGGATTGTACACAAGTGATGACAAAGCATACCATCACGGCTAGTGGTGGTTTGTGGGGCCAGTCATCATTTTTTGAAACCGTGCAAGAGTCTTGGGCTATGGGCCTAGACATTACAAATGGTATCTGAGCCAATGACCCTCTTGTAGATGGGCCCACATGGGCTTGTGACATTCTAGTCTTTGATCCATGCGATTTAGACATGTTTGAAAAGGCTATTTGTGGTGGTAGAGCCACCTTGTGCTGGTAGCTATAATCGATAGCTGGGTATACATGGGTCTTTTGGATATGCATTCGAATGGGTAAAGATATGATGCCATATAGTTGAGCCTTAACAAAGACGTCAATAATCTAAGTGGGGGAGATTGTAACATCCCAAGATTTGAGGCCTTAGATAATATGGTCTAAAAAGGAATGATTGGACTACTCATATGATCAAGGTGCACCTCCTTTTTTAGTGAGCTCATCACTAAGAACTATGTGGTTAAGTGTGCTCAACCCAGAGTAGTACTAGGATGGAAGACATGTTAGGAAGTTGATTTCAAGATGTGCGTGAGTGAAGTCAAAGCATCCATATAAGGCTAGTAGTGCTCTATGGGTCCAGTTGTCATTAGAAAAACTGAATGAGAGGCTAGGGCGGTGGGTCCAGTCATTACATAGCCTGCATTGTTGACATTGTATCATAATGAAAAATCATAGAAGGTAAAAAGATAAAACAAAATAGATGGAACCCTTGAGACTACAACAATGAACCAACCACTGGTTAGTTCCTCATTTGTTGTCCATAAGTCAAGATTACACCAAAATAAAAAAAAATTCAGCTAGGGTGTTATTTTCACTTAGTATCTGATATATCTATGAACTTCTCTCTATATAGAAGGGAAAAAGTACTTTGACAATGTTTCATACTTAACCGGGGGAGTGGTTCAGGTGGTTCGAGCACGGGCCCCCTCATGAAGGGACCCGGGTTCGATACCCAGCGGCCGCCCCTGAAGTGTTTACCCGTCGCGTAGGCCGGCCAAATGTGCGCTTTAAATGGTTCCTGGGTTTGCGGGATGCCCAGGGACCCGAGAGTTTATGCCGCCTGGGGGGGTCACGAATGTGGCGCTTCTGTGGGGGTGGTTCTCTCATAAATCTAAAAAAAATGTTTCATACTTAGAAGTAAAAGCAAGGTTGATCTAGTTTAATATATTTTACAATAAATGGTTTGTAAATAAATTTGAAAAACTAAGAGTACACCAAAATTGAGTTAAATTTAGAACGTTTCACTTTATAACACTATCTATGCATACCATACTAGATTGGGTGGTTTGGTTAATAATAGTTTAGTTTTGGTGGCCAGGTTTTGGTCACAAAACCTAGTCTATACTATTGCTTTTGGTCCTTTGTTTCTATGGGGAGTGTCTTTATCTTTGGTGTCTTGTCTATTTTGTGTTTGAATTCATGAGTGTAACCTTTTTATAAGTATCCTAGGAAAGGAAGAGATAAATTTAAGTATCTCACAACATTTGTAAAGAAATGATAGGGAAATTTAACTAAGGGAAAACCTTGCATATCATACTCTAATCTAGATTCCTCTACGGTCTTTCATTGTTTATGTAGTAAATATGGTAATGATTATAATTTTTAAGAGTATTTACACATTTACACACGTGAATGATTTTTAGAGATAAAAACAATGTTGTATTTCAATTCTCATTATTTATAGAGCTCAATCAGTATCTTGCTTGTGCTCAAGTCAAGCATTTCTAGCTCTTTAGATATAGAAATGATCTAGGATGTGAAATATCTTAAGATGAATGGGATTGTAATGTGATTTGTTGGCATTCTCTTTCTATGTGATTTGGTTCAATCTTGTTGTCTATCTGACCTAATTCTATTTGTCTCAAAAGTCCCAAGACTTCATAATATTTTGGTAGATTTCCAACTTACTTGCTTCCAGTTGATTTAAAATGACTCATGTCAATAATATATAATTTTCTTTCACAATAAGTATACGTTATAACATACATTTTTAAATTTTATACATGAAACATCAATACAAATAACTTTTATGTCTATAGATCATAATTAGTTTGTACTCACACTTTTATTTTATCTTCCATCTATTTCGGAATACCTTCTTTTTGGCATTTAGAATGTGAAATTTCACTCTTCATCTCAGTTTCTCATTTTTGTTGATGATTCCATTTACCATGTCAATGGGGAATTTCAATCACATAAGGGACATGATGGGAAGTATGAGTCTCAAAATTTAGAAATATAAACATCAGTCAAGATTAGAATTTATATTTTTCATTGTAAAAAACCCATGTGATAATATTTAAGGTTTTATTCAATAATTATGTATGGTTTTGTAAAAATTCTATATCCCTACAAGAAGACAGAGACTTTCAGTTTGTGGTGCATGTTCACTGACATGTCAATTACTCTACTTCTTGCATTTTCTTTTTCTTCTGCACTTCCTTACATATGTTTATAGCCCCTTGCAGTTCATCACTTTGTAATGACAACCACCAAACCGACAACCAAATCGTTACTAATTATGCAGAATAATCATAAGCAGCGGATTAAAAAATCACTAAAAATTAAAACCCTATTGCAAAGAGATCCATTTCAAAAATTTATATACATCGGGGTTCACATTGTACATACAATGAACCATCTCATCTCATGGTTAACATATAACAGTTGTTTTGTCATAACATATACGAAAGCAACATCAAACCTCAAGGCATACAAGCCAAAATCTGAGATTGTTCATAAAACCATCACGTATTAAATCCAAGGACCTAAGAGTACAGAGACAACACATAGGACTTCTATCCACAAGACATGACAGACAATATACTCAACCTGAGCTATTACTGCTATCCCTGATGTTTTTGTCCTTCCTCTACAGAATGGTCTCTACCTCCTCGTGCACATCCACCTAAAAATTGTGGATCCCACGGGGTGAGACAATTGTCCCAGTGAAGATATAACTCTCCGCCAACAATGTTATTATCACATGTAAATAGAATTAAACTGAGGAGAGGTTCTTTTATATTACTAAGCAAGGTTAATCACTATGGATAAGCAAATTAAAACATTTCTCTTCTCTTAAAGCATTGTAACTGTCTATGATAGGGCAGTAAACCATCTATTCACTTTATAAGGAATATGAAGAACATGTGTAACATTTACCTATCATACTATATCAACATCTCAAGCTTATCCTGTAATACGTATTATCATGGTATGACATCCATGAATCATTCTCATTTCTATCTGTTGGCCTCAGCAAATCTTCTAGCCAAGTATTGGATTGTACCAGTCATGTGAATATACATCATTATATTCTATCCAGGTATTGGGCTTTGCCAATCCTGTGAGGTTTGTATCCAGGTATTGGATTATGCCAATCTTGTGAGGTTTGCATCCAGGTATTGGACTATGCCAATCATGTGAGGTTTTCATATAGGTATTAGACTATGCCAATCATGTGAGATTTGCATCCAGGTATTGGACTATTCCAATCCTGTGAGGTTTGCATCCAGCTATTGGGTTATGCCAATCTTGTGAGGTTTGCATCCAAGTATTGGACTATGCCAATCCTATGAGGTTTGCATCCAGATATTGGGTTATTCCAATCTTGTGAGGTTTGCATCCAGGTATTGGACTATGCCAATCATGTGAGGTTTGCATCTGGGTATTGGGTTATCCCAATCCTGTAAAATTATATCCACGTATTGGACTATGCCAATCCTATGAGTGTTGCATCCAAGTATTGGGTTATCCCAATCCTGTGAAATTATATCCATGTATTGGATTATGCCAATCATGTGAGTGTTGCATCCAAGTATTGGGTTATCTCAATCTTGTGAAATTATATCCAGGTATTGGATTATGCCAATCTTATGAGTGTTGCATCCAGGTATTGGGTTATACCAATCCTGTGAAATTATATCCATGTATTAGATTATACCAATCCTGTGAGTGTTGCATCTAGGTATTGGGTTATCCCAATCCTGTGAAATTATATCCAGGTATTGGATTATGCCAATCCTATGAGTGTTGCATCCAGGTATTGGGTTATCCCAATCCTGTGAAATTATATCCAGGTATTGGATTATGCCAATCAAGTGAGTGTTGCATCCAAGTATTGGGTTATCCCAATCCTGTGAAATTATATCCATGTATTGGATTATGCCAATCCTATGAAGTTATATCCAGGTATTGGGTTATCCCAATCTTGTGAAACTATATCCAGGTATTAGGTGATACCATCCTATGATATCATGGCCATGTTGCTAAGGATTCCATAGTAGTGGAATACCTTTATGTTCCCCTTTCACTTTCATTATGGGATATCAATCACTTAAACTCATCATTGAATACACATCACCTTTACTAGGCATTATACCTTGGCCAAGCCAGCATACTTTTCACATAATTTATGTAATACAAGTATTCCTCTTATCTCATTTAAGCATATTCAAAACACTATACCCCTTATTTAGCTATAAGAATAAAGCATGTATAATCAAGATTTCATTATTATTATTGTAACCATTTTTTATTATTATTATTATTATTATTATTATTATTATTATGTTACTGAGTTTCCATTTTCTAGTTTATTTTGAACATTATCATTTCTTACATGAGACTTTTATAAACATCTTGTTACCTCTCACAAGGCAACAACTAATCACATGGCTCACAAGGCCCATTAAACATCTTATTACCTCTCACTAGGCAACAACTAATGACAAGGCTTATAAGGCCATTAAACATCTTGTCACCTCTTACTAGTCAACAATTATTCACATGGCTCACAAGGCCATTAAACATCTTGTCACCTCTCACTAGGAAACAACTATTCACATGTCTCACAAGACCATTAAACATCTTGTCACCTCTCATTTGGAAACAACTATTCACATGGCTCACAAGGTCATTAAACATCTTGTTACTTCTCACTAGGAAACAACTATCTCTAGGTCAAAAGACCTATAAAATTGGTATTATGTGTAACATCATAGCTCATGCTTAGCTATACTCATTATCTCATGCTAGCAAAATGGTTTCAATATGATTAAGGTTTCCCTTTGTTAACCAATTGTAGTTTTAAATCATATCATTACCCTTCATTAGGGTTAAGTTTTCCCTTTTTAAACCAACTAGGGTTTTCAAGTCCATTCATCAAGAATCACAACCCAAACTCAGACTCCACACGTATTATGAGTATCAATGTATACTCATTACATGAGTATTAAATGAGTATAAGTTTCTCTTTCATCCTCAATAGGATATTGATTTCATCATACTCAATTAGGTTGGCTCAATCCTTCTCTCAAGGTATATTGGCCCAATAATTATCAAAATGCATTAAACCCTTCATGTCTTAAAATATCATTTGACATAACATACTACATGTATCACTCAATCAAGTGTATTGGATTGAGGTGCTCCCTCCATATCGGGTATAGAGGTGTAGGTATGCTTCCATATCAGGTATAAAGGTATATTCTCATCACCATATCATGCATCCATATCAGATTACTCAACCTTAGGGGTTTGCATATCGGTTTTCACAACACCATGTTGAGTTTCAACATCATATCGGGTTAGGGCATATACTCAACACCATATCGGGTATAAGGTGTGTGCTTAACCCCATATTGTGCACAAGGTGTGTGTATGTGTCACTCATATCGTCCATGAGGTATAAATTCATCACACTATCATACTAGTGGTTGTGTTCATATCATCATATTGGGTTACCATATCACCATCTAAGGTTTCAATACCATATCGGGTAAGAGGTGTGTGTGGGCTCACCATATAAACCTTGAGGTGTATGTGTGTGTCACCATATCATCTATGAGGTAAATGCTCATCACCATATCGTCCTAGAGGTGTATAACCATCATTATCTAGGGTTTCAACATCATATTGGGTAAGAGGTGTATCCCTCAACATCATATCGGGTTAGAGGTACTTCAACCCAGTATCGGATTGCACCATGATGATGTCATCATCATCAGCCTCTAGACTCTTGTTCTTACTATTCTAGTTCATGGAAAATAGTCCTAGGTTACTACTAGATCTCATGGGTTCATCAATTATGCAAGAAAATTTTGAATTGAAAGTAAATCATTTAACTAAGGCAAGATTGATGGTAAATAATAACATAATTGAGTTCAAGTTATATAACCCGCCTCAAGAGCAACTTCAAAGCTCCAAGCTCCGAAGCTTCACATTGCCAAGGTTTAAGGTGAGCTTCTCAAATGTCCAAGACTTAAGCTCCTCAGCCCTATGCACGATACCTAACCACTTGTGGCTGATATCCCTCACTTATGGCTGATATCCCACACTTGGCCAATATCACTTTGCAATGGGTGATGTCACTTTGCTATGGCCGATACCAAGTCTATATGCATGATACTCCTTCACCTTTGCATGATACCAAGACTCTATGCATGATATCTAAGAGCAAGGGGGTGATAGATTTCAAAAACTTCCACTAATAGGTGAAAGGAAGGGTATATATACTTGAGGTTCATAAAAAGGTGTGTATATGAGGTGTCATCATTTTAAGCTACTAGGTGCCACGTGTACATGCATGGTTGACACTTGTCCTTGAAGTCACTACTATTTATATTGACATGCAAAAAACTTGAGGATAATCTATACATGATATTTCGGCCATCACTTATCTCTTTGGATAAGATATCTCAACTCAATCACCACTTTATTCACAACCTGATACAACTTTTCCGAGGAAGTTGAAAACCAATACACTTCACCTCCTTGAGGTGCTTAGCTCGTCATAGAAAAATCCAATAGTTCACAAAACCTATATGAGACTCCCCCTATGTCTCCTTGTCTGATAGGCACTCTCATATGAACTCTACAACCCAATACAAGCTCAAATTTGGGTTTCATATTCAACTCTTTCTTGGTCTTTCTATCACCAAGAATACTATCACTTATACATGATTCAAACATGGTGTATTGTTATTTATCTCTCCTTTAAAAGATACTAGGAGGGAGTAGGGACACTCTGGAGGTGGTAATTTGCATATCAACCCTACATTTTGGGTAAATTACAATTTGTACCAAAATTGATACCCAAGGTACTAGCATTATTCAAACAAGTTCAAATTTGGTATTTAGGTTTTCCACAAGCCACCACCTTACATCATTCTCTCTATTATGATGGTAAAACACTTGAGGTATGTTTAACATGTGACATATTGCAATATAACCCCTCGTCTTGGGTAAATTGCATTTTGGTCCAAAATAAGAGAATAGTGCCCAAACATTATTCAAATAGGACCAAACTTGAAACATAAGTTTGTCACCTGATAATAAAACACTTACAAGATTATATTAAAGTTCCAAGAAACGTATTTAGTCTAAACAAATAGGGTTATCCCTAAACCCAGGTCAGGGATGTTCCAAGTTATAAACCCATAATAATGATTTCATCCCTGAAATCCTAGGGGAAGGAAGACAATTGTTATTCATGCATAATATCATCAAGCCTCCTCATAACATCTTAATGTCATGGAGATGCCATAGAAATTTTAACAGCATAAAGTTCCTCCATACAAGGTTATCATAGAATCTGTCATACATGACACATGTTCCACTGTCCTTTTCATTAATTATTGTTGTGTCAATTTTGTGTCAGGTAACACTTTTCTTAGTCAGATAAGTATTATACATACCTTATTTAACTCAGGTGTCAAACCTTACTGATTTGTCACCTTCTCAACTTACAATTTATGTGATAATATTCTTGACCTTGGGAGTCTTCCATACTTCTCACTTAGTTTAGCATTTCACCTTCAAAGAAAGACTAGAGTCACATTCTGTCACCCACTTGGAACTACAAGTCTTATCATACATTTGTTGTGCCACTCTAATCTGCTGACACAACACTAAACTTTCTTATGACTTGTATCAACTATGTCGTTAGCTATTTATTTTCTTATCATAAGGAGAGGCTACTTGTAAAAGAAGAACTTATCTCAGAGGTATCTCTAGATCTTATGTATAAACCGCCTCCACAGATCTAGATAGGGATATTCTAAGGAATTATTTTTAGCTTGATAAGATTTTTCCCAAAATGATTCTACAATTGTTCCTTCAACTCATACATACTTACTTATGTTGTGTTTATGCAGAGCATAAAACCCTAACATACGGTATCCATACTATAGTATGTAACTAGACTAATCTCAAAGTTGGCCCTTTTAGGTAACCAAACATTATTCATCTTATCAAGAGTCATATCCTCATCATCTCATACCTTTATAACTTCTTGGATACTAGAATTCCTTACCTTAGTATTAGTTACATGTGTCAAAAACACATCACATCCTTATCATTTCCATTTTCTATTATTATTACCAAAACCAAACATATAATAGGACCTTTCTTTCATCTTGGGGTATTACTTATCACATATAACTTTGTCACTGAACCAAAATCTAGGACTAACTGATACTTTTCAAAGTATCCATCTATAGATTACTTCTAATCCATGCATATCAAGTGTCATATATAAGAATTTTTTTTGTCGTTAAGCGTGCTACTTCTCATTCATCAATAAAAGGTGTTGGCTATTTAGGCTAACGAGTTTCAATCATTAAGAATGATCTTTTACTCAACCAGCTATATCCCGCAAGTATACGAGAGTAGTTGTAGTCAAGGTCAAACTCAAGGAGTGTTGGTTAGTTAGGCGCAAAAGTTATGATTTTCAATAATCTAGATCGTTGGACACAAGATGATTGGATTAGAACAACTAAATTATAGATTTGAAACAAAATAGTAAATTATCAGTTAAGAAAGGTTAAGATTCAGATTTGGAAGGATCATAGACTTGTGATTTCACTGTTACATCATAGATTATATTAAAAAACGAATTTAAACATGTTAATTAACTTGCAAAGTAGGTTTGTAGTCATCACTCACCTCCTGGTGAAGTTATGACGATTTTAACTCCATACATCACTCTCGTGTATGTATTTCATTTCAAATCACAAACCTTGCTCCTCAACATAATCCCAACCACTCTCGCGGTCAAGGACAAGTTGCCAAAAGAGTAACTCCATACTCTCAAACACATCTTTTCAGATTATGAAAGAAAGCATAAAACATACAAGTATGATGGCCAGTCACACAAACAAGCATTTCAGATCTGAAACAACTCTTGGAACATGCAAGAAACTAACATTTAGTATGAAATTCATATGTTCATACAAGCTATGACATGGGAGCTACTCTCCCATGCCTAAGAAAAAGGAACTACTCGTCCATGATAGTATACAGTAGAGAATGTGCAGAATTTTTAGAATTCAACATGATTTAGAGAAGGAAAAGCTAATTAATCCCAAGGTGTAACCCAAGAAAGGTAGAATTATGACTTGAGGACGAAATTCCACTCCTACAGTTGCTCCAAACCAGACAAACTATCCTCTCGAGAAGCTGCACAAAGTTGGGGGAGCTTGGATGCACCTTGGAGAAGACAATGGAGAAGAAGAGAAGAAGAAATGGGCTCCTTTGGCAAGAAACCACCTCCTTTCTCTTCAAAAATGTCTTCCTCTGCTCTCCTCTAGCTCTGGGATAAGGGAACTTCTAAAAAATGACCAGAGATAACCACCCATTCAGTTCCCCTTTCATTTTAAATAAAAACTCATATTTTTCAAATTTCTGAAACTGCCAAGTGCACGACGTGCAACTTTCCAGAAACCTTTAGCTCCCAGGTGCACGACATGCACTGAAGAAATGCACGTCGTGCAACTTTCTAGAAATTTCCAGCTCCCAGGTGCACGCCATGCAATTGCGTGCATGCCGTGCAACTTTGCAGAAACTTCAGTCTGATCGACGCTCCCAGGTGCACGTCGTGCACCTGGCTGTTCTAGGTTGTTGTGTATTTTGCTCATAAATTTCAGCGTGTAGGTCCGATTTACATGCCGTAAAAAGCGGTATTTGCATAGTTTTGAACCCCAAAAAACATGTAGATACTTGAGGATTGATCAAATAAGAGATAATATGATATATTCCTCATCACTGCATTGCAAAATATCATACCTACAATCCAAACCATGAGACAAGTAAGAATAGCTAAAAATATAGAATCTAGCATGAATGAGAGTGATAATTGAGTCAAAACAACATGGATATTCAACCAAACATGATCTAAAAGATGATATGATTTGTGCACATCAAATCCCCCTAAGCTTAAACCATTGCTTGTCCTCAAACAAAAAGAGCATAGAAACACAAATGAAGAATTGTCAAGTTCATGCATAGATCAAATGAAAAGAAAAATGTGTATAAGACCAAGCCAACCAGGATAACATGTTTATACTCATAGCCATCAATTCAACTTAAACATCCAAGAAAGAGATTTTTAGTTCAACATGGGTGGTCACAATTAAATGAATCAATCAATTAAACAACACTAAGTAGAATTTGGATGACCAAGCTAAATAATTAGTGGATGTGCAACTCAAACTCTCAACTATTAAGGATACAAATGATGAAATCTTAGTTAAAATTGACAATTTTAGTTGTACAGTCCTTCTTTATCAAAAGTGATATGATAATGGATTATGGGTTCCGACACTCGGCTGCTAATGTAGGCTTATGCACACATGGAGTGTCAGTTGGGGTATTTTATCCTCTTTTAAGACATACCACCTAACCATCATGGCCAGATCGGACTTACACTAGGCTAGCATGATATGTGGGTAGTTTAGCCATCTTTTATGGGGTATAAAGATGAGATATGACAAAAGAAATTTTAATTTTTTACCAAAAACATATGAGAGTTAACTAAATTGCAACATTAGCTAGATTTCATTCATTTGTTTTGAAAAATTTTCACTGAAAGAGTGGTTGAAAATGCACTAAGAGCTTGGTAAGGGCATCTCGTATTCCAAATGATGTAGAAAAGTTTATTTACTCACAAAAATTGAAACCATTACACGTTTTAAGCAATCAAGGATGTGAAAGATGAATGTTCAGGCTAGAAGCATAAACCAAGGTTAAGCACATGTTGATGGCCAAAAGGTTTCATTTGATTAATGCATGCCTTTTACAATTTCTCTAAATGATATTTCTCATCAAAAGAGGACAATTAGTTAAGCATAGGAGTTCTATCCACATATAAAAGATAAACCTCATATCATACTAGATTTGCCACCAGAAGAGCAGAACTAAAAACAATAACTAAGCAAAAGATGATAAAAGGGAAATAAAACTATACTACCGACCGGTTGCTCTCCCCCTAAGCTTGAAATTTGCAGTGTCCTCACTGCATATAACAAACTCAACAGGATTGTAACCGGATACATGTCATGGTGAATGATGAAGATGGAGGTCCATTGCTTTGATTTGAGGCTAGAAATTGTTGTGTTAAAGATTGATGCCTCCTTGCAAATATGTCCTTGATTCGGGGCAAGCGAAAGCACCTATGAGATGAAGCAAGAATAGTCTTTTTTATGCCAATACTATTTGTCTTTTCATTCTCCTTTGAAGCATCATCAAAATATGAGTTGGGAAGAGTGTTCTCATTATAAAGCAATGTCTCATCTAGAGTGTGAGGAGGAAGGACATGTGGCTTGCTTGAAGAATCAACATGTACAACATGTGTTGTAGCTTTCTCCCCTTTAATTGCAACTTCATAATCATCATGGATATCAACATCATCATACTTTGAAGGATATACTTCTATGAAAACACCATTCTTCAATGTCACCGGCCTGAAATATGTAGGATTCATCTCCGATGGACTAGGCAAGAAAGGTGGAAATGCTTCTTTGCTAGAAAGATCTTGTTGGGCAATTTGTTTCTCCAAGATGTGTGCATGAGTGGCAATATCATCCACCTTAGAAGAGAGTTGGCAAATGGCACCCTTCATTGTTTGTCTTTGTTGATGGAACTCCTCATTTTGCTGCATTTGAGTTGAAATAAATGTTGCAAGCATGGACTCTAATCTAGAAGTTACTTGTGGTTGTTGTGGATGAATGAAATTTGGGTTGACATTGCTGTAGAAGTCTGGTGGAGTATAGCCCATTGGAGAATAAATAGAAGAAGTATAACATGTTGAAGATGAGTGTCCAAGCAATCCACATGCATCACAAATAATATTGGTTGCTTGAAATGGTTGTGTGCTTATCTTGTTAAACCTTTGTGACAAAGTGTCTAGCCTTGCTACAATTATGTCTATAGAACCAACTGTGTGATCTTCCATTTTCTTTTCGGAAGTAGTATGTGAAAAGGATGGGTGGTAGCTTGTAGTCGGACTCCATTGGAAATGATTAGCTTCCATATCTTCAATAATAGCATAAGGCTTCTCCATAAGATTTGTTCATTAGTGCTCCATTTGCAGCTGTATCAATGGACATCCTTGTATTGTAGCACAAACCATTATAGAAAGAGTGCAATAGAAGCCAATTGCTTAGACCGTGATGTGGACAAAGATGTTGAAGATCTTTGAACCTCTCCCATGTATCATACAAGGTCTCTCCAAACTTTTGAGAATAATTGATGAGTTGAATCCTCAGCTGCAAAGTATTGCTAGGTGGAGAACATCTTGCCAAAAAGACCTTTAGAAGCTCCTCCCAAGTGTCGATTGACTTCTTTGGAAAAGTGTAGAGCCATGCCTTGGCTCTATCTTTAAGAGAGAATGGAAAAAGAATTAGGCGTATCCCATCAGTAGGAATGCCATATATCTTTATAGTGCTTAGCAAATGTAGAAATTCAGCAATGTGGAGGTTTGGATCCTCCATTGGTGTCCCTCCAAATGCATTCAGTTGTAGCAATTGTATGATGGCTGGGCTGATAGAAAACTCCTTCGCCTCAAATTCTAAAATATTTTTAGGCCCACTCATGTGCATTGCAGTTGTACCAAAGTAGTCCTTAAGAGGAAGGTCATCCTCCTTGACTAGTTCTTCATGTGAATCCGGAGGATTAGGTGTATGTGGCATGGGTGGTGGTGGTGTATGTGGTATGGATGAAGGTGGTGGATATGAGGGTGTGGAAGAATGTGGTATGGGTGTTGGTGGTATATATGATGGTGGTGAATTAGGTGTGATTGATGGTGGTGTGGATGTAGGTGGCATGGGTGAATGCCGTTTAGATGATGGTGACATGGATGATGGTTGTGTGGGTTGTCATTCCTCCATACATGTTTGGGTTTCACTCCTTCTTGCTCCATGAGGGCTGCAAATGATGTCTTCATTTTCTGAATGTATAGATATGCACGGTTCAAGGATCTTTTTATGAACACCCCATATGCTCCTACAAATAAATAAGGTGAGTGAGATACAAAAACAAATATGGAAGATACAACAAATTATGATGATCATGATGAATTATGATTTATGGATATGATGGTGGATATGAAGGTTGTGATCTAGTCTCATTTACTTATCAACAACTCTTACTCTAACAGGAATATTGATGCTCCCCGGCAGTTTCCCTTTTGTTTTAAACAAAAACTCATATTTTTCAAATTTCTAAAACTTCAGGTGCACGCCGTGCACCGTAAGTGCACGTCGTGTAACTTTCCAAAAACTTTCAATTTGCTCTACAATGCACTGTGCACAGCGTGCACAGAAGAAATGCACGTCGTACAACTTTTCAGAAACTTTCAGCTCCCAGGGGCACGACTTGCGCTGAAGAAATGCACACCGTGCAATTGCATGCACGCCGTGTAACTTTCTAGAAACTTTCAGTCTGCTCGACACTCCCAGGTGCACGTCGTGCATTTTCAAGACACGGCGTGCACCTGGCTATTCTGGGCTGTTGTGTATTCTGCTCATAACTTTCAGCGTGTAGGTCCTATTTACATGCCGTAAAAAGTGGTATTTGCGTAGTTTTGAACCCCAAAACATGTAGATACTTGAGGAGTGATCCAATAAGAGATAATATGATATATTCCTCATAATTTCATTGCAAAATATAGTACCTACAATCCAAACCATGAGACAAGTAAGAATAGCTAAAAATATAGAATCCAGCATGAATGAGAGTGATAATTTGAGTCAAAACAACATGGATATGCAACCAAAAATGATCAAAAAGATGATATGATTTGTGCACATCAAATCCCCCTAAGCTTAAACCATTGCTTGTCCTCAAGAAAAAAGAGCATAGAAACACAAATGAAGAATTATAAAGTTCATGCATAGATCAAATGAAAAGAAAGATGTGTATAAGACCAAGACAACCATGATAACATGTTTATACTCATAGCCATCAACTCAACTTAAACACCCAAGAAAGAGATTTTTAGTTCAACAGGGGTGGTCACAATTAAATGAATCAATCAATTAAACAACACTAAGTAGAATTTGGATGACCAAGCCAAACAATTAGTGGATGTGCAACTCAAACTCTCAACTATTAAGGATACAAATGATGAAATCTTAGTTAAAATTGACAATTTTAGTTGTAATCGCCTTCTTTCTCAAAAGTGATATGATAATGGATTATGGGTTTTTGCACTCGGCTTCTAATGTAGGCTTATGTGCACATGGAGTGTCGGTTGGGGTATTATACCCTCTTTTAAGACATATCACCTAACCATCATGGCCAGACCAGACTTACACTAGGCTAGCATGATATGTGGGTGGTTTAGCCATCTTTTATGGGGTATAAAGATGAGATATGACAAGAAAATTTAAAATTTTTCCAAAAACACATGAGACTTAACTAAATTGCAAAATTAGCTAGATTTCATTCATTTGTTTTGAAAAAAAATCATTGAAAGAGTGGTTGAAAATGCACTAAAAGCTTGGTAAGGGCATCCCGTATTCCAAATGATGTAGAAAAGTTGATTTACTCACAAAAATTGAAACCATTACATGTTTTAAGCAATCAAGGATGTGAAAGATGAATGTCTAGGCTATAAGCATAAACCAGAGTTAAGCACATGTTGATGGCCAAAAGGATTCATTTGATTAATGCATGTCTTTTACAATTTCTCTAAATGATATTTCTCATCAAAAGAGGACAATCAATTAAGCATAGGAGTTCTATCCACATATGAAAGATAAACCTCATATCATACTAGATTTGCCACAAGAATAGAAGAATTGAAAACAACAACTAAAATATGAACACAAAACAAAAGCAAATGACAAGAAGCAAATAACATGAAAGGGAAAAGATAAAAGAACTAGGTTATCATCTGGTTGCTCCCCCCTAAGCTTGAAATCTGTAGTGTCCTCACTGCATTAATCAAACTAAAAAGGTTGCAATCGGGTACCTCATCATGGTGGAAACATCAAAGTCCATGGAGGACCGGTGCTCTGATTTGCAGCTAGAAATTTTTGTGCTAAAGATTGATGCCTCCTTGCAAATATGTCCTTAATTTAGGGCAAGCGAAAGCACCTATGAGCTACAGCAAGAATAGTCTTATGTACGCCAATACTATTTGTATTTTCATTCTCCTTTGAAGCATCATCAAAATATGAGATGGGAAGAGTGTTCTCATTATAAAGCAATGCGTCATCTAGAATGTGAGGAGGAAGGACATGTGGCTTGCTTGAAGAATCAACATGTAGATCATGTGTTGTAGCTTTCTCCCCTTTAGTTGCAACTTCATAATCATCATGGGTATCAATATCATCATACTTTGAAGGATATACCTTTATAACAAATCCATCCTTCAATGTCACCAGCCTAAAATATGTAGGATTCATCTCCGATGGACTTGGCAAGAAAGGTGGAAATGCTTCTTTGCTAAAAAGAGCTTGTTGGGTAATTTGTTTCTCCAAGTTGTGTGCATGAGTGGAAATATCATCCACCTTAGAAGAGAGTTGGCAAATGGCACCCTTCATTGATTGTCTTTGTTGATGGAACTCCTCATTTTTCTGCATTTGAGTTGAAATAAAGGTTGCAAGCATGGACTCTAATCTAGAAGTTACTTGTGGTTGTTGTGGCTGAATGAAATTTGGGTTCGCATTACTGTAGAAGTCTGGTGGAGTGTAGCCCATTGGAGAATAAATAGAAGAAGCATAACATATAGAAGATGAGTGTCCAAGCAACCCACATGCATCACAAATATTGTTGGCATTTGAATTAGTTGTTTACTTAGATTCTCAATCCTTTGTGACAAAGTGTCTAGCCTTGCTGCAATCAAGTCTATAGCATCAATTATGTGATCTTACACTTGCATTTTAGAAGTAGTATGTGAAAAAGATGGGTGGTAGCTTGTAGCCGGACTCCATTGGAAATGATTTGCTTCCATATCTTCAATAATAGCATAGGATTCTCCATAAGATTTATTCATTAGTGCTCGATTTGCAGCTGCATCAATGGACATCCTTGTATTATAGCACAAACCATTATAGAAAGATTGCAATAGAAGACAATTGCTTAGACCATGATGTGGACAAAGATGTTGAAGATCTTTGAACTCTCCCATGTATCATATAAGGTCTCTCCATCCCTTTGAGAATAATTGATGATTTGAATCCTCAAATGTAAAGTTTTGCTAGGTGGAAAATATCTTGCCAAAAAAACCTTTAGAAGCTCCTCCCAAGTGTCGATTGACTTCTTTGGCAAATTATAGAGCCATGACTTGGCTCTATCTCTAAGAGAGAATGGAAAAAGGATTAGGTGTATCCCATCAGTAGGAACACCATATATCTTTATGGTGCTTAGCAACTGTAGAAATTCAGCAATGTGGAGGTTTGGATCCTCCATTGGTGTCCCTCCAAATGCATTCAATTGTAGCATTTGTATGATGGTTGGGCTGATAGAAAACTCCTCTGCCTCAAATTTTGAAATATTAATAGGCCCATTCATGTGCATTGCATATGTACCAAAGTAGTCCTTAAGAGGAAGGTCATCCTCCTTGACTAGTTCTTCATGTGGATCTAGAGGATTAGGTGGATGTGGTGTAGATGGTGGTGGTGTATGTGGTATGGGTGTTGGTGGTATATATGATGGTGGTGAGTTAGGTGTGAATGACATAGGTGTGGATGAAGGTAGAATGGGTGAATATCGTGTGGATGATGGTGGCATGGATGATAGTTGTGTGGGTTGTGATTCCTCCATACATGTTTGGGTTTCACTCCTTCTTGCTCCATGAGGGCTGCAAACAGTGTGTTCATTTTCTGAATGTACAGATATGCACGGTTCAAGGATCTTTTTATGAACACCCCATATGCTCCTAAAAATAAACAAGATGAGTGAGATACAAAAACAAACATGGAAGATATAAAAAATTATGATGATCATGATGAATTATGATTTATGGATATGATTGATGGATATGAAGGTTGTGATCTAGTCTCATTTACTTATCAACAACTCTTACTCTAACAGGAATACTGATGCTCCCTGGTAACAGTGCCAAAAACGTGTTGGCTATTTAGGCTAACGAGTTTCAATCATTAAGAAGGATCTTTTACTCAACTAGCTATATCCCACAAGTATACGAGAGTAGTTGTAGTCAAGGTCGAACACAAGGAGCATTGGTTAGTTAGGCGCAAGAGTTATGATTTTCAATAATCTAGATCGTTGTACACAAGATGATTGGATTAGAACAACTAAATTATAGATTTAAAACAAAATAGTAAATTATTACTTAAGAAAGGTTAAGATTCAGATTTGGAAGGATCCTAGACTTGGAATTTCACTATCACATCATAGCTTATATTAAAATACAAATTTAAACATGTTAATTAACTTGCAAAGGAGGTTTGTAGTCATCACTCACCTCCCGATGAAGTGATGACAATTTTAACTCCATACATCACTCTCGTGTATGTATTTCATTTCAAATCACAAACCTTGCTCCTCAACATAATCCCAGCCACTCTCACTGTCAAGGACAAGTTGCCAAAAGAGTAACTCCATACTCTCAAACACATCTTCTTAGATTATGAAAGAAAGCATAAAACATGCAAATATGATGGCCAATCACACAAACAAGCATTTCAGATCTGAAACAACTCTTGGAACATGCAAGAAACTAATATTTAGTACACAATTCATATGTTCATACAAGCTATGACATGGGAGCTACTCTCCCATGCCTAAGAAAAAGGAACTACTTGTCCATGATAGTGTACAGTAGAGAATGTACAGAATTTTCAGAATTCAACATGATTTAGAGAAGGAAAAGCTAAGTAATCCCAAGGTGTAACCCAAAAAAGGTAGAATTCTGACTTGAGGATAAAATTCCCTTCCTACAGCTGCTCCAAACCGGACAAACTTCCCACCCGAGAAATTGCACGAAGTTGGGGAAGCTTGGTTGCACCTTGGAGAAGACAATGGAGCAGAAAAGAAGAAGAAATGGGCTCCTTTGGCAAGAAACCACCTCCTTTCTCCTCAAAAATGCCTTCCTCTGCTCTCCTATGGCTCTGGGATGAGGGAACTTCTACAAAATGACCGGACATAACCATCCATTAAGTTTCCCTTTTGTTTTAAATAAAAACTTGTATTTTTCAAAATTTTGAAACTGCCAGGTGCACGTCGTGCACCGTAAGTGCACGTCATGCAGTTTCCAGAAACTTTTAGTTTGCTCCAGAATGCATTGTACACAGTGTGCACTGAAGAAATGTGCGTCGTGCAACTTTTTAGGAACCTTTAGCTCCCAGGTGCACGGTGTGTGCTGAAGAAATGCACGTCGTGCAACTTTCTAGAAATTTTCAACTCCCAGGTGCACTCCGTGCAATTGTGTGCATGCCGTACAACTTTCTAGAAACTTTCAGTCTTCTCGACGCTCCTAGGTGCACAACGTGCATTTTCAAGACACGGCGTGCACCTGGCTGTTCTGGGTTGTTGTGTATTCTGCTCATAACTTTCAGCATGTAGGTCCGATTAACATGCCGTAAAAAGTGGTATTTTCATAGTTTTGAACCCCAAAACATGTAGATACTTGAGGACAATAAGAGATAATATGATATATTCCTCATCATTTCATTACAAAATATAGTACCTACAATCCAAACCATGAGACAAGTAAGAATATCTAAAAATATAGAATCTAGCATGAATGAGAGTGATAATTGAGTCAAAACAACATAGATATGCAACCAAACATGATCCAAAAGATGATATAATTTGTGCACATCAAAAGGATATGTACAAGTGTATCTCTTTGCCAGAACTGAAGTAGAGGAAGGTTAACTATACAAGTATAAGCTATCTACTTCATTCTAAACTCTTTGCCATAGTAACTTTATAATTGGTTTCTTCTCTTCAAAAATAGCTTGATTCCAGTCTCTCCATAACTGATATAGCGTTGACTCACAGATAGATTGTCTTTTTCTTTCTTCGATCCATAGCATCTCATCAAACTCGGTGGGGATGCAACCTATATATTTTCTTCCAATCTCCCACATAGCTACTGAGATTCTACATCTCAAAAAAATATGCTATGTACTTTCTTCACTTTCACAACATAGTGGACATCTTGAGGCTATTTGAGAGCCTCTAGCTTTTTGTTTATCATCAGTGAGAAATCCTTTCTTAAAGATTTTCCACATGTGTAGAGCATATCTCTTTGGTACCTTGGCATTCCAAATCCAGTTGGCCCAGCTGTACTTTTATTTTTTAGTCTGAATCAAATTCCAAGCATTCTTCAAGATTTTTTCCTCCATACCTTCAAAGAAGTGTTTATCCTCTCCTTCTACTATGCAGAATGTATTATAGACCCTATGCAGTTCCTCCATGTCCCTCTTCTCAGGGATACACCAAGTCCCTTCTCTAATAATGGACCTCAGTTTTTGGTTAGCTTACAAACCAGTTCTCAGCTTACTTCCATCTTACAAGAAGCTATTCAAGTAAGCACCTTCAATCCACCTTGCAAGAAGTTGTTCCATCTTGCAAGTATCATAAGACTTACTTGATTGTCATGTCCCTAAAAGGAAAATATCACAAGGAAACATAATCCTTCTTATCACCCCATCATCATTCAGGGTTGTTTATTAAAGAAAAGAGATTATCACCTTCTTCGAGTGTTGCATGAACTTTCAATTATTTATGTGTCATTCAATCTTGTTTCCTCTTAGGTTCCTTGCCATTAGCATAGGAATTACAAACATGATTACATGTCATCATCCTTTAGCATTATCATCATCATGATTACTAGATTTGGGTATTCAAACCCTTAGTTCATCACTGAACATTGTCACCTCTCATCAGGTAACTGTTACCTCTAGGTCCTCAGACCAAGGTATACATTATACTAAACATCTTTTTTGTTTATAAGTTGTTTGGTGATTAACTCAGATTCCTTCATATATCAATTAGGATGTGGTAGAAATATCCATGCCACATCTCCTACTTCCTTATGCCCTTTAGATTGTCTCAAAATGACTACTTGATCAGAGTAATAAAAAAGATAGCAATCTAAGAGTTCCATACTTACCTTGCCTTCAATAGATGAATACCTAGCCAGGGTATGCAAGAACTGAAGTTTAGGTAGTATGCATTTTTTATATTATGTTTCTTACTTTTAACATCTCATTAAATTTTACTACTTAGTATCTCAAATTTTCTCTGGGTGTTTCTTTTACATCTCTTCCCTTTCTACATGAAGAGAGAAATTTCAAAACATATAAGGGAATATTGGACTAAATATAAGTGCTCATCATTCTTATCTCTTCCTCATGTCCTCATAGGACTAATTAAAGGAAGCTCAACAACAACTACCTTCTTATGATTATCAGATAAAATCAAGAGAAGACATATTAGAATGAAAAATCTCTATCTGACTGACACCCTTCGCAGTCATCTACCACTTCAGGTTGACTCAAACATAGAGTCTAGATGTTTCATGTTGTTGCTTTTTCCTTTTTACACTATTGGGTTGTAACTTTCATAAGCCATGTTGATTTTGCCTCGATTGATGGGTCATTTCCTCCCTTCTTTTTGAATAAAAGGGTTTAGTATGCTCAACATGTTCATATCTATAACATGCCTTGTCCTCGTATCATAGTCTTATCGATCTTATTACCTATGTAGAAGCTAAGTCAGGAGTTCTTATAGGTGGAAAGTTAGGACTTTTTCCTTTACTTGGAGACTACTGCCCTGGCATACTAGGCATTTATTGCACGAGTGGTACCAAAAATGTTGGCTTTTTATAACAACTAGGCAAATGTCTCTAGAATTATAGAGACCTTTCCTTAATTCTCAGCTTATTGCCCCTCCTTGGGAATTGCCATCATAGATGTACTATCTGTCTACTCTTATGGCAGAGTCTATTTTCTTTCCATATGTTAATCCTTCCCACATTTTCCACTATTCCAACTTGACTATGTTGTTTAGGAACCCTTTCAGAACCCAACGTTTCTAGATTGAGGGCTGGTAACCAAGATTGTATTGCTAGTATCCAGTCCACTATATTCATCACTATTGTCCTAACCTGCCCAATAAGAACATAAAAAGCAGGATTCTCTATCCTAATTGGGTCAAGATGGGAATTCTCAGGCACTCATTCTTCTCTTGCCTGATCCCTTGCACCTTCTCCTGTTGCAACAACATTGCTCTTAGCAACATGTTCCTTGTGTTCTCTAGTCATTTTTAAACTTTACCCTTTCTTCTACATAAGCAGAAGTCACTATAGGGTATACTAGAGGACACTAGAATAGACTCAACACCTTAGTCCTATGTCTATGTAGACTCAGCAAACCTTAGGATTTGATACCAAACTTTATAACGACAGCCACCAAACTGACAGCCAAATCATTACTAATTATGTGGAATAATCACAAGCAGTAGATTAACAAAAATCACTAAAAATTAAAACCTTTTTGCAAAGAGATCCATTTCAAAACTTTATATACATCGGGGTTCACATTTTACATACATTGAACCATATCATCTCGTGGTTAACATATATCAGTTGCTTTGTCAAAATATATACCAAAGCAACATCCAACCTCGAGGCATACAAGCCAAAATCTCAGATTGTTCATAAAACAATCACATACTAAATACAAGGACCTGAGAGTACATAGACGACACATAGGACTTCTATCTAAAAGACACGACAGACAGTACACTCAACCTGATCATGAGTTGTTACTATTGTCCCTACTATTGTTGTCCTTCCTCTACAGAACGGTCTCTACCTCCTCGTGCACGCCCACCTAAAAATTGTGGATCCCTCCGGGTGAGACAATTGTCCCAGCGAGAGATATAACTCTCTGCCAACAATGTTATTATCACAGGTAAATAGAATTAAACTGAGTAGAGGTTCTTTTATATTACTAAGAAAGGTTAATCACTGTGGATAAGTAGATTAAAACATTTCTCTTCTCTTAAAGCATTGTAATTGTCTATGATAGGGCACTAAATCATCTATTCACTTTATAAGGAATATGAAGAACATGTGTAACATTTACTTATCATACTATATCAACATCTCAAGTTTATCTTGTGATACTTATTATCATGGTATGACATCCATGAATCATTCTCATTTCTATCTGTCGGCCTCATCCAATCTACTAGCCAGGTATTGGATTGTACTAGTCACGTGAATACACATCATTATATTATGTCCAGGTATTGGGCTTTGCCAATCCTGTGACGTTTGTATCCAGGTATTGGATTATGCCAATCATGTGAGGTTTTCTTCCAGGTATTGGACTATGCCAATCATGTGAGGTTTGAATCCATGTATTAGACTATGCCAATCCTGTGAGGTTTGCATCCAAGTATTGGACTATGTCAATCCTGTGAGGTTTGCATCCAGGTATTGGGTTATGCCAATCATGTGAGGTTTGCATCTAGGTATTGGATTATGCCAATCCTTTGAGTTTTACATCCAGGTATTGGGTTTTGCCAATCCTATGAGGTTTGCATCTAGGTATTGGACTATGCCAATCCTGTGAGGTTTGCATCCAGGTATTGGGCTATCCCAATCCTATGAAATTATATCCAGGTATCGGACTATGTCAATCATGTGAGTGTTGCATCTAGGTATTGGGTTATCCCAATCCTGTGAAATTATATCCATGTATTGGATTATGCCAATCATGTGAGTGTTGCATCCAGGTATTGGGTTATCCCAATCTTGTGAAATTATATCCAGGTATTGGATTATGCCAATCCTGTGAGTGTTGCATCCATGTATTGGGTTATCCCATTCCAATGAAATTATATCCAGGTATTAGATTATGCCAATCCTGTGAGTGATGCATCCAGGTATTGGGTTATCCCAATCCTATGAAATTATATCCAGGTATTGGATTATGCCAATCATGTGAGTGTTGCATTTAGGTATTGGGTTATTCCAATCCTGTGAAATTATATCCAGGTATTGGATTATGCCAATCCTATGAGTGTTGCATCCAGGTATTGGGTTATCCCAATCCTATGAAATTATATCTAGGTATTGGATTATGCCAAACCTATGAAGTTATATCTAGGTATTGGGTTATCCCAATCCTGTGAAACTATATCCAGGTATTGGATGATACCAATCCTGTGATATAATGGCCATGTTGCTAAGGATTCCATAGTAGTGGAATAAATTTATGTTTGCCTTTCACTTTCATTATGGGATATCAATCCCTTAAACTCATCACTGAATACGCATCACCTTTACTAGGCATTATACCTTGGCCAAGCCAACATACGTTTCACATCCTTTATGTAATACAAGTATTCCTCTTATCTCATTTAAGAATATTTAAAACATTATAGCCCTTATTTGGATATAAGCATAAATCATGTATGATCAAGATTTCATTATTATTATTGTAACCATTTATTATTATCATTATTATTATTATGTTACTGAGTTTCCATTTCCTAGTTTATTTTGAACATTATCATTTCTTACATGATACTTTTATAAACATCTTGTTACCTCTCACTAGGAAACAACAAATCACATGGCTCACAAGGTCCATTAAACATCTTGTTACCTCTCACTAGGAAACAACTAATCACATGGCTTACAAGGCTATTAAACATCTTTTCACCTCTCACTAGGCAACAAGTATTCACATGGCTTACAAGGCCATTAAACATCTTGTCACCTCTCACTAGGCAACAACTATTCACATGGATCACAAGGCCATTAAAAATCTTGTCACCTCTCACTAGGAAACAACTATACACATGGTTCACAAGGCCATTAAACATCTTGTTACCTATCACTAGGCAACAACTACCGCTAGGTCAAAAGACCTATAAAATTGGTATTATGTGTAACATCATAGCTCATGCTTAGCTATACTCATTATCTCATGCTAGCAACATGGTTTCAATATGGTTCAGGTTTCCCTTTCTTAACCAATTGTAGTTTTAAATCATATCATTACTCTTCATTAGGGTTAAGTTTTCCCTTTTTAAACCAACTAGGATTTTCAAGTTCATTCATCAAGAATCACAACCCAAATTCAGACTCCACATGTATTAGGAGTATCAATGTATACTCATTACATGAGTATTAAATGAGTATAAGTTTCTCTTTCATCCTCAATAGGATATTGATTTCATCATACTCCATTAGGTTGGCTCAATCCTTCTCTCAAGGTACATTGGCCGAATAATTATCAAAATGCATTAAACCCTTCATGTCTTAAAGTATCATTTGACATAACATACTACATGTATCACTCAATTAAGTGTATTGGATTGAGGTGCTTCCTCCATATATATAGGTGTAGGTATGCTTCCATATTGGGTATAAAGGTGTATTCTCATCACCATACCATGCATCCATATCAGATTATTCAACCTTAAGGGTTTGCATATCAGTTTTCACAACACCATGTTGAGTTTCAACATCATATCGGGTTAGGGTATATACTCAACAACATATCGGGTATAAGGTGTGTGCTTAACCCCATATCGTGCACAAGGTGTGTGTATGTGTCACTCATATCGTCCATGAGGTATAAATTCATCACCATATCGTGCTAGTTGTTGTGTTCATATCGTCATATCGGGTTACCATATCACCATCTAGGGTTTCAATACCATATCGGGTAAGAGGTGTATGTGGGCTCACCATATCGACCTTGAGGTGTATGTGTGTGTCACCATATCGTCCATGAGGTATATGTTCATCACCATATCGTCCTAGAGGTGTATAACCATCATTATCTAGGGTTTCAACATCATATTGGGTAAGAGGTGTATCCTTCAACATCATATCGGGTTAGAGGTGCTTCAACCCAGTATCAGATTGCACCATGATGATGTCATCATCATCAACCTATAGACTTTTGTTCTTACTATTCTAGTTCATGGAAAACAGTCCTAGGTTACTACTAGATCTCATGGGTTCATCAATTCTACAAGAAAATTTTGAATTGAAAGTAAATCATTTAACTAAGACAAGATTGATGGTAAATAATAACATAATTGAGTTCAAGTTATATAACCCGCCCCAAGAGCAACTTCAAAGCTCCAAGCTCCAAATATTCAGATTCCCAAGGTTGAATGTGAGATTCTAAAAGGTCCAAGACTTGATCCCCTCATCCCTATGCATGATACCTCACCACTTGTGGCCGATATCCCTCCCTTGTGGTTGATATCCCACACTTGGCTGATATCACTTTGCAATGGGTAATATCACTTTGCTATGGCCTATAACAAGGCTCTATGCATGATAATCCTTCACCTTTGAATGATACCAAGACTCTATGCACGATATCTAAGAGCAAGGGGGTGATATATTTTGAAAATTTCCACTAATAGGTGAAAGGAAGGGTATATATACTTGAGGTTCATGAAAAAATGTGTATATGAGGTGTCATCATTTTAAGCTACTAGATGCCACATGTCCATGCATGGTTGACACTTGTCCTTGCATGCACTCCTATTTATCTTGACATTGAAAATCTCCTCAAGGATAATCTAGAGATGATATTTCGGCCATCACTTATCTCTTTGGATAAGATATCTCAACTCAATCACCACTTTATTCACATCCCGATACAACTTTTCCAAGGAAGTTGAAAACCGATACACTTCACCTCCTTGAGGTGCTTAGCTCATCATGGACAAAGCCAAGAGTTCACAAAACCGATATGAGACTCCCCCTATGGCTCCTTGGCCGATAGGCACTCTCATATGAACTCTACAACCCCATACAAGCTCAAATTAGGGTTTCATATTCAACTCTTTCTAGGTCTTTCTATCACCAAGAATACTATCACTTATACATGATTAAAACATGGTGCCTCCTTCTTTATCTCTCCTCTAAAAGATACTAGGAGGGAGTAGGGACACTCTATAGGTGGTAATTTTCATATCAACCCTACTTTTTGGGTAAATTACAATTTGTACCAAAATGGAACCACAAGGTACTACTATTATTCAAACAAGTTCAAATTTGGTATTTAGGCTTTCCACAGGACACCACATTACATCATTCTCTCTCTTATGATGGTAAAACACATGAGGTATGTTTAACATGTGACATATTGAGTAAATTGCATTTTGGTCCAAAATAAGAGAACATTGCTCAAACATTTTTCAAACAGGACCAAGTTTGAAACATAAGTTTGTCACCTGATAAAAAAACACTTACAAGATTATATTAAAGTTCCAAGCAACTTATTTAGATTAAACAAACAGGATTATCCCTAAACCTAGGTCAGGGGTGTTACAAGTTATAAACCCCTAATAAGGATTTCGTCCCCGAAATCCCAGGGGAAGGAAGACAATTGTTATTCATGCATCATATCATCAAGCCTCCTCATAACATCTTAATGTCATGGAGATGCCATAGAACTTTGACCAGCATAAAATTCCTCCATACAAGGTTATCATAGAATCTGTCATACATGACACATGTTCCACTGTCCTTTTCATTAATGACTGTAGTGTCAATTCTGTGTCAGGTAACACTTTTCTTAGTTAGATAAGCATTATACATACCTTATTTAACTTAGGTGTCAAACCTTACTGATTTGTCACCTTCTCAACTTACAACTTATGTGTTAAGATTCTTGACCTTGGGAGTCTTCCATACTCCTCACTTAGTGTAGAATTTCACCTTTAAGGAAAGACCAGAGTCACATTCTGTCACCCACTTGGAACTACAAGTCTTAACATACATCTGTTGTGCCACTATAATCTGTTGACACAACACTAAACTTTCTTATGACTTATATCAACTATCCTATTAGTTGTTTATTTTCTTATCATAAGGAGAGGCTACTTGTCAAAGAAGAACTTATCTCAGAGGTATTTCTAGATGTTATGTATAAACTACCTCAAAAGATTTAGATAGGGATATTCTAAGGAATTATTTTTAGCTTGATAAGCTTTTTCCCAAAATGATTCTTCAATGGTTCCTTGAACTCATACATCTGGATTGATATCGTGTTTATGTGGATCATAAACCCCTAACATATGGTATCCATACTATAGTATATAACTAGACTAATCTCAAAGTTGGCCTTTATAGATAAACAAACAATATTCATCTTATCAAGAGTCATATCCTCATCACATCATACCTTTAAAACATCTTGGACACTATAATCCATTGCCTTAGTATTAGTTACATGTGTCAAAAACACATCACATCCTTATCATTTCCATTCTCTATTGTTATTACCAAAACCAAACATATAATAGGACCTTTCTTTTTGGGGCATTACTTACCACATATAACTTTGTCTTGGAACCAAAATCCAGGACTAACTGATACTTTTCAAAGTATCCATCTATAGATTATTTATAACCCATGCATATCAAGTGTCATAAGACTTACTTGATTGTTATGTCCCTGAAAGGAAAGATCACAAGGAAACATAATCCTTCTTATCACCCCATCATCATTCAGGGTTGTTTATTAAAGAAACGAGATTATCACCTTCTTCGAGTATTCCATGAACTTTCAATTGTTCATGTGTCATTCAATCTTGTTTCCTCTTAGGTTCCTTGCCATTAGCATAGGAATAATAAAGATGATTACATGTCATCATCCCTTAGCATTATCATCATCATGATTACTAGATTTCGGTATTCAAACCCTTAGTTCATCATTGAACATTGTCACCTCTCAACAGGTAATCATTACTCTAGGTCCTCAGACCAAGGTATGCATTATACTAAACATCTTCTTTTGTTTATAAGTTGTTTGGTGATTAACTCATATTCCTTCGTATATCAATTAGTATGTGGTAGAAATATCTGTGCCACATCTCGTACTTCCTTATGCTCTTTAGATTATCTCAAAATGACTACCTGATTAGAGTAATCAGAAAGATAGCAATCTAAGAGTTCCATACTTACCTTGCCTTCAATAGATGAATACCTGGACAGGGTATGCAAGAACTGAAGTTTAGGTAATATGCATTTGTTTTATATTATGTTTCTTACATTTAACATCTCTTTAAATTTTACTACTTAGTATCTCAAATTTTCTTTGGGTGTTTCTTTTACATCTCTTCCCTTTCTACATGAAGAGCGAAATTTCAAAACATATAAGAGAATATTGGAATGAATATAAGTTATCATCCTTCTTATCTCTTCCTCATGTCCTCATAGGACTAATTAAAGGAAGCTCAACAACAACTACCTTCTTATGATTATAAGATAAAATCAAGAGAAGACATATCAGAATGAAAAATATCTATCTGATGGTCACCCATCGCGGTCATCTACCATTTCAGGTTGACTCAAACATAGAGCCTAGTTGTTTCATGTTGTTGCTTTTGCCATTTTACACTATTGGGCTGTAACTTTCGTAAGCCTTGTCGAGTCTGCCTCATTTGTTGGGTCATTTCCTCCCTTCTTTTTGAATAAAAGGGTTTAGTATGCTCAACATGTTCATATCTATAACATGTCTTGTCTTCGTACCATAGTCTTATCGATCTTATTACCGACGTAGAAGCTAAGTCAGGAGTTCTTATAGGTAGAAAGTTAGGACTTTTTCCTTTATTTAGTGACTACTTCCATGGTATACTAGGCATTTATTGCACTAGTGGTACCAAAAATGTTGGCTTTTTTAGAAAAACTAAGCTAATGTCTCTAGAATTATAGAGACATTTCCTTAATTCTCATCTTAGTGCCCCTCCTTGGGCATTGCCATCATAGATGTACTATCTGTCTACACTTATGGAAGAGTCTATTTTCTTGCCATATGTTAATCCTTCCCACATTTTCCACTATTCCAACATGACTATGTCGTTCAGGAACCCTTTCAGAACCCAAAGTTTCTGGATTGAGGTCTGGTAACCAAGATTGTATTGCTAGTATCCAGTCCACTATATTCATCATTGTTATTCTAACCTTCCCAACAAGAACATAAAAAGTAGGATTCTCTATCTTGATTTGGTCAAGATGGGAATTCTCAGGCACTCTTTCTTATCTTGCTTGATCTCTTGCACCTTCTCCTGGTGCAAGAACATTGCTCTTAGCAACATGTTCCTTGTGTTCTCTAGTCATTTTTAAACTTCACCCTTTCTTCTACATAAGCAGAAGTCACTATAGGGTATACTAGAGGATACTAGAACATACTCAACACCTTAGTCCTATGTCTCTGTAAACTCAGTGAACCTTAGGCTCTAATACCAAACTTTTTAACGACATCCACAAAACGAAAAACCAAATTGTTACTAATTATGCAGAATAATCACAAGCAGCAGATTAACAAAAATCACTAAAAATCAAAACCCTTTTGCAAAGAGATCCATTTCATAACTTTATATACATCAAGGTTCACACTGTACATACACTGAACCATCTCATCTCGTGGTTAACATATAATAGTTGTTTTGTCAAAACATATACCTAAGCAACATCAAACCTCGAGGCATACAAGCCAAAATCTCAGATTGTTCATAAAACCATCACGTACTAAATCCAAAGACCTGAGAGTACAGAGACGACACATAATACTTCTATCTACAAGATATGATAGACAGTACACTCAACCTGAGTTGTTAATGTTGTCCCTGCTATTGTTGTCCTTCCTCTGCAGAACGGTCTCTACCTCCTCGTATACGTCCACCTATAATTTGTGGATCCCACGGGGTGAGACAATTGTCTCAGTAAGAGATATAACTCTCCGCCAACAATGTTATTATCACAGGTAAATAGAATTAAACTGAGTAGAGGTTCTTTTATATTACTAAGCAAGGTTAATCACTGTGGATAAGCAGATTAAAACATTTCTCTTCTCTTAAAGCATTGTAATTGTCTATCATAGGAAGTAAATCATCTATTCACTTTATAAGGAATATGAAGAACATGTGTAACATTTACCTATCATACTATATCAACATCTCAAGCTTATCCTGTGATACTTATTATCATGGTATGACATCCATGAATCATTCTCATTTCTATATGTTGGCCTCAGTCAATCTGATAGCCAGGTATTGGATTGTACCAGTCATGTGAATATACATCATTATATTCTGTCCAAGTATTGGGCTTTTCCAATCATATGACGTTTGTATCTAGGTATTGGATTGTGCCAATCCTATGAGGTTTGCATCCAGGTATTGGACTATGCCAATCCTATGAGGTTTGCATCCAGGTATTGGACTATGCCAATCTTGTGAGGTTTGCATCCATGTATTGGACTATGCCAATCATGTGAGGTTTGCATCTAGGTATTGGGTTATGCCAATGTTGTGAGGTTTGCATCCAGGTATTTGACTATGCCAATCATGTGAGGTTTGCATCCAGGTATTGGGTTATGCCAGTCCTATGAGGTTTGCATCCAGGTATTGGACAATGCCAATCCTGTGAGGTTTGCATCCAAGTATTGGGTTATGCCAATCTTGTGAGGTTTGCATCCAGGTATTGGACTATGCTAATCCTATGAGGTTTGCATCCAGGTATTGGGCTATCCCAATCATGTGAAATGATATCCTGGTATTGTATTATGCCAATCCTATGAGTGTTGCATCCAGGTATTGGGTTATCCCAATCTTGTGAAATTATATCCATGTATTAGATTATGCTAATAATGTGAGTGTTGGATCCATGTATTGGGTTATCCTAATCCTGTAAAATTATATCCAGGTATTGGATTATGCCAATCATGTGAGTGTTGCATCCAGGCATTGGGTTATCCCAATCCTGTGAAATTATATCCAGGTATTGGATTGTGCCAATCATGTGAGTGTTGCATCCAGGTATTGGGTTATTTCAATCCTGTGAAATTATATCCAGGTGTTGGATTATGCCAATCCTGTGAAGTTATATCCAAGTATTGGATTATCCCAATCCTATAAAACTATATCCAGGTATAGGATGATACCAATCCTGTGATATCATGGCCATGTTGCTAAGGAATCCATAGTAGTGGAATACCTTTATGTTCCCCTTTCACTTTCATTATGGGATATGAATCCCTTAAACTCATCACTGAATGCACATCACCTTTACTAGGCATTATACCTTGACCAAGCCAGCATACTTTTTACATCCTTTATGTAATACAAGTATTCCTCTTATCTCATTTAAGCATATTCAAAACACTATAGCCCTTATTTGTGTATAAGCATAAAGCATGGATGATCAAGATTTCATTATTATTATTGTAACCATTTATTATTATTATTATTATGTTACTGAGTTTCCATTTCCTAGTTTATTTTGAACATTATCATTTCTTACATGAGACTTTTATAAACATCTTGTTACCTCTCACTAGGCAAAAACTAATCACATCGCTCACAAGGCCCATTAAACATCTTGTTACCTCTCACTAGGCAACAACTAATCACATGGCTTACAAGGCCATTAAACATCTTGTCACCTCTCACTAGGCAACAAGTATTCACATGGCTTACAAGGCCATTAAATATCTTGTCACCTCTCACTAGGAAACAACTATTCACATGGCTCACAAGGCCATTAAACATCTTTTCGCCTCTCACTAGGCAACAACTATTCACATGGCTCACAAGGCCATTAACCATCTTGTTACCTCTCACTAGGCAACAACTATCTCTAGGTCAAAAGACCTATAAAATTGGTATTATGTGTAACATCATAGCTCATTCTAAGCTATACTCATTATCTCATGCTAGAAGCATGGTTTCAATATGGTTAAGGTTTCCTTTTGTTAACCAATTGTAGTTTTAAATCATATCATTACCCTTCATTAGGGTTATGTTTTCACTTTTTAAACCAACTAGGGTTTTCAAGATCATTCATCAAGAATCACAACCCAAATTCAGACTCCACACGTATTAGGAGTATCAATGTGTACTCATTACATGAGTATTAAATGAGTATAAGTTTCTCTTTCATCCTCAGTAGGATATTGATTTCATCATACTCCATTAGGTTGGCTCAATACTTCTCTCAAGGTACATTGGCCCAATAATTATCAAAATGCATTAAACCCTTCATGTCTTAAAGTATTATTTGACATAAAATACTACATGTATCACTCAATCAAATGTATTCGATTGAGGTACTTCCTCCATATCTGGTATAGAGGTGTAGTATGCTTCCATATCAGATATAAAGTACTTTCTATTTAATTTAATTGCAATTCATCACTAGTACACTTTTGAACTCTAATTTTACTTTTTCTAATGTCATTTACAAAGAAAAATGGACACCATAGACTAACCAACATCGGTTACAAAGTGCAACTATCACCATTGGTCGAGTCCTTCCAATTTATAAAATACATGGCAACACTTTTTCTATAACATTGATTTCATTTTAGTGAAACTAGCATCTTACATAACCCGCAAAATACATTTTTTTATGGGAAAATTTTTTTCTCCAAAAATTGTAAGATTGGCTTTGGTTAACAAAGAAGCAATGACAAACACCTTCGCGCAAAATAAATTTTGCCCCTAAAAAACTTTTGTTGTTAGTTTTTTAGTACCAAAGCCAGCATTAGAAGTCTTATAAACTACAAAACTTTTGTAAAAGTGGTGTCAGCTTAAAGACAACAAATCTATGACAAAGATTTCATGCCATGTCCCCGCAAAAATATTCCCCCCACCAAATTGCTTCTTGATCGTCAGTTTCATCTAAAACATCGATGACTTAGTCATACAGAGACCAACTTTTTTTGTTCAGGTATGAGTTTATGTCATCAATTTTATTGATGTAATTGACTACTAAGTTTGTACTTAGTCATCAGTTTCTCACAAAGAAATTGTCAATTAAATATCCTGACTAAGACTGACTTTTTTTTGGATTAGGGTTTCTATTGTCAGTTTTACTCTTCAAAATGGATGACTAAGTCTCCAATATGGCCATGCTAGTCAGCACAGTTATTCCACCATTTGTACTACGGTGTCAGTTTTGGTTATGGTAACCAATGACTATATTCTTTGTCGTCGTTTGTCACTTCGAACCGATAACTAAAAGCCTTAATAGCACTCGCAAAAGTTTTCTTTCCCACTTCCCTATTTCATCATAACCTAACTTGTATGCTCTCGTGATTGTGTACCTCCTCCATTGTTATACTCCCGTCTGCTCCTGCTTGCTGGCGTCATTGCTCCTGTGTTCCTCCTTCTGCTACTCCCATCTGCTCCTACTTTTTGACGTCGTTGCTCTTGCCACTTATACCACCTGCTCCAATTGTTGGTGCCACTATAGGCACCTCCAGCTCTGCCTCCTCTAGACATAGGCACCTACTCTACCTCCACTTCCTCTAACCATAGACACCTACTCTAGCTACTACTACCACAGTCACCTCAACTAGATAGTTTCCACCATCTTGCTCGCCCATTGTAGTCATTATTATGAAAGGTGAGCATCTACCCCTTTTCATTACTTGTTTTAATAAATTTTTCCATAGCTACATTTGAGTTTGCATTGTGTTTATGAATGGATATGCAAAAAGTGTATGCCATGCTTGGAATGTTTGTATTTCCATTGTGTGTATGAATGGATATGCAAAGAAATGTTTGCTATGTGTGTTGATTTTATTTGTTTGGGATTTTTGTTTAAAGTAGGAAATGCATTCATTAGATGTAGATTTGGATGTCTAATTGCATGACTTTGTGAATCTTAGCCATTCTTGTGCATAATTTTTGATGGAACATAGACATTAACATGAAACTTGGACCACACTTCCTTGAAAATGCATGTATTATTCTAATCCTACCTTATTGTATATTTTTTGCATGATATCATATAAATGATGACACTAAGATATATGTATATAATTGTCTGTTAGCCTAGAAACCCATCTGAGATTTACTCATTTGGGATAAATCATGGATAGTCCTCGATTGGGACTGTACTTGAACACTTAATCTCACTTAGGATGTAAGTGTATAATCTGTACTTAGTTTTCAAGATGTTTCATCAACACTTCCCTGTTTGTTCTCTAAGTATAGATGTAGGTGGATATTTTCCCATCTACATTGGTGTACTAGGAGAACTGCAGGGAGATGTTGCCGAAATTTTCTTAAAAATTGAATATACATTATACACTTACTATTGAGATTAGGTGTTCAAGAATGGAATAGGTGGTGCACACATTCATTACTGAACTCTAAACCCAAATTTGTAAACTCTTATCCCTAAATCCTAAATCCTAATATGTAAACCCTAAACCCTAATTTGTAAACCCTTATCCCTAAACCCTATATGATAAACCCTTATATGTAAACCTTATTGCTAAACCCTTATCATGTAAATCCTAAACCCTAATCACGTAAACCCTAAATCCTAAACTTATTTTCTATTTGATCATAGAATAGATAGATCATGGATGCTCATTCCAAATTTCTTCACCCTGAAGTTTATTAGTGGTCTTGATCAGTTTATATGATTTGTGGAGGAACATTGTGAAATGACCTAGAGATAGGTTCTATTGTCCATGTTGGAATATCACTAACAACTTGAAATTCAACACTGTTGACGAAACCAAAAGTCATGTCATGTATAATGAAATTGTACATGGCTATACAGAATGGTACTAGAATAAAGAGATTCTTACTATGAGATCAGTAGATGTAGATAGTCGTACTTGTGTTGAAGAAAACAATTCCACCGATGATGTAGATGTGAATGACTTGATTCTGATAGACATGGTTGACATGATGCTAGATAGTTGTGTGGTGGAGCACACTGATCCATTTTCCTTATTTAGAAACATTGTGCATGATGTTGAGAGATCGTTATACTTAGGTTTTACTAAGTTTACAAAGCTAAGAATTGTGTTGAGATTGTATACTTTGAATGCTAACAATGGATGGAGTGACAAAAGCTTCATGTCATTATTGTCTTCATTGAAAGAAATTCTTCCTGCAGGAAACGAGCTTTCAACCTCAACATATAAATTAAAGAAAATGTTGTGCCTAGTGAGAATGAAGGCTAAGAAGATACATACATGCCTGAATGGTTATGTGTTATTTTAAAAGGACTATGTCAATTTGAAAGATGTGGGGCATCAACGTATAAAATGACAACTTTGTGGAAGTCAAAAACTGGCTCTCCTTTCAAGGTGATGCGGTATCTACTTATAATACCACGTTCAACACTTTTTTTCCAATACCATGGATATGGAGAATTTAAGGTGGCATGTAGAGGTAAAGAAAAATAATGATGGGATCCTAAGACATGCATTTGATTCCCCATAGTGGAAGAAGATTGATTTATTGTAAGCTAAATTTGGTGAAGAAGTCAAGAATCTAAGACTTGAGCTTTGTACCGATGGGATGAATCCATACAACACATTAAGTAGCCAACATAGCACTTAGCATGTTATGATTGTTATATACTAACTTCCTTTGTGGTTGTGTATGAAAAATAAGTATGTCAGGTTGTCGTTGTTGATATTTGGCCCTAAACAACCTGGTAATGATATTAATGTTTATCTTGAACCTCTTATTGATGACTTAAAGATCTAGGGAGAAGGTGTAATAACCTATGATGCTTCACATAAAGAGACATTTCATTTGCATGCTATGTTGTTTTGCACTATTAATTAATGAATTTCCATCATATGGGAATTTGTTAGGATACAGTGTAAAAAGATCCAAAGCATGCCCTATATTTGAAGAGAATATTGATTCAATATGAAAAAAACATGGCGGCAAGACTTTATATCTTGGTCAATTAAGGTTTCTTAAAAAATTTCATCCTTACTAAAGGTTGTAAAAAGCATTCAATGAATCGAATGAGGAACAGAGTTCCCCTAAACTTATATCAGTGAGGTTGTGTATGAAAGAGTAAGGACTTTGTAAATTCCTTTGATAAGAGATCACAATGTACCATTCCCACATAGTGTGACAATTCTTTATATAAGAAGAGGTCAATATTTTGGGATCTTCCTTATTAGAGTTATTTGGCAGTTAGGCATTCTATCGATGTCATGCATGTTGACAAAAATGATTGTGATAGTGTCATTGGTACTCTATTGAATATACAAGGTAAGACTAAAGATGAAATCAAATCTAGAATGGACCTACATGAAATAGACAAAAGGAAAGAATTAATAAAAGAAGTTAATAGTGATCAAAAAACATTTACCTCCTACTTGTTACACATTGTCTAGAAAGGAGAAGAAAACTTTTTGTGAATGCTTGCTTAATGTTAAGGTACCACAAGCATACTCTTCCAATATCCATAGATTGGATCAATGAAGGATTTGAAGTTGATAGGTAATCTCATGATTGTCACACTCTAATGAAACAAATATTGCTCATAGAAGTTTGATCTATATTATTGAAGCATGTAAGGTTTGCAATTATCGGTCTTTGTTTCTTCTTCAACACTTTATGCGGTAAAGTTATTGATCCTAAGAATCTTGATAAGCTAAAAAGAGAAATGGTATTTCCATGTTCCAGCTTGAGATGTATTTTCCTCCTTCATTCTTTGATTTCATGGTACATCTAGTTGTCCGTTTGACTAGGGAAGTGAAAATGTGGGGACCAGTTTTCTTACATTGGATGTATCCTTCTGAATGGTACATGAGTGTTTTTAAAAGTACTGTCTGAAACTGTTATAGGCCTGAAGGGAGTATTATTGAGGGTTATCTATCTAGGGAGGTTATGAACTTTTGCAATGACTTCTTAAGTTGTAAGGAAGCTCCTATAAATGACAAGAATGTTGAGGACTATTCTAGAAAAGGGACTTTAGGAGCACGAGTGAAAGTAATCAGTGTGAGCTAGGGAAACAAGCACACTTATATATTTTACATAACATCAATGAAGTGAGTATTTATATCACCAAACGTACCAATTTCATCTAGAAAAAATATCCTTGAGCCAATTCAGTGTGGCTTGCTAGAGAGCATAACAAGACATTTACTAGGTGGTTTGAAGACACAGTCTTACATCAACTATCTCAAATAGAAAATAATGTTGTTGAAAATATCAAATGTCTCACCTTTAAACCAAAAATGTCTGCTATGTCTTATGAAAGGTTTGACATAAATGGATTTTCATATTACACAAAGCATCAAGATGATAAGTGGTTTGTCCAAAATAGGAAGGTCACCCTTCAAGCATCTTTGTTGTATATTTCTAGTGCAAAAGATAAGAGTCCACATGAAGTTATAATGTCATATTACTGTGTCATTGAAGACGTATGGGAGTTTGACTACATAGATTTTAGAGTTCTGGTCTTTAGGTGTAATTGGGTTGATAATACCAATGGAGTTGTAGTGGATGAATTGGTTTTCACATTAGTGAATTTTGAAGAGATTCACGAGAAGGGTCAACCATTCATAATGGAATTATAGGAGAAGAAAGTATTTTATATCAATGATCCTACAAATGAAAAATGATTAGTTGTTCTTCATGGTAAAAGGCAGTTCATTGCAAATCCTATAGATGAAGAAGAGTACTATGACAAGTATGATGACTCCAGTCCATTCTCAGTTGGATTGACAACACCAAATATTAAAACTAACACTGACTTATGTATGCATGGATATCACACTGAGGGAATGTTAATTGATACAAGATCCAAATATGAGAGGCATACTTTAAAATTTTTAAATTTTAGATACGCATTTTACATTATTTATCGATTATATTTCATTATTTGACTATTTTTTATATGGAATTTTCTAATATGGTGTATGACCATGAGTATGATGATCTTGATGATGATTACCATGAGGATCATCATCGTGATCATGAAACTGGTGTAAGTTGTATTGTTTTATTACATAGATGTGTGTTTTACAATGTCTATCTTGTTTTATTGTTATATATGTTTATGACTTATATGTTCTTTTTGTCATATTTAGCATGAGGATATGCACCCTGAGGATCTTGTTGAGCTTGATGTGCAACATCATCAACATGCAATAATAAGAGGCATCACCATGATGAACAAGTTACTAGAGTAAAGGGGTAATGAACTAAAGACAGTCATTGAGTTTGATGCTCAAGGAAATCATGTTGGGAAGAACCACAGTTCTTTTTTGTCATATCTAAGGGTTCTTACTTGTAGAAAAATAGATTTAAATGTAGAATAATAGCATAAAATGGATCAAATCAAGAGAGACTTAATATGGAAGGAATTATCTGTGAGATATTATCATTTACAATTATGTTTCTAAAGCTATTGATAATTCTATTTTTATGAATATTCCATTAAGAATATTAACTTTTGCATAGCATATTTGACCTGGATGAAAAATTGCTTTGTAAAAAGGTGATGCAATGTTGTGGGAGGGTAATAAGGAATTCTAGGGAAAATCTACCGAGAGAATACATACGGAACGCTAAGAAGAAGAAGAAGAAGAAGAAGAAGTCAACCACTGAGTAATGAAATTGTCTTTACCTGAAGGTGTGGAAGGCGTTTGCTGTTGAGAGACAAGTCGAAGAATTCAAGGTATTTAGCCTCTCTCATCATTTTGAATACATTCTTATGAATTCATTGTATTACATATTTAATATATGTTTTGAACTAATAGGCTATAAGAGATGCTCAAAGAGAAAGGTGTGCAAAGAATGTGCACAAACATATGATGGGTCTAGGTGGCTGTGCAAACCTTCACCAAAAGCTACTACATGTGTCTTCTTCTCAACAACCTACTCCTAGGACTATTGGGTCCTCTACTACTCATGAACCTCTACCTCACCATAATATGTGAATAACTGGGAAGCAAACAAATATGGATAATTACCCAACCTTGCAACTACTGAGGCGGCTGCAAAAATGGTAAAATTCAACTCTCAAAGCAACTACTATTGATGATTGTTATGTTTTACCTTGGATTTATTTGTTATATTATACTTACAAATTACAATTAATGATGATTAGAGGGAGCTCCATGAGCAATGGAAACAAGACAAGTCCATCCCTGAGGGGAAAAGGGATGAATTGGCAGTTGCTCCAGGTACGTAACCCATAGCATTCCATGTGTGGTAGGGTTGTTGGCACTGGTGTCAGTATAAGAGTCTTCTTTGGGACCATAGCATAAGTACAAATCTATCCTAAAAGGAGGATTCTCAGAAGAGAGGGTGCAAGAGATTATTGCAAAAGGAATACTGCAAGCAATGAGACAATATCATGCTTCTCATTCAGCTCCTCAGATAGTGTGTGTGGCGCCCTACTCTTCATATGAAGTGGACCCCCCTACGACATAGGTGGTTGGGAGTAATCTTGTTGACCCACCACCTAGCACACCCACTGTAAGTATTTTTATGACATAGTAGTCTTTTAGAATGATTTGTATAGTATGTTTGAGTTTAGGTATATAAGTATCACTCTACGCAAATTTGTAGGGGTTGAGGCCATGCTATCTTTTATTACAAGGATATGTCGTTGCATTGGGCGTAGATTACCCACTCCTTGAAGGTGACATGATTCCTGGTGCTCTACTGCCAACTGATGTAGTTCACATGATATCAAGGATTGTCTATGACCCTTGGAAGCATACTACACTGCCATATGACCACCCCAAGCACAAGACAATAGGTGATGCCAAAGGTAGTGTGATTGTGTGGCCCAAAGTAGAAGTTGTCTATATTGATGTAGGCTAAATTTATATTGTGTTTGTATCTATATATACATGACAGTTGATATGAGAATATATATGTGCAGGACATAGAACCAAAGAAACCCTCTATAGCTCATCCTCGACATCCACATCCTCCTCAATCTCCTGGTTGGCTTGCAAAGGACCTATTTAACTCACAAGGTCCTAATTGCAGGAGGATGGCGGTATGAATAGGGAACTTTGAAGAAGGGTCACCTATGATGGTCCATATTAAGGAGGACGCTGTAGGTCAACCTCATGATACTGGTATATTTTACAAGATGTTCTAGAGATGTTTACTTATTCTTGGTTGAATGCATATATGATAGAACTTTAGATAAGGTGAGATCTTATATAGATAAATACCTCATTTTTATATGTTAATATATTTTCTTATATATTAGTGCATACATGATATACATTTTACAGCTACTTACATATAGTGTTTATAGAGTTCACACTGCCCCATGTGGCATTTCTAGTTCCATCATTGATCAGTTGTGTAGTTAAAGACCCTACATCTGTTATCTAATCCTTCTCTACCACATTTATCTATTTTGATAAAGTGAAAAAGAGTGTGATTATAGCTTTGTTCAATGTTGAATAAGTTTAGTTACGTTGCTTATAATTTTGTCTTAAGAATTATATCTCATTATAGATTTTGAGTTTTACTTTGTTTGCCTTCTTTTCACTTAGGTCTAAACATTGAGTGTTGTTGGTTATTCTCCTTGCGACATTAACTATGCATTATCTAGATCCAAAGGGTGATAAAATAGACAATGGGGGGAAAAAATGAAAAGACATTATTCACGTGAGTAATTTTTTATATTTATATCTATTTACATAAATTATTACATTACTATTTACTAATTCAATTCAATGTGTTAGATTAATGTATAGGGCCATAAAAGATTTCAAAAAGGTTGGAGGAAAGGTGTACAAGAAAAATAAAATGATAATTTTACAGAATTTTGACGTAGTTTTCTGACTTTAATGCATATTTATGCCAACTATGGATACTTTTATTTATTAACATTTTGTATGTTGAAATTTATAGTGTCATGTACAAGACAATGGTTGGGCATGTTGATACTACATGATGTGGTATATGGACACAATTGTCAGATATGGGACAATACACATCAACTACATACAAAATGTAATCTATATATAGTCTTGATCATCATAAGTAAATAGTCTCATTTGATAGTATGAAGATATCAAACTTTTTAATTATATATGTCATTTTCTTTGTAGGTGTTTGATACAAAAAGGCCCTATATGAAAGAACAACTAGATGAGATATGAGAACAATGTCACAAATCTTCGTTAAGGATGAGAACTTTGAATTTGATCGAGATAAAGATTGAGTTTTTTTAACTTTGATGTCATTATTTCTATGTACATGTGGTGCTTAAGACTTGTAATTTTAAATTTGATGCAAGTAAATTATTGGTGCATATGTGAATAATAAATATATGCATGTGTGTGAATGTGAAGATGAATATATACAATGAGAATTGTGTTTCTACATGTCATGAGAATGGAATTGATGCATGTGATGAGAATGGAAGTGGTGCATGTGAATGATGTATCATGTGTGTAAATGAATGTGAAGATGAATGAATAGAATTATGATTGTACATGTAATGAGAATGGAATTGTAGAACGGATCTTGTATGCTGGTGGATTGTGTTTGTTATTGTAGGTTTGTTGGCCTATTGTTTTAAGTTGAACACAGAATGGAACCTACATAAAACTACAATTCTGAACTTCAGGTTCTACATCCTACTAATTAGTCAAACAATAGGTTTTTAGACCTGCTATCTAAAAAACAAAACTTAGTCGTTTGTTGTGACAAAAAAACGTCATTGATGGTCTTTGTCATTGGTTTTAAGCCTAAAAATGACATTATAGGACTAAAGTAAAATGGTTGTGTTGGACAGCACAGTCATAGTCGTCAATTTCTTCTAAGAAAGTGTCATTATATCTCTTCATCATCGGTTGTATGTAACATAACTGTTGGATTTTGTGATGCATCAGTGTCGGTTTTTAAACCGCCGAATTAGGAACTATTACCAATTACAAATGTGTCCTCGTATGGTTTTATAACATCGAGTTTGGTTCCTAAACCGACGACCCAAACTCCTACCGATGTCAGATTCTTTTATCATAGAAACCAAGGCTGGATCTCCATTGTTAGTTTGTGCATCCCTAAATAATTGACATCTTAAACATGTGATAGTAGTGTCGTCCACTTAGGTGTCGGTCAAAAACCGATGATATAGGGTTATTTTACTGATGCTAGAGGTAATTTTTGTACTAGTGTCCCTAGGGGGCCATCATAAACCCTATGGTGAGAGAAGCATGTGATACTTAGACTATAGTCAATAAATTTTATTTTTTATTAAATTTAGAGAAAATATATCTAGGATATATTTGAACTCTTTTTTCATTCAAAAAGTTCAAGAGAGATCCAGGTACATACAAATTAATTGAGATTTATGATTAGAAAAGATGGATTTGTGAGGAAAATATTACTTGAGGAAAGTGATCAACATCGTGCACAACTTCAACCCATTGAGCTTGAGGTAGCACATGATTGTTGGATGCACCGGTTGTAATCCATCAACCCTCTTTATAGGACCCACATGTACCATATGGTGTGATAAGCATGTGATACTTGTACCATAGTCAATTAGTATGATTTTTTATGGAATCACAAAATGTAACATCCAGGAAATATGTAAACTCTACTTTCTTCAAAACTTTAAGGGAGTGTTAGGTAGTTCCAGATCAGTTGAAAGTTTATGATTACCTTCTAATTATAATTATCTAGTTGTATGAATATCAAAACATGAATCTAAACATACAATTTTTATTCAAACAACCATTGGTCAGTTCCTTATTTGTTGTCCATGAGTCAAGATTACACCAAAATACAATTTTTAGCTAGGGTGTTAATTTCACTTAGTATCTGATATAGTAATGCACTTCTCTCTACCTAGAAGGGAAAAAGTACTTCACCATTTTTCATACTCAGAATTAAAAGCAAGGTTGATCTAGTTAATGATTTTTTACAACAAATGGTTTGTAACTAAATTAAAAAAATAAGAGTGCACCAAAATTGAGTTATATTTAGAAAGTTCCACTTTATAACACTACCTATGCATACCATACTAGACTGGGTGGTTTGTTTGATAATAGCTTAGGTTTGGTGGTCAGGATTTGGTCGCAAAACCTAGTTATTACTACTTCTTTTGGTCCTTTCTTTCTAGGGGGGTGCCTTTATCTTTGGCGTCTTATCTATTTTGTGTTTAAATTCATGGTTGTAAAATTTTTATTAGTCTCCTAGGAAAGGAAGATATAAATATAAGTATCTCAAAAAATTTGTAAAGAAATGATAGGGCAATTTAACTTAGGGAAAACCTTGCATCTCATACTCTAATCTAGATTTCGCTAAGGTCTTTCATTGTTTATGTAGTAAATATGGTTATGATTGTACATTTTAAGAGTACTTCCACATCTTACACATGTGGATGATTTGTAGAGATAAATACGATGTTGTATATCTATTCTCATTATTTATTGAGCTCAATGAGTAGCTTGCTTGTGCTCAAGATAAGAATTTATGTCTCTTTAGGTAAACAAAATCATTTAGGATGTTAAAACCCTTAACATGAATGGGATTCTAATGTGCATTGTTGACATTATCTTTCTATGTGATTTAGTTCAATGTTGTTCTCTATCTGATCTAATTCTATTTGTCTCAGAATTCCTAGGATGATGGGAAGTTTGTCCCTCAATCACAAAATTTAGAAATATAAACACTCGTCAAAATTAGAATTTATATTTTTCACTAGTAGCTAGTAACTCTATAAAACCCCACGTGACAATATTTAAGGTTTTCTTCGATAATTGTATATGGTTTTGTTAAGATTCTATATCCCTATAAGAAGATGGAGTCTTTTATTCTGTGGTGCATGTTCATTGACATGTCAATTACTCTGATTTCTGCATTTTCTTTTTTTTTCTACACTTCGTTCCATATGTTCATATCCCCTTACAGTCCATCACATCGTTTTTTTTGGTGCCTTTCAGCTGACAAACTTTCTTTTTTATTTCTTTTCTATATAATTTAATTTCATTCCTCCCATATCCTTATGATTATATGGCTTACTTTCTTTTAATCAGTGAATGTATTATGTTATTGAGTGATGTGTTGTTGACTAATTGTGCATGTGAGAAAATTTAATATCTATACATTACAAGTAGACAATTTCCAATCACAATATGCAAACATGAATCATGTCTATATGTAACTCCACACTGCCTTTTCTATTTGGATACTGTCAGTTGGTTTTTTTTTGTAAAAATTTGAAGATGAGCATGAAGTCTCTATGTGATATATAACTACATGCATGGATGTTTCATTTTCCATATATTTTTCTAAAAGTCACCATGATGTAGAAAACTTCATTTGATGTTTTTTAAAGGATGAGCAGTAGTAGTGTGTGTCTGTTTTAGCAATGAATGGAGCCAACTAGAAATTAATCGAGTTGTTATTTTTTCAGATTATGTATAAGTTATTGAACTATTTAATATTAATCGTCAACATGCACATTCCCAAAAATGAAACACATTTTATTTATTATTGACAGTCTGTGGAAAATCATAAATGAGCATTGAAGGTTGTATTTGATAGGCAACTACTTTATGGATGATTCATTTTTCAACCATTTTTTAGACGCCAACATGATGTAGAAAATTTGATTCATTGTGTTTCAACATGAACTATTTTTAGTGCACATATGTGTTTTAGAAATGGAGCGAGTTAGCTAGAAATTTAGTGAGTTATTCTCTTATATAGATTGTGTATAACTTCTACATATTTTATATCAGTTGTTGATAGACATGTCCAAGAAGGAAAACATATATATTTTTTTAATTATGCTCTACAAATCACAATTAATTGAGATATCATCTTTTAGGATTTGTATATAGACTATTGTGAGTAGTAATAAATTATTATCTATAATAGACAAATCAAAGAAGGAGAATATATATAATTTTGATAATGAGGATGATGTGTCATTGACAAAATAGTGCATGTGAAATGTTACAACACCAACATGATGCAAGTAACCACCCACTCAACCACACTACACATGCACATTTTGTTGACTGGATAGTTACACATTTCCTAAATTTTGATAATGACTTCACCATTCCATTTTGATGTATTTAATATGTTTGTTCAAGATAGATTTATAGCATTAGGTACATTAATAGGATCAAATTACACAAGTCCTAGCTTGTTCAAGTTCAAGTCAAAAGCAATGCAAGTGCGCATTTTGGGAAATCACCCCAAATGACCTTATATTGTTTTTGTAATCACTTATATTTATGATATGACTTGTAACTAAGATGAAAAAAAATCAAGGACACTTAATTCCAATGTTTGATCACTCAAAAGTCAAATTAGAAAAATTTTCACATGCTCTTTATCGTTTGAGTTGGAAACTCGACCGATCTAGTGATGGATTTTCTGAAGAGACCAATCGATCGAGTTGCACACTCACAGATTTCGACCAATCAATCAACTAAGCAAAACTTATTTTGACTCATTGGTTGAGTTTCCCAGAACAAACTCAACCAATAGTTTGAAAATTAGCTTTGTCACTTAGTGGATCGGTCGAGTTACCTTTTTTGAAACTCGACCGAATGTATTGTACAAAAAATGTAGAAAAAGTGATTATAACCGTTGGAGAGTTGTTGTGAGTGAAAATAGATTTGTTGCAAGTTGTAAAATAGATATATTTTGTTTTTAAGTGATCCCACACTCAGGGGAACACCCCCAGCTATAAATAGGACTCCTTGGAGTTCATTCCAAGTTTTCTCATTCATGCTATTCTAAGTCCTAGCTATAGTTGAGTGTGTTGCAACTCCTTGAGCCCCTTTCTCTCTCTCATTTACAAAGCATTTTGTGATTATGAGTGAGTTAGGCCAGTTGTAAGAGATCTACCTCCATGTGCTTGTAAATCTCTCATTCCATTCCATCTTCCCTATCCCCTTTCTCAAAGAAGAAAAGGTTGAAGTAATATACTCTGAGTGAAGGTGAAGTTGTTGATGTTCTTCTTCAAGGTTAAGATTATAGAAGAGTGGGAAAATTCCTTCAAGACCAAAGACTTGATGCAAGTGTGGGTAAGTCCTTGTTTAAGGCTGAAGACATCTTGGTCAAGTGGGTAAGTCCTTGTGTAGGTGGAAGACTCTTATCTTGAATAGGTAAGTCATTGGATGTATGGTGGTCTCCTTGTATCTCTTATGAATGAATATAAGTATACATGGATTGCAAAGTCCTAGAGGTTGACCTCTCTAGGTAGTGGATTGACTCTCTCCAAGTTTAGAGAGAGAAACCACTCTAAACCACCTTGTCCAAGTGCATGCTTCAATTTCCCTCATTCTTTCTATGCTTGCTTAGTTAGGACTTCAAATTGCTCTTAAGCTATTGGTTTTGATTGATATAATTTGAAGGTATAACTTATCGTGTTTGTATTTTGAAGATCTATTCACCCCCCTCTAGAGCCCTAGATCCAATATGTGGTATCAGAGCTAAAGTTCTTCTCCAACAATCTCCCACGAGATGAGAAGATGGACGACAACCTACTTGGTTCACTCAACCTAGAGGGAGGCTTCTCCATGTGTCCTCCAGTCTTTTACGGCACCAACTTCCTCTATTAGAAGAGGTGTATGAAGTTCTATATTCAAGTGATGAACTTTGATATATGGAAGGTGATGGTCACACCAAAGAAGGAGCCAAATGGAGTTGCTTCAACATGGAATGAAGCTGCACTAAAAGAAGCCCATCTCAATGCCAAAGCCAGAAGAATCCTCTATGCAGCCCTTACCCTAACGGAGTTCAATTGCATCTCATCATGGGATATCACCTATGAAATTTGGGATACGTTTTTTATTACCTATGAGGGTACAAAGAAAGTCAAGGAGGCTAAGATATACATGTTGAATAGCTTTCTAGAGAACTTTAAGATGGGCAAGAAAGAAGGGATTGCAGAGATATACTCTAGGCTAATTGTAATCATCAATGGCCTAGTTGCTTTGGGAAACACTTTGGATAGAGGTGTAACCAACTCCAAAATCTTAAGGACTCTACCAGAGAGATGGGAGTCAAAGGTGACCTCCATTGAAGAAGTGAGAAGCCTTGGTGACATCCCAACCGAAGAGCTAATTGGCAACCTCAAAGCTCCTGAGCCAAGGCTTGATAAGCAAGAAGAATGGCCAAGCAAGAAGATAAGGAAGCCAAGAAGATTAAAGATAGTGCCTTCAAAGCACAAGTGGAGGTTGTCATCATTCAACAACAACTTGCTTGCCAGACATCTCCCTCCTCCTCTAGTGAAGATGATGGCCCTATTGAGCATGAAGCCAACTACACCAAGGGCAAGCACTTCAAGGGAAATCAATCCTCCTCCTCTGCTCCTAGATGCTACAAGTGTGGACAAAAGGGACACTAAAAGAGTGAATGTACCAAATCAAGAAAGTCACACCATAAGGGTAGATCCAAGAAGGAGGAAGAGTACAAGAAGAAGAGAAAGTAAGGGAGGAAGGAAAATAAGGAGAAAAGACACCAGAATGCAGCTCATGCAGATTGGGAGGAATCATCCTCAAGTGGCTCTAGCTCTTAATAAGATGGAGAGTGCCACCTTGCACTCATGGCCTCTACTGGTGAAGAAATTGGTGAGGTAAGTGGGGTAAGTGAGGTAAGCTTGCATGAGTTATCTAAGGAAACTATTATTGATATGCTTGTTTCTACCCATTCTTGTTTTTCTAAATGTAAATCTAAAAGAAAAAGGTTAGGAAAGATTATTGATGATTCGCATGCTAAACTTAAAATTCTTGAGCTAAATGAGAAAACTCATCTTGAGAGCATTGATAACTTGCAAGGACAATATCTTGATCTTGAGATCTAATACAAAGGAGTTGAAGTAGGGAATAGTGTTTACCTTAAGAACATTAAAACTCTTAAGGAAGATAACCAAAAGTGCCTAAATGAGCTTGAAACTCTTAAAACTAAAAATGCTGAATTTAAGCTCATTATTGATGCTCGTATGGATGAGAGGGATGTTTATCTTATGAAAATTCAAGTGCTTAAATCTAAAAATGATAGGTTTCTTGGTCAAGTTAATGATTTATCTTCAAGACCTGTTTTGCCTAGTAATGATATTGCTTCTATTTCTCTTGAGAAAGATTCTTATTTAACTAAAGCCCTCTATTTAGAGGACGACCTTGTTCATGCTAGAGATGAACTTGCTAGTTTGTCTACTACTATCATATCTCTTAATGATTACAATCATAGACTTAGAGCCTCTCTGCAAAAATTCCTCAAAGGGAAAAACTCCCTTAATGAAATCCCTGACCATTCTACCAAGCAAAGTGGTACTAGTGGTTTGGGATTTGTAGGGGGAGCACCTAAGGGCAAGAATGAAGCCAAAGGTAAGAAAAAAAGTAAAGAAACCTCCTTTTTCATTGGAGAGTCTTCTGGAACTAAGAACCCTATGATTTTTTTCTCATTGCAAATGTGATGATCATTACTCTACATATTGTCCTTACAAGCCTAAGGGGACCAACCCAAAGATGAAATGGGTCCCCAAGATAACTTCAGATCCCAAAGTTTGAGTTGGGAACCAACATTCTCCTGATAGTGGTTGCACAAATCACATGACCAGTGACATAAGCCATTTCAACAATTTCACAAAGAAGAAAGGAGGATTTGTCACCTTTGGGGACAACAAGAAAGGTAAAGTCAAAGGTGAGGGTGATGTAGGTGAATCCTTATGGATCAAGAATGTTCTTTTTGTGGATGGCCTACATCACAATTTAATAAGTGTTAGTCAACTTTGTGATAATGGTTACCGTGTACTATTTACTACTTTTGAATGATTGATTCTAGATTCCCTCACCTACCAAGTTATATATAAGGGAACTAGAAGTGGTAATATGTATGTTATTGTTCTTAACTCTATTAAGCTTGTGGTTGGTAGATTCCTTGTAGCCAACTCGAATGATATTTCTCTTTGGCACCACCGGCTTGGTCATGTAAATATGCATCAATTAAAGAAGTTGAGCAAAAAGGACTTAGTCAAGGGACTTCCCAAATTGGATTATGAAAACGATGAGGAATGCCAACATTGTACCCCAGGAAAGCAAACCAAGTCCTCCTTCAAATCCAAAGGAGTCCTTAGTACCAAGAGAGCTCTTGAACTTCTTCACATTTATCTATTTGGATCAATGGGAACTCAATCGCTTCATGGTTCCAAGTATTGCCTTGTTATTTTTTATGATTTCTATAGATATACTTGGACATTCTTTCTCATTTCTAAGAGTGATACTCTTGATGTTTTCTCTAGTTTTTGCAAATGAGTTGAGAACAAAGCTTCTTTCTAAATCATTTCCATCCGTAGTGATCATGGGGGAGAATTTGAAAATGATCTTTTTGAACGCTTTTGTGAATAATCTAGGTATGCACATAACTTCTCTTCACCTCAAACACCTCAAAAAAATGGGGTTGTAGAGAGGAAGAATATGTCACTATAGGAGATTTCTAGGACCATGCTTTTAGAGTATGACACTCCAAAGAAGTTTTGGGCCTAAGCCGTTAGTACCTCATTTTTGTGCAAAACTAGGTTTTTACACATCCTTCTTTAAAGAGAACCCCTATGAACTATGGCATGGTAGGAGGCATTCTATCAAGTATTTCCATGTTTTTAGATGTCCTTGTTTTGTTTTGAATACAAAAGATTCTTTCGACAAGTTTGATTCAAAATCTTACAAGGCATTCTTTCTTGGCTATAACACTACTAGCAAGGCTTATAGAGTGTTTAATTTGATCTTGCTAAAGTATAAGAATCTATAAATATTAAGTTTATTGAGACTAGCCCCTCTATTCCCAAATATATTGTTCCAAATGATGATGTTGTAGGTGAGGTAATTCCTATTCTAAAAGAACTCAACATCACCCAAAAGGGAAAAGAGGTGGTCATTCAAGAAGAAGAGAAAGATGGAGAGAAGAAAAGAAGGATCTAACTCCCTGATTTGCAAAGAATTATCCAAAAGAGCTGATTTTAGGTGATCCCTTTGAAAGAGTGAAGACACGGCTACATTCAACATAGAACAAGCCAACAATGTTGTCATCTCACAACTCGAGCCAATGAACATCAAAGAATCTCTTGAGGATGATGAATGAATCCTAGCCATGCAAGAAGAGTTAGAGCAATTTGAAAAGAACAAAGTATGGTCCCTAGTGCCAAGACCAAGTGATAGACAGTTCATTGTCACCAAGTGAGTCCAATGCAACAAGCTAGATGAAAGAGGAAAAGTGGTAAGAAACAAAGTAAGGTTAGTTTGTCAAGGTTACAATTAGTAGGAAGGTATAGATTTTGATGATACATAAGCACCTATAGCGAGACTTGATTCCATTTGTATGTTACTTGCTTTTTCCAATTATAAAAACTTGATAAGGATGAAGAAGGTGAGAAGGTAGATGAGAATCTCTATAGAGGTATGATTGGAAGTTTACTTTATTTAACTACCTCTAGACCTGATATAATGTTTAGTGTTGGCTTGTGTACTTGTTTTCAAACAAATCCCAAGAAATCATGTCTTATAACTGTTAAGAGGATTTTAAGGTAATTACACAAAATTCCAAATTTTGTACTATGTTATCCCAAATCAAGAGACTTTACTCTTATGGCTTATAGTGATGTGAATTATGCAGGATGCTTGATTGATAGAAAGTGCATAAGTGGCACTTGCTTTCTCCTAGGAACATGCTTGGTTTATTGGTTCTCTAAGAAACAGAGCATAGTGGCATCATCAACTACTAAGGCTGAAGACATTAAGTTGTGAGTTTTTGTGCCCAGGTCCTGTGGATGAAGCAAATGCTCCAAGACTATAAAATCCATTTTGATGCTCCTCCTATGTATTGTGATACTAGTGCAATTAACTTGTCATATAATCCTATCTTTCATAGTAGAGTTAAGCATATAGAGGTATGCCATCATTTTCTTTGTGATCACATTGCCAAAAAAGGATATTTATATCAAGCATGTGGACACGAAAAATCAATTGGCAGACATTTTCACAAAACCCCTAGTTAGAGAGCAATTTAACTTTACTAGATCAAAACTACTTATAACTGCTTTCAATGAATCGGGTATGCCTTCTAGCTAGTTGTCATCTATCCTATATGATTTTCATATGTTTTGATCATCCTTGCATGCTAGTATGCTAAAAATAAGTTTTTCATGTTCTTTTTGCCTTTTTTTCTTTTTTTTTTGGGTATTTTTTGCAAACTCTTGTTGTATCACAAAATAGTACCCAATGATGAGTGATATGTGCCTAAGTATGTTTAAAATGCAAAATGGACTTGAAAAAACATTTAGTTAACATGCTAATGGCTAGATATTAGAATTTCTAATGTTGGATCAGGTGGACCATCGGTCGAGTTGCCAACTTGACCGATCAGTGGTCGAGAGCTTTTTTTAAGAGTCGATCCATCGATTTTTTGAGTCACATAACTCGACCAATGGCCGAGCTGGATAAAATATAAGTATGAACATGATACCAAGGCAAACCCATGGAAATACCTCTTTATCAAAGATAAATGGACACTATGTAACTTTATTAGGTTCGGACAACTTTTCTCCCTCTCAACTAGAGAAAAATTGATCGATCTAACCTCTTGATCCCTCAAGCTCTCAACCCTAGCCTCGACCTTCCTCTCCCTAGCCCTAGTTTGACCTAGATCGACCTTCCTTGACCTCTTTCCCATTAACCCTAGGTGTGTGAACAGTTTGTGGTTGTGTTTTCCTTTTTTTTGCTCTCTCCATCCTCTATTTTTGTCTACATAGTGTCCAATAGGAGAAAGAGAGCAGCCCCAGTTAGAGCACCATCCTCCTCTTCCAACTCACATCTCATACCCTTCGATGATACCTTCTTTGTCTCCAATGAGGATCTCAATAGGTACAAGGAGCTCCTTCCTAGGAATCCTTTTCCTTTTTGTGCCCTTTTTTAGCCAACCCCACATAGACAAAGGGTCATCGATCAAGTAGCTGAGTTTCTATACGATCACCATTTCTCTACCTTGTGTGTCGAATGCATGTGCTACAACAATTCCATCACAAGCACAAAAGTCGTTCATGAATTCTATGCTAAGTTGTAATGGAATTATGACACACTCATACCCCCACCTAATGCCCAAGTAGTCCTAACTTCCATGATCGTTGGGAAGAAATTCCAAGTCTCCAAGGATACCCTAAACATCTTCTTCTCTGGTACGAGGTGACTGATACTTGGAGGAAGGACTACCCTAAATATTTCGACCTAGATGACCCTGAGGCCTTATACAAGCAGTATGATCTCACTCTTCCTGATATTTATATGTACTTGAAGAATATTCAGTTTCCCTATATAAAAAAGTGCACCCTTCCCTCCTCTGCCTTTAACCTCAAGAACTGCATACTCACCCTAGTTGTTAACTGCAATATTCATCCCAAGAAAAACCAGACTGAAATTACTAAAAACACTGTGATGATTATGTTCTATCTCTTGAAGAATATCAGAGTCAAATGGTCTCGTTATGTCCTTCACCACATGACCTATTTTGACTCTAGTAAGAACACCCATGGCACCCATCCACCATCCCTAATCTTTGGTATATTTCAAGTTGTCACTAGCAAATCTCTTTCCCATGACCTTCACTACAAACTAGCCCGGAAAGAAGTTTGCATCAGTGAGATCACACTTCATAAGTATGCTCCTATCCTTTCCTCTACCACACCTGGAGCCTCTACCTCCACCTCCACCCATGCATCTCTACCACCTCAGCCTTCCCGACCTTCCTGTGCCTCGTTCCTTGTATCAAATGAAACCCTCATGGGCTACATGATTCATCAACAGGCCTATAACCTTCAGTTTTAGGAGTGCATGCATCATGATCTATGTTCCATCATGTCCAACATGAACCTATCTTGTGCACACCCATATCCTGCCTACCAGCCCTACCCAGAAGGTGACTATGCATCCTATGCATATGATCACTTTTACCCAGCCCCTCCACCTGCTGCTTCCATTGCTACACCCTCTTCTATTGGTGGATCTACCCCTGGAGTGTTACCTCTTCCTATTGGCCCTTTAGCCACCCTACTTGATGGTCTTGGTACTTCTTCTCCCTCTTTCCCTCAGGCCAATGAGCTCCATGCTCTTGGCATGTCTTGGGCTGAGTAGAATGCACGTTGCCCCGATCGTAGTTTTGGCTCCTCTACTAATGAGGAGATGCCAGATTAGGCTGATGAGGAAGATGTTGCTGCTAATGAGTAGGCTTCTGAGGATGATGATGGTGATGATGCTTCTACTGATGGCTTTGCTGGTGACTTTGGTGACAAAGGTGATGTCACTGCACCTTCATACAAAGATGACGACTATGAGCCAGAGGTCTCAAATGTTGATGTTGATGATGTTGTTGATGATTGGACATAGATGACCTAGATGTTTAGATTTTTTTAGTTTTTAGTCTATATGTTGATTGTATCTATCTTTCTAGGCTATTTTTTACTAAAAACATCTAGGCACATTTTTTGAGTTGCACTATTTATCATCATGTTTTCATTTATTTGGCTTGTCGTTGTTTTTGAGGACATGCTTCATTATTTGTAATCTTAATCCTTTGTACACTTACTATTCAATTTACTATATCTCTTGAGTTGGTTCCTTGTTTACCAAATTTTGATTATGACTTAGATTGCTTGGTTCTCTCATCTCTGTTTGGTCTATGCTTTGAGATTGCATGTTTTATGTTTGTGGATGTATGTTTGGTTGTGCTTGGAGAAGACCTATTTCTGTTCTGTTCTACCCCCTTCCTTTTTGATAATGTCAAAAGGGGGAGAGAAGTTTAATTTTTTAAAGCTCAACCATATTGTTTTTATTGTTTATGTGATTCTTTTCTTGTTCGTTGTATGCTTTATCATGTGATTTGCTAAAGTACCATATAGTATACATATTATATTGTTTTGTGTAGAAAAACTAACTATGCATGTAAGAGTAAGCATAGATTCAGGAGGAGCAATTCACATTGTTCAAATCATGAATCCTCATGCAATTCGCAAGTCAAAGGTATAACTTCACATATCCTTTTCAATATGATTAAGGAATGGTATATCATTGTTAAAAAGGGAGAGAATGTTGACATGAGAGTTATACATTTCCTATATTTTGATAATGATGTAATCATTCCATTCATGTGTATCTAATATGTTTGCTTAAGATTGATTTCAGGCTTTAGGTACATGAAAAGGATCAAATTACACAAGCCCTAGCTTGTTCAAGTTCAAGTCAAAAGCAATGCAAGTGCACATTTTTGGAAATCACCCCAAATGACCTTAGATTATTTTTGTAATCACTTGTATTGATGATATGACTTGCAACTAAGATCAGAAAAAATTAGGGACACTTAATTCCAACATTTGATCACACAAAATTCAAATTAGAAAATTTGTCACAGGTTGTTTATCGATCGAGTTGGAAACTCGACAGATCCAGTGATGGATTTTTTGAGGAGACCAATTGGTCTAGTTGCACACTCACAGAACTTAACCGATTGATCAAATAAGAAAAACGGATTTTGACTCATTGGTCGAGTTTCCTAGAATAAACTCGACCGATAGTTTGAAAATTGGCCTTGTCACTTAGTGGATCAGTTGAGTTACCTTTATTGAAACTCGACCGAATGCATTGTACAAAAAATGTAGAAAAAAGTGATTATAACCATTGGATAGTTGTTGTGAGTGAAAATAAATCTGTTTCAAGTTGTAATACAACTATATTTTATTATTAAGTGATCCCACACTCAAGGGAACACCCCCATCTATAAATAATACCCCTTAGAGTTCATTCCAAGTTTGTCATTCATGATATTCCAAGTCCTATCTATAGTTGAGTGTGTTGCTACTCCTTGAGCCCCTTTCTCTCTCTCATTTATAAAGCATTTTGTGATTATGAGTGAGTTAGGTCAGTTGTAAGAGAGATACCTCCATGTGCTTGTAAAGCTCTCATTCCATTCCATTTTCCCTACCCCCTTTCTCAAAGAAGAAAAGGTTGAAGTAAGCTACTTTGAGTGAAGGTGAAGTTGTTGTTGTTCTTCTTCAAGGTTTAAGAAGAGGTGAAGATCTTATCCAGGTGAAGGAGAAGGGCAAGGCCAAGATTTAAGAAGAGTGGGAAAATTCCTTCAAGGCCAATGACTTGATGCAAGTGTGGGTAAGTGCTTGTTAAAGGCTCAAGACATCTTGATCAAGTGGGTAAGTCCTTGTGTAGATGGAAGACTCTTGCCATGAATAGGTAAGTCTTTGGATGTATGGTGGTCTCCTTGTATCTCTTATGAATGAATATAAGTATACACATATTGCAAAGTCCTAGAGGTTGACCTCTCTAGGTAGTGAATTGACTCTCTCCTAGTTTGGAGAGTGTAATCACTCCAAACTAGCTTGTCCAAGTGCATGTTTCAATTTCTCTCATCCTTGCTATACTTGCTTAGTTAGGACTTCAAATTTCCCTTAAGCTATTGGTTTTGATTGATATAATTTTAAGGTCTAACTTGTCTTGAGAGAATTTTGAAGCTCTATTCACCCCCCCTATAGAGCCCTAGATCCAACACATTTCAGATCTATGTGTAATTCCATATCGTGTCTATATTCATTGACCTTCCTGCCTATTTCTTTTGCTACTTTTTTCTAGACATTCATAGATAGTTTTGTTGGCTAAATTGAAATTAGTATAATCCCTTTGTTTCGATGATGACAAACATTTCATTCTTGTAAATCTAACATGCTACTTGAGTGTTGCAGGAATTAGGTGGATGACAAACCACTTGGAAGATCTATATGCTAAATTGCTTTAATTTCATGAATGTAATCAATTGTAAAACTTGTACAAATATATAATGTACAAGTACTTAGACATCATGTAAATCAAGCGTTTGATCTTCCTTAGCCAATCACGACACTTAGATAGGTCATCCCCTACAATAGTGTCACAATTGCACACTCATACACAAACTTAGTACTTAGTTTAAAACATTGAAACAGGGCCATTCTCAGTCGACAAATTCCTCACCGAGACACTCTCGGTCGACAAACTCTTCGACCGAGAATGACCCAAGTAGCCGTTAGACCCAGCAGACAAAGTGGTTGGGAGTTGGATCAGAACGTTATATACACTTGACTCCAGACAGTCCCTCGGTCGAAAAAAACTTCGACCGACTGGGATCTCGGTCGACAATTCCTCGACCGAGAATGTATCTGTCTGCACTTTTCAGAATTAATTAACTAGCCATTGTTAGTGCAACTAATGGATACCTAACGGCTAGTTAAGCACTAAGAACCCCCTAGAAAGTGTCTAGAACATCCTTAAGCACTTGTAGGTCATTCATATTAGTAGGACATGCCTTAGGACACCTAAACTCACTCATATACACTTGTGCTATACTTGAGATTACACTTGTAATTGGCAATCTATTTTGAGCAATTGAGAAACACTAGCATTGGCTACTCATTCCCTTGCTCTAAATTTGTGTCCTATAGGCTAGCATCTCCTATCCACAGCACTTACACTTCTATATACATTGGTTAGGAGATCAAAACGCTTGATATAGGAAATCAAGCCTTGAGCTACAAGTGGTATTGTAATTTCTATTTTTCCTTCTTGTTCCTTTTATCTTTTGTATTCTCTTTGCTACTCCTAGGGTTGGAGGCTGCGGATTGGTGAAGGTTCTTCTCGGTGGAGAAGGTGGACTTCAGACTACTTCAAGAAGGTTGTTGCAATGGGAAGCTACTTCTAGAGGAAGGCTACTTCAAGGGGGCGCTTGAAGTTACTTCAAGAAGGATGCTTCAAGGTTGGTGCAACTACTTCTAGGTGAAGGCTATCCGAAGGGTTTGGTGAAAGAATTGTAATTTTATGTAATATCCTTGCGAGGTAATAAAATTTAATTCTTTTAAAATCTTGGTTGGGTAAGCAACAGGGTAGTGGATTGACTACCTTAGTATTTGCTAAGATTGGAACCACTCTAAATCCTTGTCCCCTTGTCCAATATTTCTGTGTTTGGTTGTTTAATTTTAAAATATATTAAAATTATCAAAAAAACCTATTCACCCCCCCTCTAGTTGTTTTTCAATTGGTATCATTTTACTGCACTTAATCTTAGTATCTTGATTCAAAATGTGTTTATCATATTGAAAACATAATTTTAGTGCATAAGAGGTCAACTTATTATGATCTAATATTGATTATCTTGACTATAAGATTAAGGGGGAGATCACACAAACTATCTTGATTATAAGATTAAGAAGCTTACAAAACTTTGTAAACATCATTTGAAGCTTGTTATGACCTTAGTATCCTTAAAAGTAGTTTTGGTTATGAAAAACAAAGAAATTTACAATATTCATGAATATGACATATATCTTGCTCTTAATGGAATTCTCTAAACAAACTTGGGCTTAACATTCCATGTATTTGGTTAGAGATACATACATGTATTCTACTATAAGCTTAAAGGATTCTCATATCAATTTTAGGGCTTAACATCCCTTAAAAATGGATGAGAAATCAATACACATATGCCATGAACTTAAGAGACTCTCATATCATTTCAAGGCTTAACATCCTTTGCAAATGATTGAGAAATAAATTGTGGCTAAATTTGACAATAAGTGGTTTGCATCCCTTGCTTTTAAAACTGAATATCTTATTAAGGGGGAGCATCTAATTATCAAATTAAGGGGGAGAAATAAAAAGTCATACTAAATGATTATCTTGGATATCTTTTTGAAATGACAAAGGGGGAGAAATAATATAAAATCAAAAACATAAAATAAAATGAGTTTCATAATATCTCGGCCAGCACACACCTGCAAAACAAGAATGGCTACAAAAGGTAAACTTCAGGTATGAAACTCATATGATTTATATTTCCTTATTTTATATTTAGGAAATGTTTGTCATCTTCAAAAAGGGGGAGATTGTTGGCTAAATTGACATTAGTATAATCCCTTTGTTTTGATGATGACAAACATTTCATTCTTGTGAATCTAACGTGCTACTTGAGTGTTGTAGGAATTAGGTGGATGACAAACTACTTGGATGATCTATATGCTAAATTGCTTTAATTTCATGAATGTAATCAATTGTAAAACTTGTACAAATATATAATGTACAAGTACTTAGACATCATGTAAATCAAGCGTTTGATCTTCCTTAGCCAATCACAACACTTAGATATGTCATCCCCTACAATAGTGTCACAATTGCACACTCATACACAAACTTAGTACTTAGTTTAAAACATTGAAACAGGGCCATTCTCAGTCGACAAATTCCTCGACCGAGACACTCTCGGTCGACAAACTCTTCGACCAAGAATGACCCAAGTAGCCGTTAGACCCAGCAGACAAAGTGGTTGGGAGTTGGATCAGAACGTTATATACACTTGACTCCAGACAATCCCTCGGTCGACAAAACTTCGACCGACTAGGATCTCGGTCGACAATTCCTCGACCGAGAATGTCTCTGCCTGCTCTTTTCAGAATTAATTAACTAGCCGTTGTTAGTGCAACTAATGGATACCTAACGGCTAGTTAATCACTAAGAACCTCCTAGAAAGTGTCTAGAACATCCTTAAGCACTTGTAGGTCATTCCTATAAATAGGACATGCCTTAGGACACCTAAACTCACTCATATACACTTGTGCTATACTTGAGATTACACTTGCAATTGGCAATCTATTTTGAGCAATTGAGCAACACTAGCATTGGCTACTCATTCCCTTGCTATAAATTCATGTCCTATAGGCTAGCATCTCCTATCCACAGCACTTACACTTCTATATACATTGGTTAGGAGATCAAAATGCTTGATATAGGAAATCAAGCCTTGAGCTACAAGTGGTATTGTAATTTCTATTTTTCCTTCTTGTTTCTTTTATCTTTTATATTCTCCTTGCTACTCCTAGGGTTGGAGGCTACAGATTGGAGAAGGTTCTTCTCAGTGGAGAAGGTGGACTTCGGACTACTTCAAGAAGGTTGTTGCAATGGGAAGCTACTTCTAGAGGAAGGCTACTTCTAGAGGAAGGCTACTTCAAGAGGGCGCTTGAAGTTACTTAAAAAAGGTTGCTTCAAGTGTGCAACTACTTCTAGGTGAAGGTTGTCTGAAGGGTTTGGTGAAAGAATTGTAATTTTATGTAATATTCTTGTGAGGTAATAAAATTTAATTCTTTCAAAATTTCGGTTGGGTAAGCAACCGGGTAGTGGATTGACTACCATAGTATTTTCTAAGGTTGGAACCACTCTAAATCCTTGTCCCCTTGTCCAATATTTCTGTGGTTGGTTGTTTAATTTTAAAATATATTAAAATTATCAAAAAAAAACCTATTCACCCTCCCCCCTCTAGTTGTTTTTCAAGTTCAATGGTTAAAAATGATAGATGACCACCAAATGGTCTATTAGACAAACAACTACTTACATCGATGGTTTATTTTGCAGCCATCTTTCTAGGGGCTATATGTGATGTAGGAGATTTATTTTGTTATCTTTCAAGAGGAGCATCAACATGGTGTGTACGTACTTTAGCAATGTGTCTACATACTTCAACAACCTCGAAGTGATTTTAGTAATCACATACTCTAGGTTAGAGGGAATCAACTAAAAGGTAATCTCTTTTAGCGGGTAATCTTTAAATTATCAGATTATTAATTATATATTGGTCTTCAACATGTATATGTTCCATAAGAGCACATGTAATTTGAATGACTTCATAATTGTTGTAGGGAGTTAGCTAATAGTTGATCACAATGTTCCTTTAGAGTGATATATAAACTATTGTGATTTTTTGGTATATATTAACCATCAACATGCATCCTGAAAAGGAGAGCACATATATTTTTAGTAATGACACAATCTTAGTTGGAAGCAGACAACTGATAGTTAATTAGGTTGTCTTACCAAAGTAGACTTGAGTGTATATAATTTATATATATGTCAGTGTTGTATATATATATATATATATATATATATATATATATATATATATATATATATATATATATATATATATATATATATGTGTGTGTGTGTGTGTGTGTGTGTGTGTGTGTGTGTGTGAGTGTGTGTGTGTGTGTGTTTGTGTGTGTGTGTTTGTGTGTTTCATGGTCACACATCTGATTATATCAGTTGTAAAATGGTTTCTTAGTATGTGTATTCTACTAGTTATATGTAGAGCAAAAGTTTATCTATAACTAAATGCCAATCATTTTTCATCGAGTTGTGAGAGGTTTCTTTTCTTTATTGTGGACCTTTCATATTGGATGTTAAGAATCCAGTGTGAATATAATGTGGAATGTTTTTCTCTTTATATTAGAGATGTATCACTCAGTAGTTGCACTCTTAAGAAGTTGTACTAATAAGTGGAGAAAAATGATTAGAAAATGATAGGAATTTTGTAGATAACTAAATTAGAGTTGCACCTAGGGAAATTTGATGAACTATAAATAGTGGTAGATTTTAAAAATCACAGCAGGAGAGACTAATTTTTATGAATCATCACCAAAATTGATACTCAAATTTTTTTATCTAAGTGACTTATAGTATACATTAAAGTGGATACATAATTAAGCGTGTAATATTAGACAATTTATCTTAGAAAAAAAAGAAACATAAATTGAGTACGACTAATATGTTGAATTGTACATGTTTTTATGCATAAAAATGTCGAAAATCTTCTTACAAGACTCATGCAAACAACTCTGTCTCAATTTACTCATATTGACTCCTTGTAAAATTTTGTGGTATCATATTTTTCAGATTATATTGATCATCAATTTCTTGATATATGAATGAAGAGATAAATAGGACTAATGATATATTAATATCAAAGAATTACGAGAAGTATCAAATAATCAATAATGATTATTCTTGTTCTTGAATATACAAACACTAGATGAGTATAAATTATAAATATTAAAATTTTATTTTGGAAAGATGTTAATGATGATGAAAATGTGTATTATATATTTTTTATATACCTCCCAAATCATAAACATCTACAACAATAGCAATCTAGAATTTTTCAGTTATCACTCAATGATCCTTGTCTTTTTCTTTAAAACAATATGTATGCATGTGTATTTTATACATTGCAAGATAAATGTGATGTGTAAACCTAATGGTCTCAATCTGTACTTGACCACGCACCTATAATAGAACTAGATTCTCAAGCCAAAAAGCTAAGTTGAGTTTGATATACTTCAATTAAAAAGTTGTATATAATTGAATAGTCGCCTTTATAGGTAGTCTTAGTCACAATTTGCCAAATACGGATAAAAAATTCACCATGTTTGTTACATTTTTATCCATCTAATAAAATATTTTATACAAATACTAAAAATTTAAATTTTATTTCATGTGAATTTCAACGAACTCGTTCAATCCAAAGTAGGGTTGTGATAGACCTATGTATATCTAGAAAATGATACGAACAAATTAACAAATACAAAGCAATTTTAAATAAGGAATATTAAAATATGTATGAGAAAAAAATCTAATGGTGTATTGATAAAAAAATAAAATGAATAAAAACAATAAAATGTCAATTCCTCAAGCTTTGACTCAAATTTGAGAAAATAACAAACACATAGAGACATTGAGAATTTTAAGATAGTGAGAGATTCCTACTCTGCTATATGACTTTCTAAGTAACTCTCTACTCCAAATGCAACAATAATAAACATAACAAAAAGAATTTATGATATCCTCATTTCTTTTTTTTTAAGTTTAACTTCCTGACACACAACAAGAAAATGTACATTACACCTCATTTGCATACTTTTGCAAATGAATTTCTCATATTTTCAATAAATATAGTGTAGCCAGAAACTAAACCCTAGCTCCCCAACCAACTATTTTTTAAAAGATAACACCACCAACCTGTCAAGAATTCTCATTATTTGTATTGTTTGTGTTTTTATATGCAAGCATATCATGCTTCAAAATATCAATATTTAATTTTATAAACATTTATATATGTTTTCCGGCTTCAAAGGAGGCTAGAGCCCCTTCTGATCCACCCCTAACTATAAAAGTTCTTGTAATTGAAATATATAGAAGGTCACAGTTTCAATTATCTATACTACTACAAAAAGAGTGAGTTCATATTGCTCTCTACTTGATTCTCTCTCTTCTTATTATTTTTTCAACTTTTTTTATATTTGCTCTATTTTATATTTTCTCTTTTATGATAAAATCACTTCCCACAAACCTCTCAACTTCTCTGTCACATCCCTTCACATGTGTTGTTATGACCGCATCTGAGCTTAATTGGTAAACTAGGGTTACCTGGATGATTACATACTTAGTTAGATTGATCATTACTTAAATATGATTAATGATGATATCTCAATTACGATGTGTTAAACCAAATGAAAACTCCAAGTATGTTATCACTTTGTATAATTAGGGTTTGAGAAAATATAAACCCTAGTTTGCTGAAGTTAGGGCTTTCACCAAATAGGGTCATGTTGGGGAGGAATGAGAGAGGTAGGCAAAGGACAATGAAAATGGTAGTTGTAGGCTTGGATAGCACGGTCGTTGTGGGTAGCACGGTTGTGTTAGGTAGTTGGTGGCACGGGCATTCTAGGCCACATGACCTTTTTGAAGGAATTGAACTATTGACCAATTTTTGTACTCAAATATGATGAAACCAATGCAGTACGGCTTTGGTAGGCAGTACGATTGTGATGGGTCCTGGCGTGGGATTTTATCGCACTAACTAACTCACTCGGGGTTGAAATCCATGAGCTTTTACCAAAACCAAAGTGCAATAATGCCACCCGTAAGCGGGCGGGTCTTATCGCAGTATAGTTAAGGATCAAACCCAAAGGAAAATGTTTTTAAGAATCTTTGTTAATCGAACTGAGCTCGAGTTAAGGCTAATATTTAAAACGATTGGTTGATTTGAGGTTACTTAAACTAATTGCAAGAAAGTGAAAGTTGAATTAAAGTTGGGTTTAGATCAATGATATGGAATCACTGGGATGGTATCGGGTTTCACCACCGCTACGCACGCAAATACATACAATTGCAAACAATCCAGGAAAGATATAATAATCCAAATAGAGCTGCTACAGAACCCCCCATATGGGCGTTAGGTTCACGTAAGCATCACCTTAGGCATCAGATGTCTCGTCACCAACCAGATCACTTACTTACGGCTCTGAAGATACAGAAATCCAATGAAGGTTGTGGGCCCCCTATACAGACGTTAGGCACACAGAAGTGTCACCGAAGGCTAGATGGCTCATCCCCTCGCGGATCATACACTTACGACCTCGAAGAAATCTCATTCTATTTCTAGTTTGGGAGTCAGCCGCATTAATCGATAAGTGGGTAGGTGATAGATCTACAAACTATCATTGACGATAAACAAGATGATACAAAATCCAACTAAGGTTGTGGTCCTCCCTGAGGGATGTTTAGACCACAGAAGCGTCAACATAGGTTATACACTTACGACCTCAAGGAATCCTATCAGAAGTTCTCATCAAGGAGTCGAACTTGTAAACTGACATCCCGTCCCATATATAGAAGGTTTCACAATAAGCGAGAGAACAAGATGAAGGCAAGTAGATAATCAACTACAAAGGTACCAACTAAGAATGAAATGGAAAGTTATATATATTGCTATGGAGAGTTTAATAAAAGAACATGATTTGCATGGGCAACGGGGCTAGTCCCCGCACCCCAGTGAAAAGGTACTACTCGCTCATGATGCAAGAAACAAGAAGAATAAGAAAGAGAGAGAAATCTACCATGAACTCAGGGTAGAAGGTAGTCACGGCTCGGTGAAGAAGATACAGCCTTCTGCGTCATGTTGGAGCAGATCTGGACGTGAACGGGAGATTTCAAGATAGATCGGACAGTCTCCCTCGCTCTGTCGTCTTCCTTCTCTCCTCAGCCTCCTTGGTTGTAATACGGGCAGTAGGTAGAATGAAACTGGCGTAGACGGCACTGGATTTGGATTGGACCTGTGTACAGGCATCCTGTCGGCGTCCCGAAACCCCCTCCCAAAATGAGGACCCTATGGGTCCTATTTATAGGCAATGGATTGCCCCCTGCTTTTGGTTTGAGTCTGTCTTGATAAATATCTAGATCATTTGATCTGCATGTAATTGCTTAAACATTCTTCGTTAGTATTGTACAAACGGTCTGCGTGTATAGTGTGCATTCGGTTTTGTGCAGGATAAGAAAACGGTCTTCATGTATAGAGTGCCCAGATGGTTTACACACAGCAAACGGTTTGGCAATTGCCATCATTCAGTCTTTACCACAACATTCGGTCTTATAGCTCAGCAAATCCAAACGGTCTCGCGTGTACTTTATCATATGGATCTGTTAAAGCTTCCACTTTATCAATTGGTTTGGTCTTGCCTTGCTTTTCCAAACGGTTTGACTTTTCCAATCAGCTCAAAAGGTTTGCATAGATGCCTCCATTCGGTTTGGTCTCCACATATGTGCTATCAAACGGTCTTTCTCGGTATGGTCTCCACGTATGTGCTATCAAACGTATGTGCTATCAAACGGTCTTTGCTACTGCATGCCCATTCGGTCTTTACTCAGGAAAAGCAAACGGTTTTGCATGGCAGACTTCATTCGGTTTTCATTTTGCTGTAGCAACATCCTTCACGTGAAAATGGTTTTGTATGCATCCGCCATTCGGTTTGGCCTTCTGATCGGCCTAATCGCGCGTCCTAAAGTTGGAGGCGGATTTGAGGTAGTCGAGCTTTCACATTTATAACCTGAATCCTTCTAGGCCCCCGAAACTTTGTTTACAGGGTCGAAGTAGATATACGGGGTCGAACACAGGGACAATGGTGGTAGTGTTGAGAACCCAGAATCGACATGCTACTCTCCGGCAGGTGTAAGGAGATAATAAATTCCCAAAAGAGAAACAGCAAGATGTCACAAACAAAACAAAGAAAACTATCTCCAACTGGAGCTAAAAGAAAGATTTAAGGTTTTAGTCATTTAGCAGTTTTTAGGGGTTTTCATGCAACAAAAATAGAAAGATAAAACTAGAGCTAGAGCAAGGTACGAAGGATAAGACTTTAGTAAAACAAGCGGTAGCAGTAACATCCTGCACCCCTCCTCTCAGAGAGGGTACCTCTAACCAAGCATCAACACCCCTCTCGAGGTTGCTGGACTTAAGTTAGAGTGGAATGTTATTGAAACAACTCCGTTCTAGGCACTCTCGTACTCCAAAATCGGACCAAACACTAGAGCCACAACACAACTCTCGAAGTTGTTGCGACGGGAAAACACGATTCGGTAGCTAAGCGAAATGCGATCCAAACATGCAAGCTAGAGTTCAGATATCAAACATAGCAGTCATCCAACATTTTGCACCAAGCATAGAACAACAAGTAATTAAGCTTTTCCATTCCCATAAACATTAAGGGTCTTAATACATTGCATAAGTAAGGAATTAAATAACAGAATTAAAGATAGATGTCGCCTTCTTGATGTAGAAGGACGACATGCTACTGCGGCTCTCCAGCCCGATACCAGTCAGGGGCCTAGCACGATATAGTAGTGTCGGGCGGCACACCCTCTCGGGCGGCATGCTATGACGGCCGTCTGTATCACTCAAGGACCCTGGCCGATACGCTAATGTTGGGTGGCACGCATGACGGGCGAAGCGTATCGAGTTTGATATCGTGTCGGGCATAGAGCGACACGTTCTACTGTCAGGCACTTGTGTCGCTCCTCTACGTTGGCCGATGTCGGCCCGCAGTGTCACCTGGGACAGTCCTAAGTGAACCATCCCCTCCCTCTCGGGATGAGGAAGGGCTCACCTAGAGTTACCCGGCACGAGCACTGGGGTGCGACACTCTTACTCTCGCAGTTTTCCTCTGAAGATCGCTCAAAGTTCCCCACTGTCCGAACTGTCTTTTCGGCTTCCTGTAGCTGCTATTTATAGGTAGCGGTTGGGGGAAGTTATGGTGCTCTAAGTGCCACGTGTCCTCCTTATTCGCGGGTCAGTGGGTGGCCGATACTGGTATCGCTCGGCACAGGGGTGTCGGCTGTCGGTCACGTGACGGGCGGCGCCTGCCGGTGGGTGGTTGTGTCGTGTGACAAGCTTGGGTTGTCGTGGAGAATTTGGCTTCCTATCGGGTAGAAGACGTGTCATCTGTCAGCTTTCTTCTTGCGCGGCATCCTTGTCGTGCGTCGTTGTGTCGCTCCACCCTGTCGGGAAGAGGTTGTATCGGGCGTCAGGAAGGCCGATGAAGACTTGAACTTATTTGTGGGTTGGGACGGCCTTATCGTACCAAAATGAGGAAAAACTCTGCAAAAGATGGAAATATTGGATTAAGAGCGTTGCTTGGCCAATTATTACAAAAGTACTTATAAAAGAGAGGAAAATAACATAAAAGGGCAGTTTTGATAACAGAATAAAGGGCAAAAACATCACAAAAATTGGTGTTATCAACTCCCCCAAACTTAGCATTTTGATTGTCCTCAATCAATATTTAAACTTTATTTAGTGATGCTTCCTCTTCTCGGAGTAGCTTTCTGTTCAAAAGGTGAAACAAGAATCGCAATGCCTTAGAGATAATGTTGTCTCACTACGAACAAAAGACTTTGTTTTTCCTGCCTTATTATTTAAGTAAGATTCTTCTCTACAGCTGTGACGAGACTTTGTTGTATGATTCCAAAATTAGCTTACACACCAAACAGCTTTATTTTTGGGGAAGAAAGTTGTGTATAGGGTAGGCTAAGGATTTTTGGGGTTTTTCTTGTTTCCCATCAGTCCATCTAGGTAAGGGTCTGTTAGCGGGCGAGTGGTCCCTACAGTCCAAGCCAGTTGGCTTTAGAGCAGTGATTTGACATCCTACGTACCACTGCCCCGGATCTACCATGCCTAAAGATGGGTACTTTTGGAAGACAAGTGTGTGTGTGTGTATATATATATTTTTTTTCTTTTTCTTTTATTGGGCACAACTCTCATGCTTTTATTCACACTCATAAGGCTTCTTTCTCTTTTTGGGATTTTCGTTGGGTGAGGGAAAAACAAAGAGATTTCTATTGTTTGGGAAGCTTTTTCCTTCTCCATACTTGTCTCTTAGCTGTTTTGCGAGATTATTATATTTTTCAAAATTTTTGGCATGGAAAAACATAATCTTTTATTTGTTTGAGGCAGCATTATCAAAAATATATAACAGAACTTGTATCTCGTTAAGCACATAGAAAACAAACTTTGTAATAAGTCGCAACAGGTTTTCACTATTATAGCAACTTTGTTCATATGTATGGGGATGATATATAAACAAAAAGAATTTTCAAAACTTTGGTATGAACATATATATGTACACAAAGAACAAAAGAATAACGAGTATGAGACAAAAGAATAAATAAATAGGGTTAGAATTTTCAAAATTTTGTACCTCCCTCACTGGTACATGGTACCCCCCCCAAACTTACTCCACACTCTGTCCCAGAGTTGTGAAGTAGATAAGGTGAGGTAATGTTTATTCCAGTGAGGTTGCGCCTGCGTCAGACAGAAGCTCCCACACATATTCCCCCCTTTTTTGTGATAGAAGGTGTGGTGGAGCTGGTCAGGCGTTTCTTTGTTCGCCATCCATTCCAGGACGTAGATGCCACAGTCGTTGGATAGGGGAAGTTGCTACAGACTGCGGTGATAGAACTGGAGTTCGTGCCACTTGCCTTCTTGTATGTCCAGGAATGGTTGGATCATCTTTGACACCTCGTTGTAGTATTTTCGGACCAAACGTTCGACGAATGACAAAGGTTCTGATGTACACGGCATTGGATGGTTTTTGTTCCCGTCTGAGCTATTGTAGAAGATTACTGCTCTTTGCTGAGTATACATTATTAGGAGCGTCCAGTGACTGTAATGGAGGATGGGGAGGAAGATCGTGCATGGAACCTCTCTCTCCAATTCCTATATAAAAGCTTTGTTCACTCTGGTTTCATCGGTGAGGCAAATGTCGTTGAACAACATAGGATGGGCTATGTATGCATGTTCTAGCCTTGGATGTATATATTGGATGTAAGTGGCTGCCACAGATACAACCAGGCATCCTCCTTCCTTTACCATGTCCCTTAGATCATCGACCGGGACTATGCCATCGTCTGCCTGAAAGGCGACAACTGACGGGGTAGAATCAGCTAACTTCAGCTGGATTACGTTGACCTGCTCCTGTGTGAGAGTTGCACATGAAAAACGGTCGAAATTTTTGATCAGCCCTTCTGAAGCTTCAGGCGAAGCAGTGTCTTTCATCCCATGCACTTTCTTCAGGACTTCCAACTTCTTGCCTGCCCCATAGGTGTCGGTAGCTATCTCCTCTTCTTTTTCTGAGGAGCGGATGGATTGAGAAGAGTCTTCTTCCAGGTCACTGTCCAGCAGCTGCTCTGGTACCCCTGCGTCCCGGAAATAGTGTTTGTCTTTGATTAACAGCATGGCGTAAATGCCCCTGCGTTGATAAAAGGATCTGCCCCTGAGGGCTCCCAAGTTTCCAAATGTATTGAGAACCTCAATGGCACCTAGGATGGTGAAAGCACTGTTCCCACTCCCCTCTTCTGCCTAGACGGGGAGGTCTCGGAGAGTAAAGAAGTTCCAAGTGCCTTGGTGACGTTGGCCTCCTCGCTTTATAGCTCGTAGCAGACGCAGCGGCAGGAGTCTCAGCTTCTTGTCCTCCGGGCGGCAGAAAACACCCCCGGAGCGTGGCACTTCATCATTGCTGCAACACATCAGCTGGACGTCACGGTTTCTGAGGTCCGCTATGCAGAAAAACCACACATTCCGGTGCTTGTACGGGGCCAACACCAGGTTCGACCTATGCTCTTCAATGTATTGCAGCATGTTGGCCACCGCACGGGAGTCTGGATCTCCCTTCATCAGCCTTCTTGCCAAGGTCGGGGTGGCTGTGTATAGTGTCTTCCGACCTGTCCTGCTACCGATACTTTCTATTATCGCATTTTCCAGGACCCTAAATAGTCTTTCGCCAACCACGGCCGGCATGCGGAACATGCTTCGAAGAACTCCCCGCCGCACAGAGAGGTAGTCATCGGTCCAGACGACGTCATCTTCATCTGCCTGCAATCTCAAGACCTTATTCAGTAGCTTTTGGTCTCTGATCGTCAGGTACCTGATGGCTCTTCTGTCAAAGTCGGCCATTTCGAAGGAGGGTATCTCGGATGGCTCCCGGAATCTATCCGCCATCGAGCACCTTCCTCGGGGTAGATGTCTCTTATTGACTGCGTAAACATCCCCTTTCTCTCCCTCAGACTCATCAGAAGAGTCTCCCCCGATGCTGATATCTACGCTATCATCTTCGGCTTCATCTAGGGGGACGGAGAGGTTTTCTCTTTCAAAGCCTAGAAAGCTCTCCTATCTTGCTGGAGCTCCTTCGGCTGACCTTTGTTGCGTCCCCTCCTCGGGCATTGAGGATCGTCCACTGGAGGAGGGGGAGGACGATGTTCCCGAAGGGGAAGCTGATGAAGAAGGAGGAGAGCCACGACTGGGGGTGACGGCGACCTTCTTGGCTGCCTTCGGCGCGGATGGTCGTCACTTTTGTCCAGCCTCTCTTAGATCTTGTTGAGTCATTGGAGAACTTGCTGCATCATCGCATTCAAGGCCTCTAGTCCACCGGGAAGGCTTACTAGAGTCAGCAGCTCTCTTTCTTGGCTATCCAGCCTGTCATGGAAAGATGCAAGTTTGTGGGTTAGGGAAGTACAAGTAGCTGAGTTGGTATCCGTTACCTCCCGCAAATGATCGAGCTCGTGCCCCAGCATCTTTCCGAGCGACGGGGGAGCTCCGGTGGTTCTCCCTTCCATCCTCACGACATCTTTCTCACGGGATGGTCTACCCGACGAGGTAGAATCTATCAGAATCGTTCACGATCCAGCTGTCGCCAGGCCATGTGTCGGTGCTTTTTCAGGTGCCACTGCCTGGCCTTCTCGTCCGGGTGGAGATGGCCATGGTGAGGTCGGACTCTACTCCACCTCTGCACTGTCGGCGATCTCCTCAACTGCTACAAGTGGGGACTTCAGCGGCGGCGTTGGTGTTCTTCCGAGCTCCCTCAGGATCTCGTTGTACACCCCATTGTTGTCGCCCTGCTGAAGTTCCTCTGCTGCCTCTGTAGGCTTTGAAGCAAAGACGGGGGCTGCGGTCGTTTCTCCCATGGCAGCTCCCGTAGTCTCTGTCTCGGTGACCTCAACGATCACCGGTTCTTTCTCAGCTATCACCGTCCTTATTGTGGTGGTGGCCGATATAGTCGGAGCGACGACAACTCTATCAGCAGTTGTCGTCGGTAACTCTGGAACTACCCTCTCCGAGGTCCTGGTGGCGGTGGCGTAAGCTGTGTTGTTCGCTACAACTTCAATTTCGGCGGTGGTGAAGACCAGTTTCTCTGCATCATAGGTGGCTCAGCGAGGGAGCGGGAGGAGTATGTCCGTCCTTGAGAACTTGTAGAAGAAGTTCCTCCCCTCCTTCCTAATGATGATGGTCCTCATCAGATACTTTGTGTCGATCACCTCATCGCCTTGCGTCCTCGAAAGGCTGCGCGGTTGTTTTGGGTACCCGAGCCCCACTGTGATTAAGTTGACTATTCCGCCCATGCAGTACTCTTTTGTGGCTTCTTTCATTGGGTGCAGTCTGTTCAGCAAGAACCGCCCGAGGTTGATCACTCGGCCCTCCATTATGTGCCACGTGACGTGGAGTTCTTCTGTATAGATGTTACTGGACTCATTCTTGCTGAACAGCAAGCATGCCACCAATTTGTGCACTATCCTCCAAAAACAGGAGTGCACTGCCACCACCTTTCTTCACGGCTTGAACGAAGATTTGCCGGTTAACTTGCTCCAGAGCTCCACGGCATTGAACCCGTCTCCCTCGCTGATTCTCTCACCATTGTCCATGAGATTCCTCTCCTCCTCATTGGAAGAGAAGATCTTATTCAACAACTTCTCGGAGATGGGGTGCTCCGAGTTGTAAAGTCAAGCCTGGAGTCTATCTGGCCCACCAAATTCTTCTCTCTCCACCGCCGAATTCTTCACCCGGTGGAGAGAAGACATAAACTCTATTGTCAGTTTGGTGTAAGAAGAAGAACGGCTAAAGTAGATCTTCTTCAGCCCTGCCGCAGCGAGGACGCCCTTCAGCCTCCCCACGATCCCTAGTTCAGAAAACGAGGCCTGATGGCAGAACCTACTCAGTCGGTAGACCTTGGTCACTAGTTTAACATATCGATGAGCGTGCTCATCGTCCCTTGGCTTGAAACTTCCCGACAAGAATTTCGGAAGTTTGGCTGCTGCTAGAGGTGTTGGAGTTTGAGTTGGAGCCGCTACTTCTCCAACCCTAGCCCTCTTCTCTGTTGTCAACGCCCTGGCTGGTCCTGGGTTCGGGGGCTTAGGCCTGGCAGTCTGTCCTTCAACAGCAGTCTCCGGGTAGATTCTCCTGCCTTGTGCGTCAACAGGGACAGAAGTTGTCTTGATGCGGGCCATTTCTGTAAGATAATAAGAAAATACCTCGATTAAATGTGTTGATGCTTTGAAAAAGTAAAGAATAAATATGCGACCCGGTAATTCTCTGTACAAATACTATCCCGCACCCCGTGTCGGGTGACACACGGGTTTCAGAGGTGAAGCCTTGTGTCCGATACTAGAGATGGGTATCGCCCGTTACATCAAAAGATCAAACACGCGATATGAACAGGGCGATAAGGTGATAAACACATGTTAGGTCTGTGGCTTGATATGGGTGTGTTGGTTAAGATGCCCGATAAGGTCTTCTTGAAAGGAAAGCAGCGTGTCGCCCGACAACAAAAATAGGTGAGGTGGTGCAAAGATGGGCGACATGGCTATTGCCCGACATGGTGTATCAGGCAGTCGTGAATAAAAGGTACGTTGTGCGACATCCATATCGGGCGATACAAGGCTGCTCAGCACAGGAACCGTAAGACCGATAAGCTACTTGCTTAAAGAAAGGAACGTGTCGGGTGGCACGGTCTTCCGGGCAATAGGGTCTGTCGGGCTATACCTTGCTGTGATCTAAACTTCCACACGATACGAGAGCAGGGCAGTCTTGCGTGACACGGGAGAAAAAGCACAAGGCCTTAGCTCGATACGGGAGCATGAAAACAGTAAGGCAAAGAGCCCGACACGGTAAAAACTCACCCCTTTATATAGAAAACTCAACCAGGGTGAAACAAGTAAATCCGGGGTGCGTGTCAGCTGTTAGGGAAACTCGTAAGTCGGGCAAGTCCATCCGTCAGCACAACCCTTGCGATCCCCAAAATTCCACTGCCCGATATGGACGCATTCATAGCACCGGTTGGGTTGCTTTCCGATACGTCATGAAAACAAAGCAGTTTAAACTGCGGTTGATGAGTAAAACATCATTGGCCTAAGACTAAGCTCCCGACCTCAGATGGTATTACCCATCACGGTTAATAAAGCTAAAGCGGTGACCCCTAAAACATAAGAGTCAGTGCATGTGGCACATGCACTGACTCGGGCCTCATTACAGTCTGAATTGTCCATAATACTTCAAATGTTCAACTTGCATGAAAGTAAATGCACCCTATACTAGGAATTTAAAATACAGCTCGGGATGTCTCCCGAGAAGCGCTGAGTTTCCCGTCCTCAGCAGGACATCTTTGGCTTCTTCTTCATCCTTTTCCTCCGCAGTTACTATCCCGATCTCTTGGCTGGTTCAGTGTTGGATGGGTACTTCCCCGACGGGTTCTTTACGATCTCGGTGAGCTGAGCTAGCTGCTTGTTGATTTGGAATTGATGTGTCTGCATGTCTACCAACTGTACCTGCAATGATTTCAAAACACCAGAATTGGACAGCGCAGTTTGCGCTAGTTGGTTATTGATGGTATCTTATTTCTTAACGAAATCAAACAACTGGCCAGTCACATCAGATTGGCTTGCTCCTTTGTCCTGTTCTCGGTTTGGGCCTTGGTACTTCCCCAGTGCTTGGAAATTGCCTTTTGCTGGTTGGAATTTGTTGTTCTTGGTATATTGACCGGATCCTCCTCTCTTCTTAAAAGTTTGCACTGGCTTGGCCGAGGTGTGCAGCTGATGCGAATTTTCGGCTGCATCCTTGTTACCGTAATTAAAGCCAGGGTGATCTGGCCTCTTGAAGTTCAGGTAGGAGACATTATCTGTCCTTTCGTCTTCTGAGTCGGAGTCACTTTCTGCCTCTGGTCGAGTGTAGACACAATTGTCCACCCCGTGACCTCTTTCTCCGCACGTAACGCATTTCATCACCTTCTCAACTGGCTTCTTGCCTTTTCCTCCAGCTTCTCGTAGTTGCTTAACATCAGTGGTGATTCTCTGTATCTGTGAGGTGATGGACTCCAGTGCCCTGGACTCAAGAGCAGACCCTTCACCGACCTTCATGACCTGTCCTCTATCAGATTGATCAAACTCAGCACCGGCCATTAGCTCGGCCATGTTCTTGATAATCATCTCGGACTTCTTTGGCTTCTTTTCTAGGAAGTCACTGCCCGCTGCCACATTCAATGACACCCTTTCATCGGGAGTCAGGCCATTATAGAAGGTGGTGACGAGGAATCCCTTCTTATAATTATGATAGGGGCAATCCCTCTGGTATTCCTGGAATCGCTCCCAGGCGTCATGGAGGCTTTCATTCAGCTTTTGCATAAAAGAGGTTATTTTCTGCCTGTTTCTGACAGTTCTTTCAGTGGGGTAGAACTTGTTAACGAACGCGTCAGCCAAAGCTCCCCATCCGTTTAGAGATTGGTGGGGTAACCCAAGATACCAGGATAGGGCTTTGTCCTCCAGGGAGAAAATGAAGCCCTTACAGTAAATCACCTCTTGGGGAACCCCCCGCATCTTTATTGTATCACATATATTTTTGAATGCATCCAGATGGTGGTAGGGGTTGTCGTTCTTCGAACTCCCCCTGAAGCTCTTGTTCTGGATCATTGAGATAACGGACGGCTTGAGCTCAAAATTTGCAGCGTTGAAACGGGGAACAATGATGGGGCATCGGGAGTTGTTGGCTTTCGTGGATGCTAACTCCCTCAGCTTTTTCTCTTCTTCGTATGAGTCGTTGCTTTCGCTGGCGTCATGTTGTCATTCCTGATTGTCATGATTCCTTCTGTGTCTCCGGTGGCGATGAGGTCTATCGTGGAATGTCCTTCCTCGTGCTCTCCTAATTCTGGATCTTCCTGTTGAGTGTTACCGTCGTACCAGTCGTCGCCTTCGGGTGGTGGCGAGTCAGACCTCCTTCCTTGGCGTTCGCCTCCAGAATGTTGGGGTTCGACGCAAGGAGGCATATTGGTGTTGGTATTCGGAAGACTAGATCACCGTACTTCAGAGTTCCTGAAATGGCACAAGAAATCAAGTTTAGAAAGTAGAATTATTTATTTTGTGCAAAGAGTAATGATAATAATAAAATAACAAAAGCAAAGAGCATTGTCAAACTCATTTCTAATCTTGAGGCACGGGAGTGTAGTTAGTGGATTCGGATTTGTCAATAGTGGCGTTTGCCTTATCCCCGGCAACAGCGCCAAAAAGTTGACCGGCCTAATCGCGCGTCCTAAAGTTGGAGGCGGATTTGAGATAGTCGAGCTTTTACATTTATAACCCGAATCCTTCTAGGACCCCGCAACTTTGTTTATGGGGTCGAAGTAGATATACGGGGTCGAACACAGGGACAAGGGTGGTAGTGTTGAGAACCCAGAATCGACATGCTACTCTCCGGCAGGTGTAAAGAGATAATAAATTCCCAAAAGGAAAACAACAAGATGTCACAAACAAAACAAAGAAAACTATCTCCAACTGGAGCTATAAGAAAGATTTAAGGTTTTAGTCATTTAGTAGTTTTAGGGGTTTTCATGCAATAGAAATAGAAAGATAAAACTAGAGCTAGAGCAAGGTACGAAGGATAAGACTTTAGTAAAACAAGCGGTAGCAGTAACATCCTGCACCCCTCCTCTCAGAGTGGGTACCTCTAACTAAGCATCAACACCCCTCTCGAGGTTGCTGGACTTAAGTTAGAGTGGAATGTTACTGAAACAACTCCGTTCCAGGCACTCTTGTACTCCAGAATCGGACCAAACACTAGAGCCACAACACAACTCTCGAAGTTGTTGCGACGGCAAAACACGATTCGGTAGCTAAGAAAAACGCGATCCAAACATGCAAGCTAGAGTTCAGATATCAAACATAGAAGTCATCCAACATTTTGCACCAAGCATAGAGCAGCAAATAATTAAGCTTTTCCAATCCCATAAACATTAAGGGTCTTAATACATTGCATAAGTAAGGAATTAAATAACAGAATTAAAGATAGATGTCGCCTTCTTGATGTAGAAGGACGACAGGCTACTGCGGCTCTCCAGCCCGATATCGGTTAGGGGCCTAGCACGATACAGTAGTGTCAGGCGGAACACCCTCTCGGGCGGCATGCTATGACGGCCGTCTGTATCACTCAAGGACCCTAACTGATACTCTCATGTCGGGCGGCGCACCCTCTCGGGTGGCACGCATGACGGGCGAAGCGTATCGGGTTCGATATCGTGTCGGGCATGGAGCGATGTGTTCTACTGTTGGGCACTTGTGTCGCTCATCTACGTTGGCCGATGTCGGCCTGCAGTGTTGCCCGTGACGGTCCTAAGTGAACCATCCCTCCCTCTCAGGATGAGGAAGGGCTCACCTAGAGTTGCCCGGCACGAGCACTGGGGCGCGGCACTCTTGCTCTCGCAGTTTTCCTCTGAAGATCGCTCAAAGTTCCCTACTGTCTAAACTGTCTTTTCGGCTTCCTGTAGTTGCTATTTATAGGCAGCGGTTGGGGGAAGTTATGGTGCTCGAAGCGCCACGTGTCCTCCTTATTTGTGGGTCGGTGTGCGTCTGATACTGGTATCACTCGACACAGGGGTGTCGGCTGTCGGTCACGTGATGGGAGGCGTCTCCCGGTGGGTGGCTGTGTCGTGTGACAAGCTTGGGTTGTCGTGGCGAATTTGGCTCCCTGTCGGGTAGAAGACGTGTCGTCCGTCAGCTTTCTTCTTGCACGGCATCCTTGTCGTGCGTCGTTGTGTCGCTCCACCCTGTCGGGCAGAGGTCGTATCGGGCGTTAGGAAGGCCGATGCAGACTTGAACTTATTTGTGGACCGGGACGGCCTTATCATACCAAAATGAGGAAAACTCTGTAAAAGATGGAAATATTGGATTAAGAGCGTTGCTTGACCAATTATTGCAAAAGTACTTATAAAAGAGAGGAAAATAGCAGAAAAGGGCAGTTTTGATAACATAATAAAGGGCAAAAACATCACAAAAATTGGTGTTATCACCTTCACGTTGTGGTTGTGTCCATTCAGTTTCCATGTATATTGTTGGGCACTAACAGTTTTGATACAACACTTTGCCAAATGGTCTTGCATGATGTATGCGCAAACGGCTTTCATTTCATTCGGACTTCATATGCTAAACGGTCTTCGCACTTTGACTTTTCCATACGGCTTCCATTCAGTTTGCTAATAGCTTACAGTCTACTGCTTTGCATGTTGTTCCACATTCTTCACGTGATGACTGATTCGGTCCTCATGCCATTAGGCCATTCAGTTTTGCTACTTGGCCTTCACATGGATATTGCTCACGGTTTGCATGCAGCTCCTTTGCACGTTGCTTTTCCGGTCTTCATAGCTTAATCCAAACAGTCTCCAATACCTAAATGGTTTCCATGCATGCACGTGATTTCATTCAGTTTTTGAGTTGCATGAATGAACGTGAAAGGCTTAAACGGTTTCATGTGAACGGTCTTGTAGCAGGTGTCCATTCGGTCTTCATGTATAGCTCAAACGGTCTCACAGACCAAAATTCTTCAAATGGTCTCGCAAACTAAAACTATTCAAACGGTCTCGCAGACCGAATTTCTTCAAACAGTCTCGCAGACCGAATCTCTTGAAACGGTCTTGATGTGGAAAAGTCCATTCGGTTTTTATCATTCGACCAAACGGTCTTCACATCTAAACAGTCTTCGTGGCTGATCGGTCTTGCGACCTAGGCGCCCAAACGGTCTAAAACTGTGCGACGTCCAAACGGTTTTGAGGTGGATATGTCCATTCGGTCTTGAGTCTGAATGGATGAAACTGATTGGTCAAGACCGGATGGCTAGATTGTTTGATGAGACCGAAAGGTTGAAATCATTTGGTCAGATCGAATGGATAAAACCGTTTGGTCAGACCGAATGGATGAAACCAAGGGTGAGTGAAGGTGGGACCCATCTGATTGTTCAACCTTATCGAGACCTGCATCAAATTAACATAAACTCAGTTAAGAACCTTGACAATTGAATCAATTATGAAATATTGCATTGTATGATGCATTTGATATTTAATGAGTGAAATAGTATATATAGAGTAGAATTTGTCCCAAAGTGATAATTGAATTCCATGATGAATATGCATTGATCAAAATATCCTGAACTTAAACATTGCTCATCCTCGTGTAACACAAAATATGAAACGGTCGCCAAATGAATACTTTTAATTCGTGTGATTGCTTCATCTTCACATCACGAATGTTTTCTTTCTGCTTAATATGACTCGGTATCTCAACCTCCTGAGACCAATAAACACATCTTATCATATCTTCATTCCTGAGTTCATTTTCCAATATCACTTCCTCCTTACTTTTTCCAACAACAAGCATGTCAAAGAGTTTTGTAAGAGTCCAGAGACACCCGCAGAACAACAAGTGTACATTTGATCTGACACTGGTGTTTTTCAGGATAGGGTTGGCATTCATTGTGCCATTAGGTAGAAAATGGAGTGAATGGTGGTATGGAAGGAAGAAATAAATCTCTCCTCTATTCGACTCGAGATTTTTATTATTTTATTTGCAATTTCATTTATTGCAATTTTGTGCGAATCTCTCCTCTATTCAACTCGAGATTGCATTTCTTTTTGTGTGCACTTTGGCATCTTTTGTTTGCAAATCTCTCCTCTATTCGACTCGAGTTTGCATTTTTTTGGTGGTACGCCCCTGTTTATCTGTTAGAGGTATGGAAGAAGAGGATATAGAGGGAAGTGGTGTGCCACCCCAAACTTAGGGTTTGGAATTATTTTGGCTATTTTTGTTTCTTTTTTATGAATGGAGGGGTACGAAGATGATAGAAGATGTGTAGAAGAGAGTTGAGATAAGAATGCAACTTGATTTACAATTCAGTGCACCGGGTTGTTTTCTTTGTCAAACTCTGCTCAAATAATGACTTGATGTGTATCTGGTAGGGATTCCATGTTGTTGTTCCACTAGTCAGTTAGGAATCATTATGTGTTTGATCCCTATCAGTTCGACAGACACTTGCCAATTTTGCATAAGTATCATGACGTTAGGAATCATAAGCTTCACAAGATGATTTCAATCAAAAGGCTTTGTTTCAAAAAGTGGTCCTTTTGAGGATTTACTTCAAATAAGGAGGATATAATGATTTAAAATGCATAGCAGGTTAGTTAGTGACTTTTAATGAAATAGGAAGTGTCAAAAATTTATCAAGTATCTATTCAAATTCTTTGAAAGCTTTAAAACTTTAAAATTTTGAAAATTTATTTGAAAATTTTGAAAATTTTGGTCAAAAATGCGGCGATGAAAATCTAAGACTGATTTAGATGGGTGAAGGTGGAAAGTAAGATACATACCACCCACGCTCCACCCCGAACTTAGAAATTTTCTCATCCCGAGAGAACTCTAAATCTGAGATGGAAGGGAAATTTCATGCCGTTTGGACCATTGGATGTGGTTGCTTTCTAGACAGCGCACGTCCTCCATCTGAAAATCTAGAAAAGCAAGATCAATCAGAACTCAAGATAGCATCTCGCGATGTAAATTTTATTTGGTGCAAAATTATCTAAAAGGTGAAAACAAAATTAAGGAAATTTTTCTAATTCAAAATTGAAAACTAAATATGAATTTATTTATCGGGTTGCCTCCCGACAAGCACCTTTATTTTATGTCGATGTCTCGACTTGATATCTTCGACTTCATGGTGGTTCCTTTAGATTAGAGAGATCTATTATTTCTTCGGTGCTCATATCTGCTGTGGTGAAATATTTTTTCAAGCGTTGGCCGTTGGCCACAAATTCACCCGACTTTTCACTCCATAAAGAGAAAGCACCATGTGGGGAGATGCTTTTGACAATGTACGGTCCAGACCAGCGGGAGCGGAGTTTCCCTAGGAAAAGCTTCAACCTTGAGTTGAACAGTAGAACTTGGTATCCCACTTGTATGTCTTTTCTTTTCAAATGACCATCATGCCAAAGTTTGGTGTGTTCTTTGTATATTTGTGCATTCTCATAAGTTGTCATCCTGAGTTCATCCAGCTCTTGAAGTTGCACAATCCTGGCATGGCCTGCTTTCTTCATGTCAAAATTAAGTTGTTTTATTGCCCACCATGCCTTATGTTCCAATTCGATAGGTAGGTGGCAAGCCTTTCCATATATTAATCGGAATGGTGTAGTCCCGAGGGGAGTTTTGTAAGCAGTTCGATAGGCCCATAATGCGTCGTTGATTTTTACTGACCAATCATTTCGATTGCGGCCTACAGTTTTTTCCAGAATAGCCTTTAGTTGATGATTAGAAACCTCTACCTGTCTGCTCTTTTATGGATGGTAGGGTGAGGCTACCTTATGTGTTACACCATATTTTCTCAGTAAAGATTCAAAGCTTCTTTCCAGGAAGTGAGACCCTCTGTCGGATATCACGGTTTGTGGCACTCCAAAACGGGTGGAAATAATATCTTTGAATAATTTGATGATGGGTTTGGAATCACTAGTGACGGTTGGTATATCTTCAATCCATTTTGAGACGTAATCAACCACTACTAGGATGTAAGAAAATCCGTAAGAAGATGGGAATGGCCCCATGTAGTCCACACCCCAAACATCAAATATCTCAATTTCTTACCACAACTTAAGTGGCATCTCATCTCTCTTCGTAATGTTACATGTTCTTTGACATTTGTCACATGATAGAACAAAGTTGTAGGAATCCTTGGATATGGTTGGCTAAAAGAATCCACATTGCAAAACCTTTATTGCAGTCTTCTTAGAACTCATGTGGCCTCCAACTGAGCTAGAGTGGCAGTGCTCTAGAATGAGTTTGGTTTCTTCATCAGCAATACATCATTTGTAAAGACCATCAACACATAGCTTAAAAAGATATGGATCATCCCAGTGATATTGTTTCACATCATGCATAAATTTCTTCAGTGCATTTCTGGTGCATTAAGGATGGATAACCTCAGTAGTAAGGTAGTTCACAAAATCTGAGTACCACGGTACAGCTTCGGAGACCTTCATTAGTTGATCATCTGGCAGGGAATCATTGATCGGAATCTTCTCAACATCCAGAGTGTGGATGCGACTAAGGTGGTCTGCTACAACATTCTATGTACCATTTTTATCTCTTATTTCTAAATCAAATTCTTATAATAGAAGGATCCATCTAATCAACCTGGGTTTTGCATCTTTCTTTACCAAAAGGTAATGAATGGCAGTGTGGTCTGTGTAGACAATGACCTTCAAACCAATTAAGTAGGATCTGAACTTGTCAAAGGCATACACGACTGCTAGAAGTTATTTCTCGGTATTTGCATAATTTCTCTGGGATTCATCGAGAGTTTTCGATGCATAATAGATCACATAGTGTTTCTTCTCTATATATTACCCTAAAATAATGCCCGCAGCATAGTCACTGGCATCACACATAATTTCAAAAGGGTGGTCCCAGTCGGGAGCTCTAATGATGGGTGTTGTTGTGAGAGCCTGCTTTAGTGTGTTGAAGCTTTTGACACATTCTTCATCAAAATTGAATTCAACATCTTTTAGTAACAAATTTGTCATTGGCTTGGTTATCTTTGAAAAGTCCTTTATGAATCTTCTGTAAAATCCTGCATGACCTAGGAAAGCACGGACTTCTTTTACATTTTTTGGGATAGCCAGTTTAGAAATCACTTCAATCTTGGCTTTATCTACTCCAATTCCTCTATTTCTGACCCTATGGTCGAGGACAATGCCTTCCTTTACCATAAAATGGCACTTTTCCCAATTCAGTACAAGATGTGCTTCTTCACAACGTTTGAGGACTAGGGAGAGGTTCTTTAGACATGAATCAAATGAATCTTCGTATACAGAAAAATCATCCTTGAAAGCCTCCATAATTGTTTCAGTAAGACTAGCGAATATGGCAGTCATGCAACGTTGGAAAGTTGCGGGTGCATTACAGAGACCAAACGACATTCTTTTAAATGTGTATGTTCTGAATGGGCAGGTAAAAGTTGTTTTCTCTTGGTCATATGGATGTATGGGTATTTGATAGAATCCAGAGTAACCGTCAAGATAACAAAAATATTCTTGGTGAGCCAACCTTTCTAGGACTTGATCAAGGAAAGGCATTGGAAAATTATCTTTTCGAGTTGCCTTGTTTAATTTTCTATAATCTATGCACATCCTCCACCCTGTGACTGTTCGAGTGGGGATGAGTTCATTGTTTTCATTCTGTATAACAATTGTTCCACCTTTCTTCGGGACTACATGCACTGGGCTCACCCATGGCGAATCTGATATCGGATAGATTATTCCAGTGGTGAGCAATTTAATGACCTCACGAAGGACCACTTCCTTCATATTTGGATTCAATTTCCATTGATGCTCAATAGTAGGCTTGTGATCTTCCATCATAGGGATCTTGTGCATACACAGCGCTTGACTGACCCCAGTGAGGTCACTCATTTTATAACTGATGGCTTTCTTTCTTTCCCTTAATTCCTTCAAGAGTTTATCTTCTTGTTTAGATGTTAGATCGGAATTTATAATAACTGGGCAAATTTTGAGATCGTCTAAAAACACGTACTTTAGTCCCTCGGGTAGGGGCTTCATTTCGGGAGCCTATGGGTTTTCACATGTTTCTTATGTAGTTTCCATAGATTTGAGTTCTTCACTAGTGGCTTCAACATCTTCTTTAGAAGAGTCGAGGGATTTGATGTAATCCTTTACGTGTTCATCAATTGGTTCATCAACTGATGGGTTTGTTAGAGCAACTTCTAAAGGATCGTCTGATTCCTGATGCTCTTGAGTCAGAAGTGGCATTTGCTCAATGCAGTCAATCAGATAGACTTCTTCTTGCATACTTGGTCTTCTCATACTTTCAAAAACTTTAAATTCGAGAGTTTCTTTGCCTAATCTGAGCAGTAAGGCACCAGCTTCAACATCAATTAGGGCTCTTGCAGTGGCGAGGAACGGACGACCAAAGATGAGAGGATATCTGGCATCTTCTTTAATTTCCATGATGACAAAATCACATGGGACATAAGAGTCCTTGCCCACTTTGACTGGGACATCTTCAATGATTCCCATGGGAAGAGTTACCGAATTATCTGCAAGTTGTATGGCCATTCCTGTTGGAAGCAATTCTGCAAACCCTAGTCTTTTGCACAGGCTAAGTGGCATAATAGAGATGCTTGCGCCAAGATCCGCTAATCCTTTCTTGCATGATGAGTCACCAATGTGACATGAAATTCCAAAGGATCCCGAGTCTTTTTGTTTCTTGGGCATCTTTCTCAAAATGATATCAGATGTAGTTGTCGCCAGTTTTACTGTCTCATACTCTTCAGTTATATACTTCCTTGTGAGAAGTGACTTTAGGTACTTAGTCCAGGCTGGTATCTCAGCCAGCGCATCCAAAAAGGGTATATCAACCTGAAGTTTCTTCATAGCTTCTTTAAACTTATTGAACAGAGTATCAAGCTTGGTTTGCCTTAAATGAGCAGGGAAAGGAATACGAGGCTTATATACAGGGATATCAAGTTCTGGAGTTTCAATTTCTTCATCAATAGGTTTCTCATGACTGTCCTTATCTGTCTTATCAGCAGTTACTGGTTCTTTAGGTTGAGACTCTGGTGTTGTTGAGTCTTGGACAATCACAGGTTCATCTTCGTCTGAAACAACCACATGTGTCTTGATAGGAGGATCAAAATAGACTTTTCCTGATCTGGTGGTGAATGCCTTCAATTGTTCAGGATGCTTAGTATTATTTTCGGGTTGGCCAGCAAAAACCCCAGCTGGTGGCTTGATGCTAGCTGCATGTTGAGCTAGTTGGGATTCGATAGCCTTCTACTGAGCTTGTTGGCTAGCTATCATAGTTTGCTGAGTTTGCAACATCTTTTCAATGGCTGATAGCTTGTCATTAGGTGATACGGGACTTGCTTATTGTCCTTGTTGTTGATAAGAAACTTGGTTAAGACTCTGGTACTGGGAATTGTTTTGATAATTATTGAAGTTCCTATTCTGAAAGTTTCCCTTGAAATTTCCTTGATTTCCAAAATTATGTTGTTGATTGTACTGGAATCTTGGTGGGCCTCGTAGCTGATTGTTTGAACCAAATTTATTTGAGTTTACTGCTCCAGAGGGGTTTCCATATTGAAAACCTAGATGATTCTTATTCTGATTCAGATTGTAATAACTTTGACCAGGGATCGTATTAACAGCGTTAAGATTTTCCATTTGACCGTTATTTCCTTGGCCACATACATTGCTCAGAACAACATCGTAAAGAAAATTGCATGATAAGGTGGAATGATCAGTTCCTTTACATGCTTCATAGAACAGGGAAGCGGACTTGACTTGTTCTAGTTATCGAGTGGGCTAACGTCCTCTTCCAATAGCAGCAAGAGATGATTCAATATGGTCTTGCTTGGAAACTAAGAGTTTCAATGTTTCAGCGATGGATTTATACTCGGGAGTAGCATCATCCATAGCTACTTTCAAAACTCCTTTACCTATAGATCTTCCCCAATTCGCTTGATTTTCTGCTCCCAGGGTGACGACTCTCCATGCGCTGTCATAACTTTGACGTATGAAGTTTCCTCCAGATGAGGAATCTAGGAATCTCTTAATATCATCATCCACACCCCTATAGAAAATCTTGATGAGTTGATTCTTGGGAATTCTGTGGTGTGGACACTTGCGTAGAAGCTCTTTGTATCTATCCCAAGCTTCAACAAGGGTTTCTCCAGGAACTTGAGTGAAATTTGTTATCCGCCATCTAATTTCATAGGTAAGAGATGGAGGGTAGAACTTTTCTAGAAACACATTTTGGAGTTATTCCCAGGTGGTAATGGGTATTTCACTTTACAGCGAATTGTACCAACTTATAGCTCTATCAGCAAGGGAATACTTGAAGAGACGGAGTCGAATGGCATCATCTGTGACTCCATTTTGCTTTGTCATGGCACATAGATCAATAAATCTCAAAAGATGTTATTGGCTATCTTCTCCTTGCTTACCATAGAAAGGATTATTCTGAAGCACGGTGATACAATGCGCTCTTATCTCAAAATTAGTATCGTTGATAGGAGGAGGTTGTACTGGATGATGAACATTTGCAGCTTTCGGGATTGAGAACTCTCTAAGATCCTTTTGTAGTTCAGCTGCTTGTGTTGCTGCTTGCGCTGCTAGAATTTCCTCTTGGACTGCAGCTCTGGCTTCTTGCATGAGCCTCTCTCTCTGTGCATTGATGGCTTGAGCCACCCTTTGGGCTACTTCTTCTTCTTGAGCCATCCTTGCTTGATTTTCTCTGATCTGACGATGAAAAGTTCTGTCTATCTCGGGATCAAAGCTCGTTGTTAGTCCGAGGCTGTCCGAACAGTGCATGCACTACGCCTTGGACTGTACCTGAGATAGAAATATTTTGAAAGTGAGAATCATGAAGTAGAGTCAAATTTCAAGTAGATGATTGATTATGTCAAAATAAAAAGCAAAATCCTAAATTAGTCTTAAAAGAACTAGTTTTGACTAACTGATTCTGTTGTCCCCGGCAACGGCGCCAGAATTTGACGTGGGATATTATCGCACTAACAAACTCACTCGGGGTTGAAATCCCCGAGCTTTTACCAAAACCAAAGTGCAATAATATCACCCGCAAGCGGACGGGTCTTATCGCGGTATAGTTAAGGATCGAACCCAAAGGACAATATTTTTAAGAATCTTTGTTAATCGAACCAAGCTTGAGTTAAGGCTAATATTTAAAACGATTGTTTGATTTGAGGTTACTTAAACTAATTGTAAGAAAGTAAAATCTGAATTAAAGTTGGGTTTAGATCAATGATATGGAATCATTGGGATGGTATCGGGTTTCACCACCACTACGCACGCAAACACATACAATTGAAAACATTCCAGGCAAGATATAACAATCCAAATAGAGCTGCTGCAGAACCCCCCCATACGGGTGTTAGGTTAACGTAAGCATCACCTTAGGCATCAAATATCTCGTCACCAACCGGATCACTTACTTACGGCTCCGAAGATATAGAAATCCAACGAAGGTTGTGGGCCCCCTATACAGGCGTTAGGCACACAGAAGTATAATCAAAGGCTAGATGGCTCGTCCCCTCGCGGATCATACACTTACGACCTCGAAAAAATCTCATTCTATTTCTAGTTTGGGAGTCAACCGCATTAATCGATAAGTGGGTAGGTGATAGATCTACAAACTATCATCGACGATAAACAAGATGATACAAAATCCAACTAAGGTTGTGGTCCTCCCTGGGATGTTTAGACCACAGAAGCGTCACCGTAGGCTAGATGTCTCGTTCCCTCACGGATCATACACTTACGACCTCAAGAAACCCTATCAGAAGTTCTCGTCAAGGAGTCAAACTTGTAAACTGCCATCACGTCCCATATATAGAAGGTTTCGCAATAAGGGAGAGAACAAGATGAAGGCAAGTAGATAATCAACTACAAACGTACCTACTAACAATGAAATGGAAAGTTATATACATTGACATGGAGAGTTTAATAAAAGAATATGATTTACATGGGCAACGGGGCTAGTCCCCACACCCCAGTGAAAAGGTACTACTCGCTCAAGATGCGAGAAATAAGAAGAATAAGAAAGAGAGAGGAATTTGCCATGAACTCTGTGCAGAATGTAGTCGCAGCTCGGTGAAGAATATACAACCATACAGCCTTCTACATCGTATCGGAACAGATCTAGACGTGAACGGGAGATGTCAAGACATACCGGACAGTCTCCCTCACTCCGTCTTCCTTCTCTCTTCGGCCTCCTTGGTTGCAACACGGGTAGTAGGTGGAATAAAACTGACGTGGACGGCAGAGGATTTGGATCAGACCTGTGTACAGACAGCCTGTCGGCGTCCCGGAACACCCTCCCAAAATGAGGACCCTATGGGTCCTATTTATAGGCATTGGACTGCCCCCCCTACTTTTGGTGTGAGTCTGTCTTGATAAATATCTAGATCATTCGGTCTGCATGTAATTGCTTAAACGGTCTTTGTTAGTATTGTCCAAACGGTCTGCGTGTATAGTGTGCATTCAGTTTTGCACAGGATAAGCAAACGGTCTTCACGTATAGAGTGCCTGGATGGTTTACACGCAGCAAACGGTTTGGTAATTGCCATCATTCAGTCTTTACCACAGCATTCGGTCTTATAGCTCAGCAAATCCAAACGGTCTCGCGTGTACTTTATCATATGGATCTGTTAAAGCTTCCACTTTATCAATTGGTTTGGTCTTGCCTTGCTTTTCCAAATGGTTTGACTTTTCCAATCAGATCAAACGGTTTGCATAGATGCCTCCATTCAGTTTGGTCTCCACGTATGTGCTATCAAATGATCTTGCTCGGTTCAGCTTAAACAGTCTTTGCTGCTGCATGCCCATTCGGTCTTTACTCAAGAAAAGCAAACGGTTTTGCATGGCAGACTTCATTCGATTTTCATTTTTCTGTAGCAACATCCTTCACGTGAAATGGTTTTGTATGCATCCGCCATTCGGTTTGGCCTTCACGTTGTGGCTATGGCCATTCGGTTTCCATGTATATCGCTGGGCGCTAACGATTTTGATACAACACTTTGCCAAACGGTCTTGCATGTTGTATGCGCAAACGGTTTTCATTTCATTCGGACTTCATAAGCTAAATGGTCTTTGCACTTTGACTTTTCCATACGGCTTCCATTCAGTTTGCTAATAGCTTACAGTCTACTGCTTTGCATGTTGTTCCACGTTCTTCACGTGATGACTCATTCGGTCCTCATGCCATTAGGCCATTCGGTTTTGCTGCTTGGTCTTCACGTGGATATTACTCACGGTTTGCATGCAGCTCCTTTGCACGTTGCTTTTCCGGTCTTCATAGCTTAATCCAAACGATCTCGAATGCCTAAACGGTTTCCATGCATGCACGTGATTTCATTCGGTTTTTGAGCTGCATGCATGCACGTGAAAGGCTTAAACGGTTTCATGTGAATGGTCTTTTAGCAGGTGTCCATTCGGTCTTCATGTATAGCTCAAACAGTCTCACAAATCGAAACTCTTCAAACGGTCTCACAGACTGAAACTCTTCAAATGGTCTCGCAGACTGAATTTCTTCAAACAGTCTGGAAGACCGAATCTCTTCAAACGGTCTTGATGTGGAAAAGTCCATTCGGTTTCGATCATTCGACCAAACGGTCTTCGCGTCTAAACGGTCTTCGTGGTTGATCGGTCTAGCGACCTTGGCGCCCAAACGGTCTGAAACCGTGCGACGTCCAAACGGTTTTGATGTGGATATGTCCATTCGGTCTTGAGTCTGAATGGATGAAACCGATTGGTCAAGACCGGATGGCTAGATCATTTGGCGAGACTGAATGGTTGAAACCGTTTGGTCAGACTGAATGGATAAAACTGTTTGGTCAGATCAAATAGATGAAACCAAGGGTGAGTGAAGGTGGGACCTATCTAATTTTTCAACCTTATCGAGACTTGCATCAAATTAATATAAACTCAGTTAAGAACCTTGACAATTGAATCAATTATGAAATATTGCATTTTCTGATGCATTTGATATTTAATGAGTGAAATAGTATATATAGAGTTGAATTTGTCCCAAAGTGATAATTGAATTTCTTGATGAATATGCATTGATCAAGTCCATCTTAGCATGGCAATGGCAGCTTGCATGGTTGTTCTGGGGCATTTTCTCTTCAACTAACTGTTTTGCAGATTTCTAGATAGTAGTGAACTATACAATTTGTAATTATTTATTGGCATGATAGAATGATCTCATATTTAACTGAAGTCTTTTAAATCAATTAAAAACAAAATGATAAATTTTCATAATTTTTGGAGAAGGTTTGATCCGTCAAATAAACAAATTACAATAACTTTTTTGTGACAGAAAGTTGAACTAAAATAAGAGAAAGTATAGTGAGGGGTCAATGTGCTATTGACCCAAGCAGCTCAATTGCTCTATATGGTCAACCTAACATACTAGGACCTCTCATAATTTGTGATTCATTCTAAAGAAATGAAATCCTAGAGAGAGAGGGATATTTAGGGCTTGAGAGGACAAAGTGGTGGAATTACTGATCTAGGGTTTCTCTATCTGAGATGTGATGAAATCAAGTAAGTTTAGCTTCTTTGCATAGCCTTTCATGGGGAATTTTCTCTCACATGTCAAAATTCCATCCCTCCTCTGATTTGATCCTAAATGATAGCAAATCTCTCCTTTTTCTCACTCTTTCTTCATAACCCCCCTTTTCCAAGTGTTTCTAAGTTGAAAGGAAGAAGAATCTGGTAATTTTCTAGGGTTTGATATGAGTTCGAGATTTTTAGAGGTGGGCTACATTTTAAAGGTGTTTTCACACCTTAAGGTGAGTGTGTACTTCCTTTATAAAGTAGATTGCATGAAAAATATTTAAATCATCACCCATCTTCAATTGCATAGTATGCGACTACAAATCCTAAATTGTCTTTTGGATTTAGTTTTTGCAAAATGATATGAAATGGATTCTCACTCTATTTTGATGAATTATAGATGATAAAATTATATTATAAATGGATACAATCTATCTTAATAAGAATTACCTAAGTATTTTCATAGGTTATAAGAGTAAACTAAAATCTAGGGTTTTCAGCTATAACTGAAATTGTTGTATAAATAGATAGAGAAATTTGTCTATCTGAATCTCATTGATTATGAATGATTGTTTATTTGAATGTGTAGTATATATATGTCAGATACTATCTTGGATTTCATGTGATGTGAATAGTGTTTGCTTGATATCTCAGTAAAGAGGGTGAAACCCTTGATGAGTGGAAAGTTGGAAATTTGTGTATAGATATTGTGAAATCCATTTGAAGTGTTTTTCTTGACATCATAGACTTTATTTATTCAATGTTATTCTTGATTCATGATATCTCAATGAATGGCATGGAAACCCTAATTTATCTCAATTCTAAGATTTTATACATATGTTGATTGTATATGACTTGTTGAAAGCAATCTTTATTTAGTGAATGTTTATAACACATTAAATCCTTATGTGAGTCATGTGATAAGTGAATGAGGTAAATGAAACCCTAAGGATAGGGTGTTTAGTGACTCAAGTAATGTGACATCAATGTTTCTCAGTATGAGATGTGTTTATGCTTAATAGTTCAGTTGGGGTAGATGTTATCAGATGGCTTTATGAAATGAAAGGTTTACAGAGCTAAACTAAGATATGTTGATGTGATGATTGAATTCTGAATTTAAAGAGTGAATTAAACATTTAGATGCCCTAAACACTATAGAATCCTCACAAGATGAGGTTTGTGTTGTGGGGAGGAAACGATTTCTTGACTGGAGGTAGTCCAAATCGAGGTAAGTCGGAGTGCACCAGTAGGGTGCGGGCGTCTTGACCAGTAGGGCAAATTCCTTATAGTTTTGAGGTACCCAACACCAATCAGGGATGTCGGTGGTACTTGTATCACATGTTATAGTGATCAGTGGTCAATAGGTCCACTGATTCACAATAAGCCTGAGGGCTTTGACTCACCACCTGAGTACCCAGGTTGAGAGGTGGAGTCTGAGATATCCAGCCACTCCCATTAGAAGCCAAGAGGCATACGTGTCGAGGCCCTCTACAGACGGGGTCTTACTCGAGAGATAGGCTTAGGAACCCAGACATGCTTCTAAGCCTTGTACAATGTGATTGTATCCTATTGTGATTCTTTCACATGTTGTGGTACACCTCATGTGGGTTCAGGACATAATAAGATGAATGAGAGGTTAACCAAGTGTGAGTAGTTATTGAATATTCCTTTATATGTTTCTGAGTTATTAGTTCTCTTTGAGATTAATCAAGCATGTTCATTTAGTGATTCACTCATGTAGATATCTAGAGTATATTGGCATATTTATGTTTGTGAATGATTAGTCTCTTTAAAGCTTATTGTTGTTATAATTGATATCAATTGCTCAACAATATATCTATAATTATATCTATGACACTCGTTGTCACACAAAGCAATATTTCTCAAAACAAAACTGTAGAAGAGAGATTAATGAACTTATTAGCATAAAACACTAAGAATTAAAACCTTTTTCATAAGACAACCATAGAGCAACAACCTTCACACATGAGTACTTTCATGCCTCAAAGGATTCATAAGGCATGTTTTCAACCTGTAACGAAAGCACTATTCCAGAATATATATACATGATTCCAACATATCTGATATATAAAAGAAACATAAAGATAACACGTTCACAAAACATCTACAAAACGTTCCCAAAGACCCGAGTGTATAGGGATGACTCTAGGACTCTATCCACAAAAGACATCCAGCAACACTTACAAACTTATCAGCTACCACTCCTCTGGCTGCTGCTAAACCACCTCTACATGATCTCTATCTCTTCATGCTCGTCCACCTAAAAAGGATGTGGGAAACCCACAGGGTGAGACACACAATCCCAATGAGAGATATAACTCTCCTCCAACTCTATTATTATCACAGATAAGATAAACTGAGCAATAGTATAAATACAACTAAGATGAAGCAGGTAATGATTATTAATAGGAAGGGAAATTACTCTTGAATTATATAACATGTTATTAATTTAAAATGAATATGAAGAACATGTATATTTTCTATCAAGAACATTCTATAAAGATCAAGCAAGGCCTCAACCAATGTTTTCGTATTTGATCCTATACAATTATATCACACAGCTGATTATGTAATCATTATGCCTTGAGGATTTGAATTGTACCATCCGAATCCAACCAACTACTATATAAATATATAGTCAAAGTTAGTGACATACAAGGTCTAATGGAAGAGATATAATCCATGACCTCGCCACACATCTTGGTCAACACAAGAGAAAACATTATAGAGACATATCAGTCAACTGCAAAAATGGCATATATCCAAGATCAGGGATTGTCTCACGCATGGCCATCCACATATATACTCATAACTAGCCCACCTTGGTACATGTATAGTGCTAGAAGAATAGGCTCATGCATGGCCATTCTAACAAAAGGAGTGGCTCACGCATGGCCATCCATATCACACTGAGATTGGCTCACGCATGGCCGTCTCACACATCATGTATTCAAGGATACAAGGAATTACTCGACTTGTACCCGGCATATTTAAAAATATGCACTCCGAGTTAAACTCATTTCACCGTCCAGCAATAAAGATGACAATGGAATGGATCTAGGGCACAGGAAAACTACACTATTAGATTTCACTTGATTAATTAGATCAATTTAACATCTTTAAGTATCAATCAAGTTACAATGTATAATCTCTAAACAAGATCTACATAAATAAGGCATGACTCATCACTAGAATATATTGATTCACATTAAATGTGAACTCATCACATCATATCTCTTTATGCTTATTATTCACCATGTGTCCATCACATGCCCAGTAAAAGAACTAATGTCCATCACATGAACCAATGTCCACGACATCATGATCACCATAGCTCATACCTGGCTATATACACCAATCAGTATCACATGCATGGTTAGAAACTGATAACAGGAAGGCAATGCATTCTAATCTCATATAGCTCATGCCATACATTTACATCATACATCTTACATCACAACAATTAGGGTTTCACTTCTCCCAATTAGAGTTTACAAGTTTGGATTTCCAACCACCCTTAGGTCATCACTTCCTTCATCATTATGAGATGTGTTATGAGACATAAAAGCATGTTTCTCATTATCATTATAAAACATGTTATGTGGTTTAGAAACATAACCCACACATCATACATACAATTCCTCTGTAGGATACCACACTATCACTATGAGACACCAACATCAACATGGTATGCCTCTACCATCACCATAGAGTGTCACATCACACCATGTAACCCTAGTATTAATAAGATGCATCACTACACATCACATAAGGTATCGGCTAAGGTTAGGGTATCAGCTACCACACGAAGGTAGGATATCGGCCACCACACCAAGGTAGGGTATCGGCCACTACACCAAGGTAGGATATCGACCACCACGCTAAGGTAGGGTGTCGATTTAACATCACTTTGTATTGAGCCCAATACCTCAATAAGAGGGTGTCGGCCAAGGCACAACAAAGGATACCAGTCTAGAGGTGCATGAGAAAGTGTATCGGTCATACTATCCCTTATGGTATCAACCTCACCATCCACTAGGGTATCGTCCTACCCATCAACTAGGGTATCGGCCACATAGATCTCCAATATCAGTCATTAGGGTTTGGTTGTATTGGTTAAGCCTCAAGGGAAGTGTTTCTCACCTATAAACAATATGTAACGGGCTAGGTGGTATCGAATTGCAAAGTGTGTCGGATTGCACATGTATCGGATTGCAAGGTGTGTTGAATTGCACATGTATCGAATTGTAAGGAGTGTCAGATTTCATATGTATCGCATTGCAAGGTGTGTCAGATTAGGGTTACCCATGTTGACTCCCATACTCAAATAAAGGCATGGAGATTCAACATTATTCCTCACTAGCCATCACTAGATCATGACAAGCCAACATCATAAGAGGTATATCAGTTTACACAAGAACATATCGGTTTAGCATATCATATTGTAAGCATATCAGTTTAGTCATTGCCTGCCTCAAGATGACGATTCTATAAAGGCAAAAGAAAGGTGCATCACATTGTAGAAACTTAGCAAGGTTCTATTCTCAAAAATAGAACGTAAAGATACCAAGAAAAGTTACTAGCATGCAAGCAATAACGAGCTAAGAGCACTAGCAAGATAACAAGTAGAAAGTGGATAATAACAAAGTAGGTTTAGAATTATATAACCCACCTGAAGAGCGACCACCAAGCTCTAAGCTCCAAGGTTAAGCTCCAAGCTTCCCAAGCTCAAGGTAGAAGAAAATCCTCCTAGTTCGATCTCCACAACACCTCTAAGAAGAAAGATAGAATCATCATCAAGAAAGCAAAAGAGAGAAAGGAAGATACCACAGTCCATGGTCGAGAAGTAGAAAGGAGAGAAAGAAAGCTAGAAAATCATGGCTTACCAAGGAAGAAGATGAAAGAGAGCACCACAAGCTTTGGCTATCCCACCAAGCTCCAAGGGAGAGTGCTCTTCAAGCTCAAGGTCGGACACCAAGGAGAGAAAGCAAGGATCACTAAAAGGGTTCACTTGCATGGGAAGAGAGGCGTATATATACATGGTCGAAGAGAGAAAGAGAGAGCAAGGGAAAGGTGTCACCACCTAAGAGCCCTAGATGACACATGTCCAAGAATAAAAGCCACATGCCACACCATGTAATAAGGTGATAGGATTTATGTCTCACCCACTTGGTCACTAAGGAAGGTCAAGGTCGATACACCTACCCCCCCCCACAAACTAATAGGGATGAAACCCTAGGTCACAAACCGATACGACACATCTCTAGAGTCACCACAACCCAATATGGTGATCCTCAAGATGCCACCAAACTGATAGGATGTCCCTCAAGAAACCCTCAACTGATACCAAGCCTCCTCAAGGTAGCCACAAACTGATACATGGTCTCCTCAAGGCTCTCAAGCCTGAGAAAACACTCTTATGAGCAAAGGACACCTCAAGCATGTGCCCAAGACATCACCACAGATGTCATCACTTAACCAAGGCCAAAACAAGGCACCCAACACTTTCTCTCTCCTCCAGATGATGCCAAGAGAGAGAAGAAACACTCTAGAGGTGGAAAACTTGTACATCGACCCCCTACTCTGGGTAAATTGTAGTTTGCACCAAACCTCTCCACAAAATACAAAAAATCAACCGAACAAGCTCAAACAAGGAACTCAAACCTCCAATATTCTCTAATTACATCTTAGGTGATTAGAGCAAGTAGCTAAGAAACACACTTAAGCAAAAAAAATAAGGTTAGCCCAAAACATGGGTCAGGGTCCTTACAAGCCATAAACCCCTAACAGGGATTTCACCCCCGAAATCCTAAGAGAAAAGTGAAGGGTACTTCCTCATCATCTCCTCTTCGAGCTCCCACATGGCTTCCTCAACACCACGATGATGCCAAAGAACCTTCACAAGAATAAGGTCCTTCCTCTTTAACTTTTTCACCCTTCGATCAAGGATCAACACTAGACCTTCCACATAGGTCGTATCCTCATCAAGCTCTGCCTCCAAAGGATGTAACGGTGACTCTATATCCAGATGACACTTCCTCAACATATTGACATGGAACACTGGATGCAACCTATGCAACTCAGGTGGCAATTCCAACTTGTAAGCCACCTTCCCAACTCGTGCCACAACTGGGTAAGGTCCCATAAACCTAGGTGCCAGCTTATCCTTCTTCCCAAACCTCAAAACACCTTTCCAAGGAGAGACTTTCAGATATAGTTTGTCTCCCACTTGGAACTCCAAAGGTCTATGACAATTGTCTACATATGACTTATGCCTGTCCTGTGTTGCTTTCAACAGTTGCTATATCACTTTGATCTTCTCTGTCATCTGTTGCATGAGCTCAGGACCCAGAAGTTGATATTCCCCTATTTCATACCAACACAATGAAGACCTACAACGTCTCCCATACAACGCCTCATATGGTGCTATGTCAATACTTCTCGGATAGTTGTTATTGTAGGTGAACTCTATCAGAATGAGGTGTATATTCCAACTTCCTGAGAACTGAAGAACACAAGACCTCAATAGATTCTCTAAGATCTGGATGGTTCTTTCAGACTGATCATCTATCTACGGGTGGAAAGCAGTACTGAACTTCAACTACGTACCCAAAGTTGTATGCAGTCGCTCCCAAAAGTGACTTGTAAATTGAGGACCTCTATCAGACATGATAGTAGCTGGGACAGCGTGCAAACACACTATCTCATCAACATAGATTTGTGCAAGTTTCTCTACTATGAACGTTGTCTTCACATGGAGCAAATGTGCTGACTTGGTCAACCGGTCAATGATCACCCAAATTGAGTCATAACCTTTGGTTGTCCTAGGCAGACCAACCACAAATTCCATAGTCACATGATCCCATTTCCACTGAGGTATAGGCAACGGTTGCAACATTCCTACAAGCTTATGATGCTCTACTTTGAACTGTTGACATACAACACATCTTGTAACAAACTCAACTACATATTTCTTCAAGCCTGGCCACCAATAAATATCCTTCAGGTTGTGGTACATCTTAGTAATACCTTGGTGCATAGATACATTCATAATAGGGACATGAACTAGGTTAGGAGAGTTATAAGTCAACACTACCCTAATCTAGCACAAACATGGACCATCAAGCATATCAGAATAGAGTGAGTATATAGTATCAAATCATATGTCAAAGTTCATGAGATCAAAGATAAGGATCATAATAGGGAAACCATCTTTCAAAATTTTGTAAGATCAAGGTCATAACAAAGAAACCATATTTCAAGATTTCTCAATATCATGGTCATAATCATGTTCCCTTCCTTTCATGGTCAAGGTAAAGGTAGATTTTGGAAATTGAGAGTCAAAGTGAGAAGTCAAATTGAGAATTCAAGAGTCTGAGCATAATAGGGATATATGTATGAGCCTCTTCCAACACCATCTTCCTCAAGTTATCTGCATCGGGAACTACTATCCTGTGATGATAACATACTATCCTATCTTCCATTTTGCAAAAACCATCATGCTTTTCATTGTCGAACTCTGATCTAATATGTTGTTTCACAGTATCTGTCTGTTGAGATTATTTGATCTATTGTCTCAGCATAGGATTCACTTGCAGTTGTGTCGACAAACCAGCCAATAAAGAGACTTCCAAGTTGACATTCATTTGACGCAAGGAGACCAACATGTCTTGCTTGTGACACATCAAAGAACTCAATTGTCCTCTATCCATAGATGAAAGCTTCCTACTCAATGTGTCTGCTACAACATTCACCTTTCTTAGATGATAATCAATCGTACAGATGTAGTCTTTGATCAACTCCATCCAATGATGTTGCCTCATGTTCAACCCCTGCTGTGAAAAGATGTACTTCAGATTTTGTGATCTGTGAAGATCTGACACTTCTCCCCATATAGGTAGCCTCCAAATCTTCATGGCATGAACCACTATAGCTAACTCTAGATCCGAGGTTGGATAATTATCCTTGTGTTTCTTAAGTTGTCGAGAAGCAAAAGAAACTACTTGATTGTCCTGCATCAACACACATCCCAAACCATTCTTGGATGCATCACAAAAGACAATGTATCCTTTTCCTTGTTCGGGCAAAACCAAAACGGGTGCACATGTCAGCTTCTCCTTCAACGTTTGAAAAGCTCGTTGACATCTATCATCCCAGAAAAATGACACATCCTTCTGTGTCAACTTTGTTAGGGGTAGGGTGATAGATCTTAAATCCTTGATGGACCTCTGATAGTAGCCCGCCAAACCTAGAAAACTACACACCTATGTCGGCATCTTCAGTTGCTCCCATTCTATCACAGACTCTACCTTCTTAGGGTCCACGTGTACTCCTTCTACAGATATAATGTGCCCCAAGAAAGCTACCTCCCTCAACCAGAACTCACACTTACTGAACTTAAGATAGAGTTGGTGCTGTCTCAACACTGTCTCCTGGTTCTCTAAAGCAACATCTGGGGTGGACAACTCAGCATTCAACCCCTTCTTAAAATGACAAATCCTCTCATGCTCCGTCACAGCCATGTGAGGATAGAACCTCAACAACTCCATATACCATGGCTCATACTTGTTGATCGTCATGGACCCCTATTGAATCCTCTTAAAATGACTGATCTTCTCATCAAGATACATCCATGGGAAGTGTCGACTTATGAACTCTCATCGGAACTCCTCCCAACCAATCAACACACCAGGTCTCTTTTCCTCCTCTATGACCCACCAATGGCCAGCACTCCCTCTCAAGAGGTACACCGCTTGCTTCACCTTATCCTCTTCAGGGATACTCAAGATCTTAAAGGCCTTCTCAAGCTCAGTAAGCCATAGATCCGCATCTATCGGGTTAGCTATTCCATCATACTCAACTGCTCCAACATGGCGAAGCTTCTCAAAAGTCTTCCCAGTACTTAAAGATTCAGTTTGGGGGACAAGTGCTCTAGGCTAAGGTGCAGGCATCATGTACGCTATATGAGTCATTGTTGTCGTAAAGTGCCCAAAAAGTGATTGAAAGGAAAGGTTTTCTATCATGGTTGGGTCAAACTGGGGGACTTCAGGCACCCGATCTTCTTGTACCTGGTTCTTTGCACCACCGCTCGGTACAGTAACACTACTCTCAGTAGCATGTTTTTCGTGTTCTCCAGACATCTTTCAGCTATTCTTCTTCTTCTTCATAAGCAGAAGTGGCTATATGACTGAGTAGAGGACACTAGAATAGACACAAACCCTTGTCCTAGGTCCATATAGACTCAATAAACCTAAATCTCTGATACCAACCTAATGTGACACACGTTGTCACACAAAGTGAGATTTCTCAAAACAAAATTGCGGAAGAGAGATTAACAAACTTATTAGTAGAAAACACTAAAAATTAAAAAAAAAATTCATAAGACAGTCATATAGAAAGAACCTTCACACATGAGTACTTTCATGCCTCAAATAATTCACAAGTCATGCTATCAACCTGTAATGAAAGCACTATTCCAGAACATGTATACATGATTCCACCATATCTGACATACGAAAGACACATAAAGATAACACGTTCGCGAAACATCTACAAAACATTCCCAAAGGCCCGAATGTACAGGGATGACTCTAGGACTCTATCCACAAAAGACATCCAGTAGCACTTCCAAACTTATCAGCTAATGCTCCTCTGGCTACTACTCAACCGCCTCTACACGATCTCTATCTCTTTGTGCTTGTCCACCTAAAAAGGATGTGGGAAACCCACGGGGTGAGACACATAGTCCCAGCGAGAGATATAACTCTCTGCCAACTCTATTATTATCACAGATAAGATAAACTGGGCACCAGTATAAATACAACTAAGATGAAGTAGGTAATGATAATTAATAGGAAGGGAAATTATTGTTGAATTATATAACATCTTATTAATTTAAAAGGAATATGAAGAACATCTATATTTTCTATCAAGAACATTGTATAAAGATCAAGCAAGGCCTCAACCAATGCTTTCATATTTGATCCTATACAATTATACTACACGGATGATTATGTATTCATTATACCCTAAGGATTTTAATCGTACCATCCAAATCCAACCGATCACTATATAAATATATAGTCAAAGTCAGTTCCATACAAGGTCTAGTGGAAGAGCCAGAATCCATGACCTCACCACACATCTTGGTCAGCAGAAGAGAAAACACCACAGAGACATATAAGTCAACTACAAAAATGGCATATACTCAAGATCAAGGATTGGCTCACGCATGGCCATCCACATATTTAATCATAACTAGACCACCTTGGTACATGTACATCGCTAGAAGAACAGGCTCATGCAAGACGTTCTGACAAAAGGAGTGGCTCATGCATGGCCATCTATATCACACTGAGATCAGCTCATGCATGGCCATCTCACACATCACGTATTTAATGATACGAGGAATTACTCGACTTGTACCCTACATATTCAAAAATATGTGCTCCGAGTTAAACTAGTTTCACCATCCAACAATAAAGCTGACACTGGAATGGATATATGGCATAGGGCAACTACACTATTAGATTTCACTTCATTAATTAGATCAATTTAACATCTTTAAGCATCAATCAAGTTAAGATCTACATAAATAGGGCATGACTCATCACCAGAAGATATGAATTCACATTAAGTGTGAACTCATCACAGCATGTCTCTTTATGCTTATTATTCACCATGTGTCCATCACATGCCCAGCACAAGAACCAATGTCAATCACATGAACCAATGTCTAGCACATCATGATCACCATAGCTCATACTTGGCTATGTACACCAATCAGTATCACCTGCATGGTTAGAAATTGATAACAAGAAGGCAAAGCATTCTCATCTCATATAACTCATGTCATACATTTATATTATACATCTTACATCATAACAATAAGGGTTTCACTTCACCCAATTAGAGTTTACAAGGTTGGATTTCCAACCACCCTTAGGTCATCACTTCCTTCATCATTATGAGATGTGTTATGAGACATAAAACCATGTTTTTCATTATCATTATAAAACATGTTATGTGGTTTAGAAACATAACCCTCACATCATACATACAATCACTCCATAGGATACCACACTATCACTATGAGACACCAAAATCAACATGGTATGCCTCAACCATCACCATAGAGTATCACATCACACCATGTAACCCTAGTATTAACAAGATACATCACTACACATCACATAAGGTATTGTCTAGGGTTAGGGTATCAGCCACCACACTAAGGTAGGATATCGGCCACCACACTAAGGTAGGGTATCGACCACTACACTAAGGTAGGATATCGGCCACCACACTAAGGTAGGGTATCAATTTAACATCACTTTGTATCGGGCTCAACACCTCAATAAGAGGGTGTCGACCTAAGCACAACAATGTGTATCGGTCTAGAGGTGCATGAGAAAGTGTATCGATCATACCATCCCCTAGGGTATCAGTCTCACCATCCATTAGGGTATCAGCCTACCCAATAACTAGGGTATCAGTATACCCATCAACTAGGGTATCAGCCACATAGATCTCCATAGAATATTGGCCATTAGGGTTTGGTTGTATCAGTTGAGCCTCAAGGGAAGTGTTTCTCACCTATAAACAAGATGTGATAGGATAGGGGGTATTGGATTGCAAAGTGTTTCTAATTTCACATGTATTGGATTGCAAGGTGTGTCGGATTACACATGTATCGAATTTTAAGGTGTGTCAGATTGTACATGTATCCGATTGCAAGGTGTGTCGGATTAGGGTTACCCATGTCAACTCCCATACTCAAATAAAGGCACGGAGATTCAACATTCTTCCTCACTAGCCATAACTAGATCATGACAAGCCAACATCATAAGACATATATCGGTTTACACAAGAACATATTGGTTTAGCATATCAGCTTAGTCATCTTCTTCCTCAAGATGACAATACTATCAAGGAAAAAGAAAGGTGCATCACATGGCAGCAACTTAGCAAGGTTCTATTCTCAAAAATAGAACGTAAAGCTACCAAGAGAAGCTACTAGCATGCAAGTAATAATGAGCTAAGAGAACTATCAAGATAACAAGTAGAAAGATGATAATAACAAAGTAGGTTTAGAGTTATATAACCCGCCTGAAGAGAAAACACCAAGCTCTAAGCTCCAAGGTTAAGCTCCAAGCTTCCCAAGCTCAAGGTAGAATAAGATCCTCCTAGTTCAATCTCTACAACACCTCCAAGAAGGAAGATAGAACCATGGTCAAGAAAGCAAAAGAGAGGAAGGAAGGTACCAAGGTCCATGGTCGAGAAGAAGAAAGAAGGAGAGAAAGAAAGCTAGAAAACCATGGCTTACCAAGGAAGAAGATGAAAGAGAGAACCACAAGCTTTGGCTCGCCCACCAAGCTCTAAGGGAGAGTGCTCTTCAAGCTCAAGGTCATCCACAAAGAAGAGAAAGTAAGGATCACTGAAAGGGTTTACTTGCATGGGTAGAGAGCGGTATATATACATGGCCAAAGAGAGAGAAGGCAAGGGAAAGGTGTCACCACCTAAGAGCCCTAGATGACACATGTCCAAGAAGAAAGGTCATATGCCATGCCATGCCATGCAACAAGGTGATAGGATCTATGTCTCACCCACTTGGTCACCAAGCAAGGTCAAGGTTGATACACCCATCCACTCCCTTCACAAACTGATAGGGATGAAACCCTAGGTCACAAACTGATACGACACATCTCTAGAGTCACCACAACCCGATATGGTGATCCTCAAGATGCCACCAAACTGATAGGATGTCCCTCAAGACACCTCAACCGATACCAAGCCTCCTCAAGGCAACCACAAATTGATATAGAGTCTCCTCAAGGCTCTCAAACCCAAGACAACACTCTTATGAGCAAAGCATGCCTCAAACATGTGCCCAAAACATCACCAAGGATGTCACCACCCAACTAAGGCCAAAATAAGGCACCCAACACTTTATCTCTCCTCCAGATGATGCCAAGAGAGAGAAGAAACACTCTAGAGGTGCAAACTTGTACATCGCCCCCTACTCTGGGTAAATTGTAGTTTGCACCAAACCCCTCCACACAACACAATCATCAACTGAACAAGCTCAAACAAGGAACTCAAACCTCCAAAATTCTCTAATTACATCTTAGGTAATTAGAGAAAGGAGCTAAGAAACACACTTAAACTAAACAAATAGGGTTAGCCCAAAATATGGGTCAGGGTCCTTACAATATTAGTGCTTTAGACTATTTCTTTAAAGTACTCATTCACTGAGCGAGTAGGCTCACCCCTCTACTCAAAAATTTTAGGGATAACTCGTGGATTGAAGATGTCATTGCATCAAAGTAGATATACGATAGGAGTTAAGTATGAGATTAGTTAAGTTCAGTTGGTCCCTATCACTCTAGGTCCTTGTATAGAATTGAAAGAGAGTTATAAATGATAATGTGTAACTTTGTTTCTTTAATAATAGAGTATATATTTGGTTATCATGTTGTATGTACATGGAAGTGTGAGAAACAAAATGAATTTCTGGATGTGTATCATTAATTTTGAGATCATAATAGAGTAATAAAGGTTTAATTCTCTTGTAAAGTTTGTTTATGTGATTGAATGTGAGAAAACAAAGAGTTTGAAAGGAGAAAAAAAGTTGAGAGTGAACTTTGTATTATGTATAATCCTCAAATGTATGCCCTAATATCATGATTAATGATAGTTGTGGGATGTGGGTGTAACAACTTGGTATCAGAGCTTAGGTTGAGTCATCAGGGACCATTAGGATAGAAAGATAGAGTTATAAGTGTGGCAGTTAAGAGGTGGTGTGTGAATAGCTCTAAGGAAGTTTCGGTATTTGGATACCCTAGCCCGGTATCTGGATACCTAGGTTGACCACTATCACGCTTCTCTATCTATTCTTCTCTGAATGCCCTAGCCAGTAATGCAGTGGGGGGTGGTCTAAAGAGAAACCCTAGAAATATTAGGGTTATAAGATCAGAAAGAAATGAATGAATTGAACATAAGAATAGAACTTGATGTAACTCTTGTTTTATATTTTTGCTTTGATTGGATATTAAAGGAAATGCTTTTATATATTTGGATTCAAATATTCAGTTCTTAGAAATATATATGGTCCTTAAAGATTCTTGTACACTATGAAGTTAATTCAATTATTGTTTACATTATTTATATCAACTAGACCAGAAGTTATCTTTAAACGAGCTTACCTTGAGTAGATATTCCTTCTATATGTTTGAGATATATAGAAGTCGGTTAATATTGAGTAGCTCTTGGCTTCAGGACTGCAGGTTCTGCCTGGTCTGACTGGTAGGATGCGTTACTGGGATCTAATAGTCCTATTAATTAAAATAAGAGTAATTAAACTATGGAAAGGTAAACTTAGAATCTAATGAATATGTAAGAACATTAATATGTTGAAATATAAGAGAAAGATTGGATTAGATAGGATTCAGTTGGAACTGATATCTAAGATCCAACTTTTGGTCCTCATATGAGAAACCCTTGATTGGGAATAAAGAAACATGATATAAGGTTCAGATTAAGTTTAATGATCAATGTTATATGAACTCTAAATATGATATATGGAAAAGATATGAGAAAAGTATGTAAGGGCCAGGATAGTAAGAATAACTTATGAGGAATGGATCATATAATCGAGTAAAATGCTTTTATGAACTCCAAAGCAAAGGAGAAATAGAAGAAAATAGTTAAGTATAAAATATGTACATAAAAGTGAAGAGTCTTCAAAAGAGTTAAAGCGAAGAGAACTAGATGAGCATGTAAATCATAAGACTAGGATAAGAAACTTAGATGAAACAAAGAGAAAAGTTAGAAATGATGATCTTGATTAAGGAATGAGGGTTACATGATTTAATTGATAGCATGGAATATATACCTTTATTATGAAGTTCAATGCATTCATCCTTACTACCTTTGGATTCTAAGTCTCTATAGAATAACAACCTAGTTTCCATATAATGTATTCAATAGCATTCTAGTGATGAAATGGAAATAGTTCTCAAAGGAAGAACAAAGTGTAGCTAAACAAACGAACAAATCATATAGAGGTGGATTATATTAGGGATGAAAAGTCTAATCGAGAAGAAACTATGGTTGAAACCTACATGAGTCATTTGATTTTAAATGAAGGACATGTAGTGTATAGTGCATAATATGAAACTAGTAAAGAGAATATTGATTTGGACTTTCAACTTGATAAAAGTAAAAGGATGATAAGAAGTATATATGGTACAGAATATAGAATCATACACAAGAGTGAGAAACATGATCATAAGAGATAAGTAGAAGCTAAAGATGATAGATGGAAGAGTAGCATATGCTAAGATGATTATGGAAAGTAAAGAAGTATTTGAAACATGAGGGAGTAATATAGATGATAAATGAGAGAGATTGGGGATGCGAGAAGATGCTAAGTAGTCTAGTATCCTTGACGATGAGTAATTAAACCTAGATATAAGAAAAGTGTTAAGTGAATACTTGAAGATTGGAATTCTAAATCTCAGAATCACCTTCTCTTTTGCATCCTCCCTAATGAGAGTAATGTGGGGATGAAGTAATAAGAAAATGAATCATATATGATGCATACCCACCATTGTAGAGACATCTATCAAATGTATTAATGACACATAATATGATGATGAAACCCTAGTAGGGTAAATTAAGAAAGTAATCTATATAAATGGCCAAGTAAGAAAAAGGAAATTGATGAATGCATATTCATCTTAGTTTTAGTCCCCATTTATGGCCATGTTAAGAATTGAAAGCTCTCATATGCCTCCTAAATCTTCTCATATACAATTTTCCTCAGTTTTAGATGATTATTTAGATTTTTGATCCAATCCATTTGTCTCCATTGCAGGATTAAGCCTTGCATGACTAGCGGGCCCAAGAAACTTTCGATAATTTGGACCCTTTTATGGCCAGTTCCTTCATCTGAAAGCATCCTCATTCACCAGAGGATTCATCGACACAAGACCATCGACCCATAGCAATACACCCCCCCCCCCCCCCCGCGTGCGCGTGCGCGGGGGGGGGGGGGGGGGGGGTTGTTACATGATGTCGCAACCGTAGCTAAGGAGGCAATGCACAACCGCAACCAAGAAGAAATGACTACGACCTCGACTGAGGAATGATGCCTCAACCGAGGCAAGATACCTTGACTGCGACACATCACCTTGACCAAATCCCACACCACTACGACCTTGACCTCGACCTCGACCGCGAAGTTAAGACAGTGCTCTCCTCGACCGCAGCTTTAAGTCGACAATATGCACCTATAAATAGATGACCCCCTCATTCATTTGGGACATCTCTTCCACTCCACAATGATGATAGACTTCCGCTCTGTGCTCGACTAAGGAATACAATCCCCATCGCCAAAGACTACCTCTGTGGTGTCCTTGCTACTCTTCCATCTCCACTCCATCATGATCTATCTCCTAGCCATAAAAGTGGTGGGATTTCAGATCTATAGCACCTTCATCCGTCAGCCATCTACCACTCCATCTCCTGTGAGCAAGAACACGAGAAGAGAAGGAAGAAGGAGAGAGAAGATCATCCTCTTCTGTCTTGGTGTTCTTCCCCTCCTCGTCCAGATCTGCCATGCCATCGTGTAGAAGACTATTTGTCCACCGAGCTGCTATCATCTTGTTCATCATGACCATGGCATAATCTTCCCTCTCTCTTATTCTTTTTGTTTCTATCATGAGGAGTGAGTAGTACACTTCGTTGGGGTGTGGGGACTAGCCTCGCTGCTCATGCTTACATGTTCATCTTATAACATTCCATGGCTTGTACATAACTTTCCATTTCATTGTTAATCATTTAATGCATGCTTTGTGGATTGATCACCTGCCTTGCATGATATATTCCTTTGAGAGAACTTCAATACTTAGGATTTGAATATCGATTAACACGGTTGATGCCCGGATGAAAACTTCTAAAGGGATATCTCTGGAGTAGTAAGTGTGTGACCCATGGGTAACGAGACATCGAGCCCATGGAGATGCTTACGCAAACTCTATTTCCTAACTGATGGTTTGCTACTCCATTTGGATAGTTGTATCTTGCCTAGATGTGTTTTGGATGTGTTTGCATGTGTAGTGGTGGCAAAACCTGATTCCACCCCAGTGATTCCTATCATTAATCTAGAATCAGTTTTAATCCCACTCTTTTACTTTCCTTGCAATTAGTTTAACTAAACTCAAATCAACTCTTTGTTCTAAATATTAGTCTTAGTCGATCTAGATTCAACTAACAAGATTCTTAAAAATATTGTCCCTTGGGATTCAATCCTTAACTATACTATGATAAGACCCATCTGCTTGTGGATGGTACTATTGCACAAGGTTTCGATAAAAACTTAGGGATTTCACCCCCAAGTGAGTTTGTTAGTGCAGTGAAATACCACGTCAGAAATCCTAGTGATAAGATGAGGAAGACCTTAGTAAAACATGTGAGATCCAAAGTTTGAATTCCAAATTAAGGAAGTAAAGTCACATCACAATAACGTCATGTTGCTGATAAGGAACCCTATAATGTTTAGAGTTGTAGTAGTTCAAGGGATGTCACTAGTGATTTGACCTTGAATACTAGCATCGCTATAAAATAAGATCATGAGATTATAAAAAGTAAACTAGCACTGATAGTAATCCACGATTTAAAGGTAGCAAATTTGAAAGGTGGATAAACAATATGGAAATGATTTGGAGCAAAGGGTAAGAAATAAATTTGAAATGTAGCAAGTGTGTTTTAAACAAAAGGTGAAATACAACATGAGTAAATTTGCGATATGAAATGAATTCTTACAGTGATATCAAGAATGATGAATAATCTATTCTTACCTTGATGTTTCAATTTTAGGGATGATTATTCTATATGATCAAAATGAGAAGGATAAGTAACAAGAAGTAAGTAGTAATGAATGAGGAGAGAAATTAGAGGAAACAATGGCTTTCAGTAATACATGAATTTGTTTTTAGAAGTACAATTTGTTGAAGGTATATTAAAGGATGTCAATTTGTTTTACATATGATTTTAGTTGTACATGTGCCAGCAATATGTTAATTAAAGGTGTCTGCTGGTTTTAGTCATTCATATCAGTAATCCAGCTTAGTATTACACAATTGTTGTTGAATCTAGTCTTCCAACTCATGAGTGCTTTGCTATTTGAGTAGCACAATGGTAAAATTCAAAACAACATAGTGAACTCTCTTTTGTGACTCAGAGGTAATACAGAACAATAGTACATACTGAGCCATATGAATTGAGATAGTTGGATCATATTATGAATGTTGAGGTAACACCTTAAGAGTATGAAGACATTGAAAATGGTTGTTTCTCTTTCTCTTTTCTATGATTGATTGTGACTTAGAGAATTCTTTTGTTGTCATTGAGAAGCCATGCTTTAAACATGTTGTGATTAGAAAAAAAAACAATGGAGCCCATGTTGAAAACAGTATACACATATCAAATACAAGAGTATAGTAACACATAATATTTGAGAAGTTTAAAAGAAACCTTGAATATACTTACTAGTGTGTTTATGTTTTGGAGATGAAACTTTTTAAGGATAGGAGAATTGTTATGACTGCATTTGAGCTTAATTGGTATACTAGGGTTTATTTTGATGATTACATGCTTAGTTAGATTGATCATTTCTTAAACATGATTAATAATGATACCTCAATTATGATGTGTTAAACCTAATCAGAACTCCAAGTATGTTATTGCTTTGAATAGTTAGGGTTTGAGAAAATATATACCATATTCCGCTGAAATTAGGATTTTCACCAAACAGGGTCATGTTGGGGAGTAATGAGAGAGGTAGGAAAAGGACAATGAAAATGGTAGTTGGAGGCTTGGATAGCACGACAGTGGTGGGTAGCACGGTCGTGTTAGGTCATTGGTGGCACGGGCATTCTAGGCCACACGGCCGTTTTGAAAGAATTGAACTATTGACCAATTTTTGTACTCAAATCTGATGTAACCAATGAACCATGGTCGTGGTAGGTAGAAAGGTTGTGCTAGGTCCATCTTAGTATGGCTGTGGCAGCTTGCATGGCTGTTCTGGGGCATTTTCTCTTCAACTGACTATTTTGTAGATTTCTAGATAGCATTGCACTATTTGATTTTTAATTATTTAATGGAATTTTGGAATGATCTCATATTTTAACTTAAGCCTATTAACTCAATTACAAACAACATGATAAATTGTAATAATTTTTAGATAAGGTTTGACCTCTGAAATAAATGCATTATAGTAACTTTTTTTCTGACAGAAAGTTGAACTAAAATAAGAGAAAGTATAGTGAGGGGTCAATGTGCAATTGACCCAAGTAGCTCAATTACTCTATATGGTCAACCTAACACACTAGGATATCTCATAATTTTTAATTCATTCTAGAGAAATGAAATCTTAGAGAGAGAGGGAGAGTTAGGATTTGAGAGGAGAAAGTGGTGGAATTGCTAATCTAGGGTTTATATGATGAAATCAAGTAACTTTAGCTTCTTTGCATAGCCTTTCATGGTGAATCTTCTCGCACATGTCAAAATTCTGTCCCCCCTATAATTTGATCTGAAATGATATAAAATCTCTCATTTTTTCACTCTTTCTTCATAATCCCCCATTTCTAGGGTTTCCAAGCTGAAAGGAAGAAGAATATGGTGATTTGCTAGGGTTTTGATATGAGTTCAATATTTTTAGAGATGGGTTGCGTTTTCAAGGTGTTTTCACACCTTATGGTGAGTGGGTACTTCCTTTAAATAGTAGATTGCAAGAAAATGATTTAAATCATCAACAATCTTCAATTTCTTAGTATGCAAAATTGATTCTTCCTCTATTTTGATGAATTTTAGATGATAAAATCATATTATAAATGGATACAATCTATCTTAATGAGAATTCCCTATGTATTTACAGAGGTTATAAGAGTAAACTGAAATCTATGGTTTTCAGTTATAACTGAAATTGTTGTATAATTAGATAGAGAAATTTTTCTATTTGAATCTCATTGATTATGAATGATTGTTTATCTGAATGCATAATATAGTACTATATTAGATTTCATGTGATGTGAATAGTGCTTTCTTGATATCTCAGTAAAGATGGTGAAACCCTAGATGAGTGCAAAGTTGGAAATTTGCAGATAGATATTGTGAAATCCATTTGAAGTGCTTTTCTTGACATCATAGACTTTATTTATTCAATGTTATTCTTGATTCATGATATCCCAATGAATGGCATGGAAACCCTAATTTAGCTCAATTCTAAGATTTCATACATATGTTGATTGTATATGACTTGTTGAAAGAAATCTTTATTTAGTGAATGTTTATGACACATTATTGGATTTGCATGGGCCGAAGCCCACCCCCTCTCCAAACAGGTGCCAGAGCCCGGATGACCCAAGAGGTTGGTAAATACAGCTGACCCGAGCAGAATCGAACCAGCGACCCTTCATGAGGGGCGTACTGGTTTGATCGCCCGGGCTATGCTGGCATTAAATCCTTATACGAGTCATGTGATAAGTGAATGAGGTAAATGATACCCTAAGGATAGGGTGTTCAATGACTCAAGTATTGTGATATCAATGTTTCTCGGTATGAGATGTGGTTATCCTTAATAGTTCAGTTGTGGTAAATGTTATCAGATGGTTATGAAATGAATGGTTTATAGAGCTAAACTAAGACATGTTGATGTGATGATTGAATTGTGAATTTAAAGAGTGAATTAAGCATTTACATGCCATGAAAAATGTAGAATCCTCACACGATGAGGCATGTGTTGTGGGGAGGAAATGGTTTCTCGACTAGAGGTCGTCCAGATTGAGGTAAGACGGAACACACCAGTAGGGTGAAAGGGTCTTAACCAGTAGGGCAAACTCCTTACAGTTGTGTGGTATCCAACACCAACTGGGGATTCTGGTGATACCTATGTTACATGTTGTAGTGACCAGTGGTCAGTAGGTCCACTGATGCACAATAAGACTGGGGGCTTTGACTCACCGTGTGAGTACCCAGGTTAAGAGGTGCAGTCTGAGATATCCAGCCGCTCCCATTAGCCGCCGAGAGGCAGATGTGCCAAGGCCCATTGCAGACGGGGTCTTACTCAAGAGATAAGCTTAGGAACCCAGGCATCCTTATAAGCCTTGTACAGTGAGATTGTAGCTTTTTGTGATTCTTTCACATGTTATTGTACACCACATGTGGGTTCAGAGCATAATAAGATGAATGAGAGGTTAACCAAGTGTGTGCAGTTATTGAATTATCTTTTGTATGTTTCTGAGTTATTAGTTCTCTTTGAGATTAATCAAGCATGTTCATATAGTGATTCACTCATGTATATATCTAAAGTATCTTGACATATTTATGTTTGTGAATGATAAGTCTCTCTAAAGCTTACTATTGTTATAATTGATATCATTTTCTCAACATTATATTTATAATTATATCAGTGCTTTAGACTATTTCTTTGAAGTACTCATTCACTGAGTGAGTAGGCTCACCCCTCTACTCACAATTTTTAGGGATAACTTGTGGACTGAATATGTCATTGCATCATAGTAGATCTTCCACAGGAGTTAAGTTCAGATGGTCCCTGTCACTCTAGGTCCTTGTATAGAATTGAAAGAGAGTTGTAAATAATAATGTATAACTTTGTTTCTTTAATAATAGAGTATATATCTAGTTATCACATTGTATGTACATGGAAGTGTGAGAAACAGATTGAATGTTTGGATGTGTATTATTAATGTTGATATCATATTAAAGTAATCAAGGATCTATTCTCTTGTAAAGTTTATTTATGTGATTGAATGTGAGAAAACAAAGAGTTTGAAAGGAGAAAAAAATTTGGGAGAGAACTTTGTATTAAGTATTATCCTCAAAGTTATTCTCTAATCTCATGATTAGTGATAAGTATGGGATATGGGTGTAAAACATGCATTGTGAGTCAATAAATGACATGTTTCTAAATTTCCTACAAAGCAGTTATGAAGATTGAATAACCAATTGATTGACTGTTATCACCATGTTGAACGTGTCATGTTGTACGAGCCCATAGAAAAATGCTACAATGGTATCAGAGCCTACTCTCTGACAATGCATGTGACCTAACGCGTTTGACACCTACTGTGCTATCTGGTATTATGCCTTCTGTGCTACTCTCATCTATTCTGGAATGGCCTTGACACTCTGTTGTGGAGAGCCATAGTTATACGCACTGCTACTCCTATGATGTTGCCTAGTCGAAAGAGTTTTGTCCTTCTATTTCTTCTCATAATGAAGAGACATCCTTCTCTATTATTCTATTGTCTATTGGAATCATCCAATAGGTAAATCATTTTACTCGTCCATTTGTTTATAGCCTGTTGGTAGGCCTTTGTGCTTGATGTAGCTACATCTGCAATATTAAACATATTAGATGGCGCCATAAATGTTGTTAGTTCAGATCTGCTGCACCATCCTCGCGATCTTTTTTTTCAACCTTTTGTCCATTTGCTGGGTTGTCCATTGCCATTGTACTATTTGATATAGAATTATATTTTACTATTGTGTCATGCATATATGCTGCTCTTCTTTTTTTGGACATCTAATTGCACATATCCATTTTAATTAATTAGTTTATTGTTGACAAAGCAACAAGCACATATCAAACTTTTATACCTTTTTTAGTCTTGGCTCGCTTTTGAATGCTAGTAGTGGTCTAGTTTATTTACTATACTCTCTTTGCATCACTGTTCTTGGTCTGTGATATAACCATTGAGTTGTCCTATGACTCGACATTGATTGATATACATCTGACCCTTTCGGTTGATGCAATTATAAAGAAAATGATATTGCCTTTTTTTTATCCGTTGATTAATATCTTGTCCTTGCCATAGATGTGATGTCATATTATTTTTAATAAGTAAACAGTACACCAAAAAAATTATCAGATTTGTCAATCATACCATATCGTCTTGAATAGTCTGACATGTTGTTTGCATAATCTTGCTAATGGTGTTGTTCATGTTTAGGTTTAATAGACATTTAAGTTATCTTGTGCATGAAAAGGATAACCTTTGTTTTCTATTTCCGCTATCATCTAAACGTATACATAATTGTATGTTTGTTTTGAATTGTCTCGTTGTGCACATTGTTCTCAAATAATAAAATGTACACCTCAATACATTACCTTTCTTTTCATTTAAGAACCCATTTTAAATTGTGATTCAGGTTCTAATGGTTGCTAGTAAATTTATCACCACTGAGTTGGCAAATTTTGAAAAACTGAATGGGGTGAATTTTGAAATGTGACACCGTAAAATTAGACATACTCTTATCTATGACAATCTGAAACACGTCATGGAAAATGCTTTATCAGAACCTAGCACTAATGCCTCTGAGGAAAAAATTAGGACATAGGAAACGTAGAAGGTTGATGACAAGAAGGCAAGAAGCCTTATGCTCATGTTCATGGAGGACAGCCTCATTAAACTTTTTGAGACATATGACTCCTCACACAAATTGAGGAATACTTTGAAGGACAAGTATGACAAGACAACTAAGACAAACACTTAGCTTCTCCTACAAAAGTACAACTCTTATAAAATATAATAGGGACAAAGAGTTATTGAGCATGTTAATAATATGATTGTTATGGCTAAATATTTGTCTATTGTAGGAACTCCAGTGTCAGAAAAATTACAAATAGCAACTATTCTTAATAGATTGCCATGAAGTTTTGATATGGTAACAATTGTTATGCATTCGACCCCTTCTATTCAGCTTTCTAATTTGCCAGCTCGGTTGGGAACTGAATAAGAGATTGTGTCTAGCCATAAGAACCAGGAAGTGAATCTGCAGGAAGCTAATCTCATGAACCATAAGCCCAAACATGAATATCAAAAGGAACAGAATAGGAGGATCAGACCAAATAAGCCACAATTCAAATCCAACCATGCACATGGAAAGAAAACTAGAGGCTCTTGTCATGCTTGTAGGCAATTTGGTCACTTTAGATCAAGTTGTCCAAACAAGGATGGAAACAAGGGCAAAGGCCCAAAACAAGGAGGAGCAAACAAGAAGGTTTTCATTGGCGTGACTGAATGTAACAATGCAATCTTAGTTGAATCCAATGCATGGTAGGTTGATTCCGGTGTGACTCGTCACATTGCAAAGACAAAGAATGGCTTGAAATCCTTCAAGGAACTCAACCCAGGGGAACAACGCATATATAGGGATGACAACACCTACATTGATGTAGAGGGTGTTGGTACTTATCATGTTGACCTTAGAGAGCATATCATGATTCTCAAAGATGTTTTTTATGCCCCTGAAATAAAGAGCAATTTAATTTCTATTACCACACTTATGAAAAATGGCTTAGAAGTTCATTTTATAATGAAAGGGTGTTCATAGGGAAAGACAAGAAGGTTCTTTCTATGGGAAAGTGTGTACCTGAACACGGTCTTTTATGCATTCATGTAATTGGTAGTGAAGTGAATAATGTCAATGCTTCTTTTGATTACTCTTTGTGTTCTTTGTCTAAATGTGATTTATGGCATTATAGATTAGGTCGTCCTGGAAAATCTAAAATGGAACAAATGATAAAATTAAATTTTCTTTCTAATATCACAGAGATAATTTTAACTCCATGTGAACATTGTTTGGTTGGAAAAATGACTAAGAAACCTTTTGGAGTTGGACATAGACCTACAGAATTATTAGGTCTAATTCATTCAGATATGTGTGGTCCACTAAGTGTGAAAACATATAATAATAAGGAATACTTCAAAACATTTATAGATGATTATTCAAGATTTTCCTATATCTACCTAAATGATTTGAAATATGAAGCATTACAATGTTTTAAAAAATATAAAAAGGAAGTAGAAAGGCAACTTGGAAGAAATATTAAGGTTTTAAGAACAGATAGAGGTGGGGAATATAATTCAAAAGAATTTGAATTATATTGTAAATAACATGGAATTAAAAGACATCTAACCATGCCTTATACGCCACAACAAATTGGAGTGGCGGAAAGTAAGAATAGAACCTTAATTAATGCAGTGAGATGTATGCCATCTCATTCACATCTTCCTAGAAATCTTTGGGGTGAAGCATTACAAATTGCAAATCATATATTGAATAAAATGCCCACTAAATTTGTAATATCTACATCTTATGAAATATGGAATGGGAGGAAGCCAGATCTAAGTGATCTTAAGAAATGAGGGTGCATTGCCCACGTCCTAATACCTAATCAACTTAGAAGTAATTTGGAACCTAGAACATTAAAGTGTAGATTTATCAGATATTCAGAGAAATCTACAGGATATAGATTTTATCATAAAGAAAAAGGGATCATTTGATATAGGGATGCAACATTCCTAGAAAACTTTGAGGAAAAAGAATCTCAAAACAAAGAGATAGACCCTTTACAAATAATAAATGATGATTATTTTAATGATACTCAAGAAAATGAAGTAATTAATGGTCTGAAACATCAACAAAAAATGGAAAATGAAAATATGGAAAATGAAAACATGGAAAATGAGAATATATGTGTGGAAATTAAAGTAGAAAATCAACCCATTATTGGAAATAAAAGACAAAGATCCTCACTAGTATGGATGTGTGACTATCATTAGTATTCATGTGAGCCTTCATGTTTATTAGTAGAAATGGAAGAGGAAAATCACATAGATCCCATGACATATAAGGAATCACAAAATACACATGAAAAAGAATCATGGTATGAAGCCATGAAGGAAGAAATGGATTTCATGAAAAAGAATAATGTTTGGGAATTGTGTAATTTACCTAGAAATAGAAAGGCCATTGGATGCAAATGGGTATTTTAGAAAAAGCTTCGAGCTGATGGATCTATTGATAAATTCAAGGCACGATTAGTTCCCAAGGGGTTTACATAAAAATTTGGAATTAATTTCCAGGAAACATATTCTCCTATAGTGAAATTTGCATCAATAAGAATGATTTTGGCAGTTGTTGCATATTTTAACTTAGAATTGCATCAAATGGATGTAAAAATTACTTTCCTAAATGGGGAATTAAAGGAAGACATTTATATGAATCAACCCTAGGGTTTTTCAGGTTGAAGGAAATGAACATAAAGTATGCAAGTTAAATAAGTCAATATATAGTTTAAAACAGTCTTCTAGACAATGGTATCTCAAATTTCATGATGTAATGGTTCAATTGGGATTTATCTCAAACAAATTAGATATTTGTGTTTATTTCTTAAAATGTGGGAGCAATTTATAATATTATCTTTGTATGTGGATGACATTTGCTTGTTGGAAATGATATAAACATGATAAACAACATCAAAATTAAACTTAGTAGAAAAATTGAAATGAAGGACATGGGTGAAGCAACTTATGTACTTGGAATCTAGATTCTTAGGAATCGGAAGTCTAGAATACTTAGTATAAACCAAGAAAAATACTTACATATAGTTTTAAAGAGGTTTGAAATGCAAAATTACAATCTGGCACCTACACCATATGTGTATGGAAAATGGTTGTGCAAGGAACAATGTCTTGATAAGGGACAAGAACCTCTACAAATGCCATATGCTCAGGAGGTCAGAAGTTTAATGTATGCCATGTTGTGTATAAGATCAGACCTAGCATTTTATGTTGGACTAGTGAGTAGATATCAAAGTAACCTTGGTCCAATGCATTGGGAAGTTGTCAAAAGAATTATGAAATATATAAAAGGCGCACTGCACCACAAACTAATATTTCAACAAGAATCGCTTGAGGTATTAGATGCAGACTTTGGGGTGATAAAGATGATAGAAAGTCCATGTCGGGACACTTGTTCATTTTTTGTGGTGCAACCATATCATGGGGAAGTAAAATACAAGGATGTATCGCTAGATACACATAGAAAGTTGAGTATGTTACTTGCAGCTTAGCCACTATCCATGCGGTATGGATTGGAAGATTTTTGATTGGTTTGAATCTTAATTTAATACATGGACCAATACAAATATATTGTGATAATCAAGCAGCAATAATTTTGATTAATAGTTGTGCAATTAGTTCTAAAGGAAGTCACATTGAAGTACAATATCATTATATATGTGACATTGTACAAAAGGGTGAAATAGAAGTCACCTATGTCCCTACAAGTGATATGATTGTTGATTCATTAACAAAAGAAATTTTAGTGGAATTTTTTGTCAAGCTTGTTAGCTTGATGGGATTAGGGAATCATTCATAGGTCCCATGAACAGTGGGAGTATATGTAATAGGAAAAGGAAAATGTGTTTAAATGCATTGAAATGAGAACTTCACACGAATAGTGAGAGGAGTTTTTTAATTACTTTATGCGTATAGTGGAAGGAATGTTATTTGGTCATTTGACCAAGTGGGAGAAGTTGGGATATGGTCAAAAGACCAAAACTGACTCCCCTAGATAATAGCAATGTCACCCTATGTGATCCCAGTCCTCGAGATATGGGGTAAGTGGTTGGGTATCACGTAAACTAAGGAGCCGATTTTGAGGGTGGAGTGGGTTGCTTGGGGAGCACCTCTCCTATATAAACATAGGCTCTCCACCCATAATTGTTACAACCCCAATTTTTTTGGTTTTTTGAGAAATGTGATTTCTCATATTAAGGATATTTGAACAAATAATGATATAATTTGGTTCAAATATATGGATTTCGTTTAAAATAGCCTTGATGTTTTTTTTGTGGGCTTTATTGGCTATGGGGCCCAAATAACAAGAGAATTCAATTAATTAATGAATAATTGAGTTGTTGAGAAAAGAGAGATGAGGTAGAAACCTCTAGAAGGCAAAGGAATGTAATCCAAGAATGAATTTCGTGCCTCTTGGGTTCCTTGGGTTTCAAGGAGTCCAAAGTTGCATAAAGAGAGCAATAAGAAAAGAAAAGATCAATTAAGCATTTCTTTATTAAGAAAGAAATTGAAAATATTGATGAAATGTGGAAAATAAGTGAAAAGAGGTATAATGGAGTAATCCTTGGTGGAATTTCGTATCCCAAGGATTTATAATGTTGAAAGGAATACCAATAAGGAAAATAAAAGAGAAACAAAGAGAAAACTTCAAAAAGATATATTTTAATGAAGAAATAAAAAGATAATGTGAAATAATGCTTTTAGATGCATCTAGAAGGATAATGAGTGTCCAATAAAAAGGATTTCGAATTATTAGAGTTTCTTGGGATCCAAGGAGTCCCAATGAACAAAGAGGAAAGATAAAATACCTATAAAAGAAAATAAGATAATAATGTAATACATTATTAATGGATTATGTGGTTTTGCTAGAAAGAAAGTAATTTCTATTAAAGGAAAATAGGATTTTGTGTCAATGGGTTAAAAGCAAAAAAACAAAGAAAATAAGACAGATGTTTTTCAAAATCCTAATGTCAAAGGAAGAAGGAATATTATAGAAATAAGAGAGAGAGTAACTTCTTAATGAAGGAATCACTTTCCTATTGGTAGAGGGTTTGGTTGCTTCGTGGGCAAGCACCCCAGGGCAGTACTACACTCCCCTATATAAGGGATAAGACCTGGGGGCCGAGTCCAGAAGATCCCCCACATATCTCTTCTTCTTCTTCTTCCATGGTTTTATCCAAAAACCCTAACTAACATAAAGTTGGGTGTTTTCGGGGCCACGAGGCTACAGGAGAGGGTCTCGAGGGAGCCTTGTTGCTTCTACGACGGCCCGAAGAGCTTGGAGGGTATCCTTTCACCCCTGCTGGCTGTGGCAGCAGCAGCACGGCTGCTTTGGACGGTCGTGTTGTAGGTCTGCCCAGGCCGTGTTCCACCGCCGTGGACACCTCTTAGGGCACCTGTAGGTGCGACGGAGGGAGATCAAGCGGATGGAGCGGGATCCGGACACCGTCGGGGTCCGGGGGAGGAGGAGAATCGCGCCCAAACGGACCTAGGCTAGCCGCGTCACGCTATCAAGAGGTGGAAGACGACCAAAGGTGGGTTGGACAGATCTACCCCTCCACGGGGTGAAGAGTTGCTAACTTAAGTGAGGGAAAATAGGTAATTTCGAAATGTTCCTGGACAAGCCGCGTCTACGTTGCATGGAGAGGGCACTTGGCGCGCCCTGATTGGTCCGAGTAAGTGAAATCTTATAAAAATCATAACTAATTAATGGTAGCTTGGATTGATAAGTATAATATATCATTTTTGCTCAAAAAAACGAGAGGAATCCAATAAAAATATTTTTAAAACCTAATTCCTCCTGCAATTCGAAAAGTAATGGATGATATCAATTCTAATGTGTTAATGTTTAAAGAATCCTATTTTGAGATGAATAATATATTTATAAGGGTTTAATGGATGATTAGAGTTAGTATTAACCTGTTAATGGTGAGAGGGCACATTAGGAAAAAAAGGATGTATTTGCATGTAATTAGTTTAATTTCGAGTTTAATGTGCATGAGTAATACTTTAATGAGCCTTGAAACCCTAATATTGGTAAATTTGACTCTTAATGGCTTTAATTGACTAATTTCATGATTAAAGTTGGAATATGCTGAATCTAAGCTATTTCGAGCATTAAAGTCCCTAATTCATGGATAAATAACCTTAATATAGAAATTAGGGTTTCCGATTGAATCAAGGTAGAATTAATAATATATAGAGTTCATATGGGAATTAGACCATAATGAATTATGAGTTGTTCATCCGAAAGAGACTAAAGGTGATAATTGAGTCTAATGACCTTGAAATAACTTAAAAGGATAAAGAAGGTAGTTTTGATTAAAAAAAGGGAAATAATCAACTTTATTTGGACTTATGATGTTGAAATTAGGGTTTATGAACTAAGAAAACATTTAACATGATAAAAGCGTTATGGAGGCAAAAACCCTAATGTGGTCTAGAAAGCCTAAGGTTCAATCCAAGTCTAGCTTTAGAATGTTCTGGATAAACTATAACACTTGGATTCCATGCATTAATTTCAGGATATTGTTGATTGCTTGTTGATTGATTCTTTATCCTTATTGCTTGGACAATCAAGTTGCTCTGGATCGGGTATGTTGTTAATTATGAATAACTGCCTTAGTTTCCCGATGATTTTTCGGACGGTTAATCGCATTGAACGCAAACTATCAGTTTGGATGTTCATACTTGCAAATTATAAAGTCACTATGATTATCACATTAATAATAGAAGTATGGATTCTCGCACCTACATGCCACCCTGATGGATGATGCCAAAGGTCAGGCCCAGATGGGTAGACCAATGGACACCTTGAGTGGTGACCCCAGGCACCAAGAAGGTGCCCTATGATATTGCATGACTAGTGGGCACCATGAGTGGTGACCCCCAGGCACCAAGCTTGGGATTGAAAAGGTGGCCTTAAGTCATTGGCAAAGGGCACCCTAAGGTGGGTATGCCAGGGTTAGGGCAAAAGCGGTGGAGAATGTCATACTAAAAAGTGTAAATTGGTTTGTTAATTAATTTGATTGTGATTATTAAATTGTTAGTCATATTTGCAAGATTTTGGTTGTTCCCACATACCAGTATATTCTGATATACTGACCGACGTTTTGTTTGTCGGCGTTTTAGGAACAACAATTGAAAGAACAAACAGTAAAGTGACACATTGTGGAAAAAGAAATAAAGTGCAAGGAGGATTAGATAGGATAATTCAAGACCAGAATAGATAGATTTCCAAGGTTTTCAAAGGCAAGTAAATTTTTAATTTTATACCAAATTCTAGTTAGTTAGTAGAATTTCATAATTGTTATTGATTATTTGTCGAACCTTTGATATTGTTAACTGGATAACGGCACCGACCTTTTGGTCTCCCTTAATTGGGGGTTACCAGGAGGCGGGGTCGTTACAATTGGTATCAGAGCATAGGTTCCTCAAGTAATCTTTAATAATTATTAAATTTTACAAATTCTGTAGAACCCAAGGGAGTTATTAGAGGATTATCCGAAAGACAGAGGTGTCTAGAAAAGGATCACGACCGGGGGCTAGAAATATTTTCCTCCGCACCGCTAGTCAGAATACGAGGACTCCCGGATCTGTGTGACTACCTGGCCAAAGTCTTAGGGTATGATTCGAAATAAGATACCTTTAGGACTCTCTCATCTTGTTCATCCCTTCTCAACTCAAATTCTATTGAGGACCTTAAGGATTAGGGTTTTCTCTCTTCTCCTCACCCTCTTGAGGTATGGGAAAAGTTAATAAGGTCTAAGGAATCCTCCACCAAATTAATAAAAAGCATGTAAATAAGATGTCATGGACATAAGCTTAATAGATTACGCACAAAATAAAGAATAGATACATGCTTAGGTCGTATGACACGAGTTGTCTTTGCCCTCAGGAGAGACCTGAGGATAGACCTCCTTGTCTGGAGGATGAGTAGAGAGAATTAGTCTTGGAGGTAGACACCTCCATTAAAAGTAGAGACCTAGCACATCCTTTGAGGATGATGTTAACCCTAACCCTAAGTGAAGATTAGAGAGAGAGAGAGATGACATGATGAGTTAGATGTCATGGTTGACCAGATGTTTGGATTGTCATACGAGCCGTGTGAGGTTGGATGACCTAGAACCTTTGGTAACCTGGGGAAGGATCGTGCATGTTAGAGCAAAGGGTAGCTCCTTCATGGATGAAGTTAAATAAGAACCTATAGAACCATATGGGCTTATGCAGGTAGGGTATAGATTGCACCCAGAGTACGTCAGTAGACGGAAGTAGGTTGAAACCCTAAACAGAAGGGCATGATGGATGGCTTACGAGATAAGCATAAAGATATATGAATAATCTTGAGACAAACATGAGTTGAGCATAGGCTTCAACCACATTGGGGTTTGCTTGAGAATATGAGCCTTCATGGAAAAGGGACCTCTAGTAGGTATGGATGGAGGTGGTTTTAGATCTAGAGAGAGGAAGCAGGACCCCAACAAGGAGGTTGGAAGTCTAAAACCCCGAAACTTGAGGAATAGTGGGGAGTTAAGGATGATGCGACCTATGTGGATGATAGTGGTTGCCTTATGCTGGAGGCTAATGATATCTTGGTTGCCTTTAGAGGAACCAAACCCTAGAGAGAGGACGATGCTTCTAGTACCCATGGTATAAGTGGTTACCTGCTGGATGAGATAAAGAGTGCTTTAGACCCTGAGGAGGTTTAAGTAACTAGTGGTGAGGATTTATACCTAATTGGTTGCCCTGGAAGAGGACTCAACTCTGAAGCGTTGCTCGGGTAGAAAGATCATGGAGGTACATGACATACCTTGGACATGCTTGATCCGTGGTTTTGAGGTTGAGCATGTATTTGGATACCCAAAGGAGAACCTAGGGTTCCTAGGCCTAAGAGGGAAGCAGTGTATCCGATACTCATGATGAGTTTTGAGTCTCTATAGTTTCGAGCATGGTACTCCTCATGTGTAGAGGTAAAGGAAATCCCTTACGTTAAGGGTATGTTTGATGAACCCCTCACAACTAAGTTGATGTAATGTTGAGGATGAGAACAAGTGTGACCTAGCATGGTTTTGTAGGTACGCTTGTGCCTTAGTAGTTGTTGGTTTAAGCATGATCATATGGATGTAAACCCTAAGAGTACTTGTAACCTTTGTTATAAAGGTGTAGTTTCCTCCCATCCGGGGAGAGCGACCCTTTGGTGGGGAGTTTACCAGTTTGGTTGGTTTTGAGGTAACCTAAGGAGGTTTCGTAAGATCTTGAGAAGCTAAGTGAAGAGTACATGGCATGAGAATGAACCTATAGACCCATAGATAACCATCTCTATGTGCATGTGGATGTGTTGCCATGGAGGTAACCGGTATGGGGCTCGCCCGAGGTAGGCAGGTCGCCATGACCCTTATGAAAGGATAAAAGACAACCCAAGAATGCAGAGAGAGATGATGAAGGACTAGATAGGGTTATGAGTTGAACATGTACTATGATAGAATCCTAAGTATATCCAAGGGTTAGGTAGGGATAAGACCGATGAAAGACAGAGTTGCCTAATTCCCTAGTTGCACATGACCATAGGGTCGGGAGGTAACAGCTATCATTGTATGAGGGCCATGGGTTAGGAGATTGATCACCTTCATGAACTCATGGGACCCAAAGGGCAGATGAGTAGGGCACTCTCTGGATGCATAAGGGAAGAGGGATGACCCCAAAAATATCGGCACCCTATAGATCTAGAGGAGATGACCAAGGATTGTGTGTAAACCCCAGTAGGTTTGAGACTAGTTTTCCATGGAAGTAATTTTGATATCATGATGTTTGTGATGTGGAGACATGAGTTGCACGTTTATGTTGACTCAAGGTCAATTAGGTCAATATTGACTCACGTCTAAATTGACTAAACCCATGTTTTGATGATGACTAACCATTCCACATATTGGTGTCTAATGTCTCTACTTGAGTAATTTCAGATTAGGTATAGACACACTCCAATTGCCCTAACTTGCGCATATCAAATTGGAGAAAAGACAAGTCAAAGTCATACAAGTGCACGTTTTTGTAATATGATGTATATCCATTAGAATCATGTTGTAAATCACTTGTAATGATTGTATGACTTGTAATTAAGCTTAGAAAAATATCATGAACACTTAGATCAAATATTAGAGCACTTTAGATGCATCTTAGAAAATCAATTAGAGGCACTTGGTCGGTCGAGTTTCCCCAGCCTGAAACTCGACGATCCACCTTGGTTGATTTTTTGAAGATTGCATCGGTCGAGTTGTGCACTCATAGAACTCGACCGATTGGGTAGTAGGCCATTTCCATTTGAAATGGTCGTTCGAGTTTCCTTAGGACAAACTCGACCGATCCTTTGAACATCGGTTTGCCTCCTACTTGATCGGTCGAGTTACACCCATTAGAACTCGACCGATTGCACTGTACAGAAAAGTGCAGAAAAGTGTTTCTAGCCATTATGGAGTTGCAACAATGAAAATAGATCTGTTGCAAGCCACAAAACGGCTAGTTTTTGTTCACAAGTGTTCCCAAAGGCTAAGAGGCATCCCGAGCTATAAATAGGACCCCTTGGGCTTCATTCCAAGGTTGAGCATTCATTGCAAACTCTTTGTGAGGTTCCTATTCTATAGTTGAGTGCTTCCTACAGCCTCCTCTCTCTCTCTAAGCTTAATCACTTGCTACATCCATTAGAGTGAGTAGGAAATCTGTAAGAGAGCTAGTCCTACATGCATATCTTGTGAGGCTCTCACTTCCACCACCTCCACTTCTCTCATTTGCAATCATGAAGATGAAGGTTCTCTCTCTTGTCCAAGAGAGGTGAAGAAGAATAAGGGAAGGCATCCCTTGGTGAAGATCAAGGCTAAAGACTTGGAGCTAGAGTGGGTAAGCCCTTGGAGAAGGCAGAAGACTCAAGCTCAAGTGGGTAAGACCTTGGTGGAAGCTTCTCCGAGTGAAGGTGAAGTCAAAGGCGGAAGATCCAAGAAGAGTGGGTAATTCCTGCAAGGCCGAAGATTTGTGCAAGAGTGGGTAAGTCCTTGGAGAAGGCCGAAGACTCTTGCAAAGTGGGTAAGTCCTTGGTAAGGTTGAAGACTCTTTGTATTGGATAGGTAAGTCCTTTGTTGGTCATGTATTGTAAGTCTTATAAGTGAATATAAGAGTGCAATTGTTGGAAGTCTTAGAGGTTGACCTCTCTAGGCAAGTGGAATGACACACTTCTAGTTTGAAGTGTGGAACCACTCTAAATAGCTTGTCTAATTGGTGCATGTTCAATCTCTCTCTCCCTTGCTATGAATGTTTTAGTTGCACTCAAATTGCCTATTTAGCAACCTTATCTTGTCATATATTTTGAAGGTTTAATGAGTTTTCTTTAAGTGCTTTTATCTCTATCCCCCCCTTCTAGAGAATCTAATCACCCATCTAGGATCCAACAGTTTCAACTTAAATTTAAAGGTGTACTGGCAAGGTGGGATGTACCATCTCTACTCCTGGAATGGGAAGAACTCTGTATTTGGATGGCCGCCAAATGCTTATTTCTTCTTGTTATGGGAGTGAGAGATAGGACAGTGCGCATGCCTTACACCAAGGATAAAGATGATGTAAGTTGGAACGTAGCTACAAGGTATGATGATAGAGATGATAACATACCCTGGTGAAGTGAATGATACATGGATGGTTTGCAAACACTAAGAGAGGTAGTGTAGTCAGCTTATGAGGATGTTTTATCAGGAACTACATGGAATTTGCAAGTTAACCAAGGTCGAGTTCGATCACATTGAGGATGAGCTCAGAGCTTCTTTATGAAGATAGACTTAGAGTTTGAGATGAGATGATAAGTATAATACATGGAGGTGTATGTCTTTGACATTCCTTAACACCTAAGGATAAGAAGGGGTAATGAATACTCTGGTTGAGATATAGCTGCCTAGTTTAGCTGGAAGCTAGAAGAAGTTGAGGTTGTTTGGCTAACCCTAAGTTTGAGAAGAAGATGTGTTTTGGCTAACACTCGGATGTAATGAGATATGTTGAACAAGTTAATGGTTGTTTGGGTAACCAGTTTAGTCCTTGATGTAGTAAAAGGATGGTGATAGAACCTAAGATACACTTCTTTGGATAGGAAGGTAATAAAACCCTTTTGAGAGTGCTTTCAGCTCTATCCCCCCCCTTCTAGAGCATCTAATCACCCATCTAGGATCCAACAAGTGGTATTAGAGTGGGTCTTCTCCAAGCATACTTCAATAAGTAGGAGAAGATAGGTGACTACCTAGGAGGGAGACTCTCGACCAGCCTTCCAATCTTTGATGGGAGCAACTTCCTCTATTGGAGAAGAAGACTTCAATTCTACATCCAAGGATCAAGTCTTGAGATGTGGCAAATGGTGAACAACCCATACATTCTACCAAAGACAAATATTGAAGAATGGGATGAAGCCACCTTGATGAAAGAAACCTTGAATGCTAGAGGCATGCATATTTTATATGCCTCCATGACCCCCACCGAGTGCCGAATTTCTTCTTGTGAGACGGCCTATGAGGTATGGAGAAAGCTTTGCATCACTTATGAAGGGACATATCAAGTGAAGGAAAGCAAAGTCTACATGCTCAAAGGGTTGCTTGAGAACTTCAAGATGGGAAAGGAGGAGAGCATAGCCAACATGTACTCAAGGCTCAACACCATCTTGAATGGTCTTGTTGTTCTAGGACATCCTATGTCTAGTGGAGAGATCAACTCAAAGATCCTTAGAACTATCCCCAAGAGGTGGGAATCCAAGGTGACTTCTATTGAAGAAGCAAGGTCTCTTAGGGATATTCCTATTGAAGAGCTCATTGGAAATCTACAAGAACATGAAGCCACACTTGACAAGAGGGAGGAAGTAGAAAGACAAGAGGAGAAAGAACTCAAGAGAATGAAGAAGGCTGAAATCAAAGCTCAAATCAAGGCTATTGTTGGTCAAGCTTCTCCATCCTCTCAAGTTGAAGAAGATGCCATGTACTCTAAGGGTAGACTCTACAAAGGCAAGTCCTCCTCCATCCAGTGCTTCACATGTGGAAAGAAGGGTCACTACAAGGAAGATTGCCCACAAGGCAAAAAGACCCATCTTCACAAGAAGGAGAAATGGCACTCAAGCTCAAGTGGCTCCTCCAACTCAAGCTCAAGTGAAGATTCATGTGAAGGATCAAGCTCAAGCTCTAGTGATGAAGGAGAATGCCATTTTTCCCTTATAGCGTCAACAAGTGAAGACTCAAGTGAGGTAAATATAGACTCTTTAGATAACGAATCTTTAATTGCTATTATTAATGATATTTGTGCCTCTTATAAGTCTTCTAAAAAGAAAAAGAAAAATCTTGCTAGAATTTTTGATAATTTGCATATAGAACTAGATGATCTTGAATATGCTAATTCTTGCTTGCTTAATGATAAAAATGATTGTCTTAGCCAAGTAGACTCTCTTAAACTTGAAAATGATAGTTTGCTTGATAAGATAAAATTTCTAGAAGCTCAACCTCTCATGCCTAGTTCTAATGAAGAGCATACTTTAATTGTTGATTCTCTCATGCATGACATTGATGTTCTTAAATCTGAAAACAAGGACAAGGATTTTGTTTTGCATGAATTAGAAATAGAAAATGCCTCCTTGCTTGCTAAAATCAATGGGCATGAATCTTATTCTAGTTCTTCAAATAGAGAGAACGATGTTGCTTCTCTTCATATTGATAGAGATTCTCTTTCAACTAAATCTCTTTGCTTAGAAAATGATCTTTTACATGCTAGAGATAATATTAATCAATTGTCTTCTACTATTGCTTCTCTTAAGCATGATAATGACAGTTTGAGATCTTCTTTGCAAAGATTCTTAGTGGGTAAAAAGAATCTTAATGACATCCTACACCATACTACTAAAAAACTTGGTAGACATGGTTTAGGGTATGATAGTAGTCAAGAGAACAACAAAGATAAAGGACCTCCAATATTCCATGGAGAATCCTCTAGTTCCAGGACTATGGGCACATGCAACTATTGCAATGATTTTGGTCATTATTCTACTTGTTGTCCTTTTAGGAAAGCACCCAAAAGCAATTGGATTTGGGTTTCTAAACTAATCCCTCTGGACCCAAAAACATGATTGGGGACCATTTCATCTTTCTTCTTGTAGGTACTTGCAAATGGATTGACTTGAGCCACTAATTTGCAAATTGACTTCTCAATCCACATGAAAGAAGAAAGGTGAGATGTGTAGAGGGTGACAACAAGTGGAAAAGGAAATGGTAAGCACAAAGGTAAATGTTTTATTGCTTATAACCTATCCTAACTTGTTTTTGTCAAGTTAGTGTGCACTATACATATGGTTTTTGAGTCAAAAGTGGTATTTTGTGTTTCCCTTCACACTCTTGCTCAAAAACTATTTCTAATGCTTCTATAGTGCATTACTAACTTGCTTAGACATGTTTGGATATGGTTTGTATTTTTAGCATGCATTTAAATATGTTTTTATGAAATATATGTACTTTTTGACAACTGCTCTGTCGGTCGAGTTTTCCCTAGTGAAACTCGACCGATGGGCACCAATAGGTGTTGCCAACAGCTGTCATCGGTCGAGTTGTCCATGCACAGAACTCGACCGATAACACTGTGCACAGAATACACAGTTCGCTTATTGAATGAGAATTTCACTCTCAACTAGATTTTCTCAACCAATAGCCTTATTCTTTGGCACTCTCTTTTGGTATCTTTATATATGCATATTGTCATGTTCTAAATTGCCTATCTTGCATACAACTCTATCTCTCTAATTGCTCTAAATTGGTATATCTATATCTTGCAGTTACTTGCTTTGAGTTGTTTTGCAGGTTTTGATGATGATCTCTTTGGATCTCTTGGTTGTGTCTAAAAATTGCTTCCGTTGTACTCTAATTTGCTACATCTATCTAGGTGTATATCTTGTGTTGATACAACCTTGAGGTTCTTAGGGGTAATCATCTTACGGTAAGGATGCATATCTAGTGAGTTATATCCTTTCATGCTTCTAAAATTGCATATCTCTTTGTTTGGATATATCTCTACATCTACTCATAGCTTGCTTTATCGTGTGTATCTTTTGGTATCTCTTGCTATGATCTAGATCCTACTAGTAGTCCTAACTTGTGATATCATCTACTAGTAGTTCATATACATGTAGTTCTAACTCTATTTATAATTGGCATCTTTGATCATCTATATGTTATGTTTGTATCTTATCTCATACATGCTCAAGATTGTTCCTTAAATTGAATATCTACTATCTTGAGTTGCTTGCATAACATTGTGATGCGGGTACATAGATCTACATGATATGTGGGAATTGGAGTATTTATGGATTTTTATGCAGATTTTGCTCCAGTTTCAGTTTTTGGTGCAAGACTAGTGTTTTTCATGCAGAAACGACCTTCTGAGCAAGACTCATTGCTTTGCCATGAACTCCGATGGTTTTTGGTCAAATTCCATCATCTTGAGGGTCAAAATTGTGATTTATTGTTTTTATGCAGCACTTTATCTTGCATTTTTGGGTTGTTCAAGTATATGCTTTAACTTGCTTTTCTTTCTATGCTTGGACAAGCCCCTATTTGTGCTCTTCTACTCTCCTTATATATTTGTGTTATCTCCTTTCTCTTTAACTAGTGATGTCTCTTATTTCTTCATAACCCCACTTTTTGAAATGACAAAGGGGGAGAAAGGTATGTCTTCTTTTAAAAGAGGAAGAAGGCATGTCTTACATGAAGAAGAGAAATATGTTCATGTAAAGGGAGAAGGTAAAGGGGAGAAGACATATATGTGTAGAACATATACGAGTAGAAGACATAGTTTCTATAAATGTTATGAAAGCTAACCATGCAGGAGAAATAGCATCAATTGAGGGGGAGTATGAGAACTCCATGCGCATCAATTGAGGGGGAGCATATGAACTCCATTCTATTGAAACCCCTAGGTTTCTCTGAAGGTATGGTTTTACTTGAAAGCTTTCAATACATTTATGGAATGGTTTGTCATCTTCAAAAAGGGGGAGATTGTTGAATCAAGGTCAATTAGGTCAATATTGACTCACGTCTAAATTGACTAAACCCATGTTTTGATGATGACTAACCATTCCACATATTGGTGTCTAATGTCTCTACTTGAGTAATTTCAGATTAGGTATAGACACACTCCAATTGCCCTAACGTGCGCATATCAAATTGGAGAAAAGACAAGTCAAAGTCATACAAGTGCATGTTTTTGTAATATGATGTATATCCATTAGAATCATGTTGTAAATCACTTGTAATGATTGTATGACTTGTAATTAAGCTTAGAAAAATATCAGGAATACTTAGATCGAATATTAGAGCACTTTAGATGCATCTTAGAAAATCAATTACAGGCACTTGGTCGGTTGAGTTTCCCCATCCTGAAACTCGACCGATCCACCTTGGTCAATTTTCTAAAGATTGCATCGGTCGAGTTGTGCACTCACAGAACTCGACCGATTGGGTAGTAGGCCATTTCCAGTTGAAATGGTCGGTCGAGTTTCCTCAGGACAAACTCGACCGATCCTTTGAACATCGGTTTGCCTCCTACTTGATCGGTCGAGTTACACCCATTAGAACTCGACCGATTGCACTGTACAGAAAAGTGCAGAAAAGTGTTTCTAGCCATTGTGGAGTTGCAACAAGTGAAAATAGATCCGTTGCAAGCCACAAAATGGCTAGTTTTCGTTCACAAGTGTTCCCAAAGGCTAAGAGGCATCCCCAGCTATAAATAGGACCCCTTGGGCTTCATTCCAAGGTTGAGCATTCATTGCAAACTCTTTGTGAGGTTCCTATTCTATAGTTGAGTGCTTCCTACAGCCTCCTCTCTCTCTCTAAGCTTAATCACTTGCTACATCCATTAGAGTGAGTACGAAATCTGTAAGAGAGCTAGTCCTACATGTATATCTTGTGAGGCTCTCACTTCCACCACCTCCACTTCTCTCATTTGCAATCATGAAGATGAAGGTTCTCTCTCTTGTCCAAGAGAGGTGAAGAAGAACAAGGGAAGGCGTCCCTTGGTGAAGATCAAGGATAAAGACTTGGAGCTAGAGTGGGTAAGCCCTTGGAGAAGGCATAAGACTCAAGCTCAAGTGGGTAAGACCTTGGTGGAAGCTTCTCCGAGTGAAGGTGAAGTCAAAGGCGGAAGATCCAAGAAGAGTGGGTAATTCCTGCAAGGCCGAAGACTTGTGCAAGAGTGGGTAAGTCCTTGGAGAAGGTCGAAGACTCTTGCAAAGTGGGTAAGTCCTTGGTAAGGTTGAAGACTTTTTGTATTGGATAGGTAAGTCCTTTGTTGGTCATGTATTGTAAGTCTTATAAGTGAATATAAGAGTGCAATTGTTGGAAGTCATAGAGGTTGACCTCTCTAGGCAAGTGGAGTGACACACTTATAGTTTGAAGTGTGGAACCACTCTAAATAGCTTGTCTAATTGGTGCATGTTCAATCTCTCTCCCTTGCTATGAATGTTTTAGTTGCACTCAAATTGCCTATTTAGCAACCTTTTCTTGTCATATATTTTGAAGGTTTAATGAGTTTTCTTTAAGTGCTTTTAGCTCTATCCCCCCCCCTTCTAGAGCATCTAATCACCCATCTAGGATCCAACAGTTTCAACTTAAATTTGAAGGTGTACTGGCAAGGTGGGATGTACCATCTCTACTCTTGGAATGGGAAGAACTCTATATTTGGACGGCCGCCAAATGCTTATTTCTTCTTGTTATGGGAGTGAGAGATAGGATAGTACGCATGCCTTACACCAAGGATAAAGATGATGTAAGTTGGAATGTAGCTACAAGGTATGATGATAGAGATGATAACATACCCTGGTGAAGTGAATGATACATGGATGGTTCGCAAACACTAAGAGAGGTAGTGTAGTCAGCTTATGAGGATGTTTTATCAGGAACTACATGGAATTTGCAAGTTAACCAAGGTCGAGTTCGATCACATTGAGGATGAGTTCAGAGCTTCTTGATGAAGATAGACTTAGAGTTTTAGATGAGATGATAAGTATAATACATGGAGGTGTATGTCTTCGACATTCCTTAACACCTAAGGATAAGAAGGGGTAATGAATTCTCTGGTTGAGATATAGCTGCCTAGTTTAGCTGGAAGCTAGAAGAAGTTGAGGTTGTTTGGCTAACCCTAAGTTTGAGAAGAAGATGTGTTTTGGATAACACTCAGATGTAATGAGATATGTTGAACAAGTTAATGGTTGTTTGGGTAACCAGTTTAGTCCTTGATGTAGTAAAAGGATGGTGATAGAACCTAAGATACACTTCTTTGGATAGGAAGGTAATAAAACCCTTTTGAGAGTGGTTTAGGGTTTCCGAGGTATTAAGCTTGAGGAATCATAACAATACAGGAGGTCATGATATACCTTGATACTACAAAGATAGTAAGTGATGGTAGCATTCTGGATGCTTAAAACAAAGTTGCATGTAGCATGTGGCCATGCAAGCCAGGAGGTGAAGGACAAACACCATTAACCCAGTGCATGGATATAAAGTATAAAGAGTTCCCGAGAGGGAATGGGAGTTCATCACTATGGATGTTGTGAGTCTCTCTTAGACCAAGAAGGTCAAGATACAATATGGGTTATGGTAGGTCGCCTTACCTAGATGACATGAGAAAGGAAGAGTTCTGTCAAGGGACAGATCTGGTTGAACTACATATGAAAAGATATGGTTCAACTACACCATGATGCGAATTCAAGAGTTCTTGATGTGACCTAAAGGTTCACTTCCATGAGGTGGAAGTAGATACATGAAGAGCTCAGTGTTTGTACAGTTTATCACCCCATACTAATGAACGGTATGATCCGGACTAGAGGGTCTGATGAGAGCATGTGTACTCATTTAGGGTGATACATAGAGACAGTTCTTAAGATGTGATGTTAACCACCATAGCCTTTATCGGGATGCAAGAAGTTCTATAGGGAGGTTGTGTCGGTCACCACTTCATTATGATGATGTTGGTGAAGGAGGCCTCGTGAAGGTCAGAATCGAACCACAAGTGTGTGTAGATGAAGTCACTTTGATCGTGCAATGGTTGAGAGAGAGCACAGTGGTGACATGAGTCACGAGCTGATGCAAAGCAGACTGATATGCAGTTTACTGTGGGAGAATATGTGATGTGAAAATCCGACCCCTCTAAGAAACAGTTGAGAAAGCTGAGTCCCCAATATATGGGTCCATTTGAGATGGATTGGTGAAGATGGTTGTGTTAACCTTACCCCTCAGGATAAAATGATGTGTTGCATGAGTCCGATCTAGAGCACTATGTGAGATACCCAAGCCAGGTGATGTGCCGTGAACCTATTCAGCTTTTGAAAGGATGAAAAGTCCTGAGTCACTGATGAGGGTACGATATACCAAGGTAAGAAAGAACTCAGATGGAAGAAAATGAGATGATGAAGGTTATTGGGAAGCACCATGGAAAGGGTGAAGCCACATAAGAGCCATGATGGACACATGAAAGGCTTATCCTGTTTGTTTGCTTGCTTGATGGAATTTTGAGGGCAAAATTCTTATAAGAGGGGAAGGATGTTACAACCCCAATTTTTTGGGTTTTTTGAGAAATGTGATTTCTCATATTAAGGATATTTGAACAAATAATGATATAATTTGGTTCAAATATATGGATTTCGTTTAAAATAGCCTTGATGTTTGTTTTGTGGGCTTTATTGTCTATTGGGCCCAAATAGCAAGTGAATTCAATTAATTAATGAATAATTGAGTTGTTGAGAAAAGAGAGATGAGGTTGAAACCTCTAGAAGGCAAAGGAATGTAATCCAAGAATGAATTTCGTGCCTCTTGGATTCCTTGGGTTCCAAGGAGTCCAAAGTTGCATAAAGAGAGCAATAAGAAAAGAAAAGACCAATTAAGCATTTCTTTATTAAGAAAGAAATTGAAAATATTGATGAAATGTGGAAAATAAGTGAAAAGAGGTATAATGGAGTAATCCTTGGTGGAATTTCGTATCCCAAGGATTCCTAATGTTGAAAGGAATACCAATAAGGAAAATAAAAGAGAAACACAGAGAAAACTTCAAAAATATATATTTTAGTGAAGAAATAAACAAGATAATGTGAAATAATGCTTTTAGATGCATCTAGAAGGATAATGAGTGTCCAATAAAAAGGATTTCGAATTATTAGAGTTTCTTGGGATCCAAGGAGTCCCAATGAACAAAGAGGAAAGAGAAAATACCTATAAAAGAAAATAAGATAATAATGTAATACATTATTAATGGATTATGTGGTTTTGCTAGAAAGAAAGTAATTTCTATTAAAGGAAAATAGGATTTCGTGTCAATGGGTTAAAAGCAAAAAAATAAAGAAAATAAGAGAGATGTTTTTTGAAATCCTAATGTCAAAGGAAGAAGGAATATTATAGAAATAAGACAGAGAGAGTAACTTCTTAATGAAGGAATCACTTTCCTATTGGTAGAGGGTTTGGTTGCTTTGTGGGCAAGCACCCCAGGGCAGTACTACACTCCCCTATATAAGGGATAAGACCTGGGGGCCGAGTCCAGAAGATCCCCCACATATCTCTTCTTCTTCTTCCATGGTTTTATCCAAAAACCCTAACTAACATAAAGCTGGGTGTTTTCGGGGCCACGAGGCTACAGGAGAGGGTCTCGAGGGAGCCTTGTTGCTTCTACGACGGCCCGAAGAGCTTGGAGGGTATCCTTTCACCCCTTCTGGCCGTGGCAGCAGCAGCACAGCTGCTTTGGGCGGCCGTGTTGCAGGTCTGCCTAGGCCGTGTTCCGCCACCGTGGACACTTCTTAGGGCACCTGTAGGTGTGACAGAGGGAGATCAAGCGGATGGAGCGGGATCCGGACGTCGTCGGGGTCCGGGGGAGGAGGAGAATCGTGCCCAAACGGACCTAGGGCAGCCGCGTCACGCTGTCAAGAGGTGGAAGACGACCAAAGGCAGGTTGGACGGATCTACCCCTCCGCGGGGTGAAGAGTTGCTAACTTAAGCGAGGGCAAATAGGTAATTTCAAAATGTTCCTGGACAAGCCGCGCCTACGTTGCATGGAGAGGACACTTGGTGCGCCCTGATTGGTCCGAGTAAGTGAAATCTTACAAAAATCATAACTAATTAATGGTAGCTTGGATTTATAAGTATTATATATCATTTTTGCTCAGAAAAACGAGAGGAATCCAATAAAAATATTTTTTAAAGATAATTCCTCCTGAAATTCGAAAAGTAGTGGAAGATATCAATTCTAATGTGTTAATGTTTAAAGAACCCTATTTTGAGATGAATAATATATTTATAAGGGTTTAATGGATGATTAGAGTTAGTATTAACCTGTTAATGATGAGAGGGCACATTAGGGAAAAAAAGGATGTATTTTCATGTAATTAGTTTAATTTTGAGTTTAATGTGCATGAGTAATACTTTAATGAGCCTTGAAACCCTAATATTGGTAAATTCGACTCTTAATGGCTTTAATTGACTAATTTCATGATAAAGTTGGAATATGCTGAATCTAAACTATTTCGAGCATTAAATTCCCTAATTTGTGGATAAATAACCTTAATATAGAAATTAGGGTTTCCGATTGAATCAAGGTAGAACTAATAATATATAGAGTTCATATGGGAATTAGACCATAATGAATTATGAGTTGTTCATCCGAAAGAGACTAAAGGTGATAATTGAGTCTAATGACCTTGAAATAACTTAAAAGGATAAAGAAGGTAGTTTTGATTAAAAAAAAAAAAGGGAAATAATCGACTTTATTTGGACTTATGATGTTGAAATTAGGGTTTATGAACTAAGAAAACATTTAACATGATAAAAGCGTTATGGAGGAAAAAACCCTAATATGGTTTAGAAAGCCTAAGGTGGAATCCAAGTCTAGCTTTAGAATGTTCTGGATAAACTATAACACTTGGATTCCATGCATTAATTTCAGGATATTGTTGATTGCTTGTTGATTGATTCTTTATCCTTATTGCTTGGACAATCAAGTTGCTCTGGATCAGGTATGTGGTTAATTATGAATAACTGCCTTAGTTTCCTGATGATTTTTTGGATGGTTAATCGCATTGAATGCAAACTATCAGTTTGGATGTTCATACTTGCAAATTATAAAGTCACTATGATTATCACATTAATAATAGAAGTATGGATTCTCGCACCTACATGCCACCCTGATGGATGATGCCAAAGGTTAGGCCCAGATGGGTAGACCAATGGACACCTTGAGTGGTGACCCCAGGCACCAAGAAGGTGCCCTATGATATTGCATGACTAGTGGGCACCATGAGTGGTGACCCCAAGGCACCAAGCTCGGGATTGAGAAGGTGGCCTTAAGTCATTGGCAAAGGGCACCCTAAGGTGGGTATGTCAGGGTTAGGGCAAAAGCGGTGGAGAATGTCATACTGAAAAGTGTAAATTGGTTTGTTAATTAATTTGATTGTGATTATTAAATTTTTAGTCATATTTGCAAGATTTTGGTTGTTCCCACATACCAGTATATTCTGATATACTGACCAACATTTTTTTTCTGGCGTTTTAGGAAGAACAATTGAAAGAACAAACAGTAAAGTGACACATTGTGGAAAAAGAAATAAAGTGCAAGGAGGATTAGATAGGATAATTCAAGACCAGAATAGATAGATTTCCAAGGTTTTTAAAGGTAAGTAAAGTTTTAATTTTATACCAAATTCTAGTTAGTTAGTAGAATTTCATAATTGTTATTGATTATTTGTTGAACCTTTGATCCTGTTAATAGGATAACGGCACCGACCTCTCGGTCTCCCTTAATTGGGGGTTATCGGGAGGCGGGGTCATTACAATAATAGACACACCAAAAAGTGGAAATCAACAGCCCATGGAACCCCCAATAACCCTAGCACTCTTTTCCCTCACACAACCCTAGAAAAATGCTACTTAGGGACCATGTCCTGATGCATTTCCAGACAAAATCATGCAAGATTACAGAGATCATCTGTAACACCCTGATTTTTCTTATCACATGATCAGAAACATTTTTTTTTACTGGGAGTGTCACAAACATGATTATCATTGCAATGAAAGTAAATGAAACACTTTGCATAACTGTACAACTGATCCATACATAGTTTTTGTGAATAGAAAACTACATCATGTTAAACCATAAAACCTAATCTAATTGACAGCATAACTAGGCATAATGAAAAGATGTCAAAACTCTGGATCGTCTAGGCAAATGGCACCCCACTAGGTTGAGCTTGAAATATTCTAGTCATTTACTTGTTCTTTTGATCCTCACATGCTCCAAATCCTGCAGACATCGCGTCCCCAGCCATGCATTAGGAAAAATAGTCGTTAGAGTAAGTTGCATGAGTATTCTAAACTATACATTGCTAAAGAAATGAAATTGGGCATTATAAACATGAAACTAACATCAAATTCAGAGTAAAATCTGGAGCATATTGTTCCTTATTTCTCAATCTGAATTATTGTCTTTCTACCTTATCTTATTCTGGAGACATGTACCCAGGTACATGAGTCTCATGACCTACACCAAAGTGTCAAGGTCATACTTATCTTATTTGACTCTCTCTCATCATACTCATGGATGAGATTATGGGCATACTCTAAACTAAGGTATCTTTTACTTACGATTTTTATCTGACTGTGGCCACCATTATACAATAAGTCATCTTGAATTGGTGTATCTATGCCCTGAATTGGTACCAAAGTATCCTGAATTGGCACTACATGCCTCTGAACGACACTAAGGTGTCTATGAATTGGCGTAACCACGCCCTACTTGGTACCAAAGTACCTCTGAATTAGAGTAAACACTCCTCTAAATTGGCAACAAATGTCTCTGAATCATCCCGGGACTACTGAATGAGGACTTATCATATAATGTCTTATGTGAAGGTTTCGACTTATTTATCTTAAGTCTAAATTTACTTAATTCTTAATCTGAACTAAAGCTGAATACTGATTGCTTTATTGAATTCTAAACCTGAACTTATCGTATATTAAAACTGAATATTGATAATTGAACTTATCTAAAACTGATTACTGAGTACTGAGCATGTACTAAATTCTAAATATAAATCTGAATCTCAATCTTTTATTCTTAAGTGATAAACTTAATCTAAAATTGAATGTGAATATGGATCTCAATTACTTCATAATTGAGATTAGGTCTAAACCCTTATCATGTATCTTTATTCATAATCTGGCTACTCACACAAAGAGTAGTCTAAGTCTAAATCTAAATCTCTTATTCTTAAGTTCTAAACTGAATTCATTGCTAGATTTGAGCATGTATCTCATTATCTGGGTAAACTTTATTCTAAAACTCTTATTTGGTAAGATTACTTCATTATACCAATTATATCATAAATGAGTCTAATGTCTTATGAGAAAGGATCTGACATGAATATAGAAATACTAAGCATACAAAGTATCTTAAGTCAAGCTTATGAAAGTATCATAAGTACAACATATCTAAAAATATCAATTTTGACAAGATGGTTCAATCCTTCTTATAAAATATGATGTTACCCTGAAACTTTGCATATGAAATTACATATTAAACCTTAAATATCAAAATAGAAATCTTATAAAATATTGTATTCCAACCTAATCATAACTTAATGTGTCATTATCTTATAATGCCATCATGAACTCATTTTTACAATACATTGTGATCCCAACAGTACCTTTATTTCTAAAAGTAGACCATGTCTTAATATTCTAAAATTTATATTCTTATATTGTAATTAAATTCTAGATATTATTCATTCTAAGGAATCTAGTTGTTATATCTATACATATGTCTGAAATCTTACTGGCATGTTTCTACCTGAAATTGTAATACATAGTTATGCCTATAAATATGAGAAATCCTAACAGCATATGTGTACTTAAATTCTCAATACAAAACTATCCCAAATCACCAACTAAGTATGGCTACATTACTTACATATCTTATCTTACAATCTTATTCATTAATTTCGAACATTTCTAAGAAATCTTGTAGGAATACGATTCTTTAACTTTCTCATGGACTTGGTCCATGGGTCACAACTATTTTGAGCAACATGTCTCTATTTGAGATTTTGGATATAAACTTACATAATGATAGAGATATGAGAATATTCTTTTTTGCATTAAAATCTTAGAACATTGAACCATATAAATTATAAAAGTCTTATCAGGAAACATGTAAATATATTGAACTTAAAAACATGAGTACTCATGGGCATGGATCACTTACCTTTTATGTTGATGATGTCATTAACTTAGTCTAGATTTTTTATTCCAAATCATAATCACCTGGATATAATCAAAGTTCAATAAGTCCAAGTACATGTTCCCTCTTTCTATTTTTAAATCTCAAAACCCCATCTTTCTAACTATATATACCAATTTAGGATTCTTATTTAGACTAAACACTACTACAGAAACAACATTCAGTGTCGCTTTTCTGGGCGTCAGTTATTTAGGAAAATTGATGCCTATAATATTATACGTCGGTTATTTATGCAAACTGATGTCTATATTCGAAGACCAGCCAGACACAGGTACCGCTTTGTATTCAGCGTTGGCTGGTTATAACAGACTGACGCCTAAAATCGCCCGCGAAATCCAATTTTCGAGCAAAAACATTTTAGGTCACCTACAGCATCGGTTTTTTAACTATTCACCGACGCTTATTTAAAATGAAAATTTGCGCGAAAAGTCCCACTTTCAGTGTCGGTTATCATTCGATAACTGACGCTCATAATGGTTCCCGCCAAATAATTTAGGGTAAAGGTTGTCTAGTTGGGCGTCGGTTATTTACTATCAACCGACGCTAAATCATAATAGGCGTCAGTTTTGTAGATAACCGACGCCATTGACCAACTTAATAAACCCGATCACCTGGATCTTCCCCCTTTCTTCTTGTTTCATCGTGATATTGTTGTGCTACTGCTCACCGCCGCTCTCTTGAAATCGCCCGACGACCCCACTGCTGCTCATCGCCGCCACTGCTGGTGGTGCGCCGCTGCTGCGGGTGCACCTCTACTCACCGCCGTCGCTGCTTCTGGTATGCCGCGCGCTGCTCTGCTCATTCCCAGTGCCACTGTTGTTCACCGCCCGCCGCTCTGCTCTCTCTTCTTCCGCCGCCACTGCTACTGCTGCTCTCCTCCATGCTTTCCATGCTAGCTCTAGGTAGCCCTACCTCTTTGCTTCCTTCTCCCTAGCATTTACCAATAGCAAGCACAGCCTTGGCTGTGTTGGCCTACCACGGCCGTGCTGGACAGCATGGCCGTGGTAACGGCCATGGTTGTGTTGCCCTACCATGGTCGTGCTGGACAGCACGGCCGTGGTAGGGAAACACAGCCACGGCCGTGGTAGGCCAACACAGCCACGGCCGTGCTTGCTGTTGGTAAGGATATGAACAAATTTTTATGTAATGCTTTATGTAAATCCTAGGATATGAACAAATTTTTTGCTTGCATATATTTGTACTTCTAATCCTAATGTTTGACTTAATTCAGTAAATTTTAATGCATGTTGAAATAAGATTTAAACTTGTCAATTCTAGCATCCTAATTTGATTTGATTAAACCTAACATTGATGAAACCCTAACATCAATTGTGATGAAACCCTAACATTAATTGTGATGAAACCCTAACATGTACATATCTATTATTGTGTTTGTTGGCCTAGAAACCCATCCAAGATTTACTCATTAGGAGTAAATCTTGGATAGTACCCGGTTTGGGACTGTTCTTGAACACCTAATCTCACTTAGGATGTAAGTGTATAATGTGTATTGGGTTTTCGAGAAAATTTCAGTAGCATTTCCCCATTTGTTCTCTAAGTAAATATGTACTTAGAGAACAGCGGGGAAATGCTTCCGAAATTTTCTTGAAAACCCAATATACATTTTACACTTACTAATGAGATTAGGTGTTCAAGGATGGGATAGGTGGTACACATTTATTATATATAAGAATGACATCACATGTGTTTGTTGGCCTAGAAACCCGTCCAATATTTACTCATTAGGAGTAAATCTTGGATAGTCCCCGGTTTGGGACTGTTCTTGAACACCTAATCTCACTTAGGATGTAAGTGTATAATGTGTATTGGGTTTTCGAGAAAATTTCAGCAGCATTTCCCCGTTGTTCTCTAAGTATATGTACTTAGAGAACAACGGGGAAATGTTGCCGAAATTTTCTCGAAAACCCAATACACATTATACACTGACTAGTGAGATTAGGTGTTCAAGGATGGGATAGGTGGTACACATTTATTATATATAAGAATGACATCACATGTATTTGTTGGCCTAGAAACCCGTCCAAGATTTACTCATTAGGAGTAAATCTTGGATAGTCCCCGGTTTGGGACTGTAATAGGAGTAAATCTTGGATAGGATGTAAGTGTATACCCTAATCTTGTCCTAATATATACTTGTTTTCTATTTGATCATAGAATGGATAGATCATGGATGTCCATTCGCAATCGTTGCACCCCATAGTTTATATCTGGTCTTGATCAGTTTATTAGATTTGCCGAGGAACATAGGAAAAAACCTACAGATAGGTTCTACTGTCATTGTGGATGCTTGGTAAATGTTAAGGTGCCACATGGTTACTCATCCAACATCTGTAGATTGGTATCAATGAAAGATCTGAAGTTGATAGGTCTTAAATCTCATGATTGTCACACTCTAATGCAACAAATATTACCCGTGGAAATTCGATCTATATTGTCGAAGCATGTAAGGTTTGCAATCACCGGACTTTGTTTCTTTTTCAACAGTCTATGCAGCAAAGTTATTGACCCTGATACTCTCGATAATTTGCAAAGAGAAGTGGTTGTTACCCTATGTCAGCTTGAGATGTATTTCCCTCCTTCGTTCTTTGATATCATGGTACATCTTGTTGTCTACTTGACTAGGGAAGTGAAAATGTTGGGACCAGTTTTCTTGCATTGGATGTATCCCTTTGAACGATACACGAGCATTTTTAAATGTGATGTTCGAAACCGTTATCGGCCTGAAGGGAGTATTATTGAAGGTTATGTGGCGAGAGAGGTTATGGATTTTTGCAATGACTTTCTGAGTGGTAATAACACTCCTGTTAATGACAAGAATATTGAGGAGGGCAAAGGAATTTTGGGATTACGGGTGAAAGTAATCAGCCGTGAGCAGTTGGAACAAGCTCACTTGTATATTTTACACAACATGGATGAAGTGAGTGTTTATATCGAGGAACATACCAATTTCATCAAGAGACAACATCCTCGAGCAAGTTCAATGTGGCTTGCTAGAGAGCATAATAAGACTTTTACTAAGTGGTTTGAAGATAAAGTCTTACATCAACTATCTCAAACACCAAATGATATTACAGAAACTATCAAATGCCTCACCTTTAAACCAAAACCGAATGCTATGTCTTATGAAGGGTTTGACATTAATGGGTTCACATATTACACAAAGCGCCAAGATGATAAGAGTGTCGTCCAAAACAGTGGGGTCACTCTTCAAGCGTCGACTATGTATTTTGTAAGTGCAAAGGATAAGAGTCCACGTGAAGCGAAAATGTCATATTACGGTGTCATTGAAGACATATGGGAGTTTGACTACATAGATTTCAGAATTCTGCTCTTTAAATGTAATTGGGTTGATAACACCAAAGGAGTTATAGTGGATGAATTGGGTTTCACTTTGGTAAACTTTGAAAAGATTGGCGAGAAGGGTGAACCATTCATATTGGCATCACAGGCGAAACAAATATTCTATATCGATGATCCTGCAAATGATAAATGGTCGGTTGTTCTTCATGGTAAAAGACAGTTCATTGAAGATCCTATAGATGAAAAAGAGTACTATGATAAGTATGATGACTCCAGTCCATTCTCAGTTGGGTTGCCAACTCCACAAAATATTGAATCTAATGATGACTTATATGTGCGCGGAGATCACAATGAAGGATTGTTAATTGATAAAAGATCACAATTTTAGAGGCATGTATGTTTATATTTTTTTATTAAAGCTAAATATTTGCTTTTTTAATATCAATATCATTTTCAGATTTGATTTTTCATTATCTTCTAGTTAATACAAATGCTAAATGTTTGCCTTTTTCTAGTTAATACAAATGCTAAATGTTTGCCTTTTTCTAGTTAATACAAATGCTAAATGTTTGCCTTTTTCTAGTTAATACAAATGCTAAATGTTTGCCTTTTTAATGACATTTTCAGATGGCTGACCATGATGAGCATGATGTCCATGATGAGCATGAAGTCCATGATGAGCATGCTGTCCATGACGAGCATGGCGAGGATACCAATGTAAGTTCTAAAAACATATCCTGTATTTCTATAAAATTCATTATCTTCTAGTTATGTCATATATCCCATATTTCTATATTGCGCTAATTCAATGGGTTTATTTTTATCAAATTTTAGGTTGATGATGCACATGTACCCACTGAAGCACTGGAGCAACTTGATGCGCAGCACCAAACACTTAACAAGAAAAGGGGCATCACTCTGTTGAAGAAGTTAATAGCGCTAAGTGGTAGTGGATCCAAATTGGTTGTGGAGTTTGATAATGGAGGAAATGCAATTGGAGTGAACTGCAATAATTTTGTAAACTATCTTGGGTGTGTCACTCGAAGCCATTGTGGTGTTAAGTATGATAATTGGCATAAAGTTCATCAGGGGAAGAAAGACTTGATATGGAAGTATTTATGCGTGAGTTTTTATTATTTGCAATTCTATTTTGTAGATTACAAATTATATTATTTGCAATTCTATTTTTGGATACTAGTTAATAAGAATTCTATTTTACAGAATCTGTTTACATTGGATGAGAAGTTGCATCGTAAAAGCATGATGCAATGCACTGGAAAGATGCTTAGGAACTATAGGACAAATCTCAACAGAGAATACATAAAAGATGGTGATAAGAAAAAGAAGTCAGCCCTTGAATAGTGGAACTTCTTGAACAAAGAAGATTGGGACAATTTTGTTGCTTCAAGAAAATATGAAGAATTCAAGGTATTAGGCGTCACTCCCAATTTAATTAATATACGTTGTATTCACCTATTCAAGATTAACATTTAGTGCTACTAACCAAATCATTAATGTTCATACTAACTAGGCCCTCAGTGACGCGCAAAAAGCAAGGTGTGCATTGAATGTGCATGGTCACACTATGGGTCCAAAGGGCTATGCAAGCGTTCGCTAAAGACTACAGGCGGAGTCTGTGGCTACTCAGGAGTCTGCCACACCCATGCCTCGCCATGATATCTAGATAGCTGGGAGGAAAAACAAGAAGGGTGAAATAAAGAAGCTCGTAACTGCTGAGGTGGCTGCAAAAATGGTAAAATACAACTCTTAGAGCAATCGTTTGAATATTGATTATTTGTGGTGTTAACTTACCAATTTCTATTATGGTGATTAGCGGGAGATGCACGAGTAGAGGAAACAAGGCACGTTCATCCCTCAGGGCACAAGGGATGAATTGACAGTTTCTCTGGGTAACCCAGAGCATCCTGGACGTTTTAGGGGTGCAGGCGCTGGTGTGGGCATCAAAGCATTCTTTGGGCCATCCCAGAGCAAACCCAGAGCGGGACTTTCACAAGAAGAGGTAACCTATTCTTTTTTTAGAATGTTACTACAAAAGGGAATTCAATAATAAGAAGCTAATGTTTCTTTTATCCATGTATAGGAGAATAAGAGAGTCGAGGATATAGTTGCTAAGAAGATCAATGATATAGTTGCTGAGAAGGTCAAGGAAGAAATAGTGTGGTGGCAGGCATCTCAGGCTTCCAATCAGCCTATGGCGACCCACTCTTCTCCTGATGCACAGACTGCGATTAATCCTGGAGACCCATCGCCTAACACGTCTGCTGTAAGTATTGTTTATGACATTGTAGCTAGTCTTTTCAAGATGATATGTTTTCAAGATGATATGTATATATGTATAACATTCTTTACATAAATTTGTAGGCATTGAAGCCATGCCGCTTAAGAATGCAAGACTATGTTGTTGCATAGGCGCAGGCTTACCAGTCCCTTCCGGGGCAACATTTCATGGGACTCCAATGCCACATGGCTACGTTCGTGTGAGCCCGATATGTGTATTACCCGATTGGAGGGAAGCTGCATTGCCATATGCCCACCCAGATATTGATACACTTGGTGAGGCAGAAGGCGGGGTGATATTGTGGCCCAAAGCAGATGTCGTCTACACTAATAAAATTGTAAGATAAATTTACATTACTTTAGACTGTTAATGTGTATATATGAGGTCAACTGATCTGAAATTATATATACAGGTTAAAAAGAAGACACCTGGAGCACCTAGGCCTCCACCTCCACTTCCTGCATTACCAAGTTGGGTTCCAACTGACCTAAAATACCCGTTAGGTCCTGCTTGTAGGGGAATGGCATGTTGGCTACGGGCACATAATATACATTGCCCTATAATTGTTTCTTCAGAAGCATATTATGCAGGTCAATCATACGATAGCTCTTTATTTATACAAGATATTATTGAGCTATTTATGTATGATTGGATGAATACATCAATGATAGAGACATGGATAAGGTGAGATCTTGTTTATACATCCATATACCTTGTGTAAGATCTGGTGATCTGGTTTCTTATATATTAATGCATACGTAATACATGTTTTGCAACTACTTAGTCGAAGATCAATGCAAACAATTTGCATTTGATCATGTGGGTTTTTTGATTCCATCATTGATTAGTATGGTAGCTAAAGACCCTGATAGTATTCAATAATACTGTATAGATGCTTTTACAATTTTCGGTCAGCAAAAGAAGACGATAATAATAGCTCCATTCAATGTCAAGTAAGTTTACTTTATTTATAATTTGGACTTAAGAAAATTCCATTTTTATTGTGCATTTTGAGTTATTAATTTTTAACTTTTTTACCTCTAGCAGTAGACATTGGGAGTTACTAGTTATTGTCTCTGGGACGTTCACTGTTTATTATCTAGATCATGCGGGAAGTACATTGAACACTAAAATTGGACACATATTGAGAATGCCATTATTCTGGTGAGAAATATTTCATTTTTATATTCGTTAACATCTGTTATTACATTAATATTTAATTATGCAATTTACTGTGTTACATTAACATGTAGGGGTTTAGATGCATTCAAAAATGTTGGAGGAAATGTCCCAAGGAGAAAGAACCAGCCAATAATTTGGGAGAACGTAAAAGTAAGTTCCTGACTCCAATGTATATATTATTTATGTGAACTGTGCTTAGTTGTATTTTTTAATATTTTGTATGTTTCAATTTATAGTACGCTACACAAGATAACGGTTGGGTATGCGCATACTATGTGATGCGATTTATGGAGATGATTATCTGACATACCGCATTGGATATTAATACCATACATGAGGTATTATATATAGTCTCATTAGTTAGTATGAAATATATCAATCTTATTTTTATATTATTACTTATATATATATACATCATTCTCTTTGCAGGTGTTTAAAACTGACCACACTATAGGTAAATGCTTAAAAAATGTACATGCTCCATATACGATGGAAGCATTAAATGAAGTAAGAGAAGAATGGGCAAAATCCATACAAGCAGTGGCGATTGTAAGATATAATTGGGATGCCAATAGCGATGCTGAATGATATTTTGTAAATAAATATTTCTGAATGTTTATACATGTCTGAATATTTCTACGTGTATTTGAATGTTTCTACATGTATGAATGTGAGAATTGAATTGATGTCTGAATGTATCTACTTGTGTGAAAAAATATTTGTGGATTTTGCAGGTTTGTGGCCTGTTTGTAGGCTGATATCAATGGATGTCGTAAACCTACAGTTTAGAAAATTGAACTGCAGGTTCTCATCCTGCTGACCAGCCACAGCAGGCTTGCAAACTGATAAGAAAAAAAAAATTATAGGCGTCGGTTATTTATAAAACACTGTCATCAAAGGACTACAGCGTCAGTTATTAGATAAAAACCGACGCCTAATATGACAAACAACCCGACCGTGCAGGAGAGCACGACCGTGGTGGAAAAGGTGTCGCTTATTCGTATAAAACTGACGCCTATAGTACTAAACACGGTCGTGCAGCGAAGCACGACCGTGTCGTCTGGGAGTATGGCGTCGGTTGTTCAGTTGTTAACTGACGCAGAAAGTGTCCTAGGTGGTGCCCTTCTTTGTGGCGCGAACCCTATAGACGTCGGCCAACTATATATAACCGACGCCTACAGATCATATAGGCGTCAGTTAGAAAACCGACGCCGAAGAGTTCGACCTTTAGCGGCGCCCACATAGGCGTCGCTTTAAAACCGTCGCCAAAGGGGGTTAAACAACTGACGCCAAAGGCGTATTCTGTAGTAGTGAAACATAACTTTAATCTAAAATCACCATAAAATCTTGGCGTTGAAATAAAATAAAACTCATACTATATAATCAATATTATCTTTATACTCAAATAAGACATAAATCGTCTTATGCGCTAATATATAAGTATATACCTCATATACCAAGAGTAAACTCCATACATACTCACATATACTACTCTTACTAAATCATTTATAAAATTAGATGAAAATATAATTATAATAATTTTCCATACTAAATAGGCACATAAAATACATGTTGCCTCACAAATACTCATGAATCATCTTACATAATGACAACTTAGGCCAAAAACTAAATATGAATCCAATTATATATGAAACTCCATCAAAACTTTTAGTAAAGTAATCATACAATGTAGTAAGATCATGTATTAAAATATCATGTCATTTCATAATCAAATAATGGGTGAAATACCCAAAATACCCTTGTTATGGTTTAACTCAAAAACCTTAATAAAACTTTATATAATAAAGATCAGGTTTTGAAATCGCATTAAGCATATTGAGATAAACATTCAATAAAATTTTCATGAATTTATAAATTCGTTTGCTATTTTTAATTGACAAAGCATCAAAATCATATGGTTTTGTCTACCCAGAATATAATAAATATAAGACATCAAGATCATACTCTGGCACTATTTTTATAGGATAGTACACTCAAAGAGCTTTCCATAGGTACCTTGTTTGTCCCAAACTAAGCTCTGTAGCTCAAGATATGAATTTTTGAAACTTACCTAACCTTGAGCAAACTCGGCCATCAAGATCTGATCTGGCGGCCCTCATCTCAGGCGCATCTCAAGCCTAGGGCCGGTGCTTCATCCCTTCCGATCTGAGTTCTTGTGTGTGTGGACTCCAAAAACAGAGTGCCTCCATCCCATCACCTCCGGTGAGGTCGAGCCCCCTCTCTTGGCCACGAACTCGTGAGGTAATTGCTTCCCTAACTCCGTCCCAGTCTACACTCCATGGGCGGCATCTTCTCTGTGCCCTGGGTGGACGAGGTTGAAGATCCCCAAACCACAACCATGATGCGGCCGCCGCCCCTCATGGTCTTCTTCTTCATTATGAATCTTCCCCTCTTCTTCTCATGCTTCGCGAAAACCCTAGATCTAGGTGTGTGAGGGCCTATGTGCTGAATCCATGAAGCTTTTATAAAATCATGGCCAAAGAATCTCGGACAGGGCTCCTTCATCCTCAGACCCTGTTCGGGTCATAAAACAGGGGCGTCGTTCTCTAGTCCACAGTGGACTGGAGTCTCGGCCGCTCAACCCCTTTTTATTTTATTTTTCTTTTGCACAAAAGTCCAATCTATAGAAATAATTCTATAGATGACCACATGACCCCGTTTGAACTCAAGTTTTGGGATAATTGATATACCGTCATTATCTTGTTATGGAAAAGGTATCAGGTCCAAATTAATTATAAAGACACTCCAAAAATATATTTTAATTAATTATTGAATAATTACAAATTTAATTACCTAGGCCTCCAAGTAAATCAAAATCATCTAAAATTTCTCCCACCATCTTATATTCTAATCAACCATCTACTTAAATTATTATCAGCACTTATTATGAGGGCTACATACTATATTCCCAATTTTGTACTTCAAGAACCCATTTGTGAATCTTAATTGGTTCAATCATGATTGAATAAGGTTCTAGGGCCCCCAGACCATTCTCTGGTCTTTCAAAAGGTCTAATATCTATTCTAGATTATGGAACTAAAACATGAATCAATATTCACTCAACGGAAGCTTTTATATGATACATTAGGCCAACATTACTTTACTTCCTTAATAATGAGACCTAAGTTGGTCTAGAGTTCAAACCAGTAACTCAAGTCTTCATATTATATATAATCATCACATTATTGTTCACAAGAATAATTCATTTATATTTATCTACACCTGACTACAATCATACACATTTAAGTCATTATGTGTGTATTGGTTGATCAGATGGCTTGTATTACACATTTTGTGAACTTAATTACGTACCTAGCCATGGTTAGTTCATTACGTCCATTGGCATGCCTTTACTAGAAAATTCAACATTAAAGGCTTACTTTAGCTATGAAATTGAAGATGTTACATCATCTTAGAAACTAACTCCCTGATAGGCTGATAGCGGCAGAGACTATCCGTGGTAAGATTCAGCTATCTCATGACTGCAAACCTATCGCCACTTGCATCACAACAACAAAAAATCAAGAAACATTAGGCCCTGAAAATCTAACAAAAGCTACTGACAGCCTTGACAAATGGGCTCCATCCTATGAGCTTTAGGGCTTACTGAGTTAACTTCTTATCCCGCCTGTTAACCTAGATATTCTAGGATCAGATAGGATATGTGTTAGGTTTGGTCGGAATATCATCAGTGTTTGTGAAATCTCTGGTTGCCAGGGCGGGAGGACTATGGAACTTTCTCAATTTCCTCAATAGAAGAGTCTACTGTCCCAACCATAGCAGCTGGCCTGGCATTCACACTTATTATTATACGACATTGAAAGGTAACAAATCACGCATATCAATCGTTCAAAGCCCTTGCAGAAGCCGTAAACGTATGAATGGATGACCATGTCCCACGAAGGTGAATAGCAACAGCCCAACAGTCACCATCCTAGCAGGCCCCTGGATTGCCCATTCCTCTAATAGGGATATGTTATCTTAGGCCGCATATGCATTATCATACGATGGAAACTGCTATGGGCCTATGGTTAGTGGCCCACAATTGAATTCTTCCAGTGAAGTGCTTCCTCTCACTCTTGCTTTGATCGGTCGTAGTCAGACTGAAGAGTTGACAACTTGTTTTGGGTGTTATTTGAGGAAGGGTCTGGGAACAATCTACACGAATGGAAACCAGCTATTAAGAAGAGATATAAATCCACTGAATAACAAATTCCGCAGGATGTAGTGCAGCTGGAGTTGCGGATGCAGATTGAATATAGAATGTCACGAATGAGAGGTGTGGTCCACGAGAGGCAACTACAGGACAAGAGTACTTGCGTGGCGACGCTACAAGAAAAGGACAACATGACTAGTCACCACTAGGGGCAGTATGGATGGAAACTTTACGCCTGCGTTTGGTTCCGGATATCAGTTGGATTTCGGCTCTTATTATGCCACGTCTGCGCCACGTCTACACGATTCAGTCCGATTTGCCAGATGTGCGTTTGGTTCAAAATCTTAAAATGGCCATGTTTTGAGTTCTGTTATCTTGGTATCTTGGTTGGCTCAGTCATGCTAGCAGATGGATTTCGTAACCCAATCCTGATTTGGCTCTTTCTTTTTGTGTATTTTGTTTTATCAGCCAGACTGAAAAACACAAGTTACGATACCAGTCCAATTTAATGATGGGATTAGTTTGCCAAACACAAACAAGATTTACTATAGTTCGGATAATCTCGATGACTGGACATATCCGGTCTACCTCAGTCCGGATTTCGTAATCCATATCTTGAACCAAACGGAGGCTACAAATTTCGTAGTCGTCTGTGGAGTTTCACTCATTCTGGTATTTCGTAGTAGAGGGGCTGCGGCAAACAGTCTTTTACAAAAATATTTACCAACATAGCACACTTTGTGAAATAATTTTGAAAGTAGCATATTTTGGTCTGAAAACACGTCACTTTGTGTGGAGCTTTTTGTAACCAGGACTGAAAAATGTCATAATAATTGGCGTGGCTAATTTTAACTATAAAAAATTGAAGAAAAAATTAAAAAAAAAATGAAAAACGGCTTTCAATTTGCACTTAATATTGAAAGCGCCATTTCATGTGACGTTTTTTTTATTTTTTTTATTTTTTTTCCAAATTTTATATTTAAAAGTAGACACGCCAATTATTGTGGCACTTTTCAAACTCGTATATAAAAAATGTCATTAAAAATGGCGGGTTCCATACAAAGTGTGCTATTTTGAAAAATATTTTATAAAGTGTGCTATTTGGTAAATATTTTTATAAAAATGTACTAAATTGTTTTTTTTTTCTAAAGACGAAAGGGTCGAAGCCCGGACGCAGAAGTGGCATTTGCGAAACCCGCCCTTCTCGGCTTGATTTGTAATTGTCATTTTTGTGCAAAACTAACTATACAATAATGGTACAAAACGAATACTGGAATGTGAACTGCCATCATCAGTTCAATGTATATATATGCATCAATTACCGGGAGTTCAGAATACGGCAGCCAAACTGGGCCGAATGTGACCTGCCATCATTAGTTCAATGTGTATATATGCATCAATTACAGGGAGTTCAGAATACGGCAGCCAAACTGGGCCCTAGTCAATCTAAGATCTGTGCAATGGATTTCTTTCTAAATTGACTAGTGTAAGTCGTCCACATTTTGGAACACCTGCTGTCATATTGAACTAAGAACTGAGATAAAACTGCATTTACAGGGAAATCACAGTATGTGCGGACTAAGAATAAACAAACCGAAGTGGAGTGTAATAATGTAGATTAAAAGAAAATAGATGCGTATGTCATATGTACAGAAGTTTAATCACATCTGCATATAGACTTCCCAAAACACACATTTTGAAACTAAAATATGCCTGCAAAACATTTTGAATATATAGACTTCCCAAAACACACATTTTGAAACTAAAATATGCCTGCAAAACATTTTGAATATTACAGCTCGTAAAGCACTGTCTTAGTGAAAACCAATTCAATCATAGACAAGGTTGTCTTTAAAACATTATCACCTCCAAATGAGTTCAACATATAAGCATCACCTAGTTCATGAGATAAGGTTGTCTTTAAAACCTCGACACTTGCCTTAGCGAATCTAGTCAATCTTGTAGTCTATGCTCTTGAATAGAAGATGTTTTACCGCATCAACTACTAAGTAGGTGAGCGGACTTGGCATATGTAAAAGCAGATTTTGAAGAAGATATAAATACGCATGGTCAAATCGGAGCATGAAAATCTTACATTAATTATTTATCTTTAGAACCAATTGAATTTTCGAAAATCGAAAAACGAGCTGAAAGATCCTGCTAGCTTTTTGATGGCCATTGCTGCCAGGGCACTATCGGCTTTAGCTAAGGAAAACCCCATAATCAGCAGGAGCATCGTCGACTCTAGCATCCATTGCATGACTAGGAGTCATAGCCTAGTTCTCTATGTGCGGAAAATAAGGGAACCTAAAAACATAATAGTGGCATATAAACTCAAAATCTAAGTACTACACAGTATAGCGACCCGAGAAGGTATTGTCGACTCTCTTACACTTTAGGAGAAAATTTGGTCTTGTTAATAATTAGAATTTTGCACACAACAAATTATATAAGGAAAAGAAAGAGAAACATGCATCTAAGTTGAAATAAACCCAAACACAAAAAGTGTGTATCACTAAATATTATTCATATTCTAAAAGATAAAATGAAATTTTGGCAATATGTAATACACAACAAGATAACAGGAAATCACCACACTCTGGAGTATTTATTGTAAGATTGAAATGAGATCATAAATCAGATTTTGCGGATACATGCAAATCATAGTATATGTGGATGAACTTAATTAAAGAAAAGTATATCTAGATTGTTATTACATGAATATAAATGCTCACCTATATCCATGCATGCATATGAGCTTTCCAAGATACATGTATGATTTATTTTTGCACCTATTTATCTTTTCGGCAATATTTTACATAAGTTCACATGTTCATTGCATGAAATATATATCCACGTTTTGATTTTGTATCACAACATGCCTTCCATTTTCAAAAGAGCTATAACCCTATATTTTTATTTTGTTGAGATTCACATCTTACATCAGATATTTGTTCTACTTAATTGTAAACCAATTAGCATTATTATGTAGGCTACACAACTATTAAATGATAGTACATGCTCATTAGAAAATTTTGGGTTTAAAACAAAGGATTCCAGTCTTTAGGAACCCCCATATTCCTTTATGATGGTCATGAGATGAGATTGTCTTTGAACCATCCTCACATTCCTAGGCTAATCTAGTCAATCGTGTGATCTTTTATACATATATAAACATATACAAGTATATATGCATATATATATATATATATATATATATATATATATATATATATATATGTGTGTGTGTGTGTGTGTGTGTGTGTGTGTGTGTGTGTGTGTGTGTGTGTTTGTATATAAAGGGATGAAACTCATGTTCAAATCTGAGCATGTCCATCTTTAGGGGTAAAATGTGATTTTCCAACAAACTTTGACATTGTAAACCAAGCAATATTCATTGTGTGGATAAAAAACATCCATTGTCTGGATCCATATGATTAGTATTCACCACCTTTTCCTTTTAATGTGAGAATTACGAGGCAACGCAATAAAGTGAACTCATGAAGACTTAAGTTGATCTTCACACTCAAAATATGGGTAGGACATCATATTACAACCTAAGAAGGTATTAGGCACCAGATTATTATGAAAGTAATGCATTATATATTTTTTTTACAATATTGGGTAAAATTCTAAGCATATAAAGGGATGAAGGTGCACATATAGAAACTAAAATTGAATATATATATATATATATATATATATATATATATATATATATACATATATATACCTCTAAGTCAAGGTAAAGCATAATATTAAGGAGACAACAATATAAAAAATTATATCATGCAATATTTATAACATTTTGACTAGAAAAAAAACAACTAGCATGAAGTTTTAACCCTTCAAGGGTATCATAATGTAGATATATTTGTATTATTGTACCAAAATATATAACAACCAAGTAGTTGAGGAGTAGATATAGTATAAAGTGAAACCAAAACATGTAGTTACGCATAATCTTGAACCGATGAACATATAAAAGGTAAGGAAATGGAGGGAAATTCTCTTCTTTCCTTCTTTGTTGATTAGGATTTACTAATGTTGAGGGTCATGAATGGGATTTTCTACAATGAAAATGCCATATTTAGCGAGTGGAGAAATAAATGCAACACCTTGGTTCTAAGATGACTACACAAGGAGATTTTTATGTTAGTTTGAGGTGTCTACCTACACGAAAGGGTTAACATAGGGTTTAGGCCAAATGGAGACTAAAGGTGGAGCACGAAGTATTTTCCATAATGGATTTCTTATCATTTGAATAAGGGGTATATTAAATCACTCAACACCATATTTTCTTATGAGAAGCTTGTTAAGTTCAAAAGCTCACTGGAGTAAATTGTTTTTCTTAGGGACTCAGCTAAGACCCGATTTCCCTTGAATTTCCTAAGTTTGTATCATAGTTCTACATTTGGTAAAAGATTTAATCGGTGTCCTTTCGGAAGGCATATTGGATTGCATTGGTTTAAGAGTTTAAATGGGCTATTAATGTGTCAAATTATGGTGTGACATACTATCAACATAATTTAGTTGATGAGCATGACTCCACTCCACTATGTATTGAAAAGTGACAAAAAATAGTTGTCTAGTCCCTTCCTTAGCTAAGATCTAAGACAACATACTAAACAATGTAATCATTTGACATCAAAAATGAAAATTATGATACTATATGCACACATAATTGTAGGTACTTTCATTTGATGATTTGGGTGAATTTATCCATTTATTGATCTCAATTGCATACATTTTCATCCATTTATCCCCAAACTAGTGTATAGTCATTCTTGCATCAATTTGCCATATCTTTTCATACAATTAGCCATTTCACATCATGAACCTCATGGGTACCTATTTTTGCACGTGCTCCCACATTAAAATTTGAGTGCCACTCATTTTCATAATAACATTAACAAATTTCATATGAGATGGCATTTTTAACTATAAAATATGGCCTCATGACTAAATGTATTGACTGTAACTATTGTGAGAGGCAACCCACATTTTGATAATTTTCTTTTCTTTACATTTATTTCCAATTCTCTTTATATTTAAAAAATTAGGAATAATTTTTATGTGAGTCATTATATAGGATTTTATGTGTTGACCTATCTTTGAATGTTGTAGCCTAACAATTGCCGCAATTGGTCATTTTGAAGCATTCAAACACGGGTTGCAATGTACCTCCACCACATTGACTTGGCACACCTATTCCATTTATCTTTTGTGTCTTGTTGACATTGAGGACAATGTCAAAGATAAACTTAGGGGAAAGCAATGATGCATCTATCTTGCATATTTCATCTTGCTTTTGTACATTGTTTTCTACCACACCTATCTAGTGTAAACAGTGGATGTAATTGGTCAGGTCATATTGTAACATGGAATTAAATGCTCATATTTTCATGCATGCACTTTCACTCTTAACCCATAAGCTTTACTTATTTGAGGGTACACAAATTTTATAAATGATTTGGACCAAATAGTTTGAAGACATGTTAATTGAACACTACACCTACCCTGACCTTGTTGTTTGTGGCATGATGATGATGTTTGAGTCCAAATCAACCAAGCGGTAGTATGATATGTCACACAAGATTTTAAAATAGGCACCAAGTTTACCTTGATTGACATATTAATAGGAGAGGGATATATCAACATTGGGAAGACAATGTTTATTAGTCATATGATCTAATACACCCTCATCACTTTCACCACTACCATACATAGAACATGATAATTTGTGCTATTTTATTTTAGTTGCATTTCATGTCATAATATGATCCATACATGTTATTTTGCATTAGTAATTGAAAAAAAAATCATTTAGAATTGCATAACATTTTTAAGTAGATTAAATTGCATATATAACTCATAAGGTGTTTCCATAAGTATAATATTTGCTTCATAATTAAGAGAAATTTATATACTGACTCCATTCCCCAAAAGTAGTAAGGTCCCTAGCATTATCTTTTCTTTTTGCTAAAGAGTGTAAGAAGGAAATTGATTGCTTCAAATTCAAGTACCTCTCTCTAAATCATAAAGTAGAAGAACGTGAGTTATGACAAACACCTTCTACCTCCATTCTTGTCATTATGATGAGGTGTCCATACATACATCATTCCACCTTCATTTCAATAGGCACTAGGAGACATTTAATAACATCCATCATGTAGTTGCATCATTGTAATTTAGTATATAATGACTCAGATTGTTTTGATATTTCTATTTCATGCCACCTAATCCATCCACCGTTCTCTTTGTGTGGTATGTCGCCACCATAATTTCCTCTCATTCATTTATATTTAGAGACTACATCCTTTATAAATTGTATTTTTCTAGAGTAATGTAGATAGGGAGGTCATATGATAAGTAAAGTGTGTGTTATGGTGGCCATTATGTTTTCCTCCTCTAATGTATTTGAGTTCTCATTGATCTTTTTGTCAATAGTAATGTTATGAGCATATTTGGTTGTTGTACACTAGCTACGCACTTAGTGGTTGGTCAAGACCAGTTTAAGGTCTAATTAATGGAGAGTGGTTAAAATAGTTGAGTTTATTAATTTTGTATTCATACTGACTTCTTTAACAAATCCAAATCCATGTTTCCCGAAGACGAGGAATATTCAAAGTAAGGGGTTTTTTATGCACACACGATTAACGATATTTTCATATGTTAATTTTGGTGATTTTGTTTATTGATTGATCTCAACTGCATACATTTTTCTTCATTTATCAAGAAACTAGTATATAAATTATTTGTGTCAGTCTTTTTTATTTTTACATACAGATAGGCATATCTTATTGGAGTATTATTTCAGCATAATAATTTCTTGTTACATTATAGGAAAAGTTGAGAAGAAACTCGCATTATTTTTAGATCAACACAACACCCATAAATGACAAGGAGTTTCTAAATTTAAGTCTATTTAAGTCTATTTGAGTTGGTAGCACCAACTCTACTCCTAGTAGGAAAAGATGACCAAGGTTTATAGAACCAACTATGTTGTGATAACACAACCAAATCAAAGGACTAAGAATTCAAATGATCAATCAAATGTTGGAGTTTTTAAGTTGGATCTTTTGATCCCCTTTAAAACTTATTGCACTACCAACCACCACTAATATTAGTTTTGACTTTATGATAGTCGTTACGAGAGGAGATGATGTGTTGCTAGTGACTTCATAAGGTGATTTCATGATTAACAATGGTGAATTGCATCCATCTTATGCAGACCACTCCATCATTACTATTCCTAGTGCTTTATATTTTTATTTTGACATTTTTTCTATTTTCAAATTGGTATGAAACTATATTTTCTATGTCTAGATAATTTTCATAATATCTAGGCACCAGAAGTAGCATGGCATGATTCTTTATTGAATAATTGACTTCTGTTAATTAAGTCATGACTGCATATATTTCATAAATGTGTATCTATATCTACAGTTTAAGTCTGATCAATTTAGATAGTAGACGATTTACTACTTCAAAAGAGAGGTTCTCATCGGGGAATTTTTATTAACTCAGTTAATACTATGCTACAAAAGTGAGCTACTTATTGGGAGGGAACAATCTAGAGTATGATCTTTCATATTCACAAGGTACGGTTTTAGCAATGTAAACATGGTATCATTCTTCAAAAGATAGTTGTATTGAATTTCAAATATCTAATTAGAAAGAAATGACTATTTGTCAATAATCAAATGTCACTTGGTGAAAATTATTAACCTAGATAATTCAATCTAGTTTGATTAGCAACCATCATTAAAAAAATCTTACTTTATTTTTTATTTTTTTAATTTAATTCAAATTAACCCATACTGTTCTTTGGCCTGCCTGATTTGATTCTAGTTGATAGTAATTTTTTACTTTCACAGTTATTTGAGTTTAAAAACTTAATAAGTCATGTCCTATATTACCTCATGACCATACATTTGTGTTTGCACACACGATCGGGTTTGTCATCTTTCTCTAAGAAGACAATTGTTTTCTTGTGTGAATATAAGGATATTTATATGGACTAGATCGGTCATTTGATTTAAAAAGGATATAAAAACACAATAAGGTAAATTTGAAGGTTTCTTGGGGAAGAATGGAGAAACTTAACGAAAAAATCTAAAATGAATAAGGTTTATGGCTCAAAAAGGGATTGATAACAATTCAAGGAAGTGTGAGAAAAATAAATTAGCTATGAAGAAAAAATCTGATATGAATCAAGATATAAGTGTGAAAATATTGTTGAAATATTAAAGTATTTATAATGATAGATTCAAAGAAAATTGGAAACAACTAAAAAAAATCCACTTTGTGGAGAACCATCGTTTTAGATCAAAAAGGAAAACCAGTCAATGAAAGCTAATAAATATCAGTTTAAAGGAGAAATAGAACACAATATTCAAGCCTAACATGATTTTGAACTGCGAATTTGAAAGAAAAAGGAGAATGATGCAATACAAATGAGTTTGATTATTAACCATGTTTCTAAAAAGGAAAAGGAAAACAAACTTGGTTAAAACAAAAGTTGAATATAGATTAAAAAAATTAAAATAAATATAAAAATGAATATTTTAAACAAACAAAGTCATTTTCATCCAAATATAAGACTTGAGAGGTCAAAATAATTTACTGTGTAAATTTACGTAGATAATCCTGGAATGGTATCATGAATCACTATATATGATTTGAATTTTTATGTATATTAATATGTTAATTGTTGAACATCAAGAAATTATTGTGACTTGATGTTGTGTAGCTCGGACATTGATGAAGAAGGCAACACAAAGGGAACCTTCAAAATAAGCATCTGGAATCAGGCTCTCATGTGAGGGAAGAGACCCAATTGCTACCTTGGGGGAGACTCTACTTCAAGGATATATTTCAAAAGTTACAACTGGAACTACTCATATGTTCCATTTACAAAAATATCATTTTGACCTTTTCTAGAAAGTGAAAATTGAAAACAAAATTCTAAGAAGTGTTGATGCAACTTAATATATTACATAGTACTATGGGTTTCATGTCTGGATTTATATAAATAAAGTATGAAATTTGTATGAACTTATAAAAGTATATTTTTACTTTAATATATATTCATGACCACTTTTTTTTATTATACGATTATACATGCTTATTTGAGACATGTGAGCGAAAGCTAATATCTATTGATCGAGCTATAAGATTTTTCTTCCACAACAGAGAAACTTTGAGATTTTTTCATGCATGGTTTAATATTACATAAATTATAGAATTTTAAAACCTAACTGAAACTTACTTTTAAATGTTACATGATGATATAAAAAACATGAAAAGTTGAATAAGTGTTACTCAATATTTTATGAAACATGTGTACGATTTTCGTGTTTCAAACATGAAAGAAATAGATCTATAAGACAATTTAAGAATTAAAGTAAACAAAAATTATTCAAACCTTGTTTCTTTATAAATTAGTTGTTAAAAATGTGTATGTATTGGTTTCTCTCAAAATATATATGAACCAATATCTAGAAGAACTGTCCATGATACTTTCTAGTGTTAGCCTTATAATAAAAGTGGTGTTCTAGCATATTAATTATGTGATGAATGTGCCACTTTACAATACTATAGACCTTGACACCTTCAATGATCATGATTTGCATTGTCGCACAAGACTTGTCCATAAGATTCAACATGATGTAGTTTGTGACAAGTTTTTGACCTTGTCTTTAGAGCTTGACTAAAGGACTTAAAGGAAGCTCGTGTGGCCGTCTTTGGCACACAACCTGATGGTCTGCACTTACAACGTGTTATTGACATCATATTTTTTATTGGATAGATGTTAAGTACACTTGTGTTTGCCTCACCATAGTCTCTCTCTTGATATGCATTTTTTTAGTAACTTTAAAGTAGAACAGACAGTTTGTGATATTTCTGCACAAAAGGTACAAAAGAATGTAGTAACTTGTGTAGAAAATTATCAATATTTTTTATCTTTTGCTATTGATACCATTGAAGCACTTGTTTGTAATGTGTCTCTTCTATGGTATCTTCAACACGTAACTAATAGGAAACTTGGCATTGACTTATATCTTATAACTTTGTTTTTAGATCTGTAGACTTAGATGGCGTAATTTATTGCTCACACCTCTATGACATGTATTTTATTAAGTTTTTCATTTTTAATATATATGTTTTTCTATTACCTCAGTAATGTAAATTACAGTCTCAACATCCACTATCCAAAACACTAAAAATGTGACTCTCGTGCTATAATAAAACAATAGGTTTTTTTTTAAATTTGCCAATTTTTACCATATAAAAGAACATGAATAGGATACATTTGTTAACCTATATTTGAGACAATGATAAATTATGAACATCTAATGAGGGCTTCCCACAAGGTATTAGAAAATATTAGAAAATAATTTTATTTGTTAACCACTAATAGAGAGTCTTACCGACCAAAAAATAATAGGGAGTCTTCAATTTTATTTACAAATATCATATTCATAATTTTTAGCATGTAGTAATGAGTACTTTAAATTTTATTTATATTTATGTGCCCTTAATTTTAATCAATGAAATTTTATCAAATATTGTGTTATAAGAATATATTAATAAAATTTAAGGGGCTTATTTTATTTTATTTTTTGCATGGTAGATAGTAAATCTAGTTTAACTGTAAACATGACTTGCACATAGTTTTTTCATGGTAATATAGAATTTTTTTTAATTAGAATGGCCCAGGTTTAGGACTAGAAATCAACATGCACGAGAAACAGTAAAATGATTTTTGAACAAAAACATGTTGATCAAGTTTAATCTTTCAAATCTATGAAAAAATGTGCTCAACAGGTCTCGAGCCCAAGACATTCAAACATGAATTGTACATTCAAACCAGAAGCTACAACATTTTTATTTATATTTTTGTTATTATATTATTATTATATTATCATTATTATTTATTATAATTATTATTTATTATTATTATATAGTTCAATATACTTAACTTAGGAAGCTTCAAATTCAAGATTTCTTACATGATCTGCGTATCCAAAACACTGAGCTACAACATATGTATGCCTACCACTATTCTATACTATATATATAGTTTAATCTACTTAACTGAAAAAGTAAGTGTGTTGTCAAAAAATACATAGTAAGTCTTGACCCAACACCTCCAAACATGATGTGGACACTAAAGTCATTGAGCTAGCTCGTCTTTGGGTATATATTATGACTTGTGTATATAATATAGTGTCTAGAAAAGTATATATATATATATAATACATATATTCAATTACTTTTTAAGAGGGCATGGCCCCTTCTTGACCCCCCTTGGCTTCACCCCTATTTTAAAGTACTTATATATGTGATGTAACCTAAATTAGAGATAAGGTTTCCTAGATCTTATAGCATTAGATATCAAGGACCTTGGTAGATATTTTAGTTTATTTTCTTTCTCCCACATTTAGACAAAGTTTAGTATCTTTCCTATGAAGTATCCAATCTAGCTCTCTTTTGTCAAAATAATGGTAGCCTAAAGGTGAAATTTCTTGAAACCATTATTTTACAAGAAAATGTTGATTCAATTTGAATGAAGATATAGTAGTTTTCCCTAAAAAACATTAACTTGATTTTACAGTGAGCATGTAACTTATGTTATGGACTTCTACTTGTATAGGAAAACACATTTGCTTTTATAGTTCAGCCTCATATGGAAGAATTTGGGATTATCATATGTTGTACCCAATTTTTCATGTGTCCCCACCATAGGAATAAAAAAATATGTAGATTTTGTGGACTTCTTTTTTACTTGTGGACGTAATATATGTTCGAGTAAAAATAAACTTATAAATGGTTCAAGTAACTTATTATGCTTCTGTATATTGGATGACCACCACTTAATCATATTAAATTTGGTCGGAACCTTAATTTATCATCAATTCATACACTATTATAGTATACTACTAAGGAGATAAGATGTTCTTCGATAGTGGAAAATTAGGTGAAGAGTGCATAGGATAATTAACGAGCATGACAATATGAAATTGCCTTTGTGTTTAAAATCAAAAGTACATATAATCATTGTATACTAGGATTATACATTAGCACACCAATATAGACCTACCTCTAATTAATCAACTAATATCCAAATCTACCTTATATGTAATGGGTGGGACCTGAGAGGGGATTCACTCATCATTTATTGAGGAGAAAAGTGCATCACGATCCAACCATGATAAAAATAAATGGAGGGGGAGAGGTGCTTTATTTCAAATCTAAAAAGTATGATAATGAAAGGGATATGATTGTATAGCAATCAAAAATTAAAATATTCTATTATCACAAAAATATTCCATTTATGTTGTTTTTCACCAAAATAGTGGCATCACGAAAAGGGGAAGGTACAACAACCTATAACAAAGGACCACTAGTAGAGGGCAGTGTGGCCATCTCAATCTATCCTCCTCATACAAAATCTTGAGATGTGTTTTCATTGAAGCATCTTTCTCTAATAAACATATATTTGGTTTGGTTTGGGAACAACACTCAAGAAGGTGGCAAACTAACAGAATGTATGTGTCAATAAAGTATTGGTATGTGTTATAAAATTAATACTTGGGTATTAAAGAGTAAAGTACAAGTAGGAAGGTTGTTTCCATGAAAAGAGAGGGTATAAGCAAATAGGAAATACAATTATGAGGAAAGATGTCAAGAGAATGAGGCATTTTCTTTATAAAGATATAATCAATGAGTATAAGAATAATTCATATCGATAATGATAAAGATTAATATTGTATAAAGTAGGGTTGGAACACCATAGTATTTTGAGCCATGGCCGGAGGAATAAGACCTTTATTCCCAATATGTAAACTATGGTGGGGAAAATAAAAACCCAATGCTTGGTAGAAAGAATAAAACCTCAATGCCACTATATAACATGTGGTAGAGGGATGAAATTGTAGTTCATGAAAGTGTAGTTGTGCATAATCACCACTACCATATATATTACCAGATAAAATCTCACATGCAAAAATAGTGAAGATAAGATTTAAATTTTAATCATTTTCTAAATTCCAAGAACAAAAGAAAATAAAGAGGTCGTAGAATGGAATACAGGGTAGAGGACCCATATATAGGAGAAATAATAATCTCACTGCTCAATAATGAAAAAAGCAATAAATAACAAATGGTATTCTAAAAATAATTCCAAGATTCTGAAAGAAGATTGCATTTAGGATTCAAGCCTTCTTATAATCAATTAGGGATTGGTCAAATAATGCCCAAATGCAAATAGTAATGACTTAAGTAGATTATATGTGGTCACCACATACTCGTAGTCGAATCCTAGAGTCCAAGATTAGGTTTTCATAACACCTAACAATATATTATATAAAGATTTGGGTTAAATCTCCTCACATATATGAACCCTAAAAGTTTACTTCCCCACATAGTACAATTAGGTCCAAAAACACAAACCAATCAATCAATTTCATTTCTAACATTTTTTAACATTTTTTAGTTTATATTTCTAAAAATTAAGTGAATAGTTATGATTTATTTTGGTTAAGTAATTATTCTACAATTTAAGATTAAAATCAAGTTCAAATGACAAATATGCCACGTATAAATGTTTTAAGGTCATATGATGTGACATGGTTGAAACTTTGAAATTCTTGAGAAATCTTGTGTGGTTTAGATCAGAAACACTTACCAAATGACTAAAATACTCCTAACTATCTTAAGCAAAACAAAATCATATTGGTGCCTAACATAGAAATCTGAACAACTATTCTCAAAAGACCATGTCAGCATGAAACAAGGCCATGACTCACAGATTGAGAATGAAGGAAGAAACTAGATCAAAAAGTACTAGGGATCATGGAGAAAGGACACTTTACTCAACCCCATCATCCTTTCCCAAATTCAATGAGGACAAACTTGAGATCAAGAGGTGAACATAGGCCCCAAAAGATTCACTCCTTCCACTAAAACAATGGGTAGTGATCTCAATCACCCCCAGACAAATGAAACTTAGAACTAACTTCATGTGAACCTTGTAAAGACACAGACCAGAGGAACCAATGAAAAATATGACCAACTCATCATTTGAACCTTGGCTATATGAATATAAAATATAAATATGGAAAATGAATTTTTATCTTGAAAAATAAAAGTAACCACTAGAAAAGCTTAGTTACCTCTCAAAGGACATGCAACACCTTTTCCCAATGTGATAGGAGGCATTGTGCAATCATATTTCATTTCTTCATTGACATCCATCGGGTTCAGTTTGAGGGAGTAGTAGTGACCATGTTGGGGTTGTATGAGAACTAGAATAGGATGAGTAAGGTGGTAATAAGTTTCCTCTACTAAGAATTGGTCCAAAATTGCCTAGTGGACTTTCCCATAAATAGGTGACCAAAGGTAGATCAATGCATGATTTTCTAAGATCCTAGTGATGACTGTCAAAATTAGCATCTCAAACATGTTCTTATGGATCTAGAGACTAAAGAGATCATTGTGTCTAGGTCGGATTTGGTCTCCATGGTTCTATGTATTATGTCAATGAAAATTAAGAGGATGGAAGGGGTTTTCTTATATAATGAATCAGATGGCTTGATCTATGACATTCTCTTGACTCTAAACAAACTCCCAAAGTGATTGGAGGAAAATCAAGGGAAGAGGATCATGAGAGAGAGAAGACAAAGGGATGTTGACACCAGTGTTTTAGGAAGGAAAAAAACCTTAGTGAAGGTAGAAGAAGGTTATCCATCATAGGATCAGCTAAAGCTCCAATGAAAAATCAATGGAATAGATTTGGTTCTTCCCATTAGTAGTACAAAACTAGAAACTGACAACTATGTATGTTTTGTATATATATATATATATATATATATATAGAGAGAGAGAGAGAGAGAGATAGAGAATCAGGCTAGAATACACTCGAGTATACAAATCACACTGTAAACCCCAATAATTTTTGCCTATCTAGACAATATATTTGCACAATCTAATCCATTGATCGTCATTGCTAATAATTGTAGACCACATACAAAATTTAAGCCCATTTGGATGAGTGTTAGTCACTCATCCAAGGACAAAAAAATCAATGCACATAACTAATTTGAAATGCGTAGTTCTTTTATCTTTTAGATGCACGATCTATAAGTGTCCAAATGAGCTCAAATTTATTGTACATTATGTTCTTAAGATATTTAAGAAGATCAATGGTTTATATTTCCAATATAATTACTTCATGGTGGAATATGATTGGAGTGTATAGCGTCTCCGATACACTCACTCGAGTGTATTCCAACTTCACCTTATATATATATATATATATATATATATATATATATATATATATATATATATATATAACACTTCTTTATTTATATTAGGCATCTAGGATCTAGGAGTGTTCAAACATAATGAAAATTTATGCCTAATATAACTAAAATGTGTAGATTCCAAAATTTTCATAATATTCCTAATTTGAGGCCATCAAGTATGTTATTTAACTTCATATAGTGTAATGCTATTATTACACTATCTATTATTATAACAAGTATATTTCAATGATAGTATGAGAAGCAATTTGATTTAAGTTTAGCTTATCATAACAAATTTTCTTAACATATATTTTCGATGATTTCTCTATTTGAAGAGTTTTGGCAATTTATTTAAAAACTTGAAGCCCAAACCTATTATAGTGTAACCATTATTCCTTGGTTATTCTTATGTTACAATTCACATTATATCAACTATAGAGATTATATAGTCCTAGGAATCTTCTAGCGCATTACTTTAATATCAAATGCTAGTTAGTTAGTGAACTTGCACATTCGCCCTCACTTATAACCCTAATTGTATTATTTACACTAAAACCTCTCAAATAAGTCCATTTATACATTTATATCTTCCTAATATAAATATTATCATCTTATTTTTGGAAAAAGGATATTAGAACTACCATTAAAAGGAAAAAGGCATAAGATTGCTACGGTAAGGAAATATACCAAATGTTTGCTATGTTACAACAATCCACCCCTAATAAAGGATTTCAGCCTCAAAATATATACATTTGTATCGTAGTTGACTAAGTTCCCTCTTACATAAATTATAGGGTTCAATGTCACTTTAGGGTTAGAAGTGGTTAGGATCATTGCATGGCACCACATATAATGCTTAGATTCCATTCATAAGATGAAACTATGTCATGTCAATTATCATGTCGTTGTTAGTCTTCTCATACTATATGTCGATTTTGGAGAGATTCATCAAGAGCTAGGATGTTCTTACACCACTATGCTCACTAATCCTACTTTCATATGATGTGGTAGTTACACTATCATCTTTCCTCTATCAACACTACTTCCATACTACTTCCTTGAGTCTGGAGATTTTACAATTGAGGTTTCCAGGGTCTTGGTTTAAATCACTTCTCCTCCACTACATCAACATAATGTACTATTTATATGTTCTCTATAGGTTCGTAAGGAATAGTCGTAGGTCCAAGTTGAATCTCTCTTGGGTCCTTACTTTTGTTGGAAACAACAATTTTGATATCATAATGATTGCATTAGTTACCTATAACTTTGAGGGTAATTTCATTATGCATTGATCTACATGAGTATTTCCTAGTAAACTTAGACAAACCTAAAGTTGAATTATACACCAAGATATTAAAGAGTACAAAATCCCACCCCATAGAAAAGGATTTCCCTACAACCCAGCTAACCACACATGAGGTATTAGGGGTAGATCAACTAAGTGATATGTATTCTAGACTTCTTCTTATCATTGCTCCACACTTAAGTCTAGGTTTTTGTTGTTGATATAACCAGTCAAGGGTTCTTTTCTAGATTGTTCCTCTATTCTTTATGACTCCATATGGTGGTGACTTGTATATGAAGTTATCGATAAATAAATAAAAATATTTTTGCATATATTAAAATAATGCAATAGATTTGACAATGGCATCTCTGTAATGTAAATATGAAAAATGACACCACAATTAGTATGAGAACCAAGTCAAAAACTCTTCATCATTGCACATCTTTACTAAATATTTCACAAGTACTTTATGGAGTTAATGTCATTGTGTCTTTGCATTACATAGGGAATTATATCGCATCCATGACATAGTTTAGCTAGATAATAATATCTTCATATGCCATAAGGGGATTACCTAGGTATTTAACTCATGGTGTGAAAGTAAGACATATGGAAGTATACGGATCTTCAAGGGATACATATAAATTTCCTTATTCGATCCTAGTAAGTGGGTAGTTTGAAATGCAAGAAAAGAGTATATATTCCCTTAGGTTGAATGGTTAGTAAAAAACTATAATAACCCAACTCCATATTGAAGGAAAAGTTTGTCAATCATAATAGAGCTTGTTGGAATGTAACCTACCAAAAGGGAATGGTTTTGAGTCTTAAATTTGGATTGAAAGTTTGTTATTTGAGAACGCTTAGTCCAAAAGAGGATCTAGATGAGCAACTTATAAGATAATAAAGAGAAGGCAATTAAGTTTGAAACTAAGGTTTAACATATAAAAGTCATAAGTATACTAATAAAAGAGAATAACTTCTCATAAATAGATTAAGCGACTGCTAAAATGTCGATACCATACTTGTAATGAGTCGGACCCCAAAGGAGATCCACTCATCACTTATAAAGGAATAAATCCCATCCCAGTCCGAACATACTAAAACATATGGAAGACTATTGTTTTATTTCATATCTCAAAAGTATGATACACAAAAGTAATATAGTTACATAACAACAACAAATTTGAACTAGTAATGATCTCAAAATATTCTATTTACATTGTTCCTCACCACAAAAGTAGAATTACATAAAGGGGGAGTTACACTAACCTATACTATAAAGGACCAATTGTAGAGGACAACAAGGCCATCTCAAGCTATCTGTCTTGTACAGTTTCTTGAGACGTGTTCTTTATGAATCATTACTCTCCAATCAACCTATATTTGGATGGTCTTGGAACACCTATGAAGAGGATAAGCAAAATGAAGGCATGTTTCAGTAAAATACCAGTATGTGCTATAAAAGAACTACTTTGCACTATAGATTAAGTTACAAGTAGAAGGTTGTTCCCGTTCAAAGAGAGCTTAAAGAAAATAGGCAATAAATTTAATAGGAAACATAACAAGAGAATGAGGCCTTTTCTTTTTTAAGATATAATCAATGAGTATAAGAATCTTTTCTTTCTAAATCATTCACAATAGATATAACCATTTAGGTATATTACTATAAAGATAGGCATTACATAAAGTAGGGATTGAACACCATAGGATGTCGATCCATGGCAATAGGAATAAACTCATAGTTCCAAATTTGTAAAGTTTGGAAGGAGATACAATCCTAGTGCCTAGCATGAGGAGTAAAACCTTAGTGCCAATATACAATATGTAGAAGGTCGAATAAAATCCCCAATGCCTGTTAGGAAGAATAAAACACAAGTGTCAATATATAACATGTGGAAGGGGGAATTCATCCCCAGTGCCTAAAAATATTCTTGTGCATAAGCACAACTACCCTAGACCTTTCCAGTCAAAATCTCACATGCAAAAATAATGAAGGTAAGATATGCATAAATTATTTTTGAAATTCCAGATAGAGAAGAAGACAAAGTGTTTTAAGCAAACAAAATAGGGTTAAATAACATTTATATAAGAGAAATAGCAATCATAGTGATCAATAATGAAGAAATCAATATATAACAAGTGGTATTCCAAAAAGGATGCCAAGTTTCCAAAAATGTTTCTCACATGCAAAACTAATGAAGGTAAGATATGCATATATTATTTTTGAAATTCCAGATAGAGAAGAAGACAAAGAGTTTTAAGCAAACAAAATAGGGTTAAGTAACATTTATATAAGAGAAATAGAAATCTTAGTGATCAATAATGAAGAAATCAATATATAACAAGTGGTATTCCAAAAAGGATGTCAAGTTTCCAAAAAAGTTTCATTTAGGATCCAAGCCTCATTACAATGAAACTAGTGTTTGTTCAAAGAATGCCCAAATACAAATAGGAAGAATGCACATAACTTATATTTATTTTGCATATATTTGTAGTCAAACCCTAGAGTCCAATACAAGGGTTTTGAAAGACCTAGTAACATTTTATCGAGTTCATATGTAGTATACATAAACACTCAAAACTCTATGAAAGCGATGAGGGGTAGAAATAAGGAAGAAAATTGATAATGATATTGATTTATAGAAGTCTAGATGTTGAGGTAAAAAGATTGAAGGAGGGGAGGGAAAAGGAAGGAGGAATTGGATAGGAGAGGGTGTAAAGGATGTGCTACAAAGGAATGGGCAAGAAAATTAAAAATGAGGAAGGTAACAAACTAAATAAGTGGGTGTAAATAGTCAAACCAATCAGAATAAAATACATGGGACGTTAGCATAGATTAGATATTAATAACACATCATTCCATATTTTACTAGTTGTGTGTATTTTATGTTTTTCATTCAAATAAACCCTTAGTTTTTTTTTGGAAATTGGTTTCGTTTACCAAAGAGCCCTTCGTTATTTATCCCAAAAAAAATTAATGATAACATATAAATCACATTATATCTAGAGCATAGCTTGAATGCAGTTGGCTACAACTGGGATAGGTTTTGAGAGGATATAAAATACACACACATTGGATGAAGCATGCGCTTATTCTTAAATGATATACTCCAACTTCTATATTGACTTCCTATTTTGGGTTTCAAATTGACTAACTTCATTATATAACTATCATAAATGTAACATCCTACAAATGTGATCTTATAGATAATCCCTAACTAGAAACCCCAATTGTATAAGGATACTAAAAGATAATACTAAAACAACATTTTAACCAAATTCTGAGATAATTAAATTTAATTTCACCAAATAAACCCTAATTTGTGAATTGGTGACCATAAAAGGGTTAAAGTGGAATTAACCTCATTAATGATCATAATCATATATAATGATCTTTACATGAGTTTGACTCAAAAATGTTAGGATTTTTCTAAGATATAGACCACTAAAAGTTTTTAAAGTAATCCTAGATGATCTTCATGTTTATTCTATAAAGATAAAAATAGATATATTGATTTGTCAAATAAGGTAAGTAATGATATTTACAAAATCCTTATACCCATATTAGGTAACACACAGAGTTTGGTCACATTTTGATAATTATGGAACCCCTAATTTAAGTGGGAAAGAAAAATGTCTAAATAACCCTCTTACATAGGTTTCAATTAGATTTTATCTCTAATGTATGTCATATGAACCTTTTGTCATAGTTCAAGTCAAACTCTCAGACCCAGATCAGTCTGCAGATGGGGACCCATCCCTTTCACTCGACTCCTCATGTATAACTCTATTTCTGCAATCTCTTCTTGTCAGCATCCGACCTCTTAGCTTTCCAGTGTCCCTCTCTATTTGGTCTCAACATAAGGAAACCATCCTAAAACAATCTCCACACCATCTCAACTCTCTTGAATCCCAGGCTACGATGCTTCCACTAATGGTATATCTAGGATAGTGAGGGTTTCCCCATCCTGATGGTATATCTAGTATAGTGAGGCTTTCCCCATCCCAACCAAACTCAAACTCTTGTGCTATCCCTAGCCTTTACCTATATAAAAAATGATCATCATGCCTACAAACTCGCTCCCAATCACCCGGATCTCCAACATAGATCTCCCTATGACTCTAAGTTATCAATGTTTTCTAGTTTGTTCACGGGAAGTGTCTGACAACAACGACTTCAAGAGAAGATTTCTTTCACTTCCTTCAAGCTCCACAAAGCCCAGACAACCTCCATTTCTACTTTTTTTTTGCAAGGTATATTGATTCCCTTGTTACCGTAGTGTAGTTCTGGGCTACGACCTCCCTTTACTGAAGTTTGTTTTGCCTTCATCTTCAGCAAGGTGTTATGCTTCCGCCTATGGCTTTAGTATTCATCATGATTTTCTCTATTGCATTTTAAATCTTGTATGGATGGTCAGATATGGTGGAACAAACTCCGATGATCTTTCAGTCAGCTCTCAACCCACGCTCGACCATGTTGAGTTTAGCACGAGGAGGTAAATCTATTTACTTATGTGGTCGGTGATGGTTTCTAGTGGATTGTGATTTGCATTCTTGGCATCAAGCCCCAATTGGTTCATGTTCAACTCTTTTGCAGAAGAACATGATCTGGGGTATTTGACCACTCATGCCTTGATGTTAGTTTGATCTATTAAGTTGTTCTTGGGTGAATCAGACTCTTGCCAAGTCTTGTAGAAAATGGTTGTGCATTTATTTTATTTTTTATTTTATTTTATTTATTTATTTATTTATTTATTTATTATTATTTTTTTTTGGGGGGGGGGGGGGGGGGTTCTTGACCATGCAACCAGTCCTATCTAGGCCAACGAGGAAAGGACTCTGCAAGTTAATGCTTTTCCATCTGCCTCCTTTAAAAACACATAGAAAATTTACCAGTGATCGAAAAATCCCCAAAAATACACCTTGGAAAGAGTTTTTCATGGAGAATCTGATGTTACGATTTTCAAGCCCTAGTTTATCTTCATGTTGTGATGTTTTAATTAAGGGACTATAATCTTTTCTTTTCTCCCTAATGAAGTATACATATTATTACATGGTCTTGTTTCAGTCTCAAATGAATTATGTTGACCTAGCCTAATCAATAAAGTGTCAAATTCACAACATAATATACATAATCATCGATAAGACACATCAACCCTTATCAACCCTGATTTGATCCAGGGATCAATACCAAGTATTGATTTTTGGTTGTTTGATGCAAGAAATTAGATTTGGAAACAAGAAGGCTGATCTAGGACTTCCCAAGCTTAGAGAAGTGGGTCCATGTACTTTGAGAATTAAGTATTAGTTTTAATTGTTGTAACTATGTTTAGTTGGCACATGTAAAGATGATTAGTAATGATACCACGATTACGTTTTTGAAAATTTGATGGACTAATCCTTTTATCCATTGACAAATCAACTTAGAAGTCAATGGGTCCTGCTCATGGTCATAGGCGATACACTCGCTACCAAACCAATGATCACTAAGCAGCTTTACGATTGCTAACATAAAAACAACTCCATCATGAATGCATGCGTGAATAAGTAATCGTAAGAAATTTGCATGCCTACTATACCCGTCTTTTCCACCACCAATACGATATCAACACGCAAACCATGCCGAAGGCTGGGGTTTCACTGGGGTCCAGATAAAGAGATTCCTTTGTTCGATCGATTAAACTGCATGTATTGCATACACAGGATATATTGAAATAAACCATACGCACGGCATTGGCCATGCAAAAGGGGTTTTAATCATGGAAGCTAGCACAATCATTTTGAGAACTAACAAACAAACATTTTCCTAGTTCCCCCCGTGTCTCAATATCATGAACAGTGGAACGGTGGTCCACCCGATCTCACCTCTTACTTGATCCAAGCCACCTTCGAAAGAAGTCCAACACAAAGAAAAGGCTCTGCGTTCAATATCTTCTGGCCGATTCCTGCACCAATTATTGCATGGGGAGGCGTACATGATTATCTTCTCCCTCTCGATTGAATACCAATTCCTATCGTCCGTGTAATGAAGATGTACGACCCACGACGGTGACTTAGGGAGACCGCGGGAGCATCGCCGCTATAAAAGGGCCACCTCTCGAAGACTCCAACACCCAGTGCCAAACATAGAAACCCGTTTTGATTGGTAGCAAGAGAACCAAACAAGTAGCTAGATATAAGCTAGCTAGCAGCAAATAGCCATCCCAAGTTGTTCCATGGCGTCCTCGACGACCTTTGTTCTGGCAGTTGCAGCAGCAGCGTTTGTTGTTTTGCTGTCTTCCTTCTCAACCCGAGCCGCCGTCCTTCCTTCCACCACCGAACTCGAGTACCACAAGGGCCCTCTCCTCACATCGCCCATCAACCTCTACATCTTATGGTACGGCTCTTTCCCTCCCACGTACAAGTCCACCGTCTCCGAGTTCATCACCTCCTTTACCACCTCCGGCTCGCACCCAGGATCACCAACCGTCGCCAGCTGGTGGAAGACCACGCATGCGTACAAGGATGACGCCGGGAAACCGGTCTCATCCGCCGTCAAGCTCGCCGGCCAGACCTACGACCAACCCGGCTCACTCGGTAAGTCCCTCAAGCGCGGCGACGTGGTCGGGTTGGTAAAGCAGGCCATCGCTAAACACACATTCCCGTTCGACCCCACCGCAGTCTATCTAGTCCTAACTGCCTCAGACATCACGGTGGAGAAGTTCTGCATGGGCTCCTGCGGGTTCCACTACTCCGTCCCATTCGTCGCCGGCCGCAGAGCCGTCGTAGCCCACGTCGGCGATCCAGGAACCCAGTGCCCGGGCCTCTGCGCGTGGCCATTCGCGAAAGCCGCGTACGGTCCACCAGGACCACCGTTGGGTTCTCCCAATGGTGTTGGCCTCGACGGGATCATCATGAACGTCGCCACCATCATCGCCGGGGCGAGTACCAACCCGCACGGAACAGGGTACTACCAGGGTAACGTGCTGGCGCCACTGGAGGCCGTGACGGCGTGCCCGGGCGTGTTCGGGGAAGGCGCGTACCCAGGGTACCCTGGGAAGTTGTTGGTGGATGGTAGGAGCAAAGGGAGCTTCAATGTCTATGGTGTCAATAACCGGGTCTACCTTCTTCCGGCCATCTGGGATCCGCTGACACTCACCTGCAAGGCAGCTGCGGTATAAAAGGAAACCCCGTATGTTCAGATAGTACAGTAGTAGCTGCCCGACAAAATTAATTAATAGCCCTTATGAATCATAGAATTTAAAATGTGAATGTTCCTATTGTGGGATTGGTATATTCATTAGCATCACAAGGAAAAGGGTTTGCGTGGAAGTAGAAAAATCCACCACATCTGCAATTCTGTTTTTATTATATATTGTAGTAAATGATACCCATAATTGTACTAATTATTTATATTTATAGGAACTAATGGTATTTATGTGTGGTTTTCTGTCAATGTAATAGCATCCGAATGGTAAAGTTGATATTGTATGACTGGTAAGTCACAAGTTCAAAATTTCTTGATAAAGAAATGAATGAATTATCATTTTCTTTAAAAAAAAATAAGTGTCATTTTCTTGAGGACTTGAATGAGTTAACAACTAGTCGACCTCTCTACTGGATCTAACTGGATGTGGATGGCTTACTACGTACTCTCATGAAAACGAAACATGTAGGCTGTAGGCACCTGGACATATGAAGGCGAAGGGTCTGGGGTAACCACTGGACTGGGACAGCCTACCTAAAGCAGTCTGCCTAATAGGAAATCCTCGGAATGGTCCACAAAAATACACAACTTTCAACAGGACGACCACACAAGTCACTTCAACAAACAGAGAGAGACGTATGGTACCAGCAGGCTTCGAGCTGTACTCCAGTTTGCACGGAAGGGAGCATCAACATCAAAGGCTAACAACATTCTTTTTCCGTGGATAAGTCAGCAACTGCCGATTACTTGCAAGTCTCAATCACCATGCTGCTTGTATCTTACTGATTAATCATTGGAAAGGGGTAGCTGTTACAAAATTTGAATGGGTGAATGTGAAACCATTGGCATCTTCGCCGAAGCCACTTGATGAGCTCTTTCTCCGCAATATAATTACAAATCCATCAAAAGCTCAAAGAAGATGCCACCCAGTAAATAGGAAAGGAATTGGGAAGGAGAGAACATATGCCAAACGTTGCTTTCCGACAAGCAAACAGGGAGGTATCAAACAGTAACATTCTTTTTGAGGGGTTAAGTTGAACCAGTGACTGGAGAACTGGGTCTTTCTTTTATCTCTAGAAAAACACCTCTTTGTTGAACTTTGGCGTAACTCGTATCTCAGGCACAAGTGCTACGTCCTGAAGCAAGAACCACAGGTATGCAAGTGAAACCCACCTGGGGTCTACAGTACTGAACAACATCATCAAACAATCAACTCCAACCAATACGACTTGTTTTACTGTGCTTTAGAAAAAGAGACATTCAAATGGTACACAGGGACGGGACGATATAGACAGCAGAAAAGCATATTTGTAGTAACAACAATAACAGATAAGGAGGGGGTCCCGGGTTCGAAACCTGCCGTTCCACAGCGTATTTACAACCTCTTGGGTCATCCGGACTCTGGCACCTGTTTGGGGAGGGGGGGCCTAATGGCCCTTTCATATCCAAAAAAAAATAACAGATAAGGAGTGATTTCTGTGGCAGAAAATCTAATTATATAGTACAATTTACAGAAAGCAATTATCTTTGCATAAGCAGAAAACCAAAACACCCTTTTAACCCGCCGTCGGCAACATATTAGTCCTTATCAAGTCCTAGTCAAACACACATTCTGAAACCAGTCATTTAAATGCTACTGTTCCTGATGTGGCAATAAAAGGGAATGATGACATATTAACAGAAACCACAAGGATAAAAGGACAGCAGAAGTCCGTACCATCATAGTTTCCATTACCTTGTTGACTGAAGCTGACCGCATCCAACTATTCACATCCTCAGCCAAGACTAAATTTGCAAAAGACATTTAATTCTTCGTCAGATCTCACGGAGGAAAGTGGGCAAGCAGAGCTTTAGATGTTTTAGAACAAGACAGACCATATGATGGCATGTATGCTCCCATCTCTTCCTCTTTTTTTTTGGCAAGGTTGATTTGGACTCCTTCTCACTGCACATTACCGAGTACTCCCTAAGATTTAGAGCTGCACCATGTGCAGGAAGAGAAGAAGGTCAATTGGGATATGAACAGTCGGGAGGTTTTACAGGACACTTGCTGAACAGACAGGACTGGTAGCGAAAACTATTAAATGGGGGTTTCCCCCTTGGTCATGCGTTAGGTTCACATATCAAGTGCACGTCAGTACTTAGTCATATGATGAAAAGAGCTGCAGCACGGATCTGGATGTGGGTGACGGTGGGCCGGTGGCACCAGAATGATGCTCAATAGTCAATATTGTGATGATGTCTATTGCTTTTACACATCATGGATGAACAAGATAGAAGTAATTTATGTGGTTCAAGTCTGAGTCTTTGATTTCTTCATTGCTTGGAACAGAATTCATGGCAATAAGAAACGGTAAATTATGGATAGAAATATTCATTGGAGAAATATCCAGGTTCCAAGTGTTCTGTGCACCCGTATGACACTAAATTATACAAGGACCTAGAAACAAATCATTGGAAGAAAAACACCAAAAAGGAATATTACCTCAAGTGACCAGATGTCTAGGGTCCTCGCTTAGTTAGAAATGAACACAGAAAAGAAATGTGGGTTATCTTAGGCATTGTACTTCACCCAAAAGAATGTAACATGGACTTATTTATTAGTTACTCACTGCAAAGATTAGAAAAGCCACAATTCTGGTTCATGATGATGAAGCTGAAGAATCTGTTCACTTATATGGAGACCCAAACCGAGTCACTCTTATGCAGATACTGTTAGGCAGCTTCAGCTTGGTTGCAGGTGAAGGCTTACAGTGACCTATGCTTCTCCTTTATCCCTTAGATATGCTAACATAGAAGTGTTACGGGCACATCAAGAGTTTAGTATGACATTCTATTCATGGACGAATGGTCAGTCATAACTTATACATGAATCGCTTATAGAACATGAAGCGTGTGAACGGGTAAAGCAACTCTCATATCAGTATTTAAAATTTTGGTTCGTCCACAATTCTATGGATGATCAAGGGAGTCGTCTACATGCAATATGTATTGAGATAATGTCTCTTATCCTATTAGGATAATGAATATTGTCTTAACAATATAGGAAAGTTCAAATTGGTGTTAGACTAGGAGTTTGAGATATTGTTTCTTTTTCCAATTTTCTTTCCTATTTGGTTTTGAATTGTATCCTCATAATCTTGTACAATTAGAATAGTTGTATCTTCTTGTCCTACTCCTAATCTGGGTTGGTCTATCTTTTGGGTTTATAAATAGAGTACCACACATATGTTGTCGGTGTGCCAAAAAGGGGGAAGCCAAAAAGATAGCCAAAGAGGAGAGAGAGCGAGAGTGAGTTACAAGATTCTATTGTGGGCGCAGGATTGTGAGAGAGCGACAATCCTTGTAATCTTCTTAAAGTTGCTTAATAGAATTTTGCGGTCTTCTTCGCCAATATTATTCTCGTTGGTTGTTCTTTTGGTAATTATTGGCTCCGTAGACAGGAGTCGTTCGTTCTTGTTCTTCTCGTGCATGATCGGGTTGTATCATGCATAACGGATTTTTCTTGGGCTTGAAGTTTCCGTAAATCTCTTCAAGTGGTATCAGAGCAAGGTCGTTGCAAGACAATCAGTAAGCAAGGGTTGCACGTAAAGTATGGCGATGTCGACGAATACCGTAAGGAGTTATCATATTGAGAAGTTTGATGACAAAAGCAATTTCAGTGTGTGGCAGAGCACGGTGAAGGATGTCCTAGTACAACAAGGGCTAATCGAAGCACTTGAAGGAGAGAAGCCGGAAAATATGTCTGATGGAGACTGGAGGATGATGGAGGGCAAAGCGGTCAGTACAATTCGTCTAAGTCTTTCTCCTGAGGTAAACTACTTTGTGATCAATGAAGACTCGCCGAAGAAATTATGAAAAGTTTTGGAAGAATTGTACATGGCAAATTCGCTGACAAACAGATGGGTGCTAAAAAGACAATTGTACAAGTTACACATGGAAGAAGGCACACGGTTCGTGGACCATCTCAACGTCTTCAACAAGCTCGTCTCACAACTGGTTAGCATGGAGGAGGAGATCAGTGAAAGTGATAAGGTAGTTCTCATAGTTTCATTCTTTACTACAGTCATGGGAGAAATTGGTGATGAATATTCTTGTCGGGAAAACTACACTCAACTTCAACGAGGCGGTTGCATATATTTTGGAGGCAGAGTCTTTGAAGAAGCCTTCAGAATCTTCTACAGGTGGTCAAGTTTTGGTTGTTACAGATGACAACAACAAAAGCAAGGGGTCACGGGAAGAAGAGTAGAAAGGGCAAGGGTAGACGTACATGCTATATATGTGAAGAGGAAGGTCACAAATTTAAAAGATTGTCCAAAGTTGAAGGAATTGAAGGGTGGAGTTTGCTCGTTGGCAGAAGGATATTTAGAAGCTCTGACTGTTTTGGAATCAAGTACACGTAATGGTTGGATATTTGATTCAGGCTCTCGTTTCATCATATGTCCAGAGAGGAGAATATTTAATGAGGGTTCTCTACGTCGAGCACGTGGAACTGTTCAACTGGCAGATGACAGGCTCTACCAAATTGCCGAAATTGGAACAATTACGTTCAAGATGTTTGATGGAGCATGTCGCACATTTTCGGGGGTCCGATATGTCCCCGGTCTCAAGAGGAATCCAATATCTGAAAGGGCACTTGAATCTATTGGTTGTAAAATTCTAAAGCAAGGTGGAGTCGTACAAGTTACTTACAAAGGGCAAGTAATCATGAAGGGTACCTGGTCCACTAGAGCATATCGATTGGTTGGAGATGTTCTAACCAAAAGAGTAGCTGACGAGAGTTCTACTAACATTGGAGGCGTAGATGAAGCATTGGCATGTGAGGCGGGCGTCATGAACCTGGATAGTGTTATATGTAAACCACTCTCAAGTGCAGTCAAGTGTAAGGTTGTAAGATCGGCTACAAATTTCAACAGATCCAGAAGCGAAGCTGTCAACTGTTGGAAGAAGGAAGACATGGGAAGACCGACCACGCAGTACCATCGAGCGGGTGCGGCTCAGAAGAGGTACAGACCTATGGCATGGAGGGCCAAAGGTATGAAGGATGCGGTTCTTCCAACCGCGGGTCGAGGAAATGCAGTTGATCAAACTGTACATCTTGAGGAGCTCTCACGTGATGGGTTCGGGCAGTCATGCCCGGACACACACTCTATATAGGTGTGCATGGTAGAGCGCTTCCGGTGACGGAAGCAGCTTCTGAGGGCAGAAGCATAGAAGAAGAATGGGAGCAAAAGGAGCAGACACACTTCAGCAGATAATCTCCAAGGTGGAGATTGTTGAGATAATGTCTCTTATCCTATTAGGATAATGAATATTGTCTTAATAATATAGGAAAGTCCAAATTGGTGTTAGACTAGGAGTTTGAGATATTGTTTCCTTTTCCAATTCTCTTTCCTATTTGGTTTTGAATTGTTTTCTCATTATCTTATACAATTAGAATAGTTGTATCCTCTTATCCTACTCATAATCTGGGTTGGTCTATCTTTTGGGTCTATAAATAGAGTACCATACATATGTTGTCGGTGTGCCAAAAAGGGGGAAGTCAAAAAGATAACCAAAGAGGAAAGAGAGCGAGAGTGGGTTACAAGATTCTATTGTGGGCGCAGGATTGTGAGAGAGCGACAATCCTTGTAATCTTCTTGAAGTTGCTTAATAAAATTTCGTGGTCTTCTTCGCTAATATTGTTCTCTCGTTGGTATTTCGTTTGGTAATTATTGGCTCCGTCGACAGGGGTCATTCTTGTTCTTCTCGTGCATGCTCGGGTTGTATCTTGCATAACAGGTTTTTCTTGGGCTTGAAGTTTCCACAAATCTCTTCAATATGGTCTTGGTAAAAAGAAAATTCCTCAGTTATTTATGCAAAAAAAAAAATAGGTACGAAGGATGTTACAACCCCAATTTTCGGGTTGTTTTGGTTGGAAATGCAATTTCCCCAATAAATGTGTGATTTTGTAATTTGTATGATTTAAGTAAATTGAGTGGTTTCCTTTTGATAAATAGCCTTGTTTGATTTCGTAGGCCTTGCTGGCTATTGGGCCCAATAACAAGAAAAAGAGAATAAAAAGAAATCGATTAGTAAGAGGAATAAATAAGATAAAGAGAAATGAGAGATGTAGAAGAATCTAGAAGGCTAAGAATTATCCTTCATGAGTGGTTTTCGAATCCTTAAGATTTCTTGTGTTCCAAGGAGTCCGAGTTGTAAAGTTAATAGGAGAAGAAAGAGAAATTACTAAGTAAATAAGCTTTAATAAAGGATAACTTGCGCACAAAGATAATGCCCTTTTCCTTTGGAAATTGGGGCTCAAACTTGGGATATGAGTAGATGATGCTAATACAAGACTTTTCCTAAAATTTGGATGAAAAAGGAATAAGTTTTGGATAGGATAGGAAATCCCAATAAACATAATGGTGAGTTTCCATAAAATAAAGATGTTTGATTTAAGGGGACATCCAAAAGAGAGAAAGAAGAACAATCCAGATCTTGAGTCCTGAATTCCTTCCTAATGGTTTAAGGATCGAAATTGCCCAGAGGATATCATATGAGAATATGCTTTCCTTGATGGCTTTCGTTTGCCAAATTCAAGATTTAATAAGAATATAATAAATGTCAAGAGTTGCATATAAAGGATGTCTTTTAATACTTTTTAGAAAGTGGTAAATGAATTTATGGAATATCATATGTACCCTATCTTTTGGGGCATCTTTCTTGTAATAATGGAGAGAAAGAAGGAAAGAGCGAGAAATGAAGTTAAAAGAAACATCTTCCTACGCGGATAGATCGTGACTCATGAGATTTATCAAGAAGGCACACATGCCTCCTCTTCCAGGTCCCTGGTTCTCCCACTCTCTCCTCATGGAAATCGTTATGACTCCTTTGATGCCTATATAAGGAACCATGGAGGGACGTAGTTTACACCCTTCTTGATCCAAGGAATCGTTGTCTTGCTACTCTGTTAACCTATAGTTGGTGGAGGAGCAGACACGTTCTCTGGTTTCTTGAATAGACCCGCAGGTCCTCCCTAATCTCGTCATACAATGACATGTATGGGTGGCTATCGGAGGTCTGTTCGCCACAACAAAGCCAAAGCAGCGGGTGCAGACGGTGCATCGGATCTAGAATGACGTCGTGATAACTTATCCCTTCCCCCTCTTGCCATCACCCATGGGCGGCTCCCATACAGGTCATCGGAAGGCAGCTTTGGCCGCTGCAACACCTCGTCGCACAAGAGGCAAGGAGGAGTAGCTTGGCGGAATGGATAGCCAGGGCAGCAGTGCTTCTGTACTCTGCAGATTAAGGTAGTCGACCAGGCTGCAGACAAGGCGGTGGCGCCCAGCCTATTGTGCTTATCATGAGGAGGGAGAGCAGAGACAGGCATTCTAGCAGGTGCGTGAAGAAGAGTCGGCCGGAAATCCATTCGTCGCTCCATCGGCCACTCCGTGCACGGGTTGCGTGAGACAGAAACCCCCCTCATGCAAGGAAGAGGGTGACGGGCGAAGCCGAGGGCAGCCTGTGCAAGGGTTTGGTCCCTTGCAGCTCCGACGGCCGTGATCGTGGGTTAGGCTGGCGCCTGATCGCGAAACGCAACTTGAAAGAAGATAAGAGGCAAAAGATCTGAGGGCCCCTAGTACTATGTGTCGCCATCGAGGGCAAAGAGGTAATTTTTGCTTTTTAGTTATAGCTGGCGAGAATAACAAAAAGAAATACTAAAAGCTGATGTGGCGTTGTCTGATTGGTCTAATTATCATTATATTGTAAAATTCATAGTAATTGCTAGAATGCTCCGATGAAAATAAGTTATATATGAAAATTTATCAGGAGAATGCAAGGAACCCATTAAAAATATTATTGAAACCTAATTCTGCTTGAAATTCAAAAAGTACTTAAAGAGGACACCTTTAATGGTGTTATTAATGGAAAACCCTAAGTTTTGATGGATAGTGAACTTAATAATGTTCTTTGGATAATTTAAGCCAACCCTAACCTGTTGTTAATAAAAGGAAGATCTAAATCTAAAAAGAGGATCCTTGTGCATAATTTAGGATTTTATGTATATAAAGCACATTAATGCACATAGAAACCCTAATCTACGGTAAAAAGGTGATTAACATGATAAATTTGAGATTCCTTAGAATAGTGTAATTATGAGTTGACCCTAAGCCTGTTAGGAAGAATATAACAAGCTAGTTAGGGTTTGTGATTAGATTTGCTGTTTTAGGGTTTATAGTGTCAATAATGAGGATGAACCTTAATGAAACCCTAAAAAGGAAGTAGGAAACCCTAGGAAGCGAGTTCATATGAGTGGAATCTGAGAAAGTGAATAGTAATTAGATTACATATACTTTTCAGGGTTCTTTCTTGTGTGTGTGGATTGAACTGCTTGCCTGGAATACTTTCTTGCTTGGATTACTATTAGCTTGTTGATTCGACTGAACAGGTATGTGGTTAATTATGAATAATCATCTTTCGTTTCAGGGCGTTTTTGAATGTTTTATCGAATGATTGCAACCTAAATTGTTGAATGTTTAATTATGCAATCCTATAAAGTTCCTATGAGTATCACAATTAAATATGAATGTGTTTCTCAAACATACATGCCACCCTGATGTATGATGCATGACCAAGCCCCGGAGGAAAGGTCTAATCGGTCAAGCCCCGAAGGGAAGACCGTTGGGTACCATGAGAGGCGACCCCAGGCACCAAGCTCAGGAAGGAGAAGGTGGCCTTATGTCCCTTGCAAGGACAAAACCGTAAGAGAGGGTAATCCAGGGTTTAGGGCAAAAGCGGTTGAGAATGTCACATTGAAAACGTAATTTGGATTTTTAATAACTTATTTGTGATAATTAGGTTGTTAGCAGTTATTTGTAAAATTTTGATTGTCCCCCACATACCAGTATAGAAATATACTGACTGACGTTTTGATTGTCGGCGTTTTAGGTACAATCATTGAAAAGGACAAACAGTAAATTGAAACATTGTGAAAGTATGAATAATCAATTCAAGGAGGATTAGATAGATAGACTCCATCTGTGGATAGAAGTCTAGAAATCTGAAATTTTTACAAGGTATGCAAGAGATTTATTTTATTCCATCTTTCCAGTTTAGTTTTAGTAGAATTTGATAATTATTATTGATGAAATGTCGAACCATAGATCCGGAAACATTTGGATAACGTCTCTGACCTTCTGGTCTCCCTTAATTGGGGGTTACCGGGAGGCGGGGTCGTTACATTTGGTATCAGAGCCGTGGTTTCTCATTTAATCCTTAGTCATTATTAAATTTTACAAACTTTGTAGAACCGAGGGAGTTATTAGAGGATTTTCCAAAGACGGAGGTGTCTAGAAAAGGATCACGGTCTGGGGGCTAGCAATATTTTCCTCCGCCCCGCTAGTCGGTCACGAGGACACCCGGATGCGGTGTGACTGCCTAGCCAAAGTCTAAGGTCTTGACTCGAAATAAGATACCTTTAGGGCTCTCATCTATTTCGTCCCTTCTCAACCCTAATTCAATTAAGGTTCTAAGGTTTAGGGTTTTTCTCTCTCTTCCCCACCCTCTTGGGGTCAGGGTGTGTATGATAAGATTAAGGAATCCTCCACCAAATTAATGAAAAGCATGTAAACATGATGTCATGGACATAAGTTTAATAGTTATGTGTAAACTAATGATTAGTTACATGCTTAGATTGCAGGACATGTGTTTCCGTGCCCTTAGGAGAGACCTGAGGTTAGACCTTCTTGTCAGGAGGTTAGTAGAGAGTTAGCCTTGGAGGCAGAGGCCTCCAGGAAGGGGTAGAGACATGATGCATCCTCTGAGGACGATGTTGACCCTAACCTTAAGTGTTTGTTAGAGAAAGAGGTGGCAAGATGAGCTAGACATCATGGTTGACCATGCATGTATCTACGTGGGTTGACACGCATAGAGGCTTTGTGTACCCATGAGAAGTATGAGCTATGTGAGGTTGGTTGACCTAGTGCCTTTTGGCGACCCAACCTTGGAAGGCTCGTACCTGTTAGGTTAAAAGATAGCCCCTTCTTTGAAGAGGATAGTGGTGACCATATAGAAACCAAGGAATAAGGTGACCGATACCGACGCCGTTTCGACAGCTTGGAAATAGGTATTTACCGGTATACCGACGGAAATACCGACAGATGCAATCCTGGCCGTATCGACGCCAAAATGAACAAATTAATTCATGAAATTTTACAGGTGTAATCTCCACACCTAAATGCATCGTTTTATGCAATAAAATTCTATATTGGATGTGGGGTAGGGGGGGTCCATCATGTGAGAGGTAAGGAACATGTCCTGTTTCGTTAGGATTTCGATGAAGGATTTCGATGACAAAACATAGGAATTCAGATATGAAATTTTAAAGGTGTAATCTCCACACCTAAATGCATCGTTTTATACAATAAAATTCTATATTGGATGTGGGGTAGGGGGGGTCCATCATGTGGGAGGTAAGGAACATGTCCTGATTCCTTGGGATTTCGATGAAGGATTTCGATGACAAAACGTAGGAATTCAGATATGAAATTTTACTAGCACAATCCACAAACTTAAATATACACAATTATGCAACAATATACAATTTACAACATATCAATAATATATTTACTTACCAACTCACATCAGTTGTATGTTGAGTGGCGCGCAGGTTGTCCATACTGTAATGAGTTGATACTGTTGAGATATTATGCCCATGACATGTGCATCCTATAAAGTTGGTTATATGTATTCACATGCTCCTCATAGACAGTATCGTTGACAAATTACATCATCCCAATCTTTGGAAAATGTTGCTCTAAATCTCTGAGATATTGTGCCTTTCTTGGAGATGTAGGTCGAGGAGCTCGAGTGACTGGACGTTCACTTCCTTGAGGAATATGTTGAATAGATACAGGCACAGCCATAGGAAGTATTGGGACTGGAGAAACAGGAAGAACTGAATGACCACCACTCCATGTTTGCCCACCATCCTCAGAAAATGCAAGGGAGTTGTACTAATAACTTCCATGTGGGCCTGAGACATTTGCTGTATAGGTATATCCAACATGATGTTCTACTTCTGGTTCTGGTTGTGGCGATGGTGGTGGTGGCTGATTTTGATATCCAGAATACCCATATTGAGAGTGAGATGGGTATGGTTGCCCAAATAGCATATCGGCAAATCCCAATGTTGAATCATGTTGAGATTGAGAATCAGAACCTGAAATACTCATGTTGCTAAGTGAATCAGCAATATCAGAATAATGAATCATTGTTGTAGCCGTAGGAGCCTGTAGCCTAAGGTGGTGCAGCACCACTGTAGTCTTTGCCGGTTCGAGTTTTCCTCCTTTGAAAAGTTTTTTCACGCATGGGATATTCTTTTTCTGCTGGAGGATGAGGAGGTGCAGCTGTCGTAACATAAGGACGATCATCATACTGAGGATCAACAGCAGGAGGATATTCAGGAGAGCGCTCACTGCCACCGCCATCATTGCCACCATCATTATCATATTTTGATTTTGACCCAGATGTACTTTTTGAAGAAGGCGACTGTGTGCTACCCAATGCTTCTTCTACTGCTCTATTGATCTCCATATCAACATTTTCATGCTCAAGCTCAGGCCCAAGTCTTTCAGGTGGAGTTTGGTCAACATTAGTATCAGAATCTCCTTTAAAGTGCTCTTCTATGTATGGATCTGGACGACCATCTAGATTATCAAGAATGGGAGGACCTATCTCATTCATCCATTCCTCTAAAGGATCTTCTGAATCATCAACTTCTTCTATGCCTCTACGCCTGGATGGGTTGAATGTGTATGCGGTGTCAATGGGATCGTGGACGACAGCAAAATCCACTTCTTTGTAGTTGGCATCTCATATTGCTCTAGCCCTCAACCGCATGTTGTAGTGAACATATACCAGATCTCTTAGCATGTCTGCCCCCAACCTGTTCCTTCTCTTTGAGTGAATTAAATTGAAAGTGCTCCAATTTCTTTCACAACCTCCTGCAGATGTTTGAGAAAGAATACGAACAACCACTTTTCTTATATGGGGGGCACCCGTTCCATTCCATACCCACCACTCACAAGGATCACCCTGATCACGGTTGGTAACTGCATTTGGATGACCAAAACAACCGAGGCCTTCAAGAAACTGTCGCAACTGCAAAAATATTTAAGAACAAACTTCAGTAGAGGTAAAGAATTTGTTATGTAATATATATAAGTTATATACCTCATCCATCACTATGGTGCGCTCTTCAGTAGACGTAAAGAATTTGTTAGTTATATCTCTCACAGCAGACATTAGAGTCGCATCTAAGCCCAGTTTTCGCGAGTATTGGAACCTCGGGTTCAGATAGTAAGTTGTCACCAATTTCAAATAAGGAAATAAGATTTAGATTTAGTTAACTTATAGCAAGTTATAGAGTTAGAAACTTAGAACATAAATCTGAATTTAGAAGAAACAAATTATATACCTACTTTATGCAGTGGATGCAAAAGCACATCTGTCCAACACTTGTCTACAATTGACAAGTATTGTGAATGGGACCTAGGAGCTGCTTGTTTAATACCTTCCACCATTACTTGCATTGCATCATACAAGTAAGGCATTGTTGCGGCTTTGTCACCATCTACCAGCCTCAACACTTGGATAACAGGTTCCATTATCCGCAGCACCTTTGTAACCTTATCCCAGAAAGCCCAACTGGCAATTAGTTCTTCAATCCTTCTGCCAACCGGGGTGTTGTGCTCCTTCATGGAGGTCCACTCCACACCATTGAAAAGCCTCCTAAGTCCATCTTTTTTGGACTTTAATGAGTTCAAGGCCAAGTAATTCGTTGCAAATCTAGTCACCCCTAGTCTAACTAGATCACCTCCACAGTACTCAGATCGCCTCATAGCATTTAACAAGAAGGAATGGTTGTAGATGAAACCTGTGATCAACCTACCATCAATTGTCGCACTTTTGATGTAATCAATTGAGCCCATGTCCTTGAGGATCAGATCTATGCAATGGGCAGCACATGGTGTCCAATAGATCGGATATTTCTTCATTGTACTTTCACCGGCCTTCTTGAAGTTAGAACCATTGTCAGTCACTATTTGCACTACATTCCCAACCCCTACCTGCTTGATGTATTTCTTCATTAAATTCTTGATGTAACTATAATTCCTGACTGCACCAGAAGCATCAACAGAGTCTAGAAAAATAGTAGATCCACGGCAATGTACAAGAAAGTTAATAATTTGCTTTCTATTTCCAGATGTCCACCCATCACACATGAGTGTGACGCCATACTCAGACCACAATTGTTTCTGACTTTCAATCCATACCTATAGATCTTTCTTCTCTTTGGGAAGATACTTGTTCATCAACTCATATGCAGTGGGGGCTTTGATACCCCTACCCGACTCCCCTATGACATCCACCATGTGTTGTAGATATGGTTCGGTTGCAACATGTGCGGGTATACCATGAGCAAAGAAGAACTTACCCACTGCCTTGCCCACCTTCTCTTTCGCACCAGTAAACATTGTTTTTAGGGTTTTTTGCCTAGCATCAGGCTTCCTAACCCCTGGCTCATCAAAATGCTTCAATCTTGCACTAGCAGAACGGAAGAGTGTATCAACGGGGCCTTTCTTTATTTTATATTGAGCATCCTGATTTTCATCATCATCATCTAAGTCAACAACCGGGACACGTGCAGCCCCACTGCCTCCACCTGCACCAGATGGTCCATATCTCCTCGTAAGCCGAGTTGCCTCCTCCCTATCCCACTCACTTTTGCGGGAGTCTCTGAGAACACGCCTATACATATGACGTGTATAAGCAGTATCACACCCTGGAGGATATGCAATATCATCATCTGATTCAGCAGAAGAACCTGTGGCCCTAACATCAAAGAGTGTATCTGTGTAAGCCTTTTCAACCTGCTTCAACTTTTGTTGTTTTTGCCTCTTTGCACCCATCAGTTTCTTGAAGTCATCCCTAACACTTGGAGGGCACTTCTGGCACATTGCCACATTCTTGTCACCACCAGTAATGTGACGCTTGAATCTAGTAATTCCTCCACCACCAAGTGTTTTCTTACAGTAGTTGCAGACAATCTTTGCCCTATTCCCAGACCCAGGTACAGGCTTGCAGTGACTCCATGCAAAATCCACATCCTTTGATGCATGACCAGCCGCACCCTCAACGTCACTTGAAGACGAAGAAGACATCTTCTCAAAACTCAAAAGTCAACACTGAAAAAGACAGACAAACAAGCAAAGCAAATGATACTAGTAACTTAGCATTTAATAAAAAAGTACTAGTAAGAAATGTACATTGTCGTATTAACTATTAAGTCTATTCTCTATTCACAATACTAATATCAAATAAAAATAAGCCATTAAGTGAACAAAATCGGTTTCTTTTATGTAATGTAGAATCAAAATCGATATTTTATAATGTATGATGCTTGTAATTATAGAATCAAACACAAGATTTTTTAAGATTTTTCTTTTGAAGATAATTATTTTTTAAATATAAATAAAATCTGAAATTATTTTTAAAATTATAAAACATGATATTTACTAATTAAAAAGACAAGTGATATGCACTCCACATGCTAGTTGCATCTTATACAACATTAACACACAATTCTAAAGAAAAAAAATAAAAAAATGTTTTTTTTTAATTTTCAGCATTTTTATAAATAAAAAATACGAATTATTTAGATATTTTGGGTATATTTTTGTTTATATATGTTCATGTTAGTCTTTGATAGAACTTCTTCTACTAAACCTAAATTAAATACCTATTATTAATGGTACTAATTGTATTATTACTATTAATTAATGAAATAACATGTTAATGTTAATTATTAGTGAGGTAATTAGTGATAAATCAGTAGATCTATATAATATAATCATAGATCTAGTGATAAATAGCATCAATCATAAGTATTTTGGAGTAGATCTAGGATTTTAGGGGTATTTGGTGAATTTTTTAGGTGAGAATAGAATTATAAGAAGAGAAGAGAGAGGGGAGAGGTTGGAAATGATGGGAAATGCAAGAAATTAAGTAAACATACCTTAATTGGGGCTGATTTGAGCTCCAATCTCGAAAATCGCCCAAACTCCCCAAGGTTCTCCTCTTCAAACAGCAGCAGCAGACTCCGTCTCGCAAAAATCGGTGTATCGGGCGGTATGCCGCCCGTGCCGCCCTGTACCGATGTGTAAGTGGTGCATTTTGCACCGGTACCCTCGATATTTGGCGGTATTGGCGGTATACCCACCGGTATGCCGATATATGCGATCCTAACAGCAGATTTGCACGTATCAGTACCAGTACCCGTCGGTATCGGTATTTCGAGCGGTATACCGCCGATACCGACGAAATCTCATCCCTTGATAGAAACCCTTATGGACGTATATGAGCATACAAGAGCATACACCTATGAAGGAGAGAATGTCAGCAGTGTTGGCAGTAGGTTGAGACTTAGGTCAGAAGAGTTATGCCTGATGGGTTAAGAGATGGACATGCAGAGCTTTGGATAATCTTGATCGAACATAGGTTTGGATCATACAATTCACCCATGTAGGTGTGCATGTATCCTTAAGAGCTTGATCCACCTTCTTAGAACCTCCAATGGTAGGGTCGGTTGTAGGGTTAGCTCTAGAGAGAGAGCAAGACCCGAGAAAGAAGGTTGGAAGCTTAGACTCTGAGACATGAGGAATCATAAAAAGTTGGGTTGGATATGGCCTAGAATGGACGACCTAAGTGGATGTATGTGGTTGGCTCTCGCACGATCCTTGGAGGCATGTGGTACCTTGGTTGCCCTTAAAGGAACCAAACCCTAGAAAAGAAGAGGCTTCTGGAGTCGATGAATAGATGTTATAGGTGCCTACCTTTTAGGTAGAGGAAGAGAGTTCCTTAGACTGAGGAGGTATGGTGACAAGTTGTGAGGCCTCGCACCCAATTGGTTGTTCTTGTGTAGGGCTCTGAGGAGTTGTTCACGAGGAAGAATGGTGAGAAGTGTATGCCCTACCTTGTGCATGTTTGGTTCGTGGTTGGGCAGTTGAAGCATAAGAAGTGAACCTAGCGTTCCTAGACCTAGAGGGGAAGTAGTAGTACTTGGTGCACCCGATGCTCATGAAGATGTTTGAGTTCTATGGATTCGATTATGGCACCCCTCATGTTTAGAGGAAAAGGAAACCCCTTGGACTGAGGTATATGTTTGAGGAACCCCTCATACATAGGTTGAGACGTATGCATTTTTTATCTTAGTCCAATGTTAAGGAATAGAAACAAGTATGACCTACCAAGGAGACCTGGCATGGTTTAGTAGGTGGTCTTCTTGTTAGCTACGTGCCTTAGTAACTTGATAGGGCTAAGCATGCTCATGATGATGTAGACCCTGGACGTAGGGACGTTTGTGACCTATGTTGCTATCAAGAGATAGTTTTCTTTCATCCTGGGGAGGGAGCCTTCTATAGGGTGAGTACCAACTTTTGTTTAGGTTCGAGGTAACATATAGAGGTCTCTCTTATAAGAGTTTTATGATTCAAGTGGAGAGCACATAGAATGAGGACGAATCCATAGACCCATGTGTGACCATCTCTAAGGGGCATGAGGGTGTGTTGCCATGGAGGTAACCTGTATGGGGCTTGACCGAGGTAGGTAGGTCACCATGATCCCTATGAAAGAATGTGAGTCTGATCACGTATGCCCATAGAGATGATAGAGACTTAGGTAAGGTTTCAAAGTTGAGATGTACCATGAGAATCCTAAGTCAATACTGAGGTGAGGTGGGGATAAGATCGATGGGAGTAGGAGTTGCCTAATTCCCTAATTGCACAAGACCATAGGGTCGGGAGATAACAGCTATCGTGTTCGAGGACCATGAGTTAGGAGATTGATCACCTTCATGAGCTCATAGAACCCAAAGGGCAATTAAGGTGGGCACTCCCTGGTTGCATAAGGGAAGAGGGATGACCCCAAAAGTACCGGCACCCTACAGACCTTGAGGAGATGATTAAGGATTGTGTATATGAGTGGTATGTAGACCCGAGAGTGCTTTGGGAACAGTTTTCCATATATGTAAACCTGATAAACGAGATGTTCATGACGTGAAGACATGTGATGCACGTTTCAGCTTAGTTTGGAAGGTGTATTGGCGATGTGGGATGCACCATCTCTACTCTTGGAACGGAAAGAACTCTGTATTTGGACTGCAGTCAAATGTTTATTTCCTCTCGTTATGGGGGTGGGAGATAGGGCAATACGCATGCCATACACTAAGGATAAAAATGATGTGAGTTGAAACATTGATGCTTGAGGATAGAGAAGTATCATACCTTAGAAGAGTATGTTGAATGGATGGTTTACAACCACGAGGAGAACTAAGGTAGACATCATGAGGACATTTTATCAAGAGCAACATGGAATTTATGAGTTATATAAGCTTGAGTTGGATAACCATGATGATGAGCTCGGAGTTTTGTTGACTCAGTTAGACCTAAATTCGAGATGAGGACGATAAGTGGAGTTTATGAAGGTTTATGTCATCACCGTTACCTAGCACATAAGAATGTAAGGAGGTAATGGATGATCTTTGTCGAGACGCAGCTGTCTAGTTTAGCCAGTAGAGAGGCTAGAAGAGGTGGTTGGGTGAACCCTAAGTTTGTGAGACATGTTTGGTTAATACCAAGATACAATCCGACCCGTTGGTCGAGTAGGGGTTGTTTGGTTAGCCAGCCTGGAGCTTGATGAGATAGAAGGATGGTTGTAAGAATCTCAGATACACCTCTTAGGAAAGGAAGGTGATGGAACCCACGACTACAGCGTTTTAGGGTTTCAGAGAAGTCAACCTTGAGGAATCATGACAAGTAGAGGCTCACGATGTTAAGTACACCGTAGTACTACCAAGATAGTTAAAGTTTGCAGTAGTACTTTGAATACCTGAGATGAAGAAGTATATCGAGTTGCATGTGGTGTGTCGCCATGCATGCCAAAGGGTGACGGCCGAACACCAGTAACCCAGTGAGTTGCTACAGATAATGAAGAGTCCTCGAGGAGGAATGGGAATAGATCACCATAGACATTATGGTGGGTCTCCCCTAGACCGAGAGAGGTCATGATGCACTATGGGTTATGGTAGATCGCCTTACCAAGTTAACCTAATCCCTTGCCTAAGCATTGTCAGTGTGATAGATCTAGTGAAACTATATATGAGAGAGATAGTTCATCTACATTGTGATCCGAGTTTAATACCTTGAGTATGACCTTAGATTCACCTCCATGTGGTGGGAGAAGGTGTATGAAGAACTCGATGATAGATTGAGGTTAGTGCAGTGTATCACCCCCCTGATTGATGGATAGTCGAGAGATTATGACCCATACTAGAGGGTCTGATGAGAGTGTGTGCTCGTTCAGGGTGATACATGGGGGCAGTTCTTGTCCTATGAGAGTTGTAATGATAGCCACCATAGCCAGTATCGGGATGTAAGAAGCTCTGTCAGAGAGGCTGTGCCGATCACCGCTTCATTGGGATGATGTCGGTGAGAGGACCTTACAAAGGTCAGAGAGACCACAGTGCATGTAGATGAAGTCGTTTTGATCGTGTGATGGCTGAGAGAGCCCTGGGGCGACAAGAGTCGTGAGCTGATGTGAAGTAGACTGACATGCGGTTCACTGTGGGAGAATATGTGTTATGAAAACCCGACCCCTCTGAGCTATAGCTAAAGATGAGTCCCCGATACATGGGTCCATTTGAGATGGATTGGTGGAGTTGCTTATGTTTAGCCTTACCCCTCAGGATAACATGATGTATGATGTGTTCCATGAGTCTGATCTAGAGCACTATGTGATGTACCCGAACCATGTGTTGAGCCATGAACCTATTGAGCTTCTAGGGAGGCTAAAATATCCTGAGTCACCTACGAGGGTACGGGATACCAAGGTGAGCGAGAACTCAGATGTAAGAATATAAGATCATAAAGGTTCTTTGGAAGCACCATGGAGAAGATGTAGCCACATGGGAGCTGATGATGAACATGAGAAGGTCTTATCTTGTTTGTTTGTATCTTTGGTGGAATTTTGAGGACAAAATTCCTATAAGAGGGGAAGGATGTTACAACCCCAATTTTCGGGTTCTTTTGGTTAGAAATGCAATTTCCCCAACAAATGTGTGATTTTGTAATTTGTATGATTTAAGTAAATTGAGTGGTTTCCTTTTGATAAATAGCCTTGTTTGATTTTGTGGGCCTTGCTGGCTATCGGGCCCAATAACAAGAAAAAGGGAATAAAAAGAAATCGATTAATAAGAGGAATAAATAAAATAAAGAGAAATAGAGATGTAGAAGAATCTAGAAGGCTAAGAATTATCCTTCATGAGTGGTTTTCGAATCCTTAAGATTTCTTGTGTTCCAAGGATTCCAAGTTGTAAAGTTAATAGGAGAAGAAAGAGAAATTACAAAGTAAATAAGTTTTAATAAAGGATAACTTGCGCACGAAGATAACGCCCTTTTCCTTTGGAAATTGGGGCTCAAACTTGGGATGAGTAGATAATGCAAATACAAGACTTTCCCTAAAATTTGGATAAAAAGGAATAAGTTTTAGATAGGAGAGGAAATCCCAATAAACATAATAGTGAGTTTCCATAAAATAAAGATGTTTGATTTAAGGGGACATATCCATGAGAGAGAGAGAGAGAAGAACAATCTAGATCTTGAGTCCTGAATTCCTTCCTAATGGTTTAAGGATCGAAATTGCCCAAAGGATATCATATGAGAATATGCTTTCCTTGATGGCTTTCGTTTATCAAATTCAAGATTTAATAAGAATATAATAAATGTCAAGAGTTGCATATAAAGGATATGTCTTTTAATACTTTTTAGAAAGTGGTAAATGAATTTATGGAATATCATATGTACCCTATCTTTTGGGGAATCTTCCTTGTAATGATGGAGAGAAAGAAGGAAAGAGCGAGAAGTGAAGTTAAAAGAAACATCTTCCTACGCGGATAGATCGTGACTCATGAGATTTATCAAGAAGGCACGCATGCCTCCTCTTCCAGGTCACTGGTTCTCCCACTCTCTCCTCATGGAAATCGTTAGGACTCCTCCTTTGATGCCTATATAAGGAACCATGGAGGGACGTAGTTTACACCCTTCTTGATCCAAGGAATCGTTGCCTTGCTACTCTGTTAACCTATAGTAGGCGGAGGAGCAGACACGTTCTCTGGTTTCTTGAATAGACCCGCAAGTCCTCCCTAATCTTGTCATACAATGACATGTCTGGGTGGCTGTCGGAGGACTGTTCGCCACAGCAAAGCCAGAGCAGCGGCTGCAGATGGTGCGTCGGATCTAGAATGACGTTGTGATAACTTATCCCTTCCCCCTCTTGCCATCACCCATGGGAGGCTCCCATACAGGTCATCGGAAGGTAGCTTTGGCCGCTGCAACACCTCGCCGCACGAGAGGCAAGGAGGAGTAGCCTGGCGGAATGGATAGCCAGGGCAGCAGTGCTTCTGTACTCTACGGATTTAGGTAGTCGACCAGGCTGTAGACGAGGCGGTGGCGTCCAGCCTATTATGCTGATCGTGAGGAGGGAGAGCAGAGACAGGCATTCTATCAGGTGCGTGGAGAAGAGTCAGCCAGAAATCCAATCGCCGCTCCATCGGCCGCTCCACACAGGGGTTGCGTGAGACAGAAACCCCCCTCGCGTGAGGAGGAGGGTGACGGGCGAAGCCGAGGGCAACCTGTGCAAGGGTCTGGTCCCTTGCAGCTCCGGTGGCCGTGATCGTGGGTTAGGCTAGCGCCTGATCGCGAAACGCAATGAGAAAGAAGATAAGAGGCAAATGACCCGAGGGCCCCTGGTACTATGTGTCACCATCAAGGACAAAGAGGTAATTTTCGCTTTTTAGTTATAGCTGGCGAGAATAACAAAAAGAAATACCAAAAGCTGATGTGGCATTGTCTGATTGGTCTAATTATCATTATATTGTAAAATTCATAGTAATTGCTAGAATGCTCCGATGAAAATAAGTTATATATAAAAATCTATTAGGAGAATGCAAGGGACCCATTAAAAACATTATTGAAGCCTAATTCTGCTTGAAATTCAAAAAGTACTTAAAGAGGTCACCTTTAATGGTGTTATTAATGGAAAACCCTAAGTTTTGATGGGTAGTGAATTTAATAATGTTCTTTGGATAATTTAAGCCAACCCTAACTTGTTGTTAATAAAAGGAAGATCTAAATCTAAAAAGAGGATCCTTGTGCATACTTTAGGGTTTTATGTATATAAAGCACATTAATGCACATAGAAACCCTAATCTACGGTAAAAAGGTGATTAACATGATAAATTCGAGATTCCTTGGAATAGTGTAATTATGAGTTGACCCTAAGCCTGTTAGGAAGAATATAACAAGCTAGTTAGGGTTTGTGATTAGATTTGTTGTTTTAGGGTTTATAGTGTCAATAATGAGGATGAACCTTAGTGAAACCCTAAAAAGGAAGTAGCAAACCCTAGGAAGCGAGTTCATATGAGTGGAATCTGAGAAAGTGAATAGTAATTAGATTACATGTACTTTTCAGGGTTCTTGCTTGTGTGTGTGGATTGAACTGCTTGCCTGGAATACTTTCTTGCTTGGATTACTATTAGCTTGTTGATTCGACTGAACAGGTATGTGGTTAATTATGAATAATCGCCTTTAGTTTCACGGCATTTCTCGAATGTTTTATCGAGTGATTGCAACCTAAACTGTTGAATGTTCAATTATGCAATCCTATAAAGTTTATATGAGTATCAAAATTAAATATGAATGTGTTTCTCGAACCTACATGCCACCCTGATGTATGATGCATGACCAAGCCCCGGAGGGAAGGTCTAATCGGTCAAACCCCGGAGGGAAGACCGTTGGGCACCATGAGAGGTGACCCCAGGCACCAAGCTCAGGATGGAGAAGGTGGCCTTATGTCCCTTGCAAGGACAAAATCCTAAGAGAGGGTAATCCAGGGTTTAGGGCAAAAGCGGTTGAGAATGTCACATTGAAAACGTAATTTGGATTGTTAATAACTTATTTGTGATAATTAGGTTGTTAGCAGTTATTTGCGAAATTTTGATTGTCCCCCACATACCGGTATAGAAATATACTGACTGACGTTTTGATTGTCGGCGTTTTAGGTACAATCATTGAAAAGGACAAACAGTAAATTGAAACATTGTGAAAGTACGAATAATCAGTTCAAGGAGGATTAGATAGATAGACTCCATCTGTGGATAGAAGTCTAGAAATCCAAAAATTTTATAAGGTATGCAAGAGATTTATTTTATTCCAGCTTTCCAGATTAGTTTTAGTAGAATTTGATAATTATTATTGATTAAATGTCGAACCACAGATCCAGAAACATTGGGATAACATCTCTGACCTTCTGGTCTCCCTTAATTGAGGGTTCCTGGGAGACGGGGTCGTTACAAAGGATGTTTGTTGGTCAAAGTAGTATGAAAAGATTTGTGATGACCATAACATGAGAATATGAATTAATGAAACCTTCAAGGTGGCAGATCAGACAAATACAGAAAAGATCTGGTTCCAAATAATCTCTTTATACATTAAGATACTGGACTATAAACTAAAAAAATGCATTGCTGGGTGAAAACAGAAATTGGAATGATGGAGTTTAGATAGTAATCTTACGAAAGAACTTTCACCATTGAGATTTTGAATAAATCATTATGTATAAATACAAAAATTATCTTGCAAAAAGGACAGAATCTTTAGGTAGTGGTTTAGACAACTGAAGAAGCAAAATCCCATTATCATATCAGACTGCATTAATGCAAAGGTGAAAGAGCTACTAGTGATTCAAATAAGAAACAAAGAGGATGTCACTCAATTTCTTAAGGTTCTTTATTGCAAAATAATCCACTTGAACATATCGTAACAAAATACAGTACAAAGCCAGAAACAAAACTAACACCAACCAAGTCGTGAGGTTAGTATGCATATATTTTACGGCTCTCCTGTTTGCAGCATATTAAATTACAACATTTTTGCAGTCTATGGCTCTTTGTTTCAATTTCCAAGTTTGCACAATTCTGATGTGGCTTCTTCACCTCTTCATCCACTGCACTTGATCTAATTATTGGTGATACACCTATATCACTAGTAAATGCTTCAAGTAATAGTAATGGAATACAAAGTACATATATTTAGGGATTATTGAAGGAAAACAACTAGAATAATCTCATTTATAAAAAAAAATTATTTGTAACAATTACTTAGCATGCCCTTAATGAGGCAAAAGTCTAACAAGACATGGCTTTACACAGAAACTCAGCCATAATCCTAGAATGATATAAAACCCAAACAAAATAGCACTTATCCACATTGCCTACATCAAAATTCCAGGGGTGAGAACTGACTTCGACTTGTGTTGGAGGCACAATGGCATCAAATGGGAGATTATAGGTTTTGTCATTAATATTTGGTTACGAGATTCAGTGTCGTCAAATGACCTAAAGCATCTTAGATCAAGAGGTGCAAGCAAAGAGCAGCATTTGATAGAAGAAGCAACTCTTAAGGTTGTTGTCGGAAGTGAAAGAAACACATGTATGTCAAGAGCTAAGATTGACAAGGATGGCATAAGGATGAGACCCTACTCCACAGAAGAGAACCTTAGCAAGATGACTTCACCAATTTACTGAGGATAAATGTAACTTTTAAGAAAGAGTACATAAGTATAATCATCAACATACCTCTCAAGATTAAGAAAATATCAACTCATTATTGTGCCTCCTCCAAACCTAGACACCCAGATAACTATATTCTGTCTCCTGATGTGCTTAGATGTCAACATACAGTACTTGATATACAAGACTGAATAAGTTAATCAAGAGGCCTTTGATGAGGGCAAGCAGAATTGTCTGGCATGTATTAATGGACAAGTTATTGAACGAATTTGTGAGTAGCACCTATGTTTCTGGGCGAGTTATTTATTCTCATGGATCGATTTTATCTATTATGTGTCATTTCTATCAATCATGTATTTAGGAATGTCCAAGTTACACATGGATTCTCTGCATACTACAGGTTATAGTAGTAGAGTATAGCTTGTAAAAAAATATTATATTATGCTAGTTGTGTGAGACTAAGATTTACCATTTTTAAATTTAATGTTGTCAATGGACACGGTAAATGAACCGTCATTTACATACAAGTCGATAACATTTATGTAGTTTCTTAGGAGTAATTGAGAGTATAGATTGTATGTTTAAATTATATGCTAGTTGTGTGAGCATGATATTTATTGAGATATACTTTGTGTTTCTTTAATGTATTTCTTTATCAGTTGTTTCTATCTCCTTAATTTTCTTGCAATATGGGCCTGAGTGTATTAGGCCCAGTTGTTTTGTCCGCTTCCCTTGTTTGCCATACTCTCCTATGTAAAGGAGAAGGGTTTGTCTAATATGATATAAAAATAACAGCTTCTTTCAACATGGTATCAGAGCAGGATATCTAGTCGTCGCAGTCACCTTCTCTGCCCAACTGTCTTCCCCTCTTGTTCAGCATCTCCAAGCATCGATCATCACCCAGTAGCTACTCAAGTCGTCAGTGGTTGCAACTAGATGGATATTCCCTCTCTTGTAGCCCACTCCTCTTCTCCATCAAGAGGATCTAGTGGGCTAGCCTATGACTTTTTTGACAGTTCTTATGCCTTCATTTTGGTCTTCGAAAACCTGTACGGTGTAGTTTCTTTGGTTTCCTATGACCACCTATTATAGATTGGTGTTCCTAACCTGAATTCCAAATTGGTTTTGGATCCATAGCATAACCTATATGAATTTGAAAACAATAGAAAATCTATCAAAGAATAAGGAGATAGGAAGATGAGTGGACCTTTTTCCAAATGTCGAGGAGGGCGATACTTCTCCTGATTTCCACTATCTACCTCTAATCAAATATGATCGTATATATACGACATATGTTGTTGGACATCCATAGAAGTCCCTCTATATTGATGTGGATGTGGTATCGTTTATGACACTTTTTGTTGCTGTTGCACTGTCAGACACGACGTGTCATGTCTATGAAGCTTCCGACTCGACTTGTTAACCAACAACACGGCATGTCATCTTCAAGACATGGTGTGATTGTCACAATATAGTGTGTCCCATCAACAAAACTACATGACAAGTTGTTTCTACCACACTGAGTGGTATATGATCTCCACACGTGATATCATTTCCTTGACACGATGTGTATCCTCTTCGATACAGCATGTCCCTAAACTTTTGTTGTGACATTGAAGGTACGATTCTTGACACCCCATGTCAATTGAGGACACATGTCCCACTTAAACAGGTGTCTCCTCATAGACATAATGCATCCTTATAATGTTGCTGCTTCGTTGCTCCTTTTTGTTCTTTGACTTAGTGATGTTATTATGGCCTGGTCTACTTCAAAGAATGTCTTTGGAACACACTTAAGGTGTGTAACAATTGTAAAATTCCATGGATCTAATATAATTATATGGACATGTTCCTTCCAAATATGTGTGTATTCCTATGGAAATCTTAATCACCAGACCGAGCCGCCACTTGCCCAAGATGAAGCTTCGGATGATAAATAAGGGAGAATACATGAAATTAGCATGGCACAGTTCTATGGTTTTCTCAAGGATTATGAACAGCTCTGAGCCTCATGTCTCGACTAATCTCATCTCCAGTGAGGCAACTGTGGAAGCTTGATATCATATTTATCAGATATCTTCTAGTAAAGGATATGCATCTAGAGTTTTTTATCCTTATAAATGATTGTATTCCTTAAACCAGAGGATATCTCACCTTTTGCTTCATAATTTGATAACTTCAAGGAGATCTGGAGAGAACATAAAGTCTATTGTCCTCTAACAACTAACTAGTCTTTGCAAATTATAAAAGCAACAAGAATTGAGGTCTTGCATTAGAATATGAGGTCATCCACCATCAAAATCTTGCTTCTAAACGATGGTCCATCTTAGACGATGTTTACTTGCGTCAAGCTAGATAAATAACTAATATTGCAAAGGAGCATGCTACCCATATTTTGACAGGTCCGTGGTACCTCCGGATGTGGACGTGGAAAAGACCAAACTCCATTGGCTGAGGATTTACATCTTGCAATCAACTGTACTATGATTTATGTAAGAGGTCCAATCAAACTAAACATATAAATCATATATGCTCAAAGAAGCATGGTAAGCCAAGCTAATCAAGTAACAACTACTGAAGCCGATGGGGAATCTACCCACTTTAAGGGGTAAGAATAATCATATGGTCACTCTTAGGTCTTCTAACGCTCAAGGCTGCCTCCGTGTCCAAGTGATCCCCTCAAGAAAATATTGCACAACACTATGTAATTATGGCGGCCTTCAAGCTACTTCATCCAAAAATTATTGGATCATTGATCCATGTGCTACTTCTCATATGACTGGTAATAAGGTATTACTCTCATTGAGGAAGTCCCAACACCATCCTCTTATACAATTAGTTATATTCTACTTCTATTAATGGGATAAGAGATGTGACAAGCACTCCCAATATACTCAGCCATGTTTTACTTGATCCTAAATTCGCACTAAATTTGATTTATAATTGTGGAAAGCGGTCGTGTTTCTATATACACAAAAGAGAAAACTCAATCCTATAAATAGGAGGTTGTACAAGGAAGCGAATTGAAAACCCTTATGGGCCACTTTATACAAGGGGCCATGTTACAAACTAAAGAAAGAACATAAACAGAAATACACTTAAACAATAAATCAGTAATATCTCTCAATACTCCCCCTCAAGTTGGAGCATAGATATCAATCATGCGCAACTTGCAACATAGTTCATCAACTCACTTGCCAGAGAGAGGCTTAGTAAATATGTCTACAGTTTGCTCATGTGATGGAAGGAAAGGAGTAGTAATCTTCTAATCCAATACAGCATCTCGAAGAAAATGGCAGTCAACTTCAATATGCTTGGTCCTCTCATGGAATTTAGGATTGCTAGCAATGAAGGTAACAGCACGATTATCACAATACATCGGGATAAAGTAGGTGATAGGGAACCCAACATCTACAAGAGTAGATTTAATCCATAATAGTTCACAAGTAGTATGTACCATTGCACGATTCTCAGACTCAACACTAGATCTGGCAACTACATTTTGTTTTTTGCTCCTCCAAGTAACCAAATCACCTAAGAAGGTACAATAACCAGAAGTGGATCTCCTATCAAACTTGCATCTTGCATAGTCAGTATCAGAATATCTAAGAACATCAAGATGTCCATTTCTTTTATAAAATAACCCATGTCTAGGTGCGTTCTTCAAATATTTCAGGATGCGACAGGCAGCCTCCCAATGACATTGTCGAGGGCAATCCATAAACTGACTAAGAACTCCTACGGCAAAGCATATATCTAGTCTGGTAACAGTGAGAAACAGAAGTTTGCCAACTAGTCGCTTGTAGCAATATTTATCTTTCAAAAGATGAGTGCACTCAGCCCATAGATCATGTGTCGGATCTATAGGTGAGACAGCAGGTCGACAGCCCAACATTCTAGTTTCAGAAAATAAGTCTAGAGTATACTTCCTCTGTGATAGAGATACTCCATTTTTGTTATATGCTACCTCAATGCCAAGAAAGTACCGAAGACGTCCAAGGTCTTTGGTTACAAAGTGCTTCATAAGATATTTCTTTGTATCAGCAATCCCTGTGGTATCACAACCAGAATATAATGATATCATCCACATATACTATAAGAATAATAATTTCACAAGTAGTAGTCTTGATAAAAATAGAATGATCACACTGAGACCTTGTGAAGTCAAATTGTTGTAGTATAAGAGAGAATTTGTCAAACCATGCTCGAGGGCTCTGCTTAAGACCATAAATAGCCTTCTTAAGAAACTTTCCTAGAATACTCCCCCTCAGCAACATAAACTGGAGGTTGGGACATGTAGATAGTTTCCTGCAAGTCACCTTATAGAAAGGCATTTTTGACATCTAGTTGATGCAGATGCCATCCTTAATTGACAGCAACAGAAATAAGAATACACAGAATTAAGACGGGCAACAGGGGAAAAGGTTTTAAATAATCAACTCCAGATTCATGTGTGTATTCTTAGGAAACAAATCTAGCTTTTAAGCATTCAATCGTTCCATCTGAAAAATATTTAACAGTATATACCCAGTGACATCCAACAAGATTGCTTCCTAGAGGAAGATCAACAAGGACTCATGTCCCACGGGATCGAAGAGCATCCATCTCCTCATCCATAGCCTTCTTCCATCCAGGATGGAGAAGTGCTTCCCGAATAGTCTTTGGAATAGATATAGTAGACACTGCAACAGTAAATTTAGCAATGGAGGCATTTAGATGATCTGTAGAAACATGTTTAGAAATGCAATATTTTGCACCAGATCGTTGTCCTTTCCGTAAGGCAATAGGCATGTCCAACTCAGAAAGTTGACTAGAGTCAGTAGAATTACCATGAACGGGTGGTGGATCATCAGTCTCCGAAGAGGTCATAGCAGGGGATACTTTAGGTAGAGGTCTTTTGCTCCGCCGCTCATATACTTTCAGAACAGGGGTGGACAACTCGTCGACGGACTAGAGGGTAGAAAGGGATACATTAGGAAGTGGTACATTAGGAGAAGACACATGTAGATTTGGTTTAGAAAATAATGAAGTATCTTCAAAAAAGGTTACATTCGCACTAACATATTATCTGCAAAAAAGGTTACATCCACACTAACATACAATTGGCGCACAACAGGATCAAAACACTTGTACCCCTTTTGTGTTTGAGAGTATCCAAGAAAACAATAGCGAACAGCTCATGGAGACAATTTATCAAGTCCAGGTTGGTGATTGTGGACGAAACAAAGGCAACCAAAAACTTTTGGTGGTAGGGCAAAAATAAGTTCATGTGGGTAGAGAAGTCGGTAGCGAATTTTATTTTGTAGGATGGACAAAGGCATGCAATTGATGAGGTAGTTGGCTAACAGAATGGCATTAGGCCAATAGTTTTTGGGAACCGTTATTTCAATGAGAGTTCGAGCAACATCAAGAAGGTGTTTGTTTTTCCTTTCAACATTACCATTTTGTTGTAGACTATAGGCACATGAGGTTTGATGGACAATTCCTTTGTAGATACAAATATTCTAAAAACCATATTGCATGTACTCAGAGTCAGAAGCATTATCATTGCGAACAAATTCAGGAATAGCAGAAAATTGAGTTTTTATTTCATTCAAGAACTTTGAGAAAACATCTAAATTTCAGAATGATCTTTTAAAAGATAAAGCCAAGTGGCACGAGACCATCGTCAATAAAAGTTACAAAATATCACACACCAATACGATTACCAATACAACAGGGTCCTTAGATATCAGAATGAATTAAATAAAACAACCTAGGACTCTTGTTACTACAGCAAGGAGAATACACAGAGCGGTGATGTTTTCCAAGTTGACAAGATTCACATGTAAATTTTTCAGAAGACAAGCTAGGAAATAAGGATTAAATAAAACAAACTAGGACTCTTGTTACCACAGCAAGGAGAATACACAGAGCGGTGATGTTTTCCAAGTTGACAAGATTCACATGTAAATTTTTCAGAAGACAAGCTAGGAAATAAGGATTTCAACTTATTGGCTGAAGGGTGACCAAGCCGCATGTGCCATTGATACAAAGATGTAGAGTGAGCCATAAGAGCAGTAGCAGGTAAATTTGACGAGGTTTGTAGATAGTACAAACCATCTCCACCTTCATATCCCCCACCAATCGTCTTCTTCGTCCTGAGATTCTGCATGGAGACAGTGTAAGGAAAGAAGGTTACAGTGCAGTTTAAAGATGTGGTAATTTTACTAACAAACATCAAGTTCAAGGGAAATCCGAGCACAAATAGGACAAATTTAAGGAGATTGTTGTTAACATCCCCTATTCCAATGACCGAAGAAGTAGATCCATCTGCCAAACGCACTGGAGGATGATATGCAGATTTTTTTAGATGAGTAAAAAGATTTTTATTATCAGTCATATAGGTCGTGGCACCAGAATCAACAATCCAATCGTCTTTTTTCAAAGAAGAAGAAGCTTAAATACATGAAGGATCACTTGAGTGTTGAGCAATGTTCGCCTGAGGTGTGGTAGTAAGTGCAAAAACAGCTTTGATTAGCTTGTCAAGGTCAGATGAACTTAGTGTTACCATCTGTGGAGTAACAACATTAGGAGACTCTTCATCAGCTTCATTAGTAGAAATTTGGTTTGCCCATTCGGGCTTTCATATTTCTTCCACCATTTGTCCTCGATATGATTAGTCAGTTTACAGAAGTTGCAATATCGAGGTTGAAGAGGAGAAGACCCTTTTCCAGAGGACTGAGGTGGAGGTGGCCCTCTATCACTATTGCTAAGACCTTTGCCTCATCCATGCGTAGAGTTACCACATCCTCGTCCAGCAACAACCAGGAACAACATGCTCTCCTTTGGTAGTAGAAGACACAGAGCGAGATAGCCGAAGATAAACATTGTCCAGCATGGGTAAAGTTTGGATGCAAAGATTTGTTGACAAACAGCTTCATAGTTGGGGGGGGCAAGGATGCCAAGAACTGGCATAACTGGACTTCATCTTGTTGTTTTTGTAGTTTATTGAGATCAGTAGATAATGGACGGTGGGGTTTGAGTTCTCCCCAAATACCTTTGAAGGTATCAAAATGTAAAGCAAACGATGTAGCTTCGTCAAATCTTAGAGAATGTAGGCATTTATAGAGTTCAAAAACTTGGGAGGCATTTTCCTTACTGGAATAGATCTGAGCAATATGGTCCCAGGCTTCCTTGGCAGTATCCGTAAACAGGAGATTAGTTGAGACATGGGATTCACATCTATTTAGAATCCAAGACATGACTTGAAAATCACATTCTGTCCATTTCTTATACTCGGCTTTTTTGTCATTCATTTCATTTTTAGGAGGTAGTTCAGTGAGATGTGCAAGCTTGCCCGCAGAATGAGCATAAATTTGAAAGGATCGTGCCCACAGAATGTAGTTGGATCCGTTGAACTTGACAGAAGTGACACATCTAGCATGTGTTTCCATGATCTCAAAGGAAGATGAAGCCATAGAGCAATAGAGATATCCAAAGAATCTCCAAAGGTAGCAACACGACGTGTCTAGAAACACGGCGTGTGAAGAGAGGTCAGACTTCTTCAGAGGCAAGGGACATGGCGTGTCAGGAAAGGACACGCGGTCAGACAGCAACAGATAGTCTCCTGGAAAGAGACATGACATGTCAAATACAAGGCACGACATGTTAGAAAGCAGTAGATAGTCTCCTAGAAAGAGACACGGCGTGTCAACAATAAGACACATCGTGTTAGAAAGTAGCAGATAGTCTCCTGGAAAGAGACATGACTTGTCAAAAATAAGACACGACGTGTTAGATGATTCGCCGGTGTGAGACACGGCGTGTCAAAGGTCAGGGCAGCAGCAGATCAGGGGCAGATGATTCGTTGATTTGGGACATGGCGTGTCTGATAGGGACACGACATGTCAAAGGTCAGGGCAGCAGCATATCAGGAGTAGAAATGGCGAATCCGGCAGAATAAGGTCAAAAGAGACCCAGAATAAGTGACAAATACTATGATTTACCAAGAAGAAGAGGGTGGTATGTTAGATATACCCAATCATACCAACAATAGAGTGGACAGAACCCTAGAATAGGTGGGCATGAATGACCCCAGATCTGTCGAACGGTTCTTCCAAATAACAGTTCTTCAGGGCATAAGAACATTGGAAGGACTGTCGGTCATGTCCCTAGATCCTCTTGTTGGAAAAGAGAATAGGGCTAGAAGGAGAAGTAAATCCCCTTGGCATGATCAACAACGGCGGTGAAGAAGGAGGATGTGGCGTGGTGGCTGATGGAGGGAAAGAGAAATAGAGAGAAGGAGGTGGCAGCTAGTGGAGATCAGGACTTATCTTGCTCTGATACCATGTGTAAAGCGGTCGTGTTTCTATATACATAAAAGAGAAAACTCACTCCTATAAATAGGAGGTTGTACAAGGAAGCGAACTGAAAACCCTAATGGGCCATTTTATACAAGGGCCCACGTTACAGACTGAAGAAAGAACTTAAACCAGAAATACACTTAAACAGTAAATACAGTAATATCTCTCAATAATAATAATACAATCATCAAGATTTTTTCTTTCCATATATTGTCTATATACATGATCTTAGGACAAAGAAGACAATTCCATGGGGCGTATGAAGGTGGAGATGTTTTTTACTACTTGCAAAAGGTTGTCAATTTTCTCCTAATATGCACTTTTACAAAGTCTACCTACTTTGTCAAAGGCTTTTATGCATACTTGTCAAAGCGCTCGCTTAGGCGGTCACCTAAGCGGCTGGGCGTTTTTGGCAGATCACTCAACTGATCACTATGCTCTAAAATTAAATTAAATCCAGTGTACGCTTTGCTCGCCCAGGTGTGAAGCGAGCGCTTTATCCGCCTTGTCGCTTTTGGGCTTCATTTGGCTAATTGCCTTGCGGACCCAGATCCGCCATGTGTGTCGTTCAACCCCATAAGGGGGAAATAGGGATCAGCTTCAATTACAACCCCCGCGACTATTCCCATTCCCCCTGACATCTCTGACACTTGCCTTGGCACCCTAGCAGCTCCCAGCCGACACCAAAACCCAAGGGGAGGCTCTTGGAGGTTGTCATCGACCGCAAAGCTCGTCGGATAGGCCGTTGTGCTGAGTAAAGGTCATGCCTAGCTGTTTGCGCACTCGCTTCCCTGCTGCTGCGGAGGACTGACGACTCCTCCAAGCGGTGGTTTCTCCTCTTGCCTGCTTGGAAGGCAGCGGTGCTAGCGATGGAGAAGAGAAAGCCAAGATGTCCAGCTTGTTACTTCTTCTTCATCACTTCTTTTCCAAGTGTTGTGACCACCAACACAACAGTGTCGTTCCCTACATACTTTACTGGTTAGTTTTTCTAAAAAAAACTAACACTCAATGCCTACACTTGATTTCATTTAGATTGAAACTATGATTGACTATTTTTGCCTCCCTTTCAATTTTCCTTCTTTTCTCTAGACTCTAGCATTGCTCCTGCCTCCTGCTGTTAAGTTTGTTGTGTATTGCTACTGTTACTCGCCCCTCTTTCTCCGACAATTATTTCCTCCTACCAAATGTTGTTTAATCTTTGTATTTTTTATTTACTCTTAGTTCTTGGATTACATTCCCCTCACGTTTCCCTCAAATTTCATACTGACTTATGTACCGATGTATGTATGTCTTACTGACATGTGAATGTGTGTGTCTCACTAAGTGTATGTCTTATCTTATTTAAATGTTTATCTCATTGATTATATTATTTTGTGAAGATTACAAGGTATGTGACATTTTTCTTGATTCTATAAATTAATTTTCATTACTAAATGTAATTTGTGTTGAATTATTCTTGTAATAACTTTTTCATATATGTATAGTATTTCATAGACACTTTTTTTATTATGCTTATAGATGGTTTAGGAGTGTTTAGTACATATTTCATACATTTTAAACAATTAAACCATTACAAACCTTGATAAAAAGTACATGTATATCTCTGAAATTATTAAATTAATAGGTCGCCGAGGTAACACCTAGTCGTGCCTAGTCGCAAGGCGTTCAGCTGGAACGTTGTGTCGCCTTGCCGCCGTGACAAGTATGCTTTTACGTGTGGGTCATCCATCCAAAACAGAGTTGAAGTCTTTATTTCCTAGTCTTTCATCTAATTTTTTTTCAATGTCATCCCTTGTCAGCTTAGTAAACACCATTGTTTGGTGTCACCTTTACGATAGGAGTACTCCAACTTTGTTTTATTTGGTCTGTTTTAATACATGGGGACCATGTTGTATTGCTAATCATACATGTTATAATATTTCATAATCTTTATCAACGAGTAGTCACACACCACTTGGGTTATCTATTAAAAGATTGTTCTACACTTCAAGATGATTTCTCCTAAGAGCACAGTTTTTGCTACTCCCAAGTGTGTCCACACGATTATTTCCTTTGAATATGTGCAACATGGTTTTCACAATAATTATGTTTTAAGGGAACTATTCATGAGACATCTTGTTCTTATATGCCACAAAAAAGGGAGTTGTCGAACAAAAGAACTAGCATCTCTTAGATGTTACTTGCAACCTTATGATTGAGATGAAAGTTTCTAAATATTATCGGGTTGATGATATTATTAATTACCTTATTAACAGAATTCCCTCATATTCATACATAACAAGACTTCCTACCAGATTCTATATCCCCATTGACCCATTTATGTTGCATCACCAAAAAATATTAGTTGCCTTTTATCCACAATCTCCAACATAGACGTGATAGACTATTAGTGAGAGCTCTTCATTGTTGTTTTCTTGGTTATTCTTGAACTCAAAAATCTACAAATGTTTTGATCAGGTTGTTTTCCGTCTTTACATTAGAGCAAATGTAACTTTCTTCAGGACACCTCATTCTTTTCGTAGAAAATCCAGCAGGGTGCAACCTCCTATCATACCTTTCGTGATCCTATTATCTCCATTACACTTCCTTTTGTTGAGCATTTTACTCATTTTCTCAAAGTGTGTGAGAGGCCGAAGAATAGACAAACTCCAGCTGATGTATCTGAAGATGTGTTGTCTAATATTGATTTTCCTATTTCTTCAAGAAACCTTAGCAGTCTAGGATAAATATTGCATTTCTCAATATCTGTCTAAAAATCATATGGATACTCTAATGGAACAGTCAAATCTGCACTATGTTTTACCTTTGTCCCAAAATCCATTCTGGAACATGATAACATTCTGAATAGAAGCATGCTATGCATGACAAGATGCATGCTCTTCGATCTCGAGGGGCTGTATCTTGTCGATCTCCCTCTGTGGAGTAATCCTGTTGATTCTCATATTAAAATATATATGTAGTCTTTTTTATAGCCATACAAAAAGGATTGGAATCCCAATGTGTAGACTGCACATCTGCAAAGGCGTCTATGTAAGTGTTGGCATGTAACTTTCCCAAGTTCTTTATGATAAAAATAACAATTATGTTTCTTTAGTTCTTTGTAATATAGGCCTACGTGTAGTTATCCCATTAGGATATTATTCAATTCTTTTGTTTCCTCCCTTTTCCTATATATAGAAGAGGAGAGCCTATTTGTGAATAGTTATGATTATGGCTACAACTCTATTCAATATGGTATCGGAGAGGGATATGTAGTCGTTGCCTCCTCAATATTTGATTGTCTCCACCACTGGTCTTCATTGCCGCACCGCCTCTGCCATCCTTCCATTGTTATCTCTAGAAGGGTTTCCCTCCCTTCTAATCTAGCTCTCTTCTTTAATAAGAAGATCGAGCAACACAGCTTTCTGCCTTTCCGACAGTCTTATGCCCTGAAGATTGATTCTTCAACAAGTTGTATAGCTATTTTGTGGTCCTCTTTGACCATCTGTTGTAGGGCTCTAATATCATTTTTGTGATGTGATCAGGCTCTACCGCACAACATCCTTCACCCCCGTGGAGATCCACATTGATATCTATGACTTTTGCTATATTCTAAGGCATTTTTCAACCTTTTGTTTGCTTTTGTGGCGTTATTGATATCTATGACTTTTGCTATGTTCAAGGCAGGTCTGGAAGTCTCTAAAGTCATATCCATCATCTCCTATATGAAGGAGAAGGATATCTCTTGTATCCAAAAAAATTGTGAATACATCATCTTATTCATTATTACCAACAGGTATGACTACAGAAGTTACAGAATCGGTTTCCTGGAGGGGGTTGTCCACATCCAGGTCCAGGTATAAGAGGATCACATCCAGGACCTCTAGAAGAACGACCTTGTCCTGGACAGCATCCGGGATTACAACCTCGGTCAGAGTCACCAAAACAAATCGCTAGGGCAAAATTGTCAAAAGATGCATAGGATAGGGATTACATGGAGGGAAGCTCTTAGACTCTCTTGAGTACATCCTGTAGGGTAGGCAAGGGATCTCTAGATAAGATCTGATCAACTATTCCAGAAAAGGTATTAGGTAGTCCAACTAGAAATTGGACTAATTGAAGTTCATTGTGTTGGCATTAAACCTCTTTAATATCAGGAGACAAAGGGTGATAAACATCGTATTCATCCCAAAGAGCCAAATAATGGTTGTAATCAGTGAATTAAAAAATGGCCAGGCGGGCCGCTTAAGCACCCATGACCCTCATCCGCCTAATGTAGCCCCTAAGCGCCCGCTTAATCGTTTTGAACATAATCACCCAATTTTTGCCCGCCTCACCCGCTTTTTCCCGCTTTTGTTTAAAAATCCTAATGTAAGCATCTAACATTAATTAATTACATAGTCCAAGTAGTGTTGACTATAATATATGAAACCTGTATACATTAAATGTTCTATGATATAGCTAGTCCTAATTTAGAATGCATACTTTGTGTGTAAGCTGTAATAATTGGGTACTGATGTAATGCATCTAAGTAAATATCCTATTGCTCTATTATACTAGTAATGCATGATTAGTTTTACTGATTTCCTTGCTGCTTTCAGTGATTAATGATTGGTACTACTGGTTAGTATTACTTTAGTGATTACTTTAATTCAACAGTTCATAGTTTGTTATTTACAATTACTGATCTGCTTGCTGATTTTAGTGATTAGAGATACTGATTAACAGTAAGTGTTGATGAATACTTAGTTAATTACTGATTTGCTGATTAGATATGTATAGAAGTTCCTTATAAATATATTTTTTATATACACATACATGTAATTTTGTATAAAAATATATAAAATTTAGACACCCGCTTTTTCAAAAATCGCCGGCTTAATCGTCCGCCTACCGCTTAATCGGTTATAGGGTGTTGTCCGCACGCCTCCCGCTTCTCGCTTTCTGATACATTGGTTGTAATAAACCTCCACAGATCCATCAGTTATGTTAGCAAGTGTTATTGGTCTAATTAGTTAATAGGTCAATTTGTATATGGTCTTAAATGTCTCGACCCGTATAGCTTTATTTGAGTCCCAAGTCTATAATGCTTCCCGCATTTCTCCTATATATAGGACAGAGGTGTGTCGTCCAATATTAATCAACTAAGAAAGCTTCCCTCACACTTTTCAATATAATATCAGAGCATTGATTATAAACCTAGGGAGGAAATAGAGAGAGCCTTTGTCTGCATGCGGCCTCCGTCTCTTCTTGACTTCATTGTCCGCCCACCAGGCATCTTGCCGACTTGCATGGTTGTTTCTCTTCTTCTTTCATAAAAATATGCATTTCTAGTCTTCTCTACGCTCTCTTGATTCATAGTAAAAGGCAGCCACAAGTCTCCCTCGTGGTCTTCACCCTCGAGTAATAGTGTCCCTCCACAAGGTTGTCTTCCAGGTCATGTGCGGCCGATGTTCACCTCAACCATCATCAACTGTTGTTTGCCCCCGGCTATCTCCATCTATTGAATCCCCAAACGCCATCGCCTTCAACCTATCAAGGTTTGGGTGTCATCCTAAACATCTCCCCGCCATCGCAGCAATAATGAAAGTAGTCGCAGTAGTAACAAAAGCCGACATAGTAGCAAGGGAATTGCCTGGTTCCCCCTTAATCCGTGTGACTAGCAACAATGCATGTAACGTCCCAAGATTAGAGGCCTCGGATAACATGATCCTAAAATGAATGATTGGACTACCCATATCACCAAGGTGCACCTCCTTTTTCGGAAGTCCGTCACTAAAGAACTCCATAGTTAAGCGTGCTCAGCTTGGAGTAGTACTAGGATGGGTGACCAGTTGGGAACTTGATCCTGGCTTGCGCATGCATGAGGACAAAGCGCGCAGTTAAGGCTAGTGTTGGTCTGTGGGGCCAATTGTCATTCCTGAAACTCTACTAGAGCCTTAGCCAGTGGGCCCAGGTGTTACAAATGATATCAGAGTACAAATTCATCAACTAATACTTAATAGTTTACAATTTCAAATCATCCTTGGAAATTTAAGAGAAAAAAAAATAGTAAAGCATAATGTATCTTTTAGGTTTCTCATCTCACATTTCATCTACTTCTCATCTCTTTGCTTAAAAAGTCTTGAAAAAGAATATTTAATTAGAGAAGTAAAACGTGAAAAGACATAACCTTTTGTGTAGGTCCCTCTAGAGAGGGTAAACAGCTAGAAAGATACAAATATGAGTAAGCCCTTTCATAGAGGAAGGGCTTGGTTTAGGGTATGAAAACCTTAGAGGGTCAAGGGATATGGAAACCCTAAGAGGTAGAGTATAGTCCCTAACCCTAAAACCTTAATTTTAAATAATGAGCAAGGTGTGGTGGTATGGGACACCACCCATATGAAACTTGAAATCAGGAATAAGAAAGATAAAGGGATGGGTTTAGGTGACCCAGTCTCTCAAGCATGCGTCCACGAGGAGCATAACACTTATGTAAGAGGTCTTAAGAAATATATAAACCCAATAGTTTATATATATATATATGAAAATGAAAGTTTGAATATAACTTGCTCAAAACCCTCATGTTGTCTCTAGAAGTTTGGTGATGGTGGCCAAGCCCCTAGAGGGGAAGGCCGATGTAGCACCAAGCCCCTCCCTAAGGGTTTCTTTTGAGATGTCACATCTTTTAAGCACATTATTTTCTTATTTTATTCTTTAACCCAGATTGCCTTCACCTCTCACTTTTGAGTACACATTATGTTGTACAGTCCCATTATTGGGCTCGAGCTACCTTCCCTCCAGGGCTTGGTGCCATGTCGGTCTTCCCTCCTGGGCTTGACCTTCTATGATCTTCCCCTCCAGGGGCTTGATCCTAAATATATGTACTGTGGACTTGGGCCACCTTCCCTTCTTGGGCTTGGTGCCTTACTGGTCTTCCCTCCTGGGCTTGACCATCTCATGACCTTCCCTCTTGGGCTTGGTCGTCCACTCAGGCCACCTTCCCTCTTGGGCTTGGTGCCTTACTGGTCTTCCCAGTCCTAGGCTTGACCAGTTGTATTACTCAGAGATGGCATCCTTGGGTTCAAAGAATGTAAGTGCTCTCATCCTTATATCTTTAACTCTTCACCCCTCTAGGTGAGGATTAATGTTATCTCAATACTTAAATATGTTTATTCACTTACCTTTTTAAGGGAAAGTCCTTGTTCCCGTAGACATCATGATAACCCTCTCTTTGCTAAAATCAACATATTAACAAAGTTAATATGATAAAGGGAAAGAAGAAGGAAAGTAATTAAGTGCTTCCTAAAAGTGATGCTTTGCCAACTTTGTACAAACTTGGGAACCAAACCACCGAGCCACACACTTTGTATTTATATAGGGGATGATGAGATTACCCAATGCTCGCAACTCTAGACGTGCCTCCTTTCATGAAGGTAACATAGCTACTTCCTTCTCATCATGACTATGGTCTCAATCCTTATCGTTGGTGGCCCCCTTCCCTATATGTCAAATCGTAGTTAATGGTATGCAAGAAGACCGAGCAAGGCGAGATGCCTTTCCTATTGTTCCCCTTAATTGCATCCTATCGTTAGGGCAGTAGCCTGGTTAGGGCACGCGGGAGAATGATGAGGAGGTTGGAGATGATCATCTGCAGCCACGTACCATATGATCCCGCCAAACCCTGGCACTACCCCCTTCAAGCAACTCTCTGATGGGCGCTGCCAAGGATGCTCACTTTAAGAAAGGCTGGTATAGTTTTGGTGGACTTGAGCGAGATGATTGATTCCTTGCCGAAGACCTCAAGAGCAGAGCAGCTTAGAAGACAGAGCCCTAGTCTTAGGGTGAAGAACGACGAGGTGCAGCGGGAGAGAATAGGAAGAGGGTGTTTCCAGGCGAGAGGAGGATAGAAGATCCCTGAGGTGGCGTCGATGTCGGAACCAAGTCGGTAGAAGGCGCCATCAGCCGCTCCACGAGGGCACCGAGTACCCGAGACGTACACCGCGCAGATAGGGTTCCTTGCGCAGAGCGAGGACGACAGGAGAATCGATTGGGTTCTAGAAACCAACGGTTCAATCAAATGAACCAGGCGGCCCAATAGAAGAACTGAGAATAAATCGTGCCCCGATTTAACTAGGTGCACTGGGTGTGGCACTAACCAATAGCAAGTCGCCACGTGGCCTCAATCATTAAGATATTGTTGATTGAATACTTTGTTGCTTGGATGTTTGGATGCACTCTCAAAGTATATGAGATTTCTACATGGTTTCTGCAATGGCATAAGGTACGTGGTTACGCTTATGAATACATGTATCAAATTCTGAGTTTGTCGAGGTTTCTCGATGAGATTGAACGAAAGATAAACTGCTTGCTTGTTTATTTACGTCTTGCAAATTATAAAATTCATGTGAGTATCATGTAAAGTAATTAACAATATTCTGAACCCTGGGTTAGACTGATCTTGAGGGTAATGCACACGAGCCCTGGAGGGATAGTGATTACACCTGAGGTAGTATACTAGATATGGGTTAGAATACGAAAAACAAGTTTATGTTCTTAGGTGCAAGATAAAGATGTTTGCTTATATGTGTACTTGTGATTATTGGTTGAACCCATGTACCAGTATAGAAATATACTGACCGCATATTTATTTGTCGGCGTTTTAGGTATCAGGTATACTTGATTCGTAGACATGGGTTTATAGGATAAAGATATTGAAGACACTAAAGGTATTCATGAAGGTTTAGTCTTAGTGGTATATCTTCACACATGTACAAGTTAGTTCTTTCTAAAATTTATATAACTCCTTAGAGGAGCTTTTTACGCAAACATGTAATTATTTGTTCATTAATGGAAATTGTTTACTATTCTGTATTATTTCTTGAATCTGATCCTGGAATTTATGAGTAATGATCTGTGACTTTATGGTCTTTTAGACACTCAAAAGTGTGGGTCGTTACAACGCATGTTGCTTCTCGTCTTGGTTCGTGGTCTAGCAAGCGTCACCTGTGTCTATTGTCATCCTAGAAGCCTCTACCACCTCCCAGGGCATTTTCCCGGGGTTATTTTCTCCTTAACTACGGTAATTTTCATTCAGATCGTGCGCTAGCTGTGTCGAACATGACGTGTCACAGTCTGAATATCACCCTTAATGGTACAGGATTTCTTTAAGACCTAAAGTTACACACCGTGATAGATTTCCACATGGCATGTTGACGGAAGGGTGTTTCTCATCTAAAACACCTTATACGTCGTAAGTGTTGGATCTAGGACTCTAGAAGGGGGTGAATTGAGCTTCAAAATTCTCACAAGAAATATTAGATCTTTGAGTTATATCAATTGAAACCAAATGCTAAAATTGATTTGAAGTCCTATCTAAACAAGCATAGCAAGGATGAAAAAGATTGAAACAAACACTTGGATAAGGTGTTTAGAGTGGTTCTAATCTCTAAACTAGGAGATTGTCAGTCCACTACCTAGAGAAGTCAACCTCTACGGCTTTGCAACCCATGTATACTTATATTCCGTTATAAGACACACAAGAAGACCACCTTACATCAAAGGGTTTACCTATCTAAGAGCTAGTCTTCTACCTCACAACAGGACTTCCCACTCTTGCAAGCATCTCGATTCCTTCTCCTACGACATCTCCTCCTTGAAACAAGTCTTCAGCCTTGAGGAAACAAACACTTGGACTTACCCACCAAGCTCCTTGGATCTTTCGCCTTGTCCTTCTCCTTCACTTGGAGAAGATCTTCACACCTTCTTCAGCCTTGAAGAAGAACAGCAACTCCTCCTTCACTCAGAGAAGATCACTTCCGTCTTTGCTCTTTGAGAAAGGGGATTGGGAAGATGGAAAGATGCAGAGCTTTACAAGGTAACAATGAGGTAACTCTCTTACAACATGCCTAACTCACTCATAATCATGAAATGCTTTGTAAATGAGAGAGAGAAAGGGGCTCAAAGGGTTGTAGCCAATGTTTTAAAAAGCGTGAAGCGGGAGGCATGCGAACGGGACCTTGTAGCCGATTAAGCGGTAGGCGGGCGATTTTTAAAAAAGCAGATGCTTAAAATCTTATATATTTATATACAAAATTACATGTATGTGTACATAAAAAATATATTTCTAAGGAAATCAGTAATACTAACCAGTAGTATCAATTAGTAATGAACGAAATCTGCAAGAAAATCCGTAAAACCATTAGAAGTATAATAGAGTAATACGATATTTACTTGGATATATTACAGCAGTACCCTATTATATACAGTTTACATACAAAGTTTGCATTCTAAAGTAGGACTAGGTATATCATAGAACATTCAATGTATACAAGCTTCATATATTATACTCAATACTACTTGGATTATATATTTAATTAACATTACATGCTTACAACAGCATTTTTTTAAAAGCGGAAAAAAGCGGGAAAAAAGCGGGAAAAAGCGGGTGAAGCGGGAAAAAAGCAGGCGCTTTTCTTCAAACCGAGTATGTGGGCACTTAAGGGCAAAAATAAGCGGATGGGGGTCTTAGCCGATTAAGCGGCCTCCTGGGCCACTTTTTAATACAGTGGTTGTAGCACACTCAACTATAGCAAGGACCAAGGATAGCATGAATGAACAACCTTGGAATGAACTCCAAGAGATCTTACTTATAGTTAGGGGTGTTCCGTTGAGTGTGAGATCACTTAAGAACGAAAAATAGCCATTTTACAACTTGCAACGGATCTATTTTCGTTTCTAACAACTCTCCAACGGTTGGAATCACTTTTTCTGTGTTTTCCGTACAGTACATCCGGTCTAGCTTCAATAAAGATAACTCAATCGATCCACTATCCGACAAAGCCAATTTTCAAACTGTCGGTCGAGTTTGTCCTGGGGTAACTCGACCGACCAGCTAAAATCAACTTTGGTCAGATAGTTGGTCGGTCGATTTCTGTGAGTGTGCAACTCGACAGATGCAATCATTTCCAAAAATCCATCACAAATCAGTCGAGATTCAAACTCAACCGATTAAAGTGTTGTGACAAATTTTCCAAAATGATTTTTAAGTGATAAATAAAACGATGGAATTAAGTGTCCCTGGTTTTTTCTCATCTTAGTTACAAGTCAAATCATCAATACAAATGATTACAAAAATATTCTAAGGTGGTTTGGAGTGTTTTCCACAAAAGTGCATTTGCATTGCTTTTGACTTGAACTTGGACAAGCTAGGGCTTGTGTAATTTGATCCTTTTCATGTACCTAAAGCCTGAAATCAATCTTAAACAAACATATTAAATACATATGAATGGAATTCTTAAGTCATTATTAAAATATGGACAATGTATAACTCTCAAGTCAACAATAAGATCTCCACATTGTGTTGACTGAACGCCATTTCTCATCTTCGACGCCTCATATGCAGTGTAAAATTCCCACATGACATGTTGCTCGGAGACTGTCATCTTCAACCAATAGATTTACATGTTGTGTCAGAACTCCACACGACTTATCTACTTAAATGCCAAGATCATCAGAGAACATGTGTCGGTCAATGACATTACATTTCATCTTTAGACACAGTGTGCCGCCATACAGACATGACGTGTTCCATTACAGTCATGACATCCTCCAAAACTTTTCATGTGGACTCTATTTATTGTTTTAGGCTCACACTTTCACACGGTATTCGGATCTCAATTATCGGGTCGTATTACACATTGACTCCGACTATTAGTTTCTCTTCTTTACATACTACACCTCTTGCTTTAAGTTTTCATTTCCCACCCTCCCACATGTGTGTGCGTCTCTTTCCACATGTCGGGAAAAGATCATGTGTCTCTGTTCCACACAAACTACTCATTTTCTTCATAGTTGGCGTGCAGGGGATATAGAGAAGAGAGAGAGAGTATGAGGAGAGTATGAAGAGAGCATGAGAGAGAATATGAGGAAAGATAAGAGATGATATATAATATTCCAAGCTATTATGATCTTCATAAAGGTTTGCATTCTTCATCATATCCACTCTTCCTATGTCTTTGTGGCGCTTCATTCCACTAAGCATCACTTTATATGTGGGTTGGCTATCTTCGTTAATTCTAGTTGGCCACCGCTTTCAGACGTTCAAGGATCTCAATGACAGCATTGACACGAAGCTTTTCATATTGGCACCACATTATGTACGTCAGGACAGAGCTTGTTGTAATTATTCCAGCCTCTTGTCCCTCTGGTGTTAATGATGTTTTAATTGATCATTCTCGCTGCATTCTAATGAAACAGATGGTTGTCTTCTTCACATCAGACTTCTCAGAAACTTGTCAATTCCTTACAAATTGTTGTATATGTAAGCTTGATGATTAATCCAGATTTTATCTTCACTGAGCTACTTTAGTTATGTCTTCTCCGAGTTGCATTTGTTGTTTCTAAGTGTTGAGATGGAATTTTTGCTAATCAACTTGGATTTTTTCTTGACGGTGTCCTTCATTCCTATCCTATGAAGCACAGACACTTCTAGACAACACTCATGTCCGTGTCGGACACGTTTTGGACACAGACATTGTCTAAAATGTTTCGGACACGGCTGGATGTGTCCAGTCATTTTAGTCTTTTTTGCAGTCCAAACACAGCTGGACACGGCCCGGACACTTCATGGGCACATCAGTGCAGAAGCTGCTGCTGCAATGGCCCATTTGAGAGCACAAATGTTGAATATACGGCTACTATTTTTGTCTTTTCATTGGGAAAACGCAGCATATAGCTGAGATCTAATCAAAATTGCAAACATATCCAAATCAATATGTAAAATTTGAGCTGAATTAGGTGTTATGAATCACATTATAGTCTAATAACTTGATTAAATGAGTTACAAGCATGGAACAGGACTTCGACTTCGAGCCGACTTCGAAAGGTGTGGACATGGAAGTTTGTGGAAATATCGAAGAAATGTCGAGGATTTTTACAACCAAACTTCAACGCAACTTCAACAAAAATTAAGTTAAAAATAGTTATTTTGTGATGAAAATCGACAGATTTCATCAGATCTATAACTAAAAAAATATATGTTTACATATAGCCATCCACATAGGTTTACATATGTAGATAAATACACAATTACATATAGTCGTCTCCGAACTACAGAGTTCTTCCATATATAAAGTTTGTGACACTAAACAAACTACATAAAATGGTGTAAATCTATGGTAGATTTAGCAGAGAGGGGGTCGGTCTATTACTATTAACTTAGAATAGTAAAAATAACATCAAAATCATTTAACCTCAAATTCCAACACTCTTTCCCCCTCACACAGCAAACTCCACTATTAGTATATACACTTTACTTATTAGTATATACACTTTACTGCTGTTTTTACTTCGTGTATTTTGGTTATTTGTCTTTTAGACACTTGTTTCTTTATCCCATATTGCTTATCTCTAAACGTTGTACTACTCTCTTGTCATATAAAAGAGAGAGCATTGTATTGGTTTTATTCACTCAATAAGAAGCAATACTTTTCTATTTTAGATGGTATCAGAGCAGTAAAGTGTATATACTAATACTCCCCCTCAAGCTAGAGCATAGATGTCAATCATGCCCAGCTTGTCAGTCATAGCAGTGAATCTAGACTTAGGAAGTATTTTGGTTAAGATGTCAACCACTTGATCTGAGGTATGTATGTAGGGCGTAGATATCTTGCCAGATAAGACAACTTCTCAAACAAAGTGACAGTCAACCTCAATATGCTTTGTTCGTTCATGGAAGGTAGGATTACTGGCAATAAAGGTAGCAGTCTTGTTGTCACAGTACATAGGGATAGGAGTAGAATCAGAAATGCCAAAGTCTTTCAGCAGGCTCCGTATCCAGAACAGTTCACATGTAGTATGCGCCATGGTGCGATATTCTGCTTCAGCACTCGAGCGAGCAACAACTATTTGTTTCTTACTGCGCCAGGTAACCAGATTTCCACCTACAAAAGTACAGTAGTCGGAGGTGGAGCATCGAACGATCTTGCTCCCCGCATAGTCAGAATTAGAATACCCAACAAGGTTACAGTTCCCATGTCTTTTATACAGCAGACCTTTCCCAGGGGAGCTCTTCAGATATTTGAGAATGTGACAGACTGCATCCCAGTGACATTGTCGGGGTTTGTCAAGATATCCGCTAACAAGTCCAACTGCAAATGTGATATCAGCACGAGTGACAGTAAGATAGATGAGTTTTCCAACCATGCGTTGATACTGATGGTGATCAGGATAAGCAGGAGAATTCTCATCATCCCAGTTGGTGTTTGGATCCAGAGGAGTACTAGCAGGCTTTGCACCAAGAAGACCTGTTTCAGATAGAAGATCCAGAACATATTTACGCTGAGATAGGCACAATCCAGAGGCTGACCGAGAAACTTCAATCCCAAGAAAGTAGTGCAAGGTGCCTAAATCTTTGGTGACAAAATGTTTCTCCAGATAACGTTGTCGCCTGAATGCCAGCAAGATCACTCCCTGATAGAATGATGTCATCAACATATACAATCAGAATAACAATGCCAGAAGTAGTCTGTTTAACAAAGACAGAATGATCAGAATGGGAACGTCTAAAATGAAATTTCTGAAGAATGGTACTCAGTTTATCAAACCAAGCACGGGGACTTTGTTTTAAGCCATAAATTGCTTTCCGCAAACGAAAAACTTTGGAGGACTCCCCCTAATGTACAAATCTGGGAGGTTGTTCCATATAGACTTCCTCATGCAGATCTCCATATAGAAAAGCATTTTCACATCAAGCTGAAATAAGGGTCAATCAGAATTAATTGCAACAGAAATAAGTATGCGAACTGAATTCAGCCGGGCCACAGGTGAAAAAGTCTCAAAATAGTCGACGTCGTAAGTCCGTGTGTAGCCTTTGGCAACAAGCCTAGCCTTGAGACACTCAATCGTTCCATCTGGTTGATATTTAATAGTAAACACCCAACGACATCCAACCGGAGAACAATCAGTGGGAGGATCAACCAACTTCCAAGTGTTACGATCAGTAAGAGCATGCATCTCAGCTTCCATGGCCTAACACCAAGCTGGATGTTTAAGAGCATGAGAAGCATTTTAAGGAATAGAAACAGTAGAAAGAGAAGCAATAAAATTGGCAAAGTTAGTCCCCAGGTGAGCAGTAGTATAGAAATTCCCAATCGGATGTTTGGTACATGTTCTAGTTCCTTTCCTTAAACTGATAGGAATATCTAAGTCAGAGAATACCTGAGTTGATGACTGATCTGGCATTGAGGAAGAAGATTCTGGAGGGGCCACAGAGGGAGTTGTTGTCTTCAGTCTTCTTTGATAAACTTTCAGCCGAGGAATAGCAGCAGCAGGAACAGTATCAAGGGAATCAGAATCATCAATCATTGGTAATGGTGTCTCCATTAATACATCTGACATAAGGGCAGACCCAGCAGAACAATAGAATGGCATGTGCTCGAAGAAAACAACATCAGCCGAGACCATCCATTTTTTTGAAACTGGATCATAACAGCGGTACCCTTTTTGAGTCCTAGAGTACCCTAAGAAGACACACTTGATGGCACAGGGATCAAGTTTGGTTAAACCAGGACGTAGGTTTTTAACAAAGCAAGTGCTCCCAAAAATACGAGGAACAGAGAATAAGGGCGCATCAGGGTACAAGATTTGATAAGGGTTTGATTCCCAAGAACTGAAGATGGCATGCGGTTAATGAGATAGCACGCAGTGGAAATAGCTTCAGGCCAAAAACACTGGGGAACATTATAGTGAAAATGTAAAGTACAAGCAATGTCAAGAAGGTGGTGATTCTTGCGTTCGGCGACTCCATTTTGTTGCGGGGTGTAGGCACAGGAGGTTTGGTGAATAGTACCCTTTTGTGACAAAAACTGCTGACCGAGGATTGCAGGAATTCAAGAGCATTGTCAGTGCAAAAAAAAATTATAAGTTTGCTAAACTGGGTACGTATTTCAGCAAAATAAGCAGTAGTAGTCTCAAGAATATTAGACCTATCATTTAGCAAGAAAATCCAGGTGGTCCTAGAGAAATCATCAATATAGCTCAGAAAGTAACGGAATCCAGATATACTCGAGACAGAACAAGGTCCCCAAACATCAGTATGTATAATATCAAACGGTTGTTTTGAACCAATACATAATTTCTTTGAAAAAGTTGCTCTAGTTTGCTTGCCCAATTGACAAGTTTCACAATGAAAAATAGAATCTGAAATATGAGGTAGTAAATGCTTTAATTTGGCTGCCGACGGGTGTCCCGACCGATAGTGCCACTAGATACCAGTCACAGAAGATGTCAGATATGCCGCAGTCTTTGGAACATCCAAGTAATATAAACCGTCTAGTCCCTCATGGCCCGAACCAATCTTCGTCCTCGTGCGCGGATCTTGAAAAACAACGCCATCCGGGTCAAATGTAATTGAGCAACGAAGGCTCTTCACAGTTCTATTGACAGATAACATATTTATAGGGAACTTTGGAACATATAAAGCAGAGCACAGAGGCAGACATCCAGGAGTGCATATATCACCAAAACCAATAACCGGTGTTTGAGAGTCGTCATCCAGAGTAACAGGAGGTATAACAGTAGTGTTATGTAAATGAAAAAATAATGTAGGATTGCCAGAAATATGGGATGTCGCACCCAAATCGATCACCCAAGTGTTTTTACCGAACTGAGTCAAAAGAACAGTGCTACCATCAGTGGAGGCCTTGGTAGAGGAAGCAAGCCGTGGTTGTAGTAGTTTCTCAAACTCCGATCGGATCCAATCGGCAGACGGAGGTGCAGAAGTAGTGGCAGTGTCAGGTTGATCTATGGTGACTTGATTCGCCCAGGTTGGCAACGATCTTCATTATGATTGGTACGCTTACAGAAGGTACAAAAGTGTTGTTCAGTAGTCTCAGCAGGAGAAGAGAAGCCACGTTCTGGTCTAGAAGAACGCCTGCGACTACGTCCCCGACCATGGCGGCGTCCACTGGAGGAGTCACCAGTCTGAACAGCAAGGGTTGTTCCATCAGAAGAGTCAGGTAGGTTTTGCGAAACGGAAGGAAGGCGTTGAACACGCTTCAGAACGTCTCTCTGGGTAGGAAGGGGATCACTAGAGAGCATCTGATCAACGACTCCTGCAAAAGATGAAGGCAGACCAGCGAGGAACTGGACAAGTTGAAGCTCGTTCCTTTGACGCTGGATTTCCGTGATATCTGCAGACAGAGGATGGTAGACCTCGAACTCATCCCAGAGAGCACAGTAGTTGTTGTAGTAATCCTCCCCAGAGTCAGTAGCGGAGTACTCCTGTTTGGCCAGTAGCTTGAAGATTTCAAAAACCTTCTTCGGATTCTACTGGTGAGAGTATACGTGGGAGAGTTGATCCCACATAACCTTGGCAGTCTTGAGGCGAAGGAGAGACTGGCTGATTTTAGGTTCCGCACTATTGACCATCCAGGTCATAACACCATAATCTTCCTTGGACCAGAGATCGTAGGCCGATGAGAGAAATGCCCTTGAGCCTTGACGTACAGTTCAAAGGAGGCTGCCCAGAGATGATAGTTGGGGCCATCCAACTTGACGGTAGTGACGCACAGATTGCGAGGAAGGTCAGGAGTCGCCATCCGAGATGATAGAGATAGTCAAAATCAAGGGCGCAGGTAGCAGCAGAGGTAGTAGTCACTAGTCAGCAGCAGAAGTCCAACACATGGACTAGAAGTAGCATATAGAAGATCCAAGCATGGATCTCAGAAACCCTTGTAGGGGCAGTAGGAGAAGAAAGAAACCTACGCCAACATGGAGGAACAATCACTCCACCATGAGGCGCAGGCAAACAGAGCGAAAGACGCCTTTTACGACGTCAACATGCCAGAAACTGGAAAGTTACCGAAGCTGTCCGGAGGTTTCGGGGAAGAAGATGGGTAGAGGATTGGGTGTACTTGATGGATTAAGCAATGGTAATGGAGTGGGTTAGGGTGTTGAAAGGTAGTGGAGGGTTGGCAAAGGGGTGGGTGGTGGCAGGATTGGTGGTGGTGATGGTTGTGGGCGGCGGCGGGGGGGTGGGCAGGTGTGGCAACGGCGCAAGGGGGCTGGAGAGAGAGAGGAGGGAGAGGGGCGGCTAGGGTTGGGAGGATGAGAGACGGCTAGGGTTTAGGGAGGATCGGGACGCTCTGATACCATCTAAAATAGAAAAGTATTGCTTCTTATTGAGTGAATAAAACCAATACAATGCTCTCGCTCTTTTATAAGACAAGAGAGTAGTACAGCGTTTAGAGATAAGCAATATGGGATAAAGAAACAAGTGACTAAAAGACAAATAACCAAAATACACTAAGTAAAAACAGCAGTAAAGTGTATATACTAATAAGTAAAGTGTATATACTAATATCCACAAAACACCAGAAGAATGTCGTCAACTTCGACAACTTCGACAGATGTCGAGGACATTGTGGAATTTTTTAATGGACTTGGGTCAACTTCGTCGACATATGGGAAAATGTCGACAACTTCGACGAAATGTCGAGGATATTGTGGAATAAGGATGTTTACGTGGATTCGACGTCGCCAGCCGTCGACACAGACATTATCGGCAAAATTTTGCCCCATGTCGAGGACATTTAGTACCATGGTTACAAGAACCCATTCATCTATTTTGTTAACTACTATATTTACACAAGAAATACATATTTTGTTTTCTACTTTGCATTGTTTCTTCTACATAGGGGAAGACACGCATAAACATATGCATATATGATTATACATACATAGATACATTAATTTGGACAAAATTAAAATAAATTCTAATCCGTACACCATACATTCCATATATATGTATATATTAAAAAAATCCCCCCTATACAACATCGTGTCCATGTCCTATATTTTAGAAAATTGTTGTGTCTCGTGTCAGTGTCCCATGTCTAGAAACGTGTATGTATTTTCTTGTTCCTATGAAACCCCCAAGATTCATGCGCCAGATTATAGAACAAATATCGCATTCATTAGCACCTCGTCCAATTCGTGTTCCTGTCACATTATGCACGCCTGTGGTCTTTTGTGTCCTTTGGTTCAATTGGCTACACTTCTCAAACGATTTGAATATGCCTCTCCTACTACATCGACATTGAGCCTCCACATTTGTGTTGTGTTATGTACATGGGATGTGTTGACTGTGCTTACACAACTCACACATTTCTCTCTTGGTGAAGATGGTGTGGTCATGTTACTTTTTACCGTCTGCTCTAAATTGTTGGTGGTGAGTTTTTGCTATGGCGTTTGGATTCCATTTATCATATGTTCTTCATTCCTAATGTACTTTAGAAGATTTTCTCTAAAGCTCTAGTATTTCTGACCTACAGAACACAACTCAAAAGAGGTGTATCATATGTTTTTAGTTGGGAAGTGTTGTTGAAGGGGGATGACAATTTTTGTATGAGTGACATTTTTATTTCTATCGTCTAATTGAGTCATGTAAGGCCAAGCTAGGACGTGTGTTTCACCCATGCTCCAGATTCAAGGGGGTGTTAGAAAGTATTATTGACCAATTTAGTCGATAAAAGAAAAGATAGAAATGATAAAAGATAAATATCACTCCCCATACAAAAGATTGATACTCCCCCTTAAACAATACTCCCCTTGAATCATACGATGGCGCCTCTTTTTTTTAATTGTATTCTGCAAGCTGGAGATCCTCGAGCTTTGATGAAGGTTTTTTGGAGTGCATCTGAAATGAAGACCATCTAAAATGGAACCTGAATATTGCAGCAGTAATTCGCCACTTTGAAGCAGATGATCAACAAAACCACGACTACGCCAACTTCATTGGAATATGTACTTAACGCCGCATGAACGCGGATATACAGTTTTGATGTAGCAGTAGCAAAATCTTCAAATTGTCTGGGAAGACGTGCATAACGTGGCACGAACAGGCCATATGCTGGTAATACAATGCAGGTACCATAACTCTGTCGCGTGAACCTTGGGTGCTTGACAAGAAAGAAGATATCACCATCAAGGAAAGTCCCAAGAAGATCAGTAGAAGGCGATGCTAATATAGTAGATGCAGCTCGAAGAAAACGTGATAAAAATAGATCGGTGATGATAAAACTGGATGAATCAACCTTGCAGATGTAGACTTGGCAGGCTTTGAAATTGTTGGGCTTCTGAGAAGTCTGAAAAAGCACACATATGTCTCTCAAGAATGTAGCAAGAGTGATCAACTGAACCACCATTAACACCGAAGAAAGAGGAACCAAGAGGGCTAAAATATGTGTAGCAAACACTTGTCCTGACATACATAATGTGGTACAAACGCGAGAAGCTCAGTGTCAACGCTGCAGTGGAGATCCTTCAATGTTGTCTGGAAGTGGAGAACAAATGTGTCGAACAATACAAGTCTCCTTAGTAGCCTGGAATAAGTAGCCTGAATACATATATCATCTCTTCTCATACTCTCTCTCATACATATTCTGTCACACACACACACTTTCTCTCTCTTCTCATCTCTTCCTCTCCTCTCTACCCCCCCCCCACACACCAAATACGACGAGTGAGTGTTTGGTGTGGAGTGGAGAAATGGATATATGACCCCCGCACATGGAAAATGGGATACACACATGATGGGTGGGTGGGAAAGGAATTGGTGGATTTGCGAGGAATTTGTGATAAGGAGATGTGTAATATGTGGAGAATGAAACTGATAACCAGAGAGAATATGTTAAATGGGTCAATGTAAGATCCGGGTTGAAAATTAAATGGATCTAATCCCGACCCGAAAAGGGGATTTGTTTGGCCCGTTAGGGCAACAAATCTGGGGATGCGGGCACAGAGCCCCCGCGAAAAATCTGATTAGGCTTTGGATCTGATTAGCCAAAGATAGATCCGAGCAAGGATCTGAATATTAATAGAGATAGAGAAGTTGGGGGCAGTAAAAAAATATAGAGGAGTATGTCACTCATACTTAGGAGAAGACAAACTAAATAGTGGGTGAAGGCATGGTTGAATATGGTGGAGTGCTTTGGCTAGGGATTGGTGACGGCGTTGGGGCAGCAACAGTGAGGACTCAACAACGATGGCAATAGATAATGGATGTCAGCGGCAGCAGGATGGAGCAGAAGCCAGGGGGCCTGGATGATGGCGACGATGATTGTTTTGATGTTGTTGCTGAATTTCAGCGGCGACAAGATGATGACCGGCTACCGTAGGACTTGGCCATAGCGGAGGAGATGATAACGGGATCCTGCGTGGCTCCGGAGATATTGCAGGCCATGAGGCTGCAGACGAAGCCATGTGTGAAGCTTCTCCATTAGCTACGGAGAAAGCTGGATAGACGATGGAAACAAAGATGAAGCCGGCTGGGTGGATATGATGGAAACAACGGCGGCCACTGCTCCTGGAATTGGCGACGATGGCTGCTTGTTGCTGTTAGCGATGGCGGTCATCGGCGGCGCATGGACAGGCAGTGGCGGCTGTTGGCCTTGCCGACGGTGCTGATTGCTACGTCTGACGGCGATTGCGGCGGCGGTAGTGTTGCTGCTTGTGGCTGGCGGTTGCTTACTACTAGATACGGAGACCGCGTGATGCGGCGGCGGTGGCGCTGCTGCTTATGCTGGCAGTTGGTTACTGTTGGATACTGCGACCGCGTGATGCGGCGGTGGGAATAGATGCAACGGCAGGTGGATGGATAGATAGGAGATAACCGGGAAGGATGACGACGACGTACGTAAAGAAGATTAGATCAATTAAGAAAGGAGGACGAGCCATGGAGGCCGAGATATGCCTGGCGGGCAGCCGGCCTAAGCCATGGCAATGCGGAGGTGCCCCCTCTGTTGCTCTCTCTCAGAGAGAGAGGCGGCGGAGGCTAAGGTTGCGTGTGCACCGGAGAAGAGACGGAAGAGGGGCGGCGGCTAGGTTAGGGTTCCCTAGGAGCGAACTTGCTCTGATACCATGTGATAGAATATTGTATTGAACTGATTCAATTAATAAAAGACTTACAGTCCTATCCTATATATAGGAGCAAGGGAGAAACCCTGAGACTTGTGTCCCAAGTCATCTAAACGGGCCGAGACAGGCCCACTAACTAATTAACCCATAAACTAAATAGGCTAATATATACTCTTTAACAAGCTTTACTTGAGTCCAAGTTTGTAATATTTCCCCCCTTTCTCCTACATATAGGGCAAGGGTGTGCCGTCAAAGTTTATCAATCAAGAAAGTTTCCCTTACAATTTTCAACAAGTTGAGTATTCTTTTTTGCTAGATTCTTGAAGATCTCAAAACACCTTTTTTCGGATTCCGTTGGTGAGATTACACATTTGAGAGCGGGTCCCGCATAGCCTTAGTCGTCTGGAGGCGAAGGAGAGATTGACTAATCTTTGGTTCAACATTTTTAACCATCCACATCATCATGCCCAAGTCATCTTTAGTCCACCAAGCATGGGCTTGTTTGGCTTTCTCATCAACAGTTTCAACAGGAGTTGTCAATGCATCGGAAGTGAGATGATAGTATTATTGTTAGTATGTATGCCCTGAGAGCCAATCATGGGATGATTGGTGGGATACATTAAGATTGATTTGATAAAGATCAAAGGCAAGCTTCCAATTCTTTCTGGTTCAGTCATATGAGATAATGATAGAACAGATTGAATGTCTAGAGAATGACAGTACTCAATGACGTATGCTTTCAGGTTGAGGACCTGAACGATGAGATCATACAGATGCTAAGAGTTAGTACATTCTTATTATGTCCCTAGTCGTATGTCATTGTGGAAGGTAGATAGACAACAATGACACACAAGACTAGATTGTGGTGTTGGTTGATGATAGAATCTCATTAGTCATGATATGGAGATATCAAACCAAACACATAGGTACTTGTTAGAGAACAAGTTTACCGGACAGACCCACCGTGAGTTTGCACATGGAACCATGACATGGTAGTCACAGTCAGTTCTCACAGTGATGGTGGTGAGTGTGATTCTTTGACCTGAAATCACTACACTCAACACATGTCGTTAGGTACACTTTGACATCATCAAACGCAGTCCTAAAACATGGGTTGTTATAAAGGTGATGATTGGGTGGCTTTGACACATGGGGCTTTTGATGGTGAGTGATAGATATGAGATTTGTCCCTCCTGAGGGAGCTTGATATCCATGGTCACTTGATGAGTAGGATTGAGATAGGCGTGTGCATGCATGTGTGAATCAGTATGCGATATTGATGTCATACATATCTCCTCCAATCTACTCTGAGATCAAGAAAGTGAATGAACGTTGACAGGATGACTGTTCCATGCCTTGAGTTCATTCGGGATACCAGTGACAAAGGAATTATACATTCACTGTAACACCATTCACGGATTGTAGGATTGAAAGTTGTTCTCCAACTTTCTATTTCACTTGGGTAGCACTGATGTGCGACTAGGCACCGCTCTTTTCTTGTGAAGCCATAAGTGTTATGGACTTTCACTACCAACGTAAAATGGACCTGCAGGGTCACACACATAGGATTCAACCTGGAAGAGGAGTTTATCCACAAACGATGTTTAGATTGATTACTAAAGGAGTTTAGTAGTTCAATTAAACACTCAATCAATTGATAGCTCAGTATCATAGTGTTCAAGGTGTTGGACCGATTGATTAGAGTATCGGATTGATTGAAACTGCAATTGACTGATTTTGCACAGTATGCACTTCCAACCGATCGGCTCATGTGATGAACCGATCGGCTCAGGTTGGTGAACCGATCGGCTCAACTGGTGAGACGATCGGCTCATGTATCATGAAACAATCAGCTCAATTGTTGAACCGATCGGTTCGTGAACTAACCGAGATCGTTTGGAAAGTCAGAAGACTATTTTACAAATACAATATGTTTCACTTGTACAAATTCGATTTGGACAAGGATTAATATTTGATTAATCGGAAAAAAAATATGAAAGTCAATTTGAGTTGGATCAGAACCATGAACCGATCGGCTCAGAGCACCAGACGATCGGCTCAGGTCCCAAACGATCGGCTCAGGGCCTGAAACGATCGTTTCAGGGTGTGAAACGATCGGTTCAGCTGGCGCAGTTGGTTGTTTTTTGTGGAAAATCTCGAACCCTTCTACTCCTGCTTTAATCCTGCATTGCCCGGGGTAGAGAACCCTCTCCCATGACCCTCCTATATATATAGGGGTATTGGGGGCTTCTCAGGAACAACAACTTAGAACACCAGTTGCTCTGCAAAGTTGTCGTTCTCTCTAGTTGTGGTAACCGAGAGAGCCCGAGCAAGTATTACCCGATAAGGGAGGCACAACAAGGGAAGGACAACTGTAGAAAAACAATTGATTGCAGGAGAGTGTGTCAGTGACTAGTACGTCGACAGGAGGGTACGACTCCTTCCGATTCCTTGTGGGACAAGGAGATCGGAGTTTCAAGTGGTCCGTGTGGACTACTACAGAGGTGGGAGACTTCTGCCGCTCGGAGGACAGTTGTCAATCCCGACAGTCCCGGTGAGACCAGGAGCTCCTGCACAGACACCGTCCAAGACCGGAGGTGAAGACCGCGCAAGCCGCGAGGTAACGTCGTCGAGCAAGCCTCAAGACAAAGTACGCCTCTATAAACCATCCTTCCTATTGTATAGACGTTGACGCGATTCCTTTATTCTGGGTTTGGGAGAAGAAAATTTTTATTTCCGCTTCCTTCTCTGTCTCCCCTAAAACCCAATAGTGGTATCAGAGCCATGTCAACTGCTCTATACTTTAGGATTGTCGATGTGATCGATTTTGGTTTGTCGCCTTTATTTATTGCATACGATACGAATAAATTTGCTCTATGCATGTCCAATCCTAAATCCACAAATCCCAATATGCATATATGATATGTAATATGAATGCACTCGATACGTGTCGTCCTTAAATTTTGTGGTGGATGTATAGCGTGGTTATGGCCAATAAACCCTATATGTGTGTGTTTGATTGAATGTAGTTGCTTGCATCTCGGTCTGCGCACTGATTCCCTATCTCCTATTCCTGATGTAACTCGAGATAACTCGATATTTCTTTCCTACCTTTGCTCCCCCCGAATGTAACTCGGGGTTTCCCAATTCAAATATAAAATACGACAGATCTTTTATTTCCCGTTATGTCAAAGGACGACAGACAACCTGACGACGACTGAGACGATCGGTTCAAGGCGTGAATCGATCGGTTGGTGATCCAGACGATCGGCTCGAGAAGCGAGATAGCGGGTGGCGACCTGAGGAAATGCACAATGACCAGACGAACCGATCGATTGGAGGAGCCAACCGATCGGCTGGTGACACCCAGACGACCGGCCAGGGCGAGCAGGTCATTCATGTAATGAGTTGATCGACTCGGATGGCTACAACACTTCATCTTGTACCAGTTGCATGTAATGTAGACCTAGATGACCGTGATTCCTCTTGGCTCGAGGAATCACATTAGGATGGCCATAATCATCGCTTTTATCGTTTCGCATGTTTTTTGTGGGATATAGCATGTATATGATACGTACTATGTATTGTGGTGATTGGATATGTATATGTACCTACAAAAACCAAATCCCTCATTAAATATTAAAGTTTTAGATGCCTTCCAAATGCGACACACGTGAAAAGCTTGATCGGCCAAGTGTGGGCATGCCCTAGCGTCGTGCACCGTCTATCTCGTGGAAGCGTGAAGGATGGATATGTGGGTTTGCCCTAGCAGGGTACATATTCATCGTGTTGGCTTTAGGTCGAACTTAACAAGGTGACCTAGATAGGATCTAGCACCTTGAGGCATGGAGGTGATCATGGCAAGGAGTTGCATATGACATCTTTCAAGAGTTGCATATGATGCAATTGGCAAAAGTTGCCTACCTGGAAGATCTAAGTTGTGGGTGACAGCCCTAGCTGGTCCATGACTCAGAGGATTTCAGGATCTTGACCCACTAGAAGATTGTACGCTGCAATCTTCTGAATTGATGGTGAGGGCTATCAATTTGAACAAAAATAGTAAGAGCGATAATTAATTAAAGTCCTAATTATATCGTCAACCTTTCAAATCAATCAAATAAGTCAAAATTGAATTTTGGACTAAATTGCATATATTTCCTTTTGTAGAACAAATGACAACAAACAACAATCACTTTTCGTTGCGATCGGTCCTTGAAAAGGACAAGCTGAATGGGACTAACTTCCACGACTGGTTTAGGACATTGAGAATTGTTCTCACTCAAGAGCGAAAGGTCTATGTCCTGGATACTCCAGTTCCAGAGGAACCTGCTCCTACCGCACCAAAGGCAGAAAAGGATGCTTATAAGAAGCATTCTGATGATGTCATTGATGCAAAGTGCTTGATGTTGTGCTCAATGAACCACGAGTTGCAGAGACAATATGAGAACATGGGTGTCATTGAGATGATTCAGTATCTCAAGAACATGTATGAAGATCAAGCACGGCAAGAGAGATATGATGTCTCCAGGGCGTTGTTCAAGTGTGTCATGACAGAAGGAGATTCAGTTGGTCCTCACACGCTCAAGATGATTGGGTATGTAGAGAACCTGACGAGACTGGGATTTCCTCTGAGCCAAGAGTTGGCTACTGACGTGATACTGCAATTGTTGCCAGAATCCTACAGTCAGTTTGTGATGAACTACAACATGAACAACTTTGACAAGCCGTTGACAGAGTTGTTGGGCATGTTGAGGACAGCCGAGACACAGATGAAGAAGGACAAGCCTAAGTCTGTGATGATGATCAGCAACCAGAAAGGCAAGTCCAAGCGCAAGGGCAAGGGCAAGGGCAAAGCTAAGAAAGGTTCTGATGCTAGCCAACAGCCCAAGTCATCTTCAACTCTCAAGGCCAAGGGAGGTGTGACCAAGAGAGGCAATTTCCACCATTGTCAAAAGCCAGGACATTGGAAAAGGAATTGTCGACTCTATCTGGAAGAACTAAAGAAGAAGGAGGCGACAGACGTCTCCACCTGAAGGTGTCATGAAATAAACTTATAACATTTTGAGGTATATGATACCAAGATATAAAATGTAAAGCACTCAATAAATGGGGCAAGTGTTACCACCATAGATAAGAATAATTTAGTTTATTTTCAATCTTGAAGGCATGTAATAGAGTTATGAACTGCGATTTCATATTTGTCAATGGATAGAAACACATTATTTTTGCATATTGTATGACAATGATGGCAATTATAAAGTTGATGTTTCAATCTATGTGGCAATGCCTTGTTTATCTTGTAGTACTTGGTATGCATAAGATAATATGATACCTAAAAGTTATTGATAACTCAAACAATCAAATTAGCATAAATCATGAGAAGTTCATTTCTAGTTTCCATATGATGGATAAGCTAGACTCTTTTGGTTACAGAATCAGTAAGAGACATGAATCTCTAAGACATGATTGATCAGTCTTCACTAGTGGTAGTGGGAGAATGATTATCCTATTAGGTATAATACATGTGATGTAATTACATACCTATTGGAGCAAAGGCTAATACTTCTGTTAGAGAGTCCGTTTCTTAGTTATTTATATTGTCCTTGTAATATGGGCCTCACTGTGTCTTGGCCCGTTAGGGTTTAGTTAAGTATGTATGCTTCTCTGTTCTCCTATTTATAGGAGCAGGATTTCTCCTATCTAATACAACGATTTGCTTTCTTTTATTATTTGACATGGTATCAGAGCAGCCGTCCTAGGGACCAAAACCCTACGTAAGAGAGAGCAAGAAAAGTAGAAGCGCCCCCCTTGCGGGCGGCCGCCGCCGTTGGCGGTGCTTGCTACCCGTAGGGAATTCCCATCATTCCAAATCAGGTTGGTCCTCTTCGAGCTTCCGCAATTGTCTTCCACATCAAAGTCATAGGGGAAACCCGAGGAGAGCCATCAATCCCTCCAAGGAAGTTTTCTTGAGGTCTACAATCATGTGGAACAGCAACAGCTTGGAGTTTATCATTCGCCGCTACAGTGTCGTACTGTAGCATGGCGGCCATTGTAGTGGTTGCTGCTCCCACACCGATTTATATTAGGTCATGCCCTTCTGGGATGATCTTTCCCTTGGTTGTAGCTGCCATATGGTGCTTGCGATTAGCTGCTATGTCCCTCTTTCTTCTTCAAATCAGCAAGAGTATGGGCTGCTGTCAACAACCTCTTATTGCAGGAGATTACGGCTTCAACAAACAAGGTGCAGAGGACTGTTTCCCCTCTTAAATCTGATCAAAAGGGGGCGCCCCGGACCCTGCTACGTTGCCCAAGAAGGTTAAGGGAAAAGGTACTCCAAGGAGGGAGCATTGGTAATTCTTCCCAGCCATTGTCACCGGCGGAGTATTGTAGCACGACCCTTTTCTGGTCTACAGTTGCTGTCCAAAGGCAATGTATTTGTCCGGATCATTTTCTACCTTGATTTATGTTATCAGTTGCCTCCTCCACCTATTTGTCTATAGAATTTTTTTGCCTCTACCATTGTTTTTTACTGTCCACGCGAACCACTCCTTTACTCTTTCCGTGCTTGGCGTGAGGGGGAGAATAGAGGAGAAAGAGTAGAGGGAAGAGATGAGATGGAGGAGAGTTGAAGAAAAAAAAGAGAAGAATTATGTTATGCTTTCTGTTGTTATTATTGTTCAATCATCATCTACCTCGACTGCTGCTATGAAGTTGCATACTTGGACATCATCTTTGCTACTTGTGCTATGATTAGCACACTTTACCTGCTGCTTTGTGCTTTTGCAGTTTCTGCTGTCCGTGCTTTATTTGCACGTTGACTTTCTACTCTATGGACCAGCACTCTCTGGATTTATGACGTCTGCTACTGTGATGGGTGCTTTATGAAGAGGGAAGATGATGAAGACATTTCTTGTTGACTTTACATGGAGCTTCGTCTACTGGAGTTATGTATTTGCTTGCTACTCTGTGATACTGGCCTTCTATCTGCCTACGTCGTCGACTCTCTACTGCTGTGCGCCAGTACTCTCTGGCATGTCTGTGCCTTGTTTGCATGTCGACTCTCTACTACTGTGTACTAGCACTATCTGGCTCGTCCATGCTTTATTTCGCACGTTGACCCGTCCGTACTTTATTTGTACGTTGACCTCTACTGCCTGTGATCCAGCACTCTCTGGACTTTGCTGCCTGTGACCCATCACTCTCTGGCTACTACGACGACGATGTTGATGAAGACCTTGGTGCCTATCAACTATTATATCTTTTACTCCAGATGATTGTGTTGCTTCTTATTTCTGCTCCAGATGATCGAGAAGCTTTTGTGACATGCTTGTCTGCTTGCTTGGAGTATCTACTTGAGGGGGAGTGTATGAGTATTTGTGTGCTTTATTGTAATATTGAGGGGGAGCAATTTCTTGTATGGGCTTGGTTTATCCTTTTATTTTTGTCTATTTGTTTTCTAGTTTGACTCTCTATCTGCAAGCTGATTTGGGATTCTCCCAACTTCAACTTGAGGGGGAGTGTTAGAGAGTCTGGTTATTAGTAATTTATATTGTCCTTGTAATATGGGCCTCACTGTGTCTTTGCCCGTTAGGGTTTAGTTAAGTCTGTATGCTTCCTTGTTCTCATATTTATAGGAGCAGGGTTTCTCCTATCTAATACAACGATTTGCTTTCTTTTTTTATTTGACAACTTCAAGCGGTGTTTAGAGAAATACCAATATGAATATCTTGAAGTGTTCAAGAATATCATAGATGAAGTATGAATTTGGTAAAGTGTTAATTCTTGATGAGATCAATGAATAAAAAAATACTTAAACCAAATGTTTGAGATCCTTATGAGTGATTATTATAGTGTATCATAGTGAACTCATGATTAAGGCATGGTGATGTCTAAATCAACAAGGAGTCATACTCTAAGGAGTTAGATGATGATTATCAAATAACTAATTTCTTCTTAAATAAAGAATACCCCACACTAATAAAGGACATTAAGAATCACAAGGAGTTGTGAGTTCTTATATCCTTGACAGATACACCTTGATTATCTATGTGATGAGTTGGTCATGTGATGAGTCAACTATCTAGATAAATATGAGGAACCGGATTTTGAGTTATGGTTTATGGCCATTACATCCTAAATGACTTCCATGTGAACCATAAGGTATGACCTTGATGGTAGCACCCATTGGGATGAAATCCATAAGTGTGAATGAGTCTTAAGCGTTAAGACACATGGATGACGTTTTGAGAAGGATGATGCTTGTTGATTGCAACTTAATGACTAAGAGATTTGGCATATGGATACTAAAACCGCATTCCTATAAGGAATAAATTAAGGATGTGTACGTGACACAACCTATAAGGTTTATGAATCTATTAATGCAAATGAAGTCTATAAGTTACAATGGACTAATCAATGTGATTGATTAAGTACAAACAACTCAGAGCTGGATCTTTACTTTGATGATATGGTCAAAGGGTTTGACTGATATGACAAAGATAAAGAAGGGATCTATGATTTAGTGGGAGCGTATTTGCATTCCACATGTTGATGTGAAATGGAAATGTTCTAAAATGGAAATCCAAAGTGGAAATTATCTTTAAGGAAGATAGAGACGTTTCCTATGTAATAGGAATAGAGATCTATAGAGATAGTTCTCAAAAATCTCTTGACATGAAAAGAGAAAGCATACATTGGCAATCTATACTGAAGGGTTCAGTATGCACAGATTCAGTGGGAGAGAACTTATCCATGTTACATGGAGTTAGTATCCCAGAGCTAAGTGTCCAATTCTTATGAAGAATGGAAATATTAAGAATAGGTGTGGATCTATCATGTATGTAATCATCCCATTATCTTGCATGTATGGACATAGCAAGAACAAAACGCATTTATCATCTTGTATGTAGGACATGACAATACGATATGCTCATCCTGATAACTCGTATGTGGGACATGACGAGTGGATGTATGTCTAGTTCTAGTAAGGGTTACTGAAATACCATGAGAACTTGATAAGTACTTAAGAAGTACTAGTTCTATGGAAATAAGGAAGGGTTCACTGTAAAGAGTTACACTAATGCGAACTTCCGGAAAAGACAGAAATCGCAAAATATATATGGGATATATAAAAGTGAATGTTTGAGGATAAATGGAAATGTTTCAATAAAGCCATTTAAAAGTAAATGTTGAATATATGTGTGTTAGAGAACAGCAATGGATACTATATGGATCTATGAGTTCATAGAGATGAACTTATAGTTATTCCGGTCATTGATGATAAGTTAGGAGTGCTTGGTCATGCAATGTGGCTAAAAGTTAACAAAGGAATACTAGATCGCATATTACGGTAACTCCATCTCATACGTGTGACGTACAGCGAAGAGATGAGAGACATGGAGTTAATACCGACTTTGGCAAGGTGTTGCCATAACTCACTATGTTAGCGCTAGAGCACAGTAACATGTGGGACATGTTTGAAGATCACTATGAATATGATGCAAGGGTGATTGGCTCACAGTGCAAGTGGGAGTCTGTTGGTAAGTATGTCCTGAGAGCCAATCATGGGATGATTGGTGGGATACATTAAGATTGATTTGATAAAGATCAAAGGCAAGCTTCCAATTCTTTCTGGTTCAGTCATATGAGTTAATGATAGAACAGATTGAATGTCTAGAGAATGACAGTACTCAATGACGTATGCTTTCAGGTTGAGGACCTGAACGATGAGATCATACTGATGCTAAGAGTTGGTACATTCTTATTATGTCCCTAGTCGGATGTCATTGTGGAAGGTAGATAGACAACAATGACACACAAGACTAGATTGTGGTGTTGGTTGATGATAGAATCTCATTAGTCATGATATGGAGATAGCAAACCAAACACATAGGTACTTGTTAGAGAACAAGTTTACCGGACAGACCCACCATGAGTTTGACACATGGAACCATGACATGGTAGTCACAGTCAGTTCTCACAGCGATGGTGGTGAGTGTGATTCTTTGACCTGAAATCACTACACTCAACACATGTCATTTGGTACACTTTGACATCATCAAACGCAGTCATGAAACATGGATTGTTATAAAGGTGATAATTGGGTGGCTTTGACACATGGGGCTTTTGAGGGGTGAGTGATAGATATGGGATTTGTCCCTCCTGAGGGAGCTTGATATCCATGACCACTTGATGAGTAGGATTGAGATAGGCGTGCGCACGCATGTGTGAATCAGTATGCGATATTGATGTCATATCTCCTCCAATCTACTCTGAGATCAAGAAAGTGAATGAACGTTGACAGGATGATTGTTCTATGCCTTGAGTTCATTCGGGATATCAGTGACAAATGAATTATACATTCATTGTAACACCATTCATGGATTGTAGGATTGAAAGTTGTTCTCCAACTTTCTATTTCACTTGGGTAGCACTGATGTGCGACTAAGTACTGCTCTTTGCTTGTGAAGTCATAAGTGTTATGGACTTTCACTGCCAACGTGAAATGGACCTGCAGGGTCACACACATAGGATTCAACCTGGAAGAGGAGTTTATCCACAAACGATGTTTAGATTGATTACTAAAGGAGTTTAGTAGATTCAATTAAACACTCAATCAATTGATAGCTCAGTATCATAGTGTTCAAGGTGTTGGACCGATTGATTAGAGTATCGGATTGATTGAAACTGCAATTGACTGATTTTGCACAGTCTGCACTTCCAACCGATCGGCTCATGTGATGAACCGATCGGCTCAGGTTGGTGAACCGATCGGCTCAACTGGTGAGACGATCGGCTCATTTATCATGAAACGATTGGCTCAATTGTTGGTAAGTATGTCCTGAGAGCCAATCATGGGATGATTGGTGGGATACATTAAGATTGATTTGATAAAGATCAAAGGCAAGCTTCCAATTCTTTCTGGTTCAGTCATATGAGTTAATGATAGAATAGATTGAATGTCTAGAGAATGATAGGCATCAATGACGTATGCTTTCAGGTTGAGGACCTGAACGATGAGATCATACTGATGCTAAGAGTTAGTACATTCTTATTATGTCCCTAGTCGGATGTCATTGTGGAAGGTAGATAGACAACAATGACACACAAGACTAGATTGTGGTGTTGGTTGATGATAGAATCTCATTAGTCATGATATGGAGATAGCAAACCAAACACATAGGTACTTGTTAGAGAACAAGTTTACCGGACAGACCCACCATGAGTTTGACACATGGAACCATGACATGGTAGTCACAGTCAGTTCTCACAGTGATGGTGGTGAGTGTGATTCTTTGACCTGAAATCACTACACTCAACACATGTCATTGGGTACACTTTGACGTCATCAAACGCAGTCATGAAACATGGATTGTTATAAAGGTGATAATTGGGTGGCTTTGACACATGGGGCTTTTGAGGGGTGAGTGATAGATATGGGATTTGTCCCTCTTGAGGGAGCTTGATATCCATGACCACTTGATGAGTAGGATTGAGATAGGCGTGCGCACGCATGTGTGAATCAGTATGCGATATTGATGTCATATCTCCTCCAATCTACTCTGAGATCAAGAAAGTGAATGAACGTTGACAGGATGATTGTTCTATGCCTTGAGTTCATTCGGGATATCAGTGACAAATGAATTATACATTCATTGTAACACCATTCATGGATTGTAGGATTGAAAGTTGTTTTCCAACTTTCTATTTCACTTGGGTAGCACTGATGTGCGACTAAGCACCACTCTTTGCTTGTGAAGTCATAAGTGTTATGGACTTTCACTGCCAACGTGAAATGGACCTGCAGGGTCACACACATAGGATTCAACCTGGAAGAGGAGTTTATCCACAAACGATGTTTAGATTGATTACTAAAGGAGTTTAGTAGATTCAATTAAACACTCAATCAATTGATAGCTCAGTATCATAGTGTTCAAGGTGTTGGACTGATTGATTAGAGTATCGGATTGATTGAAACTGCAATTGACTGATTTTGCACAGTCTGCACTTCCAACCGATCGGCTCATGTGATGAACCGATCGGCTCAGGTTGATGAACCGATCGGCTCAACTGGTGAGACGATCGGCTCATGTATCATGAAACGATTGGCTCAATTGTTGAACCGATCGGTTCGTGGACCAACCGAGATTGTTTGGAAAGTTAGAAGACTATTTTGCATATTACAATTTGTTTCACTTGTACAAATTCAATTTGGACAAGGATTAATCACTACTACAGAAACAGCATTCAGTGTCACTTTTTGGGCGTCGGTTATTTAGGAACACCGATGCCTATAATATTAGACGTCGGTTATTTAGGCAAACCGACGTCTATATTCGAAGACCAGCCAGACACGGGTACCGCTTTGTATTCAGCGTCGGCTGGGTATAACAGACCGACGCCTAAAATCGCTCGCGAATCCAATTTTCGAGCGAAAAATTTTGCATCACCTACAACGTCGGTGTTTCAACTATTCACCGACGCCTATTTAAGATGAAAATTTGCGCTAAAAGACCCACTTTCAGTGTCGGTTATCCTTTGATCAGGATAACCGACGCTGATAATGGTTCGCGCCAAATAATTTAGGGTAAAGATTGTCTAGTTGGACGTCGATTTTTTACTATCAACCGACGCTAAATCATAATAGGCGTCGGTTTTGTAGATAACCGACACCGTTGACCAACTTAATAGACCCGATCACCTGGCTCTTCCCCCTTTCTTCCTGTTTCATCGCGATATTTCTCTTGTGCTGCTGCTCGCCGCCGCTCTCCCAAAATCGCCCGACGACCCCCGCTGCTGCTCGCCGCCGCTGCTGCTGGTGCTCTTCTGCTCGCCGCCGCCGCTGCCCGCCGTCCGCCGCTGCTGCTGGTGCACCTCTGCTCGCCGCCGCCACTGCTGCTGGTGTGCCGCTGCTCTGCTCTTCTCCCGGTGCCACTGTTATTCGCCGCCCGCCCCTCAGCTTCTTCGCCTGCTCGCCGCCACTGCTGTCGCCGCTCTTCTCCACGCTAGCTCCAGGTAGCCCTAGCTTCTTTGCTTCCTTCTCCCTAGCTCCTTACCAACAGCAAGTACGTATAAATCTTTGTTGTCCAGCACGGCCGTGGTAGGCCAACACAGCCACGGCCGTGCTTGCTGTTGGTAAGGATATGAACAAATTTTTATGTAATGCTTTATGTAAATCCTAGGATATGAACAAATCTTTTGCTTGCATATATTTGTGCTTCTAATCGTAATCTTTGACCTAATTCAGTAAATTTTGATGCATGTTGAAATAAGATTTAAACTTGTCAATTCTAGCATCCTAATTTGATTTGATTAAACCTAACATTGATGAAACCCTAACATCAATTGTGATGAAACTCTAACATTAATTGTGATGAAACCCTAACACATACATATCTATTATTGTGTTTGTTGGCCTAGAAACCCGTCCAAGATTTACTCATTAGGAGTAAATTTTGGATAGTCCTCGGTTTGGGACTGTTCTTGAACACCTAATCTCAATTAGGATGTAAGTGTATAATGTGTATTGGGTTTTCGAGAAAATTTCGGCAGCATTTCCCCGTTTGTTCTCTAAGTACATATGTACTTAGAGAACAGCGGGGAAATGCTGCCGAAATTTTCTCGAAAACCCAATACACATTATACACTTACTAGTGAGATTAGGTATTCAAGGATGGGATAGGTGGTACAAATTTATTATATATAAGAATGACATCACATGTGTTTGTTGGCCTAGAAACTCGTCCAAGATTTACTCATTAGGAGTAAATCTTGGATAGTCCCCGGTTTGGGACTGTTCTTGAACACCTAATCTCACTTAGGATGTAAGTGTATAATGTGTATTGGGTTTTCGAGAAAATTTTGGTAGCATTTCCCCGTTTGTTTACTTAGAGAACAGCGGGGAAATACTGCCGAAATTTTCTTGAAAACCCAATACACATTATACACTTACTAGTGAGATTAGGTGTTCAAGGATGGGATAGGTGGTACACATGTGTTTGTTAACCGTAGACCCTAATCTTGTCCTAATATATACTTATTTTCTCTTTTTGATCATAGAATGGATAGATCATGGATGTCCATTCGCAATCGCTGCACCCCAGAGTTTATATCTGATCTTGATCAGTTTATTAGATTTGTCGAGGAACATAGGAAAGAACTTGGAGATAGGTTCTACTGTCCATATAGGCATTGTGGTAACAACTTGAAAGTCAGCACTGGTGACGAAATCAAAAGTCATGTCATGTGCAATGGGATTGTACAAGGCTATACAGAATGGCACTGGCATGGAGACATTTCAAACTCGAAACCAGTGGATGTCGATAGCAGTGCTTGGGTGGAAGAAGAAATTGCCTCCGATGACGTAGATGTGAACGAACCAGTTCCAGTAGACATCGTTGATGCGATGTTGGATAGTTGTAGGGTAGAGCACACTGATCCACCTCCTATGTTTAGAAACATTGTGCATGATGTTGAGATACCGTTATACACAGGCTGTGCTAAGTTTACGAAGCTTAACGCTGTGTTGAGATTGTATAAGTTGAAAGCTAACAATAGATGGAGCGACAAAAGCTTCACTTCATTGTTGACTTTATTGAAAGAAATGCTTCCTGAAGGAAACGAGCTGCCAATCTCAACCTACCAGGTAAAGAAATTGTTGTGCCCAATGGGAATGGAGGCCAAGAAGATACATGCATGTCCGAATGATTGTGTATTATTTCAAAAGGACTATGTGGATTTGAAAGATTGTCCAAAATGTGGTGCGTCACGGTATAAATTGACGACTTCGGGGGAGTCCAAAACTGGTTCTCCTGCCAAGGTGATGTGGTATCTACCTATAATATCACGGTTTCAACGCTTGTTTGCAAATCCGAAAGATGCGAAAAATTTGATGTGGCATGCAGATGTTAAGAAAAATAATGATGGGATCCTACGACATGCGTCTGATTCCCCACAGTGGAAGAAGATTGATCTATTGTATCCCAAATTTGGTGAAGAAGATAGGAATCTAAGACTTGGGCTTTGTACAGATGGGATGAATCCGTACGGGACATTGAGCAGCCAACATAGCACTTGGCCAGTCATGCTTGTTATATACAATCTTCCTCCCTGGCTGTGTATGAAAAATAAGTACGTTAAGCTGTCGTTGTTGATATCGGGCCCTAAACAACCCGGAAATGATATCGATGTTTATCTTGAACCTCTGATTGATGACTTAAAGAAAATTTGGGCTGAAGATGTGATGACCTATGATGCTTCAGTAAGAGAGACATTTCGTTTGCACGCTATGTTGTTTTGCACTATTAATGACTTTCCAGCATACGGGAATTTGTATGGATATAGTGTCAAAGGAGCTAAAGCATGTCCTATATGTGAAGAAAACATTGATTCAATAAGACTAAAACATGGCGGCAAGACTGTATATCTTGGTCATCGAAGGTTTCTTTCAAAATTCCATCCATATCGTAGGAAGCGCAAAGCATTCAATGGATGGAATGATGAACGGAGTGCACCTAAACCTATACCAGGGGATGTTGTTTATGAAAGAGTAAAAGACATTGTCAATGAATTTGGTAAGAAATCACAATGTAGTATGGCCACACAGAGTGACAATTCTTCATTCAAGAAGAAGTCAATATTTTGGGATCTTCCTTACTGGAGTTCTTTGACAGTCAGGCATTGTATCGATGTAATGCACGTTGAGAAAAATGTCTGTGATAGCATCATTGGTACTCTGTTAAATATACCAGGTAAGACTAAAGATGGGATAAAATCCAGACTGGACCTACGTGAAATGGGAATAAGGTCAGAATTAACAGAATTACGTGAAATGGGTAATAAAAGAACATATTCTTTTTTTGAAAAGATTGGCGAGAAGGGTGAACCATTCATATTGGCATCACAGGCGAAACAAGTATTCTATATCGATGATCCTGCAAATGATAAATGGCCGGTTGTTCTTCATGGCGATATGATAATGTGTTAGATACAAGAGAGACTCCTCTCCTTAAATAGGAAAGGGTGAACATGACTCTTAGACTTCTAAATCAGACTTGATTCTATATGGGCCTAAAGACTCTGGCTCATAGATGATGATGGTCGATGGAGATGACCCTTCAGAGAAAAAGGACGATGAAGATAACCCTACAGAGAAGGTGATGGAGATGGCCCTACGAGCAGCCAGTCATGACGGGGGGGTTGCCACCCGCGGGAGGAGACTTATTGCTTTCTCTCTAGGGTTAGGATCGTTGCTCTAATACAATGTAGAAATATTGATTGTGTTGAAACTATGATAATCTGATAGGCAATATAATAATGTGTTATTTTCAAGAGGGACTCCTTTCCTTTATATAGGAGAGGGTATACATGACTCTAGAGACTTCCAGGCCTAACTTAACTCTATATGGACCTACAAAATCTGACCCATATATGATATGACTATTACTTCTCACATACACTTAGTTTATGCCATTTCCAGCAAGGATAGTTTGAATTTCTAAAATTGCCTCTACCCTTTGGTATAATTCTCAATGTGACTCAATGATAGCATTTAAAACCTCATAGAAGTATCTACTAACAGGCTCAATGGATTTGCATAAATCATCTTAAATTATCATACCTTTTTTATTGTATTCTATGATGTATAGAATTATGGCAATCGTTTCACCTATCGTTGCATTCCTACTACACTTTAGTTTTTCAACTAAAGTTGATTATGAACACAGATGTTGAAACATCGACAGTTTGTCCGGATTGTTATTGCATTTCTCATCACTTTTATAGACCAATCTATCAGTAAGACTAGTGAAACTCACATAATCATCAATAGACTTATCGTGATCTCAAGAATAAACACTCGTATGTCCATGTAACTATAAGGATAATGAACACTTGTATGTCCATGCAACTATAATGACAATCATCATTTTTCTCTTATGTACATATGAGCTTAAGATATTGAGATCAAGATATCTCACTGATGATTATTATAATTCGAGTAGGATTGTTGACAAGTTGGTCTACAAAAGTGACAAGAAATGTGTTATCAAGCCTAAATGGATTTTGGACTTCTCGACGTTAGCGTTCATTACTAGGTTCAGTTTGAAGACTATAATGTAGTAGTACTGCAACTATAGCTAACACAGTTGTGATACCTCTCTTTATCTTAGTAAAATATTCAAAAATTTAGATAAACTAAGATGATTTCTTCAAATCTAGTGAGATAGTCGGTAGATACAACCATAAAATTAAAGGTTTTCATTAGGTCATATCAAGAATTCTAACAAAGACTTGATGTTGTTCATGAAAGCTCAAACGACCTCAATGTAATAGTTTAAAATAATTGTTTTTGCTTATATAACATATTAAAATATTAAAAATTGGGATAAATGTATTTAATCATATAGGGATGCCTTTAGATCTCTAGATTACACATTTAAAGAATTGTGTGTTCTTAAGGTAGACAGAGTAAAATATAAGACAAGAACAACATTCATAGTGTGCAAAGAAAAATATACATTATACCCTATGTGTTACTAGGTTGGTAAGGCTCTGCATCACACTATGAAAGTTCTCAATATGTTATGACCTAAAGAAATAGCTAGGTTCTTCATGGTTAAATTATCTAAAATTTATATATATTATTTAGCATCACTATGAACTTAAAACTTATAATCAATTTGTTTCATAGATAGGAATGTAGGGAAATACAATTTGATAAATGTTAGATACACATATGGAGAGAAGTTATAGGGCTACACAGCAAACGAAGATGTCATCTGAATGAATGGATAAATGGCTATCAACCTGCTTCAACAAACGAGCTTTAACATCATAAACATGCATCTACTCGAAATGACATTGCGACATGTTTTGTGCTATTCAAACTAAGATAGAAAATTAACATGGGATGAGCTTATAAAGAGAGATTTTGAATCTCTACATCTCAATCAGAATATGGCCCGTGATAGAGCTGAATGGAAACGAAGGATCCATGTAGCCGACCCCAACATAGTTGGGACTGAGGCTTAGATGATGATGATGATGATGAAACTAAGATAGAAAATATCAACAAGCCTGTCCTTTTATGCAGTCAAATAGCTAACAAAAATATTGGCATGTTTACTTTGTAGGTTTATTACATAAAATTCATTTGATCTCTGGGAGATAGAACTTCCTGGAGTAGTTTCATTATGGACATCCAAATGATGAGGCACAGACTATAGAACAAAGTGATGAATGATCTCAGTGGCAAGATAAATTGGTTGATCATATAGGTATTGAATGGTCACAGAAGAAGTAACCATCTAAGATCGTTTTATTCTCTTAAATTTTAGTATTTAACTTTATAATAGAACATTTTATAAACAGCATTTGAGTTGTTCACGTTGACCACGTGCTTATTTAAAGAAGTATGTAAAAGTGGGTTTCTATAAGAATATGGTTTGACAATATATTATGTTATCTTTACTATGTACATGAAATGCATTCTTGTTATGGTTTGTACTTATTTTAAACTTAATTTTTGTCTTTGTGAACAAACTAACCAACAAATCATGATACGTAATTTTAAAAAACACCACTTCCACAACAAGACAAGCTTCTAGACTAGGAAGAAAATCTAAGAAGTTACAAGAGAACTTAAACACCAAAGGAGAACAAATTAAATGAGGCGTCAGCTGAGGTGGCCATTCGTAGGACATACAAAGTTAACAACTATTTCATGTTTAAATTTTTTACTGTAGAAAAGACCTTGAACATAAGATGCATGGATGTGGCTTGAAAAGTAAACTTTCATTAAATCCAACATCAAGGTTTTATAGAGAGAATTTAATGTAATGGCCTTCTATATACTCTCTGAAAAATGTTAAATATCAATACATCAACATTGTAGTTCATTAGTTCATTATGATAATTGCATATTTACACTCAATACCATGGTGTAGGACTTCGACTTCATGTCGACTTCGCCAGGTGTGGAAGTGAAAGTTTGTGGAAACATCAACGAAGTTTCAAGGAAGTTTAGACACAAACTTCGATAAACATCAAAGCCATTTTTTGAAGAAAATGATGTGAATTTGAAGGAAACTTTGATTGAGAATTTCTAATTATGTTATACCTCTATCTTATATACGTTAATTTAACCCAAAAATATGATTCAAGTCTCTTTAGCCCTAGTTCGGTTGATAATACAATGTCTTGCTTGCAAGGGCCAAATGCGCAATACACAAGTACAAGTACAGTTCACTGTATGTATTCTATACAATGTACAGTCATATCTTAGTTACAACACCCTCTCCTAGAAAGAGTGGCAATAACAACCGTAGGAGTTGATATTAGTTGTAAAGAGGGTTGCAGGTGACACTTATGCCTTATTTAGGGCACTAATTAGGATTAATGTTCCGGGCCATCTCAACATCGCCCCAACTTCGCCAACTTCAAAGAAACTTCGACAACTTCGGAGAAGTTGAGATGAAAATACACAAAAAAGTCAACTTCGCCGACTTCAGTGAAACTTCACCCCGGAGTTTGGGTGAGGCCGGAGTATTTGGTATTCGACTTCGCCTATGGTCGAATTTCAAAACTTCAGCAAAATTGTGTTCCATGCTCTATACTAAATTGTAAGTCCATGTTAAACTATTATGCAAGAACAATAAAAAATAATACAAACAATGCACACATAAATTATTACACTATATTTGTACATAATAGCCAACTATGCAAATTTACATAGTGATCAATACCATCTAAGAGTAGAATGCCTCATACTGGGAAATTAGGAGTGTTGGTTATGACTACATCCTATATAACATGTTCATGTACAGATTTTATCATCAAGCAACAGACAATGTCTCCCTCTCTCTACACCCTGTATATACCTTTCCATCCTTTCACTTTTCACATGTTAGTTCTTTCCCGTGAACCAAATGTGACCCCATAATTCACCAGTAAGAAACATGTAGTATTTTAATTTTATTATGTTGAGTTGTATGGATACACAACAGGATCTAAAATGGGTTATTCCCAGTGGTAATTCTCTTTGTTGGTAAATGAGAGGTCTTTATTCAAGCTGTAGGGTACTGGATCTCAATAACAATATAGCTACAGAACAGTTTTTAACATGTTGAAAATTATAGTAAGCACCAGTAACTAGAGAAGGTAAGAGATGAATTTCTTCCAATTTAATCCGGTTAAGCTCGAGATTCTTACATCCTTCATCTTTCAGCCTAATCAGACATATGCATTCACGCCCGTTGTGTACGTCTCAGATCACTTTCATAGTTATACCTCAAATAAAAAGAGAAACAAAACTAGTTTTACCTCTGCTGACAGGTCGTGTCCAGTTTCACCCCAGCCAAAGCCTATCGACATGTCTGGGTAGAGACAATGTTGGTACGAGGTGGCAGACTCTGAACTCGTCGAAAACAACTGCAATAGATAGTTAATTAGAAGGCTGACATGTTGTATAGAATCAAAACGAAGCTGCCGATGGTCCAACAGCACGGCATTCAACGTGCGTTTGAACATGGCGTTTGCTCAAACTTGGAAGGAGAGAAAAAACAGAACTTCACTTTAGAACAGTGACAATGAACTGCGCCGTAGAAGATCTTCTTGCAAACCAAGGAAGCCAAAATGGAGATTAGCGACAAAAATCTCAAAGTATCACGGATTTCTTACAAGTGAAGATAATTTGTGCACTGTTAGACGAAAACTAGTAGAAGATCTAGATTTTATTTTTTCATAATAATAGGATTACATTAGCATTATAATATAAGTATTAGAGAGTCAACCCCAAAAGTCACAAGAGAAGCTCCGTAAATCTAGTTTGTAGCCGTGAGGCGACTCTTCAGAAACGGGAATAAAATGGTTAGGTAGAATTGGTAGAACCCCTGCACAAGGCAGGGGCTTCCAAAAATTGGCGGGCGGGCCACCTGAAGTAGGGCGAACCCGCTCGCCTATAAGTTGTGTGTTCGGTTCGGTTGCGTTGGCACGACCCGTCGTCTCTATACGATCATTGGCGAGTCGCCTAACACCCCCGACAGGGACGAGCTAATTCTTAGCGAGACAGCTCTCCAACATTATATAAGCATCGAACAGACAACGCGGCCCGACTCGGCCGAGGTGGGACTAAAAGCAGCCCACGAAGACGCTGCTCTATTTCTCCACGCGAGCAGGAGCACCGGCTGGTCGCCGTCCGTGGCGGCCACGATCCAGACCCCCAAACCCGGGTTGCTTCTGCCCTTCTTACACACTGGCCAAGCAACCCCGCCACCTCTCCCCCATCAACTCTCGTTAACCCCGGTCCTCCCTGACGACTTTCTTGGTCCCTCTCTGTTTATTTGCTGCCACCAGCTTCCCCAACCTACTTTGTGTGGTGTGCCCGCTTCATCTATCCTTGTTCGTGTTTCCCCAAATCCACCCTTAGTAACTATCCCAGACTGGCTCTCTTTCCTTCCCTTCTCTTTTGTACCACACCAAATAAGACGATGAAGGTAACCGATATTAAGCATTATTGACAGAAAGAGTAAAAAAACAAGCTGAATCCTCACAGTATCTCAACTTTTAATCATTCACCTGAATCTGAGTTGCTACCTATTACTTGACGAGCAAACAATAAACGCTCAGTGATTGATGGTAAGACTTAAATGACGGACACTGTTTTTTCTTGGAAGTGAGATCAAGCTTTGTATTAAAGATTGGTTGATACACAAGGTTCTCCAGGTTCAATCGGAAAGTTATCAGTGAGAACTGTTTGACGTTCATCACCTAGACCCCTTTAGACCAAATTATGGGCATCACAATTGCCCTCAGGATATGAGAAATATTGCAGAAGAGAAACTACTAGTCATTAGCTTGATATCTCCGAAGATCATTTTGGCGGGGCTGTATTTGGCGGCAGGGCTGTTGATTCATTTGCGTACATTGCTGGCATCCATCTCCACTTCTATGAATTGCAGACCCTTCATCTATGTGACCCCAGAAACTACTAGCCATTAGCTTGATATCTCGGAAGTTCATCTTGGTGGGGCTGTATTTGGCGGCAGGGTTGTTGATTTATTTGCGTACATTGCTGGCATCCATCTCCACTTTTATGAATTGCAGACCCTTCATCTATGTGACCCGTAGGCCACAAAGTATACACCTTGAGCTTCAGCAGTGTAGGGACACCATCGGCAAACCGTGGTTTTGGCTGCCATAAGCGTAGTTATGACGTTTTGGTCTGATCTTTAAGTGTAGCCATCAGCTGCAGGGCACCAAGAGCATGACCTGCGCGCAAGCTGAGATGTAGGCTGAAAATAGCTCTGGTTCTGCCCATCTACGAAACAGTGTCCCCAATGAAGGAGGTCATGGGCCCTAATGTCTGGATGCACCTGGTTTTGGCTGAAGATCGTTTCGTTTATGCATAATTGCAAGTAGTGGGAAAGGTTATGAAGGTGTTGGCGTCCATCTGTTGATGAGCTAGCTTGTAAATGTGGTGAATTCAAAGACAGGGGCGCCGTTAGTGATGGATTTTAGAGGGGAGCTTGATCATATTGCTGAAATATGGATATAATGTATTAAGGCGTGGTAAGTTGATTCAGTATCCATTTTGCATGCATCACGGAGGTCGGAAGGGGGCGGATCTAGAGGGGGGCAATCGGGGCTCAAGCCCCACACCCCACAAAAAAAAAAATTAAAAATCAAAATGTATGTATTAATATATTGAGTTTTTTTCCTATAACTCCCTTTCTTTTCTGGAAATTCTAAATAACCCCCTTACCTTTCACAAATCCTTATTAGCCCCCTGTCCGTTACCTACCGTTACCAAGTTAACGGCTCATTCCTTTTATCTTCTGAACTATTACACTACGCATGGCACACTACACACATTGTATCTCCTTCATTTATATTTGGTTCTATTTCCTTTATTTATGTAATTATTTGATCACGTTTAAACTAAATTACGTAATTATTTATATTCCTTACAACGCACAACAGGAATCCTAATGGATCTAACCTAAAATATAACCGCACACATAGGAAGATGGGTTGTAAATTAGGATTGGCAATCAGGTTCGGGTTGAGCACATTGTATTTTGGATCAGATCAAATATGCTCGATCTGAAAGTAATTTGAGGTCTTATCTGCATCACCCGACTCAAAAATTCTTATTTGTTGGTCTGACCCTATAAACCTGATGGAGCCGAAGGTATCATATTATATACAAACTTGAAAAGTCTGGTTACAAGAAATTCTCAATTGTTGAAAAGATTACATAAATGCTCTCACAGAAGCGCGAGCAACAAACTGGGCTGCCAATCCTTTTTGGATGGCAAAATCAAGGACCCAAAAATAAAATCATCACATGTAGATGAAGGCATCATAAGATTCCTATTTATTATATGTTGAAGACGTCGAAGAAGAGCAACTACATCGTCAGCAAGCACCCCAAATGTGTCAAAGGCGAAAGGTAGAAAATGATGTTGATTGGCCTCACAAGCTGCTCCATGTTTAGAACTTTTTGTATCGCTGCCTCAGACACTGTCTGTCCTGCTTTAAAGTTTTTTGAAAGGATCCCTGTCAAGGGAGAAACTCATGTAAGGTCTACAAACGGCTCCATTGAGTCATGTGTTTGTTATGGAACCAATTCCTATAATTATAAAATCCATATGAGATACCTAGTTTGTGTCCAAACCAGGTATCATGCCAGAAGGAGATATTACCTGCCCCAATCTTCCAGCGTATGTGGTGTTCTGCTATCATCTTCCCTTGATGCAACCTTCTTGAAATTGGTGAGCTGAGATTATCCTGTATTGAAAAATCTAAAATACAAATATGAAAAATTGGAAAACACAAACCCAAAAATTTCAAAAATATGGACCAGAAATACAAGCCCATCAAACTCAAAATTGTTGTACATTTTGTTGACTAATTGGTGTTTTGCCAGCAAAAAGTTATAATAATCATATTTCTCCTAAAAAGATATGTTTGTACATGTTAATATTTTATATGGATACAACATGGGAAATAAAATAATACATATGTAGTTGAAATTTTGGATTGATCAGTTTTCCGGATCGAGAATTGCAAACCTGGACTCTCCATTAAGAATTTTAGATTTTTAATGCTCGGGTTATTTTATGTCGGGTCAAAAAGATCAAGATTGAAAACCACTTTAGAAGGGTCGGGTCGGGTCATGTGGAGCAGGTCAAGTCAAGTTTTACCGGTCCTAATATAAATGATTTGGTGTGGTGCGGGTCTAACAATATCTATGCCATAGACATTTATTCACAGACTTAAGCCCACATAACTAAAATTGTAGACCCACACCGTACGGGTATGTGATAAGTGGTTCCCTATAGAATCATCATATATGAAAGATGACATTATGGTGTTTATTTTGTTATTATAAAATATTACAGGATACAATTATATGACCAAACACATTTTCAATATAATATAATTTAAAAATATTTGCAAATAATCAAAATATCTTACAAAACATATGTATTATATATAAACAATAAGCTAGTTGTCCATATATATATATATATATATATATATATATATATATATATATATATATATATAGTCAGGCTAGAATACACTCTAGTGTATCCGGAGCGGAATACACTCAAGTAGTTTTTCATGATGCAATATTTTTTTTGAAAATCTAATCAGTTGGTCTTCTTAAACATCTCGTGAACAACTCATACGCAAAATTTGAGCACATTTGGATATGTTTAGCTGATGTTATGGAGACCGCAAAAATTATGTATTTCAAATTAGTTTCGCACGTCGATCTTGTTGCCCTTGGATGAGTGACTTACACTCATCCAAATGGGCTCAAAATTTGTATATAGCCTAGTTATAGTATGACGGTGAAGATCAACGGTTTAGATTTTGCAAAAAATAGTCTCGATATACAAACACACTTGAGTGTATTCGTGCGATCCGTACACTCGAGTGTATTCTAGCCTGACTCTATATATATATATATATATATATATATATATATATATATATATATATATATATATATATATATATATATATATATACATATACATACCACATATGAGTATAAGGAGTTTCGGTCTGAGTTGACCTTATCCCAAACCCTTTTAGTACAAACATCTAGTTAAAGTTTACAACACTGCTCGCCCATGTAATTTATATTGAACAAAATTAGTTCAAGTTGGGTGAGTCTTGTACATAAGTCAGAGGTCAATCTTGTCCAATTCTCTCCCTGTGTGGGTACGTTTTGACAAAAAGTAGCTATAGTTGAAATTTTATCTGACCGGACTCCATATTTTAATACAAATAATTACATAATCTAGTTTAAAACGTGATCAAATAGCACATAAATAAAGGAAATAGAACAAAATATAAATGAATGAGTTACAATGTGTGCAGTGCGCCATGCGTAATGCAATACTTCAGAAGCAAAAGGGAATGGGTCGTTAACTTGGTAATGATAGGTAATAGACAGAGGGCTTGTAAGGATTTGTGAAAGGTGAGGGGGTTATTTGGAATTTCCAAAAAAGAGAGGGGGTTATAAGGAAAAAACTCTTATATATTTATAATATGGTCAAACACTGTATACATAGGATATTTTCAGATATAGATTCAAGTAAATTTCTAGCTGAATTGGTATTAGGGTTCTATTTGTAGGCAAGTTTGCATGCTCAATTCTCATTGAAAGCACATTTTCTGAACTCATTTAAATTAGCCCTCTATTATAGTTAATACTAAGCCCTTCCAACTCAGCCCCCCGCTCATATTTTCTGGATCTGCAAGGAAAAATATATTCGACACTGAGGTTGGCTTTAGTCAGTGGATTCTTAGAGCAGATGCGCCATAAGAAGTGTTTTAGCTTTGGATGCAGGCTAGATTTCCATATGGGGCTCCAGAGATCTTGTTGCCTTTAGTTGTTTGAACCACTCCAATTACTATTGTGACCAGTGAAGCCCAACCAGCAGGCTGGTTGAATGGTTAAATCACCATCCAATGTAGGGTACCAATAAATGGACAAGGATGTTGAGAGGATTTCATCAATCTAATCCATGTTGAAACAGTTCACAGCCCCCAATTAAGGGAGACCAAGAGGTATGAGTTGTTATCCCAAATTAGGGTTATATGTTGTTAAAAGGTAACCTTAATATCTTTCATGAGGAATAGATGAGATCATTAGGGTTTAAAATAGTAAAAATGAAGTGAAACCCTAATTGCAAAGGAAACCCTAGGAAGCGAGCTAGGTCTAATAGACCTTGATGGCCTGCTCAATGATAGAAAAATTAGATGCATGTTTCAGGATCATCTTGTGTGCTTGCTTATTTACTAGATTTATTGCTTAGTTGGATTAGTTCTGCACTCAAGTCAGCCTGACATGTATGTGATTAATTATGGTTAATTGCATTAGTTTCCCGAAGGTTTTTCGGATGATTAATCACATTCAATGCAACTTATTAGCTTGGATGTTCATACTTGCAAATCATATAGTCACTATGATTATCACAATAATAATATAAGTGTGTATTCTCACACCTACATGCCACCCTGATGGATGATGCCAAAAGGTCAAGCCCAGGAGGGAAGACCCATGGGCACCATGAGTGGTGACCGCAGACACCAAGCTCGGGATTGAGAAGGTGGTCTTTATTGCATGACTAATGGGCACCATGAGAGGTGACCCCAGGCACCAAGCTCGGGATGAGAAGGTGGCCTTAAGTTATTGGCAAAAGAGAAACCCTAAGGAGGGTATGCAAGGGTTAGGGAAAAAGTGGTGGAGAATGTCACATTGAAATCATAAATTGGCTTGTTAATTAACTTGATTGTGATATTTAGATTGTTAGTCATATGTGTGAAATTTTGGTTGTCCCCACATACCGACATATTCCTATATGTTGGCCGACGTTTTGTTTGTCGGTGTTTTAGGTACAAAGTTGAAAACGAGAAACAGTAAAGTGACATATTGTGAAAGTAAGAATTAAAGTGCAATGAGGATTAGTTAGAATAGACTCCAACTGGGGATAGAAGTAGATATCCAAGTTTTTGAAAATGCAAAGTTTTATTTTATTCCCGCTTTCACTGTAGTTTTGGTAGAATTTTATAATTATTATTGATTATTTGTCGAACCATTGATCCTGAAAATTTGGGATAATGGCTCAGACCTCTTGATATCCCTTAATTGGGGGTTACCGGGAGGCGGGGTCATTATAGTTGTGGTCCCATTCAGATGAATGTTGATCAGCCCGCTAATCCAGGATGGAGTAAACCCCATCGCATTTGCTAAGAGACTTCATGAACCATGCCTCATTGGTATCCAGTTGTCATCCCATATGTGTACCTTAGACTCAATGGCAGAGCTAGACACCTCACAAAGAGGAGGAGGGGGGATGACCATAGTACTATTGTGTATATGACCTTGGTAGTATTATGCATTTATGTCCAAGGTATATAGGACATAACTGTTTAGATTTTGGTCTATCTTAAAGTTATGTTATAACCCCGTTTTCTTATGTTTGGATGGGAAACAAATTGTACCAATCTGTGTAAAAAGTTGGGAGTATAGCTCCCAGTTGTTGACTGTCTAATTTTCATATTTGTTTAGGATACTTTTTCTAATCCCTCTTAGATTAAAAAGGAAACTCTTATAGAACAATTAGACGGCCAACCATGCTATATGAGAGTGAATGTTGGACATTAAAGAAATAAGCTCTCAAAGATATGAATGTGGTCGAGATGCGTATACTGAAATGGATGTGCGGGAAGACCAGAAAATATCATTGGAGGATTGACTATATTAGAAACAAAGTGCGGGTGGTGAGCATTGAGGACAAGTTGTGTGAAGGTCGTATAAGATGGTATGGTCGTGCAACGCAGACCAACAAATGCACCTATTTAAAGCAAAGTTATTGAGTCAAGCACAACAAAAATAAGCAGAGGCAGACCTAAATTAACTTGGGAAGAGCTTATAAAGAGAGATTTTAAATCTTTACATCTTGATCAGAGTACGACCCATAACATAGCTGATTGAAAAATAAGGATCTATGCAGCCGACCCCAATATGGTTGGGATGGAGGCTTAGATGATGAGGATGGTGATGATTAGGATACTTCTTCTGTATGTATTAGTATTATTTCTAATCATTATGTATCATATAGCATCCTACATACGTTTGAGAAGCATTTAATATGACAACCACTGATGTAAAATTATACCATGTTTTCTTGTCTAAGCAATCTCCTCTTTCTAATATCTTCTTTATAGATGTATGTCATCTCGACTAAAGTACATAATATATATTTTTATCATTGATTGTGTGGATTATGGTTTATTTTTATGGAGCACATTAGTATAATTTTATTTAAATTTTTTTGACAATTCTTGTAACCAAAACATAACACATAAATGTTAATTGAGTTACATAAGTAGTACAAAATGAAAAGTTATTTTTATATATAAGTTAAGAGGTAATAATATAGTAATTTATTATGATTAATATATTCACCAGGGTGTTAAATATTTGTATGGAAATATGGCAGCAGAGCAGGGAGTGGAAATAAAGATTAACTGTCACATTCTCCTTAAAATAGTAGATTGCGTCAACAATTATGTAATGGGGAGGATGGTTTTGAGGTAATACATGGTCCTAGACCAAAACCAATGACAATGCCCTTGATGTATTATGTGTCGTTCTTCAAGTCACACATGGACAACGTCTATAGCAGTTCATGGTTGTTCACCATGGAGAACAACTTGACCCCATCCTCCAAGCGGTAGGCAACAACCTCCTCGCCTCTACAGTAGTCCACATGGATCACTGGGAAATCCTATCATTCTAGATGAACAAATGGGAAGGAGTCATCTCCTTTTGGTTTGTGTACTAGCACCAACTTTGTGATAACCTGGAACTTCACACATTGAATGACTTTTAATTTTGACCTCACTCTTATCTATACTACAATTTCATGTATGTATGTGTTTTGATACACAATTGGTCCACCTGGTATGCATGTACCTTCTTGGTGATGCTCAGGTTGACAAAAAACAAGTCTACATTCATGTCACACACAATCCCTTTTCTCTTGAACTTTTATCCTTTACTTGTTAGCTTTTGTACCCTCTTCTCATTCCCACAATGAAGAGCTCATTCTCACATTTCCAACAAGTCTAATTTTTCCTAAATCTGAGCTAGAATGAGAAAGATATGCCTCTTTAAAAATCACTTGACTTCATCCTTGTTTCTAACCCTTTTAATTCGATTTTACTCAAATTGGGCCCGACAGTGGGCGTGACCCAATTGCCCCTTGCCCTCACCGTTGTCCCTTGGGCGATCCAGACCTTAAGCAATGGACCAATTAGAAACTCAAATCTAAGTGTGGGTAATTTGGGGCCCTACAATCGCGCACCCTCGGATCTGAGCCCCATCCAACAGCTATCGTGCTTTCCCCTTCCTCCATACGTTCTCCTAGCGTAATGGATGTCGGTGCCACCTACCCATCCTTGGCACCACAAATCGACCCTTTTTCCCACCACTGTCGCACCTCTTTTCCCTCCCTTTGCTTATAAAACTTCTTCCCCAAGTTTTTGCCTCTCTTTTTATTCATTTCCTAGCAACCCTAGCACCCCGATTTCACCCCCTTCTCCTTCCTTCTTCCTGCGGCTCCACTGCCGCTCTGCTTTTAGGCATCCACGCCCTAGGCCTCTCCAATCTAGATTGGGGCCTCCCAAGGGTCTGAGGCACCCATCCGAAGATGGACGGTGTGGTCCGTGGTCCTTCGGATGTCCCAGGATCCCCCACCTCCGACCACGGTGAGCAGGCAGTGACTGTGCGTTGATGGTTGTTCCCAGCACAATGCTTCTCGAGGTAGTAGTGGGCAGCGACCATTAGCACCCACTACACTCCCCCAAACGTAGGCAGACACTCTCCACTGATTCCTGACCACAGTGGGCAGCGACTGGGAAGCCAATAGGCCGAGTCACAAGGATCCATAGTGTGGGCCCAAGGTCGTGAAGGTTGGGTGCTGCTAGAGCTGCTCAAGCACCAATCACCAATTTCGACCCCATAGAGGTGAAAATCTACCTTAAAACCCTAATCAAATATTAATCTTCAAACTATTGTATCTTCCACGTCTTTTGACCAAATGTTATGATGTTACATATCATTTTGTTTAGAACATCATCATTCTTCTAATGATACTAATATATGCTGCTAATTTTGCATGATTTGTCTCTATTTTGGGTAAAAATGATACCCTTGTGATCTTGTGCTTGCTAATCCATCTCAATCATGCCCTATATGTATCATTAATGTCCTCTAGTCTTTCAAATCCCCTAAATCAGTAACCTTAGTTTAGTCCTTATATGATTTAGGTCTTGGACCCTTTTAAATGAACCTAAATGTTTGCTTTGACCTAAATGCTCATTTTTGACCCAAAAGGGTGACTTTTTGAGTGTGCATGATATAACTTGATCGAGTCTTGGGCCTTAGCTTAATTTGAAATAATCTAACCTTGTAACCTCAAAATCAGTGACCTTTTTATGCTTTGTGCCAAGATAATCTAAGAGTTCATGCTAATATAACCCATGGTTGGTTCACGATACCTCTAGTGCCTAGTTTGTGCATTAAAATGACTAAGTTGACCTAGTTGGGTCCACGTGATGAAATACGATTGATATGTTAATCCCATGCTCTATATTGTTCAAATCAGTAAACTCATCATGCTTGTAGCATTAAAATCCAACATGATCTATCATAAGCCCTCGATGCTTATATGACTTGAAAATATGACCCTATTGCATGGAATTGATATGATATGACTTAATCATGATCTTGAATGTTGAAACATGTTAATAAACCATATATTATGCTTCCCCTATGTCCAAATTAGAGTTTATCTACATGTAACATTACTCATAATGTGTATGTATCACCTATAAATAAGGTGTTGGTATGACTTTTGGTCTATGCTTGAATACTTGCATGCTGGTTTGAAACTAAGATTGAAATGTTGGATCCTAGATGGGTGATTAGATGTTCTAGAGGGGGGTGAATAGAGTTGAATGCACTTAAAAAAATCATTAGACCTTCAAGATATATCACAAGATAAGGTTGCTAAATAGGAAATTTGTGTGCAACTAAAACATGTATAGCAAGGATGAGAGAGATTGAACATACACCAATTGACAAGCTATTTAGAGTGGTTCCACACTTCAAACTAGAAGTGAGTCAGTCCACTACCTAGAGAGGTCAACCTCTAGGATTTCTTAACCTTGCACCTTCATTATATTCATTATAAGAGATACAATGCATGACCACCAAAGGACTTACCTATCCAATACAAAGAGTCTTCAACCTTACCAAGGACTTACCCACTTTGTAAGAGTCTTCCGCCTTCTTCCAAGGACTTACCTACTCTTGCACAAGTCTTCAGCCTTCAAGGAATTACCCACTTTTCTTGGATCTTCCACCTTTGACTTCACCTTCACTCGAAGAAGCTTCCATTAAGTACTTACCCACTTGAGCAAGGAGTCTTATGCCTTCACCAAGGTCTTACCCAGTCTTGCTCCAAGTCTTCAGCCTTGATCTTCACCAAGGGACTCCTTTCCTTATTCTTCTTCACCTCTCTTAGCTAAGAGAGAACCTTCATCTTCATGGTTGAAAAGAGAGATGGGGAGGTGGTGAAAGTGAGAGCCTCACAAGATATACATGTAGGACTAGCTCTCTTACAAATCTCCTACTCACTCTAATGGATGTAGCAAGTGATTAAGCTTAGAGAGAGAGAGAGGAGGTTGTAGGAAGCACTCAACTAGGGAATAGGAACCTCACATAGAGTTTGCATTGAATGCTCAACCTTGGAATGAAGCCCAAGGGGCCCTATTTATAGTTGAGGATGCCTCTTAGCCTTTAGGAACACTTGAGAACAAAAACTAGCCATTTTGTGGCTTGCAACAGATATATTTTCACATGTTGCAACTTCACAACGGCTAGAAGCACTTTTATGCACTTTTCCGTATAGTGCAATCGGTCGAGTTTCTATAAGGGTAACTCGATCGATAGAGTAAAAGACAAAGCCGATATTCAGACCATCGGTCGAGTTTGTCCTGGGGAAACTCGACCGATCAATGAAAATCAAATTGGTCATGTACTCCATCGGTCGACTACTGTAAAGTGTAAACTCGATCGATCAAAAGTCATTTTCAAGATCCAATCAGGATCGGTCGAGTTTGCAACTCACAGAACTCGACCGATGAACAACCTAATGTGAATTTTGGAAAATGGCTTTTGAGTGCTTAAACATTCAATCTAAGTGATCCTAATTTTTTCCAAGCTTAATTACAAGTGATTTACAACATGATTCTAATGAATTTACATCATATTACAAAAATGTGCACTTGTATTGACTTTGACTTGTCTTTTCTCCAATTTGATATGCGCAAGTTAGGGCATTTGGAGTGTGTCTATACCTAATCTGAAATCACTCAAGTAGAGACATTAGACACCAATATGTGGAATGGTTAGTCATCATCAAAACACGGGTTTAGTCAATTTAGACGTGAGTCAACATTGACCTAATTGACCTTGAGTCAACATGAAATACTTGAAACCTAGGTCTAGGGGAGCATCCACATGAATCATATGATGATTTGATTATTAAAATCCTTTTGATCTAAGACCCCATGTTATATCTTATGCATATTAGGTTCCCTTAGTTTGGATCATCTCTAGGAACCTTACTCAAGAAACATAGTTTGTACTCCACTCACAAGGTATGTTTTCCTCTTGACCCTACTATGATATTGGCTTGCTTGTATGTACGCTCATATGAATGCTTGGCTAGTTAAGTACTTGGTTGAACTACTGTTCCTATGACTACTACTTTCATGTTCAATTATAATATGTTTACAAAAGCTCAAACTTAAGATATATTAATCCATTATACAACCTAATGGTGATGTGATGGATCAAGAAACCTAAAACATGCTTTGTATTAAGTGTTATCATTAGGTTTGCTCAAATTGTTTCCCTATCTCATTCGTTATCATGTTTCCTAGCCAAGAAAGTTTTGTATTACTCTTAAGCTATTTACGTGCCTTTTTCATAGCGTACTTAATGCTTCAGCATTAATATGTTTTGTTTATCGAAATTTTAGTTGCTAAATGAAGATTCGCTACATGAAAGACTCTAAGCTCTAAAATGCAATACAAACGGGTTATCTTGAATCTAGAAATGGGTACATATCTCTTATCTCCTTGTTTAGTATCTTGATATATCTTATTGTTACTGCTTTTACATATATATTGCATGTGTGAAGTATTGGACCATTCTATGGACGGACGCCCCAGTCCATATGCCTTTGGCTATGTAGCCATTAGGAGTATAGACTTGGGGTAACAAACAATTCCGTGATAAATGGTATCAGATCCATACACATAGGCCTCTATATATGTTTAAGCATAACACATTTTAAGAACCCAGGGAGGACTAAAATCCTTTCTTTATGTTTAGAGAGTCTTCTAGCATCTCTACTCTTCTTTAAGGACCACATAAGCCACCCAAGTTGATGATGATTAGTTAGATTTCTTGTATACTCATGTGATTCGTCTCTCATGACTATTAATCACATGAATTCTCAATTTGGGTAGCTTATGCATGGGAAAAGCTAAAATTAACTTGAAATCATGAAAGTTGATCAATATGATAATGCCATGATCTGACTTTAAATTGAAAACCTTTTTTTATGTATGAAAGTACTCTTGAAAGTATTGTACTCATGTGTGGAATTATGAAAACTCAATGTTACCAAATCGGATATAAGTGCTTTCTATGTTTGAGGTAAATTGCTATTATGGTGAAATAAGGTGGAAATCGTGTTTTGCACCTCATTTTGATGAGGTCTCTATTGATTAAAACCATGTTGTCCTACTATTTATCAAATCTTGAACATAATTAAGTTGATTTTTCACCCTATTTGATATGTGCCATGATCATGCCACAAAATGACCATGTCTTTGGAAGCCTAAATCATGATGTGAGGACTTGTTACAAGAGGAAAATCCCCTATTGACTATTGTTCCTCTTTATAGATTCAATTTGAATAATATTATGGACATATATCTCAAAATTGCTCAATTATGCTCAAACTCTTGAATTCTTAATCTGACTTTATGACCTTGATCTTGTGAAATCTTGAAGTATGGCTCCCTATTATGATCTTGACTTTCAATATCATGACCCTATGAAGCTTGTTTTGACAACTGTTACTAACCCTATTTGGATATGTTTGACAAATCATGGCTAATGTAGACTAATGTGCTAGATTAGGGTGGTAGTTGACTTATGACTCCCCTAATCTTGGTTGTGATGCCCCTTCCACACAAAGCGAGATCACTAAAAAAAATGTGGAAATTACACTAACAAACCAAGTTAACAAAAAACATAGGAAATTAGAACTATTTCACATATCCACCTCAAGTGGAAACATATCACATCAGATTCCACAAAAGCCACATGTATATATATAACACCTGCAAAAATATTATTACATAGCATTGTTTACTGGTACTCTAGCCACATCTTGTACATATGATAACCTGTCACATATACATACATGCCATATATGTAAAACAAAGGCATAAAGCCAATACATTGTCTCGACATACATCATCTATAAAACTCCCCCAAGGAACTGAGAGTATAGGGATGACACATATGACTCTACTACAAAAAACAAGCAGTTCGTCCAACCTTTACTCAACTACTGCTCCTCTTGTTGCTCAGCCTCAACAACATGATATCTACCTCATCGTGCATGACCACCTAAAAGATGTGGAAACCCACATTGTGAGACCAAACGTCCCAGTAAGAGATATAGCTCTCTGCCAATGTCTAACTAAAGTACAAGTAGATAACTTACTTAATATGTTGAGCAGATTCAACTAAATGATATGTATGAAACAGATAAAGCTGAATTAAACAAACTAGGCAGTACAACTGAGTAGTGGAACAATTAATATTTTAAGAAGGAATATGAAGAACATGTATAATAGTTGATTTCTCTTACCACCTTGTAATTCAAGAAATTGCAAAGACAAGGCAAAGGGTTCAACTAATGTTATTCATATGACCCTAAGTAAAATATACTACACAGCTATATTACATCTTTCATTATGCCCTGAGGAGATGAGGTACACCACTCCTGCTCCAACTAACCACTGCTAAGTCAAAATCAGTGCCATATAAGATCAGCCGAACTCCTATAATCTCTCCACACCCTCAGTCAGTCCAAGTCCACCATAATGACATACCAAGTCCAACTGCAAAACATCCTAGCCCGCCTTGGTGTATAGGTCACTACGCTAGTGAAACTGAGTTATGACCGCAGCCACACTCCTACCGAGGTATGACCACATGCATCCTCAAAAGATATCATATATATACATATACATTGTATCACACCATTGAGATACAGCCTCGACCATTCTCCTATTAGCGTATGACCACAACCAATCTTGTGAAATGCATATACTAAACAGTATACGACTCCAGCTTCCACTAAAGGAGAACTCATTTCACCATCCAGCAAGTGTTGATCTATGGCATAGGGAAACTACATGATTAGGGTTTCACTTGATTAGTTATCCAATTGGATGTCTTTAAGAATCAATCAAGTTAAAACATACAAACCCTAAACAAACTCTTACAATGACAAGGGCATAATACAATTTCAGAAGATATAAAATGTATAAGGAGTGATCATGTCATATCACCATGTGATACTTGTAGCACTGCCATTCACAAGGCCAATATCAGTGCTAGATCACTAGGGGATATCAATCCCTCAATCACATCATTGGAGGATTACACCTCACACTAGGCATTAAGCCTCTACGAGGTCATAAAACCCATTACATCATATATATTTATGTCTCATCAAAGCTCATAGCCATCACCTTGTGTCATATGATCACCACCATAGCATACACAAGCTATGACATTCATTTCATCTGCAAGGTTAGGAGTTCATAAACAAGAGAGAGAAAACATCATGATGTGGTATCCACTTCAAATGAGACAAGAAAACACATCATATTCCCCAACATTAGGGTTAGGGTTACTTGTATAGCCGATTAGGGTTCCATATCATAAATCAAGCACCAAACCCTAATTATGTCATCTCCCACTTTCTTGGAACTCATGAGGATTAGAGCATCATCATTGATCATGATTAGACTTTTATATCAACAACACTAAGTATTAACATTATTCACATGTATATGTATGACCATCTCACTATGCTATACATATGTAGCGACCACGTATCACATATGTGAGTGTCAACCATCCATCAAACATGTGTCACGACCCAGCTCAAGACAGGTGTCTCGACCACCTACCAACATGGTGTCTTGACCACCAACTAACATGGGTTACGACCAACCAATGGTTAGGGTTTTGGCCATCACCAAAAGCACATGTATCGAGCAAGACCAAACCATATGTCTCAACCAAACAAGATCATGTCTCGTCCAAGACAAAAACCAAGGGTCACGACCAAAACAAAAGCATGCATCTCGACCACAAGCCAGCCAAGTGTCTTGAGTACAATCACAATGTGTGTCTTGACAACAAGCACAACATGTATCTCAACCACAATCACAATATGTGTCTCTAACCCCAACCTATTAAGGTTAGGGTTTTTGTTATGACCGTATCCGAGCTTAATTGGTAAACTAGAATTTACCTGGATGATTATATGCTTAATTGGATTGATCATTTATTAAATCTAATTAATGATGATAATTCAATTATGATGTTTTAAACCTAATACAAATGTTAAGTGTTTTATTGTTTGAGAAATTAGGGTTTGAGAAATATAAACCCTAGTTGGTAAATTAGGGTTTTGATGGTACATGAGTATGGAATTTGATCAAGATAGTAGTACGGTAAATAATTTATCATATTTTCTATGTAATTTGGATTTAATTGAAATTTGTATATAATATGTATAACTCAATCGTGCATTTCAGTGAAAAATTTCAGAATATTTTGATGTTATTTGAAAATCATTCTCGGTCAAGATATACTTCAACTGACCATGCTGACAGAATGTTATTTAGTAGTATATTGTTTGATTTTTAATTATTTATTAGTAATTCCAAATGATCTGAAGTTTTAACTGGAGATCTTAAACTCAATCATAAACAACATGTAAAATTTTCATAATTTTTGGATCTATTTAGACCTTATCAGTAGACAAATTATAGTAACTAACATTTCTATAGAATTCTAGATAGCAGTGCACTATTCGATTTTTAATTATTTAATGGGAGTTTTTAATGATCTCAAATTTTATATGAAGCTTAAAAACAAAATTATACAAAACATGATAAATTATCGTAATTTTTGTAGAAGGTTTGATCTATTAAATACACGAATTACAGAAACCTTTTTATGATAGAAAAATCTGCTGAAATAAGAAAAAGTTTAGTGAGGGGTCAAAGTGCAATCGACCCAAGAAGCTCGATTGATCTATATGATCAACCTAACAACAAGGATATCTCATAATTCGTGGTTCAATCCAGAGAAACGAAATCCTAGAGAGAGAGGGAGAGTTAGGGTTTGAGAGGAGAAAATGATGGAGATGCTGACCTAGGGTTTTGCGGTCTGAGGAATGATGAAATCATGTAAGTTTAGCTTCTTTGGATATAGTTTCATGGTGAATGTTCTCTCACATGTCAAAATTCCATCCCTCCTATGATTTGATCCAAAATGGTATCAAAACTTCCCATTTTCTCACTCTTTCTTCATAATTCCTCAATTCTAGGGTTTCTGAGTTGAAAGGAAGAAGAATCGGGTGAATTGCTAGGGATTTGATATGGATTCGAGATTTTTAGACATGGGATACATTTTAAGGTGTTTTCACACCTTAGGGTGAGTGGGAACTTCCTTTAAACAGTATATTGAATGAAAAGTAGTTAAATCATCCATAATCTTTAATTTCTTAGTATGTGACTACAAACCCTGAATTGTCTATTTGTTCTAAGTTGTTGCAAAATGATATGAAATGGATTCTTCCTCTATTTGGATGAATTTCAGATGATAAAATCATATTAAAAATGTATACAATACATCCTAATGAGAATTCCCTAAGTATTCACATAGGTTATAAGAATAAACTGAAATCTAGGGAATTTGTCTATGACTGAAATTTGTTGTATAAGTAAATAGAGAAATTTTCTTATCTAGATCCCCTTGGTTATGAATGGTTTTTTTATCTAAATTCATAGTACATATATGTCAGATACTATATTGATTCGTTTAAAGTGAATAGTGTTTGTTTGATATCTCAGTAAAGAGGGTGAACCCTAGATGCGAGGAAAGTTGGATATCTGTGAATAGATATCGTGAAATCCATTTGAAGGGATTTTCTTGACATGATAGACTTTATTTATCAAATGTTATTATTGATGCATGATATCCCCGTGAATGGCATGGAAACCCAAATTCAACTCAGTTCCAAGGTTTCATACATATATTGATTTTATATTATTTGTTGATAGTAGTCTTTATTCAATGAATGTTTATGTCGCATGAAAACCTTATGAGAGACATGTGATAAGTGAATGAGGTAAATGAAACCCTAAGGGTAGGGTTTTCAATGAATCAAGTATTGTGATATCAATGTTCTCAGTTATTATTAATAATTCTTTCCATGATAAGAAATTAACTCTTAAATAAGTTATGTGATGCAAAACTCAAGATTAGGGTTAATGCACACATTTTTACAATTAAATCTTATTGTGTCAAGTAAATTGACTTTTAATTGAGTTATGTGATGCATAACTTAGAATTTGGGTTGATGTGCTCGATTTTCGAGGAATTACAGATAATTTACAAGTGCTACTAGCGATTTCTAATATATCAAGTAATTAACTCTTGTTAGTGTGTTACAATGATCAATTATATAATTCCAGCATATATGAGCCAAGTTGATATGAGTTTAGTTTATTTAAGAAATTTCAATCTACCTGCATGCATGGTATATGGATTACTTAGTAAATTATAATGTTTTTGAGTATACTTCTCTGTCAGGTCTAGAATGATATTCATGTTGTGATTTGAACTGCAATTAAATCGACGATATGCCATAGAAATTCTAGAGTCGAGTATAAGTAAGAAAAAGGTTCAACATAGTAAGAGTTTCTAGGAAATAATGAAATTATAGATTTAAGGGCCCTGACACCGTAGAACCCCTATGTGAGGTTTGCGCCTTAGGGGTGAAATGACCTAACCCTGGCAGCATCCAGTTTATGAGGGTTAGAACGTGCTATAAGGTGGCATGGGGGACGAAGCCTAGTGGAAGTCTCCTTAAATTATAGTTTGTAGTGTCCAACATCAATCAGAAGTTCTGGTGGCACTAGAGTATAGAAAAGTGTGTCCAACATCAACCAGAAGTCCTGGTGGCACTAGAGTACAGAAAAAAGCCAAGAGGTGGTTTGACTCTCCGCCTGTGTGCTCAGGTTAGAGGAGGAGTCTAGTTTAGGCCAGAGAGCCATTTCCCTATTGCAGACCAGGAGAGTAGTCAGACTTAGCATTTCCCATGTGTGTCCGCTAAGTCTTGTACAGTGTGATCGTAGTGCACTACGAGTCTTCATATGTAGAGTGCGTTGCATATGATCAGGGCATAATAAAGTGAATGAGAGGTCAAACAAGTGTGTACAATTATTCAATTATTCTTTGTATGTTTTTGAATTATTAGTTCTCTTTATGATCAATCAAGCGTTTCATATATGGATTCACTCTTATAGATATCTAGAGTATCCTGTCATATTTATGATTTTCAATTATTAGACTCTTTAAATCTCACTGTTGTTATAATTGATATCAGTTGCTCAAAAGTATATCTATAATTATATCAGTGCTTTAGACTGTTTCTTTGAAGTACTCATTAACTGAGCAAGTAGGCTCACCCCTCTACTCAAAATTTTTAGGGAAATCACATGGACTTGAAGAAGATACCATTGCATCATAGTAGATCTGCTACAAGAGTTAAATCTGAGTATAGTTAAGTTCATTCGGTCCCTGTCACTCTAGGTCCTTGTATAGATGTGAGAGAGTTGTAAATGATATTTTGTATGTTTGTTTCCTTAATAAGAGAGTATTCAAATGATTTCCATGTCATATGTACATGAAAGTGTGAGAAACATAATGAATGTATGGATGTGTATCATTAATGCTGAGATTACATTAGAGAAATAAAAGTTTAATTCTCTTGTAAAGTTAGTTTATGTGGTTCAAAGCAAGAAAGCAAAGAGTTTGAAAAAGAACAAAAAATTAAGGGTGATCTTTGTATTATGTTAAATCCTCAATTTATACCCTAATCTCATGATTAGTGGTAATTGTGAGATCGGGGTGTAATAGTTGTGGTCACGACACTAGGTCATTAGTCTCGATCGAAACAAAGTAAAGCATCTCGACCATGAACAACACATATGTTTCGACCAAGACAAGATCAAGGTGTAGAGACCACTAAGGTCAAGCTACCCTAACAACACTTAGACAACATCAAAATAGAGATAATCCTCATTCCAAAATAGAAGGTTAACATCAAGGAAGATCATCATCAATAAGGTAGAAAAAATTCATGCAAATGGACATCAAAACTCTAAAACTGATTTTCAACATGAGCCACCAAGAGACCATATGAGGATAAAATAGACCAAGCTTCAACCTCAAGAAAACCATTTCAAAACCTCAAGAAAACACAAATACCAAACAAAAAAATTGTGATGAAACCAAGAAACATGTTGCATGTATCAAAATCACCTCAACCAACACATAACACATTTGATACAAGAATTTAGGGTTTAGGATATGAAGCAACTTTCATGAAATTATTAATCAAGACTTAAAACCTAGGTTATGATAGTATCATATAGCATATTGGCATCAAGTATGGGGATCAAAATAGTAGCATGCAAACAATATTGTGGTGCAATTAATAGAAGAAAGGTAGACAATTATATAACCCACCTTAAGGTAGAGAACCAAGCTCCAAGATTACAAGCTCCAAGGAAGAAGATGAAGCTCCAACCCAAGATCAACACTTCAGCCACAAGAACACCTCCAAAGAGAAGAATACCATGGTCAAAAGGATGCTCAAGAATGAAGGGAAGAAATGCTAGGTCGAACCAAGAAGAAGGAAGGAAGAAGAGAGCTCCTTCTCACTCAAGTGTCACCATGTCAAAACATAGTCTATGACCCCTTTGTGAGGAGAAGATCTTGAAGGAAGCCACCATGTCAAAACATGGTCTTAAGTCTGAGAAAAGGGGAAGAAGAAAGGTAGGGTTCCAAAGGAAAAACGTGATCAAGAAGGTAGAACCACTTACCAAGAAGAGAAACCACCAAGAATCACCATAAGGAAGGTGATCAAGCTCCAAAGCACCACATGCAAGGTTGGTTGACCTCCAAAGCACCCAAGATCAATCCTTCTCGCTCCACCAAGATCCAAGGATGATAAAAAGAGAAGGGAGAAGAAGTAAGGCCAAAAAAGATACTTACATGAAGAAGAGAGTGGTTATATACTCAAAGGAGGAGGGAAGTGAGGTAGGGGTGAGGTGTCAACACAAGAGACCACCAAAGAGACACTTGTCCATCAAGAAAATAGCCATGCAACCACTATATACATGCATGCAACCCATGGTGATAAAATCTAGGTGGGGTCTCGACCATGTGGGTCACCATCACCCTAGAGGTCAAAACAAACACCAAGACATCTTGTCTCAACCACAACTAAAGGTCACCAAACAAACCAGGTCAAGACACACCACAAGAAGACAACCATCTTGACCAAAAACACCTCAAGACCATCAAGGTCAAAATAAACCACTCAAGGAAGGTGTTTCGGTCGAGACACACCCAAATCTCACCAACATGGTGGAGACAAAGGTCACAACATTCAACCAAACTCAACATGGTCGACACCATGCACAACAACCAAAACCGTAGAAACCCTAACATTACCACATGATGCCACCTCATCAACTAACACTACTACATAAATGGCTTATAACGTCACATTTATAGGCGTCGGTTGTTAACAAAAACTGACGCCTAAGACCTACAACGTCGGTTGAATACAAAAATCAACATAAATCTATGGGGAGTGGCCAGACATGGGTATCACTTTTTATTTAGTGTCGGTTCCTCAATAAGCAACCGATGCCCAAAATCGACCACCAAATCCAAAATTTCCAGTGAAAAAAATTACCTCCAAAATTTAACATACAACGTCGGTTGTTAACAAACCAACCGACGACTAAAGGTTCTTCGCGAGATAGAAATTGGGCCCATTTTTATCGTCAGTTTTCTTGTGATAACCGACGCCGATGTGTTTACGCACACTGTCCTTGTGAAAATTTTCACCCCCTTTGGCGTCAGTTTTCTACAGAAACCGACAAATATGGTCATAATTCGAGAACTTTTTCTTTTATCGGCATATGTAGATAGACGTCGGTTTTTCTAGTTGAAATCGATGACTATCATTGAACATAGGTGTCGGCTGTTTTGAATAACCGACACCTATTGTTTTATGTGTCAGCTGTTTTGAATAACCAATGCCTATTGTTAACTTAATAGCACCCGTGTGAGCCAGACTCTTCCCCCTTCTCTGTTTTATTCCCGATTGAGAGCTTTGGTCTGGAGATTCCTTTCTCTGCCGCCACCGATTGAGAGCTTTGGTCTGCTGCCGCTACTCAGGCCGCTGCTTGCCTACTCGGCCGCCATCACTGCTCGACACCTGCTCACCTTCTCACTTCTTACCGCCGCCGCTCGACACCTGCTCGCCTGCTCACTTCTCGCCGCCGCCGCTGCTTGACACATGTACCCTCTTCCTCCTCTATTTCCTCCATTGAGAAGGCCAATCACTACTTACATCCTTCAGTAGATGCTTGTTCCTATGCGTAACTAATCACACGACAGGTTCTTAGATTGACAGTTCAAAATCACCATGGCTAGGGTTCTTAGATTGACAGTTCAAAATAAGATGAAGTCAGTGTTAAACTCAATTTTATGTATGAAACAAAAGTGATAACTTCCAAACCCGATTTCTATTTATACGTCCCAAGAGGACATTTTTACTATTCTATATGATTAAAAATAACAACTGGATACACATCCATGTCCATGAAATATATTATTGTTTCTGTTTAGTTGTGCCCTAGCGATGTATTGTCTCATAGTTCTAAATTTTCATGTTCTAAAATTGTTCCAAAATTAGATCTTCAATCTACTTTTTTTCACCTTTATACTATATGTATTTCCTCTAAAACAGAAGATCTATTTGGTAGAACTGTCGACCTTTGTCCAGACCCTAAAGTGGACTCTATGAACACAGCCAATTAAAGTATCATATTAATATATAATAGTTTATTTATAGAAGTTACATAGAGACATGCAATTTTTAGTAACAAAATGATCAAAATAACCCCTATTATATTTTGCTAATGTAAAAAAGTAAACCCTAGGAATTGATAGTATAAATGCATCTAAACATTCATAAGCTATTAATGTGTCACTTGGAGAGAAATGAACATATTCCTATTTCAGTAAAAATTGCATAGGACATAATATGAAGTAATGATTAGTAACATAGTGCAATGGTTATCTATATGAAATTGATTATATATGCAATTCAAGTAGAAATACTAGAAAGAAAGATAATGAAACAAGCATGAGATTGCAAATAACCTTAGATGGGAAGAAAAATTCAAATCAATGCATGGTGTTTCATGGTCTCCCTTCCTAATGAGTTATGTTACAAATATTTGTATATTAGGTTAAGGACATGTTTCTATTGTGACATGTTGAGTTTTTTGCTATGTTATACCCACCAGATTTGTGTTATATATAAAATAATACATTGATTAATTTAGGAAGCATTGATATGTTGTTATGGACGTCCACAAGTGTTTTTATAAGAAAATTGTGTGTTGAATGGGGTTGTGAACAAGGGACTGGTGTTATATTTTGTTGGCCAAGAAACACGTCCAAGATTTACTCATTAGGAGTAAATCTTGGATAGTCCCCGGTTTGGGACTATTCTTGAACACCTAATCTCACTTAGGATGTAAGTGTATAATGTGTATTGGGTTTTCAAGAAAATTCGGTATAATTTTCCCGTTTGTTCTCTAAGTACATATGTACTTGGAGAATAGCGAAGAAATGCTGCCGAAAATTTTCTTGAAAACCCAATACACATTATACACTTACTAGTGAGATTAGGTACAAGAATGGGATAGGTGGTACACATTTATTATATATAAGAATGACAACACATGTATTTGTTGGCCGAGAAACCCGTCCAAGATTTACTCATTAGGAGTAAATCTTGGATAGTCCCCAATTTGGAACTGTTCTTGAACACCTAATCTCACTTAGGATGTAAGTTTATAATGTGTATTGGGTTTTCAAGAAAATTTCAGCAGCATTTCCCCGTTTGTTCTCTAAGTACATATGTACTTGGAGAACAATAGGGAAATGCTGCCGAAATTTTCTTGAAAACCCAATACACATTATACACTTACTAGTGAGATTAGGTGTTTAAGAATGGGATAGGTGGTACACATTTATTATATATAAGAATGACAACACATGTATTTGTTGGCCTAGAAACCCGTCCAAGATTTACTCATTAGGAGTAAATCTTAGATAGTCCCCGATTTGGGACTGTTCTTGAATACCTAATCTCACTTAGGATGTTTTAACCATTAATTATAATAAGACCTTAAACCCTAAAGTTTTAACGATAAACTCTAATCTGTTAACCCTAGACCCTAATATTGTTCTAATATATACTTGTTTTCTCTTTGATCATAGAATGGATAGATCGTGGATGTCCATTCCAAATCTCTACACCCCAGAGTTTATTTCTGGTCTTGATCAATTTATTAGATTTGTTGAGGGACATAGGAAACAACCTGGAGATAGGTTCTACTGTCCATGTAGGCACTGCGGTAACAACTTGAAAGTCAGCACTAGTGATGAAATCAAAAGTCATGTCATGTGCAACATGATTGTACAAGGCTATACAAAATGGCGTTGGTATGGAGAGATTTCAAACCTGAAATCAGTGGATGTCGGTAGCAGTGCTTGTGTGGAAGAAGAAATTGCCTCTGCTGACGTAGATGTGAAAGAACCAGTTCCAGTAGACATTGTTGATGCGATGCTGCATAGTTGTGGGGTAGAGCACATCGATCCACCTCCCATGTTTAGAAACATTGTGCATGATGCTGAGATATCGTTATACACATGTTGTAAGTTGATGAAGCTTAGCGCTGTGTTGAGATTGTATAAGCTGAAAGCTAACAATAGATGGAGCGACAAAAGCTTCATGTCATTGTTGTCTTTATTGAAAGAAATTCTTCCTGAAGGACACAAGCCGCCAATCTCAACATACCGGTTAAAGAAATTGTTGTGCCCAATGGGAATGGAGGCCAAGAAGATACACGCATGCCCAGATGATTGTGTATTATTTCAAAAGGACTATGTGTGTAACATCCTTGACCTGGGTTATGTTCTAATCCTAGGTGTTTTGCCTAATAAAGTTGATTAGATTCTTGATCTTAATTCCTGAAAAGTAATTGAGGCTCAAGAGGAACTTATATTTCAATTTCAGTCCTTTTTGAATAATGTTGAAACATTGTTTTGTTAATTTTGGACTAAAGTGCAAATTACCTAAGTTGGGGGGTTAACTTGCAAATTGTACATGATAAAATGTTCATCAGATGTTGAGACATCATAAGAGTGAGTATGATGTAGTTGTATGGCTTCCACAAGCTTGAGCACCAAGATAGAGCTTGTTGAGCAATCTTTGTGCATTAAAACCTAGTTTTGGTGTAATGTGCAATTTACCAAAAACCTAGGGTTCAATATGTAAAATACCACTTCTAGAGGGTCCCCCATGTTTCTTGGAATCATGTAGAGCAAATAAAATGAGAGGGGTACCTGATTTGAATTATTTTGGAGGAGAGAGAATCATGGTATTAAGATAATCAAGATTTAAGCATAAATGGAACTTTAATTCAATTTAATGCAAAAAAGAAATATATTAATTGAAGAGCCCTTCAACCAAAAGTTTAGGGATGAGTTTGCAAAGGGATTTACGAGCTTGTGCCTTGAAAAGGCACGAAAAGATCTAGTTTGAGTGGAAAGCCCACTCACATTAAAATAATAAAAAGTAATATCCACTAAAATGGGATATTAGTATAATATGTTTAAGGTGCTTAGTTTCTTTTCCTTTAATTCTTGGATAATGATTATGTTTTTGCAAGAGGAAGAAGATGGCTTCGTGGCCAAGGAATTGAGAGAGAAAATGTGACAACAATTTTGGAAATTAAAGGAATTAATTCCATTTTCTCTTTCCTTGGAATTTCCTTATACATATCTCATTTCCTACCCACTTAAGGATCTTTTTCGGAATTCCTTTTCTCTTCTTGCTTTGGCTGACCACAAGAGAGATTAGGAGCAGGATAAGGAAGACCCCCAACCTGTTGGTAAGTTCTTGACATTCTTTCACCTTGATTTCATGGTGAAAACGAAAATCAATGCTTGATTTCTTGTTTTTTCCATCCAATCTTCAACTCTAGCCAACTATTTCATCCAAAATCTTGAGAACGGACCTTGGGCAGTTGTTAAAGCTTCATCCACCATTGGAGTCGTGGATATTGGAGCTTGGAATCATATTAGAAGGCGGGTTATATAACTTAAACCCTTAAACACTGATATTGCATTCAATTCTCCATGATTTGTTGTTCATCTTGTTCTATTTTGAACTTCCTTTGATTCATTGCTGTAATTTTCATGAAAACGGCAGTAGTTCTTGGATGAATGAAGGAAGATGATGGTGACATCATCTTGGACACTTTTCCCAAGAAAATCCTACTTCAAATGGTTTCAACAAAAGTGTTCAATCGGTTTCCACAAGACCGTCTGAACTTAAACGGTTTCATCAAACTGTTTGGGAGTAAACGGTTTCATCAAACCGTTTGGGAGTAAACGGTTTCAAACCATTTGGAAGAGTTGACCATAGTTGACCATTTGGAGATTTGATGCTAATGATGATGGTTGATGACCCAATTAAATATAATTGATTAATTCCAAAGGGTTCATTAGTTGAAGGTCCATCAAGTAGCAAACCCTAATAAGTTTAAGTGCTGATTTTGTAATTATTTGACTTAGAAGTTTGGGTTGATTAGCCCAAGCGGTTTCAAAACCGTTTGGTTATCACCCAAACGGTCTCAAGACCGTTTGGAGGTCATCCAAATGACCTCAAGACCGTTTGAGGTCAGGTCATAGCCAATTTGGATGGTGGTTCAATGATTTCAAAGTAATTAGTTTCAAAATGACTAACATTGAAGGTTCATCGATTTCAAACCCTAATCCAATTGAATTCAAAACCCTAATTGATGATCAATTGAAAGTCAAATCAATTGAAGGATGATTTATTAAGCTCAATTGAAGTATGATGTTAGGTTCAATTGGTGAGTGGTTACATGAATTCAATTGATGAGGGAATCAATCTTGGAAACCCAAAATCAATATGATTGTTTGAGACCATTTTTGGTCCATTCGGTTTTGAGGAGGTTTGGACCAAATGGTATCAAGACCGTTTGGGACCAAACGATCCCAAACCGTTTGAAACCCAATCAATCTCAACTACACTTTTGGTTAAACGGTTTTGAGCATACAATTCCTAAACGGTTTCAAACCGTGAGACCTAGACCGTTTGGAGGTCTAAATGGTCTTAGACCGTTTGAAGGTCATTCAAGCAAGACTGTTTGAGGTCTGGTTGGTCAAGACCGTTTGAGGTCTAAGTGACCAAGACCGTTTGGAAGTAATTAACCAAAACCACATGGACACTTAAGATGATTAAAAGTAAATTGTTTAATTGATCATTACATAATGTAATTCAGGGGTGATTATAGTAATTGTACCCTTAATAAGATAGGGTGATTAGTACCTTTTGAATGATTAATCTTTGATGAGTATGGAAGTAATGAGACAATACATGTGTCAACTCTCCAATCAAGTTGAGTTTGACCTAATCTAATCAAGTCTGAAGTAAGTATCATCTTATAGAGGATGAGAGAGAGAGGACTTCCTACATGAATGATAATCATGTAATAGTTAAGTCTCAACACTTTCAAAAAGAATGAATGTGTAATTAGGGTATGATCCTTGATAGGGATATCATGAAACCCTAATTAAGAAGGATAATAAACCCTAATTGTGGGATATCAAACATAAACCCTAATCTAGAGTGACGTGATGTGAATAATAAACCCTAATTGTGGGATATTGAACATAAACCCCAATCTAGAGTGATGTGATGTGAATAGTAAACCCTAACTCTATATAAGGTGAAGGTGTATGTGAAACCCTAATTCTGAGCTATACTATATAGCATGAAACTCTAATCTTAGACAATGAAATGATGAATCATTGGTACTAATTGAGCAAAGGGGATGAGTAACCTTGATTGAAAAGAAAAGGGAAACCCTAACTCTAGTAGGGGAATAGTGGTATTATCTTTGAATAGTGATGCTATAATTATTTTGTATAGTGCTGATATGAAATTGATGTAACTGTCATCATCTGTACTAATCATGCAGGTTTTATGAGATTATGAACATATCTAGGTATGAGCTATGATGTTTTATTTATTGAAAGTGCTTTATGAATCTTGTGAGCCATAATATGTTGTGTTGCCTAGTGAGAGGTAACAAGATAGATTAATGTGCTTTAAGAGCCATGTGAAATACCTGCATTGTAATTATCATGTTTACATTGGTCATATGACCTGAAGGCATTAAGTTACCTGTTAAAGTGATAACAAGTGTTTTGATGATCCAAGGGTTTGAACACCCATATTCTTGAATCACGATGATAAGGTGATAAGGGACTGAGATCCCAATGTTTATAAAGCTGTGAAAAGAACTTGATAGAAATAATACTCATTCTTTATAGCAATCGTTATAATGGTTTATGTTTGAAAACATGATTGATGCTAAAAGAATATTGTAATGTACTTAAATAATCAAGTAAAATGATATCATGTAGATCCCTGACCATAGATCCATCATCATCAGTAGTTTGGTGATGGTGAAACTGGTTTTCCTATAGGAACTCCTGGAGGGCATACTTTTGAGTATGTGGGGGTTATGGGCGTGAATATCCTTACGCCCTAATGGAGGAATTGATGTGAGATAAACATTAAATCTCTCAATCCTTCATTATATATATGTCGGGATGGATGTATCACTAATCTCCCGATGATGTTAATGCCAAATCGATGTGAGATAAATATGAAATCTCTTGATTGCGAAGAGAGTACAACATGCCACTGTAACTCTAATAGCGAAGTTTCCAGTATACCCTGGAAAGCTATTTGGCAGAGACACTAGATGTCCTGCAGTTGGTCCTCACACTGACTGAGGAAGATGAGGTCATGAGAATCCTGCTCTTCTTTTGACATATGTATGGTACCAATTTCGATTTCGCAATGTTCGGTTGGAGTATGAGCGGTATACCTCATCTCCTCATGGCTTAAGTTATGATTGTAAAATGTAATAAACCGTGTAGCGTATTTGCTCAGGGTTGAAATACGAGAATCAATGGTTGATGATACATTGCTTAGTATGTCTTAGTTGGATAAATTCTATACATGTTCTTCATATTCCTTATTGAATAAATGACATGCTGCCTTATCAAGATATAGCTGAATTGACTTGAATAGAGAATACTACTCTACATAATTTAGTCAATGATTTAACTGTTGTTGAATATTTATGATTCATCTGCTCAGCTTTATTCTATTATCTACAATAGTAATGTTTCTAGAGGAGAGTTATATCTCTCGCTGGGACAATTTTCAATTGTCTCACCCCCGTGGGATTCAACTTTTTAGGTAGACGCCGAGGAAGAGGCAGAAACACTATAGTGGGTGAAGAACAACATCAGCAGCATCAACAAGGACAACAGTGAATCCTCAGGTGGAGATACTGGCTGTCATGTTCTGTATATAGAGAGTCCTATGTGTCGTCTCTGTACTCTCAAGTCCTAAGAGTCAGTAGTTAGTTTAATATTGATCTGAGATTTTGGCTTGATGCCTCGAGATTTTTATACTGCCTTTGTATAGCTTAACATGGCAGTTGATGCTTGTAACTTTCGAGAAGGAGATAATACCCGTGATGTACTGATGAACCGGAATATAAATAAATTTGGTTCTTTATGAAAGAGCTTTTTAGTTTATGGATCTCTTTGTAAAAAGTTTTAGTTTTTAGTAATTTTTAGTGATTTCGCTGCTAACGACCGCTTCCGCATTAGTTAATTTTGTTTTATGAGTTGGATGCCACAGTTTAGTTAGTATCAGAGCTCTAGGTTCACTGAGTCTACAGAGACATATGATTAAAGTTGTTGAGTTTGTTCTAGTGTCTTCCAGTTTATCTGATAGTGTCTTCTACTCATATAGGAGGAGAAGAAGAACTAAAGATGTCTGGATCACATGATGAACATGCTACCGAGAGCAGTGTTGCTGCACCAGGAGGAGGTGCAAGAGACCACGATAGGGAGGAGCCCGTACCTGAACAACCCTAGTTCAATCAAGCAGATATGGGGAACCCGGCCTTCCAAGCCATGTTTGGGCAATTTATGGCAGCCATGACCCATATGACAGATAGGATGCCATTACCCACACCTAGGGCACCTACCCACCATGAAGGACAGGGAGTCGGCAAGACATTTGAATGACTTCACCGGGTTGGAGCCACAGAATGTGCTGGGACAGCTGACCCAACAGATGCTGACAGGTGGCTAACTGAGGTGGAGAAGGCCTTTAGAATCCTTAACATCCCAAAAGTTGAGAATGTTAGACAAGCTATGTACCTCCTTAAGGGGAGTGCTGGTCATTGGTGGACCATAGAGGAGGGTAAGAGGCATGGTGTGGAGATCAGATGGGAAGTATTCTGACGAGAATTCGTCAATAGATACTTTCCTAAGACGTTCCTAGATGAGAAGATCTCTCAGTTTGAGAGATTAAGACAAGGACCAATGAACATTAGCGAGTATGAGGCTAAGTTCATGGAGCTTTTGCGGTTCTGTCTGCATATAGAAGCTACAAATGAAGAGAGGATTTGGCATTTTGAGAAAGGGTTGAACGCTGATTTGACCACTCCTATGTCTGCTCTGGAGAATAGGGAGAGGTTTGAGACTTTTGTGGAGTATGTTAGATGGATAGAGAGGTCTATGACTGAGAGGCTACAAACTAAGAGTAAGAAACTGTACCCCCAGTTTCAAGGACCCTTGTCCAAAAGTTTTAAGAAACTGAGGTTTTCTGCACCAATAGCACCACCAAGGTTCAATACCCAGACATAGTGGACATCAAATAGGGGTAGAGGCCGTAGTTTACTACTAGAAGGAGCCCACAGCTCAACATCTGTGTCGGTTACAGGACCATCCATACTACAGCCAGGGAACAGAGGTTGTTTTATATGTGGAAAGATGGGGCATCTGATGAAGGATTGTCGAGTCAGAGAAGCAAGTGTGACTCAACCCCAGAGGCAGAGTTAGCAAGGCTCTCAGAGGTGACAGTTCCCAAGTGGCGGTAGAGGACGGGGCAAGCATCCCAAGCTGGATCATCGACACCCAGTAATCGAGCACCGAATCAACCGTAGGCAATGACGAGATTCTATGCGATGAATCTGCCTGATGTAGTAGTCAACCCTCGGGTTGTGACAAGTCAGATGGAACTGTTTTATTCTAATATGTCTATATCCTACGTCGTATCTATTTTAATTGATCCGGGTGCTACACATTCCTTCATCACTTGAAGAGTGATTCTTGATTGTAATATGACAGTTGGTCATAGGGCAGAGAGTTTGAAGTTAGAAACTCCTTTAATGGAATCTGCAGTGTTGCAGGAGGTGTGTTCTCCCTGCACTCTTTTCTTTTCTAATCATCGCATTCAAGTGGATCTTATACCACTTGAGATGCAGGGTTTTGATATAATTCTTGGGATGGATACCCTATAAAAGTATAAGGTTGTTTTGGATTGTGAATCCAAGCAAGCTGTGTTCATAGATGATTGTGACACATGGATCTTTCAAGGAGATAGGAAGATTCTTCCAACCTATCTTGTGTTAGCTATGGTAGCTGAGAAGTTGATGAGGCAAGGATGTTTTGCATTCTTGGCACATGTGGTAGATACCACCATGGAGAGCCCTCATCCTTCTAAAGTTCCTATAGTTAGGGAATTTGAAGATGTATTTCTTGAAGAACTTCCAGGTGTTCCTACACCCCGAGAGATTGATTTTGAGATTAATCTAGTCCTAGGCAGACAACCAATAACACAAACACCATATAGGATGGCGCCTGCTGAGATGGCAGAACTCAAGAAACAACTTCAGGAGTTGCTTGAGAAAGGTTTTATTCGGCCGAGTACTTCACCATGGGGTGCTCTGATCCTCTTTGTTAAGAAGAAGGATGGGTCCATGTGATTATGCATTGACTATAGGCAGTTGAATAAAGTAACTATAAAGAATAAGTATCCTTTGCCTAGGATTGATGACTTGTTTGATCAGTTGCGTGGTGCAACTATCTTTTCCAAAATAGATCTGAGGTCAGGATACCATCAGTTGCGTATTAAGGAGGGTGACATACCTAAGTCTACCTTTAGGACAAGGTATGGTCACTATGAGTTCACAGTTATGTCATTTGGACAAACTAATGCACCGATTGCATTTATGGAACTCATGAATAGAATCTTTCGACCTTTTCTTGATCAGTGTGCAGTCGTCTTCATAGATGATATCTTGATCTACAGTAGAAATGCTCAACAACATGAGCAATACCTTTGTCAGGCTTTAACTTTGCTAAGAGAGCATAAGTTATATGCTAAGTTTAGCAAATGTGAGTTCTGGCTATCAGAAGTTTCTTTTCTTGGACATGTAATATCTGCATCAGGTATTCGTGTTGACCCTAAGAAGGTAGAATTTATCCTGCAATGGGAACAGTCGAAGACACCGACGGAGATTTGTAGTTTCCTAGGGTTGACAGGCTATTATATGAGGTTCATTAAGAACTTCAGCTCTATAGCTTTACCTCTAACCAATTGACCAGGAAAGAGGTTCCTTTTTCCTGGAATGACAAGTGTCAACAATCATTCCAGTTGTTGAAAGAAAGGTTGACAAGTGCATTATGTTAGTACTACCTGAGCAAGGGAAGGGGTACGTAGTTTTCTGTGATGCCTCTAAGAATGGCTTAGGTTGTGTGTTGATGCAGGATAAACAAGTGATTTCTTTTGCTTCTTGACAGCTTAAGAAACACGAGGAGAATTATCCGACACACGATCTAGAGCTAGCTGTTGTGGTCCATGCTTTGAAGATCTGGAGACATTATCTCTATGGAGAGACATTCCATATTTTCACAGACCATAAGAACCTAAAGTATATCTTTTCACAACATGAGCTGAACATGAGACAGTGCCGTTGGATGGAGTTAATCAAGGACTACGATTGTACAATTGATTATCATCCAGGGAAGGCCAATGTAGTTGATGATGCACTAAGTAGGAAATCAGCAACACCAACCCTAGATAAAGCATAGTTGAATTCTTTAGTGTGCTCTAAGAGGGATATGTTTATATCCTTGAGGCAAAATAATGTACAGCTAAAAGTATCATTGTTAGCTGATTTGTTAGCTGAGATGCACATAAAACCAACTCTGAGACAGCAAATTAAAGAAGCACAACAAGATGATGTTGTCATTCAGCAGATTAGATCAGAGTATGGTAGTGAGAAACGGGATGGCTTTTATGATTCAGATGATCAGGTAGCCTGTTATCATGGTAGGGTGATAGTACCTGATTTCAATAACTTAAGAAAATTAGTCCTGGAAGAAGCTCATTCTTCGATGTATGCTATGCATCCAGGAAGCACCAAGATGTATCATAACTTAAAAGATATGTATTGGTGGCCTAATTTGAAGAAGGATGTTGCTGAGTTTGTTATGCGGTGTCCGGTGTGTCAGCAGGTTAAAGTTGAACATCAAAAGCCCACATGAATAATGCAACCTCTGCCTATACCGCAGTGGAAATGGGATCATGTGACCATGGACTTTGTGGTTGGTTTTCCTAGAACAACCAAAGGTTATGATTCTATTTGGGTGATAGTTGATAGGTTGACTAAGACAACACATTTCTTACCTGTCAAAACAACCTATACTGCTGAGAAGCTAGCACAGTTATATGTTGATGAGATAGTATGGTTGCACGGGGTTCTAGCTACCATCATTTCTGATAGAGGTCCCCAGTTCATGAGTCATTTTTGGGAACGACTCCATAAATATTTGGGTACACAGTTAAGTTTAGTACAACCTTTCATCCACAAACAGATGGACAATCTGAAAGGACCATACAAACTTTTGAGGACTTGCTTAGGGCATGTGTCCTTCAGTTTGCATGAAGTTGGGATCTACACCTGAGTTTGATAGAATTTGCTTACAATAATAGCTATCAGCACAGTATTGACATGGCACCATATGAAGCATTATATGGTAGATGATGTAGATCTCCTTTATGTTGGTATGAAACAGGAGAAAATCAACTTTTGGGTCCTGAGCTTGTGCAGCAGACAACTGAGAAGATTAAAGTAATACAACAACAGTTAAAGACTGCACAGGATAGACAAAAATCATACGCCGATAAATGGAGAAGACCTTTTGAATTCCAGGTTGGAGACAAAGTATATCTCAAGGTCTCACCCTGGAAAGGAGTCCTTAGATTTGGAAGGAAGGGAAAGTTAGCTCCTAGATTTATGGGGCCTTATCCAATCATTGAACAAATTGGAAAGGTAGCTTATAAGCTGGAGTTGCCACCTGAGTTGCATAAGTTGCACCCAGTGTTCCACATCTCTATGTTGAGGAAGTGTCATCCTAACACAGAGTTAGTCCTACAACCTGTGGAGGTAGAACTAAAAGATGATATATCTTATGTTGAAGGACCTGTGATGATCCTTGACAAAAGAATTAAAAAGCTGAAAAAGAAAGACATTTGTCTTGTAAAAGTCTTCTAGAATCACAATGGAATTGAAGAAGCTACATGGGAACTAGAGGAAGAGATGAGGAGGAAATACCCTACTCTTTTCTCTTAATGTTTTTGATTAATGATTTTGGGGATGAAATCCTTGTAAGGCGTGGATAATTTGTAACATCCCTGACCTGGGTTATGTTCTAACCCTAGGTGTTTTACCTAATAAAGTTGATTAGATGCTTGCTCTTAATTCCTAACAAGTAATTTAGGCTCAATAGGAACTTATATTTCAATTTTAGTCCTTTTTTAATAATGTTGAAACATTGTTTTGTTAATTTTGGATTAAAGTGCAAATTACCCAAGTTGAGGGGTTAACTTGCAAATTGTACATGATAAAATGTTCCTAAGATGTCGAGACATCATAAGAGTGAGTATGATGCAGTGGTATGGCTTCCACAAGCTTGAGCACCAAGATAGAGCTTGTTGAGCAATCTTTGTGCATTAAAACCTAGTTTTGGTGTAATGCGCAATTTACCCAAAACCTAGGGTTCAATATGCAAAATACCACTTCTAGAGGGTCCCCCATGTTTCTTGGCATCATGTAGAGCAAAGAAAATGAGAGGAGCGACTCATTTGAATTATTTTGGAGGAGAGAGAATATTGATATTAAAATAATCAAGATTTAAGCATAAATGGAACTTTAATTCAATTTAATGCAAAAAAGAAATATATTAATTGAAGAGCCCTTCAACCAAAAGTTGAGGGATGAGTTTGCAAAGGGATGGACGATCTTGTGCCTTGCAAAGGCACGAAAAGATCTAGTTTGAGTGGAAATCCCACTCACATTAAGATAATAAAAAGTAATATCCACTAAAATGGGATATTAATATAATATGTTTAAGGTGCTTAATTTCTTTTCCTTTAATTCTTGGATAATGATGAGGTTTTTTCAATAGGAATAAGATGGATTCGTGGCCAAGGAATTGAGGGAGAAAATGTGACAACAATTTTGGAAATTAAAGGAATTGATTCCATTTTCTCTTTCCTTGGAATTTCCTTATACATATCTCATTTCCTACCCACTTAAGGATCTTTTTCGGAATTCCTTTTCTCTTCTTGCTTTTTCCGACCACAAGAGAGCTTAGGAGCAGTATAAGGACGACCCCCAACCTTTTGTTAAGTTCTTGACCTTCTTTCACCTTGATTTCATGGTGAAAATTGAAAATCAATGCTTGATTTCTTGTTTTCTCCATCCAATCTTCAACTCTAGCCAACTATTTCATCCAAAATCTTGAGAACGGACCTTGGGAAGTTGTTAAAGATTCATCCACCATTGGAGTCATGGATCTTGGAGCTTGGATCTTGGAATCATATTAGAAGGCGGTTTATATAACTTAAACCCTTAAACACTGATATTGCATTCAATTCTCCATGATTTGTTGTTCATCTTGTTCTATTTTGAACTTCCTTTGATTCATTGCTATAATTTTCATGAAAATGGCAGTAGTTCTTGGATGAACGAAGGAATATGATGATGACATCATCTTGGACACTTTTCCCAAGAAAATCCTACTTCAAACGGTTTCAACAAAAGTGTTCAATTGGTTTCCACAAGACTGTTTGAACTTAAATGATTTCATCAAATCATTTGGGAGTAAACGGTTTCATCAAACCGTTTGGGAGTAAACAGTTTCAAACCATTTGGAAGAGTTGACCATAGTTGACCGTTTGGAGATTTGATGCTAATTATGATGGTTGATGACCCAATTAAATATAATTGATTAATTCTAAAGGGTTCATCAGTTGAAGGTCCATCAAGTAGCAAACCCTAATCGGGTTAAGTGCTGATTTTGTAATTATTTGACTTAGAAGTTGGGGTTGATTAGCCCAAACAGTTTCAAAACCGTTTGGAAGATTGTTTGGAGGTCAACCAAGACCATTTGGAGGTCTAGGGTTGAGTATGTTTGGGTATTTGAAGATCCAAAGATACCAAATTGTAATGTGATCAATTGTTGATTTGATGATCAATCCAATGACCTAAACCCTAATTAGATTCCACCAATTTTCATGATGGAATGGGAAAACGGTCTCAAGACCGTTTGGAGGTCATCCAAATGACCTCAAGACCGTTTGAGGTCAGGTCATACCCAATTTGTATGGTGGTTCAATGATTTCAAAGTAATTAGTTTCACAATGACTAACATTGAAGGTTCATCAATTTCAAACCCTAATCTAATTGAATTCAAAACCCTATTTGATGATCAATTGAAAGTCAAATCAATTGAAGGATGATTTATTAATCTCAATTGAAGTATGATGTTAGGTTCAATTGGTGAGTGTTTACATGAATTCAATTGATGAGGGAATCAATCTTCGAAACCCTAAACCAATATGAGTGTTTGAGACCATTTTTGGTCCATTCAGTTTTGAGGAGGTTTGGACCAAACGGTCTCAAGACCGTTTAAGTCCAAACAGTCTCAAGATTGTTTGGGACCAAACCATCCCAAACCATTTGAAACTAAATCAATCTCAAGTACACTTTTGGTTAAACGGTTTTGAGCATACAATTCCTAAACGGTTTCAAACCGTGAGACCTAGACCGTTTGGAGGTCTAAATGGTCTTAGACCGTTTGAAGGTCATTCAAGCAAGACCGTTTGAGGTCTGGTTGGTCAAGACTGTTTGAGGTCTAAGTGACCAAGACCGTTTGGAAGTAATTAACCAAAACTGCATGGACACTTAAGATGATTAAAAGTAAATTGTTTAATTGATCATTACATAATGTAATTCAAGGGTGACTATGGAAATTGTACCCTTAATAAGATAGGGTGATTAGTACCTTTTTTGAATGATTAATCTTTAATGAGTATGGAAGTAATGAGACAATACATGTGTCAACTCTCCAATCAAGTTGAGTTTGACCTAATCTAATCAAGTCTGAAGTAAGTATCATCTTATAGAGGATGAGAGAGAGAGGACTTCCTACATGAATGATAATCATGTAATAGTTAAGTCTCAACACTTTCAACATGAATGAATGTGTAATTAGGGTATGATCCTTGATAGGGAGATCATGAAACCCTAATTAAAAAGGATAATAAACCCTAATTGTGGGATATTGAACATAAACCCTAATCTAGAGTGATGTGATGTGAATAATAAACCCTAATTGTGGGATATTGAACATAAACCCTAATCTAGAGTGATGTGATGTGAATAGTAAACCCTAACTCTATATAAGGTGAAGGTGTATGTGAAACCCTAATTCTGAGCTATACTATATAGCATGAAACTCTAATATTGGACAATGAAATGATGAATCATTGGTCCTAATTGAGAAAAGGGGATGATTAACCTTGATTGAAAAGAAAAGGGAAACCCTAACTCTAGTAGGGGAATAGTGGTATTATCTTTGAATAGTGATGCTATAATTATTTTGTATAGTGCTGATATGAAATTGATGTAACTGTCATCATCTGTACTAATCATGCAGGTTTTATGAGATGATGAACATAGTCAGGTATGAGCTATGATGTTTTATTTATTGAAAGTGCTTTATGAATCTTGTGAGCCATAATATGTTGTGTTGCCTAGTGAGAGGTAACAAGAGAGATTAATGTGCTTTAAGAGCCATGTGAAATACCTGCATTGTAATTATCATGTTTACATTGGTCAGATGACCTGAAGGCATTAAGTTACCTGTTAAAGTGGTAATAAGTGTTTTGATGATCCAAGGGTTTGAACACCCATATTCTTGAATCATGATGATAAGGTGATAAGGGACTAAGATCCCAATGTTTATAAAGTTGTGAAAAGAACTTGATAGAAATAGTACTCATTCTTTATAGAAATCATTATAATGAAAACATGATTGATGCTAAAATAATATTGTAATGTACTTAAATAATCAAGTAAAATGATATCATGTAGAGCCCTGACCATAGATGATCCATCATCGTCAGTAGTTTGGTGATGGTGAAACAGGTTTTCCTACGTGAACTCCTGGAGGGCATACTTTTGAGTATGTGGGGGTTATGGGCATGAATATCCTTACGCCCTAATGGAGGAATTGATGTGAGATAAACATTAAATCTCTCAATCCTTCATTATATATATGTCGGGATGGATGTATCACTAACTGACGATGTTAATGCCGAATCGATGTGAGATAAATATGAAATCTCTCGATTGCGAAGAGAGTACAACATGCCACTGTAACTCTAATAGCGAAGTTGCCAGTATACCCTGGAAAGCTATTTGGCAGAGATACTAGATGTCCTGCAGTTGGTCCTCACACTGATTGAGGAAGATGAGGTCATGGGAATCCGACTCTTCTATTGACCTATATATGGTACCGATTTCGATTTCGCAATGGTCGGTTGGAGTATGAGCGGTATACCTCATCTCCTCAGGGCTTAAGTTATGATTGTAAAATGTAATCAGTCGTGTAACATATTTGCTTAGGGTTGAAATATGAGAATCAATGCTTGATGATACATTGCTTAGTATGTCTTAGTTGGATAAATGCTATACACGTTCTTCATATTCCTTACTGAATAAATGACATGCTGCCTTATCAAGATATAACTGAATTGACTTGAATAGAGAATACTGCTCTACATAATTTAGTCAATGATTTAACTGCTGTTGAATATTTATGATTCATCTGCTCAGTTTTATTCTATTATTTGCAATAGTAATGTTTCTGGCGGAGAGTTATATCTCTCGCTGGGACAATTTTCAATTGTCTCACCCCCGTGGAATTCAACTTTTTAGGTAGAAGCTGAGGAAGAGGCAGAAACCCTATAGTGGGTGAAGAACGACAGCAACAACATCAACAAGGACAATAGTGAATCCTCAGGTGGAGACACTGGCTATCATGTTCTGTATATAGAGAGTCCTATGTGTCGTCTCTGTACTCTCAGGTCCTAGGAGTTAGTAGTTAGTTTAATATTGATATGAGATTTTGGCTTGATGCCTCGAGATTTTTATACTGCCTTTGTATAGCTTAACATGTCAGTTGATGCTTATAACTTTCAAGAAGGAGATAATACCAGTGATGTACTGATGAACCAGAATATAAATAACTTACTTTGGTTCTTTATGAAAGAGCTTTTCAGTTTATGGATCTCTTTGTAAAAAGTTTTAATTTTTAGTAATTTTCAGTGGTTCTGCTGCTAACGACCGCTTCCGCATTAGTTAATCTTGTTTTATGAGTTGGATGCCACAATGTGGATTTGAAAGATTGTCCCAAATGTGGTGCGTCAAGGTATAAATTGACGACTTCGGGGGAGTCCAAAACTGGTTCTCCTACCAAGGTGACATGGTATCTACCTATAATACCACGGTTTCAATGCTTGTTTGTCAATCCGATAGATGCAAAGAATTTGAGGTGGCATGCAGATGTTAAGAAAAATAATGATGGGATCCTACAACATGCGTATGATTCCCCACAATGGAAGAAGATTGATTTATTGTACCCTGAATTCGGTGAAGAAGTCAGGAATCTAAGACTTGGGCTTTGTATAGATGGGATGAATCCGTACGGGACATTGAGCAGCCAACATAGCACTTGGCCAGTTATGCTTGTTATATACAATCTTCCTCCCTGGTTGTGTATGAAAAATAAGTATGTTATGTTGTCGTTGTTGATATCGGGCCCTAAACAACCTGGAAATGATATCGACGTTTATCTTGAACCTATGATTGATGACTTGGAGAAACTATGGGGTGAAGGTGTGATGACCTATGATGCTTCACGAAGAGAGACATTTCGTTTGCACACTATGTTGTTTTGCACTGTGAATGACTATCTAGCATATGGGAGTTTGTCTGGATATAGTTTCAAAGGATCTAAAGCGTGTCCTATATGTGAAGAGAACAATGATTCAATATGACTAAAACACGACAGAAAAATTGTATATCTTTGTCATCGAATGTTTCTTGCAAAATTCCATTTGTATCGTAGGTTATGCAAAACATTCAATGGACGAAATGAGGAACAGAGTGCACCTAAAACTATACTAGGGGAGGATGTTTATGAAAGAGTAAAAGACATTGCCAATGAATTTGGTAAGAGATCACAATGTACGATGGCCACACGGAGTGACAAATCTTTATTCAAGAAGAAGTCAATATTTTGGGATCTTCCTTATTGGAGTTCTTTGGCAGTCAGGCATTGTATCAATGTCATGCACATTGAGAAAAATGTATGTGATAGTGTCATTGGTACTCTGTCGAATATAGAAGGTAAGACTAAAGATGGGATAAAATCCAGAATGGACCTACATGAAATGGGAATAAGGACAAAATTAACAGAAGTAGTTAGTAGCAATCAGAGAACATACTTACCTCCCACTTGTTACACGTTGTCTAGAAATGAGAAGAAAGCTTTTTGTGAATGCTTGGTAAATGTTAAGGTGCCACAAGGTTACTCATCCAATGTAACGCTAGGGCCCACTGCCCACGGCTCTAGTAGAGTTTTAGGAATGACGACTGGCCCCACAGACCACCACTAGCCTTAACTGCGCACTTTGTCCTCACTCACGCGCATGCCAAGATCAATTTCCCGACATGTCACCCATCCTAGTACTACTCCAAGCTGAGCATGCTTAACTATGGAGTTCTTTAGAAATGGTCTCCCGGAAAAGGAGGTGCACCTTGGTGATATGGGTAGTCCAATCATTCCTTTTAAGATCATGTTATCCGAGGCCTTAAATCCTAGGACGTTACAATCTCCCCCACTTAGACTCTTGACGTCCTTGTCAAGGCTCAACAATATGGCCTCATAATCTAACCCCATTTCAGTGCAGACCCACAATGGCCCATTAACACCCAGCTCCCGATCACAGAATACCAGCGCAAGGATGGCTATGTCAACCATGGACAACCCTTTCCTACATGCTTGGATCGCACGGCTCAACACTGGCATGCCATGTCCATGTGGGCCCCACTTACTAGAGGGGTTATGGCTCTGATACCATTTGTAATGTCAGGGCCCACTGCCCAAGGCTCTAGTAGAGTTTTAGGAATGACAAATGGCCCCACAGACCACCACTAGCCTTAACTGCGCACTTTGTCCTCACTCACACGCATGCCAAGATCAACTTCCCGTCATGTCACCCATCCTAGTACTACTCCAACATGAGCACACTTAACTATGGAGTTCTTTAGAGATGGGCTCCTGGAAAAGGAGGTGCACCTTGGTGATATGGGTAGTCCAATCATTCCTTTTAAGATCATGTTATCCGAGGCCTCAAATCCTGGGACGTTACATCCAACATCTGTAGATTGGTATCAATGAAAGATCTGAAGTTGATAGGTCTTAAATCTCATGACTGTCACACTCTAATGCAACAAATATTGCCTGTGGCAATTCGATCTATATTGGTGAAGCATGTAAGGTTTGCAATCACCAGACTTTGTTCTTTTTCAACAGTCTGTACAACAAAGTTATTGACCCTGATACTCTCGATAAATTGCAAAGAGAAGTGGTTGTTACCCTATGTCAACTTGAGATGTATTTTCCTCCTTCATTCTTTGATATCATGGTACATCTTGTTGTCCACTTGACTAGGGAAGTGAAAATGTTGGGACTATTTTTCTTGCATTGGATGTATCCCTTTGAACGATACATGAGCGTTTTTAAAGGTGATGTTTGAAACCATTATCATCCTGAAGGGAGTATTATTGAGGGTTATGTGGCGAGAGAGGTTATGGATTTTTGCAATGAATTTCTGAGTACTAATGACACTCCTGTTAATGACAAGAATATTGAGGAGCATTTTGGCAAAGGAATTTTGGGATCACGGATGAAAGTAATCAGCCGTGAGCAGTTGGAACAAGGTCACTTGTATATTTTATACAACATCGACGAAGTGAGTGTTTATAGCGTGGAACATACCAATTTCATCAAGAGACAATATCCTCGAGCCAATTCAATGTGGCTTGCTAGAGAGCATACAAAGACATTTATTAAGTGGTTTGAAGATAACGTCTTACATCAACTATCTCAAACACCAGATAATCTTACTGAAACTATCAAATGCCTTGCCTTTAAACCAAAACTGAATGTTATGTATTATGAAGGGTTTGACATAAATGGATTCTCGTATTACACAAAGTGTCAAGATGATAAGAGTGTCATCCAAAACAGTGGAGTTACCCTTCAAGCGTCTTCATTGTTTTTTGCAAGTGCAAAGGATAAGAGTCCACGTGAAGCTAAAATGTCATATTACAGTGTCATTGAAGACATAAGGGAGTTTGACTACGTAGATTTTAGAATTATACTATTTAAATGTAATTGGGTTGATAACACCAAAGGAGTTATAGTGGATGAATTGGGTTTCACATTAGTGAACTTTGAAAAGATTGGCGAGAAGGGTGAACCATTCATATTGGCATCATAAGCGAAACAAGTATTTTATATCGATGATCCTGCAAATGATAAATGGTTGGTTGTTCTTCATGGTAAAAGATAGTTCGTTGAAGATCCTATAGATGAAGAACAATACTATGATAAGTATGATGACTCCAGTCCATTCTCAGTTGGGTTTCCAACACCACCAAATATTGAAGCTAATGATGACTTGTATGTGCATGGAGATCACAATGAAGGATTGTTAATTGATAAAAGATCAGAGGCATGCATGTTTATATTTTTTATATATTTTATTTTTCTGAATGTGAACCTTATAATGTGAATGTGAACTTTACAATGTGAATTACTTTATAATGTGAATGTGAACTTTGCAATGTGAACTTTACAATGTGAATTACCCACCCCTTCCAGGGGAAATGTTTCATGGGACTCCAGTACCAGATGGTGCGGTTCATGTGAGCCCGATAAGTGTAGTCCCCAAATGGAGCAATCTTACATTGCCATATGGCCACCCAGATTCTGAAATGCTTGGTGAGGCAGAAGGCGGAGTGATATTGGGCCCAAAGCGGATGTCGTTTATACTAATATTGTATGCTAAATTTACATTACGTTAATTTGTTAGTGTGTGTGTATATATGAGTCAATTGATATGAAATTATATATACAGGTCAAAAGGAAGACACCCGCTACATCTCGACCTCCACTTCCATCTCTTGAAGTACCAAGTTGGCTTCTAAAGGACCTACACGCCTTGTTAGGTCCTAATTGTAGGGGTATGGCAGATTGGATAGGCGAACATGATCCAAATTGCCCTATAAATGTTAGTATTCCGAAGGAAGCTGCAAGTCAATCATACGATAACAATCTATTTATACAAGTTTTGCATACGCAATACAAGTTTTTCATATGTAATACAAGTTTTGCATACGTATTAATGCATACGTATTAATGCAGGTCAATCATACGATAACAAGATATTTATACAATATATTTTGGAGTTGTTTCATTATGATTGGCTGAACACATCTATGATAGAGCTGTAGATATGGTGAGATCTTGTTTATACATCCATATACCTTGTTTTATATACAGTGATCTGGTTTCTTATATATTAATGCATACATAATACATGTTTTGCAGCCACTTACACATGATATGTACACATTTTTCATTTCTCCATGTGGGATTTTTGGTTCCATCTTTGATTAGTCTTGTAATTAAAAACCCTAGGTCAGTTACTTCATACTGTTATGATGTTTTTAAATATTTTGGTAAAAAGAGGAAGACAGTGATAATAGCTCCATTCAATGTCGGGTAGGTTTACTTTGCTTATAATTTGGACTTAAGAAAATTACATTTTTATTGCGACTTTTGAGTTATTAATTTATAAATTTCTTACCTCTAGTGGTAAGCATTGGGAGTTACTAGTTATTGTCCCTGAGACGTTCACTGTCTATTATCTAGATCCTGCAGGGAAGGAATTGAATATATATGGACACGCAATGGAAAGGCCATTATTCCTGTGAGAAATATTTCATATTTTTATATCCGTTAACATATGTTATTACATTACTATTTAATTATGCAATTTAATGTGTTACATTAACATGTAGGGCTTTAGAAGAGTATGCAAAAGCTGGAGGAAAGATCCCCAAGAAAAATAACCAGCCACTAACTTAGCAGAATGTGAAAGTAATTTCCCGACTCCAATGTATATATTATTTATGTGAACTGTGCTTATTTGTATTTTTGAATATTTTGTATGTTTCAATTTATAGTGTGCTACATAAAACAACAACTGGGCATGTGGATACTATGTGATGCAATTTATGGCATAATAATCGAACATGCCGTAATGGAAATCGATACCATACATCATGCATTATATGTGGTCTCATTAGATAATATGAAATATATCAATCTTATTATATATTAATAATTATATATATACACATCATTCTCTTTGCAGGTGTTTAAAACTTACTTCACTACAAGTGAAAAGTTATTAGATGTACATACTCCCTATATGATGGATGATTTAAATGATGTAAGAGAACAATGGACAGAAGCCCTACAAGTAGTGGAAATTTTTAAATATAATTGGGATAATGACGATGATGAATAAAGAATGATATTTTTGAACTTTGTTCTCATAATTATATTTTGTGTGAATGTGAATGACTTTTTATGAATTTCCATATGTTTGAATGTGAAGATGATCAATACATGAATGTGAAAAGAGATGAAATAAATGGAACTTCAAGTTGCTAAATGTGTGTAAAAATGGAGGAAGAAATGGAACTACTGGTTTCTACATGTGTGTGATGAAAAATAATATGAATTAAATGTGCTTATACATGTGTGTGAATCACATGATAAATATATAATATTGTCTATCTTGTTAATTTTGTAGGTTTGTGGCCTAGTGTTGGCTGATATCAATGGATGCTATAAACCTACAGTTCAGAACTAAACTGCATGTTCTGCATCCTACTAACCAGCCATACAGCAGGCCTGCAAACTAATAAGAAAAAAAATCAGAACATAGGCATCGGTTATTTGTGTAAAACTGAAAACAAAACACATATGCGTCGGTTGTTAGTGTAAAACTGACATCTTTATCCCCTTATGGCGTCGGTTATCTGTAAATCGACGCCTATTGCGGCCAGGTACCACTGTTGTGCTGGGTAGCACGGCCGTGGTGGCAGGGGATATGGCGTCGGTTATTAGTATACAAATCGACGCCGATGATGTCAGTTATTAGTAGATTCTGGCCAGGTACCACGGCCGTGCTGGGTAGCACGGCCGTTGTGGCTGTAAATATGGCGTCAGTTACCTATATAAAGCCAACGCTGAGGATGCCCTTACTGGCGCCTTTTTGGTGGCGGGAAGGGGTATGGCGCCAGTTGTTACTTAATAACCAACTTTTTAACAAGGTTATCATGTCAGTTTTCTTTAAGAACTGACGCTGATAGTCCCCTTGCTGATGTGTTTTTAGTGGAGGGAAGGTTTATGGCGTCGGTTGGGGGACCGACACTGAAGGTGTTGACTTTTAGCGAAGCCCACTTATGTGTCGCCTGGAAACTGACACCTTAGGCCTTAAATAACCGACGCCAAAGGTTATTTCTATAGTAGTGTAAGGTCCAACATGGTGCCCCATATCATCATTCTCACTCTCATGTGCTAAAGCACTAAGGGTGACAAATTGCAAGATAACCCCTCAACATGGGTAAATAGCAACTCGGTCCAAAACAAACATACAAAGATCAAACATCATTCAAACAAGACCAAATTGGAAACATAAGATTGTCACATGTTAGATAAGAATATCAAGGAATTAGATTAAGGTTCTAAGCATATTATTAAGCAAATCAAGAATACTAAAGCACCAAGCTAGGTCAAGGGTCTTACAACCATAAACCCCTAACAAAGATTTCACCCCCGAAATCCTACACAAAAAGAGACAGGTACTTCCTACGCATCTCTTCCTAAAGCTCCGACGTGGCTTCCTCAATTCCATGGTGATGCCATAGAACCTTCACCACCACCATATCCTTCTTATTCAACTTCTTGATCCTCCTATCCAGGATCAACACAAGGCCTTCCACATAGGATATATCCTCATAAATCTCAACCTCCACTGGCTACAAAACCAACTCGGTATCTGGGTGGCACTTCCTCAACATGGACACATGGAACACTGGATGCAACATGTGTAACTCAGGTGGCAACTCCAACTTATAGGCAACCTTCCCAACACATGCCATCATAGGGTAAGGTCCCATATAATTGGGAGCCAACTTACCCTTATTCCCAAGCCTCAAAACACCTTTCTAAGGAGAGACCTTGAGATACACTTTGTCCCCCACTTGGAACTCCAACGGTCTACATCAGTTGTCTGCATATGACTTATGCCTATCCTGGGCTACTTTCAATTGTTGCTAAATCACTTTGATTTTCTCTATCGCCTACTATACAAGCTCAGGACCCAAAAGATGATACTCACTAGTGTCATACCAACACAATGGGGACCTATAACGTCTCCCATATAATGCCTCATAAGGTGTCATATCAATGCTCCTCTGATAACTGTTATTATAGGTATACTCTATCAGACTGAGGTGCACATCCCAACTACCCAAAAACTGTAAGACACAAGCTCTTAGCAAGTCTTACAAAGTCTATATCGTCCTCTCAGACTGTCCATCTATCTATGGGTGAACCACAATGTTGAACCTCAACTGCATACCCAAAGCTGTGTGCAAGTGCTCCCAAAAGTGACTGGTGAACTGAGGGCATCTATCTGACACGATAGTAGCTGGGATACCATGCAAACACACTATATCATCAACATATATTTGTGCAAGCTTCTCCACTATGTACGTCAATTTTACTGGTAGAAAGTGTGCTTGACTTGGTTAACCTAGCTATGATCACCCAAATGGAATCATGACCTTTGGCTATCCTAGGCAGACCAACCACAAAGTCCATTGTAACATGATCTCATTTCCACTATGGTATAGGCAATGGTTTCAATGTCCCTACAGGCTTCTGATGTTTTGCTTTAACTTGCTAACATGCTACACACTTTGCAACAAACTCCGCCACGTCATGCTTCAAACTAGGCCACCGATATAGGTCTTTAAGGTTATGTTACATCTTGGTGATACCTGGGTGCATAGCATACATTGAAGAGTGAGCCTCTTCCATAACCATCTTCCTTAGATTGTCAACATCAGGAACCACAACTCTGATGTGGTAACACACTATCCCATCCTCTACCTCATGGAATCTATGAGAACCTATTACACTTAATGAGATTACTCAAAACATAAAACACAATCAATCACCAATTAACCATATACCCAAAAAATATGGGTAAATTAAAACTGATTTCAACATCAACATCCGCTCAGAAACATTTGCACAAGATCCCAATATCTTTCTTGCATCCATAATATGACAAGAATTTGATACAAATTGTTCTATCACCTTAGCCACAACATATATACACATGATAACAATATTTGTATATGCCACACAAATAAGCATTAACATGCTAACAAAATTTCGATTCATTTGAAACACCATATACAAACTTTTCCTACCCGGACCTGAGAGTATAGGGACAAATCTAGGATACACTAGAATCTAATCAACTTTCTTAAAGATTCATTACTGTATTTCCTCTTTACTTCCATGATTCTATTATCGTCATTGCCGATTACCTAAAAAAATGTGGCGAATCACAAGGGTGAGACCCATGTCCCAGCAAGAGATATAACCTCCAACAACGCTTATTGATTCCAACATTTTTAGGTAATGAGATAGTTTAAGTAGTTTAATCATATATAACAAATAAGCTCAAAAACACTGATGATTAACAAAATACATAAAGGAGCAGATAATAACTATCTTCATTAGCCAATCTGTTCTCATATCCCTATTAACAGTATAAGGAGTCTAGCAGCATGAGCATATCTAACATCATGAATAAGTCTACTATCATAAGCATAGATAACAATATCATCATGTCTATCAAGTTGAATATATCAACATCATATGTAGAGCTAACAATATAAGCACAACGATCTGCATAAGCACGATTAGTAGTATAGGCATCTCTAGTTACAAAGGCATAGCTAGCAATATAAGCATAGCTAACAACATGTGATAACAAATTTCATAATCATAGCCAACAATAATAATATCTCTATCAACTTGAACATGACTATTGTATATACACATTTATAACATGAGCATATCCACAAAATAAGAATATATACTATCTTTTAATGCATTAAACATCATATCTATGTACAGAGAATAACAAGGGTTATCATCCAATATGAAGCATCATGTATAACCCTAAACAAATTTACTAGACGACTGTATTACATCTTTTATTATGCCATGGGGAGTTTGAGTCGTACCACCCAAAGTCCAACCGACCCTTGTGAAGGGCTATTCGGTTCCGTACAAGATCTAGGAGTGTCGGTATCCTAAGATCTCTTCCCCTCAGTTAGTACGAGTAAAAAGACAGTGACATATCAGTCAAAGATGCCACTGCAGTGACATATAGTCAATCTGCTAACCACTAGTACGTCCTTGGTACAACTCACAATACTAGAAACTAGGGTATACAAAACCCTGTAATCTGAGGTACAACCGTAGTTGTCCTCATTCACATCAAATGTCTGAGGCGTGACCATAGCCATCCTCCATAACCTGCATTGTGGATGACAAGGATATATCCTCAACTTGCCACCCCCACATACTCAACGGTATGCGCTCTGAGTTTCCCTTAGGAATACTTGTTTCACCATCTAGAAAGTTCTTACACTGAAGATGGTTGTACAACACATGGCACTACATGATTAGAGTTGCACTTGATTAGTTATGCCAATTGGGTGAATTAAGGCTGCATCAAACAAGTGGAAATACAAAACCTAATTCACTTCTAGAAAGCATATAAATATCACATCTTCAAAAGATATAAAATGTGTGAAACATAATTTATCATCTCATCATCACATGGTACTATTCACTTGCCATTCATGAGACTACACTAGTCGTCATACTATCACAAGATATAAATCCTTTTCACAATATCATAGGGTATCAATTCTTATCAACACAAGAGGATTAGACCCCATTCAGGGCTCAACCATGCCCAAAGGTCATTATGACCATCGTACTATTCCATGCAAGATCATCATTATCTTTGCATGCCTTATAACAAGGCTCAACAACATCACTTACATATAATACACCGCATCGACACAATATTGCATTAATGAGCTAGGAGATATTAAGAAACAATCGTAGCAGGGTTATATTAACATTAAGAATATGCCTTTATTACATCAACATGCAAAGAATCTAGATATGATTAACCCTCATCATATTCATAATGCACATGTTTAGCATAAGAAAGTATCAACCTGTGGCTATGATAACAACCAATTAACATATTAAGGTTATGATCATATTAAGGAGGTTATTTCACCATCATTCCATCATATAAGAATGTTAAACATGAATACTCATCTTTATCTTTTTGCATTAGAGTTAGGTTCAACAAGATAAATTATATTAATGTTACTAATCAACACTTATACCCAAATTCTAACTCACGACATCCCCATTGGATCAAGGATACATAAGGTGAAAGCATCACCATCACATTCCATACTATTCTCAAGTATGAACCCACACATAAATTAAGGTGCAACCATCGAGTTATAGCATACTAGGGTTTCAACAACAATAAGAGAGTAATCCATGATTGTATTAATCATTCAATGACTATGCATACCCAATTACCATCATTTAGTTATATTAAAGCTAGGTATAACAAGATATACCTCATTAGGGTTACCCATTAATTCATTATGGTGATTATCAATCATAATCATACAAGGGCAGGGGTAACACTACAATTTAAGGCATTGAACCATCAAATTCTCATCATTACAATCATAACATTACACTATAGCCTTCAACCAAAACAACGAGAATATTGAGGCATCAACTTCTAACCATTAAATGTTTAAAAGGTAAAGCCATTTGTCGTTTACATAAGTAAAAATCTTGAACAAACCACCTATGAAGTCATTGAGTTTTTCTCTAGAAAGAGTCACCATCTAACCCCAGACATCCCTTGATTAACAACATAAAATGTTCCATTGAGAGTAGGGTAAAACCCACAAGTGATTGTTTATTTAAAACAAGCTTTCAGTAAATGATCTTCTTAAGTTTATCTCATAAAGTAAACCATTTAAATCACTTTATTAGGACCAACATATTACATTTAGGCATCATTCCAATTTATTGGATGAACAAACATTAGATCTTAACCATTAGGCCGGGTTCATATATTAAAACCATATATTGGAGTATAGGTTCGACCATTGCATCAAATGACCCAATAAGCCACTGGTTTAAGGCTTAATTGATGCTACAACTACATGCTTAAATCACCATAGGTTATGGAGACATGATCCACCATCAGTAGTGACCATTAAGTCACCATAGGTTGTTAGATCAACACTATATTCATTAATCACCATCGGATATCAAACTAACATCACCATTGATTGATAGCATCAACAGTATACTTAGTTGTTAATCAATAAGCTTCTAATTAGGCCAACACCTGACCTAAAGGGTGAACGTTAGTTAACACCCTTGGTCACCACCATCAGTTTTCATGAAGACAACACCATCGGTTGTTGCAATGGTACCACCATTGAGTCATGTGTTTATAGAAGAAATTAGCTTTAATTCCTAAAAGTGACCATTGGTTGATAGGTGTTTAACACCATCGATTGTCAAACCAACATGATCCAACTCATATTATACCTTATAATGTACACATGATCACGCGTTCATATAGAACTGAAATCAAAACAAGAGAACATTATAAAAATTGAAATCCAAGTCAAGCATAGCTTTTTAGTGCATGGATCGTCATTTAAAAGCAAGAACATGAGGTAGCAAGCATATGGTAAGCAATAAAAGTGGAGCAAGTTATAAAACTTGCCTCTAATTATAAGATAAACTTCCAAACAGAAGAAAAAAAGAGCAGGTAGGGTAGAAAATCCAAGCATAAGCCGTGAACTCATCCATCTAGCACCTTTCTTCATAAAATGAGCAAACCCTAAGCATAAAAAGCAAGAAAGGTAGGGCTTTAGAGCTTTAGAGAAATTTCTACCATGGAACAACAAGGGTCTGACCTGGATAAAGGTAGGAGGAAGGATAACAAAGAAATAAATGGAGTAAAGAAGGGGATTCGTACTCTTTTAGGTCAAGATCACTAGAAGGAAGATTTCTAAACCCTAAAAGGAAGTCAATTGAAACCCTAGATTCTTTTTCCAAGAAGATCCCCTCTTTCTTCTTCCTTAGATAGGAAATTCACAGCAACACATAGGGAGAATGAGGTTCATAGAAGGAGGGAAGTGTTGGAGAGTAAGAGGCTCGTTTGGGTGCTTAGGGATACGTATATGAAACTTTAAGATAAAGAAAAAGAAAAAGTTGAAGTTCTAGTATCTTTCCAAGTGTCCATGGCCTTGAACTATTAAGAGTATACAAGCACACACACAAGTAGATCCCCCACCATCCATATATACCTTCTTATAGGGCTGTCAATGGGTAAGGGTAAACCTGTTTACCCTTTACCCATACCCTGTAGGGGAAGGGTAAGGGTAAAGGATTTTCTTACCCTTTACCCGCCTACCCGCTACCCTCTAACCCGCTACCTTAGTGGGTAGGGGTAAGGGTAAGCCATTACCCATACCCTCTAACCCGCTACCCACCAATATTTATGTATAATATATTGAATGTATGATCATATGTTGTTTGAATCTATGTAATATTTCATTTTATTGGGTCATCATTTTAAATAATACATGATATTCTTTTCTACTTCTTATATAGTTAACTTGGTTGTGTATGAAACACAGTTTTGGAGGTGCAAGACACATGTATATATGTAGTCTATATTCCATTAAATTATTTGTGGTGTAAGGCAAACATGTATATAATAACAAGATTTAATCTTTAATGTATCATTTAATACATATGTGAGGTAGTGTTATCTATTTTATTTGTGCTTTATTTTTTTGGATGCTACAACATTTTAGAGGGTATAAGATGTGCATGTTTCTAAGAATAACTCTCTCTGACATATTGTCCTTTAATATCATTTTAACATAGAAGTCTTAATCTACTAGGAATAATTTATTTTTTCACACACCAATGTTGGGGTACTGCCATTTGTACATGCATTCAATACAACAATTGTAGAATATTACTTAGAAACATTTTGGATATTTAAAATCCATTGTGGAACATCTTGATATTTCACTCAAATAAATGAATGTACTAGCTAGACCATTATTGTTAATATTACCTAAAATTTGAAGATGACATATAAATTCCCCACTTAACCCTTACCCTCCCCATTTACCCTGTGGGTAAGAGGGTAAGGGTAAGGGGAGGGTAAGGATATTGGTGGAGTTGGGAATTACCCATACCCTTATCTGCCAGACTTGGTGGGTAAGGGTAAGGGTAAGACCTTACCCTCCCCATACCCTCCCCATTGACAGCACTACCTTCTTAGCTCTCCTTTGTAGAATTTCCAAGTCAATCAAATAATTCATCAGTTGATAGCTACTAAAGGTAGCTCATCCATGAAGGGGTAAATCCTAAAATACCCTTGAGGAAAACACCTTCAAAACAAGGTTTAAATAGGCTCCCCATGGATCAAAAAGATAAATAATGATGAGATAATATCCAAGGAACATAATTCAAGTGATAAATTGCAAAGAAAACCTCTCAATTGGGTAAATTGTTGAAAAGTCCAAAATGTGCATAAAATTGCATAACTTGCTCAAACAATGTCCAAATTGGACCAAATTTGAAAATTAATCTTGTATTATGATTTCAAATTATATAACAAGGTTATATTAGGGTTATAAGAATTCAATTATGATAATTAAGCTTGTTCAACACTTTAAGCAATGTTAAGGGTCTCACAACCATAAATCCCTAACAGGGATTTCGCCCTGAAATCCAAGATACACATAGATGGACACATATCATGCACGTCATAATAAATATTACACATGGTTACCTCCATATTATGGTAATGTCACATTTCTCTTATAGAGGTCATGTTCTTCTCTTTCAATTCATACATATCTTATCTTTGGTCAACACAAAAACCCCCACACAAAAAGAGATTTGCAAATCAATGGAACATTGATACTTGTTGTGTCACCTGTACAAATTTAATAGTAAATTTTAACTTTAAATTCTAGCTATCATCCTGAAATTATATCTATTGTATCAACACATTACTCAAAAGTCATACTCGCTGGCTCTTATCAAACATAGAACATTATGTATCTCTTATCATATGTAACTTTATAAGGTTTCATCTCTATGCTCCTTTAATGGTTGTTGTAATTAACAACTCAATCAACCATGTAGTCATCCCCTAATTTTCAAGAACTATGAGGAAAATGTTTTTAGAGGATTCTCCTATCATCTCAATGGTGGACTGACCATCTGTTTGGTTGAAGAATCATACACTTGTATGTAATTATTAACAAATATAACTTCCTAATTGACCTTGTTAGGGGTGGAACAACAACATTGTCTTCATATTATCAGGATTCACATAACATACTTAACATAGGTATCATAACTCCAAGAGGATACTTTAGTCAACCCCAACTCATTCTTGCTAGACTTGTCGCACAAAAGTATAGTTACTTCAACATTCTTAAGGTTTAGCAAAGATGTTGACCATGTTACTGACCATCTCTGAAATACTTTGAGATGTCATCATTCAAATCTTGATACAACTTGTAAGACATGATTGAACACTCTGTTCCTCCTATTCATAAATTCTATTGGTACATTGGTTAGTCTAAAGGACATAACCATAAACTCATCACGGTCATGTAACTTATGTCATCCACTCTAACTCTTATGCATTGATCCTAGGTTTATCTTGAAGGAACACGGTAGCACATGTCTACTAATCAAAAAACCATCTATCCTTGATAGTGGTCTTTCCCAACTATCACTAAACCATACACAACATTATAGAATCACTTTTTTTTCCTTCCAAACAACATTTATAGGGTGACCATCAACTCTCTCTCTCTATAAGGGAGAGGAATACTTGGAATGTTCATTTAATAAACATTTCCAACCTTCACATACTTCCATACTATTGATACATCTTGGATACTAGGATTCATTACCTTGGCATCTACCTCATGCACTATAAGGAACTCACACCTTTATCTCATCTACTTTTACCAACATAACAAATCTCAAAACATATAAGAGGAGTCTTCCTAATTATTGGAAGGCTAAAAAGTAAACTCATCACAAACTTTATGATCTTAGAACCATAGTCCAAGCACCCTTATGCTATAATAAGCTATCCACCTTCATGTTTATAATGAATCCACACATACCAAGTGGTAATGATCCACTTGAAAGTTGTTCCCTAGAAAGGAAAGACACAAAGGGAAACACACTTCCCACATTATAGCATCATTGTTTAAGGGCCACTAGTAAAAAGGTAACCGATTCTATTTTCATTATGCAGGTTACAACTTCTTATGTATCACTTTACCTTTTTCATTTTGGGTTCCTTGCCATTAGCATAGGAATCATTATGATTAGCATATCTCATTACTCCTTCCTTGATGACTATTTATCACACTTGGATATATTCACTTATTTTATTATGATTTTCAACCACTTATCCAGAGGTAAATCATCATATTCCAAATTTTCTTCATTAAACAAGGATCACCTCCCTTAATTTCTTTCACATGCCATGCTGATTTTACATTAAAATTTTCTTACATACATAGGTTGGCTTGAGATTAACTTAGGTTCCACCTTATTCCTTTGTCATTGTTCCCATTCATCTTCTCATTTTATACTTATCATAGGAATTCTCTCCATCTTATGTGAATTTCATACCTTGAATCACTTTATAAGAACATACTTATCTGTCTTTTACTTTATTATCTTTTTGAATTACATCTTCAAGAACTCCTCTTTTGCTTATTTGTATTCAAATTTAGATTTCATGTTATTGTATCTTTCTCTTATACCAAACATTCAAGTTTTGATAGTTAATGATGTGATTCTCATCTTCTCTTGAGGTACTATTGAGTTATCTACACCATGATCTCTGATTCATTATGCTTTTTAGATTGTTTCAAAATGACTATTGATCAGAGTAATTAAAAATATAACAATCTAAAAGTTCCATACTTACATTTTCTTCAATAATTGAATACCTGTCCAGGGCACCCAAGTACTAAGATCAGGCAGTATGCACCATGTTTTGTGTCACATTGTTAACTTAAACATCATCCTAGTTCTAAGTCCTAGTGTCCCTGTAAACTCAGTGAACCTAAAGCTCTAATACCAACTTGTGAGAACCTGTTACACTAAACAAGATTACTCGAAACATAAAACACAATCAATCACCAATTAACCACATACCCAAAAAAAATGGGTAAATTAAAACCGATTTCAACATCAACACCCACTCAGAAACATTTACATAAGAGCCCAATATCTTTCTTGTATCCATACTATGACAATAATTTGATACAAATTGTTCTATCCCCTTAGCCACAACATATATACACATGATAATAATATTTGTATATGCCACACAAACAATCATTAACATGCTAACAAAATTTCAATTCGTTGGAAACACCATATACAAACTTATCCTGCCTGAACCTGAGAGTACAGGGACGAATCTAGGACACACTAGACATCTGATCAACTTTCTCAAAGATTCACTAATGTAGTTCCTATGTACTTCCACAGTTCTTTTGTCGTCACTGCCGATTACCTAAAAAAATGTGGCAAACCACAAGGGTGAGACCCATGTCCCAACAAGAGATATAACCTCCAACAATGCTTATTGATTCCAACATTTTTAGGTAATGAGACAGTTTAAACACTTTAATCATATATAACAAATAAGCTCAACAACACTAATGATTTGCAAAATACATAAAGGATCAGATAATAACTATCTTCATTAGCTAGACTATTCTCATATCCCTATTGATAGTATAAGGAGTCTAGCAACATGAGCATCTCGAACATCATGAATAAGTCTAGTATCATAAGCATAGCTAACAACATCAGCATGTCTATCAAGTTGAATATATCAACATCATAAGTAGAGCTAACAATATAAGCACAACTATCTGCATAAGCATGATTAGCAGTGTAGGTGTTGTGTGCTTTCCACATCAACTTGTCACATGTTTTCACACACAAATTCAGTTCATTTTGTTCTCATTTAGCCTCTATTCATATTATTCTTGCCACCTTTTTGTTATTTTTCTTATCACATGATGTGTGTTGCAAATATACTTCAAAGGGATCAAATTGGAGATAGCCCAACTCAAATTCACCATCATTAGGACTTCTCCACGCCTTGCACGTGTTCAGAGTTGTAATTCTATTGAAACAACAATGCACACAACGTGTCTCATTTAAGACACAACGTGCACATTTCTAGTTGGCCTAATACTTCAGACGTAGAGGAAAAGTACACAGTGTGTCTGCCATAGATAGGAAGTGTACCTGGGAATTCAGAACCAAGTCTTGCCTTTCTGGTAACGTACATGGCGAGTATTAATTCAGACATGTCATGTGCTTTACACTCAGAACAACTGTCGGAGACCAAGACACGACATGTCCAAAGGAAGACACGCCGTGTCCCTGTCAGTTTTAGCAATTTTGAAATATGACTCCTTTTATTTTTAAAGACAAGACCACCATATGGAGTAGTTATCTTTGGTCATAATTCGAAACTCTTTTGTCCAAGAACAAGGCTAGAGCAAGGAGGGTGATTTTGGGGTGGAAGAAGGTAGTTTCTTACTAAATAACCCCATTCTTATTCTTTTCTTCTCCATTTTCTTCTCCGGAGGTGTAATTGAGGCATACAAATCGATATTAACTAAGCGGAAGCATTTGTTAGTGGCTGATTACTGAAAATCACTAAAAATTAAAAACTTTTACAAAGAGATCCAATCAAGGAAAAACTCTTTCATTAAAGACCAAAATACTTCAGTTGCATATTGGTTCACAAGTACATGTCTTGTACCATGTTATCTCAAATTACATTAACAATTGCTTTGTTGAACTACACATAAGCAACATAATAACTTTAAGGCATTATGCCAAAATCTCAGATTGTTTCTTTAAAACCAACTACCGACTCCGAGGACCTGAGAGTACAGAGACAACACATAGGACTCTATCTACATATATACAAGACTTCACAGCCAGTGTTTCCACCTTAGAAATCACTGTCTTTCTCTTCTACTGCTGCTGATGCTATCCTTCACATGCTGAAGGATTCCTGCCTCCTCGTCTGTGTCCACCTAAAAAATTTGGATCCCACGGGGGTGAGACAATTATAAATTGTCCCAGCGAGAGATATAACTCTCTGCCAAGAACATTATTATGGTGAAATAAACAACAATATAAGACTGAGCAGAGGAATTATATATTGAACAACAGTTAGATTAAATACTAATCAAATTAGGTCAATAAAGCTTTTCAGCTATATCATGACTAAACAACATAATACTTATTCAATAAGGAGTATGAAGAACATGCGTAAAAACTATCCATCTAGGATCTGTTTAAGCAATGTAACATCAATCAATGATTCTCATATATCAACCTTAAGCAAATATGCTACATGAATGATTACATTTTACAATCAAACTTAAGCCCTGAGGAGATGAAGGTATAACGTTCATACTCCAACCGACCATTGCAAAGTCGAAATCAGTACCACACAAGATCAGTGGAAGAGCCGGACTCCATGACCTCATCTCCTCCCAGTCAGTGTGGGCTCAATATGCAGGACATCTCGTGTCTCTACTACATATAACTCTCCAGGGTATACTGGCACTTCGCTATAGATATACAACGACGACTGTACTCTCTTCATAAATCAGGAGATTTCATGTTTATCTCACCTCGATTCCGGCATTAACATCATTGGGAGATTCGTGATACATCCATCCCAATACATATAATGAAAGATTGAGAGATTTAATGTTTATCTACCATTAATCCCACATTAGCACGTAAGGTATTCACGCCCATTACCCCTACATACTCAACAATATGTACTCCAGGAGATCCCTTGGGAAAACCTGTTTCACCATCACCAAACTACTGATGATGATGGATCTATGGTCATGGCTTTACATGACAAGATTTCACTTGATTAATTAAGTACATTACCATATTCTTTTTAGCATCAAATCAGGTTTCCAAACATAATTTATTATAACCATTTCTATAAAGAATGTGGAATGCTTTCATCAAATACTATTCAGATCTTTAATAAAGTATTGAGATCTCAATCCCTCATCTAATCAGATGCAATCTCATTTTTCAACAACTTATCATCATAATTATGGAATATGGCATTCAACCCTTAGTTCATCATAGAAAACTTGTTACCACTTATTAGGTAACTAATACTTCAGGTCATCTGACCGAGGTGATCATGATACTTATTACACAAACATCTCATATGGCTTACCAAGCCTATTTCAACTCTTATTACTTTTTACTAAGCAATAAAGCATATCATGGCTCACAAAGCCCATTAACATTCTGAATAACAAAACATCATAGCTCATACCTGGCTATACTCATCATCTCATGATACCTGCATGGTTAGTACTTATGATAACAGTTATATCAATTACTTGTCAACACCATGCAATTTAACACCACTAATCCCTTATTAGGGTTAGGCTTTCCCTTCTCATGTCATTTAGGGATATTCATCCCATTGCCTAGAATTAAGGTTATGATTAATCATCATACTATCCAAAATTAGGGTTTCATATAATATAACCCAGGATTAGGGTTTCACACGCCTTCACCCTGTAATAGCCTTAGTTAGGTTTACATCTACAATTGTCCCAAAATTTGGGTTACAACCTGTATTGCCCTAATTTAGGGTTAAGACTCACTAATCTTATTAATTAGGGTTTCACGATCTCATCATCATGGATCAATCCCTAATTACATATTTTACTCATAATGAAGGAATTGAAGCTTGTATTTGCATATAAGCACTACTTTCTCTCTCATCCTCTCTGGGATGTTGAGTACCTCAAAGTTGACTTAATTAGGTCAATTCAATTTCTTTATTTGAATCCACCCAATTAGGGTTAGAGTAGTGTGTTAAGATTTTTCTTTCATAATCTCCAAAGATTAGCCCTTTCAAGGATACTAATTACCCTAACTCATTAAGGTTACAACTAATGTAATCACCCTTGATTTACATCATTAATAATTACATAATTACTCGACCTTTAATCAACTTGGGTGTTCAAACGATTTAGGTTAATTACTCTCCAAACGGTTTTAGTCACCTAGACCCCAAACGGTCTTGACCATCTAGACCTCAAACGGTCTTGATAGATTGACCCTCAAACGGTCTAAGACCGTTTAGACCTTCAAACGGTCTAGGTTAATTAAGTTCAAACAGTTTGAAACCGTTTAGAAAAATAGGTGCTTGAAATAGTTTAGTGCAAAGATACTTGAGATCGCTTGAGCCTCAATTGGTTTGGGATCATTTGGTCCCAAATGGTCTTCAGACCATTTGGTCCAAACCTCCTCAAACCTGATTGGACCAAAAATGGTCTCAACCACTCAATTTGATTTAGGGTTTCCAAGGTTAATTCCCTCATCAATAGAATCTATGTAACCACTCATCAATTGAACCTATACACCATAATTCAATTGAACTAATTAATCATCCTTCAATTGATTCAACTTTCAATTGATCATCAATTAGGGTTTTGAACCCAATTGGATTGGGTTTGAAATCGATGAACCTTCAATATTGGTCATTGTGGAACTAATCACTTTAAAATCATTGGACCACCATTCAAATTGGGCATGAACTGACCTCAAACGGTCTTGAGGTCATTTGGACCCAAACGTTCTTGAGACTGTTTGGTGTCAAACAGTCTTGAGACCGTTTGACCCAAACCAAACAAGGAAAACTCATGGAATTCAATTAGGGTTTCACTAATGACCCGATCTAGGTTTGATAATTGATGGACTTTCAAACGTTGAACCTTGTTGAAACCAATTCAATTCAATCCATTGGATCATCATCCAACACATCATTAGTTGAGCTCCAACCAGTCTGAGACCGTTTGGTCCCAAACAGTCTTGAGACTGTTTGATCCCAAACGGTCTTGAGACCGTTTGGTCTCAAGTTCATGAAACCGTTTACAAAGGATATTTGTGGAGGTGTGTGCTTATGATGATATCATCATCATCAAGCTCTAAACCCATGAATCTTGCTGTAATTTCCATAGTAATTTCATCAATCAATCAAATAAAATTTGGAGGATAGAGAAAACTTCAATAATAGTTAAAGATATGAAATCAATAACAATATTCAGGGTTTCAAGTTATATAACCTGCCTTCAATGAAGCTTCAAAGCTCCAACTTCACATTCCTAATGGTGAAAGAAGCTTTCTCACTCCACAAGGTTCGTTCCTCAAGCTTTTGAGTGAAAGGGATTGGCTAGAAAGGAAGATTGATGGAAGAAAAGAAGAAATCCATCATTTATTTTCGATTTCCACCATGAAATCATGGTTGAAAGTGATCAAGAAGCTTACCTACAGGTTGGAACTCGTCCTACTTCTGCTCCTTAGTCCTCTTGAGCTCATCCAAGGCAAGCAAGAAAGCAAATCCGAAATAAGATCCTTGGTTGAGTGGAAAAGAGAGTATTAAAGGAATTTCTAGGAGAGAGAAAGTTGAAAGAAATCCTTCAACTCTCCAAATTGTGCCACACACTCCCCTCTTTACCTTTTGCATGAAGGCAACTTCCCTTGCCTTTAATTCCCTTTCATTATCATAAACTTAAAAGAAAAGCAAATTAAGCACCTTAATCATATTATACTAATATCCCATTTTTAGTGGAAATTACTTTTCATTAACTTAATGTGAGTGGGCTCTCCACTCACTTAAGATATTCTCGTGCCTTTGCAAGGCACAAGCTCGTTCAACCTTTTGAAAAATCATCCCTCACATTTTGGTTGAATGACTCTTCAATTAATATATTTATTTTTGCATTAAATTGAAGTAAAGTTCCAATTATGCTTAAATCTTGATTATTTTAATATGAAGATTCTCTCTCCTCCAAAGTGATTCAAATGAGGTGCCCCTCTAATTTTCTTGCCTCTACATGATGCCAAGAATAATTAGGGACCCTCTAGAAGTGACATTTTGTATATTGAACCCTAGGTTTTGGGTAAATTGCACATTACACCAAAACTAGGTTTTAATGCACAAACATTGCTCAACAAGCTCTTTCATGTTATTCAGGCTTGTAGGAGACATACCTCTACATCATTATCACTTTTATGATGCTCTGACACTAAAGGAACATTTTTACATGCACAATTTGCAATTTAACCCTCAACTTGGGTTATTTGCACTTTAGTCCAAAGTAAGTAAAACATTATTTCAACATTATTTAAAAGGACTAGCATTGAAACATAAGTTCCTCATGAACCATAATTACTTTTTACAAGACATAAGCAAGCATCTAATTAACTTACATAAGCAACACATCTAGGGTTAACACATAACTCAGGTCAGGGATGTTACAAATTATCCACCCCTAACAGGGATTTCGTCTCTGAAATCATCAACGAAAACGTTAAGAGAAAAGAGTAGGATATTTCTTCCTCATCTCTTCCTCTAGTTCCCATGTAGATTCTTCAATGCCACGGTGATGCCAGAGAACTTTTACAAGACAAATGTCTTTCTTTTTCAGCTTTTTAATTCTTTTGTCAAGGATCATCACAGGTCCTTCAACATATGATACCTCATCATTTAGTTCTACCTCCACAGGTTGTAGAACTAACTCTATGTCAGGATGACACTTTATCAACATAGAGATATGGAACACTGGATGCAACTTATGCAGCTCAGGTGGCAATTCTAGCTTATAGGCTACCTTTCCAATCCTTTCAATGATTGGATAGGGTCCCATAAATCTAGGAGCTAACTTTCCCTTCTTTCCAAATCTCAGGATACCTTTCCAAGGTGAGACCTTGAGGTATACTCTATCTCCAACTTGGAATTATAAGGGTCTACGACGTTTGTCGGCATACGCTTCTGTCTATCCTGTGCAGTCTTTAACTGTTGTTGGATTATTTTAATCTTCTCAGTTGTCTGCTGCACTAGCTCCGGACCCAAAAGTTGATTTTCTCCTGTTTCATACCAACATAACAAAGATCTACAAAGTCTACCATATAATGCTTCATATGGTGCCATGCCAATACTGTGCTGATAGCTATTATTGTAAGCAAATTCTATCAAGCTCAGGTGTAGATCCCAACTTCCTACAAACTATAGAACACACGCTCTAAGCAGGTCCTCTAAAGTATGTATGGTCCTCTCAGATTGTCCATCTTTCTGTGGGTGAAAGGATGTACTAAACCTTAACTGTGTACCCAAAGCTTTATGTATTCGTTCCCAAAAATGACTTGTAAATTGAGGACCCCTATTAGAAACAATAGTAGCTGGAACCCCGTGCAACTGCACTATCTCATCTATGTATATATGTGCGAGCTTATCAGCAGTGTAGGTTGTTTTGACAGGAAGGAAATGTGCTGTCTTTGTCAACCTATCAACTATCACCCATATGGAATCATGACTTTGGCTGTTCTAGGCAAACCAACCACAAAGTCCATTGTTACATGATCCCATTTCCACTGCGGTATAGGCAGAGGTTGCATTGTTCCTGCGGGCTTTTGATGTTCAGCTTTAAACTGCTGACACACCAGACACCGCATAACAAACTCAGCAACATCCTTCTTCAAACCAGGACACCAATACATATCCTTCAAGTTATAATACATTTTGGTGCTCCCTGGATGCATTGCATACATTGAAGAATGAGCTTCCTCCAAAACCAATCTCCTTAAATCATTGGCATCAAGTACCACCATCCTACCATGGTAACAGACTACCTGATCCTCTGACTCATGAAAGCCATCCCATTTCTCACTACTATACTCTGACCTGATCTGCTGAACCACAATATCAACTTGTTGTGCTTCTTTGATATGTTGTCTTAGAGTAGGTTTTACTTGCATCTCAGCTAACAACCCAACTAACAAAGATACTTTAAGTTGTATATTGTTTTGCCTCATAGAGATAAGCATATCTCTCTTAGAGCACACTAAATAGTTCAACTGTGCTTTATCTATGGCTGGTGATGAAGACTTCCTACTTAAAGCATCAGCCACTACATTGGCTTTCCCTGGATGATAATCAATTGTACAATTGTAGTCCTTAATTAACTCCATCCAAAGGTGTTGTCTCATATTCAACTCATGTTGAGAGAAGATATACTTTAGATTCTTATGGTCTGTGAAAATCTGGAATGTTTCTCCGTAAAGATAATGTCTCCAGATCTTCAGAGCATGGACTACAACAGCTAGCTCTAGATCATGTGTTGGATAATTCTCCCCGTGTTTCTTAAGCTGTCGAGAAGCAAAAGAAATCACATGATTATCCTGCATCAACACACAACCTAAACCATTCTTAGAAGCATCACAGAAAACTATGTACCCCTTTTCTTGCTTAGGTAACACCAACACAGGTGCACTTGTTAACCTTTCTTTTAGTAGCTGGAAAGACTGTTGACACTTGTCATTCCAGACAAAAGGAATGTCCTTCCTGGTTAACTTGGTTAGGGGTAAAGCTATAGAACTGAAGTTCTTAATGAACCTCCTGTAGTAGCCTGCCAATCCTAGGAAACTGCATATTTCTATTAGTGTCTTTGGCTGTTCCCATTGCAAGACAGATTCTACCTTCTTAGGATCAACACGAATACCTGAGGCAGATATTACGTGTCCTAGAAAAGAAACTTCTGGTAGCCAAAATTCACATTTTCTAAACTTAGCATACAGCTTATGCTCTCTTAGCAAAGCTAAAGCCTGACGAAGGTGCTGCTCATGCTGTTGAGCATCTCTACTGTAGATCAAGATGCCATCTATGAAGACTACTACGAACTGATCAAGAAAAGGTCAAAAGATTCTATTCACGAGTTCCATGAATGCAACTAGTGCATTAGTTAGTCCAAATGACATAACTATGAACTCATAGTAACCATACCTTGTCCTAAAGGCAGACTTAGGTATGTCACCTTCCTTGATACGTAACTGATGGTATCCCGACCTCAGATCTATCTTAGAGAAGATAGTTTCACCACACAACTGATCAAACAAGTCATCAATCTTCGGCAAAGGATACTTGTTCTTTATAATTACTTTATTCAAGTGCCTGTAATTAATGCATAACCACATCGATCCGTCCTTTTTCTTAACAAAGAGAACCGGAGCACCCCATGGTGAAGTACTCGGTCGGATAAAACCTTTCTCAAGCAACTCCTGCAGCTACTTCTTGAGCTCTGCCATCTCATCATGTACCATTCTATATGGTGTTTGTGCTATTGGTTGCGTGCCAGGGATTAGACTAATCTCAAAATCAATCTCTCAGGGTGGCAGAACACCCAGAAGTTCCTCAGGAAACACATCTTCAAACCTATCAGAACTACAGAAGGATTCAGACTCTCCATTGTGTTGTCCACTACATGTGCCAAGAATGCAAAACATCCCTACCTCATCAGCTTCTCAGCTACCATAGCTAACACAAGACATGTTGGAAGAATCTTTCTATCTCCCTGAAAGATCCATGTGTTATCATCATCTATGAACACAACTTGTTTGGAACTACAATTCATGACCACCTTATACTTCTCTAAGGTGTCCATCCCAAGGATTATATCAAAACCCTGCATATCAAGTGGTATAAGATCCACTTGAATGCGATGTTCAGAAAAAGAAAGAGTGCAGGGAGAACACACCTCCTGCAACACTATAGATCCCATCAACAGAGTTTCTAACTTCAAACTCTCTGCCCTATGACCGACTGTCATATTGTAGTCAAGAATCACTTATTGAGTGATAAAAGAATGCATAGCACCCAGATCAATTAAAACAGATACGAAGCAGAAAGAAGACATATTAGAATGAAACAGTTCTATTTGGCCTATCACAACTCTGGGATTGACAACTTCTTCAGGCTGGTTCATTGCATAGAACCTCGTCGTTGCTTGCGGTTGACCATGTGCTCGGTTATTGGGTGCCGATGATCCAGCTTGTGACGCTTGTCCTCATCCTCGAGCACCACTAGAAAACTATCTCCTCTAAGAGCCTTGCTGACTCTATTTCGGAGGTTGAGCACCACTGTATTCCCAACTGGACAATCCTTCATCAAATGCCCCATCTTCCCACATTTGAAACAACTTTTATTCTCCCACTATGGCCTGGATGGCCCTGTTACTAACATTGAAGCTTAACTTTGAGCTCTAGTTGGAGCAAAACTATGGCCCTTACCCTTACTTGACGTCCACTGCATCTGGGGATTAAATCTTGGTGGTGGTGGTGCAGAAAACCTTGGCTTTTTGAAACCTTCAGACCTCTGTCCCTGGTATTGGGTAAACACCTTCTTGTTGCTGGTCTGTCACTTTTCAATCACAGACCTTTCTATCCTCCTCACAGACTCCACAAAAGTGGAAAACCTCTCCATGTTCTCCAAAGTAGACGTGGGAGTAGTCAAATTAGCATTCAACCCTTTCTCAAAATGCCTGATTCTCCCCTCATCATTGGCTGCCATATGTAGACAAAACCACAAAAGCTCCATGAACTTAGCCTCATATTTGCTACTGTTCATCTGACCCTGCATGATCCTCTCAAATTGAGAGATCTTCTCGTCTATAAACGTCTTAGGGAAGTATCTAATGACAAATTCTCGCAGAAATTCTTCCCATCCGATAACTACACCTGGCCTCTTGCCTTATTCAATAGTCCACCAGTGGCCAGCACTCCCCTTGAGGAGGTACACAACATGTCTCACCTTCTCAGCTTCAGGAATGTCAAGGATCCTGAAAGCCTTCTCCAGCTCTATCATCCATAAGTCTGCATCTGCTGGGTCAGCTATACCAGCATAATCTATGGCTCCAACCCGACAAAGTCTCTCAAAGGTCTTGCCGGCTCCATATCCATCATGATGGGCTGGTGCCCTCAGTGCAGGTGGTGGCATTCTATCTGCCATGTGCATCATGGTTGTCAGGAATTGCCCAAATAGAGCATGAAGGGCTGGGTTTTCTATTATAGCTAGGTCAATCTGGGGATGTTCAGGTATCATCTCATCTCTGGGCTGGTCCCTTGCACCCCATCCTGGTGCAGCAATGCTGCTCTCAGCAGCGTGTTCATCATATGATCCAGACATCTTCAAGTTCTTCTTCTCATATATGAGCAGAAGACACTATCAGATAAACTGGAAGACACTAGAACAATCTCAACAACCTTAATCCTATGTCTCTATAGACTCAGCGAACCTAGAGCTCTGATACCACTAATTGAGGCATACAAATTGATATTAACTAAGTGGAAGCATTTGTTAGCGGAGGATTACTAAAAATCACTAAAAATTAAAAACTTTTACAAAGAGATCCAATCAAGGAAAAACTCTTTCATTAAAGACCAAAATACTTCAGTTGCATATTGGTTCACAAGTACATGTCTTGTACCATGTCATCTCAAATTACATTAACAATTGCTTTGTTGAACTACACATAAGCAACATAATAACTTTAAGGCATTATGCCAAAATCTCAGATCGTTTCAATAAAACCAACTACCGACTCCGAGGACCTAAGAGTACAGAGACGACACATAGGACTCTATCTACATATATACAAGACTTCACAACCAGTGTTTCCACCTGAGAAATCATTGTCGTTCTCTTCTACTACTGCTGTTGCTGTCCTTCACCTACTGAAGGATTCCTGCCTCCTCGTCTGCGTCCACCTAAAAAATGTGGATCCCACGGGGGTGAGACAATAGTAAATTGTCCCAGCGAGAGATATAACTCTCCGCCAAGAACATTATTATGGTGAAATAAACAACAATATAAGACTGAGCAGAGGAATTATATATTGAACAACAGTTAGATTAAATACTAATCAAATTAGATCAATAAAGCTTTTCAACTATATCATGACTAAATATCATAATACTTATTCAATAAGGAATATGAAGAACATGCGTAAAAACTATCCATCTAGGATCTGTTTAAGCAATGTAACATCAATCAATGATTCTCGTATATCAACCTTAAGAAAACATGCTACATGGCTGATTACATTTTACAATCAAACTTAAGCCCTGAGGAGATGAAGGTATACCATTCATACTCCAACCGACCATTGCAAAGTCAAAATCGGTACCACACATGATCAATGGAAGAGCCGGACTGCATGACCTCATCTCCTCCCAGTCAGTGTGGGCTCAATATGCAGGACATCTTGTGTCTTTGCTACATATAGCTCTCTAGGGTATACTGGCACTTTGCTATATAGTTACAATGACAACTGCACTCTCTTCACAAATTGGGAGATTTCATGTTTATCTCACCTCGATTCTGGCATTAACATCATTGGGAGATTCATGATACATCCATCCCAACACATATAATGAAAGATTGAGATATTTAATGTTTATCTACCATCAATCCCACATTAGGGTGTAAGGTATTTGCGCCCATTACCCCTACATACTCAACAGTATGCACTCCAGGAGATCCCTTATGAAAACCTGTTTCACCATCACCAAACTACTGACAATGATGGATCTATGTTAAGGGATCTACACGATAAGATTTCACTTGATTAATGAAGTACATTACCATATTCTTTTTAGCATCAGATCAGGTTTCCAAACATAATTTATTATAACCATTGCTATAAAGAATGTGGAATGCTTTCATCAAATACTGTTCAAATCTTTAATAAAGTATTGAGATCTCAATCCCTCATCTAATCAGTTGCAATCTCATTTTTCAACAACTTATCATCATAATTATGGAATATGGCATTCAACCCTTAGTTCATCATAGAAAATTTGTTACCACTTATTAGGTAACTAATACTTCAGGTCATATAACCAAGGTGATCATGATACTTATTACACAAACATCTCATATGGCCTACCAAGCCTATTTCAACTCTTATTACTTTTTACGAAGCAATAAAGCATATCATGGCTCACAAAGCCCATTAACATTCTTAATAACAAAACATCATAGCTCATACCTGGCTATACTCATCATCTCATGATACCTGCATGGTTAGTACTTATGATAATAGTTATATCAATTACTTATCAGCACCATGCAATTTAACACCACTAATCCCTTATTAGGGTTAGGGTTTCCCTTCTCATGTCATTTAGGGATATTCATCCCATTGCCCAGAATTAAGGTTATGATTAATCATCATACTGTCCAAAATTAGGGTTTCATATAATATAACCCAGGATTAGGGTTTCACATGCCTTCACCCTGTAATATCCTTAGTTAGGTTTACATCTACAATTGTCCCAAAATTTGGGTTACAACCTGTATTGCCCTAATTTAGGGTTAAGACTCACTAATCTTCTTGATTAGGGTTTCATGATCTCATCATCATGGATCAATCCCTAATTACATATTTTACTAATCATGAAGGAATTGAAGCTTGTATTTGCATATAAGCACTACTTTCTCTCTCATCCTCTTTGGGACGTTGAGTACCTCAATGTTGACTTAATTAGGTCAATTCAATTTCTTTATTTCAATACACCCAGTTAGGGTTAGTGTAGTGTGTTAAGATTTTTCTTTCATAATCTCCAAAGATTAGCCCTTTCAAGGGTACTAATTACCCAAACTCATGAGGTTACAACTAATGTAATCACCCTTGATTTACATAATTAATAATCGCATAATTACTTGACCTTTAATCAACTTGGATGTTCAAACGGTTTAGGTTAATTACTCTCCAAACGGTTTTGGTCACCTAGACCCCAAATAGTCTTGACCATCTAGACCTCAAACGGTCTTGATAGGTTGACCCTCAAATGGTCTAAGATCGTTTAGACCTTCAAACGGTCTAGGTTAATTAAGTTCAAACGGTTTGAAACCGTTTAGAAAAATTGGTGCTTGAAACCGTTTAGTGCAAAGATACTTGAGATCATTTGAGCCTCAATTGGTTTGGGATCATTTGGTCCCAAACAGTTTTGAGACCGTTTGGTCCAAACCTCCTCAAAACCGATTGGACCAAAAATGGTCTCAACCACTCAATTTGATTTAGGGTTTCCAAGGTTAATTCCCTCATCAATAGAATCTATGTAACCACTCATCAATTGAACCTATACACCATACTTCAATTGAACTAATTAATCATCCTTCAATTGATTCAACTTTCAATTGATCATCAATTAGGGTTTTGAACCCAATTGGATTAGGGTTTGAAATCGATGAACCTTCAATATTGGTCATTGTGGAACTAATCACTTTGAAATCATTGGACCACCATTCAAATTGGGCATGACCTGACCTCAAACGGTCTTGAGGTCATTTGGCCCCAAACAATCTTGAGACCGTTTGGTGTCAAATGGTCTTGAGACCGTTTGACCCAAACCAAACAAGGAAAACTCATGGAATTCAATTAGGTTTCACTAATGACCCGATCTAGGTTTGATAATTGATGGACCTTCAAACATTGAACCTTGTTGAAACCAATTCAATTCAATACATTGGATCATCATACAACACATCATTAGTTGAGCTCCAAATGGTTTGAGACCGTTTGATCCCAAACAGTCTTGATACTGTTTGGTTTCAAACGATCTTGAGACCGTTTGGTCTCAACTTCATGAAACCGTTTACAAAGGATATTTGTGGAGGTGTGTGCTTATGATGATATCATCACCATCAAGCTCTAAACCCACGAATCTTGCTGTGATTTCCATAGTAATTTCATCAATCAATCAAATAAAATTTGGAGGATAGAGAAAACTTCAACAATAGTTAAAGATATGAAATCAATAACAATATTCAAGGTTTCAAGTTATATAACCCACCTTCAATGAAGCTTCAAAGCTCCAACTTCACGTTCCTAATGGTGAAAGAAACTTTCTCACTCCACAAGGTTCATTCCTCAAGCTTTTGAGTGAAAGGAATTGGCTAGAAAGGAAGATTGATGGAAGAAAAGAAGAAATCCATCATTTATTTTCGATTTCCACCATGAAATCATGGTTGAAAGTGATCAAGAAGCTTACCTACAGGTTGGAACTCGTCCTCCTTCTGCTCCTTAGTCCTCTTGAGCTCGTCCAAGGCAAGTAAGAAAGAAAATCCAAAAAAAGATCCGTGGTTGAGTGGAAAAGAGAGTATATATAAAGGAATTTCTAAGAGAGAGAAAGTTGAAAGAAATCCTTCAACTCTCCAAATTGTGCCACACACTTCCCTCTTTCCCTTCTGCACGAAGGCACCTTCCCTTGCCTTTAATTCCCTTTCATTATCCTAAACTTAAAAGAAAAGCAAATTAAGCACCTTAATCATATTATACTAATATCCCATTTTTAGTGGAAATTACTTTTCATTAACTTAATGTGAGTGGGATCTCCACTCACTTAAGATATTATCGTGCCTTTGCAAGGCACAAGCTCGTCCAACCTTTTGCAAAATCATCCCTTACCTTTTGGTTGAAGGGATCTTCAATTAATATATTTATTTTTGCATTAAATTGAAGTAAAGTTCCAATTATGCTTAAATCTTGATTATTTTAATATGAAGATTATCTCTCCTCCAAAGTGATTCAAATGAGGTGCCCCTCTAATTTTCTTGCCTCTAAATGATGCCAAGAATAATTAGGGACCATCTATCAGTGACATTTTGCATATTGAACCCTAGGTTTTGGGTAAATTGCACATTACACCAAAACTAGGTTTTAATGCACAAACATTGCTCAACAAGCTCTTTCTTGTTATTCAGGCTTGTAGGAGGCATAAATCTACATCATTCTCACTTTTATGATGCTCTGACACTAAAGGAACATTTTTCCATGGAAAATTTGCAACTTAACCCCTCAACTTGGGTAATTTTCACTTTAGTCCAAAGTAAGTAAAACATTATTTCAACATTATTTAAAAGGACTAGAATTGAAACATAAGTTCCTCATGAACCATAATTACTTTTTACAAGACATAAGCAAGCATCTAATTAACTTACTTAAGCAACACATCTAGGGTTAACACATAACCCAGGTCAGGGATGTTACAGTAGTAGAGTTTCTTCACTCCACAAAGCTTGTCGGGAGGGAAGTTTGTCTGCTTTGGAGCAGTTGTAGGAGTAGAATTTTGTCCCCAAGCCGGAATTCTACTCTTCTTGGGTTACACCTTTAGTTCTCTTAGCTTCTCCTTCTCTAAACCATGTTGAACTCTTCTACTGTACATCATCATGGATGAGTAGATTCCTTTTCTTGGACATGGGAGAGTAGCTCCCAAGTCATAACATGTATGGAACATGATAATTTCATATTAAATGCTAAGTTGCTTGTTTTTTCACCTTGTGAGTACCTATTTCTTTCTTCTTGCATGTATGGCTGGCCACTTTATGTGCGTGTTTTATGCTTTCTTGCTTGATCTGAGAAGATAGGTAGGAGAGTAAGGAGGTACTCTCTTGGAAACTCCTTCTTTACCATGAGAGTGGAAATTATGGAGTTGAGGATTAGGTTTGTGATCCAAAACAAAATTCATACATGAGAATGTTGTTTTAAGTTAGGATCGTTGTACTTGCACCGAGAGGTGAAGTGCAACATACAACTCTCCTTTAAAACAAATGCTTAGTATGTTTAAATTTCGTGCTCCTATTTTATGCTATGATATGTTGATGAAATCCTAACTCCAAGATACTTGCATATATGAAATTTAACCTCTTTTAGTAACCCATTTACTATTTTACTTAATTCTAAAATTTTAGCTTAATCAACCAAATCACACCTTTAAAACAGTCTAGATTGTTGAACCTTAGCACTATTGCGTTTAATTGATTGCTAAAGCTCCTTGTGTTTGATCTCGACTATGACTACTTCCGTATACTTGCGGGAATTGGTTAGTTGAGTAAAATGTCTTTCTTAAGATTGAAACTCGTTAGTGTAACAACCAACAAGTTTTTGGCACTTCTGCTGGGGAGCTACAGTTAATCTCATTAGAGTAGCAAGTGCTAATTAGTATTCAAGAATTGATTATCATTTCCATTTTCAAATTTCCATATACCTTTTAGTTGTGTTCTCAATATCTCTTGCTATTTTTCAGGTTGTACATGTCGCTCACAAAGAGGTCTTCAAACATCAGCATTGTTAGACCTTGGGATTGAGCGTACTCTTTTAATCTTAATAAGAGCAAGAAGATTAGAGAAACCACTACTAGGAGGTGTTCCACCATCATCACCACCACCATCTTCTTCGTCTTTTGAATAGGCCGCACAAGAAGATTCAACCATGGAGGATGACCATCCTTTGAAAGATTTTGCCATGTGGGTTGCCACAAACATTTGTAGAGCCATTGATCTACCTGCAATGGAAGCGAACAATTTCTCTATTGCTCCTTCAATGATGTAGATGATCTAGCAGAACCATTTTGGGGGCACCATCAATGAAGATCTAAATCTTCATGTGGCTGAATTCTTGGAGTATATGAACACTTTCAAAATTAATGGTGTATCCGCCGATGGAGTAAGGCTACTGCTATTCCCTTTCACCTGGAGAGATAGAGCCAAGGCATGGCTTTTATCATTTCCTAAGAAGTCCATCAAAATCTTGGATCAACTGTTAAATGCTTTCCTTACAAAGTATTTTCTGCCGAGAAAAATAGCCCAACTAAGGAACCAACTCACAAACTTCTCTCAATCTGATGGAGAAACTCTGTATGATACATGGGAGTGGTTTAAGGACCCACAACGCCTTTGCCCTCACCATGGATTGACCGACTAGTTGCTACTCCAAACATTCTATAATGGACTGTTCTACAACACCCACATGACACTGGATGCCACAAAAAATGGAGCTTTGATGAATAAGTCTTACAGGGAGGCTTATGATATCATTGAAGACATAGCGCTTAACCATTGCAAATGGGGGTCAGATAGGAAGGCACAATCCTCTATAGCTAGTTCTTCAATCAGGAAGTAAGGAGGGAAACATGCTATTGATGCCATTGATCTGATTGCTGCTAAACTCGATGTTCTTACACAAAAGTTCAAGAAGATGACTACATTGCAAATCCAATCAGCTGAAGTGATATGTGAAGCTTGTGGGAATTCTAGACATACTTCTTCTTCATGCTTTGCTCCTAATGCGAATGAAGGGAACCTAGAACAAGTAAATGTCGTTGGGATGCAGGGGAACAAGCAAAACAATCCCTATTCCAACACCTACAATCTGGGATGGAGAGATCATCCTAATTTCTCCTACTGGAACACAAGCAATGCTCAGAACTTCCAACAAGGACAACCACAACAACAACAACATTTCAACTGGAAAAACAATGAGAATCTGTCGAGCTTCAACAACAATAGGGGTTACCAACAACAACAACAACCCCAATGTTCTTCCTTGGAGGCCATGATGGAGAAACTTATCTCCACACAGATGCAGCATAATGAAGAGTTCAGGGGCAACGACAAGCTCTTGAAGGATGCAATTGCCCAACTCTCCGAAAAGTGGATGGCATTTCCACTCATACAAAGATGCTAGAAAATCAAATTGCCCATCAAGCCTTAATGCAACAAAAGAACATTCAATCTGGTTCTCTTCCAAGTCAACCAGAGGTGAATCCAAGACAACAAGCAAATGCTATCACCTTGAGGAGTGGAGCTGAAATCCAAAGACCTTCTCCACCCAAGGAGAAGAGTGTTGAGATCGCCGATGAAGAGAAGCTTGACACCCCTATGGGTGATAAAGGAAAAGGTACAACTGAGGTACCATCTTCTATTAAAGAAAATGCACCATTTCCGCAAAGACTTGCAAACAGGAAGGAGGATTCAAAGTTTAGGAAGTTTATGGACATTCTAAACAAACTCCATGTCAACCTTCCACTAGCTGAAGTTATTGCAGAGATGCCGTCATATGCTAAGTTTCTTAAAGATATCCTCACAAAGAGGAGGAAGGTGGACCAAGTGGAAACTGTGATGCTTTCTGAAAGAATCAGTTCTATCATTCAAAACAGACTTCCTAAGAAGCTAGATGATTTGGGAGACTTTACTCTACCATGCATGATTAGCAACACCACATTTGACAAAGGTCTTATAGACCTTGGAGCTAGTATTAGTCTCATCTTGTCTACTTTGTGGTAGGAGCTAGGTCTTGGAGATCTGAAGCCTATAAAGATGGCCATTGAACTGGTCGATCATTCCATCAAATATCCTAAGGGTATCATGGAAGATGTGCTAGTGCAAATTGGTAAACTCTACATTCCTTGTGATTTTGTTGTGTTAGATATGGTAGAAGTTTCTTCTAATCCCATTCTTTTTGGGAGACCTTTCTTGAGAACTGCTGGATGCCTTGTTGATGTTCGAGAAGGCAAACTCACACTCCGAGTTGGCAAGGAAGCCATGGAGTTTTCTATATATGATGCCATGAAAGCACCATCACGTGTAGAAGAAATCTATTTTATGGACTCTATTGATTCTGTTGTAGAAGAAGATCATGATATTGCTGATTTGATACTGAACTATTGTGATGATGATGAAGGTATAAACCATGAATATGAAAATTATGGGTATTTTCTATTGCTCAATCAGATGCTACTGAAGAAGACACTCCACTTGTTGATGACAAAGCCAAAGAAAATGCAACCGAAAGAAAGGTAGAACTCAAAGCCCTTCCACCAGGGCTGAGGTATGCATTTCTTGATTCCGACTCTACTTCTCCTATCATAATAATGAGTTAACTAATAAACAAGAAAATAAACTACTTTCCAAACTGTGTTTGTACAAAGATGTCATTGGTTACTCTATCGATGATTTGAAAGACATTCATCCCTCCATTTGTATGCATAGAATAAACATGGAGGATGATGCTAAACCCACCATTGAACCACCTAGACCTTTTATATAAATCAAAATATTCTTGAGGTGGTTAAAAAGGAAATCTTTAAGTTGGTTGATGGCAGTATCATTTATCCTATAAGTGACAGCCCTTAGGTTAGTGCCATTCATATGGTACCTTAGAAGGGGGGTGCAACTGTCATCACGGGAGATAATGATAAGTTGATACAAATACGTATAGTCACGGGTTGGCATATGTGTATTGATTACTGACGTTTGAACAAAGCGACTCGCAAAGATCATTTTCTATTTCCATTTATCGACTTGATGTTTGAACGTCTTGCAAAACATTCTTATTTTTGTTACTTGGACGGGTATTCTGGGTTTTTCCAATTTCCTATCTACCCTCCCGACCAAGAGAAAACCACTTTTACATGCACGCATGGAACTTATTCTGATCGTCGCATGCCCTTTGGTATTTGAAATTCTCCTGTGACGTTTCAACGATGCATGCTGGCTATTTTCTCTAACTTTATTGAAAACATAATGGAAATTTTCATGGATGATTTTAGCATTTATGGAGATTCATTTGATTAATGTTTATGCAACCTGTCAATAGTCTTAGCCCGCTACAAAGAGGTTAACCTAGTACTAAACTGGGAGAAGTGCCATTTCATGGTACAATCTGGTGTAGTATTAGGCCATGTTGTATATAACACAAGTATTGAAGTTGATAGGGCTAAGGTGGAAGCTATTGAGAAGATGTTTACTCCTTATTCAGTCAAAGACATCTATAGTTTCCTTGGTCATGTAGGGTTCTATAGAAGATTCATTAAAGACTTCTCCAAAATTGCAAAGCCATTATGTTCTTTACTTACAAAAGATGTTGAATTCATATTCAATGATGACTACCGTACAACTTTCACCAAGCTCAAGGAAGCTCTTATTTCTGCACCAATCATTCAACCACCAGACTGGAATGCTCCATTTGAATTGATGTGTGATGCAAGTGACTATGCAGTAGGGCAGTTTTGGGATAAAGGAAAGATAAGAAGCTTCATGCCATATACTATGCAAGCAATACCCTAGATGAAGCACAAATCAATTACACAAACACCGAGAAGGAGATGCTTTCTATAGTGTACGCCTTCAACAAATTCTGATAGTACTTGGTAGGATCTAAGGTAATCGTGTATACAGATCATGCTGCCATAAAGTATTTGCTCAACAAGAAAGATGCCAAACCTTGTCTCATCTGCTGGATACTGCTTCTACAAGAATTTGATCTTGAAATCCAAGATAAGAAAGGGACATAGAACAATGTCGCTGATCATCTATCTAGATTGACTACATATGATGGAGACTTATTGCCTATTGAGGACCATTTGCCTATTGAGAAGCTTTATGCATTTTCGTCCAGACAAGTACCATGGTTTGCAGACATTGTGAATTTTCTTACTACAGGACAACTGCCACCGAATTTGACATACCAGCAGAAGAAGAAGTTCTTCCATGACGTAAAGTTCTATTATTGGGATGACCCCTTGTTGTTCAAACATGGGAGTGATGGACTTATTCAAAGGTGTGTTGCTGAAGAAGAGATTGCCACTATTATTTCTGAATGCCATGCCTCTCCTTACAGAGGTCACTTTAGAGGAGAAAAGATTGCAACAAAAATTCTCCAGGTCAGTTTCTATTGGCCAACATTGTTTAAATATGTTAATTTATTTGTCAAAGCTTGTGATAAATGCCAAAGGACCGGAGAAATATCTAGACATGATGGCATGCCTCTTAACTCTATCTTGGAGATTGATGTATTTGATGTATGTGGAGTTGATTACATGGGACCATTCCCATCCTCTTGTGGCTATCGATATATTCTAGTTGCTTGTGAGTATGTCTCTAAGTGGGTTGAGGCCATCCCAACCCAAGCACTGGATGCAAAATTTATAGTCAAGCTATTTCAGAAAATCATTTCCCCACAGTTTGGAGTTCCTAGAGTTGTAATCTCTGATGGAGGCACACATTTTTTTGAGAGACAATTCATTAACCTACTATCTAAGTATGGAGTCACTCATAAAGTCTCTACACCCTACCATCCTCAAACTTCCGGGCAAGTAGAGGTCTCCAACTGATAGTTGAAAAGCATTCTAGAAAAGGCAGTGTCTAGCTCGAGGAAAGATTGGGGACTGAAGATAGACGACACATTATGGGCATACCAGACAACTTAATTATAAAACCATCATAGGCACAAATCCATTTAAGCTGATATATGGTAAATATTGTCATCTTCCATTGGATCTAGAACACCATGCTCTATGGGCCATCAAGTTATTAAACTTTGACATGAAGAAGGCTGGTGAAAAGCGTCTATCGTAGCTGTAAGAACTGGAAGAACTCCGACTAGATGCATATGAAAATGCAAGGCTCTACAAAAAAAGAACCAAGGTTTGGCATGAAAAAAGAATCCGGAGGAAAGACTTCAAAGAAGGAGACAAAGTGTTGTTGTTCAACTCAAGACTCAAGCTATTCCTTAGAAAACTAAAGTCAAAGTGGTCCGACCCTTTTCTTGTATTGATGATATTTCCATATGGAGCTGTTGAGTTACAAGGCAAGGATGGAACTTTCAAAGTAAATGGGCAACGTTGCAAGCTATATACCTCCGAAGATGAAGTTCACAAGGGAGCTTCTTGCTCCCTTCAAGAAGCATGATGGACTAGTTGAAGAGTCTCACTCTGGACTCTAAATGGAGGACCTCGTTGGAGTTGAACCCACATTAGGATAGATTTCTTTTCAAGTTATTTGAGTCAGTAATACTCTTAAGTTTTGTAAATAAGCTTGTCATGGATGAATGTAATAATTTATACAATTCTATTGCCATATATGTTATTAAATATGTGCTAACAAGAAGCTATTTTTTGCAGAAACTACAGAAGACATGGTGTGTCTTATTTAAGACACGACGTGTCACTACTCCCAGAAATACAACAGCTGAGCTATATCTCCAGGTACATGACATGTCAAAAAAACACATGCCGTGTTACGGTCCAGTAGCTACAAAGTATTACTCGACCTAGAAAGGTACATGCTATGTCCTAATTCAGACACGACATGTATCACAGTAGAAAAGGGAAGAATCAATAATCTGGAAAAAGAACACGACGTGTCTATATTTGAACACACTGTGTACTTATAAGTGAAAATGAGCATTTTGAATTTCTAGATTGATATACGTCGTGCACTTCCGAAAACACGATGTGTCTTTTATCACAAAAAGGGAGTTTTGACGAGACACACAATGTGTATTTATTTGAACATGTCATATCTTTTGTCGAAAATGTATGTTCTTAACCTAGCACACAACTGCCCCTCTCACTCATGCCTTCATTTGAGCCGTGTGAGACTTCAGAAGCTACCGTGCGCCCTAGCCCTCTACTTCCTTGCCACCGTGTGCCCTAGCACACATAAAAGATGTCACTGTGTTCGTTGGGAATATCTTCCTTAACTGTGAGTCGCCGTCGTGTTCCCTTGCTCACGACGTGTCTTTTCCGAGCTCAAGAGGATCTTCTTCAACCACCATAGTCTGCCCTAGCACTGAGGTGGTGCTCTTGTCGGCAACCTTACAGGCGCCACATCTTCTTCAAGCCTCCACTGCTGCTCTGCCGCCATCATCCCCATCTCCAAGAAATAGATCGATGGCAACATCTTCTTCAAGCTCAAGCCACCACTGTTGTGCCGCCAGAAATAGAAGCAAAAGCATCACAATCGATGCTGAGAAGAAGGCCCATCGATCTCCTCCACCACGCAAGTCCCGACACCAAACAAGACATCCAAGCACCACCGTCAGCCTCCATCATCTTCCCCAAAAATCACTGCCGTTCCATCTACAAATTGTAGAAAATCTCCAGACATAGACCATGTTTGCTTTTACACATGCCGTGTGCGTCGCTAGTTTAGTCGAAGTTCTGCCTCATCCATATGTCGTGTCCATCCCAACACACGATGTGTCTTAGTCAGTCAACGACAAAAATGGCACCTTTCAAGCAAACCAATAACCACAAGCATGGTGCCAGTTCCTCCCAAGCACCCGTGTATGTCTCTACCACTCAGTTTCAGGTCACCCCTGAAGAAGACCTGACGGTTCGGGTCACCCCTGAAGAAGACCCGACGTACCCGTTCCTTATTGCAAGGAGGGTACTTCCAACTCAGTTCGGTTGTGAGCAGACACTGACGACTCTGGGCTTCAAGGATGAAGTTCACATGCACCTGCATGACTTGGGACTAAGCTACATCTATTGTACGATATCTAATACATACCCCCGCATAGTCTATGAATTTTTGACGACGCTTATCACGGAGAAAGACCCACAAAAGAAGTTGGAGCCCTATGGTATCATTCATTTCAGGCTTTTGGGTCGTGCTTTTAAGCTCACTTTTAGGTGTTTCTGTGAGTTGTTGGAGTGCCATTATGACGGGGCGATTAGTTACCCGCATGTTTTTAACAGTGACGAGTTTTGGTTTGAGATATAGGACAAGGAACACCATGAAGCAAAGCAAGCCAGAGCGTCTGCTATCCATAACCCTATCTTCTGGTGCATACACTGCCTTCTTAGTACCAGAGTGGTTGCTAAGAAAGAAACCCAGGGGGTTGTTGGAAAGAAAGATCTTTTCTTCTTATGGGGAATGATGTATGAGCTTTGGATTAATGTTGCTTTCTATATTCTTACATGTTTCCTAGACATTAAGAAGGTAAAGAAGAGGGATGCTGACGACATCATGTGTGGTGGTTTGATTACTCTGATTGCACAGAAGCTTGATGTTGATTTGACAGGTCTAGAGGCAGCACCAGGTAGAAACCTAGTAGACATTCAATACCTTTTTTCTATAGTGTTGCTCTCAAGAGTTGCCAACATTGACACCAAGTTTTGACAATTCTTCGATGATGACCAGTACATTGAAATTCCAGATCCTAAGCATATCACTTTAGAGAACAAGGACAACTGGAAAGTCATGCTGAACAATGATGAAGAAGTAGAGGCATCTAGAGTTGTTGATGATATCAAGGTGCCTCCTTCTGCTCCACCACCTCCCTCCACCAGCACAGAGATAGAGTACTCCTGGGCGATGCCTGATGTCAAGCATCTGTATGGCTATGTGTAGCAATGGTTTGATCACATCGATGGCCGCCTGGATCATATGGGTACATAGTGTACTGTGATGCATGACATGGTCCACCGCATGGATTCATGGCACATTTCACAGGGCCACTACTCCATCCCGTAGTCGTATCAGCCGCCACCACCTCAGCAGCCCCAGTCCGTCCCGCAACCCACGCCGATGGATGTTCCTAAAGATGATTTTGATATCACCCATGACAGGTATCCGGTTGTTACCTCCATGAGTTCAATTGATGCAGTGAGGACACTGTAGATTTCAAGCTTGGGGGGGGGGTGCAACCGGCCCGTAATGTAGCTTTTGATTTCATTTACTTTTGTCATTTGCTTTTGTTAGTCATGTCAGTCTTTTATTTCAGTCTTTTATTTCATCATGTATCATCTTCTATATTTCTTTTCATGGCATTTTAATTTGAAATGAGGCTATTGTGATGGAATGAACTCTTGTACCTTCTATGCTTGAACCATCTTGTCCCTTGTACTTCTTTTAGCCACATGAAAGAATTAGTAAAGAGCATGCATGAATCAAATGGAAAATGAAATTCCCCATGTACATGATCTTGGTTTCTATTTGTAGCTTGAACTCTCAATTTTCACATCTCTGATTGTTAAATACATGTAACGGTCCAAAATTTGAGCGAATAAATCAACTCTACAACACTATTTAGAATACGGGATACTCTTTCCAAACCCTTAGTGCATATACAATCGACTTTTTTAGTGAAAAAATTGCAAAATAATGAATGGAATCTTGTTAACTTAACTTTCTAGTTGACTCTCTTGTGTTGTGCAAAAATCTCTTTTATCATTTTATCACTTTACCCAATAAAAGATGGCAAACAACCCACATATCATGCTAGCCTAGTGTGAGTCCAATTCAACAACGATGGTTAGGTGGTATGAAATCAAAAGAGGGTAAAAATAACACCCCAACCGACACTCCACGTGCGCATAAGCCTAAATCAGCAACCGAGTGCCAGAATCCCAAAAATCAATTGTCATATCTTTTTGAGAAGAGATCTCAATTGAGATTGTTAAAGTTAGCTAAGATTTCATCATTTACATCCATAATAGCTGAAAATTTTGTGTTGTACATCCACTAGTTATTTGGCTTGATTATCCAAATCATGTTTAGTGTTGTTTAGTTGATTGTTTCGCTTAATTTGTGACCACCATTGTTGAACTAAAACTTCTCTATTTGGATGTTTAAATTGAGATGATGGCTATAAAAATAAACCCAATGTACATGGTTGGTTGAGTTTATTGCATATCTTCATTTCATTTAATCCATGCATGAGCTTGAATATTCCTTCATTTATGTGGTCATGCTCTTTTTGCTTGAGGACAAGCAATGGTTCAAGCTTAGGCCCTATTTGGTACGACGTTGTTAATAAACATTGAATTCAAATGAAACATTTTTCATCCAATTTTTTATTTGGTAGGGTGCAGTTCGGTGCAGTTTGCGGAATTGCAACTGCACCTGAGTTCCTGTCAAGCTGCAAAATCCTGGAAAATGTACCACACCAATTTTGGGTGCGGTCCGACGTGGTTGGTTTCTGACATGTTATCTCCATGTACGTCCCACGTGAGCTGCATGGCAGACTTCCGAGTCAAAGTGATATTTGACCATGCTCACAGCTCAACTATGCTGCTATACAGCCAAGCTTGCACAGGACAATGTCACATGCAAGGCGAACATGTGACTAACCAGGTGAAAACGACATGTGTGCATGGTATAGAAATTACAAGCACCAATTGGACCATGTTTAACCAAACAAATGGATACAAATTCTACACGTTAGACTTACACCCTACCAAATAATCTGTGTGCAGACTAATTTCCAGGTGTTTAAAAGACTTGTTTACTAAAACATCATTTGCATCCCGGTTACACCTTACCAAACAGGGCCTTAGGGGGATTTGTTGTGTGCTTTCCGCATCAACTTTTTAGCTTTCCACATCAAATTTTCACATGTTTTCACACACAAATTCAGTTCATTTTGTTCTCATTTAGCCTCTATTCATATTATTCTTGCAACCTTTTTGTTATTTTGCTTATCACATGATGTGTATTGCATATATACTTCAAAAGGATCAAATTGGAGATAGCCCAACTCAAATTTATCATCATTGGGACTTCTCCACGCCTTGCAGATGTTCAGATTTGTAATTCTACTGAAACAACAATGCACACGACATGTCTCATTTAAGACACAACGTGCACATTTCCAGTTGGCCTAATACTTCATACGCAGAGGAAAAGTACACGGTGTGTCTGCCATAGACACAACATGTACCTGGGAATTTAGAACCGAGTCTTGTCTCTTTGGTAACGTACACAACGTGTATTAATTCAGACACGCCATGTGCTTTACACTCAGAACAACTGTCGGAGACCAAGACACGACGTGTCCAAAGGAAGACACGTCGTGTCCCTGTCAGTTTCAAAAATTTTGAAATATGACTCCTTTCATTTTTAAAGACAAGACCACCATATGGAGCAGTTATCTTTGGTCATAATTCGAAACTCTTTTGTCCAAGAGCAAGGCTAGAGCAAGGAGGGAAATTTTGGGGTGGAAGAAGGTGGTTTCTTTGTAAAGAACCCCATTCTTCTTCTTTTCTTCTCCATTTTCTTCTCTGGAGGTGCAGTAGAGCTTCTTCACTCCACAAAGCTTATAGGGAGGGAAGTTTGTCCAGTTTAGAGCAGTTGTAGGGTGGAATTTTATCCCCAAGCTGGAATTCTACTCTTCTTGGGTTACACCTTTGGTTCTCTTAGCTTCTTCTTTTCTAAACCATGTTGAACTCTGAAATTTCTGCATATTTTCTGCTGTACATCATCATTTTTGGTAACCCAGGAGACTCGTAAGGCTTGCGTCGAGCCCAAACTGGGGAGCTATTCCCCATCCCGTAAGGAGCATATCCCATTAAGTCGCATAGAGGCCAGCTGCACTACGAGAGAAACAATTCCAAATAACACCACCAGGGGGATTTGAACCCAGGACCCTTCATGACGGGCCCCGTACTGCGACCACTTGAGCTACTGCTCGCCGGCTGCTATACATCATCATGGATGAGTAGATTCCTTTCTTAGACATGGAAGAGTAGCTCCCATGTCATAGCATGTATGGAACATGATAATTTCATACTAAATGCTAAGTTACTTGTTTTTCCACATTGTGAGTACCGATTTCTTTCTTCTTGCATGTATGGCTGGTAACTTTATCTGCATGTTTTATGCTTTCTTGCTTGATCTGAGAAGATAGGTAGGAAAGTAAGGAGGTACTATCTTGGCAACTCCTTTACCATGAGAGTGGAAATTATGGAGTTGAGGAGTAGGTTTGTGATCCAAAATGAAATTCATACATGAGAATGTTGTTTTGAGTTATGATCGTTGTATTTGCACTGAGAGGTGAAGTGATACATACAACTCTCCTTTAAAACAAGTGCTTAGTATGTTTAAATTTCATGCTCCTATTTTATGCCATGATATGTTGGTGAAATCCTAAGTCCAAGATACTTCCATATCTAAAATTTAACCTCTTTTAGTAACCCATTTACTGTTTTACTTAATTCTGAAATTTTAGCTTAATGAACCAAATCACACCTTTAAAATGGTCTAGATTGTTGAACCTTAGCACTATTGAATTTATTTGATCGCTAAAGCTCCTTGTGTTTGATCTTGACTATGACTACTTCCGTATACTTGTGGGAATTGGTTAGTTGAGTAAAAGATCTTTCTTAAGATTGAAACTCGTTAGTGTAACAACAAACAATAGGCATCTCTAGTTACAAAGGCATAGATAGAAATATAAGCATAGCTAACAACATGTGATAACAAATGTCATAATCATAGCCAACAATAATAATATCTCTATCAACTTAAACATGACTATTGTATGTACACATTTATAACATGAGCATATCCACAACATAAGAATATCTACTATCTTTAAATGCATTAAACATCATATCTATGTATTGAGAACAACAAGGGTTATTATCCAATATGAAGCGTCATGTATAACCCTAAACAGATTTGCTAGACGGATGTATTACATCTTTTATTATGCCCTGGGGAGTTTGAGTCGTACCACCCAAAGTCCAACTGACCCATGTTAAGGGCTATTCGGTTCCGTACAAGATCTAGGAGTGTCGGTATCCTAAGATCTCTTCCCCTTGATCAATACGAGTAAAAAGGTAGTGACATATCAGCCAAAGCTGCCACTAAAATGACGTATAGTCAAGTTGCTAACCACTAGTCTGCCCTTGGTATAGGTCTTGACACTAGAAACTAGGGTATACAAAGCCCTCTAATCTGAGGTACAACTGCAGTTGTCCTCATTTACATTAAATTTTTGAGGCATGACGATAGCCATCCTCCATAACCTGCATTGTTGATGACAAGGATATATCCTCAACTTGCCTCCCCCACATACTCAAAAGCATGCTCTCTGAGTTTCCGTTAGGAATACTCGTTTCACCATCCACCAAGTTCTGACACTAAAGATGGTTGTACGACACATGGCACTACATGATTAGAGTTGCACTTGATTAGTTATGCCAATTGGGTGCATTAAGGTTGCATCAAATAAGTGGACATACAAACCCTAATTCACTTCTAGCAAGCATATACATATCACAACTTCAAAAGATATAAAATGTGTGAAACATAATTTCTCATCTCATCATCACATGGTACTGTTCACTTGACATTCATGAGAGTACAATAGTCATCATACTATCACAAGATATAAATCCTTTTCACAATATCACATGGTGTCAACCCTTATCAACACAAGATGATTAGACCTCATTCAAGGCTAACCATGCCCAAAGGTCATTAAGACCATCATACTATTCCCTGCAAGATCATCATTATCTTTGCATGCCTTATAATAAGGCTCAACAACATCACTTACATATAATACACCAGATCAACACAATATTTCATTAATGAGCTAGGAGATATTCATAAAAAATCATAGTAGGGTTATATTAACATTAAGAACATTCCTTTATTACATCAACATGCAAGGAATATAGATATGATTAACCCTCATCATATTCATAATGCACATGTTTAGCATAAGAAAGTATCAACCATGTGGCTATGATAACTGATAACCTCCCATTTTGTGATGTTATCTTACTATTTTTCCTCAGTTTTACATACTCTTTCTTAGTTAAATTAGATAGAATCTTTAAATTTCCACCTTTTTGTAAATATACCATTGGATTAACTTCTGCTTTTCACTTCTTACAGAAAAGCATAAAAAAATTACAAAACCCACAAATTGTCCCAAGACCGAATGGAGATCAACCGGTTCCAAGACTGTATGAAGCCACACGGTCCCAAGACCGAATAAAGGTCAAACGGTCCCAAGACCGTGTGAAGCCAAACGGTCCCAAGATCGTATGAAGCCACACGGTCCCAAGACCGAATAAAGGTCAAATGGTCCCGAGACCGTGTGAAGCCAAACGGTCCCAAGACCGAATGGAGATCAACCGGTCCCGAGACCGTATGAAGCCACACAGTCCCAAGACCGAATAAAGGTCAAACGGTCCCAAGACCGTGTGAAGCCAAACGGTCCCAAGACCGAATGGAGATCAATCGGTGCTGAGACCATATGAGGCCACACAGTCCCAAGACCGAATAAAGGTCAAACGGTCCCGAGACCGTATGAAGCCAAATGGTCCCAAGACCAAATGGAGATCAATCGGTCCTGAGACTGTATGAAGCCACACGACCCCAAGATCAAATGCAAGAAAACTGTTTCAGACCAAGAGGACTCAAACAGTCTCCAGACCGAGAGAGTCCAAATGGTCTCCAAACCGTGTGAAAATCCAAACGGTCCCCAAGACCATTTGGACCCACACACCCCAAACTATTCAAGTCTCACTCAAAATCCTATAAATAGAACCCAAAGGGGTCCTCAAAGATCATCAAGTCTTAGACGTCCAAAGGCTGCCTCTATTGTTCCAGAGCCATTCTATCCTTCACCCACTACCCCGGGGCTACCGGTCTGAGATCCATACTCCATCTCCAAGCTACTTTCTCTCTCATCGATAAAGAAGGTGGGAAGAGGAGGATTCATCATCAAGAAAGCTACGAAGTGTGAAGATCATTTCTCTCTCTCTCTAAGGGGTCGACCTTCCTCCCTCCTTCATGGAGATGACACACTCTTTCTCTTCTCACCCCTTCTTTATTCTTGCCATGAGCGAGTAGTCTCATACACTAGGGTGCGGGGAGTAGCCCCGCTACCTATGTTTTCATTTCATACATTGTAATTCTTGAGTTCACAATAGAAAAACACTGTCTTTCCAGTTCAACATCAATAGTTTAATGAATTCTAGTTGCTTGATCACTAACTTGTGTTATCTATTATCTGTTAGTGCAAATTGTCTATGTTTGTACTTCTAGATTTGAATATCGACTGCTTGTTGGTTCCAGATTGTATGTAGTCACCATACATTTGGTTCAGTATCTAGGAGCATTTCTCAAGGAGTGGAGTAAACTCACCTCCGTCGTTGTACTTTCATACTATGAAATGGAATCAATTGACGTATGAAAGTACAACCTTGACAGGTCGAGGAACACATTTTGCGAGGGGAGTGATGCAAAGTAAGTGACCATTTGTATGGGGATGGCTGGCATTGCAACACTTCCACATTTCTTGTAGTTAGTTATCTAAAAGGAAGCTAAGTCTACAACGATACTAACTGTTTAGACTCTTTTCTTTGCAAGCCAAGTTATTGTGATGTATGTTTTGATCCATGTGTAGTGGTGGTGAAAACCGATCACATCCTAGTGGTCTCTTAACATTGTTTACAACCTTAAATTTACTTTCTTGCTTTTACTTTACTTGCACTTAGTTTAAAACAACCAAAGCAACTCTTTGATCTAAATACCAGCTGTTAAAGAGTTAAATGAAATTCGAACATTTTCTATCTTGTTGATCTTAACAAGACCGTTGTCCTGTGGATTCGACCCTTAACTATACTACGATAAGACTTCCACATATCCTAGCATACATGGGTGGAGTTTTTAATCTAGTATAAGAAAGGCTAAACCTAAAGACTTACTATCTTTAGGATTTTTAGTGGTGCACACAACTCCACGCAAGTGGAAGCTCCATAAAAAATTGGCGCTGTTGCTGGAGACAACGTAATGTTTTTATTTCATTTATCATCTTTCTAGTTGGTTAGGGTTTTACACTTTTTATTTAAACATTACCCCATACTCTCTTGATTTCATCATATCTCCTGCATCATCTAAAAAGTGTGCTTCTTCCTCTACTCAGGTAGAAGACGTGTATGCAACCATCACATAATCTCATATTCTCCCCTGATCCAGAGTATGACTCTGAGGTAGAGAGAAGCTTCCACTGTCGCATTAGACTTAATCGTCAAAGAGCCAGACAAATGGCCGAAGATCAACGCCAAGCCGCACTAGTGATGGAAAGGGTCAACGCTGCCATAGCAGCCCAACGAGCGCAACTCATTGCCGACATGCACCCCCAAGTTCAGGCTGAAGTACGGACTGAAGAGCAAGCCCACATCTGCGCTGAGAGTGAAGCAGCCACGACTGCCACTCAATAGTTGGTAAGAAGAAAGAAATTATGGGATTACGTTGTTCCCAAGAACTACAAAGACAACCATCCAGTGCAACCACCACTCATCAACACTCCTAATTTTGAGATTAGGACACAATGGATCCAAATAATGTAGGGCATCTCATTCTCTGGAAGTGCCGGAGATGACTGTATGGACCATTTGAAGAGGTTCAAAGCTCTTTGTAGGTTGGTACCACAAGCTGGAACAACCATGGACGTAGTCATGCTTAGACTCTTCAACTTCACCTTGTCTGGAAGAGCACTAAGCTGGTACCATTCTTTAGACGGTGAGCCAATCACCACCTGGGCTCCCTTGGAAGAGAAGTTCTTGGAGAAATTCTTTCCCCCTTCACTAACCTACCAAATCAGGGGACAAATCAACCAATTCCTTCAACTACCGGGAGAGTCACTGGATGACTCATGGGAAAGATTCAAGGAACTCTTGAGGAAATGCCCTCACCATGGAATCTCAGAAAATCAACTCATAGAAACTTTTTATAGGGGAGTAAGTGATGAAATTAAAAAGTTCTTAGATTCCTCATCTGGAGGAAACTTTATAAGACAAAACTATGAAGACGCCTGGAGGATCGTCACTCTCAGAGCCGAAAATCAATCCAATTGGGGGAGGGCAACCACAGGAGGAGTTCTAAATGTTTGTAAAGCTGAGGAATCTATGGAAATGAAAGCCATAGCCGAAGATTTGAAAACCATAGCCAACAAACAACAAGCCCTCAAAGAATCATTTGGGGAGTATGACAAAAAGAAGAACCCCCAACAAGCTAAAGTAGCTACAGGAACTTGCGAGGCCTATCATGCATCTGATCATGCCACATTGTCATGTGGTCTCCTATACAATGTAATGATGGATTTGCAACCACCTCAACCACAATATGAGCTGATCATTGAACACCTTGAGGATCAGATGCTAGAACAAGTAAATTCCATCCATTCCATACCAGGACAAGCTTACTACAATCCAAATCAATCGAGAAACCATCCCGGGTTTCAATATGGAAATCCTGCGGGGACTGCTAACCCGCAACATCAAACACAAGGTGGATCTTCCAACAGACTACCACCTGGATTTCAAAGCAACTACAACTAAAACTAAGGGAATTTTAGAAACAATTTCTAGAGATCCAACTACCCAAGAAATCCCTCTGCATACTACCAATATACTCACCCTCCTCTACACCCGCAATTACAACAAACTCAGTTGCAACAGCCGTAGCAACCTCAGTTGCCAACACCTCAACAACAACCACCTCAAGGGAAACAACAACTCACTCAATTTCAATAGAAGAATTCCCCACCATAACAGACTGATGAACTGTCCTTGATAAGGAAGATGCTGCAATCATTGCAAACCATGCTAGCTAACCAGCAAGCCCAGCAAAAAGCTATGGAAACCCAGTTAGCACAGATAGCAACTCAGATAAAACCTCCAGTGGGCACTTTCGCTAGCCAGCCAGAAGCAAATCCAAGACACGATCAACATAGACCAGAATAATTAAATGTTGTTACAACAAGGTCTGGTCGTGCTCTCACTGAAGCCATCTCAGTTAATCAAGAAGACAAGGACGTAACTGAAATCATCCCAACAGAAGAATCAGGTCAAGAAGATGAAGAAAGGAAAGAAAAGGAACAAGGTCCCAAAGAACCATAGGTTCCACAATATAAGCCAAGGATACCCTATCTTGGTAGGTTAAAAGAAACCAGACTAGACTCTAGATTCCAGAAATTCAAAGAGGCAATGAAGAAACTTTATGTTGATATTCCCTTTCTCGACGCCTTATCTGAAATCCCAGCCTGGTCTAAATATCTGAAGACCTTGCTGTCAAAGAAATATATGACAGAGGAGCATGAAACTATCAAGCTAGCCCAAATCACTTATGATATCATTTTGAATAAAATGCCGAAAAAATAGAAGGACCCTAGATCCTTTGACATACAATGCTCTATTGGGAACACTTCTTGTAAAAAGGGATTGGATGACTTGGGAGCTAGCATATCAATTATGCCATTTTCCATGTGTAAAAGATTGGGGTTCACTGACTTGTTACCTACAGCAATGACCATCCAGCTCGTTGATTCCACCATTACTTCACCCCTGGGAATCATTGAAGATATTCCAGTAAGAGTGGGGAGGGACTCTTATGTCCCTTGTGATTTTGTCATTATGGATATAAAAGAAGACCTAAGGTACCTGATAATATTCAATAGACCCTTCCTCAGCACAGCTAGAGAATTAATTGATGTCAAGGCTGGCACAATTACCTTGAGGTTGGGTAAAGAAACCGTTCAATTCATGGTTTTCAACAGCCTGAAGAGCCCTAGTATCCATGAAGAGGTTTTTCTGCTTGAAGCAATTGATAAAATGTCTCAACTCAAGCAAGCAAATCCAAAACCAGCAGATGCCCTAGAGGACATTCTAATAAATTTGGAAGCTGAATTTTCAACCAACGAGTTAGTTCAACAATGCTTGCAATACTTGGAGTAGGATGAAAAAGCCCCAGAAGCTACTTTTGAAGAACTGAAATCTGTCACCATATTAGAGACAACAGAAGTACCCAAAGCCCCAGAAATGAAAAATCTACCAACTGGGCTCAAACATGTCTTCCTAGATGAAGAAAAATTATGTCCAGTTATCATTAGCTCCTCTCTGGTTGACGATCGGGAAGAAAGGCTTCTCACTGAACTAAGGAAGCACAAGAAAGCAATTGGGTACAAGATGACTGACCTAACAGGCATAAACCCATCTCTATGCAATACCCAGTGGATGAGTCTGGGTTTTGCATCCCGTTTCTGAATAAGATATTTGATGGTGGAGTGGTCTGTATATACTATGACCTTTGATCCAATTAGATAAGAATGAAAATTTTCGAAGGTGAAGATGATGACTAAGAATTCCTTTTCAGTAGTAGTATAATTCTTTTGCGCCTCATCTAACGTCTTTGATGCATAATATATTACATATGGCTTTTTGTCTATTCTCTGCCCCAACACCACCCCTATAGAATAGTCGCTAGCGTCACACATTATTTCAAAAGGTTGTGACCAGTCAGGCGCTCTTAGAATGGGTGCAGAGATTAGAGCATTCTTCAAAGTTGTAAAGCTATGCAGGCATTCATGGTCAAAGTTGAAATCAGCATCCTTGGTCAATAGGTAAGTCATAAGTTTTGCTATTTTCGAGAAGTATTTGATAAATCTCCGGTAGAACCCAGCATGACCCAAGAAAGATCACACTCCCCTTATGTCTTTGGGCGGTGAAAACTTTGAGATGACATCGATTTTTGCCTTGTCTACTTCAATTCCTCTTTTACTCACTCGATGTCCGAGGACAACACCTTTGGTCACCATAAAGTGGCATTTTTCCCAGTTTAGGATAAGGTTTGTTTCCTCACATCTCTGTAAGACTTTACTTAGGTTGAGCAGACAGTTGTCAAAATAGTCTATGTATACTGAAAAATCGTCCATGAACACCTCCATAATGGTTTCAGTTAATCCCGCGAAGATAGCAGTCATGCACCTTTGGAAGGTTGCGGGTGCGTTGCATAGCCTGAAGGGCATCCTTCTGAAGGTGAATGTTCCAAAAGGACAAGTAAATGTCATTTTTTCTTAGTCTTCGGGGTGAATTGGGATTTGGTAAAACCCAGAATATCCGTCGAGGTAGCAAAATTTTTTTTGGTGGGCTAGCCGCTCAAGGACTTCGTCAAGGAAGGGTAAGGGAAAATGGTCTTTCCTTGTTGATTTGTTCAGTTTTCTATAATCAATGCACATTCTCCAACCAGTAACGATCCTTGTAGGTACTAGTTCATTTTTATCATTTAAGACAACAGTGGTTCCCCCCTTTTTAGGGACCACTTGGATAGGACTAACCCACTGAGAGTCAGAAATGGGATAGATAATACCCGCTTTCAAGAGTTTAAGAACCTCGAGGCGAATGCTGCAAGAATTTGATCTTGAAATAAAAGACAAGAGCAGAGTGGAAAATGTCATCGCTGACCACCTAAGTCGCATCGAGTGTCAAGAGGACGACAATGTACCTATCCAAGACTCCCTCCCTGACGACCAGCTTATGAAAATTACCATCGAATTCCCCTGGTACATCGACATAGTGAACTATCTGGCTACAAGAATCATCCACCCTTCCGCCTCTCACCATGATAAAAAGAAATTTCTCCATGATGTTAAGTAATACTTCTGGGATGAACCCTATCTTTTTCGTCTATGTGCAGACAGACTTTTCCGTCGCTGCCTACCAGAAGAAGAAATTACCCCTATCTTAGAGCACTATCATTCTGGCCCCACTGGGGGGCACATGAGTTCGAAGAAGACCGCTCTAAAAGTTCTACAATCGGGTTTCTTTTGGCCAACAATAGCAAGAGATTCCTATGATTTTGTAAGATCCTGCAATAAATGTCAGCTTTCTGGCGTTATAACTAAACGGAATGAAATGCCTCTCACTTTGTGGCAAGAAATTGAACTTTTTGATGTTTGGGGAATAGACTACATGGGTCCCTTCCCCTCATCTTATGGATTCTCTTACATATTGGTCGTTGTGGATTATGTTTCGAAATGGGTAGAAGCTATACCCACTGTATGTACGATTCCAAGCCAGTCATCAAGATGTTCAAAGGTATCATCTTCCCCAGATTCAGAGTCCCCCAAACTATCATATCAGATGGAGGAACCCATTTTCTGGAAAGAAGCTTCGAAGCCCTCCTGAGAAAATATGGGGTCAACCATAAGGTCGCCACACCTTACCATCCAATAGACATCGTACTGATTGGTCTACCAAGCTCCCCGATGCCCTTTGGGCATACCGCACGGCTTACAAAACACCGATAGGAACAACCCCATTCCGTCGGGTATATGGAAAGTCATGTCATCTACCGGTTGAACTAGAACATAAAGCTTGGTGGGCCATCAAATAGCTGAACTTTGATCTCAAAAGTGCTGGTGAATATAGACAACTTCAACTACAAGAACTTGAAGAGCTTAGAATGACAGCTTACCCAAGTGCCAAAATCTATAAAGAACAAACAAAGATGTGGCACGACGGCCACCTCAAAAGAAAAGGCATTGCTGTCAGAGATAAGGTCCTCCTCTTCAATTCCAGACTTAAGATGTTTCCTAGAAATCTCCGCACGAAATTGTCTGGACCTTTCACAATTAAACACATCTACCCCACTGGAGCAGTCGTCATCCTTGATAATAATGGGGGAGAACGGATAGTTAATGACCATAGATTGAAGAGATATTACACACCGGCAGATAAAATACTAAGACAAACTATCGAGATCCACGATCCCTCAACATCGACATAACCAAATTAGATTTTCGTTGAGCCAGCGACATAAAACCCAGGCGCTACTTGGGAGGCAACCCAAGATCTGATTACTACTATTTTATTTTGCCTAGTGTTGCTAATTTTCTAATCTCTTCGTTTGATTTAGACTTATCATCTTTAATATGAAAATATAAAAATTTACATAAATAACCAAAACAAACATAAAAATATAAAATCCAAAAACCTAATTAAATCTTAACCTAACGGTTTCGAAACCGTTTGGACTCAAACAGTCTCAAAACCATTTGGTCCATTCGATCTTGAAACCGTTTGGAGCCCAAACGATCTCAAGACCGTTTACCCTTGAGAATTTGTAGCGACACCCAACGTTTTCTATAAATATCACCCGACCCCCTCCCTTTTTCTTTCCTACGATTCCCGAATTTCCTAACTTCTGCGCGAACTCTGTTCCATTCCTCCATCCTCTGCTCTCGCACAACCTACTCACACACCTGTTCGCCCTACGACTGCCGCCGTCGACGCCACCTTCTCCATCGTGCGCTCTCATGACTACTTTTCATCCATTTCCTCCTCCTTTCCAACGTCGTCGTCGCCACATCTACCATCTCCTCTAAGCAGCAAGGTAAACGAGCGTTCTGAAGTAGCCACCATCATCCTTGTCTCTGGCAGCTTTCGCACGCTTCACATCTACTGCCGCTATAGCCGCCGCCATTTTCCGCTACACTTTCAACCGACCTACGACGACCCCGACGTTTCACCTTCCTCACGGTTTCGACCGTTTGGAGCCAAATGGTCTTGAAAGTACTTGGAGCCAAACGGTCGTGAAACTGTTTGGAGCCAAATAGTCTTGAAACTGTTTGGAGCCAAACGATTATGAAACCGTTTGGAGCCAAACGGTCTTGAAACCGTTTGGAGCCAAATGGTCGTGAAACCGTTTAAGAAAAACGGTCTTGAAACCGTTTGAAGTAAAAATCATTTGGACCCAAACAATTTTACAAAATATGATTTCACCTTGAAAATGATTTCATTTTTCAATGCTGAAATTCTTTAAACATTTTTCTTCTCTTTTAACATATATAATCTTTCAATTATAGAATGGCCTCACCTACAAAAGAAGCCACCAGAACCACTGACGCTCCCTTCTGGACAAGGGAGCAACTGATGGAGGACCGCGCCAAGATCTAGAAGATCATGGACATCTATGACAAGACTGGAAAGATCCCACCGAAAGTTGACCTGATCAGTGTCATGAATGAAATTGACCGCATCAACATGTGCTTAACCGAGGATCCTGTTCAAGAAATGGAAGAAATTTCTTCCAGTGATGAAGGCTCGGAATACAAACCAAATTTCAAGGATGAATCCCCAACCAAAAGTCCAAGGGGAAGAGGAAGGCCCAGGAAGATGCCAAAGAGCAACCAACAAAGAAACGGGCAAGGAAGCAAGTCCATCCCACCACTGCAAGAGAACAAATTTTAGCGGGATCTATGACACCACCTGCTGCCACCACTACTGCTGCTGCTTTCCCCACCGTCACCACCACAACACCAGCACCAGCAGAACTATACATCCACAACCCCCCGTTGCTTAAAAAGACTCTGAAACCAACCAAGTACGTTTGCTCCAGCATACTGAAGAAGATGGGGATATACGACAGAATCCTCACTCTGCTCGACAATGCCAACCTCTCAAAGCTTTGTTTTTTCGCAGAGATTTCTTATGTTGAACCCACAACTGAATTCTTCATGTATATCAACAAAGAAGCTGTAGACATAATGGATAGATCGAAGGACGAAGGTGACCACAGACTGGTCACCAAACTCTTTGGAAACAAGATTGTCATAATTGAAAACATGTTAAATGAAACTTTCATCGACAACCAAGAGCAGCTAAAGAAGGCCAATGCTGTAGGCACAAAAAGCTCCGAGTTCAACAAGCATATCTTCTGGAAATCCCTGACAGGGATCCCGACCTACGAGGCAAAAACCTACAAGGCCTCCAATATTTAATCTGGCATGGTGCGCACATTGCACAAAATACTTACAGGTGCACTTTTCCCCAGGACAAAGGGAGGAAATGTTAGCATTTTCGATCTTTTCATCCTCTGGTCCATTCTAAAAGGGTATCCGGTCAACATTGGATGACATATGATACAAAAGCTTTCAGCTTACACCCTGGGGAAAGAAATAAGCATGGGTGGTCACATAACCTCTATTCTGAAATATCTTAAAATGAATAGAATACTACCCAGGTGCACAGTAATCAGGGGCGACATCCTTACCAATGAACATAGCTTAAAGAACTCTTAGATCATAAAAGAGAAGGATGCTAAACTACACTACATCTTCTGCCCTACTATAAAATCCTCAAGGACTCTGCTGCCGCTCCCGGAGCTTGCTGATTATGACAAGGAAAAGCTTCTCTTCACCGAAGAGGAGCTTGCAAACCTTCTAGCTTCAGTCAAAATATAAGAAAAGAAATCCAAAGGGGGGCAGACAGAGCACAACATCATCTCCCCGACAGTAAGAATAAAAAAAATACCAGTGAAACGACCATCCAAAGGGCATTTGCAGACACAACAACTGTCGGGAATGCCGACATCAAAACCAAATCCAGAGGCAGAACCTCCCCTCCCTGAAAAAAATATCATCACCTCATCACTAGACTCCTTCATCATGAGTCTAAATGTTGAACTTACCCCCACCACCACCCCCACCTTGCTACCATACTCCACTATTCCACAATCCACAACTCTCCCATCATTCTCCACAATGATGTCCACCACATTTCCTTTCTCTGCAACCACACAACCACCCGCATCTTTCGCTCCACCCTTTTTCTCTTCAGGAATCCCATTCCCCACTTCAACGCCGGACTTCACTTCCTTCACCTCCACCTCCACCTCCACCGCTTTTCCCTCGACATTCTCGATTCCACCCTTCTCTCCTAGAATGCCACCACCCTTCCCATCCGCCACCCTGACACTGCTAGTGATTCCATCTACAATCACCACGTAGTTCGAGGGACCATCCACATCGTCTTTTTCACAAGGCACTACCACCCTTCCACCCCGACCCAACCACCACACCCATCCATAATTGGGGTCCCTTTTAAAAATGTTGGTGAGGAATTCGGATGCCAATTTGACGCCATCTGAAACCTCCTCACCAACCCTCCTAACATAATACAATCTATTTTCTCTTGTGTGCAGGGTCTTACTAAACATGTCACCAAGATCGACGAGCAAAACTTCGCCTTACCAAGCATCCTCTCAAGTATCCACCAATGGCAGGAAGTAGCAACCACACAAGTCAAACACATCGACGACCACCTACAAAAACTGCCACAATTGGTTCTTGAGGTGAAAAACCAGCAAACAACATTGGCTCAGCAAGTTGATAGGACCTCTGCACAAACTCAACCTCTGCCTGAGACCCTGTACGAGCTTAAGAAGCAACATATTGCTTTTAGCACGTGCTTGGACGACATCAACAACACCCTCACATACATCGTCCACCACCAAGAAGAGTCGTCGAATGAAGAAATAATTCAGCTACGTGCACAAGTGACAGACCTTTCTACATGACTCTTTTCTACTGAAACACGTTATTCAGATATTAAAGAAACCCATGACGCACTGCTTGAAACACATGAGCATGTGCAAGTGGCATTCGACGAGCTACAAGCTATCCACTGGCAGTGCAAGAAAACAACGATAAAGAAAACAACAGATCATGCGGAAGACGATGACGACGAAGACGAAGAGGATTCTGATTCCTCGGCTGACTCCAATAATGATACTTCCTCTTCAGATGACAAACCTGATGACCCAGGACATGCTGGGGAGGGAACCAGCCGAGGAGAAGAACCTTCAAAGAAAGCAGATGACAAAGACCACCACGAAGGTAGAAACGATCCCAAACCCCATGATCACAATGACAACGTTAACATGTCCTATGGGGATCAATTCCTTGACTACTCAGCCATGGGATCTCTGGGGGAAACCATCAAAGAAGTAGCCTTTGCTGAGTTCCATCAATGTATATTGGGAACTAGCACAAGTCAACTAATAGCAAACCTTCCACAACACTCCACCCCAGAGTAATCTTCACCTTTTCCCCTAGACCACGATGAGGAAGACATAGAGAGTCTAGATACAAATATTGGACTCGACTCTGATTCTGATTTAGAAAAAGATGAAGATCTGCAACATTATACGGACGACTTAGTGCAGACTCCTCTTCCACCTCCGTAAGAGCTCCCCCCACTGCCACCTCTACCTAAGATGATGCACGACATAGACATGGCAGCCATCTCTACCCTAGATGTCCAGGATATCTTCATACTGAACACTATAGTAGACGATGCCAAAGAGGGGGGACATCATCTACACGAATATAAAAACTAAGCATAAATTGACACACGAAGATTTCCACACCATCCTTCGACCGCAATCAACAGTGCAAATGGCAATCTTCTGTGTCCTTCTTGCCAACTCTATCGAAATATACAGAAGCTCAAAGTGACCGTAACAAGTTTTCAACGCTTCACCAACTCTGTCTATGAGACTACTATACAAAGACTTACGCAATAAGTCTATAGAGCGGCTGCACGTTGGGATCGCTCAAAAAGTGTGATATCTCACGCTCCCCTTTCAAGTTTCTGACCATTGGCTACTCATGATCATTGACACCGTGGCATGCGATGCCAAGGTGTACAACTTTTGTGCCAGCAAACTAAAGGTCGGAACAATCAACTTTGTTGGAGAAGAAGCCAGAGAAGTAAGATGCATCCCCTTCCGACTTCTCAAACTAATTTGGGCTGCCTACCCTTCTCTCAGGAATGGTTGGAACCAACCTTGGTTCCAAATCATCGCTCCACCAGTCCAAACCATTGATGGATCTGGGGATTGTGCCTTCTGCACTATACGCCACATACAAGTGCTTAATCAACAAACCCCCTTCACCAAGATGGCCACAGAAGATTTTCACTTTCTATGAGGGAGTTACACCATGGAGCTCATATGTGACAGAAGGTTCTTCAAGGACCCAACTATGGTGCCAGACGATGTCCCTCACTACCTTTTCTCGGCCATCCAACGTCCACAAAGGTGACCTTTCGAAAAAACTTTAACGGAGTTGGAGAAAGAACAACAACCCGCCACGGTCCCTAAAAAAAGACAATGGTACCCTTACACTTTTGATTTGGCAGAAGAAACAGGGGACATAGAATTGGTATCAGGGGCCACCATCAATAGACCTTCCACACAAATGGTGCCTCTACCTGCCATAGAACCGACGTTTCCTAACTTTGACCTTGCAGTCTGTAAGAATCTTTCTGAAAATGAACTCCAACTCATCATGTCTAGGCTATATTATGAGAAAGATGAGATTATTTTTCTAGCCGTAGATATTCTAGTCATGGTAGATACCCTCTGTGAAACCGTACAATTACAAGGATTTCTACCCATGAGCATGATGACTGCTTATCAATATCTCCTCGGACGGAACCATCCTACGGTTTACATGGTATCAGCTTACATGAAGGACGACCTACTAAAGATAAAGAACTTCGGAACCACGGAGGCGCTTATCTCTTGCCTCCAGCATACAACTCCGAAGTTCATTATGCTTCCTTTCCTTCACTCAGAGCACTGGATGTTACTGGCGACAAACCTTCCTGAAGGAACAACAATCATATATAACAGTTCCGACATCCAGTTTGATCCTAAACAGAAGCAGTATGATGTGACAACTAACAAGCCCATGGAGGAGGTGGTAAAGGAATGTGCTGACAAACTACACGATCTTTTAAGCAAGCACACAAGGGCGTACAATAAAGAACACTTCCATCGCCCAGCCTTCAGCCACAGATGCCCCCAACAGCTCCAAGAATCAAACGACTGTGGTTTCCACATCCTCTACTAGATGTACACCCTCGCTGTTCTTGGAAAACCAGTAGAGGACATGACAGACGTGGATTACCATGCTCTATGTGGAAAATTCGGAGCTAATCTTCTACGAATGCATGGAGCTAATAGAGGACTCTCAGAAGCCTAATGCCCTTGTCCATGTACTTCTCAACCTATCACTTTGACACTCTGAGGATAGAGTGAGTGATAAGTTAGGGGGTACACTGGACAAGGGCGAGGTATCATTTTTCAACCCTTCTTCCTCTGCTCTTTTTATTCACTCCTATTTTTCTATGCATTGTTTTCTTTTATCTTTCTTTTCACATTTATACTTTTTCAGTAATTTCTTTGATAGAATAATTCTTGTACATAAGTATAACATCACTCTTGGAAAAGGTCACCCCCAGCTAAATTTAGAATCAATGTAGTCCTCAAAAAGTAATAATAGAAAAAGCATTGAGGCATGTAATGGCGAATCAATAAATTACCTTCACATTCGATTTCCATGCTTTTGCTTCAACTTTGCTCCAGACTCTCCACAAGTTAACATCATAGCCAAAGCCAGCCAAAACTCTCTCAAGGACGGGAGGGAACCATGTGAAATCCAAATCAAGGAACCTCGCAAGTGGACCACCAAGTACGAAACCGAAATAAGTGTATGTCAAGAGACTCCAAGAATAGTTTTCTTCTTTTTTTTTAAAAAAAAGAGGCTTGGCAGCCCAAACAAAATCCCTAAATATCCAACTCCTAAGCCTGTGAGTATAAGAATAAAAGCTAGAGTGTTGAATAAAAACATGAGAGTTGTGCAACGCCTAAGGACCTATATGAAGGACCAATAAAGGTCTCACCCGGCCGATACATTCAGCTTCCCTCACAAAGACAGATGTGTAGCGGACGGTAATGAGATCCTAAGGTCTCTGAATATATGAAAAAGCTGATAAAGGACTCGCCTGATCGGTACATTTAGCTACCCTGACAAAGGCAGATGTGTCGCGCCTGGTAGTGAGATCCTAAAAGTTTAGATAAACCCTCCCCCACTAAAAGGGGGAGTTACACATCAACCTTTAGCCAACCCTCATGCCCATCTTAGTTTCCAGTAGGTTTTTTAGCCCAAACTAAGCGAAAGCGAATCATTTGCAGCGGATTACTGAAAATCACTAAAAATTAAAACTTTTTGCAAAGAGATCCACACATAGGAAATCTTTTTCATTAAGAACCAAAATATAATATTTACATTCTGTTCCATAAGTACACAACCTGTGCTATCTCTTCTCGAGGATTACAACATCAGCTGTCCTATTCAACATTATGTACAAATAGCATAAAACCTCGAGGCATCAAGCCAAAATCTCGAGTCGATGATGAAAACACTATCTATAAATCCCGAGGACCTGAGAGTATAGAGACGACACATCAGACTACTATCTATACAACTAGACATGCAATATCTCCACCTGAGATATTACTGTTGTCCTCGATGTTGCTGCTGTTCCTTCTCTGCTAAAGGTTTCTTGCCTCTTTGTCCGCATCCACCTAAAAACATTGGATCCCATGGGGGGTGAGACAATTGTAAATTGTCCCAGTGGGAGATATAACTCTCTGCCAAAACATTATTATTGCAGTTATATACATAAAACTGGACAGATGAGATGTAGTTTAAGGCATTCTCATCTTAAAGCATTGCAACTATCTATGATAGAACAGTAGATCAACTTTTCTCTTAATAAGGAATATGAAGAACATGTATATCATTTATCCTCCATATTATACTATCATGTTAAACTTCTCTTGTGACACTCATTATCTTGATGTGTCACCCATGAGATATTCTTGTTTCAACTTATTGGCCTTAGCCAATCTGCTAAACAGACTTTGGTTATATTGGACATCAGAGTGTGCATCATCATGTCTTATTCAGGCATTGGTCTATACCAATCCTATATAAATATTCCAGTCATTGGATTACACCAATCCTGTGCAACTAGTACAAGCATTAGACTTATATTATTCATGTGTATCCCTTCCAAGTATTGAACTATGTCAATCTTGTGCAACTATTCCAGGTATTGATCTATGTCAATCCTGTGCAACTATTCCATGTATTGATCTATGTCAATCCTGTATAACTATTCTAGGTATTGATCTATGTCAATCCTGTGCAACTATTCCAGGTATTGGGTTATTACCAATCCTGTGTTATTATTCTAGGTATTGGGAGTTAGCCAATCCTATGCATTCCAGGTATTGGGAGTTAGCCAATCCTGTGCATTCCAGGTATTGGGAGTTAGCCAATCTTGTATTATTATTCCAGGTATTGGGAGTTAGCCAATCCTGTGCATTCCAGGTATTGGGAGTTAGCCAATCCTGTACATTCCAGGTATTGGGAGTTAGCCAATCCTGTATTATTATTCCATGTATTGGGAGTTATCCAATCCTGTGCATTCCAGGTATTGGGAGTTAGCCAATCCTGTATTATTATTCCAGGTATTGGGAGTTAGCCAATCCTGTGTTATTATTCCAGGTATTGGGAGTTATCCAATCCTGTGCATTCCAGGTATTGGGAGTTAGCCAATCCTGTTGTTTATAGGCTTAATGCCTCTTCCAGGTATTGGACTTTAACCAATCCTGATTACACATCCAGGCAGTTGACTCTAACCCCTCCTGATTACACAGCTAGGCAGTGGACTCTAACCACTCCTGATTACACAGCCAGACAGTGGACTCTAACCACTCCTGATTATAGGCTTCATGCCTCTGCTAGGAATTGGACTTTAACCAATCCTGATTACACAGCCAGGCAGTGGACTCTAACCACTCTTGATTATAGGCTTCGTGCCTCTGCCATGTATTGGACTTTAACCAATCTCGATTATACGGATCATGGGATATAAATTCCTTTAACTCATTATTGATCATCACATCCTTCTCTAGGCTCTGAACCCTGAGGTTATCCTTCATAGCTTTTCACATTATTTATTGAATACAATTGTTCCTTTTATTAAGTTTATTAAAACGTTATCATTTCTTACAATAAACTTTTATAATCATCTTGGTACCTTTCACTATGCCACAATTGTTCTCATTGCTCATATGGCCCATAAAATATCTTGTCACCTCTCACTAGGCAACATCTAATCATATGGCTCACAAGGCCATTACACATATTGTCACCTCTCACTAGGAAACAATAACATATCACCTCATGTAATACAATAGTAACACCACTATTCCCTCAATAGGTTAGAGCTTACTATTCGTATCATATTATGATTTCTCATGTCCCATTACCCAATTTAGGGTTAAGGTTTCCCATCTCATATTAGGATTTCATAGTTATCAAAGTATATCAACTTTGAGATGCTAACTGTGAAGTCTTTCATATCTTGATGTATCACTTACCTCATTACTTCCAACTTTCTTGAGTTACCAACTTATCTTGGATTAAGGTATTTCCCATCTTAATCCTTTCATCCACTAACCTATCACTCTTATCATGAAGTGCGTAGGTCATGCATAAGAATGGTCCAACTATCTCTAATGATATGGACTCATCTCAGGTTAAAGCATTGCTTGCTATAAGGGTATCTACAATCAATCACTTTAGGTATTTCCCCCATCAATGTACTGGTTACCATTCCATTATTCGAATTAGGGTTTCCCATATCATTACTCTTTAATGGGGTTTAGGGTTTCACATACTATCATACTTAATTAGGGTGAGGATTGCATATAACATTACCCTTCATTAGGATTTCACATCTTATTGCCTAAAATTATGGTTTATTATTCATCCCAACAAGAGTTTCTCATAGCATCACCCTCAATTAGGGTTTCTCATGGAATCAACCTCAATTAGGGTTTCACATTGAATCAACCTCAATTAGGGATTCACATGGAATCAACCTCAATTAGGGATTCACATGGAATAAACCTCAATTAGGGTTTCACATTGAATCAACCTCAATTAGGGATTCACATGGAATCAACCTCAATTAGGGATTCACATGGAATCAACATCAATTAGGGATTCACATTTTATTATCTTGGTTTTAGAGTCACAACATTACCCTAGGTTTGGGTTACATCTAATATTTCTCTAAATTAGGGATTGGGGTTCAACAACCTTCTTGATTAGGGTTTCATGATCTCTTTATTATGGATCATACCCTATTCATCACATGATCACTACTCGTGTATGAATTCCTTTCCATCATCCTCTCAACTTGATTAGGTTACATCAACCCTTCAATCAAGTACATGCACCTATGAATGACATAGTGTACCAAGTCATTGATCCTATCTCAATTAGGGTTCATCCCTTAATTGGCACTATTCACTTGGGTACTATTAGGGTTTCAACCTTTGTACCTTCATTGATTATCATTACTAATCATCATTGGATCAATGGATCATTCATCATCTTAATTCTCAAGAGATTCGATCACATTAGACCTCAATTACAATAAGTGTCCAAGTGAAATAACCAATTGAATCCTCAATCAACTATGACTACTTGAGCCCCAAACAGTCTTGGTCTTTCAAAGTTCAAATGGTTTGAAACCGTTTGGTAAAGGTTGTGTTTGATACCGTTTGCTAAAGCAAGTGCTTGAAACCGTTTGCTAAAGGTGACCTTCAAGATCGTTTACTAAAGGTGGTCACTTGAAACCGTTTGCTAAAGCAACTTTTTGAAACTGCATGGGCTCAACCGGTTTGGGATCATTTGGTCCCAAACGGTCTTGAGACCGTTTGGACTCAAATGGTTTTGAGATCATTTGGTCCAAACCTCCTCAAAACCGCATGGACCAAATATGGTCTCAACCAATTGAATTGGATTAGGATTTCCAATGTTGATTGCTTCAATCATTGAATTCATGGAACCATTCATCAATTGGACCTATCACCATACTTTAATTAAGTTAAATAGGTCAACCTTCAACTGATTTCACCCTCAATTGACCCTCAATTGATCATAAATTAGGGTTTGAATCAATTGGATTAGGGTTTGGAATCGATGATCCTTCAACATTAACCAATGTAAAAACTAGTTACTTTAGAACCATTGGACCATCATCCAAATTGGGCATGACCTAAACCCAAACGGTCTTGAGGTCATTTGTATGACCACCAAACGGTCTTGAGACCGTTTCCCCATGTTAACATCAAAATCCAAGTCAACCAATTAGGGTTTGGATCATTGAATTGATCACCAAATCAGCAATTGATTACACTCCAACATAGTATCTTTAGATCTTCAATTGCTTAACCATACTCAACACTAGACCTCCAAACGGTCTTGGGTGACCTCCAAACGGTCTTGAGACCGTTTTGATGATCTCCAAATGGTCTTGAGACCTTTTGGCTCATCCAACCCTTGGATTCTAGTGAAATTCATCAAGGTTTGGTCTATTGAGTCGATCAACAAATCAACAATTGATTGTTTTGTAACTTGGTAACTTTGGACCTTCAAATAGGAAACCATACTTAAACCTAGACCTACAAACGGTCTTGGGTGATCCCTAAACGGTCTTGAGACCATTTGGGTGATCCCTAAACGGTTTTGAAACCGTTTGGGCTAATCAACCCAAAAAGTCCAATCGATCAAGTTGAAAATCAGCACTTAAATCAATTAGGGTTTGTCTAATTGAATAGCCTTCAACTCATGATTACTTTGTAATTAATTAACCAAATTTGGTGGGTCATAAACCAACATAATTAGGAACATGATTCTCAAATGGTCAACCCTTGGTCAACTCCCTCAAACAGTTTTGAAACCGTTTGGTCTCATGCGGTTTGATGAAACCGTTTGCTCCCAAACGGTTTGGGAAACCGTTTGAGAATTCCAAACAAAATCGTTTGCCTTAAATATTTAGAGAGGTGTGTGCTTATCATATTCAACCTCTGAACTCACGAAATATGCTGTGGTTTCCATGGTAATTGCATCCATCAACCAAATCAATTATTATAAATGTAGAAAAGATCATTATTTGACATGGAATTGAATGCAATAACAAAATCAAGGGTTCAAGTTATAAAACCCACCTCCAATTGAGCTCCAAAGCTCCATGTCCACGGCAACAATGGTGGATGCAACTCCTTTCACCATTCCAAGGCTCGTCCTAAAGGTTTGAGTGAAAAGGAATGGTTAGAATTGAAGAGGAGATCGAAATAGGAAGAAATCCATAATTTATTTTCGATTTCCACCATAGAATTAATATGAAATGGATCAAGAACCTTACCAACAGGTTGGGGGTCGTCCATCTGAACCTCACAAGCTCCCTTGGTCGTTTCCCAAGCAAGGAGAAGAAGTGGGGTCGAAAAAGCCTTCCATTTGGCTTGTAAAAGGTTCTTTTATAAAAAAATCAATGAGAGAGAACATGCTTTGCAAAAATCCATTTAATCCCAAAAATGTGGCCGCCTCTTCCACCTAATCTTACTTAGCGATGAGGCTATCTTGTTTGCCTATTATTACTCTCAATTATCCATGATTTAAAGAAAAGCAAATCAAGCACCTTAAATCATTTTATATTAATATCCATATGTGAGTGGATATTTCTTTTTCTTATAAAATTGTGTGTGAGTTATCCACTCCATTGGATATTTTCGTGGTCCTTGCAAGGCTCAAGGACGTCACACACACATATGAATTCAACCATTTTAACTTTGGTTGAAGGCCCTTTAATTAATACATTTGTTTTTTCCCTAAATCGAATTAGGGTTTCAATTAGGATTAAATCTTGATTATTTTAATATCAAGATTCTCTCTCCTCCAACTTAATTCAAATAAGGCGTCCCTCTGATTTTCTTTGCTCTACATGGTGCCAAGAAACATTAGGGACCATATTGAAGTGGTAATTTGCATATTAAACCCTAGGTTTTGGGTAAATTGCACTTTACACCAAAACTAGGTTTTAATGCATAAACATTGCTTGATCAACTCTTTCTTGGTATTCAGGCTTCCATAACCCATACCTCAGCATTATATTTACTCTCATGATGCTTCAACACATGAGTAACATATTATCATGCACAATTTGCACTTAAACCCCTCAACTTGGGTAATTTGCACTTTAGTCCAAAATAGGCAAAACATTGATTTCAACAATGTTTAAAAAGGACTAGAATTGCAACATAAGTTCCTCTTGAGCCCTAATTACTTTTCACAAGATGAGATTAAGAATTTAATCACCTTTCTTAATCAAAACACCTAGGGTTAAATTATAACCCAGGTCAGGGATGTAACTAATTATAAACCCCTAACAAGGATTTCGTCCTCGAAATCCAGATAAAGGAAGACAAATGTATTTCATTCATCATACTATCTAGTCTTCACATAACATCTCCTTATTGTGGAGATACCATAAAACTTTGATCAACACAAAGTGTTTCCATACAAGATTCTCATAGAATCAACACACAAGGCACATGCTCCACTGTTCCTCATCATTGACTATAGAGTCAACTTTGTGTCAAATAACACTTTTCTTATTCAGAGAAGCATCATACATTATTTATTAGTATCATGTTTATGCAAAGCATAAACCCCTAACATATGATGTTCATATTATTTTATATAATCAGACTAATTTCATAGTTGACCACTCCAGGTAGCCAACCTAAACCATATGATATTTCTCAAATACCAGAATCTTTCACCTTGGTATCTATCACATGTGTTGAGAACACATCACATATTTATCTTCCTTTCATCATGGAACATTAATTGTTACATATGTCCTGATCTTAGAACCAAAGTCCAAGATAAACTGATACTTTTCTAAGTATCCATCACATGAACATATTTATCTTATGCACATCAAGTGTCCTAAGATCCACTTGATTGCCATGTCCCTAAAAGGAAAGAAAACAAGGATTCATATTCCTCTTATTAATTCATGTATTTTCAACTATTCATGAATCATTTATTCTTTGTCTCATCCTAAGTTCCTTGCCTTTAGCATTGAAATTTGTAAGGATGATTGCATGTCCTTATCCCTTTCTTTATTATTATCTATCATGTTTATAATCATCTCATGATCTCATCACATTTCCCATTTTCTTATTATGGGAAAGATCTTTATTATGCTGACAACATTATTGAACAGGGTTCATCTCCCTTATTCTCATTCTTATCTTATGAGGATTATGCTTTTAATTCCTCATACAACATGCTCATCTGAGGTTATCTCAGATATCTCTTTCTTATGTTTAGAACATGACACATTTATTCATTCCATGCTTATTATTTCATGATACTCATTAGATTGTCTCAGAATGACTACTTGATCAGAGCAATCAAAAAGACAACAATCTAAGAGTTTCCATACCCAATTTATCATCAATAGTTGTATACATGGCCAGGGTATATAAATACTGAGATTAAGTGGAATGCACTTTGTATACTATCATATTCCTTCTTTTCATATTATCACAAGCATAAGGATTAACATCCCTGGATTTTGTCTAGGCATCTCTTATATACCTCATCTTTTCTTATAGAGGTAAGGACAACATAAAACATTTGTAATGTTTTACCATGCAAAACATAGGTCCTCATAGGACTAATCAAGGAGAGTTCAATCAATTCCTTTCTCGGTTAATCCAGGAATATATAAAATGACATATTTGAATGACATTGTCTTGTCTAACTTGTCATAATTCATGGATTATTCACTGTCTCAGGCTAACTCTGCCTCAAAGATTGATTCAACAGGCTAAGGTTGAGCACAGACTCAAGTTAAGTCCAGAAATTTATCATTTCCTTTTGCTTCAACCAGCTGATGTTGATTACAAATCATTTTGATATCTAAAACATCATCATTGGGGTTGGTAATCTAGGTTACACTGCCAAAGCTTGATCCATTATTTACATTACTGTTGCCCTAAATTTTTCAACAGTAATACTTAAAGTAGGATTTTCTTATCATAGATGGATTAGCTAGGGGATTCTCAGGCAATTATCTCTCTCTTGCCTGGTCCCATGCATCTCTTCTTGGTGCAACATTGCTGCTTTTAGCAACAATCTCCTCATGTGACCCAGTCATCTTTAAGTTCTTCTTCTCTTATATGAGCATAAGACACTATCATATACACTGGATGACACCAGAATAGACTCTATTATCTTAGTCCTATGTCTCTGTAGACTCAGTGAACCTAGATCTCTGCTACCACTAAATTGTGGCATCCAACTTATAAAACACAAAATGAACTAAGCGGAAGCGAATCATTTGCAGCGGATTACTGAAAATCACTAAAAAATTAAAACTTTTTGCAAAGATATCCACACATAGGAAATATTTTTCATCAAGAACCAAAATATAATATTTACATTCTGTTCAATAAGTACACAACCTGTGCTATCTCTTCTCGAGGATTACAACATCTGCTGTCCTATTCAACATTATGTACATACAACATAAAACCTCGAGGCATCAAGCCAAAATCTCGGGTCGATGATGAAAACACTATCTATAAATCCCGAGGACCTGAGAGTACATAGATGACACATATGACTACTATCTATACAACTAGACAGACAGTATCTCCACTTGAGATATTACTGCTGTCCTCGATGTTGCTGTTGTTCCTTCTCTGCTAAAGGTTTCCTGCCTCTTTGTCCGCGTCCACCTAAAAACATTGGATCCCATGGGGGTGAGACAATTGTAAATTGTCCCAGCGGGAGATATAACTCTCCGCCAAAACATTATTATTGCAGTTATATACATAAAACTGGATAGAGGATATGCAGTTTAAGGCATTCTCATCTTAAAGCATTGTAACTATCTATGATAGAACAATAGATCAACTTTTCTCTTAATAAGGAATAGGAAGAACATGTATATCATTTATCCTCCATATTATACCATCATGTTAAACTTCTCTTATGACACTCATTATCTTGATGTGTCACCCATGAGATATTCTTGTTTCAACTTATTAGCCTTAGCCAATCTACTAAATAGACTTTGGTTATATTGGACATCAGAGTGTGCATCATCATGTCTTATTCAGGCACTGGTCTGTACCAATCCTATATAAATATTCCAAACATTGGATTACACCAATCCTGTGCAACTAGTACAAGCATTAGACTTATATTATTCCTGTGTATCCATTCCAAGTATTGAACTATGTCAATCTTGTGCAACTATTCTAGGTATTGATCTATGTCAATCCTATGCAACTATTCCAGGTATTGATCTATGTCAATCCTGTACAACTATTCCAGGTATTGATCTATGTCAATCCTATGCAACTATTCCAGGTATTGGGTTATTACCAATCCTGTATTATTATTCCAGGTATTGGGAGTTAGCCAATCCTGTGCATTCCAGGTATTGGGAGTTAGCCAATCATGTATTATTATTCCAGCTATTGGGAGTTAGCCAATCCTGTGTTATTATTCCATGTATTGGGAGTTAGCCAATCATGTGCATTCTAGGTATTGGGAGTTAGCCAATCCTGTATTATTATTCCAGGTATTGGGAGTTAGCCAATCCTGTGCATTCTAGGTATTGGGAGTTAGCCAATCCTGTATTATTATTCCAGGTATTGGGAGTTATCCAATCCTATGTTATTATTCCAGGTATTGGGAGTTAGCCAATCCTGTGCATTCCAGGTATTGGGAGTTAGCCAATCATGTGGTTTATAGGCTTCATGCCTCTACCAGGTATTGGACTTTAACCAATCCTGATTACACAACCAGTCAGTGGACTCTAACCACTCCTGATTACACAGCCAGGCAGTGGACTCTAACCATTCCTGATTACACAGCCAGGCAGCAGACTCTAACCACTCCTGATTACAGGCTTCATGCCTCTGCCAGGTATTGGACTTTAACCAATTCTGATTACACAGCCAGGCAGTGGACTCTAACCACTCTTGATTACATGCTTCATGCCTCTGCCAGGTATTGGACTTTAACCAATCCTGATTACACAGATCATGGGATATAAATTCCTTTAACTCATCATTGATCATCACATCCTTCTCTAGGCTCTGAACCCTGAGGTTAGCCTTCATAGCTTTTAACATTATTTATTGAATACAATTGTTCCTTTTATTAAGTTTATTAAAACGTTATCATTTCTTACAATAAACTTTTATAATCATCTTGGTACCTTTCACTATGCCACAATTGTTCTCATGGCTCATATGGCCCATAAAATATATTGTCACCTCTCACTAGGCAACATCTAATCATATGGCTCACAAGGCCATTACACATCTTGTTACCTCTCACTAGGCAACAATAACATATCACCTCATGTAATACAATAGTAACACCACTATTCCCTCAATAGGGTTAGAGATTACTATTCATATCATATTATGATTTCTCATGTCCCGTTGCCCAATTTAGGGTTAAGGTTTCCCATCTCATATTAGGATTTCATAGTTATCAAAGTATATCAACTTCGAGATGCTAACTGTGAAGTCTTTCATATCTTGATGTATCACTTACCTCATTACTTCCAACTTTATTGAGTTACCAAATTATCTTGGATTAAGGTATTTCCCATCTTAATCCTTTCATCTACTAACCGATCACTCTTATCATGAAGTTCATAGGTCACACATAAGAATGGTCCAACTATCTTTAATGATATGGACTCATCTCAGGTTAAAGCATTGCTTGCTATAAGGGTGTATACAATCAATCACTTTAGGTATTTCCCCCATCAATGTATTGGTTACCATTCCATTATTCAAATTAGGGTTTCCCATATCATTACTCTTTAATAGGGTTTAGGGTTTCACATACTATCATACTTCATTAGGGTGAGGATTGCATATAACATTACCCTTCATTAGGCTTTCACATCTTATTGCCTAAAATTAGGGTTTATTATTCATCCCAACAAGAGTTTCTCATAGCATCACCCTCAATCAGGGTTTCTCATGGAATCAAACTCAATTAGGGTTTCACATTGAATCAACCTCATTTAGGGATTCACATGGAATTAACCTCAATTAGGGATTCACATGGAATAAACCTCAATTAGGGTTTCACATTGAATCAACCTCAATTAGGGATTCACATGGAATCAACCTCAATTAGGGATTCACATGGAATCAACCTCAATTAGGGATTCACATTTTATTATCTTGGTTTTAAAGTCACAACATTACCACAGGTTTGGGTTACATATGATATTGCTCTAAATTAGGGATTGGGGTTCAACAACATTCTTGATTAGGGTTTCATGATCTCTTTATTATGGATCATACCCTATTCATCACATGATCACTACTCGTGTATGAATTCCTTTCCATCATCCTCTCAACTTGATTAGGTTACATCAACCCTTCAATCAAGTACATGCAACTATGAATGACATAGTGTACCAAGTCATTGATCCTATCTCAATTGGGGTTCATCCCTTAATTGGCATTATTCACTTGGGTACTATTAGGGTTTCAAACTTTGTACCTTAATTGATTATCATTATTCATTACTAATCATCATTGGATCAATGGATCATTCATCATCTTAATTCTCAAGAGATTCGATCACATTGGACCTCAATTACAATAAGTGTCCAAGTGAAATAACCAATTGAATCCTCAATCAACTATGACTACTTGAGCCCCAAACGGTATTGGTATTTCAAAGTTCAAATGGTTTGAAACTGTTTGGTAAAGGTGGTGTTTGATACCGTTTGATAAAGCAAGTGCTTGAAACCGTTTGCTAAAGGTGAACTTCAAGACAGTTTACTAAAGATGGTCACTTGAAATCGTTTGCTAAAGCAACTTTTTGAAACCGCATGGGCTCAACCGGTTTGGGATCATTTTGTCCCAAACGGTCTTGAGACCATTTGGACTCAAATGGTCTTGAGACCATTTGGACTCAAACGGTCTTGAGACCGTTTGGTCCAAACCTCCTCAAAACCGCATGGACCAAATATGGTCTCCACAAATTGAATTGGATTAGGATTTCCAATGTTGATTCCTTCAATCATTGAATTCATGGAACCATTCATCAATTGGACCTATCACCATACTTCAATTAAGTTAAATAGGTCAACGTTCAACTGATTTGACCCTCAATTGATCATCAATTAGGGTTTGAATCAATTGGATTAGGGTTTGGAATCAATGATCCTTCAACATTAACCAATGTGAAACTAGTTACTTTAAAACCATTGGACCATCATCCAAATTGGGCATGACCTAACCCCAAATGGTCTTGAGGTCATTTGGATGACCACCGAATGGTCTTGATACCGTTTTTCCATGTTAACATCAAAATCCAAGTCAACCAATTAGGGTTTGGATCATTGGATTGATCACCAAATCAGCAATTGATTACACTCCAACATAGTATCTTTGGATCTTCAATTGCTTAACCATACTCAACCCTAGACCCCCAAACGGTCTTGGGTGACCTCCAAACGGTCTTGAGACCGTTTGGATGAGCTCCAAACGGTTTTTAGACCGTTTGGCTCATCCAACCCTTGGATTCTAGTGAAATTCATCAAGGTTTGGTCTATTGAGTCGATCAACAAATCAACAATTGATTGTTTTGTAACTTGGTAACTTTGGACCTTCAAATAGGCAACCATACTTAACCCTAGACCTCCAAACGGTCTTGAGACCGTTTGGATGATCCCCAAATGGTTTTGAAACAGTTTGGGCTAATCAACCCAAAAAGTCCAATCGATCAAGTTGAAAATCAGCACTTAAATCAATTAGGGTTTGTCTAATTGAATAGCCTTAAAATCATGATTCCTTTGGAATTAATTAACCAAATTTGGTGGGTCATCAACCAACATAATTAGGAACAGGATTCGCAAACGGTCAACCCTTGGTCAACTCCCCCAAACAGTTTTGAAACCATTTGGTCTCATGCGGTTTGATGAAACCGTTTGAGCATTCCAAACAAGATCATTTGCCTTAGATGTTTAGAGAGGTGTGTGCGTATCATCTTCAACCTCTGAACTCACGAAACCTGCTGTGGTTTCCATGGTAATTGCATCCATCAACCAAATCAATTATTATAAATGTAGAAAAGATCATTATTTGACATGGAATTGAATGCAATAACAAAATCAAGGGTTCAAGTTATAAAACCCGCCTCCAATTGAGCTCCAAAGATCCATGTCCACGGAAACAATGGTGGATGCAACTAATTTCACCATTCCAAGTCTCGTCCTCAAGGTTTGAGTGAAAAGGAATGGTTAGAATTGAAGAGGAGATCGAAATAGGAAGAAATCCATAATTTATTTTCAATTTCTACCATGGAATTAAGGTGAAATGGATCAGGAACCTTACCAACAGGTTGGGGGTCGTCCTCCTGACCCTCCCAAGCTCCCTTGGTCGTTTCCCAAGCAAGGAGAAGAAGTGGGGTCGAAAAAGCCTTCCATTTGGCTTGTAAAAGGTTCTTTTATAAAAAAAATCAATGAGAGAGAATATGCTTTGCAAAAATCCATTTAATCCCAAAAATGTGGCCGCCTCTTCCCCCTCATCTTCCTTAGGGACGAGGCTATCTTTTTTTACTCTTATTCCTCTCAATTATCCATGATTTAAATAAAAGCAAATCAAGCATCTTAAATCATTTTATATTAATATCCATATGTGAGTGGATATTTCTTTTTCTTATAAAATTGTGTGAGAGTTATCCACTCCTTTGGATATTTTCGTGGTCCTTGAAAGGCTCAAGGACGTCACACACACATATGAATTCAACCATTTTAACTTTTTTTTAAGGCCCTTTAATTAATACATTTGTTTTTGCCCTAAATCGAATTAGGGTTTCAATTAGGATTAAATCTTGATTATTTTAATATCAAGATTCTCTCTCCTCCAACTTAATTCAAATAAGGTGCCCTCTCATTTTATTTGCTCTAAATGGTTCCAAGAAACATTAGGGACCTTATTGAAGTGGTAATTTGCATATTGAACCCTAGGTTTTGGGTAAATTGCACTTTACACCAAAACTAGGTTTTAATGCATAAACATTGCTTGATCAACTCTTTCTTGGTATTCAGGCTTCCATAACCCATACCTCAGCATCATATTTACTCTCATGATGCTTCAACACATGAGTAACATATTATCATGCAAAATTTGCACTTAAACCCCTCAACTTGGGTAATTTGCACTTAGTCCAAAATAGGCAAAACATTGATTTCAACAATGTTTAAAAAGGACTAGAATTGCAACATAAGTTCCTCTTGAGCCCTAATTACTTTTCACAAGATGAGATTAAGAATTTAATCACCTTTCTTAATCAAAACACCTAGGGTTAAAGTATAACCCAGGTCAGGGATGTTACATATAAAACTGATCGGAGTTGAAAACATGCACAAAATGCGATCGAGGAAAAGGTGGTCCCAATGCGAGCTACGCGATACGGAAGAAATTTGAGATCCACGTAACTCCCAATACCTGAAAGCGTTAGTGTGAGCAGAAGCCTGATAAAACTGTAAGAGGCCTCTGGTTTAGAATTGAAGCAAGAGTATGGAAATTTTCACTAAATAAAATCACCTCGCCACTACATGCCTTAGCTCTATCTAGCTTGAGGACAAGCTAGAGTCTAAGTTAGGGGGGTGATAAAGCGATGTTATCTTACTAGTTTTCCTCAGTTTTACATACTCTTTCTTAGTTAAATTATATAGAATCTTTAACTTTCCACCTTTTAGTAAATATACCATTATATTAACTTCTCCTTTTCACTTCTTACAGAAAAGCATAAAAAAATTACAAAACCCCCAAACGGTCCCAAGACCGTGTGAAGCCAAACGGTCCTGAGACTGTATGAATCCAAACAATTCCATGAACGAATGGAGATCAACCGGTTCTGAGACCATATAAAGCCACACAGTCCCAAGACCGAATAAATGTCAAACGGTCCCAAGACCGTATGAAGCCAAACGGTCCCAAGACCGTATGAAGCCACATAGTCCCAAGACCGAATAAAGGTCAAATGGTCCCGAGACTGTGTGAAGCCAAATGGTCCCAAGACCAAATGGAGATCAACCGGTCCCAAGACCGTATGAAGCCACACGGTCCCAAGACCGAATAAAGGTCAAACGGTCCTGAGACCGTGTGAAGCCAAACGGTCCTAAGACCGAATGGAGATCAACCGGTCCCGAGACCGTATGAGGCCACACGGTCCCAAGACCGAATAAAGGTCAAACGGTCCCGAGACCATATGAAGCCAAATGGTCCCAAGACCGAATGGAGATCAACCAGTCCCGAGACCGTATGAAGCCACATGACCCCAAGATCGAATGCACACAAACAGTTTCAGACCAAGAGGACTCAAACGGTCTCCAGACCGAGAGAGTCCAAACGGTCTCCAAACCATGTGAAAATCCAAACGGTCCCCAAGACCGTTTGGACCCACATACCCCAAACCGTTCAAGGCTCACTCAAAATCCTATAAATAGAACCCAAAGGGGTCCTCAAAGATCATCAAGTCTTAGACGTCCAAAGGTTGTCTCTATTGTTCCAGAGCCATTCCATCCTTCACCCACTGCCCCGGGGCTGCCAGTCTGAGATCCATACTCCATCTCCAAGCTACTTTCTCTCTCATCGACAAAGAAGGTGGGAAGAGGAGGATTCATCATCAAGAAAGCTACAAAGTGTGAAGATCGTTGCTCTCTCTCTAAGGGGTCGACCTTCCTCCCTCCTTCGTGGAGATGACACACTCTCTCTCTCTCGTCTCACCCCCTTTTTGTTCTTGCCATGAGCGAGTAGTCTCATACACTAGGGTGCGGGGAGTAGCCCCGCTACCTATGTTTTCATTTCATACATTGTAATTCTTGAGTTTACAATAGAAAAGCACTATCTTTCCAGTTAAACATCAATAATTTAATGAATGATAGTTGCTTGATCACCAACTTGTGTTATCTATTATCTGTTAGTGCAAACTATCTATGTTTGTACTTCTAGATTTGAATATCGACTGCTTATTGGTTCCAGATTGTATGTAGTCACCATACATTTGGTTTGGTATCTAGGAGCATTTCTCAAGGAGTGGAGTAAACTCACCTCCATCATTGTACTTTCATACTATGAAATGGAATCAATTGACGTATGAAAGTACAACCTTGACAGGCCGAGGAACACACTTTGTGAGGGGAGTGATGCAAAGTAAGTGACCATTTGTCTGGGGATGGCTGGCATTGCAACACTTCCACATTTCTCATAGTTAGTTATCCGAAAGGAAGCTAAGTCTACAAAGATACTAACTGTTTAGACTTTTTCTTTGCAAGCCAAGTTATTGTGATGTATGTTTTGATCCATGTGTAGTGGTGGTGAAAATCGATCACATCCTAGTGGTCTTTTAACATTGTTTACAACCTTAAATTTACTTTCTTGCTTTTACTTTACTTGCACTTAGTTTAAAACAACCAAACCAACTCTTTAATATAAATACCAACCGTTAAAGAGTTAAATGAAATTCTAACATTTTCTATCTTGTTGATCTTAACAAGACCGTTGTCCTGTGGATTCAACCCTTAACTATACTACGATAAGACTTCCACGTATCCTAGCATACATGGGTGGAGTTTTTAATCTAGCATAAGAAAGGCTAAACCTAAAGACTTACTATCTTTAGGATTTTTAGTGGTGCACGCAACTCCACGCAAGTGGAAGCTCCATCAATAACCACCAATTAACATATTAAGGAGGTTATTTCACTATCATTCCATAATATAAGAATGTTAAACATGAATTCTCATCTTTATCTATTTGCATTAGAGTTTGGTTCAACAAGATAAATTATATTAATGTTACTAATCATCACTTAACTCACGTCATCCCCATTGGATCAAGGATACATAAGGTGAAGCATCACCATCACATTCCATACTATTCTCAAGTATGAACCCACATATAAATTAAGGTGTAACCATCATGTTATAGCATAGTAGGGTTTCAAAAACAATAAGAGAGTATTCCATGATTGTATTAATCATTCAAGGACTATTCATACCCAATTACCATCATTTAGTTATATAAAAGCTAGGTATAGCAAGATATACCTCATTAGGGTTACCCATTAATTCATTATGGTGATTATCAATCATAATCATACAAGGGAAATGGTAACACTACACGTTTAAGACATTTAAACATCAAATTCTCATCATTATAATCATAACATTACACGATAGGCTTCACCCAAAACAACGAGAATATTGAGGCATCAACTTCTAACCATTAAATGTTGAAAAGGTAAAGCCATTGGTCGTTTACATAAGTAAACATCTTGAACAAACCACCTATGAAGTCATTGAGTTGTGGTCTAGAAAGAGTCACCATGTAACCCTAGACATCCCTTGATTAACAACATAAAAAGTTCCATTGAGAGTAGGGTAAAACCCACAAGTGATTGTTTATTTAAAACAAGCCGTCAGTAAATGAGCTTCTTAAGTTGATCTCATAAAGGAAACCATTTAAATCACTTTATTAGGACCAAAATATTACATTTAGGCATCATTCCAATTTATTGGATGAAGAAACATTAGATCTTAACCATTAGGTCAAGTTCATATATTAAAACCATATATTGGAGTATAGGTCCGACCATTGCATCAAATGACCCAAGAAACCACTGGTTTCAGGCTTAATTGATGCTACAACTACATGCTTAAATCACCATAGGTTATGGAGACCTGATACACCATCAGTATTTACCATTAAGGCACCATAGGTTGTTAGATCAACACTATATTCATTAATCACCATCGAATATCAAACTAACATCACCATTGATTGATAACATCATTAGGGAACTTAGTTGTTAATCACTAAGCTTATAATTAGGCCAAACACCTGACCTAAAGGGTAAAAATTAGTTGACACCCTTGGTCACCACCATCAGTTGTCATGAAGACAACACCATTGGTTGTTGCAATGGTACCACCATTGAGACATGTGTTTATAAAAGAAATCAGCTTTAATTCCTAGTATGACCATTGGTTGATAGGTGTTTAGCACCATCGGTTGTCAAACCAACCTGATCCAAGTCATATCATACCTTAGGAATAACGTACACATGATCATAGGTTCATCTAGAATTGAAATCAGAACAAGTTACATTATAAAAATTGCAATCCAAGTCAAGCATAACTTTGTAGTGCATGGATCATCATTTAAAAGCAAGCTTATGGTAAGAAATAAACGTGGAGCAAGTTATCAAACTTGCCTCTAATTAAAAGATAAACTTCCAAATAGAAGAAAACATGAGCAGGTAGGGTAGAAAATCCAAGCATAATCTGCTAACTTGTTCATCTAGCACCTTTCTTCATCAAATGAGCAAACCCTAAGCATAAGGAGCAAGAAAGGTAGGGCTTTAGAGATTTAGAGAAATTTGTACCATGGAACAGCAAGGTTCCTACCTGGATAAAGGTAGGATGAAGGATAACAAAGAAATAAATGGAGGAAATAAGGGGATTCTTACTCTTTTAGGTCAAGATCACTAGAAGGAAGCTTTTTAAACCCTAAAAGGAAGTCAATTGCTACCCTAGATTCTTTTTCCAAGAAGATCCCCTCTTTCTTCTTCCTTGGACAAGAAATTCATAGTAGCATAGAGGGAGAACGAGGTTCATAGAAGGAGGGAAGTGGTGGAGAGAAAATGGCTCGTTTGGGTGCTTAGAGATAAGTATATGAAACTTTAAGATAAAGAAAAAGAAAAAGTTGAAGTTCTAGTATCTTTCCAAGTGTCCATGGCCTTAAACTATTAAGAGTATACGAGCACACACAAACAGATCCCCCACCATCCATATAGACCTTCTTAGCTATCCTTTGTCGTATTTCCAAGCCAATCAAATAATTCATTAGTTGATAGCTACTAAAGGTAGCTCATCCATGAAGGGGTAAACCCTAAAATACCCTTGAGGAAAACACCTTCAAACCAAGGTTTAAATAGGCACACCATGGATCAAAAAGCTCTAGAATGATGAGATAATATCCAAGAAACACAATGCAAGTGATAAATTGCAAAGAAAACCTCTCAATTGGGTAAATTGCAGAAAATTCCCAAATACGCATAAAATTACATAACTTGCTCAAACAATGTCCAAATTGGACCAAATTTGAAACTTAAGATTATATTATGATTTCAAAGCATATCACCAGGTTATATTAGGGTTATAAGAATTTAAGTATGACAATTAAGATTGTTCAACACTTTAATCAAGGTTAGGGGTCTCACAAAAGCCATCACGCTTCCAAACTCTACTCAGATTTGTTATATTGTAGTATCATTCTATTATGCATATTTAATCTGCTACCTTGATGTAGGATTCACTTGTAACTATGAAAACAAACCATATAACATAGATACTTCCAACTTCATGTTCATATGACGCAAGGAGTCCAACATGTCTCTCTTATGGCACACCAAGGAGTACAACTATGCTTTTTTTGTAGATGACGATGAAGAAGACTTCCTGCTCAAGTCATATGCCACAACATTCACATTACCTAGATGATAATCAATGGTTTAGTCATAGTCCTTGATTAACTCCATCCAACATCTTTGCCACATGTTCAAATCTTGTTGTGAAAAGATGTACTTAAAATTCTTGTGATCTGTGAAGATCTGACACTTCTCGCCATAAAGGTAGTGTCTCCAGATCTTCAAGGCATGAACCATTGTAGCTAACTATAGATCATGGGTTGGGTAGTTATCCTCATGCTTCTTCAACTGTTGTGATGTAAAAGAGATCACATTCTTGTCTTGCATCACCACACAACCCAAGCCATTCCTTGACGCATCACAAAAGACTATGTATCCTTTCCCCTGCCCAGGAAGAAGAACTGGTGCACTAGTCAACTTCTCCTTTAAAAACTAGAAGGAACACTGACACTTGTCATCCTAGATAAAAGGCACATCTTTCCTTGTCAGCTTCGTTAAGGGTAACACCACTAAGATGAAGTTCTTAATGAACCTCATGCAATAGCCTGCCAAACCCAAAAAACTACAAACTTCTATCGATGTCTTTGGCTACTCCCATGCCATCACAGACTCAACCTTCCTGGGGTCCACACGAACACCCTCAACATATATCACATGTCCAAGAAAGGACACTTTCTTCAGACAAAACTTGCACTTGTTAACCTTAGCGTACAACTGATGTTGTCTCAACAAGGTCAATGCTTGACACATATGCTATTTATGTTATTGGCTATCTCGACTGTATATCAAGATATCATATATGAAGACCACCACAAACTTATCTAGATATGACTGAAACACCTTGTTCATCAAGTCCATGAATGTTGTCGGTGCATTTGCTAGCCCAAACGACATAACCACAAACTTGTAGTGACCATACTTCATCCTAAAGGATGACTTTGGTATGTCATCCGCCTTGATCCACAACTGCTGATACCCTGACCTCAGGTCTATCTTAGAAAACATTGCAACACATCGTAACTGGTCAAACATATCATCAATTCACAACAAGGGATACTTGCTCTTGATTGTCACATTGTTCAACTATCTATAATCTAGCACAACCTCATAGATCCATCTTTCTTCTTCATGAATAACATGAGATCACCCCAAGGAGACATACTTAGTCGGATAAAATCTTTCTCAAACAACTCTTGCAACTATTCTTCAGCTCTGCCATCTTAGCTGCTGCCATCCTGTATAGTGTCTGTGCTATCAGTTGTGTGTAGGGTACTAGATTGATCTCAAAATCAATCTCTCAAACTAGAGGAATACTTGGAAACTCATTTGGAAACACATCCTCGAACTCACAGACAACTGGAACCTCCTAGATACTCGGACTACTCACCTTGGTATCCACTACATGGGCCAAGAATGCTTTGTAGCCTTGTCTTGTCATATTCTCTGCCACCATCGCTAAAACCAGACACATCAGAAGAATATTCCTATCTCCTTGGAAGATCCACGTCACACCATCGTCGACAAACATTGCCACCTTGGAAATATAGCCTAAGACCACCTGATACTTCTCCAAGGTGTCCATTCCAAGGATCACATAGAATCGATGCACGTCAAGTGGTATGGGATCCACTTGAATGCTATGTCCTTAAAAAGAAAGGACACACCTCCTACAACTCGGGGGAACCAACCAACATGGTTTCTAAATGAAGACTATCACGTCTATGACTAACATACAAAGAACAACTATCGATCACTTCTCGAGTGATAAAAGAGTGTGTCACACTGGGTCAATCAAAACATATATAAAGCAAGAAGAGGACAAATTAGGATGAAATAACTCCATTTAACCTATCACAACTTGTGGGTTGACCAGTCCTTCCGGATGACTCATGGTGTAGAATCGAGTCATTTCCTGCTATTGTCCCTATCCTCTGTTGGCCTATCCAAAAGAACCAACCTGTGATGCATGTCCGCGTCCTCGACCTCCACCACTACCAAAATGTCGTCTCTACAAACCCTGCTGACTCTGTCTCAGATGTTGGGTCACTTCATCATCTTTCATAGGACATGCCCACCTTAGATGTCCTTCCTGCTTGCACTTATGGCAAGTCCTGGTCTCATACTACGGCCTAGATGGCCCCGTCACTGACGCTAACGTTGTGGGCTCCTAATGGTGGAAAACTACAACATCTTCCCTTACTTGGTGATCATTGCGTATGAGCACATGACCTCTATTGTGACTGCGGTGTTGAGAACCTAGGCTTCTTGAAGCCTCCAGACAAATGTCCTTGATATTGGGCAGGCCTCTTCTTGGCCTTTGTCTCACAATTCTCCACCATGGATTGTTCCACCCTCCTAACTGACTCCACAAATGTGGAAAATTTCTCACAGTTCTCCAAAGCTGACTGTAAAGAGTGTGAGATCACCTCCTTACTAAAATATGGCAAACAAAACACACTGGAAAGAAACAGAAGAAAATTTCTGACTAAATCAATTTCATAAAAGATTGTATAAAAAATACATCAACAATCTCCCTTTTAGGGTTGCATCAACATACATAAACTAGGATCTAGATAGAGGGAACTCCAACTACTATATTCTTGTCTCCAAGCAACATATCCATCATCTAAGTCCAAGCCAATAGCTAAGATCTTCACGCCTTATCCATCACCTTGCTCAGCTCCTGGGTGGTTGGGAAAGCACCCAACAAAAAGGGAAAGGGAAGAAAAGTATGTGTCACAAAAACTATTCTAAGATGGAAAGATAAGTAAAGCATGTAAAAGAAGGCTAGGGTTCATCATAAGATGAAGATAACAAGAGAATGAGACCATATATAAAAGAAGCTTTCAATAGATTCTTACCATAATCAAAGTATAATAAACGAAATGCATGCATGATTAATATTGACTACCTTAACTAAGTAGGGTTGAGGCACCTACCAGACCTTCAACCAAAGGGTGAGGGGAGAGTAACACATTCCCAGTCACCTACACACATTTCATGTGTGGGGGAGAATAACACATTCCCCAGGGGAGAAATAACTCATTCCCCAACTATGGGTGGTTGTACATAAGTACCGCTACTATAGCTAGTTAGTCTAATAAAATCATCATTCTAGAATCAATGGCAACTAATAGCATCAACCAAATAGAGCATAGTAGTGGGGTACCAAGACCCAAGAACAATAATCCAAAACCAATTATGAGGCAAGTATAGCAAAAGAATCAAGAGTATAAGAAATAGGATTCAATGAAGCCTCATTATTGAAAAGTATGTCAAGGCACAAATTGTAAGGACCCTGACCTCCGTTTAGGGTCTACCCTGTTTGCTTTGCTTAACCTTGATACTTTGATGCTTGTTAATCACCTTTTGTGGTGATTAGGGTTTGTTGGTGCTTTGTTGAAGTTGGAGGGGCTACTTGCAATTAACCCAAGTCTAGGGTTTGTGGGAAAGTTTGTCACCTTGTGTGGTGTTCCCCCCTCTCCTTGCTTCCTCTAGTGTCGAGAGGAAGGTTTGGGCTCATTGCTTGGGTTGCTTTGGGCTTGGTTGAGCTTGTTGGGCCTTGAGGTGCCTTGCCTTTGTTTGGTTGAACCTTGTGTCGGGCATGAGGGTGCTTGTGTTGCCCAGGCTGTGTCGCCCAGGGCTGTGTCGCCCATGGTAGTGGTGTGTCACCCATGGACCTTTGACCATCTTTGACCTCGTTTGTGTCACCACTAGTGGACACTTGGTGCTTGGTGTGTGCATGTGGCAAGGGCCTTAGACATGTGTTTAGGGCTTTCTATAATGGTGGTTTTTGCACATGGACAAGTGTCCCTAAGTGGGAGACACCTTGCTTTGGTTTCTCCTCCATCCCCTTCTATATATGTGTTCCTTTTCCCTTGCTAAGGATCCCTTTAGTTCCTTAGTTCTCCTCTACCTTGGTGCATGACAAACTCTCTTCTCTTGAAAGCTTGGTGGCTGATCCTTCTTGGAGTCTCCTTCTTCCTTGGTGGTGCTTGGATCTTGGAGCTAGGAGCTTGCTTAAGGCGGGTTACATAACTCCTAACCCTAACCACACTACCTTCTTTCTATGTTCTTTTATGTTGCTAGTTAGTTCCTTGCTTAAGTTATTCTTGTTGGCCGAACCATGTGTTTTAGGGTTTCTTGGTGAGCAATACTCCCTTCTATCCTTGGTATAGAGGAGTGAGCTTGGGTTCTAGTAGCATGGGCAATACCCCTCTCTCATTCAAGTTGAGAGGTGAGATTGTGTTCTAGTAGCTTGAGAAACACCCTCCTCTCACCATGGACTTGAAGGGGGAGCTTGGTGGTAGTTGTGGACCTCATTTAGGGTTGTTCTTTGTGCTACCCAATTGATGTTAAGAGATGTGCAAGATCCCTCTCTCGTTTAAGTTGAGAGGTGAGAAATCTTCTTGACTATTTAGGGTTTTTGTGCCCTTGAGCTTAAGGTTGGTGATGACCCTGTCGGGGTGCACCTTGCTTGTTATGGTGTTGGTGGTGTTGTTGCCTGATACCCTTCCCTTGGTCTGACCTTGGATGATATGTTGTGGTTGTGGTGGACGATACCTTGGTCCCTGACCTTGTGACGAGCGTCACCCCACCAGTCCTTGTGTGTGATGGCTTGGTATCGTTATAGCTTGTTGTGGTAGAAACGTTGCTAGTTAGTTCTGGTGACGGGCGTCACGCTGGTCATGTGTGTGTCGACCGACAACCCTACACCTGACGGACGTTGCGCGACACCCTGTCACCCGATACCCCTGGCTGCACGGCAGGCCCTGTGGCCGTTATCCCTGATAAATGACATGGCGTTGCATGACACAAAAGTGCACGACACGTGTTGCACGTTACACATGAGTGCACAAGATGGTTTGGTTTCTTGGTTTCCTGATATATGTAGTGGTCGATACCCTGCTGAGTGCTTAGTCAAGATGTAGAGTGGTTGCTTGGCCGTTAGATGGTTGTTGGGTCAGGCGACACATGGGGAGTGATCTGCCCGATATCAACTCTAGGTGAGGGAACCCTGCCCGATATCACCTGTGGTGAGGGTATTAGGTGCTTTTAGTGAGGGTCCTATCCGTTATGGAAAATGATATGTTAAATGTTGATCTTGCCATCACGATTAGTCTTAATGATGACCCTTGATATGCTGATGATGACCCTTGATATGCTGATGATAACCGATTATGTAGCTCAACATGATCTTACATATGTATGTGATCATCTTGATATTATGTATAATGATGAGATAATGTTAAGCATGTAAGATGCCTTGCATGGTGTTATGACCACAGGTTGAGGCATGAATGATATCATATATATATAATCAATCAATATTGCCCTATGTTGACAAGATAATCTTGCTATAATCTATGATGATTGTACTAACCATGCAGGTGATGCATAGACAAGAAAAGGGCTATGAGGTATATATATGATGAGTAACACTACTTTAATGGTTACTCTTGGGAATGAGATAACATGTATGATGTGTTTGGCTAAAGTACTTGGGATTGCTATCCCATGATGATGATGTAAGCCTTGAAAGGCAGTGGCACTATGTGATGAGGGATTGAGAACCCATGGCATGTGATGATCCTTGAGATGGATCTAGATAATTGGCAAGAGGCCAAGTGATAACATGTAATATGGATCCTTGTGATGGATCAGGATGATGTTGATTACAATGAAAGCATACTGTTGAGTTCCATACTATTTATTTTGTTGTAGTTTACATGTTATATAACTTGGTTGAATCTTGCAATCCACATAAAAGATACTAATTAATCACAATGAAATATATCATGTAGTTGCCCTGGCCATAGATCCATCATCGTCAGGAGTTGGTGATGGTGAAGCGGGTTCTCCTGCGGGTTAACCCAGAGCGCATATTGTTGAATATGCGAGGTTTCTCCTAGCCTAAAGTGAGGAGGTAAGAGTGCAACTTCGGTTGTAGACTCCAGGGTGCGGATTCAGGTCCGTAGCCCAAGTGTGATACAAGCATGGTGAATAGGCCCATGGCTCAAGATTTGTGATATGGGAGCATGAATGCGCTCATGGCTCAGAGCATGGTGAATAGGCCCGTGGCTCAGTTTGACTAGCGCCGATACCTATACCAAGGCGGGCTAGGCAGAGGGTAGCCTGACCTTGTGGCTGAGGCCACTTAAGCAAGAGACTGCGACCCTTCTTGTGTTGTACTCATGCACTGACCACGAGGCGGAGAGGTCGTGGAGTCTGGCTCTTCCATTGACCTTGTATGGCACCGGCTTGGGTTTCGCAACTGAAGGTTGGATTTGAGAGGTACATCTCACTTCCTCAGGGCATAATAATACATAATCTAGCCGTATAGTATTTACTGCTTAAGGCAAAACACGGAACATTGGTTGAGGCCTTGCTTGTGTAGTTAATCTTATTATATCATGCAGTTATTTATATGTTCCTCATGTTATGTGGTAATACCTTATAAATCTTATCTTGTTAATCATGTTCCATAAAGAAATAATTGGTGATATGACTTCTGTACCTTCTGGTAAGCTTGACGGTATGAATAGCTTTACCTTATAATCTGCTCTTGGTATACCTCTTATCTGTTATCTGCTTTATCTTTATGAGGTTTTGTAGTTTTGGCGGGGAGTTATATTTCTCGCTGGGACTGTGTGTCTCACCCCGCTGGTTTACACCCTTTTTAGGTGTTCGAGCTAGGCGTGGTGGTGGTCGCAGAGTTGTGGCCGAGTAGCAAGACGAGCAGTAGAAGGCAAGCGATGGATATGCTGCTGTTTTAGATGTTTTGTAGTAGAGTCTTAGAGTCATCCCTGTACTCTCAGGTCCTTGGAGGTGTTTTGACATTGTTTCACGATGTATAGTTGGTGATGTTTTGTATATCCTACTGCTGGCCGGATGTGGGCCTTTATGTATGTGTAAACAGGTGATGAACTCGTGTGATGTCAGGACAACTGTTCCCCTAAGCTGTGAACACGTATCAAGATTTGTATATGTTATATAACCTATTTTCTTGCAGGATGAGGACCTAAATGTAATAGTTATCACTTTATCCACTTTCCGCAATCAGTTTTAATTAACCCTTGTTTTTGATAATCTGTGGTTATGGTGATTTCCACACGTTTTCGCGTAACACCTTGCTGTCTGTGTGATAGTGGGATGTGTTTCCACAAGTTTTGGTATCGGAGCCCGAGGTTCGCTGAGTCTACAGGGATTTAGGATTAGGTTGTGTCTGTTCCTTGTGAGTTTTTCAAATTTTCTTACAATCATCTTCTACCCTCAGCGGAAGGAAAGCCAAGATGTCTTGAAACCATGAAAAACATGCTGCTGAGCACAACGATGCTACATATGTTGATGGAGCTATAGGGTAGGCACATGAAGATCAGGTGCCTGAGGTCCCCCAACCTAACCCAGCCATTCTTGAACATCCTGCCTACCAACAGCTTATGGGGTAGATGATGGCTACGATGAATCTCATGGTTGAGAGATTGTTAGTACCTCCTCCACGAGCACAAGCTCCCCATGGTGAAACATCAGGTATTGGGAAGACCTTTGAGTGGCTTCGCCGAGTCGGAGCTTCAGATTATGCTGGAACGGATGATCCAGAAGATGTAGATATGTGGCTGACAAGTCTTGAGAAGGCTTTCCAGATCCTCGACATCCCCAAAGTAGACAAAGTAAAGCACGCTGTCTACCTTCTAAAAGGTAGTGCTGGTCACTGGTGGACCATCGAGGAGGAGAAGTGACCTGGTGAGGTGATCGGTTGGGAGGTTTTCTGGCGCGAGTTCACGAGCAGATACTTCCCGAAGACGTATCTAGATGAGAAGATCAGTCAGTTCGAGCATTTACACCACAGAGCAATGAACATCACCGAGTACAAGGCCAAGTTCATGGATCTGCTAAGGTTTTGTCCTCACATGGCGGCGACAGATGAGGAACGGATCAGACGTTTTGAGAAGGGTTTGAGTTCTGAGCTGACGACACCTATTTCTACGTTGGAGAATCGAGAGTGGTTTTCTACATTTGTGGAATCCGTCCAGAGGATCGAACGATCAGTAAGGGAGAAGAGAGAATCCATGTCTAAGAAGAGGCCTACTCAGTTCCAGGGACAAATGTTTGGTGGCTTCAAGAAGCCAAGGTTTGCAGCACCGTCAGTGATGAGAGGTTCCAGTGCACCATCACAGTGGTCTCCGAGTAAGGGAAGAGGTTATGTTTCTTCACTGTCAAAGGCACATAGTACAACTTCAGTGGCAGTGACAGGGCCATCTAGGCCACAGCTTGAGGATAGGTCATGCCATCTTTGTGGTCAGATCGGGCATTTCAGGTTCAACTGCCTGAATAGAGATGTTGAAGTGACGCAGCAGCCGAGGCAGAATCATCAAGGGTATGATAGACAACAACCTAGTGGTAGCAGAGGGCAAGGACACGGTCAAGCGTCGCAAGCAAGATCGTCTGCTCAAGGAAGCAGAGGACGTGGACATCAAGCAACAACTCGATTCTATGCTATGAGTCAGCTGGAGGCGATAGTCAACCCGTGAGTGGTGATAGGTCAGATGGAGTTATTTCATTCTGATATGTCTTCTTCTTGCTTTATATCTGTTCTGGTTGACCCGGGTGCTACACACTCTTTTATTGCCTATAGCATGCTTGACAATTGTCATTTACCTATTAGCTATATGAAAGATAGTTTGTTGTTAGAAACCCCTCTTGATGGTTCCTCGATGCTTCAAGAAGAGTGTCCATCTTGTGTCTTATCTTTCTCGGGACACATCATTCAAGTGGATCTTATACCACTTGATATGCATGGTTTCGATGTTATCCTTGGGATGGATACCTTATAGAAGTATAAGGTTGTGCTGGACTGTGGTTCCAAGCAGGATGTGTTTGACGTTGATGGAGCGAAGTGGACCTTCCAGGGAGATAGGAAGATTCTTCCGACGTTTCTAGTATCAGCTTTGGTGGCTGAGAAGTTGTTACGTCAAGGATGTGAGGCGTTCTTAGCTCACATTGTGGATACCGTTGTGGCTACCAAGGAGAAAGGTCCTAGTCTTGAGGAGGTTTCAGTTGTCTGAGAGTTTGCCAATGTGTTTCCTGATGAGTTTCCTGGTGTTCCTCCACCCTGAGAGATTGATTTCGAGATCAATCTGGTTCCAGGAACATAGCCAGTTGCACAGGCACCGTATAGGATGGCTCCAGTAGAGATGGCAGAGCTTAAGAAGCATTTGCAAGAGTTGTTGGAGAAAGGTTTCATCCGACCAAGTACGTCGCCTTGGGGTGCTCCAGTGTTGTTCTTCAAGAAGAAAGATGGATCGATGCGGTTGTGTATAGATTACCGATAGTTGAACAAGGTCACGATCAAGAACAAGTACCCGTTACCGAGGATAGATGATCTGTTCGATCAGTTACGTGGTGCTATAGTGTTTTCAAAGATCGATCTACGGTATGGATATCATCAGTTGAGGATTAAGGCGGATGACATACCGAAGTCAGATTTTAGGACAAGGTATGGTCACTTCGAGTTCGTGGTTATGCCATTTGGGCTAACCAATGCCCCTGCTACTTTCATGGATTTGATGAACAGAGTGTTCCATCCATTTCTAGATCAGTTTGTTGTAGTCTTTATAGATGACATCTTGATCTATAGTCGGGACAACCAAGAGCATGAGCAACATCTTCGACGAGCGTTGACTCTTCTTCGCCAACATCAGTTATATGCCAAGTTCAGTAAGTGTGAGTTCTGGTTGGAAGAAGTGACTTTCTTGGGTCACGTGATATCTGCTGAAGGAGTTAGAGTAGATCCGAAGAAGGTGGAGTCCATGGCAGATTGGGAGCAACTGAAGACGTCGATAGAAGTTTGTAGTTTCCTGGGTTTAGCAGGATACTACCGGAGGTTTATCAAGGACTTCAGTGCAATTGCGTTTCCGATGACGAAGTTAACAAGAAAGGATGTACCTTTTGTCTGGGATGATCATTGTCAGCAAGCTTTTCGGAGTTTGAAGGAGAAGCTGACCAGTGCTCCAGTGTTAATCCTGCCAGAGCCTGGGAAGGGCTATGTTGTCTTCTGTGATGCTTCCAAGAAAGGTTTGGGTTGTGTGCTGATGCAGGAAGATCATGTGGTTTCTTTTGCTTCGCGACAACTTAAGAAACATGAGGAGAACTACCCGACTCATGATTTGGAGTTGGCAGCAGTGGTTCATGCGTTAAAGATTTGGAGACACAATCTATACGGGGAAGTGTGTCAGATCTTTACGGATCATAAGAATATGAAGTACATCTTTTCGCAGCATGAGTTAAACATGCGACAATGTCGATGGATGGAGTTAATCAATGACTACGACTGCACCATCGAATATCATCCTGGTAAGGCAAATGTGGTAGCTGATGCGCTTAGCTGAAAGTCTTCGTCTCTTTCTTCAAAGAAGGCACAGTTGAGTTCTCTGATATGCCATAGACGAGATATGCTTGTCTCCTTGCGATAGATGAATGTGCAGATGGAAGTCTCCTTATTAGCTGGACTTTTAGCACAAATGCAAGTCAAGCCTACGCTGAGACATCAGATCAAAGATGCACAACAAGCAGATGATACAATACCGTTGATCAGGTCAGAGTTCGGCATCGAAAAGCGTGATGGGTTCCATGAGTCCAAGGATGGACTAGTTTGCTATCATGATAGGATGGTGGTTCCCGATGCTGATGATCTGAGGAAGTTAGTGCTTGAGGAAGCACACACGTCAATATATGCTATGCATCCAGGTGTCACTAAGATTTATCGTAGTCTGAAGGACTTGTATTGGTGGCCCGACTTGAAGAAAGATGTAGCTGAGTTCGTGGCTAGGTGTGCGGTATGTCAGCAAGTCAAGGCTGAACATCATAAACCGGCAGGTACGTTGCAATCCTTGCCGATACCATAGTGGAAATGGGATCATATAACCATGGATTTCATAGTTAGTCTACCCAGGACAACTAGGAATCATGATTCCATTTGGGTAATAGTGGACAGATTGACAAAGTCTGCCCTTTTCATACCAGTAAAGACAACGTATATAGCCGAGAAGCTCACTCGATTATATGTGGATGAGATAGTACGTTTTCATGGTGTGCCAGCGACGATAGTTTCTGACCAAGGTCCTCAGTTCATGAGTCGTTTCTGGGAACAGTTGCACAGAGCATTGGGAATGCAGTTGAGGTTCAGTACCGCCTTCCACCCACAGCCAGATGGACAGTCTGAGAGGACTATTCAGATTCTGGAGGATCTTCTTCGAGATTGTGTTTTGCAGTTCCTAGGTAGTTGGGACGTACATCTCAGTTTGATAGAGTTTGCTTATAACAACAGTTATCAACGGAGCATTGAAATGGCTCCTTATGAGGCCTTGTATGGCAGGAAGTGTAGATCTCCTTTGTGTTGGTATGAGTCTGGTGAATATCAACGTTTGGGTCCTAAGTTAGTGCATCAAATGACAGAAAAGATCAAGGTGATGCAACAATAGTTGAAAGCGGCATAGGACAGGCAGAAGTCTTATGCAGACAATCGCCGACAACCTTTGGAGTTCCAGGTAGGAGACAAAGTATATCTTAAGGTCTCACCATGGAAAGGTGTGTTGAGGTTTGGCCGGAAGGGTAAGTTAGCACCCATGTATATGGTATATGGGACCATACCCGGTCATAGCATGTGTTGGAAAGGTAGCTTACGAGTTAGAGCTGCAGCCAAAGTTGCACAGGTTACATCTAGTGTTCCATGTCAGTATGTTGAAGAAAAGTCATCTAGATACAGGGACAGTGATACAACCAGTTGAAGTTGAGCTTGATGAAGATGTGACCTACGAGGAAGGTTTTGTGGTGATCCTTGACAGAAGGATTAAGAAGCTGAAGAGGAAGGACCTGGTTCTTGTGAAGGTTCTTTGGCATCATCGTGGCGTTGAGGAAGAGATGAGGAGGAAGTACCCCTCGCTTTTCTCTTCGGATTTCGGGGATGAAATCCCTTTGAAGGGGGTTAGCTTGTAAGGACCCTGACCTCCATTTAGGGTCTACCCTATTTGCTTTGCTTAACCTTGATGCTTTGATGCTTGTTAATCACCTTTGGTGGTGATTAGGGTTTGTTGGTGCTTTGTTGAAGTTGAAGGGGCTACTTGCAATTAACCCAAGTCTAGGGTTTGTGGGCAAGTTTGTCACCTTGTGTGGTGTTCCGCCCTCTCCTTGCTTCCTCTAGTGTTGAGAGGAAGGTTTGGGTTCGTTGCTTGGGTTCCTTTGGGCTTGGTTGAGCTTGTTGGGCCTTGAGGTGCCTTGCCTTTGTTTGGTTGAACCTTGTGTCGGGCATGAGGGTGCTTGTGTCACCCAGGCTGTGTCACCCAGGGCTGTGTCGCTGATGGTGGTGGTGTGTCGCCCATGGACCTTTGACCATCTTTAACCTCATTTGTGTCACCACTAGTGGACACTTGGTGCTTGGTGTGTGCATGTGGCAAGGGCCTTAGACATGTGTTTAGGGCTTGCTAGAATGGTGGATTTTGCACATGGACAAGTGTCCCTAGGTGGGCGACACCTTGCTTTGCCTTGATTTGGTTTGTCCTCCATCCCCTTCTATATATGTGTTCCGTTTCCCTTGCTAAGGATCCCTTTAGTTCCTTAGTTCTCCTCTACCTTGGTGCACGACAAACTCTCTTCTCTTGAAAGCTTGGTGGCCGATCCTTCTTAGAGTCTCCTTCTTCCTTGGTTTTGCTTGGATCTTGGAGCTAGGAGCTTGGAGCTTGCTTAAGGTGGGTTACATAACTCCTAACCCTAACTACACTACCTTCTTTCTATGTTCTTTTATGTTGCTAGTTAGTTCCTTGCTTAAGTTGTTCTTATTGGCCGAACCATGTGCTCTAGGGTTTCTTGGTGAGAAATACTCCCTTCTATCCTTGGTCTAGAGGAGTGAGCTTGGGTTCTAGTAGCATGGGCAATAACCCTCTCTCGTTCAAGTTGAGAGGTGAGCTTGTGTTCTAGTAGCTTGAGCAACACCCTCCTGTCACCATGGACTTGAAGGGTGAGCTTGGTGGTAGTTGTGGACCTCATTTAGGGTTGTTCTTTGTGCTACCCGATTGATGTTAAGAGATGTGCAAGACCCCTCTCTCATTTAAGTTGAGAGGTGAGCCATCTTCTTGACTCTTTAGGGTTTTTGTGTCCTTGAGCTTGAGGTTGGTGATGACTCTGTCGGGGTGCACCTTGCCCGTTATGGTGTTGGTGGTGTTGTTGCCTGATACCCTTCCCTTGGTCTGACCTTGGACGATATGTTGTGGTTGTGGTGGACGATACCTTGGTCCCTGACCTTGTGATGAGCGTCACCCCACCAGTCCTTGTGTGTGACGGCTTAATATCACTATAGCCTGTTGTGGTAGAAACATTGCTAGTTAGTTGTGGTGACGGGCGTCATGCTAGTCATGTGTGTGTTGGCCGACAACCCTACACCTGACTGACGTTGCACGACACCCTGTCGCCCGATACCCCTGGCTGCATGATAGGCCCTGTGGTTGTTATCCCTGATACACGATGCGGCGTTGCACGACACAGAAGTGCACGACACGCGTTGCACATTACACATGAGTGCACATGATGGTTTGGTTTCTTGGTTGCCTGATATATGTAATGGTCGATACCCTACTGAGTGCTTAGTCGAGATATAGAGTGGTTGCTTGGCCATTAGATGGTTGTTGGGTCGGGAAACACATGGGGAGTGATCTGCCCGATATTAGCTCTAGTGAGGGAACCCTGCCTGATATCACCTGTGGTGAGGGTAGTAGGTGCTTTTAGTGAGGGTCCTGTCCGTTATGGAAAATGATATGTTAAATGTTGATCTTGCCATCATGATTAGTCTTAATGATGACCCTTGATATGCTGATGATAATCTATTATGTAGCTCAACATGATCTTACATATGTATGTGATCATCTTGATATTATGTATAATGCTGAGATAATGTTAAGCATGTAAGATGCCTTGCATGGTGTTATGACCATAGGTTGAGGCATGAATGATATCATATATATATAATCAATCAATATTGCCCTATGTTGACAAGATAATCTTGCTATAATCTATGATGATTGTACTAACCATGCAGGTGATGCATAGCCAAGAAAAGGGCTATGAGGTATATATATGATGAGTAACACTGCTTTAATGGTTACTCTTGGGAATGAGATAACATGTATGATGTGTTTGGCTAAAGTACTTGGGATTGCTATCCCATGATGATGATGTAAGTCTTGAAAGGAAGTGGCACTATGTGATGAGGGATTGAGATCCCATGGCATGTGATGATCCTTGAGATGGATCTAGATAATTGGCAAGAGGCCAAGTGATAACATGTAGTATGGATCCTTATGATGGATCAGGATGATGTTGATTACAATGAAAACATACTGTTGAGTTCCATGCTATTTATTTTGTTGTAGTTTACATGTTATATAACTTGGTTGAATCTTGCAATCCACATAAAAGATACTAATTAATCACAGTGAAATATATCATGTAGTTGCCCTGGCCATAGATCCATCATCGTCAGGAGTTGGTGATGGTGAAATGGGTTCTCCTGCGGGTTAACCCGGAGCGCATATTGTTGAATATGTGAGGTTTCTCATAGCCTAAAGTGAGGCGGTAAGAGTGCAACTTCAGTTTTAGACTCCAGGGTGTGGATTCAGGCCCGTATCCCAAGTGTGATACGAGCATGGTGAACATGCCCATGGATCAGGATATGTGATATGGGAGCATGAATGCATTCATGGCTCAGAGCACAGTGAACAGGCCCGTGGCTCAGTTTCACTAGCACTGATACCTGTACCAAGGAGGGCTAGGCAGAGGGTAGCCTGACCCTGTGCCTGAGACCACTTAAGTAAGAGATTGCGGTCCTACTTGTGTTGTACTAGTGCACTGACCACGAGGCGGAGAGGTCGTGGAGTCCGGCTCTTCCATTGACCTTGTATGGCACCGGCTTGGGTTTCGCAACCGAAGGTTGGATTTGAGTGGTACAGCTCACTTCCTCAGGGCATAATAATACGTAATCTAGCCGTATAGTATTTACTGCTTAAGGCAAAACACGGAACATTGGTTGAGGCCTTGCTTGTGTAGTTAATCTTGTTATATCTTGCAGTTATTTATATGTTCCTCATGTTATGTGGTAATACCTTATAAATCTTATCTTGTTAATCATGTTCCATAAAGAAATAATTGGTGATATGCCTTCCGTACCTTCTGGTAAGCTTGATGGTATGAATAGCTTTACCTTATAATCTGCTCTTGGTATACCTCTTATCTGTTATCTGCTTTATCTTTCTGAGGTTTTGTAGTTTCGACGGGGAGTTATGTTTCTCGCTGGGACTGTGTGTCTCACCCCGCTGGTTTACACCCTTTTTAGGTGTTCGAGCTAGGCGTGGTGGTGGTCGTGGAGTTGCAGCCGAGCAGCAAGACGAGCAGCAGAAGCCAAGCGATGGATATGCTACTATTTTAGATGTTTTGTAGTAGAGTCTTAGAGTCATCCCTATACTCTCAGGTCCTTGGAGGTGTTTTGACGTTGTTTCATGATGTATAGTTGGTGATGTTTTGTATATCCTACTGCTGGCCGGATGTGGGCCTTTATGGATGTGTAAACAGGTGATGAAGTCATGTGATGTCAGGACGGCTGTTCCCCTAAGCTGTGAACACGTATCAAGATTTGTATATGTTATATAACCTGTTTTCTTACAGGATGAGGACCTAAATGTAATAGTTCTCAATTTATCTGCTTTCCGCAATCAGTTTTAATTAACCCGTGTTTTTGATAATCTGTGGTTATGGTGATTTCCACACGTTTTTGCGTAACACCTCGCTGTCTGTTGGATAGTGGGATGTGTTTCCACACAAATATTACCAATTGAAGTGTATTAAGAACATACCTTTAATATTGATTCCAATTATCAACTTGCACCACTTAATTGATTCCACGTTCCCTTTTTCCTAACCATGTTTATGTATTAGAACTATATTCATTCATTAAATGCTTAAAACCCTAAAGTTACTAACTTTTTGCACAAACCTTCGAAGTAGACCCTAAAAATATCACCATTGTATTAGTTAGATTTTTCTGATCAAAATAACATATAATATGATGTATTTTGAAGATATTGACTATTAGGGTTATTTTTTATGATTATTAGTTAATTTAAATCACCACAAAACATCTTGTCGAAAAACTCAAAATCAAGCGATGAAAATATTTTTAATGGATAGATAATCTTTTCCTAATTTCAAAACATATTTTATTTTTAATTTTGGACAAACGATTAAAAATATATGAATTTTCTAAAAAGCACCAATTGGGAATTGCCATGTAGGCATTTTGTATCAAATAGAGAGAGAGAGAGCCTGAGCCCACCTGTTGACTTGGACCAATAAGGGGAAGCTAAGTCACGTGGCCAACGTTTGGGTTTGACTCATCTAAAACAAAACAAAACTCGGCCAAAAGACCTCCGTACCCTTGTATGAGAAACAAAAGGTAAAAGAGAGAAGAAGGGAAAAAGAGGAAAACTAGGGAATCATCCCCTTCCTTCCTCCCTACCATGGTTGTGAGAGCAACATGGCTGGACCTCGGGTGAATAGGGGAAAACTGAATGAAGTGAGAAAACAATGAACTAAGGGCATGAACTCGAAGAGCAATCTACAAGGAACTTACCAAATCCATCAATTTAGGCGTGGTCGGGCATGGTTGTAGAGGAGATGTGCTAAGAAATTGAGAGAGGAGAAAGCTTAGCAAGGTGCGATACAACCATAGATACCAATATATATAGGTGAGGGTGAGTTAAATCAAGAAGAGACATGTGACCACAAAGCCTTGTTGTACAAGTTTCATGCATTACTCGAATAGGCAACAAGAGACCATAAATATGGGTTTTATTGATGCAGAATCTTCTCCTGATTCTAACGCAACAAAAATCTTGAGAAACAGATGAAAAACAAGCAAGAAAAGCCAAAAACATCAAACCAAACACCCACGGTTACTATTCACGGTAGGGTTGTCTCCTACCCGAGGTAGGAGATGAAATCTACGCCATCCACACATGATCAGATGGTTCTCATTGACATGTGTATTAATTGCATTTCCAATCAAAATCGAATAAAATTCTATTTAAATTATTTAACTTTTTATCTTTCCTTATTTGAGGGTGCAAACGACCTCCAAAATTAACCAAAATTTACACCCTGGTTGATTTTGATATGTACAATCCAAATATGGAATTAATTTTGCCTTTTGAGGACTTTTAATAGGTTGAATAATTCAAATCATGTTTTCTCTTTCCTCATGCATTAATGACTCTAGGATTATCCAAAAATAATATAACTTCACCCATAAGTCTTATTAAGTATTTTGGATATGAATTTTCCATTATTTCCATTTGTTGAAGTTGTTTGTTATATTAAAATAATGAGTTGAAAGTTGTACACACGTTCTCTCTTCTAAATTCATCTTCTCATCAAATATTTTCCAAATTGAGTCAAAATTCATCCAAATATATATTTTAACATGTAGAACACGAATTTGGCTTTATTTTATTTTTTTGAAGAATTTTATTATTTATTTAATATATTTAAAATTTATCACTTATTTTATCCTTTTGCTTTCTTGATGGATACTCCGGGTACTTCGAGATTGTTGTGCATCCTGCAGACCAAGAAAAGATGACATTCACTTTCCCGAGTGATACTTTTGTGTACCGGAGAATGCCATTTGGGTTGTGTAATGCCGCTTCCACTTTTCAAAGATGTGCGACCTCAACCTTCACAGATATGCTTGATTCATCACTTGAAGTGTTTATGGATGATTTCTCAATTTTTGGTAAAACCTTTGATGAGTGTTTTCTCCACTTGACTTTCATTCTTGAGAGATGAGTCAAGGTTCGCCTCATGCTATCCTGGGCAAAGAGCCATTTTATGGTATCCGAAGGCATAGTTCTAGGCCACCGGGTTTCAAAAGACGGTATTGAGGTTGATAGAGCCAAGGTGGGCCTCATTTCTACTCTTACCATTCCTTCTACTGTAGGACATGTCTGGTCTTTCTTGGGACATTCATGCTTCTATCATTGCTTGATCAAGGATTTTAGCAAGATCTTGAGACCTCTATGTCATTTGTTGGAAAAAGATGTTGAATTTCACTTTGATGACAAGTGTGTTGAAGCCTTCAACCACTTGAAGGAAAAGCTCATTTCTGCTCCTATAATGCAGCCCTCAAACTTCTTTTTGCCATTTGAGATCATGTTGATGCATCTAACATGGTAGTGGGGGTTCTGCTGGGCCAAAGAGTTGTTCGGATTCCGTATGCCATCTATTATGCTAGCAAGACTGTGGATGAAGCACAAAGAAACTACATGACTACTAAAAAAGAGTTGCTTATGGTTATCTTTTCTCTTGACAAGTTTAAATCACATCTTTTGCAAAACAAGGTGGTTATATACACAAACTATGTTGCATTGAAGTATCTAATGGCAAAGAAAGATTCAAAGCCAAGGTTGATCCATTGGATATTGTTGCTTCTAGAGTTCGATATTGAGATTGTAGATAAGAAGGGAGTAGAAAATCCTACCATCAACCATCTCTCCTGAATTGAAGCACCCTTTGATGATACAAGTAGAATCAAAGAGGCAATGTTGCATGAGCAACTATTCCTACTCTCATTCACTCAAAGGCCATGGTATAAACATATAACTAACTTCTTAGCTAGTAGAAGGATACAAAGCACATGGATGAGGGAGGAAAGCAAAAGGTTGTTTACTATGGCCAAAAATTATATTTGGGATGATCCTCACTTATTCAAATATTGCCCTGACCAACTTATTTGGAGATGTGTTCCGGAGATGGAGCAGCAAGAAATTCTAATCTATGTGCCATTCCGGAGTTTGTGGGGGTCATTTTGGTGGAAAATGCACTACAGCCAAGGTTCTCCAAAGTGGATTCTATTAGCCTTCCTTGTTTAAAGACTCTCATGAATTTTGCAACTGTTGTTTGAAGTGCTAAAAGATTAGCAATATCTCTAAGAGAGACATGATGCCTCTATCACCCATTCTTGTAGTTGAGGTGTTTGATGTTTGGGGGATTGACTTCATGGGTCCTTTTCCTCCCTCTTTTGGATGTCTACATTTTGGTTGTCATTGATTATGTGTCAAAGTGGATCGAGGCTGTTGCAACCAGAACAAATGATCACAAAGTTGTATGTGACTTCGTGAAATCCAATATCTATAGCCGGTTTGGTATTCTAAGAGCAATGATTAGTGATGGGGAAAGTCACTTCATCCGTCTCACTTTTGAAGGCTTGCTTAAGAAACACAGAGTGAATCATTGTTTGGCAACTCCTTACCACACTACTACAGAAACGGCCTTTGGCGTCGGTCGTTTAACCCCATTTGGCGTCGGTTTCCGACCGACGCCTATGTGGGCGCCGCTAAAGGTCGAACACTTCGGCGTCGGTTTTTTAACCGACGCCTATTTAACATATAGGCGTCGGTCGTTTAGTAGATAGGTGTTCAAAAACAGTCCCAAACCCAATACACATTATACATGTGGCAGGACAGTCCCAAACCGGGGAGATTAGGTGTTCAAGAACAGTCCCAAACTGGGAACAAATGATCACAAAGTTTCTCAAAAACCCAATACACATTATACACTTACATCCTAAGTGAGATTAGGTGTTCAAGAACAGTCCCAAACCGGGGACTATCCAAGATTTACTCCTAATGAGTAAATCTTGGACGGGTTTCTAGGCCAACAAATACATGTGTTGCATTCTTATATATAATAATTGTCTATAAACTACATGCAACATGGTTAATCCTAATCAACAGAGCATTATTAAATAATAAATCAAGAAATCAATAGTTTCAAACAAAAGGTCTAGGAATCTTTACTAGACATTATATGTATCCCTAATCATCATATTTAACATACTACATTATTTTGAACATCCAGATCAGATTAAGATCATACTATGTTATAACATATTATCGAAGGAAACATATTCTTCATGTAGTGTTGATTCTAGAAGTCTAAGAAGGGAATCTGAGAATTTTAGATGCTTACAGTCTCTAAGGGATAGAAGTAAGGAATAATTTATACCTTTTCTAGTTAAGGATTTTGTAGATACTTGGACTAGTCCTAAATGAAGAAAGTTGTATCTTAGATTATTTTTTATCATGTTTAGATCTCTTTCAGATAGAAGTTGTATGCATTCCTATGAAGGTGTAACTCATATAGTTTTTTCAGTATCCTTAATGTAATAATTAGATATCAAATGAAAACTACCTTTTGAGTAAATGGTGGCGTAGGAAGGTCCAGTTTTGCATTGGAATGAATGGTGACATAGTAAGGGGCAATTTACATTTGGATAATCGATAGAAGTGAGTGACTAGAGGTGAATTAGGGTTTGTAATTAAAGGGTGTATAATTTTCTTAGGATTTAAAGGAGAATATCTACATAAAATTGCAATAAAAAACAACAACATGATGAACATGATGAATATGATATCAAATGAAAACTACCTTAGTCAGAGATAAAGATGTGTCTAAGAACAGTTATCAAAATTTCTAGTATATAGTTCTTTTTTTATAATTGTCTAAGAACACTGACTCCAGAAAACCAGTTGGCGCATACCTGTTGGCGCGGGAGGCAGCGGGAGTCAGGTGGAAGCTGATGGCGTGGCGGCGAGCTCCAGGTGTCAAGCAGGCGTCGGCGGCGCCGTCGGCGGCGAGCTCCAGTCAGGCAGGCCGCGGCGGCGATCAGCTCCAGGCGTCAGGCAGGCTGAGGCGGCGAGCTCCAGGCTCGTCAGGCGTCGGCGGCGAGCTCCAGCAGCAGTGGCGGCGGAGAAGGGGGCGCCGGAGTAGCAGTGGCGGCACGACGGCGCTGTCGTGGAGAAGAAGGAGAAGAGAATCGACGGCGACAGGATGGGAAATCGACGGAGAAGCAGAAAAAGGGCTCGCAATGAAACAGAAGAAGAGGAAGAGTCGGGCATCGCGGGTTATAAAGTCCCAAATAGCGTCGGTTTTTTACAACAACCGACGCCTAAACGTCTTTAGCGTCGGTTGTCTGAGAAAACCGACGTCCAACTGGGCGATAATTTCATGAAATTGTTTGGCGGGAACCACCTTCAGCGTCGGTTATCCTTTAATCACCGACGCTGAAGGTGACACTTTTCGCGCAAATTTTCATCAGACATAGGCGTCGGTTTCTACCTAAATAACCGACGCTGAAAAGGACACTATTTTTCGCGGGCGACTTTAAGCGTCGGTTTGTTATAAACAACCGACACTGAAGACAAAGCGGTACCCGTGTCTGGCTGGTCTTCGAATATAGACGTCGGTTTTCGTAAACAACCGACGCCTAACATATAAGGCGTCGGTTTTTCTTAATAACCGACGCCCAGAAAAGTGTCACTGAATGCTATTTCTGTAGTAGTGCCACCCCCAAACAAGTGGTCAAGTTGAGTTGGCCAATCGGGAGATAAAGCTCATTCTAGAAAAGACAGTGAGACCGGACCGCAGGGATTGGTCACTACATCTTAATGAAGCTTTATGGGCTTATAGGACTGCATACAAAGCCTCGATTTGCGCCACACTATTCAAGCTTGTGTATGGAAAAAGCTGCCATTTTCCGGTTGAGATGCAACACAAGGCATTATGGGCTTTAAAGGTCATGGACTTTGATGGAGAGAATTCCAAAATGAAGAGAAAGTTTCAGTTGAATGAATTAGAGGAGATGCAGCATGAGGCTTATGAAATGTCTAAGAGCTACAAAGAGAAAACAAAGTTTTGCATGACAAGATGATCAAGAGGAAAGACTTTTAACCCAAAAAATGGGTATAGTTGTATAACTCAAGGATGAAGTTTTTTCTCAGAAAACTCTGGTCTAAATGGGAAGGGCCTTATCTCTTCAAAAAGGTGTATCCATCCGGAGCTGTGTTGATTTGTGAGAAAGAAGGAGCTAAATAATTCACCATGAATGGTCAAAGGCTGAAATTGGTTGTGGAAGTAGGATCATACAAAGAAAATCAAAGTTTTGACATCATGATGCTAGTGGAGGACCATCAGGTTGATGAGGATATATGCCTGAATGCACATGAAACATACATTTACTTCAAAGATGCGTTGAGAATCCCACGAGGGTGAGTGAAGTCAAGAATCAATATGCCCGACTGAAGGCGTAAAATTTAGCACTAGTGGGAGGAAACCCACATAGGTTTGGGAACTTTTCACCCAACCTTCACTTTTTCATACTTTTTTTTTCACAAAATACACACACGCACACTTGGGCTTGATAGTTTTTGTTTGAGTTTTGATGAGATGTAGGTAACATGTTGGAGAGAGAGATTGAGAGGTAAAGTAATGGCTGTTGAAGTTGAAACGTAGCCAAGAATAAATTTTTTTTACAAAGAGATCACAATTTTCAATTTTGAGTTGACAAAGTACTGCATGAAGAACCACCACGACCATGGTGATTTAAGTGCAAAACCTTAAGAAAGTTATAGTAACTCCACCAAATTTGTGAAGACATGACAATGACCTTGGAGAACAAAATGACTGTGGCACATGCTAAAGAACATGACTGTGGCCCTCACCAAGGTCGTGGTGACATGAAGGTAAGATGACCGTGGCAACCACCACGGACATGGTGAATTGAATGCAAAAATTCAAGGGAGTTACAGGGATGAAGGAGATTTTGTACATGAACGGCCACAAACATGGTGAACCACCACAGATGAGGCGGGAGGAGCACACCATGAACGTGGCACCCACCATGATCATGGCAAGAGTCGATCTACAACCATCTCCACCCCACCACGACTATAGCACCCACCACGGCCATGCTACCAAACCCCCACCACGACTATGGTGACCCACCACAACCTTGGCGGGACCCGACCCCACACATTTTTTCACTTAAACTCCACAAACCACCACAACCCCTATCACTTGAAAATGCATTTGCACAACTCCAGAATGGTCGTGGTGATGTGCTCCACCAACATCACCTACGATCTTACTTCTCCAGCTCAAGTCCTCCATGAAACCAACCTCCAATCGCTTTCTACACATCCACCACCTCTCCCTCTACCGTTTCCACCCCAAAATATCCACCAATCAAGCCTCCATCTCCATTTTCATTCTCCACCTCACCTACAGCCACCCTACACACCCACTAATATCCATCCATTTTCACCCAAAACCTCCAACCAATCCATCCTCCACCATCCAAGCAACCATCTTAGCCATTTCCACCCATCAATCGACCTCCATTTCACCTTCTCCACAAAAATCTAAATTTCACATCCCTCCACCACCTCCATATCCAAACAAATGAAGGGAATTACTAAGGTAGTGAAGAAAGGAGCTCAAAAGAGCCTCAGGGTGATCAATGGAGGCAAGGTACGCACCAAGAGAGCCTCTTCCCAAGTCTACATGCCTTCCCATACTCCCTCACCATCCACTTCCATTTCCCAACCGCTCCCTCGCTTGATGTATGTGACTGCATTCTACACCCGATCATCTGACAACCACCTCATCACATACAAGACATATAGGGAAGAGGAGGAGGAAGCATTGTAGGACAACATCGATGACATGATCAATGAAGTTGACCCAGAGGTCATAACCCTCCAAAAGTGGGGCAAGGGGGTTGCAACTCCATCTTCATCAAGGTTGCCTCCAAGGACTATGCCAGCATGACACTCTACCTCCTCATTGGGGGAGAGACCATAGCAGTAGCTGCAAGCAAGGCGACAATTGATGATAGAGGAAGAGGATCAACTACAGCGATACCCCAAGCAATGGGTACCGCTGAATCTTGACACAAGCTCGGCGTTAAGATCCTACAGAGTTAAAGAATATGATGATGATATTGTTGATGAGAAAATGGATTCTGAGCTAGAAGACGCTCTGGCATACTTGGAGGTAGACAGGCTGAAGGGGTTGGGAAAAGCTCCTGAGGGAATGACTTGTAGTAGAGGACAGAGAAAGATGCAGATCACACCCATCTACCCTGAGTGCATATCTAGGAGAGTGATCTCCATTAGATATGGTGTGAAAAGGTAATTGAAGACTTGGGAATCAAAGAAGATGTGGTAATGAGGCTGAAGCGAGTCAGTTTGTGGAAGGTTCTCTTCACAGCACAAACCACATATGTTGAGTTGACTCATCAATTTTTTGCCACATTAGAGAAGATCAAGGTCAAAGGGGAGGAAGCTATCAAGTTCACAATGTTCAACAAAATTCACACTTTGACTGCTTCTGAACTAAATTGCATCTTTGCAAAGGACCCTCAAGAAGATGAAAAGATGGGTGATGTCTTATTAGAGAGGGAGGTCGACTTGGACTATGCTAAATTCTGGCACTCAACGACAGCAGAGTGAAAATATACAACTAGAAAGTCCAAGACTATGTACATCAAATCATCAATGATTCGGTTGGCCTCTCTCTCTCTCTAGGGCTTCGCTCAACCTTCTCTCTAGTCACCCCCGGCAGCTGCCACTGGGGGGAGGGGTGCTTCTTCGGAATTTCCTCCCCCTGGCTTTCAACAAACGTGGTGAGGTCTCTGTGATGGGAAGCTTAGGAGTGTTTCTCTAGAGACGAGAGTTGGTCGGAGTTGCTGGCATCTACTCAGAATATTTGGGTTGAAGGAGGTGTGACATACTGTGAGGAGTCGTGATCTGGGCCAGAGGTGGCGATTCAACCATGTTGAACTCTTCTCCGTTCAAGTGTGATGGGTGGAGAGAGGCCTCTCTCAGCCAGAACCGGGATTGTGTTGCTGCTCCACTGCGCTAGGGTCAGGAAGGGGTTCCTCTCTTTGTCTCCAATACCTTCTCCTCATTTCCTCTGTGTGAACCCTAGTTTACCCAGGTTGCTGACGGCCATGATTCTGACCAGGTTCATGCCTTGGTGGATACGGCCGCAGTAGGGAGCCTCGTTGGGTGGATTGGTCTTCCTCTATCCGCTTGGCGGGTGTCCCCTCCTACTGCCGTTTACATGGTGGTGTGTTCCTCTCGGCAGGGTGCCTGATTTATGCAGCAGCGGGTTCGGGCTCATGTGACCTGGAATGGCAGTCTGAGATAGTGTGCTCATCACATGATGGTGCATCTTTAAGGTGCCCGGGGCTTCTCATTTCATCATCCTCTCCACAGGGGGATCGAAGTGACAAGGCGGCGGCTGATTCCAGCCTGGTGTCTAGAGGCCTATCCTGCCGTTGCAGCTTCGGGTGCACACCAGGCGTTCGACGACAGTCTGACCTCCATCCATTTGAGAAGGACACCTTCAAGGTGTTTGACAAAAATCCTCGGTTTTTTTAAATGTTGATGTGCAAATAGCAACTGGCAGGCCATTTCATGGTGCTTCATATTTGATTCTCATTGCAACTATGATCATGGAAGATGACAATGAAGGAAGGTTTTCTGTTCGAGTTCTGCTTCATTATTTGTGGGTGCTTGTTAATGCAGTGAAGGGTAGCTTGGACAGTCTCCTCTCTGACTCATTATGTTCCTATTTTAGTAGTCATGGTGTTTTTCTTGTATGATTTGCTGAGGTTCTTAGATGTGTTTGAGGGGGGTAGCTATTTCTTCCCCTCTTTGGCCCTCTTGCTGTGCAGCGTGAAGATAAGAAAAAGAGAAAAGTAGGTCACTAAGAAGAGGACTTGTTTTGGTTGGGATGACCTCATTTTCTGGTTTGCTTAGCTCAATGTGGCTGGTTGGAGTCCTCTCCTGTAACACATATTTGTGGGTGCTATGATCGTAAGTGTTCTCGATTGGATGATGATTGGTTGCAGAGGCATTAGGTGTGCCAGCCTGGTCTATCTCTGTCAGGATGTGTTATCTAGTTTGCTGCCGTTTGTTGGAGCTAAGCTTGGATGTGGAAGATCGCACTTACTCCAGGGAGAATGCTATGATGTGGAAGATCTTGCACTTCTCTTTTGTTTCCTGCGTGTTCCCAGTTATCTATTGTCCCATGTTGCAGATCCATGATCTAATCAGGTGTATGGTCTGTAGGAGAGAAGAGGGGTGTGTCTCATAGATATATTTGTGGGTGTGTTCAATGATTCTGTGTGCCATCTCTTCTTGTTTTCTTAGGCTATCTTGCTTGTTAGTTTCTTCTCTGCTCTTAGGTTTCAGATACCTGGGGTTTTCCTTTTGTTCTGATCTGATGGGTTCTTCCTGTGTGGAGACAGATAGATCTAGTTTCTTCTTGAGGCACATTTGTACCTATAGTTTTGGTTTTATAGTAACACATTTTTTTTGCTGACCAAAAAGACTATGTACATCAACAACCCCTTGATCAAATATGTGTAGAAATTCATTTCCAACACCATTGTAGGGAGGTATGATAATCAAGGTAGCATTTCACAAAAAGACCTCCTGGTGTTATATGCTATAACTGAAGAACAACACATCAACTTAGGGTCACTTTTGATTGATCATATGAGGGCAATAGCCTTCAAAAGCAAAACTCTATTTGTCATGGGAGGGATTGTGACCTCAATTTCCATTTCCCTAGGTTTTGATGTTACTGGTCTTAAAGAAGTAGAGGGAACTTAGTTTGTTGATATGAAGAATCTTGTTCGCTCTTAGATGATTATAATAAAAAATAAGAAGTTGATCTACAATGTGAAATCCATAGCACCACAAAAAATTCTTGAGCTGCCATATCATGCTACCCCTCTCCTCTCTACTTTGGGGTTCCCCAACTTACTACATGACAAGCTGAATAGATGGGAGCAAGCCAACCCCCAAGAAAATTTCAACCCCGCTGCTGCACAAGAAGAAGAAATAGTAGAATCGAATGCACAACAACACGAAGAAGAGGGAGGGGAACAAAGAAGAAACCCCTAAAGGGTAAGAAGAAGGGATGAGGCAACATCCCAGTTGCAAGAGCCTTCAATGAATGCATATGATATGTCATCCATCCATTCACAGCTTGAAGGCAGCCAAAAGACATAGTAAGACATGCAGCTCATACAACAATACATGTGGCAGGACCAACAACAAATGTGTTAGCAAGTCAACCACTTGTACCACTACCAGGATGCGCAGGCACAGAGAAACCGTGAAAGGGGTGAAGACTTTTAGGATGGTATTTCGGGATACCAGGAGACCTACCCTCCCCCTCAAGACGCTTATTGGGGCCATTACTACCGATTCCCTCCTGCCCGTCTAGGACATCCACCTCCTCAGCAGCACCAACCAGACCTGCCTAATCAACCCTTATAGGGAGACCTACCCTTTGATTCACAACACCAGCTGTGATCTTCACCCTACTATCCTTATACTTGAGTTTCATGCTGAGGATAGCATGATTCAAAAGTTTGGGGTGGTAGGGTGGCATGCACCGCCGTATCTTGATCTCTCATTTTGTTTGCACCTATCTTACCTGATTTTTGGAATTGCTTGCTTTTACCCTTGTTAGTTTAGATTTCTTCTTGCTTGCATCCATGCATACATGTAGCTCAATTTCATGCATTTTTGCATATTTTTTCAAAAAATTTTCTCTCCGTGCCATGCGTTGCATTCTCATGTAGTTTTTGGTAATTTTTGTGTGTTTTTAATTAGGACTTGCTGTTTTATGCTTTAAATTTCCTAAATGTAGGTTTAGATGTGATTGATTGCAAATTGGCACCAATTTGGCCAATTTTGCCCAAATTTAGATATTCTTTCCTAAAAGCATGTTTTAACTTAATCTCCAATGTTTTGAACTGAAAATTTGGATCTTTGACAAATGCATGCCATTTTCTTAGATTTTATTGTTATATACTCTTGATTCTTGACTTTTTACATGTGCACCACTTCTCTCAAGTTTGTGAATGTTTCGATTGAATTGTGAATTGAGCAAGCTATAAACGCTTAGAGTGTATGGAACCACTTGATATAAATGTGAATCTCATGTTGTTCAATCATGTGGTGTGATATCATTTGATGAAGTGTTGGATTAGTTTTCATGCTTGAAATCTTATGTTGAGGATTACACTAATGACCCCTCTTTGACCTGACTCTTCTTTCACCATCTTCATACTTCTCTGCCTCATGAAAGGATGCCTTAGAGCACAAATTCAGCCATGGCCACCACCAAAAGTTTGGGGCGGCCATATCTACATCTCCCCACTTCACTCTATCCACCATATGCCCTACCTACACCAAGGGCAAAAGAAAAGAAAAGAAGAAAAGAAAAGGCAAAAACAAAACAAAAAGACAAGAGCATCTAAATAAAGAAAAGATGAGTGTGCAAAAACATTCCAATCTCTTACTGCAATCCTTTCTTCCATTTTTTAAACCTATTGAGCTAGAAAACATCAAATCTAGCTCACTTTACCATTTCTACAGCCATGTGGGTCATTTGGTGTGGTTTGAGACATAAGATTGAATGCATGAAAGTGAAACAACACTTCTAGTCATCATTGATTAATGCCAACATGAAACGGTTTACCTAGAATTGCATGAAGGACATATTAAAAGCTTGTGTATTCTATGCTCTATATTTGAAGTTTGTATGCTCAATTCTCATTTCATGATTGGTATGTGACAGAGGAGAGGAGATAGGTGGAACACATGCACTTAGTCACTTTTAAGACCATTTAGTCAATACTCATCTTTTGTTATGCATTTTTCATTCTTGTTTGTTGAAAGAAATTGAAGAGAGAGATTAAATTGGAGCATACTTGAGTACCAGTATGTTTTAAGTTTGGTGTGGTGATGCAACCCAAATTTACGGCTCATCCTATGCATTTTTGCATGATAATCACATCTAAATAGTTTACATTACAAGTTATTCCCTCAATGTGATCTTTTATGATAAATGCACTTATGCCACCTTTTGTGTGTATTTCAGGGCACTTATGCATGCATTGATGCATGGGAGAGAGATAAAGGACATATATGGGGCCTTACACCCCAAGAGTGGACCTATTTATCCCCCAAGCTGTCCCTAGATGCACAAGAGCAACTCAAAGCAAAAGGAGGCTAGATGAAGAAGATGAAGTAAAGATCGACACCAAAAGGCCCAAAATAGTCATGGCACATCCACCATGACTATGGTAATTTTTGCACCAAGAGCTTCAAAATCAACGAGAAATGTTCTCAAGTTACACATGAATGACCATGGCTATGGAGCCCAAAACGGTCATGGTCACTGAAGACCCCACAATCATGGCCCCTAAAACGGCCGTAGTCAGCACACTCCAACTCGCCAGTGGCCATCACCTCGCCCGTGGCGAAGTACGCACAAAGTTTTCCAAAATTAATAGGGAAGTGTTCCATTTTACCCGTAAATGACCACGGTCGTAGCCATCACCATGGTTGTAGCCCTTAAAGAATGTCGCGCCTATGGCCCTCCCCACGCCCATGGTGAACTGAAGATAAGACGACCTCCAAGCTGCCTCGCCCGTGGCCTCCTCCTCCAACACGGCCATGGTACCCCTTACCTAGCACGAACGTGGCACCCCGCCATGGCCATGGTCACCACATATACTTATTATTTCCACTCCATTTCCCACCTCGGCCATTCCATACCCCCACGACCATGCCATGCAACCCCCACCACGGCCGTGGTGGCCACCTAACCCTACCCATTTTCAACACTACTTTTCCTACTTTGCCCCTACTTACCCTAGTGCTTCCCCACCACCTATATATAGATAGGTGGCAGCCACATCATGGATGTAACACTCCCCCAGCTGCCATTACTCCTCCTCACCCTCTCTTGAGCATTCATTGCATTCTCCTTGCATTTATGCTCTCCACCCACCATTTCCACCTCAATTCCACCATAGAAACCTAGTTTTCTAGGTTTTCTACTATAACCCCCTCCATCTTCATGCCCATCATCCACCTTAGAAAAAGGAGGTCGCCCTACAGCAGATAGGAGGTGAAGAAGGAGCACCTACTTCGAACTCCATGGAGTCCTATATCATTCTTCTCATTTCTTTGGCCTTTTGTTTGATTATGTCTAGCTAAGCCCCTAGTGGTGGGCTGTTTGGGGTAAAAATGTGACTTCGATACCATGTTGAGGAGAATAATTTTTAATGAACATGATTTCATTCTATGATGATTTCCTTTACTTCTATCTCATTTCCCATTATCTTGCATGTGGTTTTTGCTCTTAAACATAAATTGATTGCTTTTTGATGTTTGATGACAGTTAGCTTCTAGGAGGAATTGGAGTGTATGTAGTAGTCTTAGGAATGTCTCCTAGGTCCAATTAGTGGATCCCTAGATAACCCCCTTTGTTCCTACATACATATCCCTCCTTCTACAAGTGAGTGTGAGATATAAGTAGCTAGTGTAAGTGTGATTAGTGCAATTTCCTAGAGCTTTCTAAAGGCTAGAAGGCTAGAAGGTTAGTAGAATGAGGTGAAAAACCCTCATCTCTACTCCCATTCCTACCCTTGGCTCTCAATTGCCCTAATACCACTTACCCTAGAAACCTAGACTTGACAAGTTCTACTAGAATTACACCTAACCCTAGTGCTCCAACTAGTAGTATAGGGTACATTCTAATAACACTTGCCTTGTTGTTTGGTTTGGTAATCTAGATTGAATTGTGATAATTGCATGCCATGTTGACACCCCCCAAATAATATCAAAATACATTCCCAAATGGCCCACCTACCTAATCCATTACTTGAAACCCACCTTAGCCTTCTTGCTTGTTAATGCTAGCTTGGCTTTTGTTTCTTCTAGTTAATTGCTTAGTCTTGCTAGTTAGGGTTAACTTAGATTCTTGCTTGCTTTAGTGTTTATCTTAGTTCTTAGTTTCTATTTGCCTTGCTACAGTAGTGTAGATCATCTTTCTCTTGTTTAGTTGTTTGCTTAATATAGTTTCTTAGACCTAACTTGTCTAGGATAACCTACTTGTTGGTAATCTAGTTTTCATATTTCCTTTACTTGTTTGCTTGCTTAATATAATCAAACCAAAACACCTTTTAAACCCTTCAAACCTAGTCTCTACTTTAGGAACGTAGCCAACACGAACTTAGCTCTAGTGCCCCCCTCTATCCCTGAGGATCGACCCCTATATTTACCTCTTATCTTTACTACAATACTACCTCGTGTGCTTACAGTGACATGTTTAGTATTGTGACTGAGTCTTTTTAGGGTTTTTATAAATATCGAAAGATCCCAAGTGTGTTTGATTTCTTTGGGGCACATCTAATAAAACTTAATTGGTTAGTGTGTGCACCTCTGGCTCGGAAGCACCATACCACATATGAAGAATTAGGGCACACATCCCATAATCATCAACCTGCATGCAAGTGAGATAAACATAGCCCTAGAACAATATAAATACAAAGGTAGCCAAGCCTCACAAACTTGAAACCTGATAGAGAATGACATACTGCCAAACTCCCAATATATATAAGTTGGGATAGGCCTCACAAACTTGAAACTCAATCATGGGGCACCACCACCTCCATCCCAATAATAACAAGGGCATACTACCCCAAAAACAATGCAATTACACTACTCTAGTGCTACTGATTCACATAGCATGTTTAATGTAGAGGAAAGTAGAAAGTATAGTCAGAATATACAAACTAGTGACCACATAAGTGACCAACATATACATCCACCTCATAAGTGAGAAAAAGACATCAGATGTCATCATATAGAGATCCATTATGAACAAAGGACAAGAAAAGACCAAAATAATGTCAAAGATCCATACCAGTTTGAAGGTACTTCTCATGAAGCATATTTTCCAAAAGAACAAGAGATGGTGTAGGTTTGTCCATATGACCAAAGCGAAAGAAGAAATATAGGTGAATTGCTCAAACAAAAAATAGGAGATGCAAACATACCTTATATAAGAGTCCTAGAAACACTCTTCACCAATATAATTGCTTCCAAGACCATCTTTGCCTAATTACAAATTATTCACATGTATTAGGGGTTTGAGATTCATATAAATACAATGAAACTTTAATTCTAGACCTTTCTACAAAACATCATATTCCAAACCTAAACCAATTGACTTATTAGATTTTTGTGATCAATAAAACATATTTATTTACAAAATTTGGATTCGCATGAATTAGTTACCAATTTTAGGAATTTTATGTGAATTAATTAGATTCTCAAAAAATCATTATCTAAACCATAGAAATCAGACTCTCAAACTAGTTTTATTAGAAAGATCATATTTTCCCAATTCTAAATCATATATTTTTTATAATTTTTGGACGAGCGGATTAAAAGATATGATTTTTAGAAAAATGACCAATCAAGAAAATCCACATAATCCATCACCTTGCGAGTGAGGAAGAGAGAGAGAGGGAGAGGAAGGGCACACTGACTCAGCCCAATCACCACTGACCAAGTCATGCGGTCCAACTTCCATCTCACCAAGTCACCAAGGTAAAAGGGAAAAGAAAGTGGGGGCTAAAAGATGTAATTGCCCCTAAGCGAATGATCGAAGAAGAAAAGAAAAGAAGGGTCAGAACAGGAAAAATACATGGGAGTTTCTTCCCCTCGGTGCCATGAAAATGAGCAGCTTAGCTGCTCATGTGCAAGATTAGGTGAAACCCACAGAGGCACGAAAATGAAGAATGAACCTCCACGAGCTCACCTCCCCCACATAATTGAAGTCTGGTGAAGCAAAAAGCTTGGGCGAGTCGTCGCAAGGCCAGAGAAGAGGAGCAACTCAGTGGCAGTCGAAATCACACCATGAAGGAAGAAATTGCTAAAAGGGAAATATTGCACTCGACGAGGAGAAGCTTTAGCAGTGGTCAAATATTTATAGGGTTCGCACCTATGATCTCCGCGAGGGTGGGGTTTGAGAAGCTCTGAGAGAGAATTAGGTAAATAGCCAATAATGGAAACTAGTACTTGAGTAAAAGCTTGTTAGATGTAAAATCCACTCACGAATTCGTAGAATGATCAAGAAACTAGTGAGAAAATTGCACCGCAATAAAACATCCTATGTGTGGTATTATTCACGTGCGAGATGTTCTCCTACCCAAGATAGGATATGCATCCACATCATCCATCTACATATTGAACGGCCCCGAAATGGAGCAAAATTGGGAAAATAATCAAAGACCCGCATGACAAAAAAAACCTTATCCAAATTGAATTCTAACTAAAGTTATGCACTAATTCATTTACCTTTTTCTCTCTCCTCTTTTGACGGTGTAAAGAATCCCAAATTAAATGAAAACTGACACCAAATGTACTTTTGATATGAGAAATCCAAATATACAATTAGATTTGCCTTTTGAGAACTTTTGATGTGTTAAATAAATCAAATATTATTTTCTCTTTCCTCCATCATTAATGGTTATAAGATTCTCCAAATTTGATGAAACTTCACCCACAAGTCACATTAAGTTCCCTAGATACGAATTTTCCATCAAATTTTATAGGTTGGAGTTATTTGTTCATTTATTTCATATTTTGAAGGTTCTACACACACTCTCTCTCTCTCCTAATTTCATCTTTTAATCAAACATCTTCCAAATTGGATGAAAATTCACCCAAAGGATACTTTTAATATGTAGATTACAAATCCAAGATTATTTTCCTCTTTTGGAGTCATTTATTTATTTATTTCATATTTTGAAGGAAAACTCATATTTTCTTTCCTAAAAGAAATTAGGGTAGTTATTATAGTGCAAATAATGTGAAACTTGACTCCCAAGTTAATTAGGATCCAAGGAACACGAATTTCACATTATATTTCTCTTTTGGAATATACTTTTATGAATTATAACATTTTTTTCTTGTTATCATTATATTTATTATAATATTATTTCATCATCATTATTATTCATCCAATTGTGTCCCATATCTTTATATTTGCAACCAAAAGAATTATATATCATTATTATGAAATCTCCATTTATATCATGTGACATATTTTATGTGTTCATTATTTGCCCAAGACTAATGTGAGAACATTATGTTACATTAGGGGGATTTTTGCATACATTAATTAATTAGGGTTATACAAAACATACTTTAGGTCTAAAACCTAAGCCATGTTTGGCTAAGTCTAAAAGGTCAAAGCTCTAGAGTGGGGTCTAAGATCTGGTATGTCACAGTTCTCTACCTTAAGGCGTGTTATATAACTTCTACCTTTTTTTATTAATTGCACCATAATATTGCTAGCATTCTACTGTTTTGATCCCTAAACTTGATGCTAATATGCTAGATGATGTTATCATAACCTAGGGTTTAAGTCTTGATTACTAATATCTTAAAAGTTGCTTCATATCCTAAACTCTAGATTCTTCTATCCAATGTGTTATATGTTGGTTGAGGTGATTTTGATACATGCAACATGTTTCTTGGTTTCATCACCATCCTTTAGTTTAGTCTTTGTGATTTCTTGAGGTTTTGAGTTGGTTTCTTGATGTTGAATCTTGGTCTTCTTTATCCTCATTTGGTTTCTTGATGGTTCATGTTGAAAATTGGTTTTAGAGTTTTGATGTCCATCTTGCAGGAAGTTTTTCCACCTTGTGGATGATGATCTTCCTTGATGTTAACCTTCTATTTTGGAATGAGGTTTATCTCTATTTTGATGTTGGCTAAGTGTTTTTAGGGTAGCTTGACCTTGGTGGTCGCTACATCTTGATCTTGTCTTGGTCGAAACATATGTGTTGTTTTTGGTTGAGATGTTTTACTTGTTTCGATCGAGACTAATGACCTAGTGTCACAACCGCAACCCTAACCTTAATAGGTTGAGGGTCGAGACACATGTTGTGCTTGTGGTCGAGAGAAATGTTGTGTTTGTGGTTGAGACACTTGGTTGTCTTGTGGTCGAGATGCATGTTTTTGCTTCGGTAGTGACCCTTGGTTTTTGTATTGGTCAAGACATATGGTTTGGTCTTGGTCTAGACATGTGCTTTTGGTGATGGTCAAAACCCCAATTGTAGGTTTGTTGTGACCCATGTTAGTTGGTGGTCGAGACACCATGTTGGTAGGTGGTCAAGACACCTATCTTGAGCTTTCTCGTGGCACTTGTTTGATGGATGTTCCACACACACATATTATACATGGTCGCTACATATGTATAGCATAATGAGATGGTCATACATGTACATGTTTATAATGTTAATACTTTGTGTTGTTGATATAAAAGTCTAATCATGATCATTGATGATGCTCTAATCCTCATGAGTTCCAAGAAAGTGGGAGATGACATAATTAGGTTTGGTTGTTGATTTATGATATGGAACCCTAATCGTCTATACATGTAACCCTAACTCTAATGTTGGGGAATATGAAGTGCTTTCTTCTCTAATTTGAAGTGGTTACCACATTATGATGTTTTCTCTCTATTATTTATGAACCCCTAACCTTGCAAGTGAAATGAATGGAATAGCTTGTGTATGCTATGGTGGTGATCATATGACACAGGGTGATGGTTATGATCCTTGATGAGACACAAATATATATGATGTAATGGGTCTTATGAGCTGGTAGGTGCTTAATGCCTAGTGTGAGGTGTAATCCTCCAGTGATGTGATTGAGGGATTGATATCCCCTAGTGATGTGACACTGATGTTGGCCTCGTGAATGGTAGTGCTACAAGTATCGTGTGGTGATGTGACAAGTTCACACCTTATACATTTTATATATTCTGAAGTTGTATTATGCCCATGTCTTTGTAAGAGTTTGTTTAGGGTTTGTACGTTGTAACTTGATTGATGCTAAAAGACATCCAATTGGCTAACTAATCAAGTGAAACCCTAACCCTATAGTTGCTTTGTGCCATAGATCTTTCTTCAGAGTCAGTACTTACTGAATGGTGAAATGGGTTCTTGCTTAGTGGAATCTCAGAGTTGTATACTATTGAGTATATGCATTTCACAGGATTAGCTGCAGTCATACTCTGGAAGGAGAACAATCAAGGTTGTATCTCAATGATGGATACAGTGTATATGTATATATATGTTATCTTTTGAGGATGGTTGCGGTCATACCTCAGTAGGAGTGCGGTTGTGGTCGTAACTCAGTTTCACTAGTTGCACAACCTATATCCGAGGTGGGCTAGGCTTTTTCCATTTGGACTTGACATGTCATTGTGGTGGACTAGAACTGAGCGATGGTGTGGAGAGATCATAGGAGTCCAACTCCTCATAGATCTTGTATGGCATTGAATTTGACTTAGCAGTGGTCAGTTGGAGCATGAGTGGTATACATAATCTCCGCATGGCATAATGAAAGATGTGATATAGTCATGTAGTATATTTTTCTTAGGGTCAATTACGAATAACATTGTCTGAACCCTTTGCCATATCTTTGTATTGATTTCTTGAATTACAAGGAGGTAAGAGAAATCAATTGTTATACATGTTCTTCATATTCTTTCTTAAAATATTAATTGTTCTACTACTGATTGGTAACTACCTAGTTGTTTAATCTACTATATCTATTTAACACATATTGTTTAGCTAAATATGCTCAACCTATTAAGCATGTTATCTACATGTACTTTTAATAGACATTGGTGGAGAGTTATATCTCTCGCTGGGACGTTTGGTCCCACATCGTTTAGGTCATCGTGCATGACAAGGTAGCGATCGTGCTGTTGAGGTTGAGCAACAAGAGGAGCAGTAGCTAAATAAAGGTTGGACAAGCTACTTGTGTTTTGTAGTAGAGTCCTATGTGTCATCCTTATACTATTAGGTCCTTGGGGGAGTTTTGTAGATGATGTATATTGAGACGATGTTTTGGCTTTATGCCTTTGTTGTACATATATGGCATGTATGTATATGTGACATGTTATCATATGTATAGGATGTGGCCAGAGAGCCAGTAAATAATGCTATCTAATAATATTTTGGCATGTGTTGTATATATATAGGTGGCTTTTGTGGACTTTGTGTGATATGTTTCCACTTGAGGTGGATATGTGAAATGGTTTTAATTTCTTGTGTTTTCTAGTAACTTGATTTGTTAGTGTAAATTCTACGTTTTGTTTTGAGTAATCTCACTTTGTGTGGTGTGGGGCATCAAAGTTAGGGTTGGTATCAGGGCTCTAGGTTTGCTGAGTCTACAGGACATAGGACTAGGGGTTGTGTCTATTCTAGTATCCTCCAGTCTATTAATGGTTACTTCTGCTTATGCAGAAGAAGAAGAAGAAAAAGAAAAAGAAGAAGAGTAGAAAAGATGGTTGGAGAACACAAAGAACATGTTGCTGATAGTAGTGTTATTGCATGAGGAGGGGGTGCAAGGAGGCATAAGAGGGTGCATGTTGTGCCTGATATGCCCTAGTTAGACCCTACAGTGGTGGCATGTCCTGCTTTTTAGTCCATGTTTGGATAGTTTATGGCCACGATTACACATATGGCAGATAGAATGCTCGTTCCTCAAGTGAGAGCAATAGTCCCCAATGTGGAATCTTGAGGTTCTGGGAATACCTTCAAAAGGTTGAGGCAAGTTGGGGCTGTGGAGTATGCTAATATGACAGACCCGATGGATGTTGACCTTTGCCTGACGGAGCTGGAGAAGTCCTTTAAGATCCTCAACATCCCTGAGGCAGACAAGGTGAAATGTGTTGTGTATCTTTTGAAGGGGAGTGTTGGACATTGGTGGGCCATTGAGGAGGAGAAGAGGACTGGTGCTACGATCACTTGGGCGGAGTTCTGGCATGAGTTTGTGAGTAGGTACTTTCCTCAGACCTACCCTGACGGGAAGATCAATTGGTTTGAGAAATCCGACAGGGATCCGTGTCGATCAACGAGTATGAGGTGAAGTTTATGGAGCTTTTAAGGTTCTGTCCTCATATGGATGCTACAAATCAATAGAGGATCAGACATTTTGAGAAGGCCCTGAGCACGGAGTTGACTACACCAGTGTCATTGTAACATACCAAATTCTAAACTTTTTATCTTTTGGTCCTCTTTCCAATCTTTTGCTTTCATTTCTATCCTCTCTATCTTTTCAATTTAATTTGTGGAGAATATGATGGTTTAATGAACATTTTATTCACGTTTTTCACCAATATTTGGGTTTATGCACAAATACCTCAGTGAAAGCTTAGTAATGGGTTTAATATGTAAAATGTCCACTTAAGTAATAAAGATAATGAAATATTTCGTCCTAGAACTTTCTAGTGCTTTTTAGAATATGAAAAAGGAAATAAATCCTAAGTATAAATAAAGGAGATAATAAATGTAATAATTGGAGGTAATATGGGATTTAATGGATACAAGAAGATAATGAGGAATATATTGTTCCAAAAATGCTAATTAGAAATCCACAAAGATAATTTAGCACTCAATCTCATTTTCTTAACTTAAAAGAAACCTGTATGGAGCCATCTTCTTCACATGACATGCGCTTGCTAGCACTCATTTTCCCTTGAGTCCTAGATTGGCCACCGGTGCAAACTTTGTCTTTCCAACCTCTCTAGAATCTGATCCAGAAATGGAAGAGGATAGTGATCCTTCTTGGTCTTCTCATTGAGATTCCTGTAGTCAACACACATTCTCCATTTTGATTGTTCTCTAATAGACATCATTTCACCATCGACATTCTCTTCGACTATGATCCCACCCTTCTTTAGTACAACATGGATGGAACTCACCCATGTGCTATCAGAAATTGGATAGATAACCTCAGCATCTAACAACTTCACAACCTATTGAGTTACAACTTCCTTCAATTTTGGATTCAAACGCCTTTGCATTTGGCGGGTCGACCTTGCATCGTCTTCTAAATAGATCCTATGCACACAAATGGAGGGGTCAATACCCCTCAAATCAGCAATAGACCATCCAATGGCCTGAATGTTCTTCTTTAGGACTTTCATCAATGCCTCTTCTTGTTCTAGAGAGAGAATGGAAGAAATGATCACTAGGAGGGTGTCATTTGAGCCTTGAAAAGCATAATCAGTCCTTTGGGGAGTGAATTAAGCTAAAGAGTTGGAGGTTCTTCAAGAGAGTTCTTCAATGGCTCAGAAATTGATAGGAGGTCCTCGCTTGCAGACACCAAGGCTAGCTCATTCACTTCATCCTCTTCATCATCATCATCGGGGAACTCAACAATGGTCTCTAAACCTCTACCTTGAGTGCAGTCTGAATCCACATAGGTAGGCACTCCTCCACAATCTCATCAAGGCACTCAACAAGATACTTCTTCTATGACACCTATCACCTCATCTATAGCTAATGACTTGAAGATGTTCAATTAGATCTTCATGTGCATGAATGTCACATATATAGTCCCGGTTCTCATGTGAATTGTTGCATCAGATGTAGCTAGGAATGTCCTTCCCAAGATGATAGGTACTCTTCTTATATCGTTTTCCATATCTGACACAATGAAGTTGGTGGGGAAGAATGCATAAGTCTCATCATCAAGCTTAACAAGCACATCATCTACACGCCCTCTAGGCGACTTCACTAACCGATTGGCCAACTACAAATTACAATGAGATGGACCTAATTGTCCCATTTGGAGATCGGAAAACACATCATATGGCATCAAGTTCACACTAGAACCCAAGTCTAGAAGGGCTTGGTCTATGTGGTGTCCTCCAATGTAACATGAAATGATGGGAGCACTGGGGTCTTTCCTCTTTCTCAGCATGGTGTGTTGTAGAATTGAACTCACTTGCTCGGTGAGCTTGACCTTCTTGAGTGTTCTCCCCATTGTTTTTCTTCTAAAAGTGCACAAATCTTTCAAAAACTTGGTATAGGAAGGGATTTGCTTGACTACAAGCAAAGGAATGTTTATCTTCATTTGTTTGAAAGTTTCCATGATATCTTCAGTATGTTTCTTCTTTCTTCTCTCAACAGAAGGCTCCTTAAGAGCATCAGGAAATGGGGGGAGTTGGGTTTTGATACTCGTCGTTTGTAATATCAATCACTAAGATGGTTAATCCTAGAGTTTAAAACTTTTTTACTTCCGGTTTTAAGGGTAGTATAGAAGGGTCGATCCCATAGGACAACTATTAGAGATTGTTCTTTAGAACCCAAAGATTGAAAAACTTTATTATTTGTTTTTTTTGGTATTTTTCTTTTTATTGAAGCAGAAAGTAAAGTTCAGTTGGGGTTTTATGTGATTACACTAATGCAAGAAGAAAAGTACTTAAAAAGAATAAACATGCACAAGACAATAATAAAAATATTGTTAACACAAGCAAAACTATATGAATGGAAGACTAGGAATTAAAGAAAACGAAGGATGCGGTGATTAAATCAAGAGAAGGAAATCGAGGCTCGTAGGGGTTTTCACCACCTTAGCCTAGGTGATAACAACTAAATCTTAAACAATGATTCGATGAAGGTTTGTGAATTTAAAAACTCACAAGAGAGAAACTCCACATGAGCCCATTGGTCCTGGTACTCATGCTTCCTAATTTATCAACCTAAAAGACGAGAATCCACGGTCATATCAAAACGTCTATGTAATCGATTTTATTGTTCTAAATTCGGATTTCCATGGTCATATCCATACGGATTAACATGCGATCTGAAGATCAATCATTCAATTAAAATCGATTACCATCTAATCGTTTAAGAAGAAATCGTTAAAACCATGGCTAAGGGGTTATTCCCCTTTGCCCCGATAAAAGACTACTCACACATGGAGAAAGGGGAGACGAAGGAAGAAAGTACAAAAGCCATAGTCTAGCCCAAAAATCAGGAGATGAATCCTTATGCTAGAGTCAATGAAATGGCTTAATCCTTTGTTCCTTGCTCCAGAAATAAAGCGTGGAGAAAAGTAGATTAAGACTAAGACGAGAAGAGGAGACAAGAACAAGAATGATTGCTGCAGAATTCCAAAATACAAGAAATCCAAGATGCCTTGAGGAGGAGGAAGTGCCCCTCCTTTTATAGGAGAAGGAGGGGGGGTATAAATTAGGTTTAGGGCAAAAGAAATGGCCGCCGGCGGCTGCTAACTTTCTAGATCTAGTCAATAGAGGAAACAATTGATTTCTTTGCATCCCTTTTGCATTAATTTCCCACAACAGCAGTTTCGAGCGTATTTTTGGGCCAGTCAAAAATTCAGAAGCGGCCCGAAAATATATTTTTCCTGTAGATAATTGAATTATCTTTCCAACGCATACTTGCACAATAAATTCCTCATTGGGATGTGGGAGTTATACCAATTTTGGTGAAAGGTATATACTGAAATCAGACTCTGCAGGAAAACATAATGCCACTTTCACTGGTTAATTGCGCAGCCAAATAAACACCAAAATTGCCGCAAAATATGTCTTTTTTGTATCCAATAAAATTCTCTTTTCATTCCATACTTTATCTTGGAATTCTGCTTTTCATTCCATAATTTATTTTCGATTTCCACCATGGAATTAAGATGAAATGGATCAAGAACCTTACCAACAGGTTGGGGGTCATCCTCCTGAACCTCACAAGCTCCCTTGGTCGGTTTCCCAAGCAAGGAGAAGAAGTGGGGTCGAAAAAGCCTTCCATTTGGCTTGTAAAAGGTTCTTTTATAAAAAAATCAATGAGAGAGAACATGCTTTGCAAAAATCCATTTAATCCCAAAAATGTGGCCGCCTCTTCCACCTAATCTTCCTTAGCGACGAGGCTATCTTGTTTGCCTATTATTACTCTCAATTATCCATGATTTAAAGAAAAGCAAATCAAGCACCTTAAATCATTTTATATTAATATCCATATGTGAGTGGATATTTCTTTTTCTTATAAAATTGTGTGTGAGTTATCCACTCCCTTGGATATTTTCATGGTCCTTGCAAGGCTCAAGGACGTCACACACACATATGAATTCAACCATTTTAACTTTGGTTGAAGGCCCTTTAATTAATACATTTGTTTTTTCCCTAAATCGAATTAGGGTTTCAATTAGGATTAAATCTTGATTATTTTAATATCAAGATTCTCTCTCCTCCAACTTAATTCAAATAAGGCGTCCCTCTGATTTTCTTTGCTCTACATGGTGCCAAGAAACATTAGGGACCATATTGAAGTGGTAATTTGCATATTGAGCCCTAGGTTTTGGGTAAATTGCACTTTACACCAAAACTAGGTTTTAATGCATAAACATTGTTTGATCAACTCTTTCTTGGTATTCAGGCTTCCATAACCCATACCTCAGCATCATATTTACTCTCATGATGCTTCAACACATGAGTAACATATTATCATGCACAATTTGCACTTAAATCCCTCAACTTGGGTAATTTGCACTTTAGTCCAAAATAGGCAAAACATTGATTTCAAAAATGTTTAAAAAGGACTAGAATTGCAACATAAGTTCCTCTTGAGCCCTAATTACTTTTCACAAGATGAGATTAAGAATTTAATCACCTTTCTTAATCAAAACACCTAGGGTTAAAGTATAACCCAGGTCAAGGATGTTACTAATTATAAACCCCTAACAAGGATTTCGTCCTCGAAATCCAGATAAAGGAAGACAAATGTATTTCATTCATCATACTATCTAGTCTTCACATAACATCTCCTTATTGTGGAGATACCATAAAACTTTGATCAACACAAAGTGTTTCCATACAAGATTCTCATAGAATCAACACACAAGGCACATGCTCCACTGTTCCTCATCATTGACTATAGAGTCAACTTTGTGTCAAATAACACTTTTCTTATTCAGAGAAGCATCATACATTCTTTATTAGTATCATGTTTATGCAAAGCATAAACCCCTAACATATGATGTTCATATTATTTTATATAATCAGACTAATTTCATAGTTGACCACTCCTGGTAGCCAACCTAAACCATATGATATTTCTCAAATACCAGAATCTTTCACCTTGGTATCTATCACATGTGTTGAGAACACATCACATATTTATCTTCCTTTCATCATGGAACATTAATTGTTACATATGTCCTGATCTTAGAACCAAAGTCCAAGATAAACTGATACTTTTCTAAGTATCCATCACATGAACATATTTATCTTATGCACATCAAGTGTCCTAAGACCCACTTGATTGCCATGTCCCTAAAAGGAAAGAAAACAAGGATTCATATTCCTCTTATTAATTCATGTATTTTCAACTATTCATGAATCATTTATTCTTTGTCTCATCCTAAGTTCCTTGCCTTTAGCATTGAAATTTGTAAGGATGATTGCATGTCCTTATCCCTTTCTTTATTATTATCTATCATGTTTATAATCATCTCATGATCTCATCACATTTCCCATTTTCTTATTATGGGAAAGATCTTTATTATGCTGACAGCATTATTGAACAGGGTTCATCTCCCTTATTCTCATTCTTATCTTATGAGGATTATGCTTTTAATTCCTCATACAACATGCTCATCTAAGGTTATCTCAGATATCTCTTTCTTATGTTTAGAACATGACACATTTATTCATTCCATGCTTATTATTTCATGATACTCATTAGATTGTCTCAGAATGACTACTTGATCAGAGCAATCAAAAAGACAACAATCTAAGAGTTTCCATACCCACTTTATCATCAATAGTTGTATACCTGGCCAGGGTATATAAATACTGAGATTAAGTGGAATGCACTTTGTATACTATCATATTCCTTTTTTTCATATTATCACAAGCATAAGGATTAACATCCCTGGATTTTGTCCAGGCATCTCTTATATACCTCATCTTTTCTTATAGAGGTAAGGACAACATAAAACATTTGTAATGTTTTACCATGCAAAACATAGGTCCTCATAGGACTAATCAAGGAGAGTTCAATCAATTCCTTTCTCAGTTAATCCAGGAATATATAAAATGACATATTTGAATGACATTATCTTGTCTAACTTGTCATAATTCATGGATTATTCACTGTCTCAGGCTAACTCTGCCTCAAAGATTGATTCAACAGGCTAAGGTTGAGCACAGACTCAAGTTAAGTCCAGAAATTTATCATTTCCTTTTGCTTCAACCAGCTGATGTTGATTACAAATCATGTTGATATCTAAAACATCATTATTGGGGTTGGTAATCTAGGTTACACTACCAAAGCTTGATCCATTATTTACATTACTGTTGCCCTAAATTTTTCAACAGTAATACTTAAAGTAGGATTTTCTTATCATAGATGGATTATCTAGGGGATTCTCAGGCAATTGTCTCTCTCTTGCCTGGTCCCATGCATCTCTTCTTGGTGCAACATTGCTGCTTTTAGCAACAATCTCCTCATGTGACCCAGTCATCTTTAAGTTCTTCTTCTCTTATATGAGCATAAGACACTATCATATACACTGGATGACACCAGAATAGACTCTATTATCTTAGTCCTATGTCTCTGTAGACTCAGTGAACCTAGAGCTCTGCTACCACTAAATTGTGGCATCCAACTTATAAAACACAAGATTAACTAAGCGGAAGCGAATCATTTGCAGCGGATTACTGAAAATCACTAAAAAATTAAAACTTTTTGCAAAGATATCCACACATAGGAAATATTTTTCATCAAGAACCAAAATATAATATTTACATTCTGTTCAATAAGTACACAACCTGTGCTATCTCTTCTCGAGGATTACAACATCTGCTGTCCTATTCAACATTATGTACATACAACATAAAACCTCGAGGCATCAAGCCAAAATCTCGGGTCGATGATGAAAACACTATCTATAAATCCCGAGGACCTGAGAGTACAGAGATGACACATATGACTACTATCTATACAACTAGACAGGCAGTATCTCCACTTGAGATATTACTGCTGTCCTCGATGTTGCTGTTGTTCCTTCTCTGCTAAAGGTTTCCTGCCTCTTTGTCCGTGTCCACCTAAAAACATTGGATCCCATGGGGGTGAGACAATTGTAAATTGTCCCAGCGGGAGATATAACTCTCTGCCAAAACATTATTATTGCAGTTATATACATAAAACTGGATAGAGGATATGCAGTTTAAGGCATTCTCATCTTAAAGCATTGTAACTATCTATGATAGAACAACAGATCAACTTTTCTCTTAATAAGGAATAGGAAGAACATGTATATCATTTATCCTCCATATTATACCATCATGTTAAACTTCTCTTATGACACTCATTATCTTGATGTGTCACCCATGAGATATTCTTGTTTCAACTTATTGGCCTTAGCCAATCTACTAAACAGACTTTGGTTATATTGGACATCAGAGTGTGCATCATCATGTCTTATTCAGGCATTGGTCTGTACCAATCCTATATAAATATTCCAAACATTGGATTACACCAATCCTGTGCAACTAGTACAAGCATTAGACTTATATTATTCCTGTGTATCCATTCCAAGTATTGAACTATGTCAATCTTGTGCAACTATTCCAGCTATTGATCTATGTCAATCCTATGCAACTATTCCAGGTATTGATCTATGTCAATCCTGTACAACTATTCCAGGTATTGATCTATGTCAATCCTATGCAACTATTCCAGGTATTGGGTTATTACCAATCCTGTATTATTATTCCAGGTATTGGGAGTTAGCCAATCATGTGCATTCCAGGTATTGGGAGTTAGCCAATCCTGTATTATTATTCCAGGTATTGGGAGTTAGCCAATCCTGTGTTATTATTCCAGGTATTGGGAGTTAGCCAATCATGTGCATTCCAGGTATTGGGAGTTAGCCAATCCTGTATTATTATTCCAGGTATTGGGAGTTAGCCAATCCTGTGCATTCTAGGTATTGGGAGTTAGCCAATCCTGTATTATTATTCCAGGTATTGGGAGTTATCCAATCCTATGTTATTATTCCAGGTATTGGGAGTTAGCCAATCCTGTGCATTCCAGGTATTGGGAGTTAGCCAATCATGTGGTTTATAGGCTTCATGCCTCTACTAGGTATTGGACTTTAACCAATCCTGATTACACAACCAGGCAGTGGACTCTAACCACTCCTGATTACACAGCCAGGCAGTGGACTCTAACCATTCCTGATTACACAACCAGGCAGCGGACTCTAACCACTCCTGATTACAGGCTTCATGCCTCTGCCAGGTATTGGACTTTAACCAATCCTGATTACACAGCTAGGCAGTGGACTCTAACCACTCTTGATTACATGCTTCATGCCTCTGCCAGGTATTGGACTTTAACCAATCCTGATTACACAGATCATGGGATATAAATTCCTTTAACTCATCATTGATCATCACATCCTTCTCTAGGCTCTGAACCCTGAGGTTAGCCTTCATAGCTTTTAACATTATTTATTTAATACAATTGTTCCTTTTATTAAGTTTATTAAAATGTTATCATTTCTTACAATAAACTTTTATAATCATCTTGGTACCTTTCACTATGCCACAATTGTTCTCATGGCTCATATGGCCCATAAAATATCTTGTCACCTCTCACTAGGCAACATCTAATCATATGGCTCACAAGGCCATTACACATCTTGTTACCTCTCACTAGGCAACAATAACATATCACCTCATGTAATACAATAGTAACACCACTATTCCCTCAATAGGGTTAGAGATTACTATTCATATCATATTATGATTTCTCATGTCCCGTTACCCAATTTAGGGTTAAGGTTTCCCATCTCATATTAGGATTTCATAGTTATCAAAGTATATCAACTTCGAGATGCTAACTGTGAAGTCTTTCATATCTTGATGTATCACTTACCTCATTACTTCCAACTTTCTTGAGTTACCAACTTATCTTGGATTAAGGTATTTCCCATCTTAATCCTTTCATCTACTAACCTATCACTCTTATCATGAAGTTCATAGGTCACACATAAGAATGGTCCAACTATCTTTAATGATATGGACTCATCTCAGGTTAAAGCATTGCTTGCTATAAGGGTATCTACAATCAATCACTTTAGGTATTTCCCCCATCAATGTATTGGTTACCATTCCATTATTCAAATTAGGGTTTCCCATATCATTACTCTTTAATAGGGTTTAGGGTTTCACATACTATCATACTTCATTAGGGTGAGGATTGCATATAACATTACCCTTCATTAGGCTTTCACATCTTATTGCCTAAAATTAGGGTTTATTATTCATCCCAACAAGAGTTTCTCATAGCATCACCCTCAATCAGGGTTTCTCATGGAATCAACCTCAATTAGGGTTTCACATTGAATCAACCTCAATTAGGGATTCACATGGAATTAACCTCAATTCGGGATTCACATGGAATAAACCTCAATTAGGGTTTCACATTGAATCAACCTCAATTAGGGATTCACATGGAATCAACCTCAATTAGGGATTCACATGGAATCAACCTCAATTAGGGATTCACATTTTATTATCTTGGTTTTAGAGTCACAACATTACCACAGGTTTGGGTTACATCTGATATTGCTCTAAATTAGGGATTGGGGTTCAACAACATTCTTGATTAGGGTTTCATGATCTCTTTATTATGGATCATACCCTATTCATCACATGATCACTACTCGTGTATGAATTCCTTTACATCATCCTCTCAACTTGATTAGGTTACATCAACCCTTCAATCAAGTACATGCAACTATGAATGACATAGTGTACCAAGTCATTGATCCTATCTCAATTGGGGTTCATCCCTTAATTGGCATTATTCACTTGGGTACTATTAGGGTTTCAACCTTTGTACCTTAATTGATTATCATTATTCATTACTAATCATCATTGGATCAATGGATCATTCATCATCTTAATTCTCAAGAGATTCGATCACATTGGACCTCAATTACAATAAGTGTCCAAGTGAAATAACCAATTGAATCCTCAATCAACTATGACTACTTGAGCCCCAAACGGTATTGGTATTTCAAAGTTCAAATGGTTTGAAACTGTTTGGTAAAGGTGGTGTTTCAGACCGTTTGCTAAAGCAAGTGCTTGAAACCGTTTGCTAAAGGTGAACTTCAAGACAGTTTACTAAAGATGGTCACTTGAAACCATTTGCTAAAGCAACTTTTTGAAACCGCATGGGCTCAACCAGTTTGGGATCATTTGGTCCCAAACGGTCTTGAGACCATTTGGACTCAAATGGTCTTGAGACCATTTGGACTCAAATGGTCTTGAGACCATTTGGACTCAAACGGTCTTGAGACCGTTTGATCCAAACCTCCTCAAAACCGCATGGACCAAATATGGTCTCCACAAATTGAATTGGATTAGGATTTCCAATGTTGATTCCTTCAATCATTGAATTCATGGAACCATTCATCAATTGGACCTATCACCATACTTCAATTAAGTTAAATAGGTCAACGTTCAACTGATTTGACCCTCAATTGATCATCAATTAGGGTTTGAATCAATTGGATTAGGGTTTGGAATCGATGATCCTTCAAAATTAACCAATGTGAAACTAGTTACTTTAAAACCATTGGACCATCATCCAAATTGGGCATGACCTAACCCCAAATGGTCTTGAGGTCATTTGGATGACCACCGAACGGTCTTGAGACCATTTGCCCATGTTAACATCAAAATCCAAGTCAACCAATTAGGGTTTGGATCATTGGATTGATCACCAAATCAGCAATTGATTACACTCCAACATAGTATCTTTGGATCTTCAATTGCTTAACCATACTCAACCCTAGACCCCCAAACGGTCTTGGGTGACCTCCAAACGGTCTTGAGACCGTTTAGATGAGCTCCAAACGGTCTTGAGACCGTTTGGCTCATCCAACCCTTGGATTCTAGTGAAATTCATCAAGGTTTGGTCTATTGAGTCGATCAACAAATCAGCAATTGATTGTTTTGTAACTTGGTAACTTTGGACCTTCAAATAGGCAACCATACTTAACCCTAGACCTCCAAACGATCTTGGGTGATCCCCAAACGGTCTTGAGACCGTTTGGATGATCCCCAAATGGTTTTGAAACAGTTTGGGCTAATCAACCCAAAACGTCCAATCGATCAAGTTGAAAATCAGCACTTAAATCAATTAGGGTTTGTCTAATTGAATAGCCTTAAAATCATGATTACTTTGGAATTAATTAACCAAATTTGGTGGGTCATCAAACAACATAATTAGGAACATGATTCACAAACGGTCAACCCTTGGTCAACTCCCCCAAACAGTTTTGAAACCGTTTGGTCTCATGTGGTTTGATGAAACCGTTTGAGCATTCCAAACAAGATCATTTGCCTTAGATATTTAGAGAGGTGTGTGCGTATCATCTTCAACCTCTGAACTCACGAAACCTGCTGTGGTTTCCATGGTAATTGCATCCATCAACCAAATCAATTATTATAAATGTAGAAAAGATCATTATTTGACATGGAATTGAATGCAATAACAAAATCAAGGGTTCAAGTTATAAAACCCGCCTCCAATTGAGCTCCAAAGATCCATGTCCACGGAAACAATGGTGGATGCAACTAATTTCACCATTCCAAATCTCGTCCTCAAGGTTTGAGTGAAAAGGAATGGTTAGAATTGAAGAGGAGATCGAAATAGGAAGAAATCCATAATTTATTTTCAATTTCTACCATGGAATTAAGGTGAAATGGATCAGGAACCTTACCAACAGGTTGGGGGTCGTCCTCCTAACCCTCCCAAGCTCCCTTGGTCGTTTCCCAAGCAAGGAGAAGAAGTGGGGTCGAAAAAGCCTTCCATTTGGCTTGTAAAAGGTTCTTTTATAAAAAAAATCAATGAGAGAGAATATGCTTTGAAAAAATCCATTTAATCCCAAAAATGTGGCCGCCTCTTCCCCCTCATCTTCCTTAGGGACGAGGCTATCTTTTTTGACTCTTATTCCTCTCAATTATCCATGATTTAAATAAAAGCAAATCAAGCATCTTAAATCATTTTATATTAATATCCATATGTGAGTGGATATTTCTCTTTCTTATAAAATTGTGTGTGAGTTATCCATCCCTTGGATATTTTCGTGGTCCTTGCAAGGCTCAAGGACGTCACACACACATCTGAATTCAACCATTTTAACTTTTGTTTAAGGCCCTTTAATTAATACATTTGTTTTTGCCCTAAATCGAATTAGGGTTTCAATTAGGATTAAATCTTGATTATTTTAATATCAAGATTCTCTCTCCTCCAACTTAATTCAAATAAGGCGCCCCTATCATTTTATTTGCTCTAAATGGTTCCAAGAAACATTAGGGACCTTATTGAAGTGGTAATTTGCATATTGAACCCTAGGTTTTGGGTAAATTGCACTTTACACCAAAACTAGGTTTTAATGCATAAACATTGCTTGATCAACTCTTTCTTGGTATTCAAGCTTCCATAACCCATACCTCAGCATCATATTTACTCTCATGATGCTTCAACACATGAGTAACATATTATCATGCACAATTTGCACTTAAACCCCTCAACTTGGGTAATTTGCACTTTAGTCCAAAATAGGCAAAACATTGATTTCAACAATTTTAAAAAGGACTAGAATTGCAACATAAGTTCCTCTTGAGCCCTAATTACTTTTCACAAGATGAGATTAAGAATTTAATCACCTTTCTTAATCAAAACACCTAGGGTTAAAGTATAACCCAGGTCAGGGATGTTACATATAAAACTGATCGGAGTTGAAAACATGCACATAATGCGATCGAGGAAAAGGTGGTCCCAATGCGAGCTACACGATACGGAAGAAATTTGAGATCCACGCAACTCCCAATACCTGAAAGAGTTAGTGTGAGCAGAAGCCTGATAAAACTGTAAGAGGCCTCTGGTTTAGAATTGAAGCAAGAGTATGGAAATTTTCACTAAATAAAATCACCTCGCCACTACATGCGTTAGCTCTATCTAGCTTGAGGACAAGCTAGAGTCTAAGTTAGGGGGGTGATAACCTCCCATTTTGCGATGTTATCTTACTAGTTTTCCTCAGTTTTACATACTCTTTCTTAGTTAAATTATATAGAATCTTTAACTTTCCACCTTTTAGTAAATATACCATTATATTAACTTCTCCTTTTCACTTCTTACAGAAAAGCATAAAAAAATTACAAAACCCCCAAACGGTCCCAAGACCGTGTGAAGCCAAACGGTCCTGAGACTGTATGAATCCAAACAATTCCATGACCGAATGGAGATCAACTAGTTCTGAGACCGTATAAAGCCACACAGTCCCAAGACCGAATAAATGTCAAACGGTCCCAAGATCGTTTGAAGCCAAACGGTCCCAAGACCGTATGAAGCCACATAGTCCCAAGACCGAATAAAGGTCAAATGGTCCCGAGACTGTGTGAAGCCAAATGGTCCCAAGACCAAATGGAGATCAACCGGTCCCAAGACCGTATGAAGCCACACGGTCCCAAGACCGAATAAAGGTCAAACGGTCCTGAGACCGTGTGAAGCCAAACGGTCCTAAGACCGAATGGAGATCAACCGGTCCCGAGACCGTATGAGGCCACACAGTCCCAAGACCGAATAAAGGTCAAACGGTCCCGAGACCATATGAAGCCAAATGGTCCCAAGAACGAATGGAGATCAACCAGTCCTGAGACCGTATGAAGCCACACGACCCCAAGATCGAATGCACACAAACAGTTTCAGACCAAGAGGACTCAAATGGCCTCCAGACCGAGAGAGTCCAAACGGTCTCCAAACCATGTGAAAATCCAAACGGTCCCCAAGACCGTTTGGACCCACATACCCCAAACCGTTCAAGGCTCACTCAAAATCCTATAAATAGAACCCAAAGGGGTCCTCAAAGATCATCAAGTCTTAGACGTCTAAAGGTTGTCTCTATTGTTCCAGAGCCATTCCATCCTTCACCCACTGCCCCGGGGCTGCCAGTCTGAGATCCATACTCCATCTCCAAGCTACTTTCTCTCTCATCGACAAAGAAGGTGGGAAGAGGAGGATTCATCATCAAGAAAGCTACAAAGTGTGAAGATCGTTGCTCTCTCTCTAAGGGGTCGACCTTCCTCCCTCCTTCGTGGAGATGACACACACTCTCTCTCTCTCGTCTCACCCCCTTTTTTGTTCTTGCCATGAGCGAGTAGTCTCATACACTAGGGTGCGGGGAGTAGCCCCGCTACCTATGTTTTCATTTCATACATTGTAATTCTTGAGTTTACAATAGAAAAACACTATCTTTCTAGTTCAACATCAATAATTTAATGAATGATAGTTGCTTGATCACCAACTTGTGTTATCTATTATCTGTTAGTGCAAACTATCTATGTTTGTACTTCTAGATTTGAATATCGACTGCTTGTTGGTTCCAGATTGTATGTAGTCACCATACATTTGGTTTGGTATCTAGGAGCATTTCTCAAGGAGTGGAGTAAACTCACCTCCATCGTTGTACTTTCATACTATGAAATGGAATCAGTTGACGTATGAAAGTACAACCTTGACAGGCCGAGGAACACACTTTGTGAGGGGAGTGATGCAAAGTAAGTGACCATTTATCTGGGGATGGCTGGCATTGCAACACTTCCACATTTCTCATAGTTAGTTATCCAAAAGGAAGCTAAGTCTACAAAGATACTAACTGTTTAGACTTTTTCTTTGCAAGACAAGTTATTGTGATGTATGTTTTGATCCATGTGTAGTGGTGGTGAAAACCGATCACATCCTAGTGGTCTTTTAACATTGTTTACAACCTTAAATTTACTTTCTTGCTTTTACTTTACTTGCACTTAGTTTAAAACAACCAAACCAACTCTTTAATATAAATACCAACCGTTAAAGAGTTAAATGAAATTCTAACGTTTTCTATCTTGTTGATCTTAACAAGACCGTTGTCCTGTGGATTCGACCCTTAACTATACTACGATAAGACTTCCACGTATCCTAGCATACATGGGTGGAGTTTTTAATCTAGCATAAGCAAGGCTAAACCTAAAGACTTACTATCTTTAGGATTTTTAGTGGTGCACGCAACTCCACGCAAGTGGAAGCTCCATCAATAACCACCAATTAAAATATTAAGGAGGTTATTTCACTATCATTCCATAATATAAGAATGTTAAACATGAATTCTCATCTTTATCTATTTGCATTAGAGTTTGGTTCAATAAGATAAATTATATTAATGTTACTAATCATCACTTAACTCACGGCATCCCCATTGGATCAAGGATACATAAGGTGAAGCATCACCATCACATTCCATACTATTCTCAAGTATGAACCCACATATAAATTAAGGTGTAACCATCATGTTATAGCATACTAGGGTTTCAACAACAATAAGAGAGTATTCCATGATTGTATTAATCATTCAAGGACTATTCATACCCAATTACCATCATTTAGTTATATAAAAGCTAGGTATAACAAGATATACCTCATTAGGGTTACCCATTAATTCATTATGGTGATTATCAATCATAATCATACAAGGGAAATGGTAACACTACACGTTTAAGACATTTAAACATCAAATTCTCATCATTATAATCATAACATTACACGATAGGCTTCACCCAAAACAACGAGAATATTGAGGCATAAACTTCTAACCATTAAATGTTGAAAAGGTAAAGCCATTGGTCGTTTACATAAGTAAACATCTTGAACAAACCACCTATGAAGTCATTGAGTTGTGCTCTAGAAAGAGTCACCATGTAACCCTAGACATCCCTTGATTAACAACATAAAAAGTTCCATTGAGAGTAGGGTAAAACCCACAAGTGATTGTTTATTTAAAACAAGCCGTCAGTAAATGAGCTTCTTAAGTTGATCTCATAAAGGAAACCATTTAAATCACTTTATTAGGACCAAAATATTACATTTAGGCATCATTCCAATTTATTGGATGAAGAAACATTAGATATTAACCATTAGGTCAAGTTCATAAATTAAAACCATATATTGGAGTATAGGTCCGACCATTGCATCAAATGACCCAAGAAACCACTGGTTTAAGGCTTAATTGATGCTAAAAGTACATGCTTAAATCACCATAGGTTATGGAGACCTGATACACCATCAGTATTTACCATTAAGGCACCATAGGTTGTTAGATCAACACTATATTCATTAATCACCATCGAATATCAAACTAACATCACCATTGATTGATAACATCATTAGGGAACTTAGTTGTTAATCACTAAGCTTCTAATTAGGCCAAACACCTGACCTAAAGGGTAAAAATTAGTTGACACCCTTGGTCACCACCATCAGTTGTCATGAAGACAACACCATTGGTTGTTGCAATGGTACCACCATTGAGGCATGTGTTTATAAAAGAAATCAGCTTTAATTCCTAGTATGACCATTGGTTGATAGGTGTTTAGCACCATCGGTTGTCAAACCAACCTGATCCAAGTCATATCATACCTTAGGAATAACGTACACATGATCATAGGTTCATCTAGAACTGAAATCAGAACAAGTTACATTATAAAAATTGCAATCCAAGTCAAGCATAACTTTGTAGTGCATGGATCATCATTTAAAAGTAAGAACATGAGCTAGCAAGCTTATGGTAAGAAATAAACGTGGAGCAAGTTATCAAACTTGCCTCTAATTAAAAGATAAACTTCCAAATAGAAGAAAACATGAGCAGGTAGGGTAGAAAATCCAAGCATAATCTGCTAACTTGTTCATCTAGCACCTTTCTTCATCAAATGAGCAAACCCTAAGCATAAGGAGCAAGAAAGGTAGGGCTTTAGAGATTTAGAGAAATTTGTACCATGGAACAGAAAGGTTCCTACCTGGATAAAGGTAGGAGTAAGGATAACAAAGAAATAAATGGAGGAAATAAGGGGATTCTTACTCTTTTAGGTCAAGATCACTAGAAGGAAGCTTTTTAAACCCTAAAAGGAAGTCAATTGCTACCCTAGATTCTTTTTCCAAGAAGATCCCCTCTTTCTTCTTCCTTGGACAGGAAATTCATAGTAGCATAGAGGGAGAACGAGGTTCATAGAAGGAGGGAAGTGGTGGAGAGAAAATGGCTCGTTTGGGGTGCTTAGAGATAAGTATATGAAACTTTAAGATAAAGAAAAAGAAAAAGTTGAAGTTCTAGTATCTTTCCAAGTGTCCATGGCCTTAAACTATTAAGAGTATACGAGCACACACAAACAGCTCCCCCACCATCCATATAGACCTTCTTAGCTATCCTTTGTCGTATTTCCAAGCCAATCAAATAATTCATTAGTTGATAGCTACTAAAGGTAGCTCATCCATGAAGGGGTAAACCCTAAAATACCCTTGAGGAAAACACCTTCAAACCAAGGTTTAAATAGGCACACCATGGATCAAAAAGCTCTAGAATGATGAGATAATATCCAAGAAACACAATGCAAGTGATAAATTGCAAAGAAAACCTCTCAATTGGGTAAATTGCAGAAAATTCCCAAATACGCATAAAATTACATAACTTGCTCAAACAATGTCCAAATTGGACCAAATTTGAAACTTAAGATTATCTTATGATTTCAAAGCATATCACCAGGTTATATTAGGGTTATAAGAATTTAAGTATGATAATTAAGATTGTTCAACACTTTAATCAAGGTTAGGGGTCTCACAAAAGCCATCATGCTTCCAAACTCTACTCAGATTTGTTGTATTGTAGTATCATTCTATTATGCATATTTAATCTGCTACCTTGATGTAGGATTCACTTGTAACTATGAAAAAAAACCATATAACATAGATACTTCCAACTTCATGTTCATATGACGCAAGGAGTCCAACATGTCTCTCTTATGGCACACCAAGGAGTACAACTATGCTTTTTTTGTAGATGACGATGAAGAAGACTTCCTGCTCAAGTCATATGACACAACATTCACATTCCCTAGATGATAATAAATGGTTTAGTCATAGTCCTTGATTAACTCCATCCAACATCTTTGCCACATGTTCAAATCTTGTTGTGAAAAGATGTACTTAAAATTCTTGTGATCTGTGAAGATCTGACACTTCTCGCCATAAAGGTAGTATCTCCAGATCTTCAAGGCATGAACCATTGTAGCTAACTATAGATCATGGGTTGGGTAGTTATCCTCATGCTTCTTCAACTGTTGTGATGTAAAAGAGATCACATTCTTGTCTTGCATCACCACACAACCCAAGCCATTCCTTGACGCATCACAAAAGACTATGTATCCTTTCCCCTACCCAGGAAGAAGAACTGGTGCACTAGTCAACTTCTCCTTTAAAAACTAGAAGGAACACTGACACTTGTCATCCTAGATAAAAGGCACATCTTTCCTTGTCAGCTTCGTCAACGGTAACACCACTAAGATGAAGTTCTTAATGAACCTCATGCAATAGCCTGCCAAACCCAAAAAACTACAAACTTCTATCGATGTCTTTGGCTACTCCCACGCCATCACAGACTCAACCTTCCTGGGGTCCACACGAACACCCTCAACATATATCACATGTCCAAGAAAGGACACTTTCTTCAGCCAAAACTTGCACTTGTTAACCTTAGCGTACAACTGATGTTGTCTCAACAAGGTCAATGCTTGACACATATGCTATTTATGTTATTGGCTATCTCGACTGTATATCAAGATATCATATATGAAGACCACCACAAACTTATCCAGATATGACTGAAACACCTTGTTCATCAAGTCCATGAATGTTGTCGGTGCATTGGCTAGCCCAAACGACATAACCACAAACTTGTAGTGACCATACTTCATCCTAAAGGATGACTTTGGTATGTCATACGCCTTGATCCACAACTGCTGATACCCTGACCTCAGGTCTATCTTAGAAAACATTGCAACACATCGTAACTGGTCAAACATATCATCAATTCACAATAAGGGATACTTGCTCTTGATTGTCACATTGTTCAACTATCTATAATCTAGCACAACCTCATAGATCCGTCTTTCTTCTTCATGAATAACATGAGATCACCCCAAGGAGACATACTTAGTCTGATAAAATCTTTCTCAAACAGCTCTTGCAACTATTCTTCAGCCCTGCCATCTTAGCTGCTGCCATCCTGTATAGTGTCTGTGCTATCGGTTGTGTGTAGGGTACTAGATTGATCTCAAAATCAATCTCTCAAACTAGAGGAATACTTGGAAACTCATTTGGAAACACATCCTCGAACTCACAGACAACTGGAACCTCCTAGATACTCGGACTACTCACCTTGGTATCCACTACATGTGCCAAGAATGCTTTGTAGCCTTGTCTTGTAATATTCTCTGCCACCATCGCTAAAACCAGACACATCAGAAGAATATTCCTATATCCTTGGAAGATCCACGTCACACCATCATCGACAAACATTGCCACCTTGGAAATATAGCCTAAGACCACCTGATACTTCTCCAAGGTGTCCATTCCAAGGATCACATAGAATCGATGCACGTCAAGTGGTATGGGATCCACTTGAATGCTATGTCCTTAAAAAGAAAGGACACACCTCCCACAACTCGGGGGAACCAACCAACATGGTTTCTAAATGAAGACTATCACGTCTATGACTAACATGCAAAGAACAACTATCGATCACTTCTCGAGTGATAAAAGAGTGTGTCACACTGGGTCAATCAAAACATATATAAAGCAAGAAGAGGACAAATTAGGATGAAATAACTCCATTTAACCTATCACAACTTGCGGGTTGACCAGTCCTTCCGGATGACTCATGGTGTAGAATCGAGTCATTTCCTGCTATTGTCCCTATCCTGTGTTGGCCTATCCAAAAGAACCAACCTGTGATGCATGTCCGCATCCTTGACCTCCACCACTACCAAAATGTCGTCTCTACAAACCCTGCTGACTCTGTCTCAGATGTTGGGTCACTTCATCATCTTTCATAGGACATGCCCACCTTAGATGTCCTGCCTGCTTGCACTTATGGCAAGTCCTGGTCTCATACTACGGCCTAGATGGCCCCGTCACTGATGCTAACATTGTGGGCTCCTAATGGTGGAAAACTACAACATCTTCCCTTACTTGGTGATCATTGCGTATGAGCACATGACCTCTATTGTGACTGCGGTGTTGAGAACCTAGGCTTCTTGAAGCCTCCAGACAAATGTCCTTGATATTGGGCAGGCCTCTTCTTGGCCTTCGTCTCACACTTCTCCACCATGGATTGTTCCACCCTCCTAACTGACTCCACAAATGTGGAAAATTTCTCACAGTTCTCCAAAGCTAACTGTAAAGAGTGTGAGATCACCTCCTTACTAAAATATGGCAAACAAAACACATTGGAAAGAAATAGAATGAAAATTTCTGACTAAATCAATTTCATAAAAGATTGTATAAAAAATACATCAACAATCTCCCTTTTAGGGTTGCATCAACATACATAAACTAGGATCTAGATAGAGGGAACTCCAACTACTATATTCTTGTCTCCAAGCAACATATCCATCATCTAAGTCCAAGCCAATAGCTAAGATCTTCACGCCTTATCCATCACCTTGCTCAGCTCCTGGGTGGTTGGGAAAGCACCCAACAAAAAAGGAAAGGGAAGAAAAGTATGTGTCACAAAAACTATTCTAAGATGGAAAGATAAGTAAAGCATGTAAAAGAAGGCTAGGGTTCATCATAAGATGAAGATAACAAGAGAATGAGACCATATATAAAAGAAGATTTCAATAGATTCTTACCATAATCAAAGTATAATAAACGAAATGCATGCATGATTAATATTGACTACCTTAACTAAGTAGGGTTGAGGCACCTACCAGACCTTCAACCAAAGGGTGAGGGGAGAGTAACACATTCCCAGTCACCTACACACATTTCATGTGTGGGGGAGAATAACACATTCCCCAGGGGAGAAATAACTCATTCCCCAACTATGGGTGGTTGTACATAAGTACCGCTACTATAGCTAGTTAGTCTAATAAAATCATCATTCTAGAATCAATGGCAACTAATAGCATCAACCAAATAGAGCATAGTAGTGGGGTACCAAGACCCAAGAACAATAATCCAAAACCAATTATGAGGCAAGTATAGCAAAATAATCAAGAGTATAAGAAATAGGATTCAATGAAGCCTCATTATTGAAAAGTATGTCAAGGCACAAATTGTAAGGACCCTGACCTCCGTTTAGGGTCTACCCTGTTTGCTTTGCTTAACCTTGATACTTTGATGCTTGTTAATCACCTTTGGTGGTGATTAGGGTTTGTTGGTGCTTTGTTGAAGTTGGAGGGGCTACTTGCAATTAACCCAAGTCTAGGGTTTGTGGGAAAGTTTGTCACCTTGTGTGGTGTTCCCCCCTCTCCTTGCTTCATCTAGTGTCGAGAGGAAGGTTTGGGCTCATTGCTTGGGTTGCTTTGGGCTTGGTTGAGCTTGTTGGGCCTTGAGGTGCCTTGCCTTTGTTTGGTTGAACCTTGTGTCGGGCATGAGGGTGCTTGTGTCGCCCAGGCTGTGTCGCCCAGGGCTGTGTCGCCCATGGTGGTGGTGTGTCACCCATGGACCTTTGACCATCTTTGACCTCGTTTGTGTCACCACTAGTGGACACTTGGTGCTTGGTGTGTGCATGTGGCAAGGGCCTTAGACATGTGTTTAGGGCTTTCTATAATGGTGGTTTTTGCACATGGACAAGTGTCCCTAAGTGGGAGACACCTTGCTTTTCCTTGCTTTGGTTTATCCTCCATCCCCTTCTATATATGTGTTCCTTTTCCCTTGCTAAGGATCCCTTTAGTTCCTTAGTTCTCCTCTACCTTGGTGCATGACAAACTCTCTTCTCTTGAAAGCTTGGTGGCCGATCCTTCTTGGAGTCTCCTTCTTCCTTGGTGGTGCTTGGATCTTGGAGCTAGGAGCTTGCTTAAGGCGGGTTACATAACTCCTAACCCTAACCACACTACCTTCTTTCTATGTTCTTTTATGTTGCTAGTTAGTTCCTTGCTTAAGTTATTCTTGTTGGCCGAACCATGTGTTCTAGGGTTTCTTGGTGAGCAATACTCCCTTCTATCCTTGGTATAGAGGAGTGAGCTTGGGTTCTAGTAGCATGGGCAATACCCCTCTCTCATTCAAGTTGAGAGGTGAGATTGTGTTCTAGTAGCTTGAGAAACACCCTCCTCTCACCATGGACTTGAAGGGGGAGCTTGGTGGTAGTTGTGGACCTCATTTAGGGTTGTTCTTTGTGCTACCCAATTGATGTTAAGAGATGTGCAAGATCCCTCTCTCGTTTAAGTTGAGAGGTGAGCAATCTTCTTGACTATTTAGGGTTTTTGTGCCCTTGAGCTTGAGGTTGGTGATGACCCTGTCGGGGTGCACCTTGCTTGTTATGGTGTTGGTGGTGTTGTTGCCTGATACCCTTCCCGTGGTCTGACCTTGGACGATATGTTGTGGTTGTGGTGGACGATACCTTGGTCCCTGACCTTGTGACGAGCGTCACCCCACCAGTCCTTGTGTGTGATGGCTTGGTATCGTTATAGCTTGTTGTGGTAGAAACGTTGCTAGTTAGTTCTGGTGACGGGCGTCACGCTGGTCATGTGTGTGTCGACCGACAACCCTACACCTGACGGACGTTGCGCGACACCCTGTCGCCCGATACCCCTGGCTGCACGGCAGGCCCTGTGGCCGTTATCCCTGATAAAAGACACAGCGTTGCATGACACAAAAGTGCACGACACGTGTTGCACGTTACACATGAGTGCACAAGATGGTTTGGTTTCTTGGTTTCCTGATATATGTAGTGGTCGATACCCTGCTGAGTGCTTAGTCGAGATGTAGAGTGGTTGCTTGGCCGTTAGATGGTTGTTGGGTCAGGCGACACATGGGGAGTGATCTGCCCGATATCAGCTCTAGGTGAGGGAACCCTGCCCGATATCACCTGTGGTGAGGGTATTAGGTGCTTTTAGTGAGGGTCTTATCCGTTATGGAAAATGATATGTTAAATGTTGATCTTGCCATCACGATTAGTCTTAATGATGACCCTTGATATGCTGATGATGACCCTTGATATGCTGATGATAACCGATTATGTAGCTCAACATGATCTTACATATGTATGTGATCATCTTGATATTATGTATAATGATGAGATAATGTTAAGCATGTAAGATGCCTTGCATGGTGTTATGACCACAGGTTGAGGCATGAATGATATCATATATATATAATCAATCAATATTGCCCTATGTTGACAAGATAATCTTGCTATAATCTATGATGATTGTACTAACCATGCAGGTGATGCATAGACAAGAAAAGGGCTATGAGGTATATATATGATGAGTAACACTGCTTTAATGGTTACTCTTGGGAATGAGATAACATGTATGATGTGTTTGGCTAAAGTACTTGGGATTGCTATCCCATGATGATGATGTAAGCCTTGAAAGGTAGTGGCACTATGTGATGAGGGATTGAGAACCCATGGCATGTGATGATCCTTGAGATGGATCTAGATAATTGGCAAGAGGCCAAGTGATAACATGTAATATGGATCCTTGTGATGGATCAGGATGATGTTGATTACAATGAAAGCATACCGTTGAGTTCCATACTATTTATTTTGTTGTAGTTTACATGTTATATAACTTGGTTGAATCTTACAATCCACATAAAAGATACTAATTAATCACAGTGAAATATATCATGTAGTTTCCCTGGCCATAGATCCATCATCGTCAGGAGTTGGTGATGGTGAAGCGGGTTCTCCTGCGGGTTAACCCGGAGCGCATATTATTGAATATGCGAGGTTTCTCCTAGCCTAAAGTGAGGAGGTAAGAGTGCAACTTCGGTTGTAGACTCCAGGGTGCAGATTCAGGTCCGTAGCCCAAGTGTGATACAAGCATGGTGAATAGGCCCATGGCTCAGGATTTGTGATATGGGAGCATGAATGCGTTCATGGCTCAGAGCATGGTGAATAGGCCCGTGGCTTAGTTTGACTAGTGCCGATACCTATACCAAGGCGGGCTAGGCAGAGGGTAGCCTGACCTTGTGGCTGAGGTCACTTAAGCAAGAGACTGCGACCCTTCTTGTGTTGTACTCGTGCACTGACCACGAGGCGGAGAGGTCATGGAGTCTGGCTCTTCCATTGACCTTGTATGGCACCGGCTTGGGCTTCGCAACTGAAGGTTGGATTTGAGCGGTACGTCTCACTTCCTCAGGGCATAATAATACATAATCTAGCCGTATAGTATTTACTGCTTAAGGCAAAACACGGAACATTGGTTGAGGCCTTGCTTGTGTAGTTAATCTTGTTATGTCTTGCAGTTATTTATATGTTCCTCATGTTATGTGGTAATACCTTATAAATCTTATCTTGTTACTCATGTTCCATAAAGAAATAATTGGTGATATGCCTTCCGTACCTTCTGGTAAGCTTGACGGTATGAATAGCTTTACCTTATAATCTGCTCTTGGTATACCTCTTATCTGTTATCTGCTTTATCTTTATGAGGTTTTGTAGTTTCGGCGGGGAGTTATGTTTCTCGCTGGGACTGTGTGTCTCACCCCGCTGGTTTACACCCTTTTTAGGTGTTCGTGCTAGGCATGGTGGTGGTCGCAGAGTTGTGGCCGAGCAGCAAGACGAGCAGTAGAAGGCAAGCGATGGATATGCTGCTGTTTTAGATGTTTTGTAGTAGAGTCTTAGAGTCATCCCTGTACTCTCAGGTCCTTGGAGGCGTTTTGACATTGTTTCACGATGTATAGTTGGTGATGTTTTGTATATCCTACTGCTGGCCAGATGTGGGCCTTTATGTATGTGTAAACAGGTGATGAACTCGTGTGATGTCAGGACAGCTGTTCCCCTAAGCTGTGAACACATATCAAGATTTGTATATGTTATATAACCTATTTTCTTGCAGGATGAGGACCTAAATGTAATAGTTATCACTTTATCTGCTTTCCGCAATCAGTTTTAATTAACCCTTGTTTTTGATAATCTGTGGTTATGGTGATTTCCGCACGTTTTCGCGTAACACCTTGCTGTCTGTGTGATAGTGGGATGTGTTTCCACAAGTTTTGGTATCGGAGCCCGAGGTTCGCTGAGTCTACAGGGATTTAGGATTAGGTTGTGTCTGTTCCTTGTGAGTTTTTCAAATTTTCTTACAATCATCTTCTACCCTCAGTGGAAGGAAAGCCAAGATGTCTTGAAACCATGAAAAACATGCTGTTGAGCACAATGATGCTACATATGTTGATGCAGCTATAGGGTAGGCACATGAAGATCAGGTGCCTGAGGTCCCCCAACCTAACCTAGCCATTCTTGAACATCCTGCCTACCAACAGCTTATGGGGTAGATGATGGCTACGATGAATCTCATGGTTGAGCGATTGTTAGTACCTCCTCCACGAGCACAAGCTCCCCATGGTGAAACATCAGGTATTGGGAAGACCTTTGAGTGGCTTCGCCGAGTCGGAGCTTTAGATTATGCTGGAACGGCTGATCCAGAAGATGTAGATATGTGGCTGACAAGTCTTGAGAAGGCTTTCCAGATCCTCGACATCACCAAAGTAGACAAAGTAAAGCACGCTGTCTACCTTCTAAAAGGTAGTGCTGGTCACTGGTGGACCATCGAGGAGGAGAAGTGACCTGGTGAGGTGATCGGTTGGGAGGTTTTCTGGCGTGAGTTCATGAGCAGATACTTCCCGAAGACGTATCTAGATGAGAAGATCAGTCAGTTTGAGCATTTACACCAAGGAGCAATGAACATCACCGAGTATAAGGCCAAGTTCATGGATCTGCTAAGGTTTTGTCCTCACATGGCGGCGGCAGATGAGGAACAGATCAGACGTTTCGAGAAGGGTTTGAGTTCTGAGCTGACGACACCTATTTCTACGTTGGAGAATTGAGAGTGGTTTTCTACATTTGTGGAATCCGTCCGGAGGATCGAACGATCAGTAAGGGAGAAGAGAGAATCCATGTCTGAGAAGAGGCCTACTCAGTTCCAGGGACAAATGTTTGGTGGCTTCAAGAAGCCAAGGTTTGAAGCACCGTCAGTGATGAGAGGTTCCAGTGCACTGTCGCAGTGGTCTCCGAGTAAGGGAAGAGGTTATGTTTCTTCACTGTCAAAGGCACATAGTACAACTTCAGTGGCAGTGACAGGGCCATCTAGGCCACAGCTTGAGGATAGGTCATGCCATCTTTGTGGTCAGATCGGGCATTTCAGGTTCAACTGCCTGAATAGAGATGTTGAAGTGACACAGCAGCCGAGGTAGAATCATCAAGGGTATGATAGACAACAACCTAGTGGTAGCAGAGGGCAAGGACACGGTCAAGCGTCGCAAGCAAGATCGTCTGCTCAAGGAAGCAGAGGACGTGGACATCAAGCAACAACTCGATTCTATGCTATGAGTCAGCTGGAGGCGATAGTCAACCCGCGAGTGGTGATAAGTCAGATGGAGTTATTTCATTCTGATATGTCTTCTTCTTGCTTTATATCTGTTCTAGTTGACCCGGGTGCTACACACTCTTTTATTGCCTATAACATGCTTGAGAATTGTCGTTTACCTGTTAGCTGTATGAAAGATAGTTTGTTGTTAGAAACCCCTCTTGATGGTTCCTCGATGCTTCAAGAAGAGTGTCCATCTTGTGTCTTATCTTTCTCGGGACACATCATTCAAGTGGATCTTATACCACTTGATATGCATGGTTTCGATGTTATCCTTGGGATGGATACCTTACAGAAGTATAAGGTTGTGCTGGACTGTGGTTCCAAGCAGGATGTGTTTGACGTTGATGGAGCGAAGTGGACCTTCCAGGGAGATAGGAAGATTCTTCCGACATTTCTAGTATCAGCTTTGGTGGCTGAGAAGTTGTTACGTCAAGGATGTGAGGCGTTCTTAGCTCACATTGTGGATACCATTGTGGCTACCAAGGCGAAAGGTCCTAGTCTTGAGGAGGTGTCGGTTGTCTGAGAGTTTGCTAATGTGTTTCCTGATGAGTTTCCTGGTGTTCCTCCACCCCGAGAGATTGATTTTGAGATCAATCTGGTTCCAGGAACATAGCCAGTTGCACAGGCACCGTATAGGATGGCTCCAGTAGAGATGGCAAAGCTTAAGAAGCAGTTGCAAGAGTTGTTGGAGAAAGGTTTCATCCGACCAAGTACGTCACCTTAGGGTGCTCCAGTGTTGTTCTTCAAGAAGAAAGATGGATCGATGCGGTTGTGTATAGATTACCGACAGTTGAACAAGGTCACGATCAAGAACAAGTACCCGTTACCGAGGATAGATGATCTGTTCGATCAGTTACGTGGTGCTATAGTGTTTTCAAAGATCGATCTACAGTATGGATATGATCAGTTGAGGATTAAGGCGGATGACATACCGAAGTCAGATTTTAGGACAAGGTATGGTCACTTCGAGTTCGTGGTTATGCCATTTGGGCTAACCAATGCCCCTGCTACTTTCATGGATTTGATGAACAGAGTGTTCCATCCATTTCTAGATCAGTTTGTTGTAGTCTTTATAGATGACATCTTGATCTATAGTCGGGACAACCAAGAGCATGAGCAACATATTCGACGAGCATTGACTCTTCTTCGCCAACATCAGTTATATGCCAAGTTCAGTAAGTGTGAGTTCTGGTTGGAAGAAGTGACTTTCTTGGGTCACGTGATATCTGCTGAAGGAGTTAAAGTAGATCCGAAGAAGGTGGAGTCCATGGCAGATTGGGAGCAACTGAAGACGTCGATAGAAGTTTGTAGTTTCCTGGGTTTAGCAGGATACTACCAGAGGTTTATCAAGGACTTCAGTGCAATTGCGTTGCCGATGATGAAGTTAACAAGAAAGGATGTACCTTTTGTCTGGGATGATCATTGTCAGCAAGCTTTTCGGAGTTTGAAGGAGAAGCTGACAAGTGCTCCAGTGTTAATCCTGCCAGAGCCTGGGAAGGGCTATGTTGTCTTCTGTGATGCTTCCAAGAAAGGTTTGGGTTGTGTGTTGATGCAGGAAGATCATGTGGTTTCTTTTGCTTCGCGACAGCTTAAGAAACATGAGGAGAACTACCCGACTCATGATTTGGAGTTGGCAGCAGTGGTTCATGCGTTAAAGATTTGGAGACACAATCTATACGGGGAAGTGTGTCAGATCTTTACGGATCATAAGAATCTGAAGTACATCTTTTCGCAGCATGAGTTAAACATGCGACAACGTCGATGGATGGAGTTAATCAATGACTACGACTGCACCATCGAATATCATCATGGTAAGGCAAATGTGGTAGCTGATGCGCTTAGCTGAAAGTCTTCGTCTCTTTCTTCAAAGAAGGCACAATTGAGTTCTCTGATATGCCATAGACGGGATATGCTTGTCTCCTTGCGATAGATGAATGTGCAGATGGAAGTCTCCTTGTTAGCTAGACTTTTAGCACAAATGCAATTCAAGCCTACGCTGAGACATCAGATCAAAGACGCACAACAAGCATATGATACAATACAGTTGATCAGGTCAGAGTTCGGCATCGAAAAGCGTGATGGGTTCCATGAGTCCAAGGATGGACTAGTTTTTTATCATGATAGGATGGTGGTTCCCGATGCTGATGATCTGAGGAAGTTAGTGCTTGAGGAAGCACACACGTCAATATATGCTATGCATCCAGGTGTCACTAAGATTTATCGTAGTCTGAAGGACTTGTATTGGTGGCCCGGCTTGAAGAAAGATGTAGCTGAGTTCGTGGCTAGGTGTGCGGTATGTCAGCAAGTCAAGGATGAACATCAGAAACCGGCAGGTACGTTGCAATCCTTGCCGATACCATAGTGGAAATGGGATCATATAACCATGGATTTCGTAGTTAGTCTACCCAGGACAACTAGGAATCATGATTCCATTTGGGTAATAGTGGACAGATTGACAAAGTCTGCCCTTTTCATACCAGTAAAGACAACATATATAGCTGAGAAGCTCACTCGAGTATATGTGGATGAGATAGTACGTTTGCATGGTGTGCCAGCGATGATAGTTTCTGACCAAGGTCCTCAGTTCATGAGTCGTTTCTGGGAACAGTTGCACAGAGCGTTGGGAATGCAGTTGAGGTTCAGTATCGCCTTCCACCCACAGCCAGATAGATAGTCTGAGAGGACTATTCAGATTCTGGAGGATCTTCTTCGAGATTGTGTTTTGCAGTTCCTAGGTAGTTGGGACGTACATCTTAGTTTGATAGAGTTTGCTTATAACAACAGTTATCAGCGGAGCATTGAAATGGCTCCTTATGAGGCCTTGTATGACAGGAAGTGTAGATCTCCTTTGTGTTGGTATGAGTCTGGTGAATATCAACTTTTGGGTCCTAAGTTAGTGCAGCAAATGACAGAAAAGATCAAGGTGATACATCAATAGTTGAAAGCGGCACAGGACAGGTAGAAGTCTTATGCAGACAATCACTGACAACCTTTGGAGTTCCAGGTAGGAGACAAAGTATATCTTAAGGTCTCGCCATGGAAAGGTGTGTTGAGGTTTGGCCGGAAGGGTAAGTTAGCACCCAGGTATATGGGACCATACCCGGTCATAGCATGTGTTGGAAAGGTAGCTTACGAGTTAGAGCTGCAGCCAAAGTTGCACATGTTAGATCTAGTGTTCCATGTCAGTATGTTGAAGAAAAGTCATCCAGATACAGGGACAGTGATACAACCAGTTGAAGTTGAGCTTGATGAAGATGTGACCTACGAGGAAGGTCCTGTGGTGATCCTTGACATAAGGATTAAGAAGCTGAAGAGGAAGGACCTGATTCTTGTGAAGGTTCTTTGGCATCATCGTGGCGTTGAGGAAGAGATGAGGAGGAAGTACCCCTCGCTTTTCTCTTCGGATTTCGGGGATGAAATCCCTTTGAAGGGGGTTAGCTTGTAAGGACCCTGACCTCCATTTAGGGTCTACCCTATTTGCTTTTCTTAACCTTGATGCTTTGATGCTTGTTAATCACCTTTGGTGGTGATTAGGGTTTGTTGGTGCTTTGTTGAAGTTGAAGGGGCTACTTGCAATTAACCCAAGTCTAGGGTTTGTGGGCAAGTTTGTCACCTTGTGTGGTGTTCCGCCCTCTCCTTGCTTCCTCTAGTGTTGAGAGGAAGGTTTGGGTTCGTTGCTTGGGTTCCTTTGGGCTTGGTTGAGCTTGTTGGGCCTTGAGGTGCCTTGCCTTTGTTTGGTTGAACCTTGTGTCGGGCATGAGGGTGCTTGTGTCACCCAGGCTGTGTCACCCAGGGCTGTGTCGCTGATGGTGGTGGTGTGTCGCCCATGGACCTTTGACCATCTTTAACCTCATTTGTGTCACCACTAGTGGAAACTTGGTGCTTGGTGTGTGCATGTGGCAAGGGCCTTAGACATGTGTTTAGGGCTTGCTAGAATGGTGGATTTTTCACATGGACAAGTGTCCCTAGGTGGGCGACACCTTGCTTTGCCTTGCTTTGGTTTGTCCTCCATCCCCTTCTATATATGTGTTCCGTTTCCCTTGCTAAGGATCCCTTTAGTTCCTTAGTTCTCCTCTACCTTGGTGCACGACAAACTCTCTTCTCTTGAAAGCTTGGTGGCCGATCCTTCTTAGAGTCTCCTTCTTCCTTGGTGGTGCTTGGATCTTGGAGCTAGGAGCTTGGAGCTTGCTTAAGGTGGGTTACATAACTCCTAACCCTAACTACACTACCTTCTTTCTATGTTCTTTTATGTTGCTAGTTAGTTCCTTGCTTAAGTTGTTCTTATTGGCCGAACCATGTGCTCTAGGGTTTCTTGGTGAGAAATACTCCCTTCTATCCTTGGTCTAGAGGAGTGAGCTTGGGTTCTAGTAGCATGGGCAATAACCCTCTCTCGTTCAAGTTGAGAGGTGAGCTTGTGTTCTAGTAGCTTGAGCAACACCCTCCTGTCACCATGGACTTGAAGGGTGAGCTTGGTGGTAGTTGTGGACCTCATTTAGGGTTGTTCTTTGTGCTACCCGATTGATGTTAAGAGATGTGCAAGACCCCTCTCTCATTTAAGTTGAGAGGTGAGCCATCTTCTTGACTCTTTAGGGTTTTTGTGTCCTTGAGCTTGAGTTTGGTGATGACTCTGTCGGGGTGCACCTTGCCCGTTATGGTGTTGGTGGTGTTGTTGCCTGATACCCTTCCCTTGATCTGACCTTGGACGATATGTTGTGGTTGTGGTGGACGATACCTTGGTCCCTGACCTTGTGATGAGCGTCACCCCACCAGTCCTTGTGTGTGATGGCTTAATATCACTATAGCCTATTGTGGTAGAAACATTGCTAGTTAGTTGTGGTGACGGGCGTCACACTAGTCATGTGTGTGTTGGCCGACAACCCTACACCTGACTGACGTTGCGTGACACCCTGTCGCCCGATACCTATGGCTACACGATAGGCCCTGTGGCTGTTATCCCTGATACACGATGCGGAGTTGCACGACACGCGTTGCACATTACACATGAGTGCACATGATGGTTTGGTTTCTTGGTTGCCTGATATATGTAGTGGTCTATACCCTGCTGAGTGCTTAGTCGAGATATAGAGTGGTTGCTTGGCCATTAGATGGTTGTTGGGTCGGGCAACACATGGGGAGTGATCTGCCTGATATTAGCTCTAGTGAGGGAACCCTACTTGATATCACCTGTGGTGAGGGTAGTAGGTGCTTTTAGTGAGGGTCCTGTCCGTTATGGAAAATAATATGTTAAATGTTGATCTTGCCATCATGATTAGTCTTAATGATGACCCTTGATATGCTGATGATAATCTATTATGTATCTCAACATGATCTTACATATGTATGTGATCATCATGATATTATGTATAATGCTGAGATAATGTTAAGCATGTAAGATGCCTTGCATGGTGTTATGACCATAGGTTGAGGCATGAATGATATCATATATATATAATCAATCAATATTGCCCTATGTTGACAAGATAATCTTGCTATAATCTATGATGATTGTACTAACCATGCAGGTGATGCATAGCCAAGAAAAGGGCTATGAGGTATATATATGATGAGTAACACTGCTTTAATGGTTACTCTTGGGAATGAGATAACATGTATGATGTGTTTGGCTAAAGTAATTGGGATTTCTATCCCATGATGATGATGTAAGTCTTGAAAGAAAGTGGCACTATGTGATGAGGGATTGAGATCCCATGGCATGTGATGATCCTTGAGATGGATCTAGATAATTGGCAAGAGGCCAAGTGATAACATGTAATATGGATCCTTATGATGGATCAGGATGATGTTGATTACAATGAAAGCATATTGTTGAGTTCCATGCTATTTATTTTGTTGTAGTTTACATGTTATATAACTTGGTTGAATCTTGCAATCCACATAAAAGATACTAATTAATCACAGTGAAATATATCATGTAGTTTCCCTGGCCATAGATCCATCATCGTCAGGAGTTGGTGATGGTGAAATGGGTTCTCCTGCGGGTTAACCCGGAGCGCATATTGTTGAATATGTGAGGTTTCTCCTAGCCTAAAGTGAGGAGGTAAGAGTGCAACTTCAGTTTTAGACTCCAGGGTGTGGATTCAGGCCCGTATCCCAAGTGTGATACGAGCATGGTGAACATGCCCATGGATCAGGATATGTGATATGGGATCATGAATGCATTCATGGCTCAGAGCACAGTGAACAGGCTCGTGGCTCAGTTTCACTAGCACTGATACCTGTACCAAGGCGGGCTAGGCAGAGGGTAGCCTGACCCTGTGGCTGAGGCCACTTAAGTAAGAGATTGCGGTCCTGCTTGTGTTGTACTAGTGCACTGACCACGAGGCGGAGAGGTCGTGGAGTCCGGCTCTTCCATTGACCTTGTATGGCACCGGCTTGGGTTTCGCAACCGAAGGTTGGATTTGAGTGGTACAACTCACTTCCTCAGGGCATAATAATATGTAATCTAGCCGTATAGTATTTACTACTTAAGGAAAAACACGGAACATTGGTTGAGGCCTTGCTTGTGTAGTTAATCTTGTTATATCTTGCAGTTATTTATATGTTCCTCATGTTATGTGGTAATACCTTATAAATCTTATCTTGTTAATCATGTTCCATAAAGAAATAATTGGTGATATGCCTTCCATACCTTCTGGTAAGCTTGATGGTATGAATAGCTTTACCTTATAATCCGCTCTTGGTATACCTCTTATCTGTTATCTGCTTTATCTTTCTGAGGTTTTGTAGTTTCGACGGGGAGTTATGTTTCTTGCTGGGACTGTGTGTCTCACCCCGCTGGTTTACACCCTTTTTAGGTGTTTGAGCTAGGCGTGGTGGTGGTCGCGGAGTTGCAGCCGAGCAGCAAGACGAGCAGCAGAAGCCAAGCGATGGATATGCTACTATTTGAGATGTTTTGTAGTAGAGTCTTAGAGTCATACCTATACTCTCAGGTCCTTGGAGGTGTTTTGACGTTGTTTCATGATGTATAGTTGGTGATGTTTTGTATATCCTACTGTTGGCCGGATGTGGGCCTTTATGGATGTGTAAATAGGTGATGAAGTCATGTGATGTCAGGACGGCTGTTCCCCTAAGATGTGAACACGTATCAAGATTTGTATATGTTATATAACCTGTTTTCTTACAGGATGAGGACCTAAATGTAATAGTTCTCAGTTTATCTGCTTTCCGCAATCAGTTTTAATTAACCCGTGTTTTTGATAATCTGTGGTTATGGTGATTTCCGCACATTTTTGCGTAACACCTCGCTGTCTGTTGGATAGTGGGATGTGTTTCCACACAAATATTACCAATTGAAGTGTATTAAGCACATACCTTTAATATTGATTCCAATTATCAACTTGCACCACTTAATTGATTCCACGTTCCCTTTTTCCTAACCATGTTTATGTATTAGAACTATATTCATTCATTAAACGCTTAAAACCCTAAAGTTACTAACTTTTTGCACAAACCTTCGAAGTATACCCTAAAAATATCACCATTTTATTAGTTAGATTTTTCTGATCAAAATAACATATAATATGATGTATTTTGAAGATATTGACTATTAGGGTTATTTTTTATGATTATTAGTTAATTTAAATCACCACAAAACATCTTGTCGAAAAACTCAGCATCAAGCGACGAAAATATTTTTAATGGATATATAATCTTTTCCTAATTTCAAAACATATTTTATTTTTAATTTTGGACAAACGATTAAAAAGATATGAATTTTCTAAAAAGCACCAATTGGGAATTGCCATGTAGGCATTTTGTATCAAATAGAGAGAGAGAGAGCCTGAGCCCACCTGTTGACTTGGCCCAATAAGGGGAAGCTAAGTCACGTGGCCAACGTTTGGGTTTGACTCATCTAAAACAAAACAAAACTCGGCCAAAAGACCTCCGTACCCTTGTATGAGAAACAAAAGGTAAAAGAGAGAAGAAGGGAAAAAGAGGAAAACCAGGGAATCATCCCCTTCCTTCCTCCCTACCATGGTTGTGAGAGCAACATGGCTGGACCTCGGGTGAATAGGGGAAAACTGAATTAAGTGAGAAAACAATGAACTAAGGGCATGAACTCGAAGAGCAATCTACAAGGAACTTACCAAATCCATCAATTTAGGCGTGGGTGCATCTGAGAGCAGGGGAGAAGAGCTGCAAGTCTAGAAGAAAAATTGGATCGGGCATGGTTGTAGAGGAGATGTGCTAAGAAATTAAGAGAGGAGAAAGCTTAGCAAGGTGCGATATAGCCATAGATACCAATATATATAGGTGAGGGTGAGTTAAAACAAGAAGAGACATGTGACCTCAAAGCCTTGTTGTACAAGTTTCATGCATTACTCGAATAGGCAACAAGAGACCATAAATATGGGTTTAATTGATGCAGAATCTTCTCCTGATTCTAACGCAACAAAAATCTTGAGAAACAGATGAAAAACAAGCAAGAAAAGCCAAAAACATCAAACCAAACACCCACGGTTACTGTTCACGGTAGGGTTGTCTCCTACCCGAGGTAGGAGATGAAATCTATGCCATCCACACATGATCAGATGGTTCTCATTGACGTGTGCATTAATTGCATTTCCAATCAAAATCGAATACAATTCTATTTAAATTATTTAACTTTTTATCTTTCCTTATTTGAGGGTGCAAACGACCTCCAAAATTAACCAAAATTTACACCCTGGTTGATTTTGATATGTACAATCCAAATATGGAATTAATTTTGCCTTTTGAGGACTTTTCATAGGTTGAATAATTCAAATCATGTTTTCTCTTTCCTCATGCATTAATGACTCTAGGATTATCCAAAAATAATATAACTTCACCCATAAGTCTTATTAAGTATTTTGGATATGAATTTGCCATTATTTCCATTTGTTGAAGTTGTTTGTTATATTAAAATAATGAGTTGAAAGTTGTACACACGTTCTCTCTTCTAAATTCATCTTCTCATCAAATATTTTCCAAATTGAGTCAAAATTCATCCAAATATATATTTTAAGATGTAGAACACGAATTTGGCTTTATTTTATTTTTTTGAAGACTTTTATTATTTTATTTAATATATTTAAAATTTATCACTTATTTTATCCTTTTGCTTTCTTGATGGATACTCCGGGTACTTCGAGATTGTTGTGCATCCTACAGACCAAGAAAAGATGACATTCACTTGCCCGAGTGATACTTTTGTGTACCGGAGAATGCCATTTGGGTTGTGTAATGCCGCTTCCACTTTTCAAAGATGTGCGACCTCAACCTTCACAGATATGCTTGATTCGTCACTTGAAGTGTTTATGGATGATTTCTCAATTTTTTGGTAAAACCTTTGATGAGTGTTTTCTCCACTTGACTTTCATTCTTGAGAGATGAGTCAAGGTTCGCCTCATGCTATCCTGGGCAAAGAGCCATTTTATGGTATCCGAAGGCATAGTTCTAGGCCACCGGGTTTCAAAAGACGGTATTGAGGTTGACAGAGCCAAGGTGGGCCCCATTTCTACTCTTACCATTCCTTCTACTGTAGGACATGTCTGGTCTTTCTTAGGACATTCATGCTTCTATCATTGCTTGATCAAGGATTTTAGCAAGATCTTGAGACCTCTATGTCATTTGTTGGAAAAAGATGTTGAATTTCACTTTGATGACAAGTGTGTTGAAGCCTTCAACCACTTGAAGGAAAAGCTCATTTCTGCTCCTATAATGCAGCCCTCAAACTTCTTTTTGCCATTTGAGATCATGTTGATGCATCTAACATGGTAGTGGGGGTTGTGCTGGGCCAAAGAGTTGTCCGGATTCCGTATGCCATCTATTATGCTAGCAAGACTGTGGATGAAGCACAAAGAAACTACATGACTACTAAAAAAGAGTTGCTTATGGTTATCTTTTCTCTTGACAAGTTTAAATCACATCTTTTGCAAAACAAGGTGGTTATATACACAAACTATGTTGCATTGAAGTATCTAATGGCAAAGAAAGATTCAAAGCCAAGGTTGATCCATTGGATATTGTTGCTTCTAGAGTTCGATATTGAGATTGTAGATAAGAAGGGAGTAGAAAATCCTACCATCGACCATCTCTCCTGAATTGAAGCACCCTTTGATGATACAAGTAGAATCAAAGAGGCAATGTTGCATGAGCAACTATTCCTACTCTCATTCACTCAAAGGCCATGGTATAAACATATAACTAACTTCTTAGCTAGTAGAAGGATACAAAGCACATGGACGAGGGAGGAAAGCAAAAGGTTGTTTACTATGGCCCAAAATTATATTTGGGATGATCCTCACTTATTCAAATATTTCCCTGACCAACTTATTTGGAGATGTGTTCCGGAGATGGAGCAGCAAGAAATTCTAATCTATGTGCCATTCCGGAGTTTGTGGGGGTCATTTTGGTGGAAAATGCACTACAGCCAAGGTTCTCCAAAGTGGATTCTATTAGCCTTCCTTGTTTAAAGACTCTCATGAATTTTGCAACTGTTGTTTGAAGTGCTAAAAGATAGGCAATATCTCTAAGAGAGACATGATGCCTCTATCACCCATTCTTGTAGTGGAGGTGTTTGATGTTTGGGGGATTGACTTCATGGGTCCTTTTCCTCCCTCTTTTGGATGTCTACATTTTGGTTGTCATTGATTATGTGTCAAAGTGGATCGAGGTTGTTGCAACCAGAATAAATGATCACAAAGTTGTATGTGACTTCGTGAAATCCAATATCTATAGCTGGTTTGGTATTCTAAGAGCAATGATTAGTGATGGGGAAAGTCACTTCATCCGTCTCACTTTTGAAGGCTTGCTTAAGAAACATAGAGTGAATCATTGTTTGGCAACTCCTTACCACCCCCAAACAAGTGGTCAAGTTGAGTTGGCCAATCGGGAGATAAAGCTCATTCTAGAAAAGACGGTGAGACCGGACTGCAGGGATTGGTCACTACATCTTAATGAAGCTTTATGGGCTTATAGGACTGCATACAAAGCCTCGATTGGCGCCACACTATTCAAGCTTGTGTATGGAAAAAGCTACCATTTTCCGGTTGAGATGCAACACAAGGCATTATGGGCTTTGAAGGTCATGGACTTTGATGGAGAGAATTCCAAAATGAAGAGAAAGTTTCAGTTGAATGAATTAGAGGAGATGCAGCATGAAGCTTATGAAATGTCTAAGAGCTACAAAGAGAAAACAAAGTTTTGCATGACAAGATGATCAAGAGGAAAGACTTTTAACCCAAAAAATGGGTATAGTTGTATAACTCAAGGATGAAGTTTTTTCTCAGAAAACTCTGGTCTAAATGGGAAGGGCCTTATCTTTTCAAAAAGGTGTATCCATCTGGAGCTATGTTGATTTGTGAGAAAGAAGGAGCTAAATAATTCACCATGAATGGTCAAAGGCTGAAATTGGTTGTGGAAGTAGGCTCATACAAAGAAAATCAAAGTTTTGACATCATGATGCTAGTGGAGGACCATCAGGTTGATGAGGATATATGCCTGAATGCACATGAAACATACATTTACTTCAAAGATGCTTTGAGAATCCCACGAGGGTGAGTGAAGTCAAGAATCAATATGCCCGACTAAAGGCGTAAAATTTAGCACTAGTGGGAGGAAACCCACATAGGTTTGGGAACTTTTCACCCAACCTTCACTTTTTGATACTTTTGTTTTTTTTTCACAAAATACACACACGCACACTTGGGCTTGATAGTTTTTGTTTGAGTTTTGATGAGATGTAGGTAACATGTTGGAGAGAGAGATTGAGAGGTAAAGTAATGGCTGTTGAAGTTGAAACGTAGCCAAGAATAAATTTTTTTTACAAAGAGATCACAATTTTCAATTTTGAGTTGACAAAGTACTGCATGAAGAACCACCACGACCATGGTGATTTAAGTGCAAAACCTTAAGAAAGTTATAGTAACTCCACCAAATTTGTGAAGACATGACAATGACCTTGGAGAACAAAATGATTGTGGCACATGCTAAAGAACATGACTGTGGCCCTCACCACTTCCATTTCCCAACCGCTCCCTCGCTTGATGTATGTGACTGCATTCTACACCCGATCATCTAACAACCACCTCATCACATACAAGACATATAGGGAAGAGGAGGAGGAAGCATTGGAGGACAACATCGATGACATGATCAATGAAGTTGACCCAGAGGTCATAACCCTCCAAAAGTGGGGCAAGGGGGTTGCAACTCCATCTTCATCAAGGTTGCCTCCAAGGACTATGCCAGCATGACACTCTACCTCCTCATTGGGGGAGAGACCATAGCAGTAGCTGCAAGCAAGGTGACAATTGATGATAGAGGAAGAGGATCAACTACAGTGATACCCCAAGCAATGGGTACCGCTGAATCTTGACACAAGCTCGGCGTTAAGATCCTACAGAGTTAAAGAATATGATGATGATATTGTTGATGAGAAAATGGATTCTGAGCTAGAAGACGCTCTGGCATACTTGGAGGTAGACAGGCTGAAGGGGTTGGGAAAAGCTCCTGAGGGAATGACTTGTGGTAGAGGACAGAGAAAGATGCAGATCACACCCATCTACCCTGAGTGCATATCTAGGAGAGTGATCTCCATTAGATATGGGTGTGAAAAGGTAATTGAAGACTTGGGAATCAAAGAAGATGTGGGAATGAGGCTGAAGCGAGTCAGTTTGTGGAAGGTTCTCTTCACAGCACAAACCACATATGTTGAGTTGACTCATCAATTTTTTGCCACATTAGAGAAGATCAAGGTCAAAGGGGAGGAAGCTATCAAGTTCACAATGTTCAACAAAATTCACACTTTGACTGCTTCTGAACTAAATTGCATCTTTGCAAAGGACCCTCAAGAAGATGAAAAGATGGGTGATGTCTTATTAGAGAGGGAGGTCGACTTGGACTATGCTAAATTCTGGCACTCAACGACAACAGAGTGAAAATATACAACTAGAAAGTCCAAGACTATGTACATCAAATCATCAATGATTCAGTTGGCCTCTCTCTCTCTCTCTCTCTCTAGGGCTTCGCTCAACCTTCTCTCTAGTCACCCCCGGCAGCTGCCGCTGGGGGGAGGGGTGCTTCTTTGGAATTTCCTCCCCCTGGCCTTCAACAAACGTGGTGAGGTCTCTGTGATGGGAAGCTTAGGAGTGTTTCTCTAGAGACGAGAGTTGGTCGGAGTTGCTGGCATCTACTCGGAATATTTGGGGTGAAGGAGGTGTGACATACCGTGAGGAGTCGTGATCTGGGCCAGAGGTGGCGATTCAACCATGTTGAACTCTTCTCCGTTCAAGTGTGATGGGTGGAGAGAGGCCTCTCTCAGCCAGAACCGGGATTGTGTTGCTGCTCCATCGCGCTAGGGTCAGGAAGGGGTTCCTCTCTTCGTCTCCAATACCTTCTCCTCATTTCCTCCGTGTGAACCCTAGTTTACCCAGGCTACTGACGGCCATGATTCTGACCAGGTTCATGCCTTGGTGGATACGGCGGCAGTAGGGAGCCTCATTGGGTGGATTGGTCTTCCTCTATCCGCTTGGCGGGTGTCCCCTCCTACTGCCGTTTACATGGTGGTGTGTTCCTCTCGGCAGGGTGCCTGATTTTTGCAGCTGCGGGTTGGGGCTCGTGTGACCTGGAATGGCAGCCTGAGATAGTGTGCTCATCACATGATGGTGCATCTTCAAGGTGCTCGGGGCTTCTCATTTCATCATCCTCTCCACAGGGGGATCGAAGTGACAAGGCGGCGGCTGATTCCAGCCTGGTGTCTAGAGGCCTATCCTGCCGTTGCAGCTTCAGGTGCACACCAGGCATTCGACGACAATCTGACCTCCATCCATTTGAGAAGGACACCTTCAAGGTGTTTGACAAAAAGCCTCGGTTTTTGAAATGTTGATGTGCAAATAGCAACTGGCAGGCCATTTCATGGTGCTTCATATTTGATTCTCATTGTAGCTATGATCCTGGAAGATGACAATGAAGGAAGGCTTTCTGTTCGAGTTCTGCTTCATTATTTGTGGGTGCTTGTTAATGCAGTGAAGGGTAGCTTGGACAGTCTCCTCTCTGACTCATTATGTTCCTATTTTAGTAGTCGTGGTGTTTTTCTTGTATGATTTGCTGAGGTTCTTAGATGTGTTTGAGGGGGGTAGCTGTTTCTTCCCCTCTTTGGCCCTCTTGCTGTGCAGCGTGAAGAGAAGAAAAAGAGAAAAGTAGGTCGCTAAGAAGAGGACTTGTTTTGGTTGGGATGACCTCATTTTCTAGTTCACTTAGCTCAATGTGGCTGGTTGGAGTCCTCTCCTGTAACACATATTTGTGGGTGCTATGATCGTAAGTGTTCTCGATTGGATGATGATTGGTTGCAGAGGCATTAGGTGTGCCAGACTGGTCTATCTCTGTCAGGATGTGTTATCTAGTTTGCTGCCGTTTGTTGGAGCTAAGCTTGGATGAGGAAGATCGTACTTACTCCAGGGAGAATGCTATGATGTGGCAGATCTTGCACTTCTCTTTTGTTTCCTGCGTGTTCCCAGTTATCTATTGTCCCATGTTGCAGATCCATGATCTAATCAGGTGTATGGTCTGTAGGAGAGAAGAGGGGTGTGTCTCATAGATATATTTGTGGGTGTGTTCAATGATTCTATGTGCCATCTCTTCTTGTTTTCTTAGGCTATCTTGCTTGTTAGTTTCTTCTCTGCTCTTAGGTTTCGGATACCTGGGGTTTTCCTTTTGTTCGCTCTTAGATGATTATAATAAAAAATAAGAAGTTGATCTACAATGTGAAATCCATAGCACCACAAAAAATTCTTGAGCTGCCCTATCATGCTACCCCTCTCCTCTCTACTTTGGGGTTCCCCAACTTACTACATGAAAAGCTGAATAGATGGGAGCAAGCCAACCCCCAAGAAAATTTCAACCCCGCTGCTGCACAAGAAGAAGAAATAGCAGAATCGAATGCACAACAACACGAAGAAGAGGGAGGGGAACAAAGAAGAAACCCCTAAAGGGTAAGAAGAAGGGATGAGGCAACATCCCAGTTGCAAGAGCCTTCAATGAATGCATATGATATGTCATCCATCCATTCACAGCTTGAAGGCAGCCAAAAGACACAGTAAGACATGCAGATCATACAAGAATACATGTGGCAGGACCAACAACAAATGTGTTAGCAAGTCAACCACTTGTACCACTACCAGGATGCGCAGGCACAGAGAAACCGTGAAAGGGGTGAAGACTTTTAGGATGGTATTTCGGGATACCAGGAGACCTACCTTCCCCCTTAGGACGCTTATTGGGGCCATTACTACCGATTCCCTCTTACCCGTCTAGGACATCCACCTCCTCAGCAGCACCAACCAGACCTGCCTAATCAACCCTTATAGGGAGACCTACCCTTTGATTCACAACACCAGCTGTGATCTTCACCCTACTATCCTTATACTTGAGTTTCATGCTGAGGATAGCATGATTCAAAAGTTTGGGGTGGTAGGGTGGCATGCACCACCGTATCTTGATCTCTCATTTTGTTTGCACTTATCTTACCTGATTTTTGGAATTGCTTGCTTTTACCCTTGTTAGTTTAGATTTCTTCTTGCTTGCATCCATGCATACATGTAGCTCAATTTCATGCATTTTTGCATATTTTTTCAAAAACTTTGCTCTCCGTGCCATGCGTTGCATTCTCATGTAGTTTTTGGTAATTTTTGTGTTTTTTTAATTAGGACTTGCTGTTTTATGCTTTAAATTTCCTAAATGTAGGTTTAGATGTGATTGATTGCAAATTGGCACCAATTTGGCCAATTTTGCCCAAATTTAGATATTCTTTCCTAAAAGCATGTTTTAACTTAATGTCCAATGTTTTGAACTGAAAATTTGGATCTTTGACAAATGCATGCCATTTTCTTAGATTTTATTGTTATATACTCTTGATTCTTGACTTTTTACATGTGCACCACTTCTCTCAAGTTTGTGAATGTTTCGATTGAATTGTGAATTGAGCAAGCTATAAACGCTTAGAGTGTATGGAACCACTTGATATAAATGTGAATCTCATGTTGTTCAATCATGTGGTGTGATATCATTTGATGAAGTGTTGGATTAGTTTTCATGCTTGAAATCTTATGTTGAGGATTACACTAATGACCCCTCTTTGACCTGACTCTTCTTTCACCATCTTCATACTTCTCTGCCTCATGAAAGGATGCCTTAGAGAACAAATTCAGCCTTGGCCACCACCAAAAGTTTGGGGCGGCCATATCTACATCTCCCCACTTCACTCTATCCACCATATGCCCTACCTACACCAAGGGCAAAAGAAAAGAAAAGAAGAAAAGAAAAGGAAAAAATAAAACAAAAAGACAAGAACATCTAAATAAAGAAAAGATGAGTGTGCAAAAACACTCCAATCTCTTACTGCAATCCTTTCTTCCATTTTTTAAACCTATTGAGCTAGATAACATCAAATCTAGCTCACTTTACCATTTCTACAGCCATGTGGGTCATTTGGTGTGGTTTGAGACATAAGATTGAATGCATGAAAGTGAAACAACACTTCTAGTCATCATTGATTAATGCCAACATGAAACGGTTTACCTAGAATTACATGAAGGATATATTAAAAGCTTGTGTATTCTATGCTCTATATTTGAAGTTTGTATGCTCAATGCTCATTTCATGATTGGTATGTGACAGAGGAGAGGAGATAGGTGGAACACATGCACTTAGTCACTTTTAAGACCATTTAGTCAATACTCATCTTTTGTTATGCATTTTTCATTCTTGTTTGTTGAAAGAAATTGAAGAGAGAGATTAAATTGGAGCATACTTGAGTACCAGTATGTTTTAAGTTTGGTGTGGTGATGCAACCAAAATTTATGCCTCATCCTATGCATTTTTGCATGATAATCACATCTAAATAGTTTACATTACAAGTTATTTCCCTCAATGTGATCTTTTATGATAAATGCACTTATGCCACCTTTTGTGTGTATTTCAGGGCACTTATGCATGCATTGATGCATGGGAGAGAGATAAAGGACATATATGGGGCCTTACACCCCAAGAGTGGACCTATTTCTCCCCCAAGCTGTCCCTAGATGCACAAGAGCAACTCAAAGCAAAAGGAGGCTAGATGAAGAAGATGAAGTAAAGATCGACACCAAAAGGCCCAAAACAGTCATGGCACATCCACCATGACTATGGTAATTTTTGCACCAAGAGCTTCAAAATCAACGAGAAATGTTCTCAAGTTACACATGAATGACCATGGCTATGGATCCCAAAACGGTCATGGTCACTGAAGACCCCACAGTCATGGCCCCTAAAACGGCCGTAGTCAGCACACTCCAACTCGCCAGTGGCCATCACCTCGCCCGTGGCGAAGTATGCACAAAGTTTTCCAAAATCAATAGGGAAGTGTTCCATTTTACCCGTAAATGACCATGGTCGTAGCCATAAGCATGGTTGTAGCCCTTAAAGAATGCCGAGCCTATGGCCCTCCCCACGCCCGTGGTGAACTGAAGATAAGACGACCTCCAAGCTGCCTCGCCCGTGGCCTCCTCCTCCAACACGGCCATGGTACCCCTTACCTAGCACGAACGTGGCACCCCGCCATGGCCATGGTCACCACATATACTTATTATTTCCACTCCATTTCCCACCTCGGCCATTCGATACCCCCACGACCATGCCATGCAACCCCCACCACGGCCGTGGTGGCCACCTAACCCTACCCATTTTCAACACTACTTTTCCTACTTTGCCCCTACTTACCCTAGTGCTTCCCCACCACCTATATATAGATAGGTGGCAGCCACATCATGGATGTAACACTCCCCCATCTGCCATTACTCCTCCTCACCCTCTCTTGAGCATTCATTGCATTCTCCTTGCATTTATGCTCTCCACCCACCATTTCCACCTCAATTCCACCATAGAAACCTAGTTTTCTAGGTTTTCTACTATAACCCCCTCCATCTTCATGCCCATCATCCACCTTAGAAAAAGGAGGTCGCCCTACAGCAGATAGGAGGTGAAGAAGGAGCGCCTACTTCGAACTCCATGGAGTCCTATATCATTCTTCTCATTTTTTTGGCCTTTTCTTTGATTATGTCTAGCTAAGCCCCTAGTGGTGGGCTGTTTGGGGTAAAAATGTGACTTCGATACCATGTTGAGGAGAATAATTTTTAATGAACATAATTTCATTCTATGATGATTTCCTTTACTTCTATCTCATTTCCCATTATCTTGCATGTAGTTTTTGCTCTTAAACATAAATTGATTGCTTTTTGATGTTTGATGACAGTTAGCTTCTAGGAGGAATTGGAGTGTATGTAGTAGTCTTAGGAATGTCTCCTAGGTCCAATTAGTGGATCCCTAGATAACTCCCTTTGTTCCTACATACATATCCCTCCTTCTACAAGTGAGTGTGAGATATAAGTAGCTAGTGTAAGTGTGATTAGTGCAATTTCCTAAAGCTTTCTAAAGGCTATAAGGCTAGAAGGTTAGTAGCATGAGGTGAAAAACCCTCATCTCTACTCCCATTCCTACCCTTGGCTCTCAATTGCCCTAATACCACTTACCCTAGAAACCTAGACTTGACAAGTCCTACTAGAATTACACCTAACCCTAGTGCTCCAACTAGTAGTATAGGGTACATTCTAATAACACTTGCCTTGTTGTTTGGTTTGGTAATCTAGATTGAATTGTGATAATTGCATGCCATGTTGACACCCCCCAAATAATATCAAAATACATTCCCAAATGGCCCACCTACCTAATCCATTACTTGAAACCCACCTTAGCCTTCTTGCTTGTTAATGCTAGCTTGGCTTTTGTTTCTTCTAGTTAATTGCTTAGTCTTGCTAGTTAGGGTTAACTTAGATTCTTGCTTGCTTTAGTGTTTATCTTAGTTCTTAGTTGCTATTTGCCTTGCTACAGTAGTGTAGATCATCTTTCTCTTGTTTAGTTGTTTGCTTAATATAGTTTCTTAGACCTAACTTGTCTAGGATAACCTACTTGTTGGTAATCTAGTTTTCATATTTCCTTTACTTGTTTGCTTACTTAATATAATCAAACCAAAACACCTTTTAAACCCTTCAAACCTAGTCTCTACTTTAGGAACGTAGCCAACACTAACTTAGCTCTAGTGCCCCCCTCTATCCCTGAGGATCGACCCCTATATTTACCTCTTATCTTTACTACAATACTACCTCGTGTGCTTACAGTGACATGTTTAGTATTGTGACTGAGTCTTTTTAGGGTTTTTATAAATATCGAAAGATCCCAAGTGTGTTTGATTTCTTTGGGGCACATCTAATAAAACTTAATTGGTTAGTGTGTGCACCTCTGGCTCGGAAGCACCATACCACATATGAAGAATTAGGGCACACATCCCATAATCATCAACCTGCATGCAAGTGAGATAAACATAGCCCTAGAACAATATAAATACAAAGGTAGCCAAGCCTCACAAACTTGAAACCTGATAGAGAATGACATACCGCCAAACTCCCAATATATATAAGTTGGGATAGGCCTCACAAACTTGAAACTCAATTATGGGGCACCACCACCTCCATCCCAATAATAACAAGGGCATACTACCCCAAAAACAATGCAATTACACTACTCTAGTGCTACTGATTCACATAGCATGTTTAATGTAGAGGAAAGTAGAAAGTATAGTCAGAATATACAAACTAGTGACCACATAAGTGACCAACATATACATCCACCTCATAAGTGAGAAAAAGACATCAGATGTCATCATATAGAGATCCATTATGAACAAAGGACAAGAAAAGACCAAAATAATGTCAAAGATCCATAACAGTTTGAAGGTACTTCTCATGAAGCATATTTTCCAAAAGAACAAGAGATGGTGTAGGTTTTTCCATATGACCAAAGAGAAAGAAGAAATATAGGTGAATTGCTCAAACAAAAAATAGGAGATGCAAACATACCTTATATAAGAGTCCTAGAAACACTATTCACCAATATAATTGCTTCCAAGACCATCTTTGCCTAATTACAAATTATTCACATGTATTAGGGTTTGAGATTCATATAAATACAATGAAACTTTAATTCTAGACCTTTCTACAAAACATCAGATTCCAAACCTAAACCAATTGACTTATTAGATTTTTGTGATCAATAAAACATATTTATTTACAAAATTTGGATTCGTATGAATTAGTTACCAATTTTAGGAATTTTATGTGAATTAATTAGATTCTCAAAAAATCATTATCTAAACCATAGAAATCAGACTCTCAAACTAGTTTTATTAGAAAGATCATATTTTCCCAATTCTAAATCATATATTTTTAATAATTTTTGGACGAGCGGATTAAAAGATATGATTTTTAGAAAAATGACCAATCAAGAAAATCCACATAATCCATCACCTTGCGAGTGAGGAAGAGAGAGAGGGAGAGGAAGGGCACACTGACTCAGCCCAATCACCACTGACCAAGTCATGCGGTCCAACTTCCATCTCACCAACTCACCAAGGTAAAAGGGAAAAGAAAGTGGGGGCTAAAAGATGTAATTGCCCCTAAGCGAATGATCGAAGAAGAAAAGAAAAGAAGGGTCAGAACAGGAAAAATACATGGGAGTTTCTTCCCCTCGGTGCCATGAAAATGAGCAGCTTAGCTGCTCATGCGCAAGATTAGGTGAAACCCACAGAGGCACGAAAATGAAGAATGAACCTCCACGAGCTCACCTCCCCCACATAATTGAAGTCTGGTGAAGAAAAAAGCTTGGGCGAGGCGTCGCAAGGCCAGAGAAGAGGAGCAACTCAGTGGCAGTCGAAATCACACCAAAGGAAGAAATTGCTAAAAGGGAAATATTGCACTCGACGAGGAGAAGCTTTAGCAGTGGTCAAATATTTATAGGGTTCACACCTATGATCTCTGCGAGGGTGGGGTTTGAGAAGCTCTGAGAGAGAATTAGGCAAATAGCCAATAATGGAAACTAGTACTTGAGTAAAAGCTTGTTAGATGTAAAATCCACTCACAAATTCGTAGAATGATCAAGAAACTAGTGAGAAAATTGCACCGCAATAAAACATCCTATGTGTGGTATTATTCACGTGCGAGATGTTCTCCTACCCAAGATAGGATATGCATAAACATCATCCATCTACATATTGAACGGCCCCAAAATGGAGCAAAATTGGGAAAATAATCAAAGACCCGCATGACAAAAAAAACCTTATCCAAATTGAATTCTAACTAAAGTTATGCACTAATTCATTTACCTTTTTCTCTCTCCTCTTTTGACGGTGTAAAGAATCCCAAATTAAATGAAAACTGACACCAAATGTACTTTTGATATGAGAAATCCAAATATACAATTAGATTTGCCTTTTGAGAACTTTTGATGTGTTAAATAAATCAAATATTATTTTCTCTTTCCTCAATCATTAATGGTTATAAGATTCTCCAAATTTGATGAAACTTCACCCACAAGTCACATTAAGTTCCCTAGATATGAATTTTCCATCAAATTTTATAGGTTGGAGTTATCTGTTCATTTATTTCATATTTTGAAGGTTCTACACACACTCTCTCTCTCCTAATTTCATCTTTTAATCAAACATCTTCCAAATTGGATGAAAATTCACCCAAAGGCTACTTTTAATATGTAGATTACAAATCCAAGATTATTTTCCTCTTTTGGAGTCATTTATTTATTTATTTCATATTTTGAAGGAAAAACTCATATTTTCTTTCCTAAAAGAAATTAGGGTAGTTATTATAGTGCAAATAATGTGAAACTTGACTCCCAAGTTAATTAGGATCCAAGGAACACGAATTTCACATTATATTTCTCTTTTGGAATATACTTTTATGAATTATAACATTTTTGTCTTGTTATCATTATATTTATTATAATATTATTTCATCATCATTATTATTCATCCAATTGTGTCCCATATCTTTATATTTGCAACCAAAAGAATTATATATCATTATTATGAAATCTCCATTTATATCATGTGACATATTTTATGTGTTCATTATTTTCCCAAGACTAATATGAGAACATTATGTTACATTAGGGTGATTTTTGCATACATTAATTAATTAGGGTTATACAAAACATACTTTAGGTCTAAAACCTAAGCCATGTTTGGCTAAGTCTAAAAGGTCAAAGCTCTAGAGTGGGGTCTAAGATCTGGTATGTTACAGTTCTCTACCTTAAGGCGTGTTATATAACTTCTACCTTTTTTTATTACTTGCACCATAATATTGCTAGCATTCTACTGTTTTGATCCCTAAACTTGATGCTAATATGCTAGATGATGTTATCATAACCTAGGGTTTAAGTCTTGATTACTAATATCTTAAAAGTTGCTTCATATCCTAAACTCTAGATTCTTCTATCCAATGTGTTATATGTTGGTTGAGGTGATTTTGATACATGCAACTTGTTTCTTGGTTTCATCACCATCCTTTTGTTTAGTCTTTGTGATTTCTTGAGGTTTTGAGTTGGTTTCTTGATGTTGAATCTTGGTCTTCTTTATCCTCATTTGGTTTCTTGATGGTTCATGTTGAAAATTGGTTTTAGAGTTTTGATGTCCATCTTGCAGGAAGTTTTTCCACCTTGTGGATGATGATCTTCCTTGATGTTAACCTTCTATTTTGGAATGAGGTTTATCTCTATTTTGATGTTGGATAAGTGTTTTTAGGGTAGCTTGACCTTGGTGGTCGGTACATCTTGATCTTGTCTTGGTCAAAACATATGTGTTGTTTGTGGTTGAGATGTTTTACTTGTTTCGATCGAGACTAATGACCTAGTGTCACAACCGCAACCCTAACCTTAATAGGTTGAGGGTCGAGACACATGTTGTGCTTGTGGTCGAGACACATGTTGTGCTTGTGGTCGAGAGAAATGTTGTGTTTGTGGTTGAGACACTTGGTTGGCTTGTGGTCGAGATGCATGTTTTTGCTTCGGTAGTGACCCTTGGTTTTTGTATTGGTCAAGACATATGGTTTGGTCTTGGTCTAGACATGTGCTTTTGGTGATGGTCAAAACCCTAATTGTAGGTTTGTTGTGACCCATGTTAGTTGGTGGTCGAGACACCATGTTGGTAGGTGGTCAAGACACCTATCTTGAGCTTTCTCGTGGCACTTGTTTGATGGATGATCCACACACATATATGATACTTGGTCGCTACATATGTATAGCATAATGAGATGGTCATACATGTACATGTTTATAATGTTAATACTTAGTGTTGTTGATATAAAAGTCTAATCATGATCATTGATGATGCTCTAATCCTCATGAGTTCCAAGAAAGTGGGAGATGACATAATTAGGTTTGGTTGTTGATTTATGATATGGAACCCTAATCGTCTATACATGTAACCCTGACTCCAATGTTGGGGAATATGAAGTGCTTTCTTCTCTAATTTGAAGTGGTTACCACATTATGATGTTTTCTCTCTATTATTTATGAACCCCTAACCTTGCAAGTGAAATGAATGGAATAGCTTGTGTATGCTATGGTGGTGATCATATGACACAGGGTGATGGTTATGATCCTTGATGAGACACAAATATATATGATGTAATGGGTCTTATGAGCTGGTAGGTGCTTAATGCCTAGTGTGAGGTGTAATCCTCCAGTGATGTGATTGAGGGATTGATATCCCCTAGTGATGTGACAATGATGTTGGCCTTGTGAATGGTAGTGCTACAAGTATCATGTGGTGATGTGACAAGTTCACACCTTATACATTTTATATATTCTGAAGTTGTATTATGCCCATGTCTTTGTAAGAGTTTGTTTAGGGTTTGTACGTTGTAACTTGATTGATGCTAAAAGACATCCAATTGGCTAACTAATCAAGTGAAACCCTAACCCTATAGTTGCTTTGTGCCATAGATCTGTCTTCAGAGTCAGTACTTACTGAATGGTGAAATGGGTTCTCGCTTAGTGGAATCTCAGAGTTGTATACTATTGAGTATATGCATTTCACAGGATTAGCTGCAGTCATACTCTGGAAGGAGAACAATCAAGGTTGTATCTCAATGATGGATACAATGTATATGTATATATATGTTATCTTTTGAGGATGGTTGCGGTCATACCATAGCAGGAGTGCGGTTGCGGTCGTAACTCAGTTTCACTAGTTGCACAACCTATATCCGAGGTGGGCTAGGCTTTTTCCAGTTGGACTTGACATGTCATTGTGGTGGACTAGAACTGAGCGATGGTGTGGAGAGATCATAGGAGTCCAACTCCTCATAGATCTTGTATGGCATTGAATTTGACTTAGTAGTGGTCAGTTGGAGCATGAATGGTATACATAATCTCTGCATGGCATAATGAAAGATGTGATATAGTCATGTAGTATATTTTGCTTAGGGTCAATTACGAATAACATTGTCTGAACCCTTTGCCATATATTTGTATTGATTTCTTGAATTACAAGGAGGTAAGAGAAATCAATTGTTATACATGTTCTTCATATTCTTTCTTAAAATATTAATTGTTCTACTACTGATTGGTAACTACCTAGTTGTTTAATCTACTATATCTATTTAACACATATCGTTTAGCTAAATCTGCTCAACCTATTAAGCATGTTATCTACATGTACTTTTAATAGACATTGGTGGAGAGTTATATCTCTCGCTGGGACGTTTGGTCCCACATCGTTTAGGTCATCGTGCATGACAAGGTAGCGATCATGCTGTTGAGGTTGAGCAATAAGAGGAGCAGTAGCTAAATAAAGGTTGGACAAGCTACTTGTGTTTTGTAGTAGAGTCCTATGTGTCATCCTTATACTATTAGGTCCTTGGGGGAGTTTTGTAGATGATGTATATTGAGACGATGTTTTGGCTTTATGCCTTTGTTGTACATATATGGCATGTATGTATATGTGACATGTTATCATATGTATAGGATGTGGCCAGAGAGCCAGTAAGTAATGCTATCTAATAATATTTTGGCATGTGTTGTATATATATAGGTGGCTTTTGTGGACTTTGTGTGATATGTTTCCACTTGAGGCGGATATGTGAAATGGTTTTAATTTCTTGTGTTTTCTAGTAACTTGGTTTGTTAGTGTAAATTCTACATTTTGTTTTGAGTAATCTCACTTTGTGTGGTGTGGGGCATCAGAGTTAGGGTTGGTATCAGGGCTCTAGGTTTGCTGAGTCTACAAGACATAGGACTAGGGGTTGTGTCTATTCTAGTATCCTCCAGTCTATTAATGGTTACTTCTGCTTATGCAGAAGAAGAAGAAGAAAAAGAAAAAGAAAAAGAGTAGAAAAGATGGTTGGAGAACACGAAGAACATGTTGCTGATAGCAGTGTTATTGCATGAGGAGGGGGTGCAAGGAGGCATAAGAGGGTGCATGTTGTGCCTGATATGCCCTAGTTATACCCTACAGTGGTGGCATGTCCTGCTTTTTAGTCCATGTTTGGATAGTTTATGGCCACGATTACACATATGGCAGATAGAATGCTCGTTCCTCAAGTGAGAGCAATAGTCCCCAATGTGGAATCTTGAGGTTCTGGGAATACCTTCAAAAGGTTGAGGCAAGTTGGGGCTGTGGAGTATGCTAATATGACAGACCCGATGGATGTTGACCTTTGCCTGACGGAGCTGGAGAAGGCCTTTAAGATCCTCAACATCCCTGAGGCAGACAAGGTGAAATGTGTTGTGTATCTTTTGAAGGGGAGTGTTGGCCATTGGTGGGCCATTGAGGAGGAGAAGAGGACTGGTGCTACGATCACTTGGGCGGAGTTCTGGCATGAGTTTGTGAGTAGGTACTTTCCTCAGACCTACCCTGACGGGAAGATCAATTGGTTTGAGAAATCCGACAGGGATCCGTGTCGATCAACGAGTATGAGGTGAAATTTATGGAGCTTTTAAGGTTCTGTCCTCATATGGATGCTACAAATCAATAGAGGATCAGACATTTTGAGAAGGCTCTGAGCACGGAGTTGACTACACCAGTGTCATTGTAACATACTAAATTCTAAACTTTTTATCTTTTGGTCCTCTTTCCAATCTTTTGCTTTCATTTCTATCCTCTCTGTCTTTTCAATTTAATTTGTGGAGAATATGATGGTTTAATGAACATTTGTTCACGTTTTTCACCAATATTTGGGTTTATGCACAAATACCTCAGTGAAAGCTTAGTAATGGGTTTAATATGTAAAATGTCCACTTAAGTAATAAAGATAATGAAATATTTCGTCCTAGAACTTTCTAGTGCTTTTTAGAATATGAAAAAGGAAATAAATCCTAAGTATAAATAAAGGAGATAGTAAATGTAATAATTGGAGGTAATATGGGATTTAATGGATACAAGATGATAATGAGGAATATATTGTTCCAAAAATGCTAATTAGAAATCCACAAAGATAATTTGGCACTCAATCTCATTTTCTTAACTTAAAAGAAACCTGTATGGAGCCATCTTCTTCACATGACATGCGCTTGCTAGCACTCATTTGCCCTTGAGTCCTAGATTGGCCACCGGTGCAAACTTTGTCTTTCCAACCTCTCTAGAATCTGATCAAGAAATGGAAGAGGATAGTGATCCTTCTTGGTCTTCTCATTGAGATTCCTGTAGTCAACACACATTCTCCATTTTGATTGTTCTCTAATAGACATCATTTCACCATCGACATTCTCTTCGACTATGATCCCACCCTTCTTTAGTACAACATGGATGGAACTCACCCATGTGCTATCAGAAATTGGATAGATAACCTCAGCATCTAACAACTTCACAACCTATTGAGTTACAACTTCCTTCAATTTTGGATTCAAACGCCTTTGCATTTGGCGGGTCGACCTTGCATCGTCTTCTAAATAGATCCTATGCACACAAATGGAGGGGTCAATACCCCTCAAATCAGCAATAGACCATCCAATGGCCTGAATGTTCTTCTTTAGGACTTTCATCAATGCCTCTTCTTGTTCTAGAGAGAGAATGGAAGAAATGATCACTACGAGGGTGTCATTTGAGCCTAGAAAAGCATATTTCAGTCCTTTGGGGAGTGAATTAAGCTAAAGAGTTGGAGGTTCTTCAAGAGAGTTCTTCAATGGCTCAGAAATTGATAGGAGGTCCTCGCTTGCAGACACCAAGGCTAGCTCATTCACTTCATCCTCTTCATCATCATCATCGGGGAACTCAACAATGGTCTCTAAACCTCTACCTTGAGTGCAGTCTGAATCCACATAGGTAGGCACTCCTCCACAATCTCATCAAGGCACTCAAAAAGATACTTCTTCTATGACACCTATCACCTCATCTATAGCTAATGACTTGAAGATGTTCAATTAGATCTTGATGTGCATGAATGTCACATATATAGTCCCGGTTCTCATGTGAATTGTTGCATCAGATGTAGCTAGGAATGTCCTTCCCAAGATGATAGGTACTCTTCTTATATCGTTTTCCATATCCGACATAATGAAGTTGGTGGGGAAGAATGCATAAGTCTCATCATCAAGCTTAACAAGCACATCATCTACACGCCCTCTAGGCGACTTCACTGACCGATTGGCCAACTACAAATTACAATGAGATGGACCTAATTGTCCCATTTAGAGATCGGAAAACACATCATATGGCATCAAGTTCACACTAGAACCCAAGTCTAGAAGGGCTTGGTCTATGCGGTGTCCTCCAATGTAACATGAAATGATGGGAGCACTGGGGTCTTTCCTCTTTCTCAGCATGGTGTGTTGTAAAATTGAACTCACTTGCTCGGTGAGCTTGACCTTCTTGGGTGTTCTCCCCATTGTTTTTCTTCTAAAAGTGCACAAATCTTTCAAAAACTTGGTATAGGAAGGGATTTGCTTGACTACAAGCAAAGGAATGTTTATCTTCATTTGTTTGAAAGTTTCCATGATATCTTCAGTATGTTTCTTCTTTCTTCTCTCAACAGAAGGCTCCTTAAGAGCATCAGGAAATGGGGGGAGTTGGGTTTTGATACTCGTCGTTTGCAATATCAATCACTAAGATGGTTAATCCTAGAGTTTAAACCTTTTTTACTTCTGGTTTTAAGGGTAGTATAGAAGGGTCGATCCCATAGGACAACTATTAGAGATTGTTCTTTAGAACCCAAAGATTGAAAAACTTTATTATTTGTTTTTTTGGTATTTTTCTTTTTATTGAAGCAGAAAGTAAAGTTCAGTTGGGGTTTTGTGTGATTACACTAATGCAAGAAGAAAATTACTTAACAAGAATAAACATGCACAAGACAATAATAAAAAGATTGTTAACACAAGCAAAACTATATGAATGGAAGACTAGGAATTAAAGAAAACAAAGGATGTGGTGATTAAATCAAGAGAAGGAAATCGAGGCTCGTAGGGGTTTTCACCACCTTAGCCTAGGTGATAACAACTAAATCTTAAACGACGATTCGATGAAGGTTTGTGAATTTAAAAACTCACAAGAGAGAAAATCCACATGAGCCCATTGGTCCTGGTACTCATGCTTCCTAGTTCATCAACCTAAAAGACGAGAATCCACGGTCATATCAAAACGTCTATGTAATCGATTTTATTGTTCTAAATCCGGATTTCCATGGTCATATCCATCCGGATTAACATGCGATCCGAAGATCAATCATTCAATTAAAATCAATTACCATCTAATCATTTAAGAAGAAATCGTTAAAACCATGGCTAAGGGGTTATTCCCCTTTGCCCCGATAAAAGACTACTCACACATGGAGAAAGGGGAGACGGAGGAAGAAAGTACAAAAGCCATAGTCTAGCCCAAAAATTAGGAGATGAATCCTTATGCTAGAGTCAATGAAATGGCTTAATCCTTTGTTCCTTGCTCCAGAAATAAAGCGCGGAGAAAAGTAGATTAAGACTAAGACGAGAAGAGGAGACAAGAACAAGAATGATTGCTACAGAATTCCAAAATACAAGAAATCTAAGATGCCTTGAGGAGGAGGAAGTGCCCCTCCTTTTATAGGAGAAGGAGGGGGGTATACATTAGGTTTAGGGCAAAAGAAATGGCCGCCGGTGGCTGCTAACTTTCTAGATCTAGTCAATAGAGGAAACAATTGATTTCTTTGCATCCCTTTTGCATTAATTTCCCACAACAGCAGTTTCGAGCGTATTTTTGGGCCAGTCAAAAATTCAGAAGCGGCCCGAAAATATACTTTTCCTGTAGATAATTGAATTATCTTTCCAAAACATACTTGCACAATAAATCCCTCATTGGGATGTGGGAGTTATACCAATTTTGGTGAAAGGTATATACTGAAATCAGACTCTGCAGGAAAACGTAATGCCACTTTCACTGGTTAATTGCACAGCCAAATAAACATCAAAATTGCCGCAAAATATGTCTTTTTTGTATCCAATAAAATTCTCTTTTCATTCCATACTTTATCTTGGAATTCTGCTTTTAGACGCAAAATATATGGCTATTTTGGTGACGAGTATCTCAGGCACTGCGGGAATATTTGAAAGTCTCATATCTTCATCTTTTATTTTCTCGATTTAATTACTTAGATAATTCCTGAAAATTAAGAAAAATATCATAAGAATTCAGGAAAAGTATATCAAGAACATGAAAGTGCTATTTATTTTTGAATTAGCTAAAATTAACAAAAAAATCCTAATTAATTATTCTAAATGAAGCAAAAATAAGAGATGAATATGCATTCATCAAAATACCCCAATCTTAAACTTTGCTCGTCCCGAGCAATATTAAAATCAAGAAATACTTTCAAGACATACTCTCAACCTATCATCCTCACTCTCCTAACAACCACTTAATTCCTTCCACCAAAATATGGCCAAGTGACCCTGACTTCCTGAATTCACGAAAAGTGACTTTTATATTTCCTACTTCACAAACTTGTATTTATTCAAGACCTGTAATAAAATGGATTTTCATTTCACCTTTGCATTTGGTACTCCAATTTTTTTTTTAAATTTTACACAAGAATAGGGCTGATTTTGGATGGTTGGGGTTTTTGTAGTTTTCCCCTGGGTAGAAAATTGGAGTGAAGGAGGTATGGAAGAAGGACAGTCTCTCCTCTATTCGACTCGAGACCTTTTTATTTAGTGGACATGCAGTTACATTGACCACATTTTTTTCTTTGATTTTTGGTGATACACCCAATTGTGTGGGTATGGAAGAAGCGGAAGAGGGGGAAGGGATGCCACCCCAAACTTAGCCTTTTGGGCATTATTGGCTTTTTTTCTTTTTGATGAATGGAAAGATTTGGAAGTGGTGGAAGAAGAGTAGAAGAGGTTGTTCTTGTGCAACTTTTTTTCCATCTTTTTTTAGAGTACCATGCATTGGTTCAACTATTACCGAATTATGCAAAAAAATCAAGAAAATTTATACAAGTTGTACATGATAATAAAGCATCACTCTTGAATCCTATCAGTCCTCTATGGCTTGCCATCTTTTCCAAGGAGTGATTATTATTTGAGGTCCTAAATGACAGGAGGATTTCTAGTCATGAAAGTTTCAAAATTTTAATTGCAAGGCAGTTACATCATTAAGGGGAGTATTTTGACAAATGATCATATCAAGGCCGACTAGATATTGGCCTTTTTACAATTAAGTAAAAAAATGGCTGACTAGATAAGGGCCAAAAACTAAAGTAACTAATGAAAATAAAGATGAAAAGGAAAAAAAAAAGGTTAAGATAGGGGTGGATCACGTACCACCCACCTGCACCCCGGACTTAGAATTTTGCTCATCCCGAGCAAACTCTTAGACCGAGATGGAGGAAAGAGGATCACGACGGTGGCGGATAGTATGGCGGTGGAGGAGAGGAGGAGGCATGGTTGTGGTAGTGACTTGGTTGATTTCCTCGGAACCACTCCATCATCTTTGCTTGCGTGTCTCGAAATGTATCCTGAATGGCTTGGTGTACGTCAGTATACCAAGGATAAAAATTGAAATCAAGATGGTTAGGTCCCCATGGTTTGACATATGGTGGAGAACAGTCATATTGAATCTCATTTGTATAAGGATAATTATTATAAGAAGCATTGTTTTGACTGAATTGTAGTTGTTCGATTATATGTTGTCCACTAGTATCAATGGGGGTTGGGATGAAGGGATGATAGTTAGAGTATCCATCCATGACATTTGGTTGCACTTCTTGGGTAGTGATATGTAGTAGTGGCTCAAGAGATGTTTGGTGGTTATCATAGAGTGGTTCCTCAAAGGGAGAGGGAGGAGAGGAAATGGGTATGGTCATAGATGGGTGAGGGGGTTGTGGGAGGGGAACTTCTTGAGTGGTGATGTTGGTTGTACCCACAATATGAATAGTGGGAGGGTAAATGTCCATCTTGATAGGACTGACTGGGCCAGTTTGAGTAGCAACTTGATTGTCCACCAGAGAAATTTGGGTTTCGATCACATGTGGTGGTTCAGAATTAAGGAAATGTTGTTGCATCTTATTGAACTGGTCCATGCATTCAAGGAAATAGACTTCTTCTTCCTAGGTGTACTTCATGTTACCCCCAGAGGCTTGAAAATGTATGAACTCCGTTCCTACTCTTAGTGTGAGAAGTCCTACCTCAACGTCGATGAGGGCCCTAGCCGTGGTGAGGAATGGCCGACCAAAGATGAGAGGGTAGCTAGTGTCTTCTTTTATATCAAGTACCACAAAGTCACAAGGGATATAGAAATTTCCGACCTTGATTGGTACATCATCAATAATACCAAGAGGCTTGGTAATGGAAGAGTCTGCAAGTTGAATACGCATCGGAGTTGGTCTAGCATCAGTTAGGCCAAACCTTCTACACATGCTCAAGGGGATGATGGACACACTAGCTCCAAGATCAGCTAGGCCTGAATGGTTGGTAGAGTCACCGATAGAACAAGTGATTTTGAAAGATCCTGGATCTTTGCGTTTCTTTGGCATTTTACTTTGGATGATGTCTGATGTAGTTTTGGCCAACTTTACAATTTCAAATTCCTCGGTAGTGCGCTTACGGTTTAGAAGGGCTTTGAAGAATTTTTTCCATTCAGGTAGAACAGTCATAGCGTCCAAAAGTGGGATGTTGACGCATAACTTTCTCATAATTTCCTTGAATTTGTTGAACCTAGAGTCTAATTGGGTATACTTCAGCCGACCTGCAAAAGGTACACACGGCTTATATACATGACTCTCTTCTTGTGGGGGAGGTGATCTCAGCGCTTGAGGGACAACAACAACCTCTTCATCAACCCCTTGGTCAAAATCTATGATGGGGGAACTTCCTTCTTCTTCCGTGGTAAGGCCAGATCTAGTAGTAACAGCCTTAAGTTGTTCTATATGCCTGGGGTTGGGTTCAGGCTGTCCAGGGAAGGAACCAGTGGGAGGTTTTTGTTGGGCAAATAGGCGGGCCAACTGTGCGTCAGTTGCCTTTTGATGGGCTTGTATGGCCACGAGGGTTTGTTCTATGTTTGCCAGGCTAGGATGACTAGGGGGAGGAGGAGGGGGGGCATTTTGAGGCGACTGGGGAGGTTGAGGTTGGTTTAGATTTTGGGGTGGAAGGTTTAAGTTTTGGAATTGTTGGTAGAGTTGTCGATTTTGGTAATTTCCTTGATTTCCAAAATTTCTTTAATTGTTGTATGGGAATCCAGGTGGTGGTCGATTGGTACTTTGAGGGTAGGGAGGCCTTTTTTGAAGTTGGGTAGAGTTCTCGACACCTGAGGGGTTCCCATACTGAAAAGCAGGGTGATTTCTAGGTTGGTTGGGATTGTAGTAACCTTGGTCTGGTATTGTATGAATCGAACTGAGGTCTTCTGGTTGTTGACCTACTTCAGGTTGTGTGGGCATGTTGTAGAGGTATTGATAGTGGAGGGTGGTATGGTCGTATCCTTGGCAAATACCACAAAGGGAATCCATAGTTTTTAGTTGTTGGGGTGACTCCCTAAGGGTGACCAAAAATGACTCTAACCGATCTTGTTTTAAGGCAATTAATTTTAGGCTTTCCGCTATGCTTTGGATATCATTATTAACTTCTGCCTTAGCTACCTTAAGGATTCCTCCAATCCCTCTTCTAGCCCTTGTTTCGGAAGCCCGTTTAACTATCTCCCATGCACTAGTTAAACTTTGATGCATGAAATTTCCTCCAGATGAGGAATCGAGAAAAAAATTGGTATGATCATCAACACCACGATAGAAAATCTCTATGAGTTGGGCTTGAGAGATGTCATGGTGGGGGCACTTCCTAAGTAAATCCTTGAACCTTTTCCAGGCTTCACCTAAAGACTCTCCTGGGGACATAGAAAAATGAGTTATTTGACCCCTAAGTTCATAGGTGAGAGACGGGGGGTAGAATTTTTCAAGGAACTTGCTTTGTAAAACTTCCCAAGTTGTGACATGTTCTTCACTCTCCATGGTGTTGTACCAGCTACTAGCTTGGACGGAGAGGGAATATTTGAACAACCTAAGGCGGATGGCATCTTCAGAGACACCTGGGAGTTTGTTCAAGGAACAAAGGTTAATGAACCTTTGAAGGTGATCTTGGCAACTTTCCCCATTGTTGCCCGAGAAAGGGTTGGCTTGCATCATGGTGATCCATTGTGTTCAGATTTCAAATTGTGGAGCAATAATATCGGGGAGTATGACCGGATGTTGTGCATAGGCCGTTTTAGGAACATAAAAGTCTTTTAATTGTTTTTGTCTTTCGACTTCCCTCCTATCGGCTTCTATGGTTTCTTGCTCGGCCCTAAAGGCTGCTCACAAAGCGGCTTCTCTTTCCGCTTGTTCGGCTTGGATTAGCTCTCTTTTAGCTGCGAGAGCTTGGTCGATCCTACGGGCGACCTCATCCTCATTCATTCTCGCAAGATTTTGACGATTTAGACGATGAAAAGTCCTTTCTATTTCCGGATCAAACAGTTGGAAATCGTCGATCGGGCGTCACATGCACAATTAAACAGTTATTCGTGTACAGAAAAAACGTACTGCCGGAATAAAAACTCGGCAGAAAGAGGAGTACACTTTCGGAATGTTACTCGGAAGGCATGAAAAAAGGAAAAAAAAGTTTTTTCAAAATTGTTTTGGGGTTCGAAAAAAAACAATATGTTGTCCCTGGCAACGACGCCAAATTGATACTCGTCGTTTGCAATATCAATCACTAAGATGGTTAATCCTAGAGTTTAAACCTTTTTTACTTCCGGTTTTAAGGGTAGTATAGAAGGGTCGATCCCATAGGACAACTATTAGAGATTGTTCTTTAGAACCCAAAGATTGAAAAACTTTATTATTTTTTTTTTGGTATTTTTCTTTTTATTGAAGCAGAAAGTAAAGTTCAGTTGGGGTTTTGTGTGATTACACTAATGCAAGAAGAAAAGTACTTAACAAGAATAAACATGCACAAGACAATAATAAAAAGATTGTTAACACAAGCAAAACTATATGAATGGAAGACTAAGAATTAAAGAAAACGAAGGATGCAGTGATTAAATCAAGAGAAGGAAATCGAGGCTCGTAGGGGTTTTCACCAGGATGCCTTGAGGAGGAGGAAGTGCCCCTCCTTTTATAGGAGAAGGAGGGGGGTATACATTAGCTTTAGGACAAAAGAAATGGCCGCCGGCGGCTGCTAACTTTCTAGATCTAGTCAATAGAGGAAACAATTGATTTCTTTGCATCCCTTTTGCATTAATTTCCCACAACAGAAGTTTCGAGCGTATTTTTGGGCCAGTAAAAAATTCAAAAGCGGCCCGAAAATATACTTTTCCTGTATATAATTGAATTATCTTTCCAACGCATACTTGCACAATAAATTTCTTCTTGGGATGTGGGATTTATACCAATTTTGGTGAAAGGTATATACTGAAATCAGACTCTGCGGGAAAACGTAATGCCACTTTCACTGGTTAATTGCGCAGCCAAATAAACACCAAAATTGCCGCAAAATATATTTTTTTTGTAGCCAATAAAATTCTCTTTTCATTCCATACTTTATCTTGGAATTATGCCTTTATACGCAAAAGATATGGCTATTTTGGTGACGAGTATCTCAGGCACTACGGGAATATTTGAAAGTCTCATATCTTCATCTTTTATTTTCTCGATTTAATTACTTAGATAATTCCTGAAAATTAAGAAAAATATCATAAGAATTCAGGAAAAGTATATCAAGAAGATGAAAGTACTATTTATTTTTGAATTAGCTAAAATTAACAAAAAAGTCCTAATTAATTATTCTAAATGAAGCAAAAATAAGAGATGAATATGCATTCATCAGGTTTCCAAATGGCTCGGATCAACATAATCATCATCTGGAATCACATGTTTCACGATGTCACTGCTCAGTATCATAGTATCACTTCCTGGTGCCACTGCATCAACTCTAGTTCTTGTCATAGTATCATCACTCTGTATCTCAGTATCAACCTATTTGATCACAATATCACCTCTATCCTCACTGGCTACTCTATCAACAACAGTATCACGTGGCTGCTCTAAAGTCCAGCCACTTCTCAAAACCATCACCACCTTCACATGCTCATGGGTAGAGGAGGATGAAGCTTGTGGATTTGGCTGTGACTGTTGAGGTAGTGGTGGCCTTTGGTGGGCAAGTTGGGATTTTGAAGGATAAATTGTGGTTGTGGTTGTTGTTGTGGTTTTGGTTGTTGTGGATGGGGGTGATATTGCGAAGGTGGATGTTGGTATGAGTGAGGTGGAGGTGGAGCATATTGATAGTTGAGAGGTGATTTAGGATGTGGTGAAGCATAGGGATTTGGTGGTGCTTGATACGAAGGTGGAGCATATGAACTTTAAGCATTTCCCATGAAAGTGCCATCATTGTTCAGATTTGGCATTGGTTGGAATGGGAGTCTTCCTTCCTCCCTCCTAGAAAGTGAAAGAGATATTTGGTCCAATATTTTCTTAAGACGGCTAATGGACTTCCAATGAGAGGATACATATTTCTTTACCTCATCCAAACTTCTCAATCTTCCAAGCACTTCATCTTCAAATTTTGAGCTATACCTTGGCCTTGGCTACCATTGTCCTTGACCATCTTCATTTTGTTGTTTCCATGAAAAGTTAGGATGGTTTCTCCACTCAGGAATGTAAGTGTTGGACATAGGACCTTGATTGTTCTGGTTGCCAAAAGAGTGCAAAGCATGAACTTCCTCTTCTTCAGCTTCAACCGCCATGGTGGATTGTCTATAAGAACCACCAGATTGGCTCTTCATCATATTCATCATGTCTGCCATCATCTTCATCATGTCGGGGTTGGCAGTGGTGTGGGATGGAGCTACAGGAGGAGGTGGAGGGACATAGTTTTGGCTACACTGTTCCCCTTTAGTAGAAACTCAATGGTGAGAATTTTCAGTAAGGTGTTCAAACAATGGCCATGACTCCTCAGGAAGCTTCACCAGGAATGTGCCTCTACATGATGAGTCAACATTGTATTGGCTTAACTCTTCAAGCCCGATGTAGAAGGCTCAAACCAGCTGTCACAATGGTACCTCGTGATGGGGGCAGTCACAAAGAAGCTTTTGGAATCTTTCCCACGCCTCATGGAAAGGTTCATTTTCCTTTTAGGTGAAGGTGGTGATACATCTTCTCATCTGAGTAATCTTGGAAATTGGAAATAACTTCTTGAGAAACTTGTTTATGACCACATTCCACGTTACCATCTCCGGATTTGAAATGTACCATTCTTTGACTTTCTCCTTTATAGAGAAGGGGAAGAGAGTCCTCTAGATGGAATAATCGGAGGCAGCGAGGGTGTAGAAGGTGGAACAAGTCTCAAGGAAGGCGTCAATATGATGGTAGGGATTTTCATTCTCCATCCCATAGTAGGTAGGGAGGAGTCCAAGGAGTGCAGGTGGAATGGAGAACTATTGACCTGACATTTTGTCAACAAGGGTGGAAATGGGGGAATTGTAGTTTCCGGGTGTGAAATACTCGTGGAGAGGGCGGTTGGGCTGTGGTGGTGGTTGAGCATTTCCATGGGGTTCATTTTCTTCCATGTCGGCTGCTTGGTGCTGTTGCGATGGCTTTGGCGTCTCCTCCTACCGATCTCGGGGTTGTATAACACCAAGTTAGTACAAGTAAAATGTGTGTGGCGCATGCACAACTGTCACCTACACAGTACACAAACAAGTAAAAAGAAACCTAGTTAGAATGGTAGTATGCAAAAGTGAACAAAGAATAAAGAATAGCAATGATGAGGGTAATAGGAAGGGCTAATCTACACTAACTAGCTAGGCCAAACGCCCCTATCCCGGGAAACTATGCCTGAAAGCTTGGTGTTTCCAATCCAGAGGTGCACACACTAACCAATTTAGTTTGATTAGATGCTCCCCATGGAACTCGAACACACTTGGGATCTTTTGATATTTATTAAAAACCTAAAAAGACTCAGTCACAATACTAAACAGGTCACCCGCAAGTGCACGAGGTATTCTTTTAGTAAAGATAAGAGGAAAATATAAGGGTCGATCCTCAGGGATAGAGGGGGAGCTAGAGATAAGTTAGTGTTGCCTACGTTCCTAAAGTAGAGACTAGGTTTGAAGGGTTTAAAAGGTGTTTTGGTTTGATTATATTAAGAAAGCAAGCAAGTAAAGGCAATATGAAAACTATATTACCAAAAACTAGGTTATCCTAGACAAGTTAAGTCTAAGAAACTAGATTAAGAAAACAACTAAACAAGAGCAAGATGATCTACACTACTCTAGTAAGGCAATTAACAACTAAGAACTAAGCTAAACACTAAAGCAGGCAAGAATCTAAGTTAACCCTAACTAGTAAGACTAAGTAATTAACTAGAAGAAACAAAGGCAATAAATCCAAGCTAGCATTAACAAGCAAGAAGGCTAAGGCGGGTTTCAAGCAATGGATTAGGTAGGTGGGCCGTTTGGGAATGTATTTTGATATTAGTTGAGGGGTGTCAACATGACATGCAATTATCACAATTCAATCTAGATTACCAAACCAAACAAAAAGGCAAGTGCTATTAGAATGTACCCTATACTACTAGTTGGAGAACTAGGGTTAGGTGTAATTCTTGTAGGACTTGTCAAGTCTAGGTTTCTAGGGTAAGTGGTATTAGGGAAATTGAGAGCCAAGGGTAGGAATGGGAGTAGAGATGGGGTTTTTTCACCGCATGCTACTAGCCATCTAGCCTTTAGAAAGCTCTAGGCAATTGCACTAATCACACTTACACTAGCTACTTAGATCTCACACTCACTTGTAGAAGGAGGATATGTATGTAGGAACAAAGGGGGCTAGCTAGGGATCCACTAATTGGATCTAGGAGCCATTCCCAAGATTTCTACATACACTCCAATTCCTCCTAGAAGCTAAGTGTCATCAAACATCACAAAGCAAGCGATTTATGTTTAAGAGCAAAAAACCACATGCAAGATAATGGGAAATGAGATAGAGGCAAAGGAAATCATCATATAATGAAATTATGTTCATTAAAAATTATTCTCCCCCAACATGGTATCAAAGTCACATTTTTACCCCAAACAGCCCACCACTAGGGTCTTAGCTAGACATAACCAAAGAAAAGGCCCAAGAAATGAGAAGAAGGGGATAGGACTCCATGGAGCTCAAAGTAGATCTTCCTTCTTCACCTCCTAGCTGCTATAGGGTGACATCCTTCCTCTAAGGTGGATGATGGGAATGAAGATGGAGGGGTTATGGTAGAAAACCTAGAAAACTAGGTTTCTATGGTGGAAATGAGGTGGAAATGGTGGGTGGAGAATATAATTGCAAGGAGAGAGCAATGAATGCTCAAGAGTGGGTGAGGAGGAGTAATGGTAGCTGGGGGGTGTCACCTCTGTGTTGTGGCCGCCACCTATCTATATATAGGTGGTTGGGAAGCACTAGGGTAAGTAGGGGCAAAGTAGGAAAAATAGTGGTGAAAATGGGTAGGGTTAGGTGGTCACCACGGCCGTGTTGAGGTGCCACGGCTGTGGTGGGGGTTGCATGGCACAATTGTAGTGGTATGGAATGGACGAGGTGGGAAATGGAGTGGAAATGATAAGTATATATGGTGACCATGACTGTGGTGGGGTGCCACAGTCGTGCTGGGTAAGGGGTATCACAGCCGTGTGGGGTACCACAGCCGTGTTGGAGGAGGAGGCCACGAGCAAGGTAGTTTGGAGGTCATCTTATCTTTAGTTCACTACGGCCATGGGGAGCACCACAGGTGAGGTGGCCTTCAAGGGCCACGACCATGGTGATGGCCATGACTGTGGTCCTTCACGTGTAAAATGGACCACTTCCCTATTGATTTTGGGAAACTTTGTGCATAATTCGCCACAGGCGAGGTGATGGCCATAGACTAGTTGGAGTGTGCTGGCCACAACAATTTTGGGGGCCACGACCGTGGGGTCTTTAGTGACCATGGCCGTTTTGGGCTCCACGGTCGTGGTCATTCATGTGTAACTTGAGCACATTCGCTATTTATTTTGAAGCTCTTGGTTCATAAATTATCACGGCCATGGTGGATGTGCCACGACCATTTTGGGCCTTTTAGTGCTGATCTTTACTTCATCCTCTTCATTTAACCTCATTTTGCTTTGAATTGTTTTTGTGCATTCAAGGACAACTTGGGGAAGAAATAGGTCCACTCTATGGGTGGAAGACCCCATAGACATTCTTCATCTCTCTCCAATGCATCAATGCATGCATAAGTTCCCTGAAATACACACAAAAGGAGCATAAGTGCATTTATCATAAAAGATCACATTGAGGGGAATAACTTGTACTAAACTATTTACATGTGATTATCATGCAAAGATGCACATGATGAAGCCCTAAAATAGGACTGCATCATACTAGTATGGTGCAATTTTATTTGTTTGGTTATGGCAAGTATCTCTTTTTTTGTTGTTCTTTTCTTTTGTGCTCAATTGGGTAGTCCTTATCTTTTCTATGGGAAGCCTTTTATATTTGTTGTCCTTTATTCTGTATATTTCTCAATTTCCATTTAGTATGCACATACCAACCTTTACTGATGTTATATATTTTCTCTTCTTGCTGGGGTATGCTTCCAACCCTAGGTGAAGGACTTGGATGATATGGAATGAAGACTTAGACTTAGCTTCAGAAGTTAAAGCTTGGAGACAACTTGATATGGTTTAGATTTGCACAACCCCTATCACTTGAAACTGCATTTGCACAACTCCAGAATGGTCGTGGTGATGTGCTCCACCCACATCACCTACGATCTTACTTCTCTAGCTCAAATCCTCCATGAAACTGACCTCCAATCACTTTCTACACATACACCACCTCTCCCTCTACTGTTTCCATGCCAAAATATCCACCAATCAAGCCTCCATCTCCATTTTCATTCTCCACCTCACCTACATCCGCCCCACACACCCACCAATATCCATCCATTTTCACCCAAAACCTCCAACCAATCCATCCTCCACCATCCAAGCAACCATCTTAGCCATTTCCACCCATCAGTCGACCTCCATTTCACCTTCTCCACAAAAATCTAAATTTCACAGTCGTCCACCACCTCCATATCCAAACAAATGAAGGGAATTACTAAGGTAGTGAAGAAAGGAGCTCAAAAGAGCCTCAGGGTGATCACTGGAGGCAAGGTACACACCAAGAGAGCCTCTTCCCAAGTCTCCATGCCTTCCCATACTCCCTCACCATCCACTTCCATTTCCCAACCGCTCCCTCGCTTGATGTATGTGACTGCATTCTACACCCGATCATCCGACAACCACCACATCACATACAAGACATATAGGGAAGAGGAGGAGGAAGAATTGGAGGACAATGTCGACGACATGATCGATGAGGTTGACCCAGAGGTCATAACCCTCGAAAAGTGGGGCAAGGGGGTTGCAACCTCATCTTCATCAAGGTTGCCTCCAAGGAGTATGCCAGCATGAAACTCTACCTCCTCATTGGGGGAGAGACCATAGAAGTAGCTGCAAGCAAGGCGATAATTGATGATAGAGGAAGAGGATCAACTACAGCGATACCCCAAGCAACGAGTACCACTGAATCTTGACACAAGCTGAATCTTGACACAAGCTCGACATCAAGATCCTACGGAGTTAAAGAAGATGATGATGATATTGTTGATGAGGAAATGGATTCTGAGCCAGAAGACACTCTGGCATACTTGGAGGTAGACAGGCTGAAGGGGTTGGGAAAAGCTCCTGAGGGAACGACTTGTGGCAGAGGACAGAGAAAGATGCAGATCACACCCATCTACCCTGAGTGCATATCTAGGAGAGTGATCTCCACTAGATATGGGTGTGAAAAGGTAATTGAAGACTTGGGAATCAAAGAAGATGTGGTAAGGAGGCTGAAGCGAGTTGATTTTTGGAAGGTGCTCTTCATATCACAAACCACATATGTTGAGTTGACTCAGCGTTTTTTTGCCACATTAGAGAAGATCAAGGTCAAAGGGGAGGAAGCTATAAAGTTCACAATGTTCAACAAAATTCACACTTTGACTACTTCTGAACTAAATTGCATCTTTGCAAAGGACTCTCAAGAAGATGAAAAGATGGGTGATGTCTTATTAGAGAGGGAGGTCGACTTGGACTATGCTAAATTCTGGCATGCCATGACAACAGAGTGAAAATATACAACTAGAAAGTCCAAGACTATGTACATCAAATCATCAACGATTCGGTTGGCCGCTCTCTCTCTCTCTCTAGGGCTTTGCTCACCCTTCTCTCTATTCACCCCCAGCAACTACCGCTAGGGGGAGGGGCGCTTCTTCGGAATTTCCTCCTCCTAGCCTTAAACAAACGCGGTGAGGTCGCTATAATGGGAAGCTTAGGAGTGTTTCTCTAGAGACGAGAGTTGGTCGGAGTTGCTGGCATCTACTCGGAAGATTTGGGGTGAAGGAGGTGTGACGCACCGTGAGGAGTCGTGATCTGGGCCAGAGGCGATGATTCGACCATGTTGAACTCTGCTCCGTTCAAGTGTGATGGGTGGAGAGAGGCCTCTCTCAGCCAGAACCGGGATCATGTTGCTGCTCCACCGCGCTAGGGTCGGGAAGGGGTTCTTCTCTTCGTCTCCAATACCTTCTCCTCATTTCCTTCGTGTGAACCCTGGTTTACCCAAGCTGCTGACGGCCATGATTCTGACCAGGCTCATGCCTTGGTGGATACGACGGCAGTAGGGAGCCTCGTTGGGTGGATTGGTCTTCCTCTATCCGCTTGGCGGGTGTCCCCTCCTACTGCCGTTTACATGGAGGTGCGTTCCTCTCGGTAGGGTGCTTGATTTCTGCAGCTACGGGTTGGGGCTCGTGTGACCTGGAATGGTAGCCTGAGACAGTGTTCTCATCACGTGATGGTGCATCTTCAAGGTGCCCGAGGCTTCTCATTTCATCGTCCTCTCCATAGGGGGCTCGAAGTGACAAGGCGACAGCTGATTCTAACCTGGTGTCTAGAGGCCTATCCTGCCGTTGCAGCTTTGGGTGCACACCAGGCGTTCGACGACAGTCCGACCTCCAACCATTTGAGAAGGACACCTTCAAGGTGTTTGACAAAAAGCCTCATTTTTTTGAAATGTTGATGTGCAAATAGCAACTGGCAGGCCATTTCATGGTGCTTCATATTTGATTCTCATTGCAACTATGATCCTGGAAGATGGCAATGAAGGAAGGTTTTCTGTTCGAGTTCTGCTTCATTATTTGTGGGTGCTTGTTAATGCAGTGAAGGGTAGCTTGTACAGTCTCCTCTCTGACTCATTATGTTCCTATTTTAGTAGTCGTGGTGTTTTTCTTGTATGATTTGTTGAGGTTCTTAGATGTGTTTGAGGGGGGTAGCTGTTTCTTCCCCTCTTTGGCCCTCTTGCTGTGCAGCGTGAAGAGAAGAAGAAGAGAAAAGTAGATTGCTAAGTAGAGGACTTGTTCTGGTTGGGATGACCTCGTTTTCTGGTTCACTTAGTTCAATGTGGCTGGTTGGAGTCCTCTCCTGTAACACATATTTATGGGTGCTATGATCATAAGTGTTCTCTATTAGATGATGATTGGTTGCAGAGGCATTAGGTGTGCCAGCCTGGTCTATCTCTGTCAGGATGTGTTATCTGGTTTGCTTCCGTTTGTTGGAGCTAAGCTTGGATGTGGCAGATTGTACTTACTCTAGGGGGAATGCTATGATGTGGCATATCTTGCACTTCTCTTTTGTTTCCTGCTTGTTCCCAGTTATCTGTTGTCCCATGTTGCAGATCCAGGATCTAATCAGGTGTATGGTCTGTAGGAGAGAAGAGGGGTGTGTGTCATAGATATATTTGTGGGCGTGTTCAATGATTCTGTGTGCCATCTCTTCTTGTTTTCTTAGGCTGTCTTCCTTGTTAGTTTCTTCTCTACTCTTAGGTTTCTGATACCTGGGGTTTTCCTTTTGTTCTAATCTGATGGGTTCTTCCTGTGTGGAGACACATACATCTAATTTCTTCTTGAGGCACATTTGTACCTAAAGTTTTGGTTTTATAGTAACACATTTTTTTTGCTGACCAAAAAGACTATGTACATCAACAACCCCTTGATCAGATACGTGTAGAAAGTCATTTCCAACACCATTGTAGGGAGGTATGATAATCAAGGCATCATTTCACAAAAAGACCTCTTGGTGTTATATGCTATAACTGAAGAACAACACATCAACTTAGGGTCACTTTTGATTGATCATATGAGGGCAATAGCCTTCAAAAGCAAAACTCTATTTGTCATGGGATGGATTGTGACCTCAATTTCCATTGCCCTAGGTTTTGATGTTACTGGTCTTAAAGAAGTAGAGGGAGCTTAGTTTGTTGATCTAAAGAATCTTGTTCGCTCTTAGATGATTGCAATAAAAAATAAGAAGTTGATCTACAATGTGAAATCCATAGCACCACAAAAAATTCTTGAGCTGTCCTATCATGCTACCCCTCTCTTCTCTACTTTGGGGGTCCCCAACTTACTACATGACAAGCAAAATAGATGGGAGCAAGCTAACCCCCAAGAAAATTTCAACCCCGCTGCTGCACAAGAAGAAGAAATAGCAGAATCGAATGCACAACAACAAGAAGAAGAGGGAGGGGAACAAAGAAGAAACCCCCAAAGGGTAAGAAGAAGGGATGAGGCAACATCCTAGTTGCAGGAGCCTTCAATGAATGCATATGATATGTCATCCATCCATTCACAACTTGATGGCATCCAAAAGACACAGTAAGACATGTAGCTCATACAACAATACATGTGGCAGGACCAACAACAAATGTGTTAGCAAGTCAACCACTTGTACCACTACCACGACGCGTAGGCACAGAGAAACCATGAAAGGGGTGAAGACTTTTGGGATGGTATTTCGGGATACCAAGAGACCTACCCTCCCCCTCAGGACGCTTATTGGGGCCATTACTACCAGTTCCCTCTAGCCCATCTAGGACATCCACCTCCTCAGCAGCACCAACCAGACCTGCCTAATCAGCCTTTGTAGGGAGACCTACCCTTTGATTCACAACACCAGCCGTGATCTTCACCCTACTATCCTTAAACTTGAGTTTCATGCTAAGGATAGCATGATTCAAAAGTTTGGGGTGGTAGGGTGGCATGCACCACCGTATCTTGATCTCTCATTTTGTTTGCACCTATCTTACCTGATTTTTGGAATTGCTTGCTTTTACCCTTGTTAGTTTAGATTTCTTCTTGTTTGCATCCATGCATTCATGTAGCTCAATTTCATGCATTTTTGCATATTTTTTCAAAAAATTTGCTCTCCGTGCCATGCGTTGCATTCTAATGTAGTTTTTGGTAATTTTTGGGTGTTTTGAATTAGGACTTGCTGTTTTATGCTTTAAATTTCCTAAATGAAGGTTTAGATGTGATTGATTGCAAATTGGCACCAATTTGGCCAATTTTTCCCAAATTTAGATATTCTTTCCTAAAAGCATGTTTTAACTTAATCTCCAATGTTTTGAACTGAAAATTTGGATCTTTGACAAATGCATGCCATTTTCTTAGATTTTATTGTTATATAGTCTTGATTATTGACTTTTTACATGTGCACCACTTCTCTTAAGTTTGTGAATGTTTCGATTGAATTGTGAATTGAGCAAGCTATAAACGCTTAGAGTGTATGGAACCATTTGATATAAATGTGAATCTCATGTTGTTCAATCATGTGGTGTGATATCATTTGATGAAGTGTTGGATTAGTTTTCATGCTTGAAATATTATGTTGAGGATTACACTAATGACCCCTCTTTGACCTGACTCTTCTTTCACCATCTTCATACTTCTCTGCCTCATGAAAGGATGCCTTAGAGCACAAATTCAGCCTTGGCCACCACCAAAAGTTTGGGGCGGCCATATCTACATCTCCCCACTTCACTCTATCCACCATATGCCCTCCCTACACTAAGGGCAAAAGAAAAGAAAAGAAGAAAATAAAAGGCAAAAATAAAACAAAAAGACAAGAGCATCTAAATAAAGAAAAGATGAGTGTGCGAAAACACTCCAATCTCTTACTGCAATCCTTTCTTCCATTTTTTAAACCTATTGAGCTAGAAAACATCAAATCTAGCTCACTTTACCATTTCTACAGCCATGTGGGTCATTTGGTGTGGTTTGAGACATAAGATTGAATGCATGAAAGTGAACCAACACTTCTAGTCATCATTGATTAATGCCAACATGAAACGGTTTACCTAGAATTGCATGAAGGACATATTAAAAGCTTGTGTATTCTATGCTCTATATTTGAAGTTTGTATGCTCAATGCTCATTTCATGATTGGTATGTGACAGAGGAGAGGAAATAGGTGGAACACATGCACTTAGTCACTTTTAAGACCATTTAGTCAATAATCATCTTTTGTTATGCATTTTTCATTCTTATTTGTTGAAAGAAATTGAAGAGAGAGATTAAATTGGAGCATACTTGAGTACAAGTATGTTTTAAGTTTGGTGTGGTGATGCAACCCAATTTTACGGCTCATCCTATGCATTTTTGCATGATAATCACATCTAAATAGTTTACATTACAAGTTATTTCCCTCAATGTGATCTTTTATGATAAATGCACTTATGCCACCTTTTGTGTGTATTTCAGGGCACTTATGCATGCATTGATGCATGGGAGAGAGATAAAGGACGTATATGGGGTCTTACACCCCAAGAGTGGACCTATTTCTCCCCCAAGCTGTCCCTAGATGTGCAAGAGCAATTCAAAGCAAAAGGAGGCTAGATGAAGAAGATGAAGTAAAGATCGGCACCAAAAGGCCCAAAATAGTCATGGCACATCCACCATGACTATGGTAATTTATGCACCAAGAGCTTCAAAATCAATGGGAAATGTTCTCAAGTTGCACATGAATGACCACGGTTGTGGAGCCCAAAACGGTCATGGTCACTGAAGACCCCACAGTCGTGGCCCCTAAAACGGCCATAGTCAGTACACTCCAACTCGCCAGTGGCCATCACCTCGCCCGTGGCGAATTATACACAAAGTTTTCCAAAATCAATAGGGAAGTGTTCCATTTTACTCGTGAATGACCATGGTCATAGCCATCACCATGGTTGTATCCCTTAAAGAATGCCCCGCCTATGGCCCTCCCCACACCCATGGTGAACTGAAGATAAGACGACCTCCAAGCTGCCTCGCCCGTGGCCTCCTCCTCCAACACGGCCATGGTACCCCTTACCTAGAACGAATGTGGCACCCCACCATGGCCATGGTCACCACATATACTTATTATTTTCACTCCATTTCCCACCTCAGCCATTCCATACCCCCACGACCATGCCATGCAACCCCCACCACGGCCGTGGTGGCCACCTAACCCTACCCATTTTCAGCACTACTTTTCCTACTTTGCCCCTACTTACCCTAGTGCTTCCCAACCACCTATATATAGATAGGTGTCAGCCACAACATGGACGTAACACTCCCCCAACTGCCATTACTCCTCCTCACCCTCTCTTGAGCATTCATTGCATTCTCCTTGCATTTATGTTCTCCACCCACCATTTCCACCTCAATTCCACCATAGAAACCTAGTTTTCTAGGTTTTCTACCATAACCCCTCCATCTTCATGCCCATCATCCACCTTGGAAAAAGGAGGTCGCCCTACAGCAGATAGGAGGTGAAGAAGGAGGGCCTACTTCGAACTCCATGGAGTCCTATCTCCTTCTTCTCATTTCTTTGGCCTTTTCTTTGATTATGTCTAGCTAAGCCCCTAGTGGTGGGCTGTTTGGGGTAAAAATGTGACTTTGATACCATGTTGAGGAGAATAATTTGTAATGAACATAATTTCATTCTATGATGATTTCCTTTACTTCTATATCATTTCCCATTATCTTACATGTGGTTTTTTCTCTTAAACATAAATTGATTGCTTTGTGATGTTTGATGTCAGTTAGCTTCTAGGAGGAATTGGAGCGTATGTAGTAGTCTTAGGAATGTCTCCTAGGTCCAATTAGTGGATCCCTAGCTAACCCCCTTTGTTCCTACATACATATCCCTCCTTCTACAAGTGAGTGTGAGATCTAAGTAGCTAGTGTAAGTGTGATTAGTGCAATTTCCTAGAGCTTTCTAAAGGCTAGAAGGCTAGTAGCATGAGGTGAAAAACCCTCATCTCTACTTCCATTCCTACCCTTGGATCTCAATTGCCCTAATACCACTTACCCTAGAAACCTAGACTTGACAAGTCCTACTAGAATTACACCTAACCCTAGTGCTCCAACTAGTAGTATAGGGTACATTCTAATAACACTTGCCTTGTTGTTTGGTTTGGTAATCTAGATTGAATTGTGATAATTGCATGCCATGTTGACACCCCCCAAATAATATCAAAATACATTCCCAAATGGCCCACCTACCTAATCCATTACTTGAAACCCACCTTAGCCTTCTTTCTTGTTAATGCTAGCTTGGCTTTTGTTTCTTCATGTTAATTGCTTAGCCTTGCTAGTTAGGGTTAACTTAGATTCTTGCTTGCTTTAGTGTTTATCTTAGTTCTTAGTTGCTATTTGCCTTTCTAGAGTAGTGTAGATCATCTTTCTCTTGTTTAGTTGTTTGCTTAATATAGTTTCTTAGACCTAACTTGTCTAGGATAACCTAGTTGTTGGTAATCTAGTTTTCATATTGCCTTTACTTGTTTTCTTGCTTAATATAATCAAACCGAAACACCTTTTAAACCCTTCAAACCTAGTCTCTACTTTAGGAACGTAGGCAACACTAACTTAGCTCTAGGGCCCCCCTCTATCCCTGAGGATCGACCCCTATATTTTCCTCTTATCTTTACTACAATAGTACCTCGTGTGCTTACAAGTGACATGTTTAGTATTGTGACTGAGTCTTTTTAGGGTTTTTATAAATATCAAAAGATCCCAAGTGTGTTTGATTTCTTTGGGGCGCATCTAATAAAACTTAATTGGTTAGTGTGTGCACCTCTGGCTCGGAAGCACCATACCACATATGTAGAATTAGGGCACACATCCCATAATCATCAACCTGCATGCAAGTGAGATAAACATAGCCCTAGAACAATATAAATACAAAGATAGCCAAGCCTCACAAACTTGAAACCTGATAGAGAATGACATACTGCCAAACTCCCAATATATATAAGTTGGGATAGGTCTCACAAACTTGAAACTCAATTATGGGGCACCACCACCTCCATCCCAATAATAACAAGGGCATACTACCCTAAAAACAATGCAATTACACTACTCTAGTGCTACTGATTCACATAGCATGTTTAATGTAGAGGAAAGTAGAAAGTATAGTTAGAATATACAAACTAGTGACCACATAAGTGACCAACATATACATCCACCTCATAAGTGAGAAAAAGACATCAGATGTCATCATATAGAGTTCCATTATGACCAAAGGACAAGAAAAGACCAAAATAATGTCAAAGATCCATAATAGTTTGAAGGTACTTCTCATGAAGCATATTTTCCAAAAGAACAAGACATGGTGTAGGTTTGTCCATATGACCAAAGAGAAAGAAGAAATATAGGTGAATTGCTAAAACGAAAAATAGGAGATGCAAACATACCTTATATAAGAGTCCTATAAACACTCTTCACCAATATAATTGCTTCCAAGACCATCTTTGCCTAATTACAAATTATTCACATATATTAGGGTTTGAGATTCATATAAATATAATGAAACTTTAATTCTAGACCTTTCTACAAAACATCAGATTCCAAACCTAAACCAATTGACTTATTAGATTTGTGTGATCAATAAAACATATTTATTTACAAAATTTGGATTCATATGAATTATTTACCAATTTTAGGAATTTTATGTGAATTAATTAGATTCTCAAAAAATCATTATCTAAACCATAGAAATTAGACTCTCAAACTAGTTTTATTAGAAAGATCATATTTTTCCAATTCTAAATCATATATTTTTTATAATTTTTGGACGAGCGGATTAAAAGATATGATTTTTAGAAAAATGACCAATCATGAAAATCCACATAATCCATCACCTTGCGAGTGAGGAAGAGAGAGAGGGAGAGGAAGGGCACACTGACTCAACCCAATCACCACTGACCAAGTCATGCGGTCCAACTTCCATCTCACCAACTCACCAAGGTAAAAGGGAAAAGAAAGTGGGGGCTAAAAGATGTAATTGCCCCTAAGCGAAAGAGCGAAGAAGAAAAGAAAAGAAGGGTCAGAACAGGAAAAATACATGTGAGTTTCTTCCCCTCGGTGCCATGAAAATGAGCAGCTTAGCTGCTCATGCACAAGTTTAGGTGAAACCCACAGGGGGATCAATTCGACAATCCAATGATATGAAAATGAAGAATGAACCTCCACGAGCTCACCTCCCCCACATAATTGAAGTCTGGTGAAGCAAAAAGCTTGGGCGAGGCGTTTCAAGGCTAGAGAAGAGGAGCAACTCAGTGGTAGTCGAAATCACACCAAAGGAAGAAATTGCTAAAAGGGAAATATTGCACTCGACGAGGAGAACCTTTAGTAGTGGTCAAATATTTATAGGGTTCACACCTATGATCTCCGCGAGGGTGGGGTTTGAGAAGCTATGAGAGAGAATTAGGCAAATAGCCAATAATGGAAACTAGTACTTGAGTAAAAGCTTGTTAGATGTAAAATCCACTCACGAATTCGTAGAATGATCAAGAAACTAGTGAGAAAATTGCACCGCAATAAAACATCCTATGTGTGGTATTATTCACGTGCGAGATGCTCTCCTACCCAAGGTAGGATATGCATCCACATCGTCCATCTACAAATTGAATGGCCCATAAATGGAGCAAAATTGGGAAAATGATCAAATAACCGCATGACAAAAAAACCTTATCCAAATTGAATTCTAACTAAAGTTATGCACTAATTCATTTACCTTTTTCTCTCTCCTCTTTTAAGGGTGTAAAGAATCCCAAATTAAATGAAAACTGACACCAAATGTACTTTTGATATGAGAAATCCAAATATACAATTAGATTTGCCTTTTGAGAACTTTTGATGTGTTAAATAAATCAAATAATATTTTCTCTTTCCTCCATCATTAATGGTTATAAGATTCTCCAAATTTGATGAAACTTCACCCACAAGTCACATTAAGTTCCCTAGATATGAATTTTCCATATTTTATAGGTTGGAGTTATTTGTTCATTTATTTAATATTTTGAAGGTTCTACACACACACTCTCTCTCCTAATTTCATCTTTTAATCAAACATCTTCCAAATTGGATGAAAATTCACCCAAAGGCTACTTTTAATATGTAGATTACAAATCCAAGATTATTTTCCTCTTTTGGAGTCATTTATTTATTTATTTCATATTTTGAAGGAAAAACTCATATTTTCTTTCCTAAAAGAAATTATGGTAGTTATTATAGTGCAAATAATGTGAAACTTGACTCCCAAGTTAATTAGGATCCAAGGAACACGAATTTCACATTATATTTCTCTTTTGGAATATACTTTTATGAATTATAACATTTTTGGCTTGTTATCATTATATTTATTATAATATTATTTCATCATCATCATTATTCATCCAATTGTGTCCCATATATTTATATTTGCAACCAAAAGAATTATATATCATTATTATGAAATATCCATTTATATCATGTGACATATTTAATGTGTTCATTATTTGCCCAAGACTAATGTGAGAACATTATGTTACATTAGGGTGATTTTTGCATACATTAATTAATTAGGGTTATACAAAACATACTTTACGTCTAAAACCTAAGCCATGTTTGGCTAAGTCTAAAAGGTCAAAGCTCTAGAGTGGGGTCTAAGATCTGGTATGTCACAGTTCTCTACCTTAAGGCGTGTTATATAACTTCTACCTTTTTTTATTACTTGCACCATAATATTGCTAGCATTCTACTGTTTTGATCCCTAAACTTGATGCTAATATGCTAGATGATGTTATCATAACCTAGGGTTTAAGTCTTTATTACTAATATCTTAAAAGTTGCTTCATATCCTAAACTCTAAATTCTTCTATCCAATGTGTTATATGTTGGTTGAGGTGATTTTGATACATGCAACATGTTTCTTGGTTTCATCACCATCCTTTAGTTTAGTCTTTGTGATTTCTTTAGGTTTTGAGTTGGTTTCTTGATGTTGAATCTTGGTCTTCTTTATCCTCATTTGGTTTCTTGATGGTTCATGTTGAAAATTGGTTTTAGAGTTTTGATGTCCATCTTGCAGGAAGTTTTTCCACCTTGTGGATGTTGATCTTCCTTGATGTTAACCTTCTATTTTGGAATGAGGTTTATCTCTATTTTTATGTTGGCTAAGTGTTTTTAGGGTAGCTTGACCTTGGTGGTCGTTACATCTTTATCTTGTCTTGGTCGAAACATATGTGTTGTTCATGGTTGAGATGTTTTACTTGTTTCGGTCGAGACTAATGACCTAGTGTCACAACCACAACCCTAACCTTAATAGGTTGAGGGTCGAGACACATGTTGTGCTTGTGATCGAGACACATGTTGTGCTTGTGGTCGAGAGACATGTTGTGTTTGTAGTCGAGACACTTGGTTGGCTTGTGGTTGAGATGCATGTTTTTGTTTCGGTCGTGACCCTTGGTTTTTGTCTTGGTCAAGACATATGGTTTGGTCTTGGTCGAGACATGTGCTTTTGGTGATGGTCAAAACCCTAATTGTAGGTTTGTTGTGACCCATGTTAGTTGGTGGTCGAGACACCATGTTGGTAGGTGGTCAAGACACCTATCTTGAGCTTGGTCGTGGCACATGTTTGATGGATGGTCCACACACATATATGATACATGGTTGCTACATATGTATAGCATAGTGAGATGGTCATACATGTACATGTGAATAATGTTAATACTTAGTGTTGTTGATATAAAAGTCTAATCATGATCATTGATGATGCTCTAATCCTCATTAGTTCCAAGAAAGTGGGAGATGACATAATTAGGTTTGGTGGTTGATTTATGATATGGAACCCTAGTTGTCTATACATGTAACCCTAACTCTAATGTTGGGGAATATGATGTGTTTTCTTCTCTAATTTGAAGTGGTTACCACATTATGGTGTTTTCTCTCTCTTATTTATGAACCCCTAACCTTGTAAGTGAAATGAATGTCATAGCTTGTGTATGCTATGGTGGTGATCATATGACACAGGGTGATGGCTATGATCCTTGATGAGACACAAATATATATGATGTAATCGGTCTTATGAGCTTGCAGGTGCTTAATGCCTAGTGTGAGGTGTAATCCTCCAGTGATGTGATTGAGGGATTGATATCCCCTAGTGATGTGACACTAATGTTGGCCTTGTGAATGGTAGTGCTGCAAGTATCATGTGGTGATGTGACAAGTTCACACCTTATACATTTTATAGCTTCTGAAGTTGTATTATGCCCATGTCTTTGTAAGAATTTGTTTAGGGTTTGTACGTTGTAACTTGCTTGATGCTAAAAGACATCCAATTGGCTAACTAATCAAGTGAAACCATAACCCTATAGTTGCTTTGTGCCATAGATCTGTCTTCATCGTCAGTACCAACTGAATGGTGAAATGGGTTCTCGCTTAGTGGAATCTCAGAGTTGTATACTATTGAGTATATGCATTTCACAGGATTAGCTGCAGTCATACTCTGGAAGGAGAACAATCAAGGTTGTATCTCAATAATGGATACAATGTATATGTATATATATGTTATCTTTTGAGGATGGTTGCAGTCATACCTCAGCAGGAGTGCGGTTGCGGTCGTAACTCAGTTTCACTAGTTGCACAACCTATATCCAAGGTGGGCTAGGATTTTTCCAGTTGGACTTGACATGTCATTGTGGTGGACTAGAACTGAGTGATGGTGTGGAGAGATCATAGGAGTCCAGCTCCTCATAGATCTTGTATGGCATTGAATTTGACATAGCAGTGGTCAGTTGGAGCATGAGTGGTATACCTCATCTCCACATGGCATAATGAAAGATGTAATACAGTCATGTAGTATATTTTGCTTAGGGTCAATTACGAATAACATTATCTGAACCCTTTTCCATATCTTTGTATTGATTTCTTGAATTACAAGGAGGTAAGAGAAATCAATTGTTATACATGTTCTTCATATTCTTTCTTAAAATATTAATTGTTCTACTACTGATTGGTAACTACCTAGTTGTTTAATCTGCTATATCTATTTAACACATATCATTTAGCTAAATCTACTCAACCTATTAAGTATGTTATCTACATGTACTTTTAATAGACATTGGTGGAGAGTTATATCTCTCACTGGGATGTTTGGTCCCACCTCGTGGGTTTCCACATCGTTTAGGTCATTGTGCATGACAAGGTAGCGATCGTGCTGTTGAGGTTGAGCAACAAGAGGAGCAGTAGCTAAATAAATGTTGGACAAGCTGCTTGTGTTTTGTAGTAGAGTCCTATGTGTCATCCTTGTACTATTAGGTCCTTGGGGGAGTTTTGTAGATGATGTATATTGAGATGATGTTTTGGCTTTATGTCTTTGTTGTACATATATGGCATGTATGTATATGTGACATGTTATCATATGTATAGGATGTGGCTAGAGAGCCAGTAAATAATGCTATGTAATAATATTTTGGCATATGTTGTATATATATAGGTGGCTTTTGTGGACTTTGTGTGATATGTTTCCACTTGACGTGGATATGTGAAATGGTTTTAATTTCTTGTGTTTTCTAGTAACTTGGTTTGTTAGTGTAAATTCTACGTTTTGTTTTGAGTAATCTCACTTTGTGTGGTGTGGGGCATCAGAGTTAGGGTTGGTATCAGGGCTCTAGGTTTGCTGAGTCTACAAGACATAGGACTAGGGTTTGTGTTTGTTCTAGTATCCTACAGTCTATTAATTGTTACTTCTGCTTATGCAAAAGAAGAAGAAGAAAAAGAAGAACAATAGAAAAGATGGTTGGAGAACACGAAGAACATGTTGCTGATAGAAATGTTATTGCATAAGGAGGGGGTGCAAGGAGGCATAAGAGGGTGCATGTTGTGCCTGATATGCCCTAGTTAGACCCTACAGTGGTGGCATGTCCTGCTTTTTAGTCCATGTTTGGATAGTTTATGGCCACGATTACACATATGGCGGATAGAATGCTCGTTCCTCAAGTGAGAGAAATAGTCCCCAATGTGGAATCTTGAGGTTCTGGGAATACCTTCAAAAGGTTGAGGCAAGTTGGGGCTGTGGAGTATGCTAGTACGACAGACCCAATGGATGTTGACCTTTGCCTGACGGAGCTGGAGAAGGCCTTTAAGATCCTCAACATCCCTGAGGCAGACAAGGTGAAATGTGTTGTGTATCTTTTGAAGGGGAGTGTTGGCCATTGGTGGGCCATTGAGGAGGAGAAGAGGACTGGTGCTACGATCACTTGGGAGGAGTTCTGACAGGAGTTTGTGAGTAGGTACTTTCCTTAGACCTACCCTGACGGGAAGATCAACCAGTTTGAGAAATACAGCAGGGATCCATGTCGATCAATGAGTATGAGGTGAAGTTTATGGAACTTTTAAGGTTCTGTCCTCATATGGATGCTACAAATCAATAGAGGATCAGACATTTTGAGAAGGCCCTGAGCACGGAGTTGACTACACCAGTGTCATTATAACATACCGAATTCTAAACTTTTTATCTTTTGGTCCTCTTTCCAATCTATTGCTTTCATTTCTATCCTCTTTGTCTTTTCTATTTAATTTTTGGAGAATATGATGGTTTAATGAACATTTGTTCACCTTTTTCACCAATATTTGGGTTTATGCACAAATACCTCAGTAAAAGCTTAGTAATGGGTTTAATATGTAAAATGTCCACTTAAGTAATAAAGATAATAAAATATTTCGTCCTAGAACTTTCTAGTGCTTTTTAGAATATGAAAAAGGAAATAAATCCTGAGTATAAATAAAGGAGATAATAAATGTAATAATTGGATGTAATATGGGATTTAATGGATACAAGAAGATAATGAGGAATATATTGTTCCAAAAATCCTAATTAGAAATCCACGAAGATAATTTGGCACTCAATCTCATTTTCTTAACTTAAAATAAACCCGTATGGAGCCATCTTCTTCACATGACATGCACTTGCTAGCACTCATTTGCTCTTGAGTCCTAGATTGGCCACCGGTGCAAACTTTGTCTTGCCAACCTCTCTAGAATCTGATCAAGAAACGGAAGAGGATAGTGATCCTTCTTGGTCTTCTCATTGAGATTCCTATAGTCAACACACATTCTCCATTTTGATTGTTCTCTAATAGACATCATTTCACCATCGACATTCTCTTCGACTATGATCCCACCCTTCTTTAGTACAACATGGATGGAACTCACCCATGTGCTATCAGAAATTGGATAGATAACCTCATCATCTAACAACTTCACAACCTATTGAGTTACAACTTCCTTCAATTTTGGATTCAAACACCTTTGCATTTGGTGGGTCGACCTTGCATCGTCTTCCAAATAGATCCTATGCACACAAATGGAGGGGTCAATACCCCTCAAATCAACAATAGACCATCCAATGGCTTGAATGTTCTTCTTTAGGACTTTCATCAATGCCTCTTCTTGTTCTAGAGAGCGAATGGAAGAAAAGATCACTAGGAGGGTGTCATTTGAGCCTAGAAAAGCATATTTCTGTCCTTTGGGGAGTGACTTAAGCTCAAGAGTTGGAGGTTCTTTAATGGCTCAGAAATTGATAGGAGGTCCTCACTTGCAACCACCAAGGCTAGCTCATTCACTTCATCCTCTTCATAATCATCATCGGGGAACTCAACAATGGGCTCTAAACCTCTACCTTGAGTGCAGTATGAATCCACATAGGTAGGCACTCCTCCACAATCTAATCAAGGCACTCAACAAGATACTTCTTCTATGACACTTATCACCTCAGCTATAGCTAATGACTTGAAGATGTTCAATCAGATCTTCATGTGCATGAATGTCACATATATAGTCCCAGTTCTCATTTGAATCACCACATCATATGTAGCTAGGAATGTCCTTCCCAAGATGATAGATACTCTTCTTATATCGTTTTCCATATCCGACACAATGAAGTTGGCAGGGAAGAATGCATAAGTCTCATCATCAAGTTTAACAAGCACATCATCTACATGCCCTCTAGGCGTCTTCACCGACCGATTGGCCAACTACAAATTACAATGAGCTGGACCTAATTGTCCCATTTGGAGATCGGAAAACACATCATATGGCATCAAGTTCACACTAGAACCCAAGTCTAGAAGGGCTTGGTCTATGCGATGTCCTCTAATGTAACATGAAATGATGGGAGCACTGGGGTCTTTCCTCTTTCTCAGCATGGTGTGTTGTAGAATTGAACTCACTTGCTCGGTGAGCTTGACCTTCTTGGGTGTTCTCCCCATTGTTTTTCTTCTAAAAGTGCAAAAATCTTTCAAAAACTTGGCACAGGAAGGGATTTTCTTGACTACAAGCAAAGGAATGTTTATCTTCATTTGTTTGAAAGTTTCCATGATATCTTCAGTATGTTTCTTCTTTCTTCTCTCAACAGAAGGCTCCTTAAGAGCATCAGGAAATGGGGGGAGTTGGGTTTCCAAATGGCTCAGATCAACATAATCATCATCTGGAATCACATGTTTCATGATGTCACTGCTCAATATCATAGTATCACTGCCTGGTGCCACTGCATCAACTCTAGTTCTTGTCATAGTATCATCACTCTGTATCTCAGTATCAACCTATTTGATCACAATATCACCTCTATCCTCACTGGCTACTCTATCAACAACATTATCATGTGGATGCTCCAAAGTCCAGCCACTTCTCAAAAACATCACCACCTTCACATGCTCATGGGTAGAGGAGGATGAAGCTTGTGGATTTGGCTATGACTGTTGAGGTAGTGGTGGCCTTTGGTGGGAAAGTTGGGATTTTGAAGGATAAATTGTGGTTGTGGTTGTTGTTGTGGTTTTGGTTGTTGTGTATGGGGGTGATATTGCGAAGGTGGATGTTGGTATGAGTGAGGTGGAGGTGGAGCATATTGATAGTTGAGAGGAGCTTTAGGATGTGGTGGAGCATAGGGATTTGGTGGTGCTTGATACGAAGGTGGAGCATATGAACTTTAAGCATTTCCCATGAAAGTTCCATCATTGTTCAGATTTGGCATTGGTTGGAATGGGAGTCTTCCTTCCTCCCTCCTAGAAAGTGAAAGAGATATTTGGTCCAATATTTTCTTAAGACGGCTAATGGACTTCTAATGAGAGGATACATATTTCTTTACCTCATCCAAAATGCTCAATCTTCCAAGCACTTCATCTTCAAATTTTGAGCTATACCTTGGCCTTGGCTACCGTTGTCCTTGACCATCTTCATTTTGTTGTTTCCATGAAAAGTTAGGATGGTTTCTCCACTCAGGAATGTAAGTGTTGGATATAGGACCTTGATTGTTCTGGTTGCCAAAAGAGTGCAAAGCATGAACTTTCTCTTCTTTAGCATCAACCGCCATGGTGGATTGTCTATAAGAACCACCATATTGGCTCTTCATCATATTCATCATGTCTGCCATCATCTTCATCATGTCGGGGTTGGCAGCGGTGTAGGTTGGAGCTACAGGAGGAGGTGGAGGGACGTAGTTCTGGCTACACTGTTCCCCTTTAGTAGAAACTCAATGGTGAGAATTTTCAGTAAGGTTTTCAAACAACGACCATGACTCATCAGGAGGCTTCGCCAGGAATGTGCCTCCACATGATGAGTCAACATTGTATTGGCTTAACTCTTCAAGCCCGATGTAGAAGGCTCGGACCAGATGTCACAATGGTACCTCGTGATGGGGGCAGTCACAAAGAAGCTTTTGGAATCTTTCCCACGCCTCGTGGAAAGGTTCATTTTCCTTTTAGGTGAAGGTGGTGATACATCTTCTCATCTGAGTCATCTTGGAAATTGGAAATAACTTCTTGAGAAACTTGTTTTTTACCACATTCCACGTTACCATCTCCGGCTTTGAAATGTACCATTTTTTGACTTTCTCCTTTATAGAGAAGGGGAAGAGAGTCATATGGATGGAATCATTGGTGGCAATGAGGGCATAGAAGGTGGAATAAGTCTTAAGGAAGGCGTCAATATGATGGTAGGGATATTCATTCTCCATCCCATAGTAGGTAGGGAGGAGTCCAAGGAGTGTGGGTGGAATGGAGAACTATTGACCTGACATTTTGTCAACAAGGGTGGAAATGGGGGAATTGTAGTTCCCTGGTGTGAAATACTCGTGGAGGGGGCGGTTGGGCTGTGGTGGTGGTTGAGCATTTCCATGGGGTTCATTTTCTGCCATGTCGGCTGCTTGGTGTTGCTTGTGACGGCTTTGGCGTCTCCTCCTACCTATCTCGGGGTTGTATAACACCAAGTCAGAACAAGTAGAACGTGTGTGGTGCATGCACAACTGTCACCTACACAGTACACAAATAAGTAAAAAGAAACCAAGTTAGAATGGTAGTATGCAAAAGTGAACAAAGAATAAAGAATATCAATGATGAGGGTGATAGGAAGGGCTAATCTACACTAACTAGCTAGGCCGAGTGCCCCTATCCCGGGTAACTACGCCTGAAAGCTTGGTGTTTCCAAGCCAGAGGTGCACACACTAACCAATTAAGTTTGATTAGATGCTCCCCATGGAACTCGAACACACTTGTGATCTTTTGATATTTATAAAAACCCTAAAAAGACTCAGTCACAATACTAAACAGGTCATCCGCAAGTGCACGAGGTACTCTTATAGTAAAGATAAGAGGCAAATATAGGGGTCGATCCTCAAGGATAGAGGGGGAACTAGAGATAAGTTAGTGTTTCCTACGTTCCTAAAGTGAAGACTAGGTCTGAAGGGTTTAAAAGGTGTTTTGGTTTGATTATATTAAGCAAGCAAGCAAGTAAAGGCAATATGAAAACTATATTACCAAAAACTAGGTTATCCTAGACAAGTTAGGTCTAAGAAACTAGATTAAGCAAACAACTAAACAAGAGCAAGATTATCTACACTACTCTAGCAAGGCAATTAGAAACTAAGAACTAAGCTAAACACTAAAGCATGCAAGAATCTAAGTTAACCCTAACTAGCAAGACTAAGTAATTAACTAGAAGAAACAAAGGCAATAATGCCAAGCTAGCATTAACAAGCAAGAAGGCTAAGGCGGGTTTCAAGCAATGGATTAGGTAGGTGGGCCATTTGGTAATGTATTTTGATATTAGCTGAGGGGTGTCAACATGACATGCAATTATAACAATTCAATCTAGATTACCAAACCAAACAACAAGGCAAGTGCTATTAGAATGTACCCTATACTACTAGTTGGAGAACTAGGGTTAGGTGTAATTCTTGTAGGACTTGTCAAGTCTAGGTTTCTAGGGTAAGTGGTATTAGGGAAATTGAGAGCCAAGGGTAGGAATGGGAGTAGAGATGGGGGTTTTTCACCTCATGCTACTACCCATCTAGCCTTTAGAAAGCTCTAGTAAATTGCACTAATCACACTTACCCTAGCTACTTAGATCTCACACTCACTTGTAGAAGGAGGGATATGTATGTAGGAACAAAGGGGGCTATCTAGGGATCCACTAATTGGATCTAGGAGCCATTCCCAAGATTTCTACATACACTCCAATTCCTCCTAGAAGCTAAGTGTCATCAAACATCACAAAGCAAGCGATTTATGTTTAAGAGCAAAAACCACATGCAAGATAATGGGAAATGAGAAAGAAGCAAAGGAAATCATCATATAATGAAATTATGTTCATTAAAAATTATTCTCCCCCAACATGGTATCAAAGTCACATTTTTACCCCAAACAGCCCACCACTAGGGGCTTATCTAGACATAACAAAAAAAAGGCCAAAGAAATGAGAAAAAGGGGATAGGACTCCATGGAGCTCAAAGTAGATCTTCCTTCTTCACCTCCTAGCTTCTATAGGGTGACCTCCTTCCTCTAAGGTGCATGATGGGAATTAAGATGGAGGGGTTATGGTAGAAAACCTAGAAAACTAGGTTTCTATGGTGGAAATGAGGTGGAAATGGTGGGTGGAGAATATAATTGCAAGGAGAGTGCAATGAATGCTCAAGAGAGGGTGAGGAGGAGTAATGGTAGCTGGGGGGTGTCACCTCTGTGTTTTGGCCGCCTCCTATCTATATATATGTGGTTGGGAAGCACTAGGGTAAGTAGGGGCAAATTAGGAAAAATAGTGGTGAAAATGCGTAGGGTTAGGTGGTCACCACGACCGTGTTGAGGTGCCACGGCCGTGGTGGGGGTTGCATGGCACAATTGTGGGGGTATGGAACGAACGAGGTGGGAAATGGAGTGTAAATGATAAGTATATATGGTGACCATGACTGTGGTGAGGTGCCACAGTCATGCTGGGTAAGGGGTATCACAGTCGTGTGGGGTACCACAGCCGTATTGGAGGAGGAGGCCACGAGCGAGGTAGTTTGGAGGTCATCTTATCTTCAGTTCACTACGAACATGGGGAGCACCATAGGTGAGGCGGTCTTCAAGGGCCACGGCCGTGGTGATGGCCACGACTGTGGTCCTTCACGTGTAAAATGTACCACTTCCCTATTTGTTTTGAGAAACTTTGTGCATAATTCGCCACAGGCGAGGTGATGGCCACAGACTAGTTGGAGTGTGCTGGCCACGACAATTTCGGGGGCCACGACTGTGCGGTCTTCAGTGACCATGACCATTTAGGGCTCCATGGTCGTGGTCTTTCATGTGTAACTTGAGCACATTCCCTATTGATTTTGAAGCTCTTGGTGCATAAATTACCACGGCCATGGTGGATGTGCCACAATCGTTTTGGGCCTTTTAGTGCTGATCTTTACTTCATCCTCTTCATTTAACCTCATTTTGCTTTGAATTGTTCTTGTGCATCCAATGACAGCTTGGGGAAGAAATAGGTCCACTCTTGGGGTGGAAGACCCCATAAACATCCTTCATCTCTCTCCAATACATTAATGCATGCATAAGGGCCCTGAAATACACATAAAAGGAGCATAAGTGCATTTATCATAAAAGATCACATTGAGGGGAATAACTTGTAATCTAAACTATTTACATGTGATTATCATGCAAAAATGCACTGGATGAAGCCCTAAAATAGGACCGCATCATGCTAGTATGGTGCAATTTTATTTGTTTGGTTATGGCAAGTATCTCTTTTGTTGTTGTTCTTTTCTTTTGTGCTCAATTGGGTAGTCCTTATCTTTTCTATGGGAAGCCTTTTATATTTGTTGTCCTTTATTCTGTATATTTCTCAATTTCCATTTAGTATGCACATACCGGCCTTTACTGATGTTATATATTTTCTCTTCTTGCTGGGGTATGCTTCCAACCCTAGGTGAAGGACTTGGATGATATGGCATGAAGACTTAGACTTAGCTTAAGAAGTTAAAGCTTGGAGACAACTTGATATGGTTTATATTTCCTTCAACCTAGATCCTTTTGTTGTACCTTTATGTAAACCCTTTACGGGAGATTGATGATGTACTTTTGTACTCTTTTGAAGAATTGAATATAGTCTTCATTTTTATTCTGCTGCTACACTTTGGTTGTTTTGAATACCATTAATAAGATTTGAAAATTTAACACCCACTCCAGCATACCTTTTAGGTTTGTTTAGTTTGGAGGTTCTATTCTTCAAAATTTTAGTAGGGAGTGGATCCCCTCTGGGTCCCACTCGTTACAGCATGGTATCGGAGCCCATGGTAGTCAGAATTTGACTATTTCAATTTTGTCTCCCTAATAGAACCCTTGACTTAGATAGTTACCTCTAGGTGAGATGTTCACCCTTTGATCTACAATGAGATGATGATTATCCCTTGATGCAATGAGGTTTGACTTGAGGATGCAAGTAGGTTATGAGGAGATGGTAGAATAAGGAGGTCTTAATATGGAAATATTGTGACTTGATTTATCAAATTGATTTTGGTACCATCTTTGTTTTACCTCCCGTGTTTCTTTTCGAAAAAAACTATTTTCATTATACTACTATATGTACAAAACAATTCTCTGATTCTTTGGTGTTTTCTTGAACTAAGTCACAATGAAGATTTATTGAAGTATGTAGAGAAACCCTAGAATTAGTTGGAATAGAATCTAACCCTAGTTATGAAGAAGTGACTAGGATTATGTGGATAAAGTAAAGGTGTAGAGGACCTACCCTTTGTACCCTATGACTTTTTGGATCTTAGGGTTGTGACACAAGGACCTAAAACCCAACCCAAGATGGTTCAAACTTGTTAGTTGGATACATGAATATCATAAATCTCAAAAACTTTCACAACTAAAAGATGTGTGGGTAACCCTAAATGTTGTTTAGTTTGACTTGATTAGGTTAAACCTTTGAAGGGGTGGAGAGTAGTTTGTTGTTGATGTTTGGATCAATAGATTTTGAGGACGAAATCCTTTTAAGGGGTGGAGTGTTGTAACATACTAGACCTTAGACTCCACCCTAGAGATTTGACCTTTTGGACATAGCCCAAACAAGGTTAAGGTTTTAGACCTAAAGGATGTTTTGTATAACCCTAATTAACTAATGTATGTAAAAATCACCCTAATGTAACCTAATGTTCTCGCATTAGTCTTGGGCCAATAATGAACACATAAAATATCTCACACGATATAAATGAAGATTAATGATATATAATTCTTTTGGTTGTAAATATAAACATATTAAATACAATTGGATGAATAATAATAATGATGAAATAATATTATAATAAATATAATGATAACAAGCCAAAAATGTTATAATTCATAAAAGGATATTCTAAAAGAGAAATATAATGTGAAATTCATTTTCCTTGGATCCTAATTAACTTGGGCGTCAAGTTTCACATTATTTGCACTGTAATAACTACCCTAATTTCTTTTAGGGAAGAAAATATGAGTTTTTCCTTCAAAATATGAAATGAAATAATAAATGACTCCAAAAGAGGAAGATAATCTTGGATTTTTAATCTACATATTAAAATTATCCTTTGGGTGAATTTTCATCCAGTTTGGAAGATGTTTGATTAAAAGATGAAATCATGAGATAGAAAGTGTGTAGAACCTTCAAAATATTAAATAAATGAACAAATAACTCCAATGTGTAAAATTTGATGGCAAATTTGTATCCAGGGAACTTAATGTGACTTGTGGGTGAAGATTCATAAAATTTGGAGAATCTTACAACCATTAATGATGGCGGAAAGAGAAAATAATATTTGATTTATTTAACACATCAAAAGATCTTAAAAGGCAAATCTTATTGTATATTTGGATTCCTCATATCAAAATTGTGTCATTTTCATTTAATTTGGGATTCATTTGCACCCTCAAAAGAGGAGAGATAAAAAGGGAAATGAATTAATGCATAACTTTAGTTAGAATTTGATTGTGGATAAGGTTTTCTTTATTGTTTCTGTCACAGAGATCTTTGATTATTTTCCCAATTTCACTCCATTTCTGGGCCATTTGATATGTGGATGGACGATGTGGATTGCATCTCCTACCTTGGAGAGCATCTTGCGCATGAACAGTACCACACATAGGATGTTTTATAGCAGTGCGATTTTCTCACTGGTTTCTTGATCATTTTTCGAGATTATTTGTGCTATGAATTCGTGAGTGGATTTCACATCTAATAAGACGTTACTCAAGCAGTGGTTTCCATTATCAGCTATTTTCCTAATTCTCTCTTGGAGCTTCTCAAACCCCACCCTCACAGAGATCATAGGTGCGGACCCTATATATTTTTGACCCCTGCTAGAGCTTCTCCTCATTGTGTGCAATATTTCCTTCTTGACAATTTCTTCCTTTGGTGTGATTTCAACCACCACTGAGTTTCTTCTCTTCTCTGGCCTTACGGCACCTCGCCCAAGATTTTTGCCTCACCAGACTTTAATTATGTGGGCAGGTGAGTTCGTGGAGGTTCATTCTTTGTTTTTGTATCATTGGATTGTTGAATTGCTTCCTTTATGGGTTTTGCCTAATCTCACGCATGAGCAACCAAGCTGCTCATTTCCAGGGCACCAGGGGGAAGAAACTCCCATGTGTTTTTCCAATTCTAACCCTTCATTTCTTTTCTTCTTTTCTCTTTCTCTTAGGGGCAATTACATCTTTTGGCCCCCACTTTCTTTTCTATTTTACCTTGGTGAGTTGGTGAGATGGCAGTTGCACCGCGTGACTTGGTCAGTGGTGATTGGGCCAAGTCAACATGCTCTTCCTCTCCATATCTCTCTTACTCACTCATAAGGTGATGGATTATGTGGATTTTCCTGATTGGTCATTTTTCTAAAAATCATATCTTGTAGTTCGCTCATCCAAAAATTATAAAAAATATATGATTTGTAATTGGAAAAATGTGATCTTCTAATAAAATTAGTTTGAGAGTATAATTTCTATGTTTTTAATAATGAATTTTGGAGAATCTAATTAATTAACATAAAAGTCCTAAAATTGGTAACTAATTTATACAAACTCCAAATTTAGTAAATAAATATGTTTTGTTGATCACAAAAATCTAATAAGTCGATTGGTTTAGATTTGGAGTCCAAAATCTGATGTTTTATAGAAAGGTCTAGAATTAGGGTTTCATTATATTTATATGAATCTCAAACCCTAATACATGTGAATAATTTGTAATTAGTCAAAGATGATATTGGAGGCAATTATATTGGTGAAGAGTGTTTTTAGGACTCTTATATAAGGTATGTTTGCAACTCCTCTTTTTCCTTTGAGCAATTCAACTATATTTCTTCTTTCTCTTGGTCCTATGGACATTAACTGTAACATCCCTGACCTGGGTTATACTCTAACCCTAGGTGTTTTGATTAAGAAAGATGATTATATGCTTAATCTCATCTTGTGAAAAGTAATAAGAGCTCAAGAGGAACTTATGTTGCAATTCTAGTCCTGTTTGAATAATGTTGAAGCAATGTTTGCTTATTTTGGACTAAAGTGCAAATTACCCAAATTGAGGGGTTTAAGTGCAAATTGTGCATGATAATATGTTCCTCATGTGTTGAAGCATCATGAGGGTGAAAATGATGTTGAGGTATGGCTTATGAAATCCTGACTACCGAGAAAGAGCTGATAAAGCAACGTATGTGCATGAAAACCTAGTTTTGGTGTAATGTGCAATTTACCCAAAACCTAGGGTGCAATATGTAAATTACCACTTCAATAAGGTCCCTAATGTTTCTTGGAACCATATAGAGAAAATAAAATGAGAGGGGCGCCTCATTTGAATTAATTTGGAGGAGAGAGAATCTTGATATTAAAACAATTAAGATTTAATCCTAATCGAAACCCTAATTCGATTTAGGGCAAAAATAAATGTATTAATTAAAGGGACTTCAACCAAAATTAAAATGGTTGGATTCAGATGTGTGTGTGACGTCCTTAATCTTTTCAAGGACCATGAAAATATCCAAGGGAGTGGATAACTCACACACAATTTTATAAGAAAAAGAAATATCCACTCACATATGGATATTAATATAAAATGATTTAAGGTGCTTAATTTTCTTTTATTTAAATTATGGATAATTGAGAGGAATAATAGACAAAAAAGATATCCTCATTCCTAAGGAATATGAGGCGGAAGAGGCGGCCACATTTTTGGGATTAATTGGATTTCTACAAATCATATTCTCTCTCATTGAATTTTTATAAAAGAACCTTTTACAAGCCAAATGGAAGGCTTTTTCGACCCCCCCTTCTTCTCCTTGTCTTAGAAACGACCAAGGGAGCTTGGGAGGATCAGTAGGACGACCCCCAACCTGTTGGTAAGGTTCTTGATCCATTTCACCTTGATTCCATGGTGGAAATCGAAAATAAATTATGGATTTCTTCCTATTTCGATCTCCTCTTCAATTCTAACCATTCCTTTTCACTCAAACCTTGAGGACGAGCCTTGGAATGGTGAAAGGAGTTGCATACACCATTGTTTCTGTGAACATGGAGATTTGGATCTCAATTGGAGGCGGGTTTTATAACTTGAACCCTTGATTTTGTTATTGAATTCAATTCCTTATCAAATAATGATCATTTCCATATTTACAATAATTGATTTGGTTGATGGATGAAATCACCATGGAGACAACAAAAGGTTTCATGATTTTAGAGGTTGAATATGATAAGCACACACCTCTACAAATATCCAAAGCAAATGGTCTTGTTTGGGTTGCTCAAACGATTTCCCAAACCGTTTGGGAGCAAACAGTTTCAAACAGTTTAGAAGCAAACGGTTTCACCAAACCGTATGAGACCAAACGGTCTCAAGACCGTTTGGTGGTGCTGACCAGGGTTGACCATTTGGAGATATGTTGAAAATGATCTAGGTTAATAACTCATCAATTATGATTGGTTAAGTCCAATTGGCTCATGAGTTGAAGGTCAATCAATCGCCAAAACCCTAATCGGGTTAAGTGCTGATTTCCAAGTTGATTGAGTTTGAAACCTGGGTTGATTGACCCAAACGGTCTCAAGACCGTTTGGTGGTCACCCAAGACCGTTTGGAGGTCTAGGGTTGAGTATGGTTAAGCAATTGAAGATCCAAAGATACTAAGTTGGAGTGTAATCAATTGCTGATTTGGTGATCAATTCAATGATCCAAACCCTAATTCGTTGACTTGGATTTTGATGATATGATGGGAAAACGGTCTCAAGACCATTTGGAGGTTATCCAAACAATCCCAAGACCGTTTGGGGTCAGGTCATGTCCAAATTGGATGATGGTTCAATGGGTTCAAATCAATCAGACTCACATTGAAATATGTTGAAGGGTTATTGATTCCAAACCCTAATCCAATTGATTCAAGCCCTAATTGGTTATCAATTGAGGGTCAAATCAGTTGAAGGTTGACCTAGTTAACTCAATTGATGATTGTCTAACATGTATAAGATCGATTGAGGGGATCAACATTGGAAACCCTAATACAATTGAAGTGGTTGAGACACTTTTTGGTCCATGCGGTTTTGAGGAGGTTTGGACCAAACGGTCTCAAGACCGTTTGGGACCAAACGATACCAAACCGGTTGAGCCCATGCGGTTTCAAAAAGTTGCTTTAGCAAATGGTTTCAAGTGACCACCTTTAGTAAATGGTCTTGAAGGTCACCTTTAGCAAATAGTTTGAAGTACTTGCTTTAGCAAACGGTCTCAAGCACCTCCTTTACCAAATGGTTTCAAACCTTTTGAACCTTGAAAGACCAAGACCGTTTGGGTCTCAAGTAGTCAAAGTTTATTGAAGATTCAATTGGTTGTTTCACTTGGACACTTATTGTAATTGAAGTCCAATGTGATTGAAATTCTTGAGAATTAAGATGATGAATGATTCATTGATCCAATGATGATTAGTAATGATAATCAATGAAGGTACAAAGGTTGAAACCCTAATAGTACCTAAGTGATTAGTTCTAATTAAGGGATGCACCCTAATTGCTTATAGGATCAATGACTTGGTACACTATGTTAATCATAGTTGTATGTACTTGATTGAAGGGTTGATATGACCTAATCAAGTGAGAAGATGTTAACATGAATTCATACATGAATATGATTCATGTGGTGATTAAGAGTATGATCCTTAAGTAGAGAGATCATGAAACCCTAATCATGAACATAAACCCTAATTGTCAGGGCTATTGAGTTCTAACCTTAATTGAGGGCAATTCTAATTGAAACCCAACTCCAGGGTGAGGATGTATCCCTAATATAGGGTAATGATATGTGAAACTCTAATTTAGGGAAATGAGATGTAAAACCCTAATTGGGATGAATAATGAATATCTAATTATGGATAATTGAATGAAATCCTAATGGAGATGAATAGTAGACCCAAATTGTGGGTGACTATGGTGGGAATCCTAATTAAGGATGATTCCATGTGAAGCCCTAGTTGAGGGTGATTCCATGTGAAGTCCTAATTAAAGATGATTCCATGTGAAATCCTATTCTAGGATTATGTCATGAGAAACCCTAAGTTAGAATGATGTATATAGAACTTTGATGAGGTGACGTGATATGAGAATCAAACTTAGGGTGATATCATGTAATAACATGAGAAACCCTAGTTGAGGGTGATTCCATGAAAAACCCTAGTTCAGGGTGATTACATGTGAAACCCTAGTTGAGGGTGATTCCATGAGAAACCCTGATTAAGAGTTGACATCACATGAAGCTCCAATGCTATGTTGTGATGAGAGGCCCTAAGAAGGGTGAAGGTATGTGAGACTTTAATGTGGAGTCATAATACATAAAGCCCTAATCTTGGGCAATATGACAATGAATCATAATACTAATTTTAAGTAAGGGTATAGAGAAACCCTAATGATGAAATAAAAGGAATGGCCTTATAAAGGTGGAACATTTCATGCGGTTGATTATAAGCAACCTTATTGTAAGCAATGTCTCTAGCATTAGACAAGTCCATATCATTAAAGATAATTGGACAATTCTAATGTATGGCCTATGTATTATATGCTAAAGGTGAGAGTTTAGTGATGTAATTTATTAAGAGGGGAAATACCTTAATACAAGATAAGTTGGTTAACTCATGAGAATCTGAAATGATGAGAAAGTGATACATCAAGATATGATAGTTATCACATTCAGCACTTCAGGGTTTATATACCTTGATTCACTCCAAATCCAATATGATTGGGTAATAAACATATGAAGTGTGTTATGAAACTATTACAATGAAATGTAATGGTTTGTTTCACTTTGATGAGTGTTAATCAATGTACCTTGAGAATGGGGTTAAGTCTAATTAATGAGTATGATGTAGTCATACCATGATGAGGATGAGAAATGAACACATACCTTGAGTTGATGATCATTAATGCTATATGATGAAAGTAATGTTCTTGAATAATCAAATATGATACCTTTGAAAGACCCATAGGTATGGAATAATGAATTGAGAGTTGGACATATAATATAATCATGAAACCCTAATTATTGAGAAATGGGGAACCCTAACCCTAATTTGGGTAAAAGGGAATGAAAAGCCCTATTTGATAGTAAACCCTAATTCCTGGGAAGGAATATTGGTGATACTATTGTATCACATGATGTGATGAATATCTTGTATGACTGTTATCATATTTAATAGCCATACAGATAGTATGAGATGATGAATATAGCCAAGTTTGAGATGTGACATTTATATAATAAATGTTGATTGGCCTTTTGTGCCTTGATGTTGTTGTTGCTTAATAAAAGTAACAATGTGCATGGAGTTTATGAATCATAAGAGTAAACTGTTTCCTAGAAAGAGGTGACAAGGTATTATGTGGCCTTGTGAGCCATGTGTAACACTTTTGTAACAAGTATCATGAATGCCTTGGTCAGATGACCTGAAGGTGATAGTTACCTAATAGATGGTAATGATGCTCAATGATGAGTTAAGGGTTTGAATACCCATAACCATATGATTATGGTGATGACAATGTGAATGGATGAGAATTCCCAGTATTGAAATGAGGGACTGAGTTCCCAAGGTCTTTGAAAGACTGATAAGTATCTGATGAAAGTAGTACATGTCTCTTTATAGCATTGTTGTAATAAGTCTTGTTTGAGAACTTGGATGATGCTAAAAGAATATGAAAATGTACTTAATTAATCAAGTGAAATCTATTCATGTAGAGCCCTGACCATAGATCCATCATTGTCAGGAATAGGTGATGGTGAAACGGGTGCTCGTGGCAAAACCCGGAACACATATTTTGAATATGTGGGGGTGAATGGGCAAAAAATATCCTTACGTCCGGTGAAGAGATTTAAGGGAAGGTAAACATCAAACCTCTCAATCCTTCATGTGTCGGGATGGATGTATCACTAATCCCCCAATGATTGGGATAGATGTCGTACACATCTCCCCATAATACTTATGTCGGGTCGAGGAGATAAACATTAAATCTCTCGATGGCCGATGAGAGTGCAGTTGACGCTGTAACTCTATAACGAAGTTTCAGTATATCCTGGAAAGCTATCTTGAGCAATTAACACAGTCCTGCTTGTTGTCCCGTACTGACTGGGATGTGAGAGGTCATGGGAATTCGACTCTCCTATTGACCTATGTATGGTACCGATTTTGACTTCGCAGTGGTTAGTTGGAGTATGAGCGGTATACCTCATCTCCTCAGGGCATAAGTGTGTTTGTAAAATAAAATCAGCCATATAACATGTTTGCTTAAGGATTGAATACGGAAATTCATCGGCTGATGTTACATTTCTGTTATAAATTGTAGTTCATTGACGTTATTCACATCTGTTTGTATTCATTACAAGTAGATGAATGAACTATGAGTCTACCATGAGTAGATGCAATGTTATCCTTGAAAAAGGAGATTACTTCACTTTGTTCATACAAGTGACTTACCTATTGTTGATTAAATATATAAATCGTTTTGTTCAGTTTATTTTAATAAACTACTATAACAATGTTTTGGCGGAGAGTTATATCTCCCACTGGAGCAATTTACAATTGTCTCACCCCCGTGGGATCCAACTTTTTAGGTGGACGTGGACAAAGAAGCAGAATTCCATTGCAGGGAATGGACAACAACAGTAACAGCAAGGACAACAGTAATATTTCAGGTGGAGATACTGCCTATCAAGTTATGTAGTTAGAAAGTCCTATGTGTCGTCTCTATACTCTCAGGTCCTCAAAGTTTTTAGTCAGTGTTTTTGATAAATCGATCTGAGGTTTTGGCTTGATGCCTTGAGATTGTATACTGTCTGTATTTAATGTTTTTAAGGCAGTTGATGATGTAGTCTCTGAAAAGAGATGGTACAGGTTATGTACGTTTGAACCAGAATGTAAATGTTATACAATGGTTCTTGATGGGAAAGATTTCCTATGTATGGATCTCTTTGCAAAAAGTTTTAATTTTTTAGTGATTTTTAGTATTCCGCTGCAAATAATTCGCTTCCACTTAAGTTAATCTTGTTTTCGCGAGACAGACGTCACATTAACCTACACTATGTCTTGTTCTTTTAGAAAATATGCTTCATGAGAAGTACCTTCTATCTATTATGGATCTTTGACATTCTTTTGGTCTTTTCTTATTCTTTGTTCATAATGGAACTCTATATGATGACATGTGATGCTTTTTGCCCACTTATGAGGTGGATGTATATGTTGGTCACTTATGTGGTGACTAGTTTGAATATTCTGACTATACTTTCTACTTATCTCTACATTAAACATGCTATGTGAATCAGTAGCACTAGAGTAGTGTAATTGCATTGGTTTTTGGATAGTATGCCCTTTTATTATTGGGATGGAGGTGGTAATGCCCCATGGTCAGGTTTCAAGTTTGTGAGGCTTGGCCCAACTTATATATATTGGGATTTTGGTAGTACATCATTCTCTATCAGGTTTCAAGTTTGTGAGGTTGGCCACCTTTGTATTTATAGTGCTCCAGGGCTATGTTTATCTCACATGCATGCAGGTTGATGATTATGGGGTGTGTGCCCTAATTCTTTATGTGCTAGTATGGCACAATTTTATTTTTTTGGTTATGGCAAGTATCTATTTTGTTGTTGTTATTTTCTTTTATTCCTAATTGGGTAGTCCTTATCTTTTCTATGGGAAGCCTTTTATATTTTTTGTCATTTATTTTGTATATTTCTCAATTTCCTTTTAGTATGCACATAGCAGCCTTTTGCTGATGTTATCTATTTTCTCTTCTTGTTTGGGTATGCTTCCAACCCTAGGTGAAGGATTTGGATGATATGGAATGAAGACTTGGACTTATCTTAAGAAGTCAAAGCTTGGAGACAACTTGATATGGTTTAGATTTCCTTCTACTTAGATCCTTTTGTTGTACCTTTATGTAAAACCTTTATGGGAGATTGATGATGTACTTTTATACTCATTTGAAGAATTGAATATAGTCTTCATTTTTATTCTGCTGCTACACTTTGGTTGTTTTAAATACCATAAATAAGATCTTAAAATTTTACACCCACTCCAGCATACCTTTTAGGTGTATTTGGATTGGAGGTTCTATTCTTCAAAATTTTAGTAGGGATTGAATCCCCTATGGGTCCCACTCCTTAAAAGAACTATGCTCCAAGGAAGAAGATGAAGCTCCAACCAAGGATCAACACTTCGGAAACAAGAACACCTCCAAAGAGAAGAACACCTTGGTCAAAAGGATGCTCAAGAAAGATGGAAAGAAACTCTAGGCCAAACCAATAAGAAGGAAGGAAGAAGAGAGCTCCTTCTCACTCGAGTGTCACCATGTCAAAACATAGTCTATGACCCCTTTGTGAGGAGAAGATCTTCAAGGAAGCCACCATGTCAAAACACGGTCTTAAGGCCAAGAAAAGGGGAAGAAGAAAGGTAGGGTTCTAAAAGAAAAACGTGATCAAGAAGGTAGAACCACTTACCAAGAAGAGAAACCACCAAGAATCACCATAAGGAAGGTGATCAAGCTCTAAAGTAACACATGTAAGGTTGGTCGAACTTCAAAGCACCAAGATCAGTCCTTGCTCCACTAAGATCCAAGGATGAGCACAAGACAAGGAAGAAGAAGGAAGGCCAAACAAGATACTGACATGAAGAAGAGAGAGGTTATTACTCAAACGAGGAGGGAAGTGAGGTAGGGGTGAGGTGTCAACACAAGAGGACGCCAAAGAGACACTTGTTCATCAAGAAAACAACCATGAAACCACTATATGCATGCATTAATCCCATGGTGATAAAACCTAGGTATGATCTCGACCACTTGGGTCACCACCACCTTAGAGGTTGAAACAAACACCAAGACATGTTATCTCGACCACAACAAAAGGTCTCCAAACAAACCAGGTCGAGACACACCACAAGAAGACAACCATCTCGATCAAAAACACCTCAAGACCATCAAGGTCGAAACAAACCACTCAAGGAAGGTTTTTTGGTCAAGACACACCCAAAGCACACCTACATGTTCGAGACAAAGGTCGCAACATTCGACCAAGCTCAACATGGTCGACACCATGCACAACAACTAAAACCCTAGAAACACCAGCATCACCACATGATGCCACCTAATCAACTAAGGTCCAACAAGGTGCCCCATAACATCATTCTCTCTCTCATGATGCTAAAGAACTAAGGGACACTCAACACATGACAAATTCCAAGATAACCCCTCAACGTGGGTAAATTGCAACTTGGTCCAAAATAACCATACAAAACTCAAACATCATCCAAACATGACAAAACTAGAAACATAAGATTGTCACATGTTAGATAAGCATATCAAGGGATCAGATTAAGGTTCTAAGCATATTATTAAGCAAAGCAAGCATAATCAAGAACCAAGCTAGGTCAAGGGCCTTACATTGGTCACACCTCTATTATGACTACCTCTAAATTGTCATCTTGTTGATTATTTAGAGTTTGAAAAGGTGACCCCTTCAATACGACTTTTATTTCTTGAACTAAGTTCCTACTAGGTTATGTATATGATGATATTGATACTCGATCTCAAAATCTCGATTTAATGATGATCTTGGAATATGATGATGTTGACTATATCTAGGGGTCAAGTTCCTAGAAAGACCTAGGCCTAGATCATTCATCAACCATGAATACCATGAAAATAAACTCAGTGATGCAATGAAATGTTGAATAATTCTTGAAATGTTGCTCGATTGTTGCTCAATTATTGTATATGGATGAATGATAACCCCTAGAAGGGTGAGCTAATCAATCACTTTAAGAATTGAGATAACCTTAAATATCACTAAATGTTTGGATGGTTAAGTATACAAAGCATGTAAGAATATATATTGAGTATAATTCTTTAAAACCCAACTATACCATCTCTAAGGGACTTAAGGAAAAGTCATCGAGTAAGTGGCTGACAGTAGGTAACCAAGCCCAGGAGGGAAGGACACCAAGAGGCCAAGCCCAAGAGAGAAGGCCAACATGAAGACCAAGCCCAAGAGGGAAGGCCAACATGAAGATCAAGCCCAGGAGGGAATGCCACTAAGAAGACCAAGCCCAGGAGGGAAGGTCTCTATGAGCCCAATTCTATGACCTAAAGTAAATGATGTGCACCCTAAGAGATGGAGAAAATTCGGGTTAAAGAATTACGCAGAAATTTATGTGTTGGAATATCGTAAAGAAACCTCAACAAGGATGCATAGGGCATATTAATAAAAGCCTTATAAGGGTATAGACCTAAGTCACCTCTAAGGTCTAAAATAAGAATCTAAACCCTAGTTTCAAAATGTTTAGACTATGAATTTGATGTCCCAACTTGACTCTCGATACTAAATAATGAAATCTTGACTCACCATTAATGATCTTGATATTGATTTGACTCCTATGATCACCCTCTATGGATCTTGAGATCACCCTCGATATATGACAGATGACTTTCATGTTCCCGAATCTCAAAATTTTGAAATAATGATTATGATGACCCACTCAATTTATGACTTAGGGTTAAGCTCCATGTGGACTACGGTGGGCCCTTCCATCGATTTTGAGCATGAAATCATGATGTTGAAATATGATGTTAGTCTCAAATTGTTGAAATATGAATTCTTAGTCATGGATGTATAACCTCACCTGGGACAATATAGAATCTAGGACCCTAATTTATTGGAATAAAAGTGATTCCTTACTCTTGACTCAAAGAATTCTTTTTTCTTGACATAAAAATGTGATCTCTCCAAATTTGGGAACTATATGACAATCTCTCCACATATGTGACTCATGTGATGATCATTCCTATGTGATGATTAGTGTGACCTGACATCAACCTATTCTCATTTTTGAAATATCTTGATATTGAAATAACACCAAGTGGATTATGATATGGAATATGGAAACCCAATCTTGATTGATAGTTTGATTTAAATTTTAGGGACAAATTTTCTTTTAAGCTAGGAAAAAATGTGATAACCTGGAACTTCACATATTGAATATGACTTCTAATTTTAACCTCACTCTTATATGTATTAGAATTTCATGTATGTATGTGTTTTGATAAACAATAGGTCCACTTGGTATGCATGAACCTTCTTGGTGATGCTCAAGTTGACAAAAACCAAGTCTACATTCATGTCACACATAATCACTTTTCTCTTGAACTTTGATCCTTTACTCGTTAAGTTTTGTACCCTCTCTCATTCTCACAATGTAGAACTCATTCTCACTAGTGAACAACCTAGTTTGCCCGTATAAAAGTCACAATACTAGTGAACATAATATACAAACCCTAACATCCGAGGTACAACTGCAACTATCCTTAGGCACATCACATATAATGAATCATAATCATCTGAGATATGACCTCGATCATTCTCCAGTCGGAGTATGACTGCAACCATCCTCAAATCATGCATATAATCAATAGTATATGACTCTGAGCTTCCATTAGAGGAATACTCATTTCACCATCCAACAAATCCTGACACTAGAATGGATCTATGGCATATGGCACAACATGATTAGGCTTCCACTTGATTACTAAAAGCCAATTTGGTATATTTTAACTGCATCAATCCAGTCACATACAAACCCTAAAAGAGTTCTATAAAAACATGGTTATGTTACAACTCCAAAAGATATAAAACATATGAAACCTCATTCTTTTCATATCATCATAGGATACCAATACTTGTCACATCATGGAGAGAATCACACCTCCACTAGGACTCAAATGTGCCCAAGGGTCATTAAGACCATCACATTATTTCCTGTAAGAACTTCATTATCTTTCCACGCCTTACCAAAGGCTCATCAACCATCACCATACATGTGACATTAAGTTTTGCATAACATTGAATTTAAGTGCTCATGATGTTCATATAAAATATTAGGGTTACAACAACATAGAGAGAGTATTATTAACCATACCAATCATTCAAGGAAACTTAGTATGATCAACCACCATCAACAATTATATTAGGGTTAGGTTCAATAAGATAAGTTGAATTAGGGTTACAAAATAGCACTCAAGAGTAAACCCTAGTTTTTAGCATTCCATCAAACCATGAATGTATAAGGTCAAGCATAAGCATCTAATTCTATACAACCATAACCCTTCACCCATACTCATATCTCAAAAAATTTCATCGAACACAAGGGTCAGAAGAACTCATCGACCACTAGGGTTAGGTGACCATAATGACCATTAGGGTCAGAACTTCATCGACCACCTAGTTCAGAAAAGTTCATCGAGTCAAGGTAATTAAAACTAAAGGAGAACATAGATAAGTTTCTAAAGGTGGTGGATTTGACATTTGATTTTTGGATCAATAAGGAAAGTGATTGTAAAAAATGGATAGAAGGAGAAGACCAAGGTTTGATCAATAGGTGATGAAACTGTGATAGATATCGGATCAACAACTTTTAAAATATGAGATGAAGATAAGTTCAAATAATCATGGAAAAAGAACCGGGAGAGAAAGATAGAAGGCATAGAAGAAACAAATATAATTCTAGAGTAAAACATATGTTGCCTGAGTTAGACGATGATGGAAGAAACTTTAGATTAAGATTGCCATAGAAAGGTCAAGTGACTAGTAACCAACATAATTGAGAATACATCATGTGATGCCTAGATGTTTGGAGAATAGTGATATACATCGTAATAGGATCAATATTAGTGTTGTTATTCATGTATTTCCATCTATAATATATTTGAAGTATAAAACAAAGTCTAACTAAGGTGAAACTTGGCATTCTAACTATTTAGGTATGTAAAACCCAAATCTATATATTTTTTAAAATTTGGAGTTCATATTTAGGTCTTCTAATAAAATTTAATTTATTGATAATATTACCATATAAATTATCCTACTTCGTATCCACTTCTAATATTTTTGTTGCACTTTATGAGAATAAATCATCATGAAACACTTTGTACAATATTTATTTCTAACTATTTACATTGTCCCTTTCTAGGTTATTTATTATTAACATAATCTCTATATTTGTAAACTAATTACTTATTTGATGTATATATTCCATTATTATTAATGTCTGTACAATCAGTATTACTCATTCAAAGAATTTAATGTCTTTTTAGGTATTATTAAACTAGTTAGTTTTATAATGTAATATGAGAAGTTTGTGATATAAGAATATGTTTATATACATGTATTGGCCATTATATATATCATATGTTACTATATGAGTCTCCATACTGCATATTGCACTTTATTAGACCCTTTCTCAACCTAAGCGTATTATATCATGTAAATTAGGGTTAACTACGTATACATTCCATTAATTTTTATTTGACCATTTTAAACCTAGTTTAATATATTGACAATCTAAGCATTATTATTATTATCCTATTAAGATCAAAGATGCATAATAAAGAAGTAAAATGCAAAAACTTCTTACTATGTGCACCCTAGTATATCAATAAGGCCACTTATGAGTACAAAGCTCATCAGGGAAATTAGTAAGCTAAGCTTAGGCACCTCATAACCTAGGTTCATTATTGGGTGGTGATGGGTTGTATCACATATTTATGTGTCGAGATCATCGGTAACCACTGTTAGGGATTGCCTCTTAATACTCAATACATGCCCATCTTAGGCTCACTGAGGTATAACTTACACCCTATTTATTTTTTTCCTAGGAACTAAGCATATTAACACCTAATACATGGAATTATTGTTTCTAGAATTATGATACAAGATATCATTATGTTACTTGTAGTTACGTTCAAACTTCAAACTTCAAACATGACACATGTTACCAATTAGTATATGATGTGCCTAGTTTGGACTAGGGAATGCGTCTCAAAAGGGGACACATTAACTCCAATGGGGCAATGCAGCTGCATTAGCCTTGTTGGTCTAATCCATGACACTTTATTCTTGAAAAGTGTCATTTTGATTTATAATTCTAAAATGTGCTATACATGATAAAAACTTGATTTTTTAAAAACTTTTTAATAATTTGCTACCACTAGATATACAACAACATGATGTGGGTTATAGACATGGTCTGCTTGAAGTGATCCCACTCCTACTTTTTGCAACATCCTGATGGCACCACGCCTATTCTTGGGCCACCCTTGATATAACTTGTTATCCTAGATTTTGTGGTTGCATCTTCTGGTTGATATATAAATATATGGTAATAGTTTATTAAAAGATACAAGAGAAGCCCAAACAAAAAAGAGTTTGTTATTATCATAACCAATCAAGTAATAAGAAAAGGGTGGTTGACTGAGTCCTCACTCCCAACCCATCCTCCATGGAGGTGAGTGGTGTCTAGGTTTCCATATCTCATGCCTATAGGTTGAGATCAATAGTGATGGGCGATTGAGATGGTAATCCACTGAGGTGGTGGCCTCTTTTCCTTCTCTCTAACCATAGAGAGGGGAGTCACGAAACAATGTGAAACCCTAAGAATAGAACATGATGACCTAACTAGATTATCAAAGGAAGATGAAACACAAGAAGAAGAGAAACATAATCATGTCCTTGCAATGAGACTAAAGACAAAGGGGCCTTTCAACTTGAACGCCCTCCAAAGAACTGTGGGCATGATCTAAGTCCTAAAGAGAAAGCCCTCTTCAGACATATAGAACACAAAATTATCATCTTCAAGTTCAAGTAAAGGGTGGATATTGATAAAGTTCTCTAAGGGGTACCATGGAGCTTCTACAAAAACCTCCTTATGCTAAAAGAAATCAGTTGTCCCATTCAACCATCAAAGTTGGTGATCAATGAATCCCCTATATTGATCATGCCTTACAATCTACCCATGGGGTACATATCTGACAAGGTTGTCACTATTGGGACCCTATCCTTTGATTAACATAAATGCCAACCATTAGAGAAAAACCCCAAAGTTGAACCTAAATTAAGAAACAAAACACCACATTCTCAAAAAACACAATAAACAAAATATACAAAAAACATAGATTGTTTTTTTCTTTTCCCTTTCTCATTAAATCTCGTAAGCCAATGTAACATTATCACAAATATTATTCAACTCCATTAAAATCAGAATCAAACATTATTACTCATATGCAACTTAGTTTACATTAGATACATGTACATGAAATAACAAACTTTATATAATGCCCATCTCAGAAAGTGAAAGTATAGGGAAATTTTAGTTTAGATTATTCTATTTACATTTTCTTTGTCACGTCCTCTCTGTTGGATGACATTATAGTAAAAAACATACAAAACAACCTTGGGAGACTCATATAGAACCCCCATTGGTGAATACCTCTGAATCAAGCTAGGTACATGCACTAGCACTGGATTAAGTATGCTGAACCTAAAATAAATTTGCATATATTTCTAAGTCCAATAGATAATTCAAGCATATGGGAATTCTAGTTCATGAAAATAATATCATTAATGATAAAGGCATTCATTTTAGTCAAGTTCCAACATTTTATATAGGTAGCAAGTCAAAAATAAACATTTAGAATCATGATATACTAATAACATCATCAATGTGACACTCCACCATTCAGACTAGGAACATATCCTATAGTCTTGAAGCAGATGTTCATATAAGACATGTCTGCAAAACAAGACCATTCAAAAAATAAGAAAATCCAAATAATTATCATAGTGGATATTAAATTCCAACGTCAACTAGTTGTCAACGTCTAATATTAGATTCCATACTAGACAAATAAGAATAAGAAAAACATTATATTTATAAAATGATGAATAATATTGATTCAATTCTTTTTGGTTTAATATGGTATCTACCACTATAGTGGTTTTTTCTATTTGCTTGTCTCCTACTATTAATTTTTGTTGACCACGACCTATAGGAACCGATATCCAGAGCTTCCATCAAGTCAAGTGAATCCTCATTTCCACAAAAAGAAACAAATAACAATAGTAGATTTATCAAATAGAAATAAAAGGAATGCAACATACATTCAACTCATCATTGACAATATTACCCCTATGCTTGCAAATTTCTGATGGGGCAATATGGACCAAAAATGGAATATGCATTGGGTGTCTTGGTGGACCAATATCTATGTACCAAAGAAGAATAACAGGCTGGGTTCAGATATTTAAAGGTCTTCATCACGACAATCCTTGATAAAGAAGCCTGCCATCTTTACATTTGCTTGTGTAAACTCCCCAAAAGGGGAAGAAGGGTTTTCATTCACTTCTGTATTGTGAGACTAGTTACTTTCTTACCTTTCTTACTTCCCTATAGGAGCTATAGAATTGTCAACTACAACTTCTATTATTAAGGAAAGATACTACAAACAATACAACTTCATCAAGGCATGCATTAGCCATGATCCTAGCCATACTTGGTGCAACATTTATGGGAGAAAAAACCTTTTTATTTGAAGGCCTCAGATGGAATATCAATAACAAGTTTGAGTATTAGTGGAGCCAGGGGAGTAGGGGCACATGCCCCCACCAATCCATAAATTTTAAGAACATGCATATATATATTTATACATATATATTAAACATGGTATCACTATAATTATATAATTAATTTGTGTTTTCAACATGAAACGCTTGTAAAACATGTATCAAAGTATGTGGAGTGTTTTATATGTATTCCAACAATACATATTAGAAGTAATGAAATCACACATTCTAAAATACAACTTAGAAAATGTAACAGGCCCTAAAGATACATTAGGCTTTTTAGTTTATTATTTGTGTTGTCAAGTTAAAATGTCATATTAGTTTTATCCTGATGTTATTTTTCTCATAGTGCATATTGACTTCCATGATAGTCACTATCAACTCACTTGTCAATATATTAAATGTTTCCTTTATGAACATCTATGTATGAGTACACCCATGTCAAAAAATATAGTTTCTCCAAGGTATAAATTTTGCTTTACTGTTGATTCAAAGATAGTGATGGTGGTATTCTCTTTGATTTCCTCTTTGCAATGAGATGACTATATCAATATTTTATTCACAAATAAATATCTATAATAATTATTTTCATGTGATAACATTAATGAATAAATTGTTGGTATCTATGTCCAGAGAGCCATTCATAGGATGGTTGTAATGGCATGTTTTGTAAATGATTTGATTAATAATAAAGGCAATCTTCCAATCTATTTTGTCTTATTCAGTTTTGAGATAATGATGTAACATAATAAATGTCTAAAGAATGATATTACTCAATGATGTATGTCTTTGAGTTGATGACCTAAACAGTGAGATCATACAGATTCCAAGAGTATATATATTCTTGTTATGTCCCTAGTCGGATGTTATTGTGGAAAGTTGATAGACAAAAATAACACATAAAACTAGAGTGTGTGATAGTTGATGATAGAATCTCATCAGTCATGATATGTGATATCAAACCAAACACATAGATACTTGTTAGAAAATAGTGTATCCGACATACCCACCATAAGAGTGATACAAGGAAACCTTGATTTGTAGTCAAGATCATCTCTTAGGCTTCGATTGGTTCGCTGTAAGTGGACTAAAAAAATAAGGGGACTCAGTTATGGAACATCTTTTTACTGATTGGTTTTGCATAAATATGGAAACTGAAGTTCCTAGAATTTTCTAGACTTCCCTAGGTATATATAGGGTTTAGATCCTGACTTCTGAGGGCAAAAGGGGGAAAACGACTTCCCGATGTTGTTGGTCTTCTCATGACGATGTGTACTTGTTGTCATGGTATTCCTCCCTACGTTGCATCAGAGATTGACTTCTCGTTATCTTCTCGGACTTCTCATTATCTTCTCGGCCAGCTTTCCTAGTTTATATTGATCGTATTGTCACCGTCATCTCATATAAAATATGGGGATGGTAATTCTATATACCCAATTTTCTTTTCTATTTGATTCATTTTGTTATCTTTACATATATTGACAACAACGTACAATGGCGTAGAAACTGCTTCTAAACAACACTAATCACAAAATCTTTAATATGTTTTAAGTTTGACCATTGTGCATAGACTGGATTGTATGAAATGATATACATGATATGATTGCTCGATCATTTCCATTTGATTATTGCTGATAGTCTATTTTTTAAGACTTATACCTCTTATAGCTATTCTATAACCAATCATGTCTATATCCTCTTATACATACTAACCAAAACTATAGAAATCAAACTTAGTAACTATTCTTCCTATAGCACCCATTTGATTAGTACATTACTTTTTCATTGAATGATAATAATAGAAGTATACATGTAATTTTCATATCAAAAGATGTTTATGTTTGGCCTGATATTTTTACTATGGCATATTACTCATTAAATATGTTTGCATAATTCATTATTTTGGCACTTATTTAGTTTTTTTATGTAGATGGTTGATAATATTGAATATGAGGAAAATCAACAAGTAAGTGTAATCATGGTATTAATGATTATGCTCATCATGATCACGAGGCGTAAACAAAAGTACCTCAAACTCTCAAGATCATATGCACTCAAGGATAAGCCTACATCTATAGTAATGAATCAAATCTTTTTAGGAATTGAGAATAGTTGCCTTCAAGAAATGAGAATGAGGAAATTAACATTTTTTAGACTATGTGATATGAGGAGGAGGTGGGGACTCTTACATGATACATTAAACATGTGTGTTGAGGAACAATTGGCAATGTTTTTAAGCATTGTAGGTCAAGGTACACTTCAACGTGGGATTTCTAACTCCTATGACCGATCACAAGAAACCGTGAGTTGTTATTTCAACAAATGCTTATATGTAATAGGTTGTCTATGTGATGATTACATCAAAGCTCCTCCATTTACTACACCCCTTGAGATTATGTGTCGGCCAAATAAATACTTCCCTTATTTTAAGGTAAGAATAAAAATATATCAATATTAGAGTTCAAAATAAGTAATAGCTTATATGTGAATATGTTGTATGTAGGATTGTATTGGGGCAGTAGATGGAACACACATTACTACAATAGTGCCAAGTGATATTGTAGGGAGATTTTGTGGTAGAAAAGATCATCCAATGCAAAACGTTATGGTGGCATGCAATTTCAATTGTAAAATATGTTATGTTGAAGCCGAATGGGAAGGATCTGCAAATGACATGATTTCAAAAGTGCATTAGAAGACCCAGATGGCCTAAAAGTTCCAGAAGGTTATCTTTAAATAAATTATGTAATAATAAACATATTTGTTATCAAAAATAACTTGATTTTATTATTCTAGGTAAATACTTTTTGGCAGATGCTGGCTACACAACTATGCCTGGATTTATAACTCCTTATCGTGAAATGAAATACCATCTAAATGACTTCTCTCATAGTAATGGTCCAAGAAATAGGAATCAAGCATGGAAAGACAAAAGAGGCAACATTGAAACACTTATGTGGAATGAGTACCAAGATAGAATGAATCATATGTAGTGTTAATCAAAGACTGTGTTTTCTCAACATTTCATGTTTTATTAATCATTGAAACAAACTTCTTTATTTTCATTTGGTGTAAAAACCATTATTGTGCCATTTTCATATGAACATGACTTGCAACTATTTGCTTTATTTACTCATTTAGTATTTATGTGGCATGTAATATTATCTTTATGTTTTAGTCGTACTAGCCTTTTTTCTACAAATCAAATTTATTATCTTGATTTGTTAGTTGTTAGTTTCAAGTAATCTGATTTGTGGATATTTATGTGTGAAAAGATGGATACAACTAAAAACCACTCTCTCTCGGCGCCATCAAGAAAAGGAACTCATAATTTTAGATGGTAGAAACACTTGAGTCAGTTTGCTGTTAAGTTTCTTGCCAACCTTGCTGAGGAAGGGGGGATACAAAATGGATAAGACATTCAAATCAAGTGCATTTCAAAAAATAGTAGAAGCAATGAACAAGGAATTCAATTTAAGTGATATTGTCAAGGCTTCTTTTATTGAAAATCATTTACGAATAGCGAAAAAGCATTGGGATGAAATTCAAAAGGCTAGGAGTCAGAGTGGAATCAACAATTTTGACCATGTCACTTGTACAATACATATGGATGTAGAAGTTGCTAGAGAATACATACGAGTGGGTATTTATATTATTAGCACAAAATGCCTTGATATACTATAAAATGATTAACATTTTTGTTGTTACAAGAACATCCTAAAGCTGAGGAGTACATAAATAAGCCAATCCCATTATACAATTAGATGAACATTGTTTATGGCAATGACAAGGCAACATGGTAATTATTTAAATCGATTCAGAAGCCCATATGTGACATGTCCAATACACAAAGTTCAACAGAACCCATTAACTTGATAGAGAATGATACAATTGGTGATATCCTAATTGATGATTGTGATGTAGTCCCAGAATCGCCAAATATAGACTTGTCAAAGGCACCCCATCCTCCAAGTAGCACAAGGACAAAGAACAAGATCAGGAAAAGAGCTCGAGAAGCTGAAGAAGATATGGTTGAACAATTCAACAACAAACTTGACAAGCTAGTTGATGTGTTCTCAAAGCCTAGACTAGAGCCAACATATATGGTTGCGAGTAACATATCAGAGGAACTAGATAAGTTGAATGAATCTGGAGAATTTGATGATGATGATATTATAGATGCTCTAACACATCTATGTGGATGCCCAGTTGAAGCAAAAGTCTTCATGAGTTTAAATCCTAATAGGAAAATGACTTGGCTTCGCAAATTTATTTTGAAGAGGCAGAATATTGGAACTACAAATTACAATGACTGATCTACATATTTTATGGGGCATCCATGTTTCTTGGTTATTTATGTTACTGTCAACTTTGAACTCTATGTTTATGAAATTTACTCCACTTTCCATTGAACACCTTATATTTTTTAAATTGTGGTTAGTTTGGTTGAACTAAAGTTTTCTTTCATACTCAAGATTTCATTATTTTGTTGGTAAGTTGGTTTCATTGTGTTGTAGTTACACATCTAGTTATTTTTATGACAAAACAATCACTTGGAACTTGTTTTCCTAAAATAAATAGAAACTAAACCAATCACGTGAACCCATTTTCTCAGAACTGAACTTAAGTTCCTGGAAAATGAGTTCCTTGGGAATTTGAGCTACAGAAAACCAATCAAAGCCTTATAGTGTTGGTGGTGATTGTGGTTCTTAGACCTAAAGTCACTACACTCATCACATGGGTGTACTTTGACATCATCCACCATGACCTTGAATAAGGGTTGCCATAAAGGTGATGATTGGGTGCACTTTGACACATGGGGATGACTATGAGCGACGTAGATGAGATTTGACCCTCGTACAGGATTATGATATCCTGGCCACTTGATAAGAAAGACTAAGAAATTCATGGCCATGCTCGTGTCAATATATGATATTGAGCTTACATATATTTTAGACACTCTTCTCTAATTCAAGGAACACAGATTCAACATTGAAGAGGATGACTATTCCATGCCTTGAGTTCAATCTGGATATCAGTAACAAATGAACTACACTATAACACCATCCATAGATTGTAGGTTGAAGTTGTTCTCCAACTTTCCAATTACTTGTGTATCAATCATGTGTTGCTAGATACCGCTCATTGCTTGTGATGTCATAAACTAGTTATGGTCATTCACTACCAACATAAATTGGAACCTATAGGTTCACACACATAGGAAGCACTTGGAATAGGAGTTTATTCATGAATGATGTTTAACTTGATTTCTAAAGTGGTTAGGTATTCAATTTAAACAACAATTGACTGACTGAACTCTGAACCGACTGGTTCAAGTGTTGAACTGATCGGTTGGAGTGTCAGGTTGTTTGAAAATTAGATTGGTTGAATATTAATGAACCAGGGCAAGAACTGATTGGTTCAATGAGTGAACCGATTGGCTTAAGGTTGATCAAATAACCAATTAATGTGATGAACCACCTAGTTGACGGATCAATTCGATTGGATCAAGGATTAGTGCTGACTTCATGTTATGTATTGATTGGATATTAATTTCCAATACAATTGTGATTGGGAAACTTGATGAAATGACTGGTTCAAGAGTTGAACCGATCGGCTTGCATGCCAGTCAATTAGTTCACATGTGTACTGGTCATTTTATCACTCGCAAGATGTGAAAATTCATGAAATTATGTACCCTTCGACTCCCACATAGACTGAGAACCCTAACTTGACCCTCTTATGAATAGAGGGGTATTAGGGGTTTCCTAGACACGACATTAGTTGCTCTAATAAATGTCTTCTCTAGTTGTAGTTACTGAGAGAACCCAAGTAAGTCCTACCCGATAAAGGGAGGGATAGAAAGGGAGAACAATTGTGGGAGAGCAAGTTGGTAATGGTACACCAACTAGAAGGGGACAACTCCTTCTTGTCTATTCATATAGGAATGGAAGGATTTCCCAGTGGTCCATGTGGACTACTATATAGGTGAGGAGATCTTTTCCTGCCGCTAGGAGGATAAGGTCAAACTGATGTCCATGCTGATCAACTAGGAGCTTCTAGAGATGATGTCTAGGTGTGACTTGAAGGAAGACATGTAATACATCAAGGGAATTGTCACTGGACTTGCTCTAGGATCAGGTATTACCTCGAAACCATCCTTCCTGTTACATAGTTCTTGACATGGTCTACAATTTTAAGGAGAATATGGTAGTTAGTTTTTGTCTCTTTCTGCCTGCTCTACCGCCATACTTCCCTACAGTGGTATCAGATCCATGTCAATTTACTATGTTTTGGGATAATTGATATGATCAGATTTTTGGTTTTTCATTTATTTATTGCATAAGATGCAAATACTTAAACTAACTAACGTGCATATCTGAACCCTAACCCTAGATCATTTACCTTTAGTTGTTATTTGAAGTTTGACAAAATTATTATTACCATAGTGAAGTCTAGAGACTGTATGAGACTTCTCCAGGTGACGACGTACAAGTGTTTCACCCTTCGATTGGTCTTTCTACACCGGTACTCCATTTTTTTTCATATTTTTGCTTTTATTTTAGTTTATAATCAAATATTTGTTGCAATTGGGTTTTTTTTGACCTAGTTTAAGCTATATTTCTTATGGTAGACCTTTTCTTATGTCAAGAATCTTCTTGTGTCTCTAGTTTTCATCGGCTCTGTGTTTTAATGCCTCTCAATATTCTCTATAGGAGTAATCGTGTGAAGTTGTGTGTCAACGATTTGATTTGAGAAACCAATCTCTAGGTTGTCTTCTCATGTTTTGTTCATTTGAGAACAAATGGACAAGTTGATTAACTAGGTTACCCTCACAATGATTTTGTGTTTCCATACCTTGTACGGGAATAGATGTCTTTCCCCATATATTTATTTCTCATAGTCATGCAGGTTTTTTCGACATAGGTAAGGAGACCTTTATTCACCTTGCCCTCCACTAGCAACATATTCACACCAAATGCATTATTTAGATTACTTTTAGTACAACACAAGTTGAAAATGATAGAAATAGAGTAAGTACAAATTATGTTTGCAGGTTTTATATTCATACATAAGTGGGTATGATACCCGTATTTTGTAAGTATATTTTGGCTAACATGTTTTTTTCATAGTTAGCCTATCTATTGGAATACTTTAGGTTCCATGTCTATTCATCCTTTTTGATAGCTAGTGGAAATTTCTTGCCATTTTGTGTGTGATTTTTATCAATTTAACATGTGTGGACCACACATGCTTTTCATTTGTCAAATTTTACATACACTTTCATTTATCCCTCATTCTAGGCTATTTGTAGTTCAAGTAGTATTGTTGCAATTTTTGTTTACAATACACAATAATCATGATCAATTTAGCTTTTGTCCTTATTGTCATTCCCCTACAGTCTCTACTAGATGCAAAAATTGTACATGGACTCTATTGTAGGACACATGCATAGAACTTCACATAGATAGGTTTTGATGGGATAACCACTAGCCTCTGATCTAGATTATGAACCCGTAGTTTTTTTATGTCCATTCCACATGTGTTGTAAACATTGAAAGAATATTACTTGATGGAGAATTTTTTTTCATGCTACTATATGAGCTTTTCATTCATAACCAATAATTTATACTTTTATACATGTTCTAACATGTTATAATAAACAATTTGTAGTGACTTGTTCTTTGTTCAATCTTTACCCATGTAGGCCAGTGTTTTAGAATCTTGGGTTAAAGTTATACTCATTTAAGATTCTCCATGTTGTCATGGATTTTGGGCAATCCCCTAGTGTTTGGATCAATGTTTCCTCCTTATTCTTACACCCAGTGCATGTGTGACATGTAAGTCCCCTGACCTAGATTAGCCCTAATATTATTTTTTTTATCATAAATGAATACTTGATTAAGAACTTGAAATGGTTGATTAAAAGAAAATCCTAAGTTGGATCTGATAGCACCTTGTTTGTCTTAGTTTGAGATTAACTATAGTTTATAAGAACTTAATTGCAAATATACCAAAAATATAGACTATCATGTCTTTGCATGATGCGGTTTGATGACTTTGAATCTTATTTGTATAATATTTCATCATTGAGTTCTAACCCTGAACCTGATCTAGGTTTTGGTGGTTGATATGCTTGGGCTCGTTGGCTTGATCTTCGATGGGTATTCTAGGGTCAATGGGTCAACAGAAGGAATCCTCTATGGGTTGAAGAGTGGAGACCTCAATGGGATGAAGAGTGCAGAGCTCGATGGGTCAGATGTTGGAGAGCTTGATGGGTCAGATGTTGGAGAGCTTGATGGGTCATGTGTTGAGAAGCTAGATGGCTAGCATAATTGATGGAATGGCTATGCGTAGTCAAACCCTACTAGGGTCAACATGCTCATTTATTGAGGCCCCCTCAAACTTATGACCCATTTGTAGCCAAGAAGATATTCTAGGACGTAAAGATTAGCCAAGGAGGTTGATTGAACCTCCAACAAGGCTTAGGGAAAGATTTGAAGCTTGCATGTGCATGAAAGAAGGATATCGAGCTACATTTTGTGGACCTAAATCAATATAGCTTAGTTTTAACCCTAGACCAGTAAGATGTTCCTTCCTTCTTCTATTTTTCTTGTTTTCTCCCCTCTTTTCTCTCTTCTTGGATGAGATATATTGTGAACCATGATGGATCTTTCTCCATATGGCTAAAGATTTCTCCTTTTCTCTCTATTTGACCTGGTTAAGCATAGATCCTGCTTAGAGGATTATTTGTGGAGCTTTCTAAGTCTATTTGAAGGTGTTCTAAAGCCTAATTAATGGAAATCTTGCTTGGAGATTGTTTTATTCTTCAAGTGGCAAGTGATTTAGCTACTTTTAGCCTTCTTTGCCTACATGCAAGCCCTAATCTTACTAAAAGCATGCTTTATACTAAAAATGGTTTTTTTTATGCAATGTTTGGTGGTATATGAGATGATAATGAATTTCTTGTCCTACTCTTTAGTTAATGATGATCTATAATGAGATAACATTATCTTTCTTGAATTCATAAGGCCAAATTTTTGGAAAATGCATGTTTTTCCCTAAAAATGCCTCTTTTATGGTTTATTTGATGTCATGTTGAAGAAATACAATTTTACTAAACTCCTTTATTGTTTGCATGACTTTTAGGGTGAAATAACATGTTTTATTATCTGTACAATTTTAAAATTTGGCACTCGAGTTTCATATCTCCTAGCTCTTCTATACCTACAAATGGAATTTTAATGTATATTCATATCTTAGACATATATCCCTCATAAAATGGAGTTTGTTTACGAACTTTAATTGGTTTATTGGATGTGATGTGAAGAGAATTCCTTCTTGGAGGTAAAGTTTGAACCTTTATTAAGGCCTGTCTTTATTATAGCCAAAATGGTGATTTGAGCTAAGTATGGGAAGTTTAATGTATGATGTGAGTCTTTCATAACTTTTGAGGTTTCATATGCTTGCTCTTACATTGTAGTACAAATTTATGTTCTATTTTCACCTTGATTGCATATTGAAAGATGAGTAATTGAACTATCTAATCAAGTGAAATCCTAATCATGTAGTGCCATATGACCTTGGGAACTATCCCATTTTTTATTGGATGGATAGAGAAATGGGTAACCTTGTAGCAATTTTGGATTGTCAGAAGGTACTCAGAGTTGTATACTTTTTAAGTATATATTGATGATTGGGGGTAGGTTTCTATGACACTCAAATGATAGAAATGTATATGAGTGTGGTCGAGACCATATATCTAATGATGTGTGACATTGTGATTAAGATACACAATCTGATGATATGCTAATATATGAGTTTGATACTCAAGAGATGAGGTGTCTTAGCCTCAGTGTTAATGACAAAACTAATATTGTAGGTTGGCTTTTGAGCCCATGCTAGTGGTTTTTTATCCATTGAAACCTTACTTATTATACTACACCGACCAAGACGTAGTAGGGACTTATGGAGGCTGGTAATCTTAAGATCATATATCTAGGGGACTTCACAATCACTACATACTAGTTTGAGTGGCACACCTAAAACTACTCAGGGCATAATAACAAAATAAGTAATAAACCCGTGTAGTTATATAACTATGTAAGTATCTTGGTGATTCACGTTGTGCTTTTATATGCTTTTTAATTATTGTAAATTTTATTCTTGTGTTGTATCTACCGTTATTTTTTATCTAGTGGGTATTTAATGATCATTATCAATATACCTTTATCATGTTCATAAAAGTATACCTATAATCATATAATGCTTTATAGTTCCTATATCATATCAATAGGACAAGTGTCTCATCCTCATGGTTTACCACATATTTTATGTGGTCTGCATCATTCCATTGTCTTGAAGGTTGGGAGCCTCTCCTTGATGGAAATAAGTACACAAAGGTTGTTGATGGTCTTTTGGTGGTGTCTTAAAGTCGTCCAGTACACTTGGGTCTAGGGAACATGGTTTTATTTAATATGTATCAAAGACTCGGTTTTGGCTTGCATGCTGCACACGATACTCAAGTTATGAAAGTTTGATAGGAATAACTTTTGTATACATGTTGTCATAGAGGTCACTATATGTTATCCATGTACAGTTACTTGTTAATGAACAAATGTGATGTTCATTTTTGTGCATCTTTTTGGATATGTGTTCAGAATTTTATTTTTTGCTTATCCATATCTTGTGGTTAATGTTGATGGCATTGATTTGGACTGATTCAAAGTTTTTTAGTAATCTTTCTCTTATGTGGATAGTTCTTACAAGTTTGGTATCATAGACTAGGTTTGTTGAGTCTGTAGGGACAATCGAAACTAGTATTAAGCATTAAGTGATGAAATGAGTAATGAACATGAGATAAGCATGATGAATTCTACTTGAACTTGGTATTTGGGTGCCTATTCAGGTATCTATTTATTGAGGAGAGTTAATATGGAACTCTCTGGCTGTCTCCTTTTTGTTATTTTGACAATGTAGTTACTTGGAAACAATCACAGGGTATAATCAAATATAAAATCATAAAAAAGATGAGATAAAATATGATGAGAGATTTTGAACAAGGAGTAAGTTTGAAAGTGTTGAGTAAAACTAAGTATAAAACTTGCTAAACAAGTGATGGAACTTAATGATCTAATCATTTGATAAGGATGAATATCCATGTTTACACTCATCACTACTTATGAATTCGATAAATTAAGGAAAGAGATATAATAATTGATGCTTAATAAAAATGTGAACACCAGAAGGAGTTCCTCAAACTTAAAAGTTGTCTTATATGGATAAGGATCTAGTGTTTGAAGATGTGATTCTAAGGAAGGGTGATATTAAAGAGAAATTACCTGGTGAATGAAGTCTTCATTGTGTGAAATTGTTAGGAGAATCTTGAAATAATGCTTAGAATGCATGGATGTATATATATATATATATATATATATATATATATATATATATATATATATATATATATATACATACACACACACACACACACACACACACACACACATATATATATATATATATATATATATATATATATAACTTTATGATGAATACATGTTTTGAGAAGGAGATAAGGCATGAATCATATGTAAGGGGTAGGGAACTCATATGCCAAGTAGGATTTGAGATGATACAATAGAGGAAGACAAATGAAAAGTATGGGAATTTGAGGTAATATTGACACGTCTTATGGAAGGTTTGAAGGAATAAGTCATGCAATAAGAGGAAGACATTTGTGAAGGGAGAATTTGAGTCTTTGAAAGATGAAGACACCTAATATGTGCATTTTCTAGAAAATAAATATGGAGGTATTAGTGAAGCCTACATATGAAATGACCACTTGCAAATCAAATCATATGACAAAGGATGATGGAGGAGATAAAATTTGAGCTTTCCTAAGACATAATGGTGAGTAATTGTAGAATCTTCACTCATGTACGTCAATGCTATGAAGAAACAATAATAAGTACTAACATGGCAATCAAATATGATATTGTTCCAAATTATTGCTTATGATAAAGGTGGAAGATGTAGGATCAACATTTAGAAGTGATGATTGTAAGAAAAGGACTTTATTTAGTCATAGAAGACATTAAAGATGATGCTAACTTAGAGGAGAACTAAGAAAATGAAAAAAATGTTCTATGAGATGATCATCAATTTATAATATTTAACAAACTGAAGGCTATAACCTAAGGGAAGAGAATAGATTTGTGAATGCAAGTGGGTGTTGATGAATGAGTTTTAGGAACACACATAAACCACTCTCCTTAATGTAACATTCCCTAAACACCAAATTAGATGAGAAAAGTAGTTAACCTAAGAATGAACATTAAAACAATGAAACAAATCATGATGGGTAGGTGACAAGTGACACGGTAAGGAAATAGACCTGAAAAAGATAAAGACAAGATGAACAAGGATAAGGTAGAATGTTGATACTATAAATTCTTAAATGAATATCAATGAATAGTTGGCGACAATATGAACGATGTATAAGGTTCTAGAACTCAAGTTTTCAATCATAATGGTTTTACCTCAAGGTTTGGAAAGAAGTTCATGACAATGATTCACTATCAATAATAGGGTAACATAAGTCATATATAAAAGCTATTGAGAGAGGGTTGCATGTATCACATGAACCCTATAAAATGGCTCCAGCTGAGATGCATGAAATTTAGAAGCAACTTCAGGAGCTGTTGTATAAGTAGTCTAATTATCTGAGAATGTCCCCTTGGTATGCCTCCATGTTGTTGAAGAATATGTGGATCTTTCTGGTTGTGCATAGACTACAGACAGTTGAACAAGGTGATCGTGAAGAGAAACTACATGTTGCCATGGATTGATGACTTATTTGACCAATTGAAGTGTACATGAGTGTTTCCAAAGTTAGATATGAGTCTAAGTACCATTAATTAAGGACTAAGGAAGATGACATACCTAAGATAGATTTTAGGACTAGGTAAGGTCATTAGGAATTTGTGGTTATGCTTTCTAGGTTAACCAACAAACATGTTTATTTTGTGTATCTGAAGAACATTTTTTTTTAATTAAGCCAGGGGTCACTCTTATTAATCCCACACCCCTCTGGTGGGCTAAAATCAGCAAAAGATAATACAACTCCCACTCTTATAACTCAGGTATCTTCCCAAAAAAACCACTAGAAACAACTAAACAAAACAGGACCAGCCAAAGTCAAACCTCAATCACCTCACTCTCGACTGCAATGTAGGGAATCTTCCTTTTTTCCAATCTAGCCATACCACGAATTCTATTAGGAATCCTATTCGAATCCGTAGTAACAACCAGATTGGAAGATCCACGTCCAAGCTTGCCAATCTCTCGCGGTATGGAGTTGATCAACTTGTGCACATATCCGCCCGATATGCTAGCCATATCCAGCTCCTCTCTAAGCTGTTGCACATACGTTCTAGCCCTCCATGGCACGGAAGCATTATTCCAGAGCAAGTTATAAATGTTTATATAATCCACTTCCATAGAAGAAATATGAAGCATATGATCTCCAGCCAACTTTAGCCCGATGATGCACGCTTGAATGTATGCCAGCTTGTAGTCTTCCTTTTTGAGCCAAGCGTGGAATATCAAACAAATATATGCATTGTGATTCCGGACTATACCTGCTGCCCACCTTCTTTTGTTGCCATCCTCGTCCAAGTCAGTGCCAATCGTCACATTTAGCTTGAGATTGAACATGTCCGGATTCGTCCACCTGATGAGCCGAACCTTCCTCATCTTAAACCTAGGCTCGTTGATGCTTGCCACCGTCATTCTGGAGAGAAGGGCTGGGTTAGATGTAAGAGGGAAAGTCTTTCTCTTAATCATCTGGTTCACATGGTCTATAAGATTGTTCCATTCATGCTCCACACTTCTCTTATTATCAGCATACCGAGATGAACATCTCATTCTCCATATAGATATTGGGATATGACCAGCCATGAATCCGGCAACCCAATTAGTAACCTCATTAGAGAGACCGTCCACGCATAAGCTAATCAGGGACTGAACATCAGAAGGCGGTTCCTTATCCGTCATCACGCCAAACTTGTTCCAAAAGAACCTCGCGAGCTGTCCTTGGAAGAACAAGTGCTTCATGTCTTCCTCCTTCGGCTCATCACAACAGTTGCACCTCGACGCAAGTGGTATACAACATTTGATGTGCACATTATCATCAGTCGAAATGGCTGCCCTGGCAATCTTCCATATGAGAGCGCTGGCCTTTGGGGAATCCATCCTCCAAACCTTGCCCAGATCATCAGGACCTTCCTGTTGCACGGTCCGCAGCATCACTTTAGCCGATTTCATAGAGAATCTGCCATTCTCCTCCACATCCCAGATCAACTGGTCATCCATATCCGATATCCACACATCCGCCTGTTTGATGAGGTCCATCCCATTGCCATCAATCACCTGGCTCAGGGAACTCCAATCCCATCCATGGTCTTTAATCCAAAAATCCTTAACAAGGAAGGGGTGTCTTTTATCACTTGCATAAATAGCATGGTCTGTGATCCTCTCGTCGCACCACCAGTCATCCCAAAAAGAAATATCGCCTCTCCCAATCGCCCACTTGCAATGCCTATAAATTTTTGGGAAGGTGGTCCATACTTTTTTCCAGAAAGGGGAAGGTGCTCAGCTCAGTTTCAAGTGTCCAGGATACCAGGCCGAACGACCAGGGGCATGATTCGAATACTTCACCCTACAGAACTCCGCCCAGAGGGAGTTTTTGGACAGTATTTCCCAGCAAGCTTTGGCAGCAAAGGCTTCATTTATATTCTATAACTATGGAAGACCAAGACCACCCTTATCAAACGGCGTTGCCACACGATGCCATCCAAGCCAAGCTTTCCTGTGTATCTCATCTCTGTCAGCCCATAGAAATGAAGATATCTTATTCTCAATCCGAGATATGATACCAGCTGGTAATCCAACTGTTGCCGCTGCATGAATCGTAACCGAAGAGAGGACATGTGCTATCAACAGGAGCCGTCCAGCAAAGGATAACAATCTGGCCTTCCATGACGCAATCTTGGAATTAATATTCTTGATAAGGAATTCATAATCAACTAGCTTGTGTCTCCCTTTATATATCGGTATCCCCAAGTATAAGAAAGAGTTGGCCGCATGTTCAATACCAAACTTCATAGCTATCTCATGTGACCGAGAAATGTCCGATCCCCCTGTAACGCAGACCGACTTGTTACGGTTCACCCTCTGACCAGTTGCTTTCTCATATGTGTCAAGTGTGTTCAAAACCTCCTGAATTGATTTGTTGTCGGCTTCAAAGAGAACCATAAGGTCATCAGCGTAAAGGAGCATAAGAGGTGCCACCACAGGTCCTCTCGTCTTGAATCTGGATATAGAGTGTGCGTCTGCCAATCTACAAAAACTCCGACAGAGGACTTCTTCAAAGATTATAAACAAGAACGGGGAGATAGCATTTTCTTGCTTGAGACCTCTAGCGATCGGAAAGAAACCTGTCGTGTGTTCCCCAATGGTGACTGTAGCCCATGAGTGTACGAAAAAACTGAGACAAAGCTCTACAACCTCCGGAAGCAGACCAAAAGCAAGAAGTATTCTCCTTAGCACCTTCCAATCAACCCTGTCGTATGCCCTAGACATATCAATCTTTATCATCACATTTGGAGCCGCCTGACCTTGATTGATATCGTGCATGAGCTCCTTGGCAAGCCGGATATGATGTGTGATATCGGTACCTTTTAGAAACGCACCTTGAGATTTAGAAATAAGAGAGGGCATCAAGGGCGCCAACCTGTTATTCAGTGTTCTTGCAAGGATCCGGAGGGCCAAATTTTCAATGGAAATCGGACGAAAATCAGAAGGGAGCTGTTTGGGATTATCACATTTAGGAATCATAAGAATGCGGCAACAGAAAAGGGCCCTATGGCAGATCCGACCTCTGAAAAAAGCTTCAGCCATGGCAAGAAAATCTACTCCAATAACAGTCCAGGCTTCTTTATAAAACGGGAGGGTAAAACCATCAGGACCCAGGGCTGTTGATGAGTCCATTTCTTTGATCGTCATAACAATCTCATCCATGCTAGGAACCGCCGATATACCGAGGCTGTCTTCAGCCGAACAAACAGCCGGGATGTCTTCTAGCATCCCATCAAGCATCGTGTCATCAGTATGCACCTCTTCATTGAAAAACTTCTCAAAGTGGTCAGTTGCCTCCCACACCATCTTCTCTGGATTGGACACCACCGATCCATCAGGCAAAGATAGAGAACTGATTCTTCTATGATGACGTCTAGACTTCACCACCGCGTGGTAAAAAGGAGTACTTCTTTCCCCTTCATGCAACCAGCTAATCCTAGCCTTTTCTTTCCAATTGGCTTCCTCCAAATCCCTCAAGTGTTGAAGCTCCAATTCTGCAATCCTCAGGTTTGCCTCATTCACAACCGTGGGATTTTCATCGAAGGCAATCTGAGTAGTGGAGATAATATCCTCCAGATCTTTAAATTTCTGACTAGCATCACCGAGAACTTCTCTACTCCACTTCTTCAAGGTAGCTCTAACTCTCTTCATCTTGTAGTAGAAAATATAGGAAGGGTGCCCAACCACATGAGTGTCCCACGCTTGTTCAATTATCCTCAAGCAATCATCATGTTTTAACCAGCTTGACTAGAACGTGAAGTACTTTCTACTCTTTCTATTATCATCACCATTCCCAGGAATCGTGAGAATCGGGCAGTGATCCGATACTCTAGATCTAGTAAGGTGCAGAGATCGGAAACAAGGTCTGTCAGCTAGCCAAGCATCATTCAAGAAAGCTCGATCAAGTCGCTCCCAAATAGTCAGAGTGAGGATTTGCTTGTTCACCCAGGTGAACCTGCTGCCTTCAAAGGGAACCTCATTGAGGCGAGCATCAGCGATAAGGGCATTAAAATCGAACACATCCTCGAATCTTGGAGGGTCACCACCTCTCTTCTCTTGTGGATTTCTGATCATGTTGAAGTCACCAGCTATTAACCACCTATCATCACCAATAACTCCAGACAAAGAGAGGATCTCATTCCACAATTCTTTATGATCATTACAGTCACAACTTGCGTATACAGCAGTGACAAAGAAGGCCGTTCCATTTCCCTGCTCGAGTTTGATAGTAACATGCTGCTTATGCTTCCTGAGGACCATCGGATTCAAATTCGCCTCCGCATAGAACCATATTTTACCTCCCTCATCAACATTGTCGATCGCCCAATCCAATCGGATGACATCTAACAGCTCCACTGCAAGATTCGTATGAAGGAAAGGTTCAAAGAGGCAGACAATCCCATGTCTGTATCGGCTACAAAGTCTACTCAAGACTCTTCTAGTAGGGTTATTCGCTGCTCCTCTAATGTTCCAAAAGATAGATTTCCAATCCATTAAGATCACAGTTGTACCACTGCATCAAGAGTGCACCCCCAACCAAGGCCAGCTCAGCTGCTATATCTCCACTCATCATCGTCATAGAAATCCTCAAAAAAATCATCGTCACCCATGGGTGGTCTTCTTCTGTAGGAATCCCTTCTCTCCACTGATCTGTGCCTAAAAGGATGCTGTTCTTCTCGCTTGGAGGCTGGTCTACCACTGACCCTGCTATGTCTGCCTCGTATAGAAAATTGTTCAACATTTCTATCAAAGAAGTCCTCTAGTCTCATCTGCGGTAGATGTCTTCTGCATCCATCTTCATCCACTATCATTCTTCTCGGTGATTGAACCGGTCTCATCTACTGCTGCCTAGTCAGTGACAGATATCTTGGCATCTCTTCATACGGGCAAGCCACCAGTGTAAGAGGTTCAGGAGCCTTCTCTCGGATAGTAAGTGCATCACGAGGAATACCAGATTCTATACCAACCTCAGTCATGTTACAGGAGTTTGTACCAATCAGCCCTCTCGCTATCATAAAGAGTTGAACATCCATTCTTCTATGACCATAGGTAACTAAAATAAACTGAGGCACATCATTACTGAAAGCTTCAACCAAGATGAGCAGACCCGAAACATCATCGGCTTCTCTCTGCCAGTCAGATATATGTATGAGCTTCCCAAACGGGCTAATAAGAGCGGTCATGGAGTCATCATCTCTGCATACTAAGGGCATGCCCGATAGCCAGAACCAGAAGCGTTCTTTACGTTGGTGTTGTTCTCCATCTTGCATGTTCCTGAGCGTGAGCTTGTGTCTCCAGTCAGCCGGTACTCCCTTCTCGACCATATCTCGTGCCTCATTCGCACAAGAAAAGAATGCAATATCTTTCCTTGCTACAAACCTGTATAGGTCGGCAACGCTGGGCCATAAGCCTTTCAGGAACACAAACATCTCCACCCACGAGGCCTCACTGGGCCAGGAGACCTCGACAGCTCTCATAAGTGCATCCAGCTTCATCTTCCTCATATCAGTATCCGGTCCAATGTCCACCACAATCCTCCTGGGCACATGTTGTGGCGCGCCCCGAGCCGGGATCCCCGTGGGCAGCGGGGGGAACAGAACCCTAGATTGGATATCAGGAGGTCTCTGCGACTACGTTCTCTACAATGGTCTCTGTCTACATCTTGCCGCTACATGTCCCGGCCGCCTACAAAGATAGAAGACCTTGAAGCCTTTGCACTGTGCCTGCCAGTGTCCTTTCCCCATGCATCGGAAGTAGGTATCATGTGGGATCCCGAACAGTGGTGTCTTTCTTGACTGTTGCACCATTGTCTCCTTAGCCGGCAGAGGGGGAAGGGACCCTGAAGGAAGCCCATCCATCCTCGTCGCGCCCTGACCATCCGACTCCCTCAGCGATTCTCTATGCGGTATCTCCGTCTGTGAAGTATTCATCGTTACTGTGTGGTCACCCCCATCCGGAGACGACGCCGGACCACCCTGTTCTGGTTGCACGTTCGACAGCTCTGATGGCCCAGGCTGCTGCTGCGTTGTCCTACTCTCTATGTTTGGCACATGATTCTCCCCCGTATAGGTTCAGAAAGAGCAACTCCCCCTCTGTCGTGTGCTTCCTCAGTCGAAACCCTAGGTTCCTCAGCAGAAATCGTAGGGGTATCGCTCGGTCTCCCATGAATCTGCCCATTCTCAATTGCAACCCTAGGTGGCGATGGGTTGATATTTCCTCCGTATTCAAGGTTGCCCAGCACCATCCTCACGTCCGGCAGCACTTCCTCCGTTGGGACGGCAGTCACCAACATGTAACTCCTCTCCGCAATAGCCTTTTGCACAGTCGCACCCCTCAAACTCTGTCTTGTCACCCTTCGTAGCAGCGGCGAAGGCAACATCTTCCTCTCCAGGGCTAACCAGCGAACAAAGGGGGTGGCCCTCGGTAGGCGGGATGCCCAGCAGGGGCCTCCGGAAGGCGGAGAGCCTATCCGGAGAGGATGGCGGCGGCACCGCCCAATGGCACGCACGACCAAGGAATCCCCTCCGATCGCCTCAGCGCTCCCCAACGGTCTGCTCCGCCCAATGGCACGCACGACCAAGGAATCCCCTCCGATCGCCTCAGCGCTCCCCAACGGTCTGCCTCGCCCGACCCTGGACGCTTAGCGCCCGATACGCGGCTCCCTACGACCAACGCTCCACCGAGCAGCTACCCTGCCAATCGCCCGACTCAGGATGATCAAAGTCTGTCTCCCTCGCCCGATACCGAGCCTACTGGCAGCACCTGCTTCCCACTACCAGCAACGCCGCCTGAAAACCCAGCCGGATGTTATCACCCTCTGCGCGACGCCCCCGATTCACTGCCGATTCGTATCGCCCGATACGTGGGCTCCCAAGCACGGCAGCTCTCTCCCACCAACTCGACGCTATCTTCCTTGTGTATCAGCCTCCTAGAACGTATCGGCTACCACCTGATACACACGCGCGATACCGGAGCTCCCAGATCTCCTTCTGAACTACTCTGTGCGGCACCCCCGATTCACTGCCGATCGGTATCGCCCGATACGTGGGCACCCAAGCACGACAACTCTCTCCCACCAACTCGACGCTATCTTCCTTGTGTATCGGCCTCCTAGAACGTATCGGCTACCGCCCGATACACGCGCCCAATACCGGAGCTCCAAATTCCAGGAGGACGCCCGATCCTCTTTTCAGGCCTTGAATGATGCACTTGTTTCACCACCTATATCTGAAGAACATAATATTCATATGATATTTAGATTAGTTTGTGGTGGTGTTTGTATATATTATCTTGGTATACTCCAAGGACAAATATTAGTATCAGAAAATAGTTGTGTATTGCCTCTTAGTTATTAAGGAAGCATCTATAGTACACCAAGTTCAACTAGTGAGAGTTTTGTCTGACCGAGGTGTATTTATTGGTCATGACATATATAGAAAGTAGGCTTTTGTAAATACAAAGAAGGTGGAATCAATGTTAGAGTCATAGAATCCCAATATGTTGATAGAGGTTCACAACTTTCTTACTCTGTTTGATATTACAAAAGGTTCATCGAGAACTTTAGTGCTATATCCTTGTCATTATCCAAACTGACCAAGAAGTATGTCTCAACAATTTATAATGAGGAGTATCAGTATAGCTTTCATTTGTTGCAAGAGAAGTTGACATCAACACAAGTGTTAGTTCTCATAGATCTTGTAAAGGGCTATATCATCTTTTTGTGATGTCTCAAAGAATGGGTTAGGTTATTGGTTGATGCGGGATAAGCACGTGATCTCTTTTTCTTGTAGGAAACTTAAGAATCATGGGGAGGTTTACGTGACACACAATCTAGAGTTGGGATTTATGGAACTAGATATAAATATTTGGAGACACTATTTTGTGGGTAGAAGTGCCATATATTCATAGATCACAAGAACCTCAAGTACATATTTTCACAACATGGTATGAAAATGAGTCAGATGAAATGGTTAGAGTTCATCAAGGACTATGATTGCATGAGAGACTATCACCTAGGAAAACTGAACACTATGTTGATGCACTGATCCAAAAGTCATCTTCGTATTGGTTCTATAAATAAATTATAATTATACTCTATGTATTGCTACAAGAGGGACATGTTGGTTTCTTAGTGGAAGATGAATGTGCAAATGGAGGAATCTTTTCTAGGTGTTTTTTTTAACATAGTATTATATAAAGAAAACATTACTATATCATATAGTGGATGCACATAGGGATGGTATCATTATACAGAACATCCATTAGAGTTTAGTAGCAAGAAGCATGATGGCTTTCATGAGTTTGAGGATTAAATTTTTTTTTTCACAATAGGATGGTGGTTCTTGATGTTGGAAGTTATGCTGCTTGAGGAAGCACATTACATTATGCATCTTGGAAATAACAAGATGTACTATAACCTGAATGATCTATAATGGTGGATGGGGACAAAGCATGTTGTGGCAAAGTTTGTGGTGGAGTGTCCAGTCTATCACTAGGTCATGACAGAGCACCAGAAGCATGTAGCATTGTTCCAAGTGTATTTTATTGTTGAGTCAAAATATGATCATGTAACTATGGTCGAGGTTAGTTTTCCTAGGACACTAAAGTTATATGATTCTATATGGGTAGTTGTTGACTGATTATGGAGTTATCTCTCTTCATGTTGTCCAAAACTACCTTCACTTTAGAGAAGTTGGCACATATCGACATGGATGATATAATTCTCCTACATGGTGTATTGTATAACATTATGACAGACACAAGACCTCAATTCATGAGCATGTTTTGGGAGAATCAATAAGGAACTTTGGGTACTTAGTTGAAGCTCAACATAATTTTTCACATGTAGACTGATTACTAGTCGGATAGATGATACACACTTTAGAAGATGTTTTGAGAGCTTGTGTACTCCAGTTTCTTGAGAGTTGGGACATTTACCTGAGGTTGATAGAGTTTTCCTAGATTAATAGTTATCAAAGTATCATAGAGATGGTAGCTGTAACATACTAGATCTGGGAACCTACCTTAGAAGTTTGACCTTTTGGACTTAGCCAAATAAGGTTAAGATTTTAGAACTAAAAGGCATTTTGTATAACCCTGATGAGCTAATGCATGCATAAATCACCCTAATGTAACCTAATGTACTCACATTAGTCTTGGGACAATAATAGACATATAAAATATGTCACATAAGATAATATAAATTTTCATGCAAATTATCATACATAATTCTCTTGGAGATAATGTTAACATAATTGGATGAGAAATAATAATAATAGTGAAATAATATGATAACCTAAGTAATAATGTGATATTAATAGCCACAAATATTACTTGTGACATAACTCATTAAAAGAAATCCCAAAAGTGGAATCTAAGTTAAGAATCGTGTTCCTTGGGTCCCAATTGCCTTGGGTGTCATGTTTCACATTATTCACATAATAATAATTAATTTAATTCAATTTGGAAAGAGAAGGTCTAAGTTTTTACAAAATGTTAAATAAAATATTAAATGACTCAAAAAGAGGAAAATAATCTTGGATTCATAGTCTACATAATAAATATAGTCTTTTGGTAAATTTTCATCCAATTTGGAAGATGTTTGATTAAAAGGTGAAATCAGGAGAGAGAAAGTGGGTAGAACCTTCAAAATATTAAATAAATATACAAACCTCTCCAACATGTTAAATTAATGGCATGAGAATTTGAAGAATCTTAAAGTCATTAATGCATGAGGAAAGAGAACCTATGATTTTATTTATTTAACTCATTAAAAGTTCCCAAAAGGCAAAACTAATTGCATATTCAGATTCCTCATATCAAAAAAAGGTTGGGTAGCAATTTTCATTAATTTTGGGGCTTGTTTGCACCCTCAATTGAGGAGAGAGAAAAATTAAATTAATATACATGTCACTTTATTCGATTTTGATTTGGATTTCAATTTTCCAGGTGTTACTATTCGACTTCAGTGGATGCAACCCCTTCTGTAGTCGTTGGATCCGCATCGTGCGATCTGCGACCCATCTCCTACCTCGGGTAGGAGAATGCCAGCTACTACAGTGTCACCGCATTTGGGAGAGGATCAAACACTCTTTTCTTGATCTTTCTCCACTAAATCTCACGAAATTTGTTTCATTGGTTTCCTGAGAAGTTTCCACACCTAGTGATGGCTTGAGACCTAGTTTCCATTATTGATGATTTCCCCAATTCTTGTGCAAAAAGGTTTTCGGCCGACCTCCCTACTCTTAGACTCACACACACCCACCTATAAATAATGCTATCCACATCTCCAACCAACCTCATGGAACTCTACTCCTCACCCAATTTGTATACTTATTGCATGTGTGCCTCCGACAAGGAGCTTTTCTCCTCAAACCAGCTGCACCTCCTCCTCCCTCCTTCGTTTATCTCCGTCCAAATTGACAGTTTTGGTAAGTTGTCTGCATCTTATTCTTCGTTTACTTAGCTTCGGTTCTGTGTTTGATGCTTGATCATGGATTTGCCTAAAATCGTGAGGAGCAACAACTTCTCTGCCTTGCGGCCATGGTGTGTAGAGGCGAGGAAGGGGACAACCCATGTTCTTTTCCCTAAACTACCCTCTCTTTTCTCTTTTCTTTCATTTTATTGCCAAGGGTAGTTAGGTAATTTGACAATATTATTCTTTGTTTTGGGATGATTCAATGATACCTTTGACCCACGTCAGCTGGGGCCCGACTCTCTCTCTCATTGCCTTTCTTTCTTATTTTTGATGACGTGTCAACCTATGGTTGGTCAGTATTGCGAAAATCGTATCTTTTGCTTTGGTTGTCCAAAAATTAAAATAAAATAAGTTTTGGAATCATAAAAATGTAATATTTCTAATAAAAATGTTTTTGAGACTTAGTTTTGAGTTTTATCGAAAGGTGTTTTCTAAAAATAGATTTAATGGATAGAAATCACCAAAAATGCGCTTTAATCATTCTAACTCTAAAATAAGAAAAATTATATGTTTTCTTAATCAGGAGAACCTAATAAGATCAATGGTGATGTTTTTAGAGTCTAGATCAGAGTTTTGTGATAAAATTCCAAAACTAGGGCTTTCTTTACATTTATGCATATATCAAACCCTAATACATGTGAATAATTTGTAATTAGGCAAAGTTGATCTTGGAAACAACTAGATTGGTGATGAGTGTTTCTAGGACTCTGGTTTAAGGTATTTTTGCATCTCCTATACTTCTATATTGAGCAATAACCTATCTTTATCATTCTCTTGTTCATATGGACATTAGCCTACACATTATCTTATCTTTTGGAAAATATCCTTCATGTGAAGTATCATATATTATTAGTGATCATATGATCATATTTGAAATTCTTTTAGGCTCTTTCTTATGCTTTGCTTATGGCAGAACATTCTTTTGTGATATGTGCTTCTTTTCCCATTTTTTAGTGTATGTATATATATGGAACATTATGTGATGTCATGGATCCTTTGATTCCAATTTATACTTGATGGATGTTCTCATCCTCCTTATTTGTTTATACTTGCTTATATTTTGTTATACATCATGTGGTGACTACTAGTATAATGTTGCATGTGTCTTTATCTGGATTTCAAATTCCTTCATATTTATATATTTGGGTAGATCTTAAATTCCTGCTCGGGCATATGTTGACAGACCTTGCTACCCCATTATTAGAGTGGATGTATATAGTTCCCTCTCACCCCACATTTATGGTAGATGTGTTATTTCCTACCTGCATGTTTATATTATCTAGTTTTGTCACATGTGGAACACATGTATGCCTTGTTTATGTATTCTCTTGGTTCATTCTTATTTTGTTGTTCAAATTCTTTTATGCCCCATTGGGTAGTACTTATTTTTCTAAGGGAAGCATTTTATACTGATGTACTTTATTATTTTAAATTTCTCAATTTTCCTTTTAGTATGGACATATTAACCTTGCTGATGTCTTCTATTTTTCTCTTCCTACTGGGGTATGCTTTCAACCCTAGGTGAAGGACTTGGATGATATGGCATGAAGATATGGATACATCTTAAGAAGTTAAAGCTTGGAGAAAAAAATTTTATGGTTTACATTTCCCTCTACTTAGATCTGTATGTGGTATCTTTCATGTAAACCCTTTGTGGGATATTATAATGTTCACTTGTAACCTTATGAGAAATTGAATATAGTCAATATTTTACTTCTGATGCTATACTTTGGTGTGTTGAATACCATTAATAAGATTTGAAAATTTTACACCCACTCCAACATATCTTTTAGGTGTGTTTGGACTGGAGGTTTTGTTCTTCAAATTTTTAGTAGGGAGTGGTTCCCCTCTGGGATCCTACTCCTTACATCATGGTATCAGAGCCCATGGTAGTTGGAATCTGACTATTTGAATTTTGTCTCCCTAATTAGAACCCTTATCTTGCATAGTTGCCCTCTAGGTAAGATGTTCACCCTAGAATCTATGCTAAATATGTGATGAGGTTTTAGGATATCTTACCCTATCATATAGATTGGTTATGATTTGTATCTCTTGATGCTATGAGGTTTGACTTGAGGATGCAATTAGATTGAGGAGGTAGAAGGATGAAGAGTTCGTGTTATGGAAAATTATGACTTGGATTCTGCAATTGATTTTGGATCCATATTTTATTTCATCTTGAATATATTTCATCGGCAAAAATTATTTTCAATTATACTACTATATGTACCAAATTTTCTAGATTTTATCAAAGATTTCTTGAACTAAGTCACAGTGAAGAGATATGTAAGTTATAGTGGTAAACCCTAGAATTAGTTGGAATATAATTTTAACCCTAGTATTGATGCATTGACTAGGAATATGTGGGGTAATATAAAGGTGTAATGAACCTATCCTGTGTTCTCTATGTCTTTTTGGATCTTAGGGTTGATATGTTAGAGACACAAGGACCTAAAACTCATCCCTAGTTGGTTCTGACTTGTTAGTTGGATACATGTATAACACAAATCTCTAAAACATTCAGAAATAAAAGATATGTGGGTAACCCTAAAAGTTGTTAGTTTGACTTGTTAGTTTAGACCTTTTAAGGGGTGGAGAGTAGTTGGTTGTTGATGTTTGGATCAATAAATTTTGAGGATGAAATCCTTTTAAGGGTTGGAGTGTTGTAACATACTAGATCTTGGAACCTGCCTTAGAAGTTTGACCATTTGGACTTAGCCAAACAAGGTTAAGGTTTTAGACCTAAAAGATGTTTTGTATAACTATGATAAGCTAATACATGCATAAATCACCCTAATGTAACCTAATTTACTCACATTAGTTTTGGGCCAATAAAAGACATATAAAATATATCACATAAGATAATATAATTTCGTGCAAATAATCATACATAATTCTCTTAGAGATAATGATAACATAATTGGATGAGAAATAATAATAGTAGTGAAATAATATGATAACCTAAGTAATAATGTGATATTAATAGCCACAAATATTACTAATGACATACTCATTAAAAGAAATCCCAAAAGTGGAATCTAAGTTAAGAATCGTCTTTCTTGTGTCCAAATTGGCTTGGGAGTCAAGTTTCACATTATTCACATAATAATAATTAATTTAATTGAATTTGGAAAGAGAAGGTCTATGTTTTTCCAAAATATGAAATAAAATATTAAATGACTCCAAAAGAGGAAAATAATCTTGGATTCATAATCTACGTAATAAATATAGCCTTTGGGTGAATTTTCATCCCATTTGGAAAATGTTTGATTAAAAGGTGAAATCAGGAGAGAGAAAGTGGGTAGAACCTTCAAAATATTATATAACTATACAAACCTCTCCAACATGTTAAATTAATGGAAAATTTGTATCCAACACATTAAATATGACTTGTGGGTGAAGTTTCATAGAATTTGGAGAATCTTAAAGTCATTAATGCATGAGGAAAGAGAAAATATGATTTGATTTATTTAACACATAAACGTTCCCAAAAGGCAAAACTAATTGCATATTCAGATTCCTCATATCAAAAATAGGTTGGGTGTCAATTTTCATTAATTTTGAGGCTTGTTTGCACCCTCAATTGAGGAGAGGGAAAAGTTAAATTAATATACATGTCACTTTATTCGATTTTGATTTGGATTTCAATTTGTCACACGTTACTATTCGACTTTAGTGGATACGTGCCCCTCCCGTGGCTGTTTGATCCACATCGTGCGGTTTGCGACCCATCGCCTACACTGTGTTGGAGAAGGCCAGCTGCTACAGTGCCACTGCGTTTGGGAGAGGATCAAACACTCTTTTCTCTGTCTTTTCTCCACCAAATCTCATGAAATTTGTTGCATTGGTTTCCTAAGAAGTTTTTTCACCTAGTGAAGGCTTGTTCAAGACCTAGTTTCCATTATTGATGTTTCCCCAATTCTTTTGCAATAAGGTTTTCAACCGACCTCCCTACTCTTCGACTCGCATACCCCCACCTATAAATAATGCTATCGTCGGCTCCGCCCGACCTCGTGGAACTCTCCTCCTCACCCAATTTATATACTTATTGCTTGTGTGCTGCCAACAAGGAGCTTTTCTCCTCAACCCTTATGGTGCCTCATCCTCCCTCCTCTATTTATCTCCGTCCAAATTGTCACTTTTGGTAAGTTGTCCGCATCTTGTTCTTTATTTACTTAGCTTGGGTTCTTTGTTTGATGCTTGATCGTGGATTTTCCTAAAATCATGAGGAGCAAAAGCTTCCCTACCTCATAGCCATGTTGCACAGAGGCGAGGAAGGGGACAGCCCCAGTTCTTTTCCCTAAACTACCCTCTCTTTTCTCTTTTCTTTAGTTTCTCGCAAAAGGTAGTTTGGTAATTTGACCGTATTATTCTTAGTTTAGGGACGAGTCAACGAGACCTTTGACCTATGACTTGGCCTCAGTCAATTGGGCCAAGTCAGCTGGGGCACGAATCTCTCTCTCATCACCTTTCTTGCTTATATTTGATGACGTGTCAACCTGTGGTTGGTCAGTATTACAAAAATCATATCTTTTTCTCTTATTGTACAAAAATTAAAATAAAATATGTTTTGGAAACAAAAAAATGTAATCTTTCTAATAAAAATGTGTTTGAGACTTGGTTTTGAGTTTTATTGAAAGGTGTTTTCTAAAAATAGATTTAATGGATAAAAATCACCAAAATGCACTTTAATCATTCTGACTCCAAAATAGACAAAAATATAGGTTTTCTTAATTAGGAAAACCTAATAACATCAATGGTGATGTTTTTAGAGTCTAAATCAGAGTTTAGTGTGAAAATTCCAAAACCATGATTTTCTTTACATTTATGCATATCTCAAACCCTAATACATGTGAATAATTTGCAATTAGGCAAAGTTGATCTTGGAAACAACTAGATTGGTGATGAGTATTTCTAGGACTCTAGTTTAAGGTATGTTTGTATCTCCTATTCTTCAATATTGGGCAATAACCTATCTTTATCATTCTCTTAGCCCTATGGACATTTGCCTACAAATTATCTTGTCTTTTCGAAAATATTCTTCATGTGAAGTATCATATATTGTTAGTGACCATATGATCATATTTGACATTCTGTTGGCCTATTTCTTATGCTTTCCTTTTGGTGGAACATTCTTTTGTGATATGTAGTTCTCATCCCACCTTTGTAGTGGATATATATAGCACATTATGTGATAGCATGGATTCTCTGATCCCACTTTATACTTGATGGATGTTCTCATCCTCCTTATTTGCTTATACTGGCTTGTCTTTTGTTATGCATCATGTGGTGACTAGTTGTATAATGTTGCATGTGTTTTTATATGGATGTTAAATTCCCACATATGAATGCAAATGGTAAATTCCTACATATTTATATATTTGGGTAGATGTTAAATTCCTACTCGAGCAGATGTTGGCAGACCCTACCACCCCATATTTAGAGTGGATGTATGCAGTTCCCGCTCACCCCACATTTATGGTAGATGTGTTATTTCCTACCTACACATTTATATTATCTAGTTTTGTCACAGGTGGAACACATGGATGCCTTGTTTATATACTCTCTTACTTTATTCTTATTTTCTTGTTCGTATTCTTTTATGCCCGATTGGGTAGTACTTTATTTTTCTATGGGAAGCCTTTTATACATAATGTCCTTTATTCTTTCAAATTGCTCAATATTCCTTTTAGTATGCACATACCAGCCTTGCTGATGTCTTCTATTTTTCTCTTCTTTCTAGGGTATGCTTCCAACCCTAGGTGAAGGATGTGGATGATATGGCATGAAGATATGGATATTTATTAAGGAGTTAAATCTTGGAGGCATAGTTGTTATGGTTTAGATTTCCCTCTACTTAGATCCATATGTGGTATCTTTCATGTAAACCCTTTGTAGGAGATTATAATGTTCTTTTGTAACCTTATGAAATTGAATATAGTCAATATTTTACTTATGCTGCTATACTTTGGTGTCTTGAATACCACTAATAAGATTTGAAAATTTTACACCCACTCCAACATATCATTTAGGTTTGTTTGGACTGGAGGTTTTATTCTTCAATTTTATAGTAGGGAGTGGTTCCCCTCTGGGATCTCACTCCTTACATCATGGTATCAAAGCCCATGGTAGTTGGAATATGACTATTTCAATTTTTTCTCCCTAATTAGAACCCTTATCTTGCATAGTTTCCCTCTTGGTAAGATGTTCACCCTAGAATTGATCTATGTTAAATATGTAATGAGGTTTTAGGAGATCTTACCCTATCATATAGATTGGTTATGATTTGTATCTCTGGATGCTATGAGGTTTGACTTGAGGATGCAATTAGATTGAGGAGGTAGAAGGATGAAGAGTTCTTGTTATGGAAAATTGTGACTTGGTTTCCACAATTGATTTTGGATCCATATTTTGTTTCATCTCGAATAGATTTCATCGCCAAAAATTATTTTCAATTATACTACTATATATACAAAATTCTCTAGATTTTATCGTAAATATTTTGAACTAAGTCACAGTGAAGAGATATGTAAGTTGTATTGGTAAACCCTAGAATTAGTTGGAATAGAATTTTAACCCTAGTATTGATTGACTAGGAATACATGGGGTAATATATAGGTGCAATGGACCTATCCTACGTACCCTATGCTTTTTTGGATCTTAGGGTTGATAGGTTAGAGACACGAGGACCTAAAACTCAGCCGTAGTTGGTTCGGACTTGTTAGTTGGATACATGTATAAGCGATTATCTCTAAAACATTCACAAATAAAAGATATGTGGGCAACCCTAAAAGTTGTTAGTTTGACTTATTAGGTTAAACATTTTAAGGGGTGGAGAGTAGTTGGTTGTTGATGTTTGGATCAATAGATTTCGAGGAAAAAATCCTTGTAAGGGGTGGAGTGTTGTAACATACTATATCTTGGAACCTACCTTAGAAGTCTGACCTTTTGGACTTAGCCAAATAAGGTAAAGGTTTTAGACCTAAAATATGTTTTGTATAGCCCTGATGAGCTTATGCATGCATAAATCACCCTAATGTAACCCAATGTACTCACATTAGTCTTGGGCCAATAATAGACATATAAAATATGTGACATAAGATAATATAAATTTTGTGCAAATAATCATACATAATTCTCTTGGAGATAATGTTAACATAATTGGATGAGAAATAATAATAGTAGTGAAATACTATGATAACGTAAGTAATAATGTGATATTAATAGCCACAAATATTACTTGTGATATAACTCATTAAAATAAATCCCAAAAGTGGAATCTAATTTAAGAATAATCTTCCTTGGGTCCCAATTACCTTGGGAGTCAAGTTTCACATTATTCACATAATAATAATTAATTTAATTCAATTTGGAAAGCGAAGGTCTAAGTTTTTCCAAAATATTAAATAAAATATTAAATGACTCCAAAAGAGGAAAATGTTATTGGATTCATAATCTACATAATAAATATAGCCTCTGGGTGAAGATGTTTGATTAAAAGGTGAAATCAGGAGAGAGAAAGTGGGTAGAACCTTCAAAATATTTGGAAGATGTTTGATTAAAAGGTGAAATCAAGAGAGAGAAAGTGGGTAGAACCTTCAAAATATTAAATATATATGCAAACCTCTCCAAAATGTTAAATTAATGGTAAATTCGTATCCAACACATTAAAATGACTTGTGGGTGAAGTTTCATAGAATTTGGAGAATCTTAAAGTCATTAATGCATGAGGAAAGAGAATATATGATTTGATTCATATTTAGATTTCGGATATCAAAAATAGGTTGGGTGTCAATTTTCATTAATTTTGGGGCTTGTTTGCACCCTCAATTGAGGAGAGAGAAAAGTTAAATTATTTTACATGTCACTTTATTCGATTTTGATTTGGATTTCAATTTGTCACGCGCTACTATTCAACTTTGGTGGATGGGGCTCCCTCCCGTGGTTGTCGGATCCACATCGTGCGGTCTGTGACCCATCTCCTACCTCGGGTAGGAGATGGTCAGTTGCTACAGTGCCTCCACGTTTTGGGAGAGGATCAAGCACTCTTTTCTCAATCTTTTCTCCACCAAATCTCATGAAATTTTTTGCATTGGTTTCCTGAGAAGTTTCCACACCTAGTGATGGCTTGTTTGAGACCTAGTTTCCATTATTGATGATTTCCCCAATTCTTGTGCAACAAAGGTTTTCGGCCGACCTCCCTACTCTTGGACTCACATACCCCCACCTATAAATAATGCTATCCTCGTCTTCGCCTGATCTCGTGGAACTCTCCTCCTCACCCAATTTGTATACTCATAGTGTGTGTTCCACCAGTGAGGAGATTTTCTCCTCAACCCTTGTGACACCTCCTCCTCCCTCCTCTGTTTATCTCCGTCCAAATAGACAGTTTTGGAAAGTTGTCCGCATCTTGTTCTTTGTTTACTTAGCTTCGGTTCTTCCTTTGATGCTTGATCGTGGATTTTCCTAAAATCATGAGGAGCAACATCTTCTCTACCTTGCAGCCATGGTGGCAGAAGCGAGGAAGGGGACAACCCATGTTCTTTTCCCTAAACTATCCTCTCTTTTCTCTTTTCTTTAGTTTTCTCGCCAAGGGTAGTTTGGTAATTTGACTGTATGTGTCGCGCCCCAATCTCACATTAACCGCAAACCACGGATTAGGGCACGACAGGTGGGATTACACACAACCAACCTTTCATTTCTTCTTAAACATTTAAATATATTACTGCAAATAAAAACTAAACAAACTGCGGAAACATTTATATTAACTGGCAGGAAATTAAACAAGTCTACGGCACACTGCATTGTTCAACGTAAAATAAAGCATAACAGTTAATTTACATCTTTATACATATTCTCTCTCTCACTCACACCTTGTCCCGAAGATCGAGGGGAATGGACTAAGAGACCTTCTAACTAGACTAACTACAAACCTTCTATCAACTAAGCGTTAGGACGATACGATCCTTCCGACTCCTGAAGCTGGTGCTGACCTGAAAATGTTTGAGTAGAGGGGTGAGCCTACTCGCTCAGTGAATAACATTTCACTTAGCTATCAATAAACAACTCGTCAGGTTTAATAACTGAAAGTAAATAGGTATACAGTTTAAGCAGAGCAATCCTATGACATAGCAGATGTTCAGAAAATAATCACATTCCTATGCAACATCAGGTGTTCAAGTAGAAAGACAGTTATATAAATTTACTATGATCCTACATGATTATTTATCTATTTTATTATTTTGCCCTAAATATATGCAGTGTACTCTGCATATAAGGATCCGCAACAAGTCCATGCTACGGCCCCACCGTACAAGACTTAGCGACACACCCGGGAAATGCTAAGTCTGACGCCAGCCCTGTTCTGCCACAGGACCACAGGCTCTCCGGCCTACAGGCTCTCCGGCCTCAATGCACTACTCCGAGTGCTCTAGACTCCTCCTCTAACCTGAGCACACAGGCGGAGAGTCTCATGGGGATTACCACCGTGACTCCGCACGGATTAATGTTGAATAATCCACATTTTCTTCCAGTGCCACCGTGACTCCGCACGCGTTGTTGTTGGACACTACATCTTTCTCTTTCCTCGTTTGTCCGCGACACAAGCACGGATGATGTTGCAACACGAGTTTCACCCCAAAGCTGCAGATACCACTTAGGCGTTCTACGGTGTTAGGGCATCTAAGTCTATACTTGATTAACAAATAACATAAATAACACATTATAACTATAAAATACAGAATTTCCTCTTTCTCATCATTCTTATTACACAATTCAAGTTTCAATGAACTTATTAAACTATTACTGAAGCAATCAGATATTTAAAATGAGTTAAATAATGATTTCTAAATGAATTGCCACTCACAACTTGGAACTCGGCCGACCACCTTGGAACTCGGCCGAACGCCTCCCAGATTCTGAAACTCGGCCGACCAACCTCGGCCGACCAACTGGAAACTCGGCCGATCCCCTGGGGAACTCGGCCGACCAACTCACCGCTTGAAAATCCTACAAAGGAAACTCGGCCGATCAGGACCAAACTCGGCCGACCAAATCCCTGTTCGTTTATCTAATTAGGAAACTCGGCCGATCCAAAACAAAAACTCGGCCGATCAGAAAACGCTGTACAAAAGCCCTAATAAGAACTCGGCCGACCGAATTGGAAACTCGGCCGAACCGCGCATAGGCAGAACATAAAAACGGCCTGCAGAAGTCGATTTCTCTCGAATCGACGGGCAAACTTCGAGCAAACAGCACCAAACGATCACAAGCGATACATACAACTAAACCGTACCTGAAGGAAGGAAGAAAACGAACTGGGGCTGCACCGTGCACCCCAGTCACCAAACCGTCTTCCTTGCAAATGCAGCTCCAGCTGTGAAATCGATTTGAATCGATGAAGATGAAGATCTACGGGGGAAAGGAATGATCTACAGCAACTAATTGGAGCAAAACGAAGCTCCAGAGCTTCTCCCTCCTCAGCTCCCTCTCTCTCTCTCTCTTTCTCACGCAAGGAACAGAACGCTTCCTGCGTTCTGCGTTTTTGAGAAATGAAACGAGAAAGGGAGAAAGGAAAGATAAGGAAGAAAACTTAGGGGCCAAATCGCAAAGTTCCAAACTTTTGAAAATTACAATCGGGTCCCTAGAAGCCCAAAAACTTGCAACTTTTGACTCGAAGGTCGGATTCGAACGATTTCTCTGGCTACGCTTCAAGTGTAAGATACTACACACTTTAGAAGCTAGAAAACACACTAAGCACATATCATGTCCATTTTAAACATTATTAACAAAAACATGCTTATAACTTAACACATCAGCTAGACTCTTGCTTAACAGCATACTTACGGGATAAGCTCGACACGGGTCGTAACAATCTCCCTCCCTTATAAGAATTTCGTCCCGAAATTCCTAGAAGAGAAAAGGAAACTTGCCACGCATCTCCGACTCTAGCTCCCACGTAGCTTCCTCTATATTGTGATTCCTCCATAAAACCTTCACTAAAGGTAACTCACGGTTCTTAAGCTTTTTGATCCGGTGATCAACTATCTGCACTGGTCCTTCAACATAGGACACATCTGTTCTAAGCTGTGCCGGTTCTGAATCTAGAATCTTATCTGTACCAGGATGACACTTTTTCAGCATAGACACGTGGAAGACATCATGAAGATTTGCCAACTCAGACGGCAAATCCAACCTGTAAGCTACAGGTCCAATTCTCTCAACAATAGGATATGGACCCATATATCTAGGGGTCAACTTACCCCTCTTGCCAAACCTCAGAACTCCCTTCCACGGTGAAACCTTCAAGTAAACCTCGTCACCAACCTCAAACTCAAGAGGTCGACGACGTCTTTCTGCATAACTTTTATGTCTATCTTGTGCAGCTTTCAACTGATCCCGAATCACTGATATCTTTTCAGTAGTCACATTAACTAACTCAGGTCCAAGAATTTCCTTCTCACCCACCTCGTACCAACAAACTGGCGATCTACACTTTCTGCCATAAAGAGCTTCAAATGGAGCCATTCCAAGACTAGAATGGTAACTGTTATTGTAAGCAAACTCTATTAGGCTTAAGTGTTCTTCCCAGTTGCCTCTAAACTGTAGCACGCATGCTCTCAGCATGTCTTCAAGGGTCTGTATGGTCCTCTCAGATTGACCATCTGTCTGTGGGTGAAACGCTGTACTGAACTTCAGCCTTGTGCCCATCGCACGATGTAACTGATTCCAGAATCTAGATGTAAACTTTGGATCTCTGTCAGAAATAATAGAAACTGGAATCCCATGCAACCTGATTACTTCATCCACATAAACTTTAGCCAACTTAGAAACGTCAAAGGTTGACTTGACAGGAAGAAAGTGAGCAGACTTAGTTAGTCTGTCCACAATCACCCATATCAAGTCTGAACCCTTAGGTGTCCTGGGTAATCCTACCACAAAGTCCATCGTGATGTGTTCCCATTTCCATTCTGGCATAGGAAGCGACTGTAGAATACCCGCAGGTTTTTGATGTTCAGCCTTAACCTGCTGACACACCCCGCACCTAGCCACGTATTCAGCCACATCCTTTTTCATGCCAGACCACTAGTACAGCTCTTTGAGGTTCCTTTACATCTTTGTGTTACCTGGATGCATGGCATACATAGAAGTATGCGCTTCTTCAAGAATCTGCTCTTTTAACTCACTGTTTCCAGGTACACACAACCTATCATGAAGGTATAACATGCCCTCATCAGAAAACATGAACTCTGTTCTCTTCCCCTCAGACATCTCCTGCATGATTTGCCATAGCTCATCATCGCTCTGTTGCAATTCTTTAATCTGATTATAAAAGGTAGGTCTGACTTGCATCTGTGCAATCAGCCCACTCTGTCTTGTCACCTCCAAGTCCAAGTTCATCCTTCGCATATCTACAAGCAAGTCTCTCTTGAAACATGCCATAGAAAATGCATTGGCTGTTGAACTTGACTTTCTACTCAAGGCATCAGCTACAACGTTCGCCTTTCCAGGATGGTAATCAATTGTCACATCATAGTCTTTAATCAACTCCAGCCATCTGCGCTGTCTTAAATTCAAGTCTTTCTGAGTGAAGATGTATTTCAGGCTCTTATGATCTGTGAACACCTGACATGTCTCGCCATACAAGTAGTGACGCCATGTCTTAAGAGCATGAACTATAGCAGCTAATTCTAGATCATGAACAGGGTAATTCTCTTCATTTTTCTTAAGCTGTCTAGATGCATAGGCCACAACCTTGCCTTCCTGCATCAACACACAGCCTAAACCTCTCCTGGAAGCATCACAGAACACTGTATAGCCTTTATCAGCTTCTGGCAAAACCAACACTGGTGCTGAAGTTAACTTTTTCTTCAAAATCTGGAAACTTATCTCACAGTTATCAGACCAAACGAATGGTACATCCTTCCTCGTCAAGCGTGTCAAAGGTGATGCTATCTCACTGAAGTTCTTTATAAACCTTCTATAATAACCTGCCAAACCCAAGAAACTTCTGATCTCAGTAGGAGTCGTAGGCTGTTCCCACTGAAGCACAGACTCAACTTTCTTAGGATCCACACTAACTCCATCTCTCGAGATAACATGTCCAAGAAATGCTACCTCAGCCAACCAGAACTCACATTTGCTAAATTTAGCAAACAACTGGTGTTGTCTCAACAACTGCAACACTACTCTTAAGTGCTGCTCATGCTGTTTATCATCTCTGGAATAGATCAGAATATCATCTATAAAGACTACAATAAACTGATCTAGAAAAGGTTTGAAAATCCGATTCATCATATCCATAAAGGCTGCTGGGGCATTGGTCAGCCCAAACGACATGACCAAAAACTCATAATGCCCATACCTGGTTCTGAAAGCTGTTTTGGGAATATCAGAAGCCTTTATCCTGAGCTGATGATATCCGGATCTCAAATCAATTTTAGAAAAGATCGTCGCTCCACACAACTGATCAAACAGATCATCTATTCTTGGCAAGGGATATTTGTTCTTTATAGTGATCTTATTCAGTTGCCTGTAATCTATACAGAGACGCATGGTTCCATCCTTTTTCTTAACAAACAGGACTGGAGCACCCCATGGTGAAGAACTGGGTCTGATGAAACCCTTATCTAACAACTCCTGCAACTGTACCTTGAGTTCTTTCAACTCTGCAGGTGCCATTCTGTAGGCTGGCAGCGCTACTGGATGACTACCTGGATATATCTGAATTTCAAAATCAATGTCTCTGACTGGAGGTAAGCCTGGTAACTCTTCTGGGAAAACGTCAGAGAACTCACGAACTACAGGCACATCATAAACACTGGTGGTGCTCTTCTCTGCTCTGGTGTCAACTACATGAGCAAGGAACGCTTCACATCCTTTCTGTAACATCTTATCAGCTACAGCAGCTGATATTATGCACGTAGGCAGAACTTTCCTGTCTCCAGTAAAGACACAAGAAAATTCGCCTAATTGAAAGGTAGCTTCCTTTTTCCAGCAATCGAGTTGCACTCGATACGTCTCAAGACAATCCATACCCAAGATGACTTGAAAGGTATTTACATCCAAGGGTATAAGATTAGCAACAAAGGTGAAACCTCCAAAAGATAACAAACATCCGGGGCAGGACTCAGATAAAACTGTCGGTCCACCTAGTGGAACCCTCAACACTAACTCATCTGTCAACTCTTGAGTTAACAGATTAAGCTCAACAACCAAAGAACGTCGTATAAAAGAATGAGTAGCTCCCGGATCTATCAAAACTGAAACTGGTATACTATTAAACAAAAGCATCTCTCCTGTAACAACTTGTGAAGAGATTATACCTTCCTGGGGTGTCAAGGAAAAGAAACGTGCTGAAGTTCTCCCTCTGCCACGCTGTCCTCTCTGACCACTCCTGCCGCTAGGCACTCCACCACCTCTAGAACCAGAAGCCACAGAGGAACTTGGAACATCATGGTATTGAGGCTGAAAAGCTTGTGATGCTGCTTGATGAAGCTGAGGACATTCCCTTCTAAGGTGTCCTACTTGTCCACAGACAAAACAACTTGGACCCCAACACTGACCGGTGTGTGGTCTACCACATTTATCACATGGCGGTATCTCTTGTCTCTGGGGACCTGTCACTGACATTGATGACCCAGAAGACTATCCACTAGACGCACTGCCCCATCTCCCTGAGTTGTATCCCCCTCTGCCTCTGGAAGGAACAACATCCTCAGATTTCTGTCTGCTGAAACAGCTAAAGCCACGCCCGAGTTTAGAGAAGAAACCTCTGCCTCCACCTCTGTATCCACTACTGGACTGTCCTCTACCAAAATCTGCAGATCTTTTCTTGGACTCGGGTATTCTGTTAGCATTCACGGATTCTTCAACCTGTCTGGCAGCCTCAACAAACTCACCAAAATTTTCTCTGTTCCTCCTGCTAGTAGCAGAAACTATATGTCGGATCTCTAGCTTTAGCCCTTCCTGAAACCTTCTGCATCTCTCTATGTTGTCAGGAACAAGCTGAGGACAGAAGTTAGCTAACCGTGTGAAAAGTGCTTCATATTCTGTAACTGTCATGTTCCCCTGCTTAATATTCTGCAACTTCCTGATTTTCTCATTGAGAAAGGTGGGTGGATAGAATTTGAGATGAAACTCCTCAGAGAAATCCTGCCAGGAAAGCTCTGTGCCTCTTCTCTTTTCCTCCACACCACGCCACCACAACTCTGCATCGCCTGTCAGAAGGTAGACTGCATGATTGATCTTCTTGTCTTCTGGAAGCTCCATCGGGCGAAAGACCTTCTCTATCTGTCTAAACCATTCATCAGCTTCGGCAGGATCTGTGGTGCCACTGAACTCTGTGCCACCAAGCTTCTTCACAAGCTCATAAGATCGCATCAGATCTTTACTGCTAGTGGAAGAAGATTCTCACCTATCAGCCTTGTACCTCTCCTTGGTCTCCAAGAACATCCTGTACATCCGGGATGCTTCATCCACGTGGTCACCACCACCTGGACCCAAGTATCGCAGATCAGGACCAACATGGCTCTCAGCCTGATCATCACGATCAAAGCCTCTTCCTGCCATCTGCAATAATATAATAGAATATTTCCTATTAGAAAATTACAGATAGAAGAAAGACACCTAAACCTTAATCCTTTTGGTCTCTTATCGTCCCCTGACTTGAGTAACTAAGTACTCAGACCTAAGCTCTGATACCAAAAATTGTCGCGCCCCAATCTCACATTAACCGAAAACCACGGATTAGGGCACGACAGGTGGGATTACACACAACCAACCTTTCATTTCTTCTTAAACATTTAAAGATATTACTGCAAATAAAAACTAAACAAACTGCGGAAACATTTATATTAACTGGCAGGAAATTAAACAAGTCTACGGCACACTGCATTGTTCAACGTAAAATAAAGCATAACAGTTAATTTACATCTTTATACATATTCTCTCTCTCACTCACACCTTGTCCCGAAGATCGAGGGGAATGGACTAAGAGACCTTCTAACTAGACTAACTACAAACCTTCTATCAACTAAGCGTTAGGACGATACGATCCTTCCGACTCCTGAAGCTGGTGCTGACCTGAAAATGTTTGAGTATAGGGGTGAGCCTACTCGCTCAGTGAATAACATTTCACTTAGCTATCAATAAACAACTCGTCAGGTTTAATAACTGAAAGTAAACAGGTATACAGTTTAAGCAGAGCAATCCTATGACATAGCAGATGTTCAGAAAATAATCATATTCCTATGCAACATCAGGTGTTCAACTAGAAAGACAGTTATATAAATTTACTGTGATCCTACATGATTATTTATCCATTTTATTATTTTGCCCTAAATATATGCAGTGTACTCTGCATATAAGGATCCGCAACAAGTCCATGCTACAGCCCCACCGTACAAGACTTAGCGACACACCCGGGAAATGCTAAGTCTGACGCCAGCCCTGTTCTGCCACAGGACCACAGGCTCTCCGGCCTACAGGCTCTCCGGCCTCAATGCACTACTCCGAGTGCTCTAGACTCCTCCTCTAACCTGAGCACACAGGCGGAGAGTCTCATGGGGATTACCACCGTGACTCCGCAGGGATTAATGTTGAATAATCCACATTTTCTTCCAGTGCCACCGTGACTCCGCACGCGTTGTTGTTGGACACTACATCTTTCTCTTTCCTCGTTTGTCCGCGACACAAGCACGGATGATGTTGCAACACGAGTTTCACCCCAAAGCTGCAGATACCACTTAGGGGTTCTATGGTGTTAGGGCATCTAAGTCTATACTTGATTAACAAATAACATAAATAACACATTATAACTATAAAACACAGAATTTCCTCTTTCTCATCATTCTTATTACACAATTCAAGTTCCAATGAACTTATTAAACTATTACTGAAGCAATCAGATATTTAAAATGAGTTAAATAATGATTTCTAAATGAATTGCCACTCACAACTTGGAACTCGGCTGACCACCTTGGAACTCGGCCGAACGCCTCCCAGATTCTGAAACTCGGCCGACCAACCTCGGCCGACCAACTGGAAACTCGGCCGATCCCCTGGGGAACTCGGCCGACCAACTCACCGCTTGAAAATCCTACAAAGGAAACTCGGCCGATCAGGACCAAACTCGGCCGACCAAATCCCTGTTCGTTTATCTAATTAGGAAACTCAGCCGATCCAAAACAAAAACTCGGCCGATCAGAAAACGCTGTACAAAAGCCCTAATAAGAACTCGGCCGACCGAATTGGAAACTCGGCCGAACCGCGCACAGGCAGAACATAAAAACGGCCTGCAGAAGTCGATTTCTCTCGAATCGACGGGCAAACTTCGAGCAAACAACACCAAACGATCACAAGCGATACATACAACTAAACCGTACCTGAAGGAAGGAAGAAAACGAACTGGGGCTGCACCGTGCACCCCAGTCACCAAACCGTCTTCCTTGCAAACGCAGCTCCAGCTGTGAAATCGATTTGAATCGATGAAGATGAAGATCTACGGGGGAAAGGAATGATCTACAGCAACTAATTGGAGCAAAACGAAGCTCCAGAGCTTCTCCCTCCTCAGCTCCCTCTCTCTCTCTCTCTCTTTCTCACGCAAGGAACAGAACGCTTCCTGCGTTCTGTGTTTCTGAGAAATGAAACGAGAAAGGGAGAAAGGAAAGATAAGGAAGAAAACTTAGGGGCCAAATCGCAAAGTTCCAAACTTTTGAAAATTACAATCGGGTCCCTAGAAGCCCAAAAACTTGCAACTTTTGACTCGAAGGTCGGATTCGAACGATTTCTCTGGCAACGCTTCAAGTGTAAGATACTACACACTTTAGAAGCTAGAAAACACACTAAGCACATATCATGTCCATTTTAAACATTATTAACAAAAACATGCTTATAACTTAACACATCGGCTAGACTCTTGCTTAACAACATACTTACGTGATAAGCTCGACACGGGTCGTAACAGTATGATTCTTTGTTTTGGTACGAGTCAATGAGACCTTTGATCCATGACTTGGCCTCAGCCAATTGAGCCAATTCAGTTGGGGCCTGACTCTCTCTCTCTCTCTCATCACCTTTCTTGCTTATATTGGATGACGTGTCAACATGTGGTTGGTCAGTATTGCAAAAATTGTATCTTTTTCTCTAGTTGTCTAAAAATTAAAATAAAATATGTTTTGGAATCTAAAAAATGTTATCTTTCTAATAAAAGTGTTTTCGAGACTTGGTTTTGAGTTTTATTGAAAGGTGTTTTCTAAAAATAGATTTGATGGATAAAAATCACCAAAAATGCAATTTAATCATTATAACTCCAAATAGATAAAATTATATGTTTTCTTAATAAGGAGAACTTAATAAGACCAATGGTGATGTTTTCAGAGTCTAGATCGGAGTTTTGTGAGAAAAATACAAAACTAGGATTTTCTTTACATTTATGCATATCTCTAACCCCAATACATGTGAATAATTTGTCATTAGGCAAAATTGATCTTCTAAACAACTAGATTGGGGATGAGTGTTTCTAGGACTCTGGTTTAACGTATTTTTTCATCTCCTATTCTTCTATATTGAGCAATAACCTACCTTTATCATTCTCTTGCTCCTATGGACATTAGCCTACACATTATCATATCTTTTAGAAAATATGCTTCATGTGAAGTATCATATATTGTTAGTGATCATATGATCATATTTGACATTATATTGGCCTCTATCTTATGCTTTGCTTATGGTGGAACATTATTTTGTGATATGTGCTTCTTTTCCCACCTTTCTAGTGGGTGTATATATATGTCATATTATGTGATGGCATGGATCCTCTGATTCCACTTTATACTTGATGGATATTCTCATCCTCCTTATTTGTTTATACTTGGTTATCTTTTGTTATGCATCATGTGGTGACTACTAGTATAATGTTGCATGTGTTTTTATGTGGATGCTAAATTCCCACATATGAATGCAGATGTTAAATTCCTACATATTTATTATTTGGGCAGATGTTAAATTCCTACTCGGGCAGATGTTGACAGACCCTGCCACCCCATATTTAGAGCGGATGTGTACAGTTCCCGCTCACCCCCGATTTATAGTAGATGTGTTATTTCCTGCCTACATGTTTGTATTATCTAATTTTATCTCATGTGGAACACATGGATACCTTGTTTATATACTCTCTTACTTCATTCTTATTTTTTTGTTCATATTCTTTTATGCCTGATTGGGTAGTACTTTATTTTTCTATGGGAGGCATTTATACTTGATGTCCTTTATTATTTTAAATTGCTCAAATTTTCTTTTAGTATGCACTTACCAGCCTTGCTGATGTTTTCTATTTTTCTCTTCTTACTGGGGTATGCTTCCAACCCTAGGTGAAGGACTTGGATGATATGACATGAAGATATGGATATAGTGTAAGTAGATAAAGCTTGGGGAAAATTTTGTTATGGTTTAGATTTCCCTCTACTTAGATCCATATGTGGTATCTTTCATGTAAACCCTTTGTGGGAGATTACAATGTTCTTTTGTAATCTTATGAGAAATTGAATATAGCCAATATTTTACTTCTGCTGCTATACTTTGGTGTCTTGAATACTATTAATAAGATTTGAAAGTGTTACACCCACTCCAACATATATTTTATGTGTGTTTGGACTGGAGGTTTTATTCTTCAAATTTTTAGTAGGGAGTGGTTTCCCTCTGGGATCCCACTCCTTACAGTAGCATACAAATCTTCATATGGTAGGAGTTATGATTGCCTCTTCATTGGCATGAGGTAGGTTAATATCAACTTTTGGGTTATAAGTTGGTGCAATAGATGATAGATAAGATTAAGGTTACCAAACAACAACTAAAGGTAGCATAAGACATGTAGAAGGTGTACATAAATAGTTACATGAGGTCACTATAATTATAATTTAAAAATCATGTATATCTAAAAGTCTCACCTTGGAAGGATGCTTTGAGTTTCAAGGAGAAATGCAAGTTGGATCCTAGGTTTTTTGGGCCTTATACTATCAGTAAACATGTTTGTAAAGTGTCCTATAGGTTGGACCTTCCTCTAGAGTTGCATAGGGGACACAATATTTTCATGTCTTGATGTTGAGGAAGTGTCATTCTCATAAAGAGCAAATGATTCATTCATGGTAAGTACAACTCTATGCTGATATCTCACATGTTGATGGTACATTTTTTTTAATCTTGGACACACATGTGCAGAAACAAAGGAAGAAGTATATCATCCCTGTGAAAGTTTTTTGGAATTGTCATGGCATTGAGGAAGCCACATGGGAGCTAAAGGATGTGATGTGTATGAAGTAGTCACCTTTGTTTTAGGACTTCAAGGGTAATTTTTTTTATAGAAGTTTATGTTTGTAAGGCCCCTAACCTATATTAGCCTTGATCTTGGTTGCTTATCAAAATTGAATGCTTGATTAAGAACTTTTAATGGTTGAATAAGAGAACAACCCAATTAGGCTCTTATTACACTTTTAGGCCCTAATTTCCCGATCAATTGAATATATGAGGACTTAATTACAAATATACCAAAAAGTCTATGATCAACCAAAGTAGTTCCACCCGAGTGGTAAAGTTGATGTTGTATGACCGAGAGGTCACAAGTTTGAAACCCCCTAGAAACATGATGAATGAATTGCCATTTTTCAAAAAAAAAACATCTACGATCATGTTTTTTTGTCATGTATGTGATTTGTATGATGTGGTTTCAACGCCTTTGAACCTTGGTCGTATGATGTTTATTCCTTGATTTATAACCCTAATGCTAATCTAGGATTTGTTGTTGAGGTGCTTGGTGTAACATACTAATACCTAACCTCTTAGTCGTGAAAACCCCAATCTTAAACTTTAAATGCCCTTGAGATTAGTTCACAAATAAACCCCCAAACATGGTATACATTATGCACTTTGAGACATAAATAGGAATAATAAGAAAGTTCTTGATATGATATATAGATAAATAATCTGAACCCATAATACATGTAGGAAAACATACTAAGGGGCATAAAAAGATACTTGAAATAATGAAAAGTTGGTTCGATATTAATTGGAAAGTTAATATCACTAAATATCTTTGAAAGGAATTTAGATTAAATAATGAGTGTGAGTACATGTGACAATTAAGGAAAATCAATCATGAGAATACAATCCTCAAACAAATCTAGTACCAACACACTATCCATAAATATATTTATTTGGTGAATAAATCTAAAAATAATCTCTTATAACCCTAACTCACTGGACAACCTAATTAAAAAATGACAAAAGTGAGAATTAGTGTGATTATTAGTCTCTTCATATAACTTTGGTTAGGGGGTAAGTTTCACATTAATGAATAATATTGGATGCATTAATTTCTTTTAGAAAAGAAAATATAATATTAAATCTAAAATATTAAATAATATAGTGAATTAATTCAAAGGAGAAAACAAATCATATCAGATCCTACATGCTTTAATTAGTCTAGGTGTGAAATTTCACATAATCGGATATTGTTTGAGACCTTAACTAATTATGGAAAGAAAAACATATCATTAACGACACAAATAATCAATTACTTGATACATTTAATCAAATTCCTATAGTTTTTGATGTTATTGGTTGTCACATCTATGTTACTATGATTTCCACATTTTTGTTGTTACATTTCTTGCCTTCATTTCTGTATCAGACTTCATGTATGCATTGTCCCTTCCTCTTGCCTTTCCTTTTCTTCCTCCATGTAGTACCCTCTCTTGATCCATATCTTTCCCTCTCATATCTTGCTTTCTTTTATCCGACTTTCCTTCACAATCCCCTCACTTTTGGCATCATCTGATCCTAAGACTTCTTGGGTTTTGTAATTTATTTTGTCCCAACAGATTTGACCCTCTTTCCTTTCCCCATTTCTCTTATAACATACCAAAACCTAGGATCTTACCCTATTCCATGAGTAGGAGCTTAGTAAGCTTGGTTCCTCAAATTTGACCAAATAATGATAAAGCTATGCATTAATGTATATTGTGAATGCATATACCATGAATAAATCGATGATAACCCATAATATATTTGGGCTTGAAAACAAATATAACATATTAGGTGGTAGTAGTTTCTATAATCAATAACGAATCAAAATCTACTCAAATTAATATAAAAACTAAAGTATGTGCTAACATGTAAGTAAATTCATTAACCGTGTCACATATGTTTCTTTTGCTAACTAATATGTAAATTATGGATACACTTTATTTAATATGAGTTATAGTGTTCTTTGGAATAACAATTGGTGTTTCCATATCTATGGATATGGATAATGTACCATTATCTTAAATAAATATTGAATTAATAGACTAAATATGATAAATAAGTAAAATATGGGAATTCATGCATGATAATTCACTGACACTCTTTTGGTACCAATATGAAGACTATGAGACTCTAAACAACTAATAATGATGTCACTGATGTAATGTTATAATAAATACAATGGTGTTGAGTCTAAAACCTAATTTTATTAAAACTCATAAAAAGAATTTTCAACACCCAAATCTAATTCGTTGGGTCCCAATTATCTTGGGTGCCATGTTTCAAATTAAATGAACAATTCTAGATTGATAAATTTCTTTTGGGCAATAAAATATGAGTTTTACTCTAAAATATTAAATAATATGGTTAATGACTTATGCTCTAAAATTCTAAATCTACTTGTCAAAATTAGCTTAGGTGGCAAATTTGGTATTAATTAAACAATGTTTGAACCCTCAATTGATTAAGGAAAGAAAACTAATTATAATTTATAATGCATTAAGATTAATATTTTGATTTGGTAAAGTTTCCTGATTTAATTTGATCACACATGTATTCCTTAGCTTGTCAAAACTCATATTTATTTTTGGACATCAGATCCATTATTTGGTTAGATAAATGTCTTCTTCCTCGCCTTCTTTCTGCATTCACACACTACAGTAGCACGGTGAGTTTCCATTTTTATTTTTGTCCTTCCTCACTTCTCTCTCTCTCCTATCCCTTTCTTGGCATGCTTCTTTTCCCCTGGCCTTCCTCAACTCTTCCTGATTCTAGGGACCCTATAAGTATTAGGGTTTTGTGGCTTTATCTCTTAAGCATAAGGTCACATGAACTATAATTACCTTATTTAGCAATAAGAAATGTGTTAACATGCTAAGAATAATAAAAATGAATACTCATGGGCATGGGCCACTTACCTAATTAGTGGTAAGAAATCTCCTAAAATTTTTATCATCTTATCACTTAATCGACCTGTGATAATAACTCAAAGTTTATTAATTAGGATCCTAACCATAATTATACTAATTATGGTGCTTTGTAAAAACTAAATCAAATTAGGTTATGGAAACTATTATATTAGATTAATCTTGAGAAGTTGATCAAAATCCATATAAGGTTTGACCCTATAAAATCTATAAAGATCAGACGAAACCAACCAATCAAAATTGTGATGAACCATTTTTAAGGAAAGCCTGGAATCTTGATAAGGAACTAAAAAGACTAATATGACCTTGGTGTGATTTCTTTACCTTAATTAGATAGGGAGAAACTTAGTTAATAAGCTATTAAGAATTCACACGCAAATGATAGTGATATAAGCATGTGCATTCCAAAAATGCCCTAGGCATCTTGTGACACATAAATTAGGTGAGGGTAGGAATGTAAATAAACCATTTAGCTTCTTCCTCATTAAAAAATGGCATGAGCATGTCACCGTTGATCTTCCAAACTTGAATCAAAGTGCTAATCCAACTCCATATTGCAAGACCAACCTTCCCAAAGGATTCTACGCATTGTGCTAGACATGGAGTGTATTCCAAGACGATCCTATGAGTTGAAGCTTTTGGTCCACACTGGCGTCATAGATGTTGGGTATAAGGGAGAGAAAATTTTGATTTCAGCATGTAATTTGCACCCAAGGGGATGGACATCTCCATATTGACCCAGTGGATCTAGGGGAATAAGTACCATCACAAAATGACCACAAAAACACTAACATTGATCTTCATGATTGTGAAAAAAACATAGGCCTAAAACCTAGTTTTGGAAAAGGAGGGCGTGGTGATAAAGATCTGAAATTGAGCATTGAGATAGCTTTGTCATGCTCTAATAAAACTTGAAGAAGATTTTATTCAAAAAGGGCCTTGTTAAGATGGCCCGACGAGGCTCGCTGTCTCTAAAAAGGTTGCAGGAGTGTGGGATCCATAAAAGATCAAATCTCACATGATAAAACATTATAGGATAAATAATGGTGGACCAAGAATCTTTCTATTTGTGCAATTCTGCTAATATGAGCAGGGCTGCCCAGTCAAGTTTGCCATCGGCAGTGGCCAAGTTTGGCTTTGTGGTGATGGCTCTAAGCGTCTTAGATAAAATTGTCTGAAGAGGGACTTACTTGGAAATTGAAGGACCTTCCTAGTTCATTTTGGCTAGATGGGATGGACACTTTATCCTTCTTCAATTGCGATGAAGGAGCGAATAAAGACTAGAATAAGGCATTTTTAGGATGAGGGGAGATAGGGGAGATATTAGGGCTCGTTGGACTCAGGGCAACCTCCTAACTCTATTGGTAGAGAGATCAGTAGGAATGGTTCAAGAGAGAGGGAGAGAGAATAAAGGGTATCTATTGGGGACAATTGTTCCATGAGGTGGAGAAGGCAACATTGAAGATGAAGTGTGAACCCCAAGATCTTGATCCAACAGTTCAAAATGAACGGGTGATCATGTGACAACACTGAAGCTAGGTGACTAACTAGTGACTTAGGTGAGATCATGTTAATTTGTTGCATTAATTGGGTATCTAGGTCTAAATAAATGTATTCACTCCCTCTTCATCTCTAGCACTAATTAACATATCTTGAATCATTCATTTCTATTGAAATTTGGCATCTTTACTAAACCAAACATGAGGAATCCCAATAATCTACTTATTCCTTCCATTTGATCTAGGGAAAAGCATGTTGACATGATTTAGGGATTTAGGGTGATTAATGCATAAGTAAGAACTTACAAGGACTTACACTACCAAAAATTGAAGAATATCTAAGTTATCATGGACTTCTTTAAATACCAAAAAGAATAACATAACATGGATAAATGGGGGGTCATTTTCTATTTAAACCCCATCACACATCATTATATGTTTAGGGCTAAGTTGTGTGCAATAATAAATAAGATGTAATATGATGTTGAATCATCACGTGTAGGAGTCATATTAGGGCTTTACATATTTACAAGAAAATAAACTTGGTGACTTAGCATTATTTAGTATGCTTATTTTACACTAAAATTCTTGGGATGTTACAAGATGATCGCGGGAAGAGGACAAGGACCAGGCTATAGAGGAGTAGATGGACATGGACTCAATGAGGAAGATGAGTTGAAGCTCGCATGATGTTGATCGAATTTCTCAAAAAAGGAGCCTACATAAAATAAAATGCAAAGAGCAACATGACTACGCAAACAGTGGAAAATCTAAGAAATGTCTTATGTGCCAACCAAGTATAGGGAATCTCACCACAAAACCAGATTACATATTAGTGTTATGAAGATTAGAGTTAAGTATGAATTTACTCCTTCTGTAATGAAGTTAAACCAGTAAACAAAGTTTGATTTAGTTGAAACTTGGCATATTAGCTAACTAGGACCCAAGGAAACTAATTTTGAACTTAGATCTAATTTTTAGGACTTGTTAGTATGATCTATAATACAATTAGGGTTTAATCTCATTATCCTAATATGTATTGTTGTATTTAGGACCCATATTAGCTAACTAGGACCCAAGGAAACTAATTTTGAACTTAGATCTAATTTTTAGTATTTTTTAATATGATCTATAATACAATTAGGGTTTAATCTCATTATCCTAATATGTATTGTTGTATTACAAAATCATTGCCAAAATTTAGTATTTTGAGTCTTATCTTAATATTGTTATTATGAAGGTTATATTAGATTATCATACAAAATATTATTTATTGCTTAGTTATCCCCTTATCTCTATTGTTTCAACATTTTCTTACACAAAGCACATTGATCATCTCCACTTGCATTAAATGTCCAATTATGGTTTCACCATATATATTAGTTACATTATATTCCACATACATCCCTTCACATTAGAGTACTAATAAGCACATTTAAGTCATTATGTGTTTATTAATGAACAACGTGACATTTATGGTATATTTAATGAGTCCATGTACATATTAACTCATGTTTATATCATTATGGTTTATATAATCCAAGGCATGGACATGATCACATGTATCCATAGTTAGGGTTTGTATTCGAGTTACCAAATTTATGTGCATTACATGTTCATTAAGGTACAAGCACATGTATTAGGGTATATCTCCAATCTTGTTTGGTCAACTTTAAAGATCCAAGTATACTGACATACAAGTTATGGAATTAAGGTTCCTAGAAGTAGGATAGGTAGATTTTTCTATGAAACATAAATTCACAAGTAAAGCTTCATCACTTTATTGAAATTTGTTGTTATACCATGGATAGTTGGGTGTAGTTCCAAAACTACTAGATAGTGACAATGAAGTTACCTAGATCATCATGGCATATCTTAAGATTAACTAGTCTCTCTTTAGGATCTTGTCAAGCCTTGGTCAGTGTGAGTATAAATAGTAGGGGCTCGTCATTATGCTAGAGACATAATAACATGAAGCTTGTCTTGGGTACCCAGGTCATGACTCCTATCATATCGCATATGCATTATTATATTCTAATCATCATATTACATATTTATGAATCACATTGGTAGAACTTCCATATATGGATAGTAGAAATAACCACGTTTGTACCCATACATATGGTGATTTTAGGGCACTTAGGAGACTATACCTCATATGGATTATTGGTAACCTGTGCTTATTCAGTAAAAATATGACTCTGAGTATGTTCTCGCAGTCCCTAGACCTATAAAAGGACATTCATTTCACTACCCTAGCTTTCAAACATTGGGGAGGGTATACTATCAACAAAGAACTACATTATTAGGCTTTTTTTGATGACTTAGTAAATACACTCATATTGCATTGAGCAAGAAGTTTTAAATCATCATGTCATCCTAAGATATAACCAAATAAAGTATTATATATCACAACACACAAAGTTGATAATTTTAGACCTAACCCTATGGGCTCGACTAAAGTTGTGACCCAAAATGACCCAAGTTATACCCTAATGTGCTCTTTCAGTTTCGAACTAAAACTCAACCATGTGAACAAATTTTAGTTTCTGGGGACCCAAATAACCCAAAGCTAACAATGTCAACTCGAGAGTAATTATAATGACCAAAATGTGCCTTTTGGTGAATTTCATTAAAAATATCAAATGTTGATACTAATAATTGTTTTTGACATGTCCTTGTAAAGAATGTTGAAAACAAATATGTTACACGTTTGTAGGTTGTGTGTACTTTATATTACAACCTAATATACGACCAGAGTTAAATTCAAAATTCCACTATATGGTTAGGAACTCGATCTGACCCAACTTGATTGTCAACTGTGATAGACCCTACTGTTTATTCAACGTGTAGGTCCATACCAAAGATTTTCATTATATAAGACATACATAAGACATACCTCATTTAGGGTCAAACTCCAAGAATTATTGTTACCATGCCATCTCATATCAATAAGGAAACTTTTAGAGTCTTCCACTTCCATCATTCACATCCAAATTATAAAAGTATTATAAAGTGCCTAAAAATTAAAACTAAGGCATGATATAAATGTATATCACTTCTTTTAGAAAGAAGGTAGTAAAAATTAACCTTTCCATTTCATAATGACAAATATAGGAAGGAGGCTGGTAATCCTAGAGTTTCCAAATTTATATCCATGTACCTCATATGCATTCCAGTTATATCTCACTTTTGTTGTGGTTATAGGTAGGAGTTTCATCTCAATGATTACTAGAAAGAGAACAAATGACTCCCTTAAGAGGAAGAATAGGTATCTAGTTAGGAAATCATGAACCCTATCCCAAAATCTCCACCCTTCAAGCTTCAAATGATTAATTTTGCATGCACTAGCACCAACTGTGCCAAGAATGAAGAAGAGAGAGGGTTTTGGGTCGTGAAGAGGAATTTCTATCATTGAACATGAAGAATTTCACCAAGAGGGTAAAGAGGAGAGAGAATAAAGTATAAAAGATGGGAAAAACGTAAAAAACATACATGGATACATTATGTTAGCAAGGTGATTCTACACTTTGATCGTCACTCTTGATGAATCCCAACATGCAAGGGTGTTTCCCTAGGAATCATCATTTTTAGCTACAGTAGTCATGCAAGTGTGTTTCCTCAGGTACCATTGTTCTTTTGCTCCAATAGGGTTTCTCCATCTCTAAAATGAATAAGTAGGTGTCTAGGTTCAAAGTAGGATCTATCATAGCATTATGCTTTTGAGAAAATTGTAAAAAAATAAAAATATATAACTTTGATCGAGAAACACCCTTCAACAACCTCCCTTGGATTACTTTGACCCAAAAATGGATTACAACACCCTACTTCAACCATAAAATAGCTCCCATGGACCCTTCCTAAATGCATATAGACCCAATAATGGCTCACAGTGGCCCTCAAATGACATGTCTCAACCTAAAATGGGTTGCATCAAGTTTCTTGAGCATGCATCAACCTAGCCATAAGGTCAAAGTGACCCATTTAGGGTCGCATCAACTTGACCTAGAACGTATCGACCCACACATGAGGTTGAATTGACAAGACCGAGTCTCATCACTCATACCAGACTAGAAAAATACATCCACATCAACCCTAAGGCATTGATCAATCCAATGGACTGATGCAACACATATGAATTATATTCATGAGAAGTCTATATTCTCTAATATTTTAATGAGGAAAAATTTGAAAATAGATTCTCCCCAGGATTTAAAACATCTATGTGTACAACTACACAACTGAAAAAAAAAGTTAAATTCAAGTAATTCCAAAATAAATCAGATAATCATGTAATTAGGGAAAACCAAGCAAGATTAAAGAAAATCAATGATCGAGATCTCACATATAAGCTACAAATATGATGTTGAGACTAATCTCTCTATCATAATCTATATTGTCATATTTATTCAAGAAAATTTAAAATGAGATCAAAGTGAAGTATGATCTTATGGCAACTGAAATTGAAGAATATTATGAAAATGTTATCTAGGACGATCATTTGAGAGGAGTTTCTATTTAACTCAAGGGGCCCAATGATAAAAATTAGATGGAAAAATAAAATACATAAAATGGAATTAAAATGTTATTATTATCATATAATTATTGTTTATTTGGTTTATTTCCATTATTGATATATGAAATCACCTTCTCTTACATAAAGATGATTTATAAAGTTCACATGATGAGTACCACTAAGTAAGTCAAACTAATTAGAACAATTCTTGTGGCATTGAATATGTATATGAAAGATGCCACTAATAAATAAAAGTTAAAGATGGCCTTAGAACTATAAAACCTCCCAATGTATGGAATTGGTAAGGGAATATGTTCTATCACAGAAGTCCAAAGGGACATGTGAGTGGGTTCTTGAAATTGTAAAATCATCGTTGTGTGTGAGATTTTGTGGATCTTCACTTGTAGGAGTGTTCCATGGCTCTACATATATGAAGAGCAGTAGCAAACCTCATGTACTTATAGGTGCTATGTAGCTCAGTTTATTAGTCATGTTGTGTAGTACTTTGAGGGGTGTTATGTTACACATCATTGTTCCATGTATTTGCAAAGTCTATAATTTAACATCTATCCTTGTTTCACTTTTTTTTTGAGATTGATCATAAGCACACATGATATGAGACTCAGTTTGAGTATGGTGCAAGTTGTTGAGCCCCTATAGTAGTTCCTCACACAAACCAAGATAGGATACTCTGTCTTAGTGGCATGACTAGTTTTAGTTAGTTGTATATTTGTGGGAGCATCCGAAGTGAATCATATAAGAAGTAAAATAAGACAAACAATCGATGAGATTCATATCAAAGGTTATCGACCTCTAAATTGTTATATACATGTTTAAAATATTTAGATTTTGGTTACTATATCTATTTATCATTAACTATCTCATTTCAATAGTAAGTAAATAGATATCTCTTTCTAGACTCTTATCACTCACTGGGAGTTCTTTCTCATGTGAGTAGCTCCCATGTTTTTTGGTATAATCACAATAGTATAAAGGAGGAGGAGTAATATGAAATGCAATTCATTAAGGGTATGTTGGAAAGTATGGAAGCGACAACTACAACTGAAACAATGAAAATTTACATGTCTTCGACAAGTAGATCTCATCAATAATAATGTTCTGGAAGGAGGGGTGTGACATATATGTCATTTCATAGTATATTTGGTGAAATTTCTCACAAGAGAATATACAACATACAGAAGGATGTCGACAATGTCCTCTCAACATAGTCACAAAAGCATTTGTGTCTCTATATAGTCTACACAGATGACAGGAAGTCCATGTTGCACAACAAGAGCCAGCAAGGAAGGAGCCACTTTATGTTGAAAATGTGCTAGTGTTGGACTCCATCTTCTTCTCTGTCTCTTATGGTTAATGACGTCTCAAATTCATGTGTAAAAAAAGTGTAACCCAAACCTTAGATGTCATGCCCCTTTAAATAGGGGAGGAAGGAATCATGGCTTCCTAAACCTAGATAAACAAAGATCATTAGAGGCAACAATTGAGCTACCACCTATGTACAACCAATCATCCAACTGTCTAGTTTAATCAATTGACTAAATTGCATTATAATATTCTAAAATTAATCATCTACCATAATAATGTTGTCCTTTCAACTGAATGGTCTTCCAATCAGTCAATCAGATTGTTTGTATGTAGTCAATCGAATGGGCCCTACTTGATCGAATGATCTAATATTTGTCTAGACAATTTATTGGACTATCTAGTGAGTATTTGGAGTGATATTAGTGCAATTGGCCAACTAGACATTTCAAATTTGATTGACAGGTCTTTTTAGTCAAATGATTAAACTTTCCAATTGAGTGATTGGGATTCCGCACAATCTATCATTGCTCTAATTGATTTTGTACACATTCAAATAACCAATTAATCTTTTGTCCATGATTGTACTCCTCCTCCCTATTCATTCTATGTGTGTAACTTTGTAGGTTTCACATTATGTTGGTAGTGGTGTCTATAATCATATTGTAAATTCACAAACAATGATCGGTATATATCAAGACTTCATTGTCACCCAAATAAGTTCATGATCTAGAGAAAAACTTTGACCTAGTATTGCGACTAGGGTTATAGTGATTGTATGGTCCATTTCTCTCTAATATCTAGATTGACTCTAAGTCATGGTCACATCATCCTCTTAGTGTTCGATATTTTTTCCTTGGTATAGAGTAGATAGTTTGAGATATACATAAGCTCAACATCATGTATCACTCACATGATCATGGACATGCATTTCATACTCTCACTCATCAAGTGGCCAACATATCACCCCAATGTGAAGGAAAATTTTCACCTATGTAAGCCATAATAATTCACTTGTCTCATAGTGTACCCAAGCACTAATTGAATGGAAACCCTTATTCAAACTCACATTGAGTAGTGTTAAATCACATTAAATAACATGTATCATTGCAGTGACTTTAGGACTAAGGACCACAATCACCAACATCACATTGAGATATGATTATACTACTATTTTGGCTTTGACAAATACTCAAGTTGGTTTTGTTCGGTATACTTGTTTGGAACAAATACCTATGTGTTTGATTTGATATCCAATAACATGATTAATGTGATGTAATCATTAATCAACACACATACTAGTCTTAATATATTATTGTCATCCTAATTTCCATAATAATATTTTACTGGGGACTTAGACAATAATGATTACTTTTGGTATACACATGATCTCATGTTCAATTCATTGAGACGTTCATTCTATGGACAATATCATATTTATTCATTATCTCATATTGGTGCAAACATAATAAATGGAATGTCCTTTATTAGTAAAATCAACTATAAATTTGCATTACAACCATCATATGACTGACTCTTAGTGCTTACTTCGATTATTCTCCCATTTTCATTGGATCCAATCACTTATAAATGTAACTCCAAGTGATCTAACATGACCATCATGCTCTTATTATGAAAGTGTTTCTAGTATGGGATCAACAACATTTCTTTCAGTTGGTACTCCGCAAATCTTCACATCTCCTTGTTGCATGATCTCATGTACAAGATGGTAACATCATAATAGTATGTTCTTGGAAAACGGGGGTGATCTGGGTTCATTATATTATGTAAGGGTTTCATTGTTGTCATTGTATAGGTATACTACATCATCAATTGATATAATCAACCCTAGTTTACCAATGAACTTCTTAATCCACAAAACTTCCTTTTTTGTGATGTAGGAAGCAATATACTCAACCTCTATTTTTTATCAGCCACTGTCTTTTGCTTGGAACTTTTCCAGTTTATAGATCCATCATTGAGGCAAAACTCAAAACCTTATTGTGATAAGTAATCATCCTTATCATTTTGGAAGCTTGTGTTGGTTAACTCTATACAACCAACTCTTACTTGCCATTGTAATAAGGAACTAATCCTTAGTTCTTCTCAAGTACTTAGTGATGTTCTTATAATAGACTAGTAACCTTCACCGGAATATAATTGGTACCTACTCATCATGCTCAAAGCATATGAGACATTGGTATGTTTACATAACATAGCATACATGATAGACCTCATTACATATAAGTATGAAATGTTGTTCTTACATCCCCTATCTTTAGAAGAGTTGGGTCCTTGAGCACTGGAAAGACTTATTCCATGAGACATGGGTAAGTTTCCTCTCTTAGACTTTGCATGGTGAACCTTTCTACAATTTTCCAGTGTATGTACTTTGACTTAGACCAATAAGATTTCTAGATATGTCTCTATATATCTTAATATATGAATAGGATTCTTCTCCTAAGTACTTCATGGAGAAGGTATTTCCCAACCATGTTTTTACCACATGTATAGTAGGGATGTCATTCCCCATCAATAGTGTGTAATATGCATACAATATGAGGAATATAATTATGCTCCCACTGACCTTCTTGTAAATACAAGGTTCATCTTTACTATGGATAAAGACAAACTATTTGACAATCTCAAATGAAGATTCCATGTATGAGATGCTTGCTTCAATTTGTAGATTTATATTTGTAAATTATAGACCTTTTTGGATTTATATGAAATGATAAAACCTTTGGGTTTGTATCATGTGCACATACTCAAGGAGAATCACATTGAGGAATATGGTTTTAACATCCATTTGCCAAATTTCATAGTCATGATAAGATGCAATGGCAATCATGATGCTGATTGATTTAACCATGGTAACATGTAGAAGGTTTCATCGTAGTAAAGACATTGAACTTGCTTGAAACCTTACATAACCAATCACCTTTGTAGGTCTATACATTACCATCCATGATAGTCTTCTTTTTGAAGACCCATTCTCACAGGTTCATGTGGATCAACCAAGGTTCATACCTTGTTGGTATATATGGAGTCAATCTCATATCTCATGGATTTAAGCCACTTCTTAGAATCTAGTCCCTTAATAGCATCATTCTAGTGTGTTGGTTTATCATCACTTATGACGAACACATCATTGTGTTAAGTCACAAGAAATCCAATTCTCTTTAGCTTAAGATGTTTCCTACTAGATCTTGGAGGTTCTTGTGTTATAGGAGGAACTTGAGATTCCACAATAATTTTTGATTCCTCTTGTTCCTTATCGACCTCCATAGGTTCAATAATATATTGTTGATATCAAAATTCTTTAATCTATATTTTCATCCAACTAGTTCCTATAGAAATAAATTCCTATTTGTGTAATACAACAATTCTAGAAACAAACACTTTGTTGCTAGATGGAATATAGAAATAATATCAGTTGCTTTCCTTAGGATATCTAACAAAATGACATTTATTTGTTTTAGTCCATGGTTTTCATAAAACAGATTCTTGAAATAAGCTTAAGATCCCCAAATCTTCATCAAAGACATATTGGGATGTTTCCCATATCATATCCCATATGATGTCTTTTCAACTGATGTAGGAGGTACACATTTATGTATAAATACTGCTACTTTTGAAGCATATTCCCGAAATAAAGTTGGAAGAGTAATATAACTCATAATTGTTTGTACCGTATCTAATAAGGTGCAATTCTTTGTTTTTGATACACCATTATGTTGTGGCGTTCTATGCTAAGTTCATCGTGATATAATAACACAATCTTCCAAAAGGGCCTCAAATTATTGGGTTAGTTATTCCCCAACTCAATCTAATCTAAGTGATTTAATAATCTTGCAAAGTTTTGCACTTCATTTATACATTCCTTTGAACTTTTCAATGTATTATGATGTGCTTCATTTGATACACACATCGATAACTACCAAGGTCATCAATAAATGTGATGAAGTATTGATACCCACCTTTGGCATTTATGCTTAAACGTCAACATACAACAATATGCATGGGACTTAATAAATGACTTGTCCTTTAGTTGTTATCAATAAAGGGTGATTTTGTCATCTTGCTTAATAAATAAAACTCTCACTTCTCAATTTATTTAAAATTAAAATGGGCATAGATATCCATTTTTTGGAGTCTAGAAATACACTTCTCATTTATGTATCATGGAAAACAATGCCACATATAAGTTTTGTTTGAGTCATTGAGTTTAAGCTTATTTTCATTTATGTCATAAACATTTTTATCAATATCCAATAAATAAAGACCTTAAGACATAGGGGAACTTCCATAAAATAACTCAACTTTATAAATAGGACATCGACCATTCTTGATATGAAATTCAAAACCATTCTTGTCCAAACATGAAATGAAAATGATATTCCTATCTAGGGTAGGTAAATAACATCATTTTTATAACTCTATTACAAGCCCAATGGTCATGGATAAATAGTAGGATCCTAAACGAGTAGCAACAAAACTTGCTCCATTTACAATCCACCTTTCCCTTATTCAAGACCCTACTTATTTTCAAATCATGCATATTTGAACATATTTGAGATCTATATCATTATCTAATATCTATGACTAATAAGCAGGTGAATTTATCTATATAACATGTATACTTGAAGTGGAGATCTCTATCCATGCTTCTTATATTTCATTTCCTCTAGGTAGAGAAGTCAATTTCTTTTCTAATGTCCAGTCTTGTGAAAATGGTGACAATTGCCTCTTTTACCCACTACTCCTTTTGCCTTAAGTGTGGAAGACATAGCCTTTTGGATAGCCTTATAGATTTTCTTGTCTTTGCCTTTTCCCTAGGATTTTTATTTTCCTTTGTTGACTATTAACATGGATTTGGACTTGTCTTTCGTAATTTTTCCCTTAGTTGTTCATAACATGCCAAGCAACTTTGACAAAAATTCTACAAAAATTTTCATGTTGTTATTCATGACAAATTGTCTACATGATTCCAAAAATGATTGTAGGATCACTTCTATGGCCTACTTTCAGCCTAAAGGAAATCATAGTATATCTAGGCTTTCCACATACCCAAATAACTTGAGCACATGAGGCCCAACTAGATCACCTTGTGCCATATTGCACTTATATAATTCCTTGGAGAATTCAAACCTATCTTGCCTTACTTGTCCTTAGTACATATTCATGAAGTGTTTTACCATCTCAACAACTCCCTTTTGACCCTAGGCGCATTCAAAGTTGATTAATCAGGTTCTAGTAAATCTACGACATAGAGATTTTCTCAGGTGTGGGAACAATTCTCAGAGTGCTGAAGTAGTGAATTTATTCTCATTAAGTTTTTCATTCTCGAGGTACAATACAAAAAAGTGGTTGTTGTTGTTTTCCATTTGATAGTAAGAAATATTTTCAAGAGTTAATATTTTGATTTGAAAAAGTTGTATAAATATTAATTTGTTTCTCAGTGAATCACTCCCACATTTTTATTTCAAATCAATATCCCTCACATTAGTTAACAAGATTGCATAGAACAATCTTCTAGTTGATTAGGATCTTATTTCATCAAGTCATGAGCTAACATTGGATGATCAACCACAACTTGATTATTTAGGTAGGAAATGTTTTCTAATTGCATCTAATGAAACTCTTGAATAGATGGATGCACAACTCTTTGTCACAACCATATATATATGCATCTAGGTGCTTAATTTTATTAAAATCACTTAGTTAAGTCTAACACAAAGGCCAACATAGTAGAATATGCACCCCTCTTTTATAGACCCACATATCTATTCTCAAAATTCCCCGAGATAGACAATGCACCATGCTTTGGTGTGCCCACACATTATTGATCAAGGTTTTTGCATGTGTTGCACATTAGGAAGCATCTAAGACTTAATATTTTATTTGTGGGGTTTTATTTATATACATATACATAACCAAACACAACATACTTGTAAAGACCAAGTCTCTACTAAAAATCATGGAAAACAAAAACACCAAATGTGTGGCAACGAAAGAAATAAAACTTGACTTTATTCAAAATGTATAAATAGTACATTACAAAATTTCCATAAAGGAAGTAAAACTTTATACAAAACATAGGATCTAGGTAGAGGAAGACTTAGACTAAGCCAATATTGTCTCCAAACAAAACAACTTAATATATAAAGGCAACTATGACCATGCAAGTTATATGTTCCTTTTTCTTCTTGTCCTATCCTTAGCCTTAGGTTCACCAAGCTTCCATGCGCACTCTGACCCTAATCTGGGTGGTTGGGATCACCCAGCAAGAGAAAGATAAAAAGTATGTGTTATTCAAGAGAAATAGGACAATTAAATAATCCAAAGCATTGCAATATAAAAGGATATCTACACAAAAAGATTTTAAAAGAAATGAGTCAAGTATATGAATAAGAGAGAGAGAAAACTTCCATAACCAATCACCACAATAATAATCGCATAGCATGAATATATTAAGACACAAAGTCATCTAAATGTAGGGTGAGGAACCTACCAGACCTCACCAAGTGGCAGGGGGACTAAAACCCCAATGCCTATATAAAGTGGCAGGGGACTAAAACCCCAGTACCTAATATAAAATGGCAGGGGGACTAAAACCCCAGTGCCCGATAGGAGGACTAAAACCTCAGTGCCATGTGGGTGGTTTGTACTCATGTACACTACATTATCATTTGGCCTAAAATACATCATGCTTAATAGTCACTTGGCAGTATTGAGGAGTATAACAAGATTGCAACATTGCAAAATGGGAATAAAACCCAAATAAATAATCTCAATAAATGGATGAGCCAAACATTGGCCATAGCAATATTCAAGAGTTACAATTAAATGAGCCACATAGGCAATAGAAGCATCACATAGTAAAGAGCAAAATAAAGACATGCAGGATAACAAGGCTAGCACATAATGAAGGTAGGGATGGATAAAAGCCCAACATAAGGATAGGTGTGATTTGCACATATACATTCCACATATATAATAGGAATCACATACCAAGTAGGCTTCACATACACCAATAGGTTTTCACATACATAGGGGTCACACACCTTAGTTTCAATTCATTACCATCATATTCACCAGTCTGATTGTATCCAGTTCCATATTTCCCTAGTTGCAAACATTACACATGTATTAGTATTTATAAGGCTTAAAGCATAGGAAAACCCTAATTTTGGAACTTATATTCAAAACCACGATTTTAGGTTTAAAACCTAGTCCAACAGATTAGTCATATTCTCCTAAATAATAAAACATATTTTATTTACAAATTGGAGTTAAAATGAATTAATTATGTATTTTAGAACATTTTATACACTTAAAAAGGCATTCAAAGCAAACTTCAAAAAAGAAATCCAAATCATGACTCAAAAACTTCAAAATCAAATTCTACATTAAAAATATTTTCCATTGACTATTTATTCGAATTTTTATGACATGGGAATGATTTATTATGAATTAAATCATCTCAGCCAATCCGAATTTAGGGAAATGCCACATAGGCAAAAGAAATTCACAAAACATAAAGCCACAGTGGCCGGACCCACGCTGATGGCAGCCAAATCAACTTTGGCCGCGTCGGCTGGTCCACGCTCGCTTGGCTGAGGTCAAGGGCGATTGCAGGAAGAGGCAAATGACCATTTTGCCCTTTCTCGTCAAATCGATTCAATTAAAATGGCGAGGGCTCTTGGGTCAATTATGAGTATCAAATAGTTGATGTGAGAAACAAACACAGAAGGAGAAGTTACACAAAAGCCCATGCGATGTTAAATGGTTAATCACGGGTGCAGGGGCTCCCTGGTCATTGCATGACCAGGATTGTTTCCCACTCTGGCCATGACTGCGAGCAGCACAGCCTGGAGCTCGGCTCCTTGGCTCCTGTTCGCTGCTGCGCGCAAAGCCCTCGACCGAGAGAGGGAGCAATCTCCCATCATTACTGTGAATTCAACGAACCAAACAAAAGAGCAAAACATGCTCAGGTGCGTGGGAACTAGCTTCACTGAAGGTGGAACAGGGGAAGGTAGACCGGGGAAATTCATGGCGACAACTTCATCGAAAGGAAAACTAAGATCGTAGGCATGTTCAAGGGTCCAAGGCAAACTGAAAGAGCTACTTTATGAGGGCGGAGGTGTGATAGGACTCAAAAGCAGTGGGTTCCGGTGGCGGTCGAGAACCTGGACTACAGGACCTGGAGTTTGGGGCTATCTTGAGACAAAAAGAGAGTAGAGCAGGGAAGAGCGGGTGCCAGAGATGCTTATCATCATCTCAATTGACCCGAAGGTGGCAGACATGGGCGGTGAAATGTGGAGTTCACCGAGGAAGTACAGCAAGGAGGTCCGGGAAGACGAGGGTACTGGGAAGCTAATTGAAGGAGGAGAAAGGTAGGTCGGGGGCTGAGGGTGGTAACCCTTCACATAAATAGGTGTGGGGAGCAGTGTAGCTCCATCTGTGAGGTCACCGTGGAGAGAGGAGGAAAAGGGCGATTGGGTGTTTTTCCTATGGTGGAGGAGACAAAGTCAAAAAGGGTTCAAATGAACCGCCTCGATGAGGCGAAGCCAGATCACTTGAAATTGCAAGAAACTGTTAACCAGCACGAGAGAACGATAGGAAGAAGCCAGGGAGTCGGGACTGTTCCTTGACTCGCAACCTGTTGGAGGTAGGGGATAGTGCGGATGTCGTTGGATCATGGGTCTATCTAATCAGAGTTGTTGGATGGCACTGAAGGGCCGCGTAACAGAGAAATGAACTGAACTATAGCGTTACAAATGCCATAAATGTAATCTATTCGGCTACTATAGTCACACTATATTAAAAGTTTGTAAAATCGATTTGAGGGGTCAAATCAACTCCAAAAGACACCAAATTTGAACCATTAGCTCACATTAAAGTCTAGAACAATTCTATGCAATTAGATTCTCGTTTTACTCATTATTTGGCAATTAAAAAATATATTGCTCATTAAAGTGTATATTAATATATTAAAATGAATGAGTTATATGAAAAGACTTCTTTTAATGGATTATATGAGTGAATTTCGATATATTCATCCATTATTAACTTTAAGAGTAAAAGATCACCATAATATTCTATTTTGATATATTATTATTATTTTTTAGGAGAGAGAAGGAAATTAGGTTAATTACACCCTTAATTAACTCAAATACACATTATTACTAATATATTTATCCAAAAAGCTCCAAATTAATATTATCTACTTATATTCTCACATAAAACTCCATTTTTCATATTAAGACCCCAAATATTTCATTGTGTGGGTTATTTGTGCAAACACCCCTCCATTTATATAAATGAGAGAAAAAGGTCATTTCAACCTTGAATTGTGCCCAAATTGCACAAGGAGTCCAAAAAGAATATAAAAGAAGGGAAATTTATGAAATTAGTCCAAAGGGACTTGAAGGAAATGAAAAGATAGAATATGGGTAAATTGTAGGGAAGACCCTGAGATTCACTATGTTACAATACTTATGACACATATCATATACACACTATATCCATAATTTGTAAACATACAACATTAATTAGTGAAGTAATCCTATGGAGCCAAAAATGATTATTGTCCACCTAACGCCATTTGCATCTTATGTATCATTAACTTGTGAGATCCCATGTAAGCATGCATTTATGCTACATCGAGGTGAATGTTTCCATTGACGATCCTTGGAGTTGTTCCTTTAAGGCTGCTTCATCATGCTAAGTACTCCAAAACTTATTATATCTATACATAATATTGCATGATATGTAGAAACCACACTTACATTCTAGGGCATTAAGAAGGAATATAAACCCTTACATGTGGAATAAAATGAGATGACCTTGGCATGCAAGCCTAATGTTTTACCAAACAAACCCATTCACATACACAACATGCACACATAGAACATGATCTTTGGCCATAAACATGCAAACATTCACCAAAGAAAACATATTTTAAAGGTGACATGTATGATTTTTGAGATATCACATATCATATACTTCTACATATTATATATTCAAATATTCATGAGGGACATTCTCATTAATCATTTTTAACATCCACACTAACTAGGTGGGGTATGAAGGAAAAATATAAAATAGTTGACTCTATCCTACATATCAATAATATAGATATGCATGTATGCATAATTAAACATGGTATGCATACTAATTGTATCATTTACATCACATACAACTCAAAAAATAGCATAAAAAAATCCAATCATATTGTTTGAAGTCTTAATAAATTGTAGATTGGTGTGGCTCTAGTACCACTGATAGGAGATATGGAGAAGACAAGTGCAATCGAAGCAATTAAAAATTCCATATTTCCCATGAGAAAATCTCGTCAATAATAGTGTATCTAGAAGAAGGGATGTCAGACATCGAAACATTGCTCACAAGGAAATTTACATCCATAGAAAAATGGCAATGATGTTCTCCCAATGCAGTCACAAAAGAGTATGTGTTCCTATACAGACAAGGGAAACATCTCTAGCTTGATGGAAACATAGTCTAGGTGTTGTTGGCCGTGTTTTTTATCCCATTGTATGCTGATGTTTACATATGTTTTCTATTTTTAAACATTATATAATATATTTTTCCTTTACTATAAAAAATAGTCTACGTGGATGACATAATCTCCATTCACACTATAAGCATAGGTGAGGAAGGAGTAGCTTTTCCATTGGCAATGTCTAGCACTGCACGTCATCTCATTTTCTCTCTCTCCCTTATGGGTAATGGCATGTAGGGTTCACACATAAACAATTAACTAAAATCATGGCCATCATGCCCCTAAATAAGGGGAGGAAGGAAGATAGGTTTCTAAAGATTGGAAAAACAAAATGTAACATATGAAATGTTGGGTATAAACTCAATATTAAGCAATAATTCATGATTTTGTTCAACTTAAGGTAATTCTCAAATTGGTCATTCCAAAACTCATATGGTTATATCAATTAAATCTTCATATAGTACTTTGTCTCTATTTGAATTTCTTGTGTCTAAATGAGCTCATTCTCCTGACTTGAGAAATATGTATAAGTTGATCCCTCAATATATCTTGAGGAATCATTTTGATTAACGTTTGACGCAAATTTGAATCAGTTATACCCAGATATCTTGATTTGACTTCACATTATAGAGTGCCCTTGTTATTATAACTAATGCTTTGGAATCAATATATATAATAAATGTTCTAACATATATCCACTTCTATATATAGTGAAATAATTAATTTGTCAAATTATAGGTGTTATTTTAATGAAATACTTTATTTGATGTTAAATTAGTGGTTGAAATTTTGGTGCATTTTCCTTTATACTTTAGTATTTACGTAAAATAATTATAAGATAGGATTATAACATTAAATATTAGAGTTAATGCATTAGTTTTTTATAATAGACCCAAAAGACAACAATGATGCCGATGCTAAGGCTATTACAGAAATATACAACAAAGGTTCACTCCCACCTTGTGCAATGTCATGCCAACTATGTTTCTTTTTGTTAACCTACAATACTGCAACAGCTAAATTGAAACCCTAAAAATCCTTGTCATCTTTACCACCTCCACTACAACCCAAGAAATCGCATAATAACCATAACTTGTACTAACCAATCCTAGCACTACCATAAACCAGTGATGACTTTTGTGTCACTCCTCCTCACTTCATGTTTACCAATGCAACCCTAGCATTACCAACCACTCTCCTTATATAGCCTCTCTGATACTAAGGGTTTGTATGGAGAATGGAGGGGAGGGGAAGGGAGGGTAAAAGGTTTAGGTTGCTTGGTTGGACAAAGTAATGGGGGAGGGAGGAGAACTAATGGTAATGGAGGGAAACTGAGGGGAAAGAACCAAGTGTATTTTGACCACTTCTCTCCCCATAGAATAAGAGTGGAGACAAGGGGATGGGGAAAGACTTGGAAGAAGATATATTATAAAGGTTGGAGGAAAGTATGGGGTTTGGGAGAGAAAATATAAATATTATGGTGAGAAAAATTAGTATAGCCAGCATGCATTGGTAATAGAGAAGAGATAGTTTGTCATGTATAGTGTGCAATACTGGATGGGACATATGAAAAGTTAGATGAATATTAAAAAACTTGGAGAAAAATTAGAGAGGAAAATAAAAATAAATAAGAGGAAACTAAATATATCTTTATGCAAAAATCTAGAATTAAACTTAAAGTAGTTATATTTTTTGGTACAAAAACTCTTAAGGATTGGTTTTTTTTTTTAAATTACAAACTTAAAAAAGTAAAGGAAAGAAAAATAATTGGAGGAAGTGTGGGAGGTTGTGGAAGGGAGCCCTAAACTATAGAGTGAAATTAAATGCATCAAGGAAAAGTTTTTCGTAAATACAAAAATATGGATGAACTACTTCTATCACCGTAATGAATATAAAATAGACATGTCACCCGATAATTCATTATATTTAATATTTTTATGTCCATCTTCCCCTCCCCTCCCTGTACTAATCAAATAGACTAACATAAGTGTCCCCTTGCCTCCCCTCTCTTCCCTTCCCCTCCTCTTTCACCCTTGTACCAAACATAGTGTAAACCATGAACCATCATCATCTTGTAACTCAACAACCCTGACACAACCATAACCAACAACATATGAGTTGGCAATGATCACTAAATTAGGTTGACATTCCCTAAGCACTTTACCCTCCAATGCAGAGCCTCTAATTTAGAGTCATTTGGATCGATTTGTTGATATCAACCCCGACCTCCTTACTTTCTTCTCTCCCAACCAATTCTACCCAAAGCTCATCTGTACTACAATGTTCTATAGTTTATTTGAACATCACCAGCCCTTGGCTACCTCCATCTCTAAGCTTCATAGTACTAATGGCATAAATCAAACCATGACAATTCTTCAAATCCCCAAACCTTTTGAAGCCATAACCTAACATCCCAAGACCTCTAGAACTTATTCAATATCATCTGGATGTTGAGCTACATCTAGATAGTTCTACAAACCCACAACTAAAAGATATGAACATGGCTTCTCTTTCCCACCTATTAATTAGATGAAAGAACCATGGTAGACTCATAGACTAAATCTCACACCTCCAACAAGATCGTCACCACTGCTCTCAACCACAACCACTTGCTAGAACCTCACATGTTGACGTTGAGATCTAAAGATCTTTGTGATTTTGGAAAATCACATTGGAACTTTTGAGATCTTACTGCTACTTCTCAACTTATCCATCGATATCTATTGTGAATCTAATATCATATGTGGGAGGAACATTGGTAACCCTTATAGTGAAGTTTGGGGATGTGTCTACTATTGTGATAAAAATGTGATCTATCACCATTCCTTGAACATGGAGCATCTACAGTTAGGCTTGAGGTGAAAGAAAATATGCAACATTTTTTACTTACAAAATTTGATCAAGAAAATGATCATTTTGAGTATCAGAGACCTCTTGAATTCATACGCTAGTTCTTCACCATATAAAATTTAACTTTTAAAATCAACAACTCATGACAAAATGGTTGATAATCAAAGTGTTTGAGGATATAGAACTTGGTGCATTAATGTGTCATAATATCAAATATAGTAAATAGGGAGGCATTACTTTTTATAGATCTACAATGATGTACTATTTTGTAGAATTCACAATAATAAAAGTAGTTAGGATACACCAATTTATATTTAAAGTAATTTGATCGATTATCTTAACATGAGTGACGATAGTATTCACATCTAAAAAGTAATAAGTACTCAAATAGAAAGATATTAGTTTCTATTGGCAAGAGTACATTGTTCTTTTTATAAATAAAATAAGATAAAAACTATTATATTTATATGTTAGAGGTTTTTAGATAAACAATGTGCCTTTAAGAAGTATATGCATATAAATTGACCTATCATAATAAAATTGAATGTGGTAGAGAGAGTATGTATATGACGATTAATTTTATAAATATAATTATGAGCAACTTCATAGATTCTAAGAAATGTACTCATGACGACATGCTGGTTTGGACTATATTTTTCTCTTTCATTTATTTTAGATGTGTATTGGTATTCATAGGAAGAACAAGTACTAACTTAAACATATATGAGTATATGCAAAATTTAAACCCTATATATTCCTAGTAAGGGTATTTTGATAAGTAATATCTCATATAATGAATGCCTTTTGCCCTAGTATCTAACTTGAATTATATAATGTTATAGATAGGATAACATTTGGGAACCTATTGTATATAAAATAATGATATAGTTGAGTATCTAGCATATAGAGAAACAGAGAAATGATCATTATGTAAAAAATATGTAATAGTAATCCTAGATGGGAAACCAGATTCTAAATAACTCAAATTGAAAACTATTTTATTCCAAGCCGATTTGACAAAAAATCTACTTTTGTAGGTCTGTCTTTACCAATTGTTAGATTTACTTGACTTGTGATTTGTGCAAATTTTGGAGTCAAGAGGTACTAAAATTTGGATTCATTATTGTTCTATATACTTCCTTATGTCAAAAAGAAAAGTTTGCATGCATGAAATCTTGTTAGGTGTTGAATTTAGATTTTTTTTTGCAAATGCTATCTTACTATTGAAGGTCGCCTATTATACTTGCAAAACCTGGATATTTGTTGATTGCATAATTTGAATATTGGCATTGGAATTGATTTGAATATCAACTAGAGCTTTAGGTCCTTGATCAGGAGGTAATGTCCCCGACCGCTGCGTAGTGGGTAATGGATTTGTTTCCCCTAGTACTGGTTGCAGTAACATGAAATAGTGTAATTCTTGCATAGGTTATTAAACACATGGCACTCATTCAACCTGATATGATAAGAAAGTACCAATTGGAAAATGGATAGTTTCAAATATTTTGAAATGTTGGATATTGAATGTTTTAAGAAAACTTACACCACCTTGAACTTTTTGATATGTTTGTTATTCTTCAAACTGACAATTTATCTTTAGTAGTTAGAAATCCTTTTGCCTTCCAAATAGATCACCAAATTGTATGTACCTACATTTTGGTGCATTAAAATATTAAATCTTCATTACATGTTGTAATATCTCAATAAATGGACTTGCAAACTTTGTCTGAGCCTTCTCACTTGTGGTCCATGTGTGGGTTCTTACTCTGGGATGTTCATGGACAGGTAATCTAGGAAGACATAATGGAGACATGTCAGAGATGTACTCTATTGTATAGACTAGATAGGTTTTCATGTTTTAAATTGTAGTTTTCATGTATAGGTAGTGAGTTCCATGTATTATTGTGTATAGCATGAATGTAAAAAGATTGTTTACATATATGAAATATAATCATGAGAAAATTTTGATCTAAAAGATCACATTTTTACACAAAAGATCATTGGTGGCAGCAATCAAGTTGCTACTCATAGACAACCATTTAGCCAACTGTCGAGTTCAGCCAGTTGTTTGGACTGCATTAGAACTGATAAGATGACTTAGAGATCTTATTTATTCGATTGAATGGACTTATAGTCAATCAATCAAGTTTCTCCTTTCTAGTAAAATGATTACACCTTCCATTTTATTGACCGGTCTAGTCTTTGTCCAATTGATCAATCAAACTATCTAGTTGGTTGTTTGGGTTGATCTCGACTCAATCAAGCAACTAGACATTCTAGTTAATTGATTGGTCTACCCAACAGATTGAATGGACATTCAATCAACCAATTGCAATTCTAGATAGTCCATCATTGCTTTAATTGATTACCTAAATCTTTTAGTAACCAAATAATCTTGTATCAATGGTTATACTCCTATTTCATGTGAATGCTATGTGTGTGACCCTATAGGCTCCACATTATGTTGGTAATCATTTCTATAATACTATTATGAATTCACAAGAAATGATTGGTATCCAATAAGATTCCATTGCCACCCACTATCTAGCAGGATTCGTTTTCCACCCAAGTAGATAAGTTGGGGACCAACTTTACTCTAGTTGAATCCCAAACATAGAAGCATAATCCTCTTAAAGTTCAATCTTTGTTCCTTGGTCTAGAGTATAATGTTTGACATAAAAACAAGCTCAATATTATTTATCGACTGACATGATCATGGCCATGCATTTCTTAGTCTCACTCATCAAGTGGTTGGATATCACTCCAACATGAGGGACAAATTGCATCTATTCACTCAAAATAATTCAAATATGTTACAGTGTACCCAAGCACTACTTTTATAGAAACCCTTATTCAAGTTCAAATTGAAGAGTGTTAAGAACATTGTACAACATGTGATCATGGTAGTGACTTTGGGTATAAGGACCACAATCAACAATATCACGGAGATATGATTTTGATTGCCATTTTTTGCTTCCATGTATCATACTCAAGTTATTGTGTAGTGCACTTATTCATAACAAGTACATATGTTTGTTACTGGAAATCCGGTATCATGACTAATGAAACATAGTCATATATCAACACACATACTAGTCTTAGTGTATTATTGTAATCCTAATTTGCATAATGATATATAACTAGGGACTTAGATAGGAGTAAATACTCTTACCATACACATGATGCCATGTTTTAGATACACAACCCAAAATCACCTCATTGAGTAATTCCTTCTTAGTACATTGTATATTCATTCATTATCTCGTATTGAAACAAAAATAATAAAGATAAATGCATTTATTAATAATCAAAATAGTTAAAAAGTGTGCCATTACAATTATCATATAACTAGGTCTTAGAGTATACTACCGATGAGAGCAAAGCGACTTCTCCAAATCCAATTCCAAAGAAGCCTTAACATAATCAAAGAAATGATATCTACCATATTTTTATCTCATCTTCATCTTCGAAGTGGCCATTGTTAACCTTTGACCAAGATAAGACGGTTATCATTGGTCTCCATATTGTTCCTTAATGATTTTCAAAGGGAATGTGAGATATTAGAGATGTAGAGTCATAAAGATCACAAAGAAATGAAAAAATCTGACATGGATTGTATTGTTGGACACATGCCTAGATAAAATTTTCTAACATTCTAACTCATTTTGGGGAGGATGATATGATACACATTCTAGGAAGCTTTCTTTGAAAGCTAGTCTATTATGATATAGTTACTAAGACTTTAAAGAGGATGTATTATCCACTCATCTAGGTAACGACACAGCTAGTCATTTAGGTGAGGAGGAAGTAGCCATCTTGGAGGCTATTTGGGCGTTTGGCATCTTGGTCACTGCAAACCCCAATTTAGGGTTCCTTGGGAGCATATTGCTCTCATGTCTGTGTTCTAGTTGTTGAAGATGACACTAAGCGTCTCTGGCATTTTGGTCCACTGGATAGAATTTCACAACTGTCCCTTAACATTGGCGTTACGTAAATGACCAGTATGCGGCATTCACTGAACTAAGACCAACATGACATAATTTGTTTTAAAATGATAAAGGACAACTAATTATATTATCTCTCCAATACAAAGCAGCGTGCATTAAACATCCTTTAGCCCCCAAATATCACCGCAAAAGGGCATATTTCTGAGTTCAAACCTCATTTTAAATATAAAAGGTGTTAATACTAATCAATGAGAGTTAAATAGCCTAACAAAAGGATAATTCATCTAAGGAAATTAACATGCTTAGTTAATAACTGTAACACTATAGTTTACCAATATTCAATTTCTTTCCCCTTATACTCCTAGGAATATTCTAGAGTATCCAACTATAGCCAAGGTCATTATTTAGTATATTCACACTTCAAATCTTATGAGTGGATGGTTATTTTATCTTTAGATCCCTATGTTAAATGAATTGATTAGAACATGTGATTAGTTGACTCTAAGTAAATTTAATACAATTAAAATTTTAGGAAAAAGGAACATAATGGAAAAGGGTCCTAAAAAAAAAGAAATTTAAACTTTGGTTCTAGATTCTGGTATGTTACAATGCCAAATAGAATCATTTATACATGGAGGACAGGATAATGTTTTGCCATGAGGATGAGACTTTAAGATGATGCTAGAGATTAGGGTATATAGAATAAGTAAAACCCTAATGTGGGTAGAATGAGTAAATTTTGAGGAAAAAATTATTTAAGGTGGGCAGAATTATAACATCCCAAATTTTAAGTAAAATATGTATAGGGTTTTAGTTTCAAATTTTCAATTGTAAAATTTAGAACTTGGACTTAAAATCAACTTACCTCGAGTATTGGGTGCATGAATTGAAAGAAGTAAAAAGGGAAAAGAGAATAAAGGGATTTGAATTCGAAAATGTAATTATGGAGTAAATCCCTTGGTCAAGAAGTTTTCCTTTTACCCTTTTTATGACTTTAATATAAGAGGAAAGTATATATATCCTCTTTTCTCTCTTTTCCATGAAAGTTTCTAAAAAAGGCACAAAAGTTAGGGTACATGAACATTGGGTGGATAATAAGTAATTATCTCAAATTTTACACAAAGTCTCACAAAGGGAGGTCATTGCCTCTTATATAATCAATTAAATGTATTAAAATCAATTTTAATGACTTATATGGAAATTATGGATAAAACTTGTACAAAACTAAAATATAACATACATGAAGAATCTAGACGCTTATATTATCATGTAGTTCAAATTTGAGGTCAATCCAACTTCATTTGACCCCTCAAATCATTTAAGAAAGGATATATATATATAGTTTGGAACCTTAATTAATAGATGAGTTGATCAATATGATGATTTTTCCTATAGTCTTGTCACACAACCTATATCCTTGTCTGGGACAAACTCAGGGACATGGACTCTTTTGCGTTTGAGGAGCTCGTCTCCTCCACCCGAGTCATGTCCGCTCTGGACTCTGATGTGCCATGAGTTTTTCTTACCCCTTTCTCTCACATATTGCACCCTCGCGACGTCAATGCTTCACAGAAATGATCTCCATATCTTCCTGAATTTACCAATCCCAATTTCATAGGGTTTCCTACCCTAGTGTCTCTAGATAGAACTAGACTTCTGAACTCACCATGTTGCGGTCTCTAGTATATCACCCAGGGGCAAAGCCAGGGGGAGGGGCAAGAATGGGACATTGCCCCCCAAAAAAATTAATATACTCGATAGATATATGTATGTATATGTTCTCAGTACAATTGATTAAAATAAATATATGTTAAGATGTGTTCTAGACATCAATCTTCCAGTGGTGCGGTGGTTTCTTTGCTGCAAGGTTAAGACTTGGTCGCTAGTTCCATTCCTCCTGTCAGTCAAGGTAATCTATTTTTACCAGCAAGTGTGTGTAATGTTTAAATATATACATGTATATGATCCTAAGCAAGAGAAATCCTTATTGGCACAGCGGCATGCCGTCTATATAGTCTAACACCTGGTTGTGGGTTCGACTCTTCTTGTGCTTGTTATTGAATTTTGTTTGTATATCCTTGCATATCAACTATACACACACAAACACACCCATATATATATATATATATATATATATATATATATATATGGATAAAACATAATTAAGGCCCATACATGAAGATAGCATAGTGGTTAGTGTAGTTGCTCCCAGTCTGAAGGTCCCAAGTTCAATCTTTATGTTATGTTGTAAAAGATTTTTTTACTATATCTTATACAAGTTTATATGAACACCATCTTATTTATGTTAGAATGTTTAAAATAATCTAGTCCCCCCCAAGAGTTAGATCCTGGCACAACCCCTAATATCACCCCATTACCCTTTGATGCTTTGCCTTTATATAGCAATACTAAATCAATGCCCGAACCCGTAGGAACCCAAGGAAGTCCTCACATCGCCCCCATGTACCTGGATCTTGATCCATGATCCCCATTTAGTTTGGTCAACCTTCGGCAATGCGTAGAAACACTGGAGACAATTTTAACCAACTCTGAGAACCCGGAGTGTTTCCTTAGCACAATCATGCAGCCCTCACCCAATCAATTCGACTAAAAGTGGTAGTTTTTCCCTATTTCTTCCTTAGACCTCTTTCTCTTTTCCTGTGAGCCGTCATAGCAATATAGGGTTTTGGGCTGCCTTTCTTATGATTTTCTTTACTATTGCCTTCGCATAGGACACACAAACTCATATCGATCTTCAATTTTGCCTTTGGTTGGATTTTTGAGCTTTTCACTTCCAGTCTCTAACCAGTGATGGCGGCGGGTGGTTTTTGGGCATCTGGCCATCTTGCGGTGCCTTCAGGGTCTAGTTAAGTCCATCAAGGCATGAGGAAGATGGTTCTCATGGTATCAATTCAGGTTGTGCAATGGTTTTCCAATTTTGATTTACTGAGATTTCAACCTCTACAGACAGCTGAATGTGTGAGGTTGAGGGAGAATCTGTGAGCCAGGGTTACTTCTCTACCCTTTGATGTTTTATTGTTGTATCATGCTTCCCAGGGGAAATCTTGACCTTTTAACATGTGTTGATAGTGTGGTAGCTTTCAGAGCGTAAGGATACAATGGATTATTATAGATAAGCCATGTTGTGTTTTGGATTTATCAGTTATGTGGATTTTTCTCGTTCTATGATTGGCTAGAATATACATAACCTTTATAAATTCATGGAAATTACTACAAAACTCAGATGAAGATGAATCTTATATGGATTTTGCTCAATTTTTCGAGATCTACAAGATTGACTGAGTTTCAAAGCCTGTTATGACATCAAGTTTCCCTCTTTTAAATCAAGAACCTCAAAACCCTAGAAATTAAGATGAATATCAATTGTTAATGAATTATGATTGTCATAATAGGGTAATTAGGGTTTCTTAACCCTAGAAGGATATTTGGATTTCTTCAACATAAAAGAAGCAATTAGGATCTTCTCTAAGAGAGAGGTAAGAGGGTCCATGCACTCTAAGTATTAAATATTGATTTTCAATCACTTTAAGATTATTGTATCATGATAATCAAGATAAATTATATGTATAGCTATGTATTCAAATTTTTAGAAATTCTTGATTTAATGTTCTCCAAAAGTTATTATATGATGTTTATGCTTTCAAGTTCTATTTTAATAATCCAAGTCATGTTCATGTGAAATTCAAGTAAAGACTAATTATTTCAGTTTAATGATGAATCATGTAATTGGTTGTATTATTTTGTCCTCATTATTGTAATGTTGAGCCCTCGGGCCTTATGAGTTCAAATGGAACATAGTGGTGTGTATGTGCAATTCATGAGTCAAGTGGAACATTATGGAACTTAGGTGCAAATCATGAGCTCAAGTGGAGCATTATTATGACACTTAGGTGCAAATCATGAGATCAAATGGAGCATAGTTAATGGCACTCAGGTGCAAATCATGAGTTCAAGTGGAACATCAGTTGAGCCTACGGGCTTTATGAGCACATTTGGTGCATAAGAGTAGAGGACATTATAATAAACCACTAAGAGCATATTATGTGAATCCAAGATTTATTGTGTAATTAGTTTCATGTTTTTCCTTATTGCCAAGTTATTATTTTATTATAACAATACTCAATGTCGCTTACTCTAACGTGTTTTCCATTTTGGATACATGGCTGAGGACGTAATGTCCGTAGTAGGAAAGAATAAGGGAGTTTAACCAAGGAGAAAAGGAATTTGAAGTGAGTTATTCAAAGTAGAAGTTTCCATGACTTAACTTGGTGGGGTGCCATCTACACCTTAGAATATCTTTTATAAAGTTCCAAAGAAGAATTATGTCATATATTTGTTCTACGTTTCATGGATTCAATGTTAGTTCAAGGATGAGATTAGTTTATGGTATTGGTTTTCCTCTTTCAAAGAACAATGTATGAATCAATATTTCCAATTAGTGTAAGGTATTTCATTTTTCTTATTGCTATGAATATCATGTTTTGTAATGTTCCTCCAAGACAAGTGACCCATGTTATGGATAACATAGGGTTTTCTTCCGTTGACATATATACATACTTGAAGGAGCGTTACAAAAACAATGTATTGTGTAAATGGTTCAAAAGACACCATATGAGACATGACGTGGGAGGAGTCCCAATGAGTCTTTTGTAGTGATTATGATTGAAGGCTTATATAAGGAAACTACTTCTTAAAAGATTTGTCCACAAAATCACATAAATGCTATTTTGTAAAATACTACTCTTATCCCAATCCCACAACAAAATGTTTCTCAGTTTGGATGATTGTATTCAAAATAAAAATTAGTGGGAGTAAAAGTAGAACTTGAAATGTTTGAGACAAACAAGAATACATAAAACCTAAAGAGGTACAACGAAGACAAGGAGAATCACAAGTTGTTGTGGAATCTCACGTTCCTTATGTAACACACAGAACTCATAGTTCTAGTAGAACATGCCTTGAGTTTAAAAGATTATGTTATATTATATCTCTAAAGGCGGCAAGTTGATCATAGAGATGAGTCAATAACCTACTAAGAAGCTATTGAAGAACCAAAATATGAGAAATGGCTTGAGCCTATAAGATCAACGATGGACTCCATGTACACCAACAAGGTATGACCTTGTTGGATCTAGGTGAAGGGGTAAAACCCATAGGGTGCATTTGGGTCTTTGTAAGACGACCAACATGGAAGGGTAGATTGTTTGCAAAGAGTTTCGAACTAGTTCAAATTTTTGAACATGATGAAGCCTTTTCACCAGTTACATGGTTAAATCTATATGGATCATGCTTGTTGTTGCAACTTAGTATGACTGTGAGATTTGACATATGGATGTTAAAATTGCATTCCTTTATTGGAATAATTAAGAGGATGTGTGTCTGTGACACAACCTAATGGTTTTATAAATCCATTAATGAAAATAAAGTCTATAATCTACAAAAGTCAATCTGTAGATTGAAGCAAGAATCTCAGAGTTGGAATCTTCTATTTGGCAAGACAGTCAAAGGATTTGACTTGAATCATAATGAATATGGAATATGTGATTACAAGAGATTTAGTGGGAGCATATTAATATTCCACATAATGATGGGGACTGACATCTTTATCCTTCAAATGTCAAAATTTGGCAAGGAATGTACCTTCCAAATGAAGGGTTTAGGCGAAGCATCCTATGAGATTGGGATAGAGGTCTATAGCGATAGATCTGGAAAGCTTCTTGACCTAAGAAATAGCACATACATTGGTAAGATGTTGAAGGGTTCAACATGCAAGACTCAATGAGAGAAAATGTGTCCATGTTTCATTGAGTTAGTCTCTCAGGAGCCTAATGTCCCAATTCTTATGAAGAATAGGAACACATGGATAGATCTTGAATGCAGTGTTATGTACTTATCCCTCTATGTCATATGTATTGGACATGATGAGGGGATATATCATTATCTTGCATGTATTGGACATGATGAGAGGATATCCAGTAATCTCATATGTATTGGACATGATGAGAAGAAATATATATACCTACTTAGAATTCTTGTGTATATTGGACATGACAAAAATGTATATGTCAAATGCCAGTGAGAGTTACTGGACTACCATAAACAACATCCTTAGGTGCTTGTGAAGAACTTAAAGGATTGGTTCCTAGGTTATGGTAACAATGAAGAGTTGGATGTAAAGGGTTACACCCATGCAGGCTTCCAAATTGACAAAATAATCACAATCTAAATTTATGTTTGGAATCAAATGAGAACTATAATCTAGAAAGAGTTCTGAGCCAATGAAAGTTGTTCAAATCTACAAAAGAAGCCAAGTATCTCTTTGTTATAAATAGAGGATATTGTATGGATCAAGAAGTTCATATGGGTGAACTTGTGTGAGGTCCCAACCATTGATGATGCAGTAGAAATACCGATGACAACAATGGAGCTACTAGTTAGGATGTGGAATCTTGGATAGCATACTATGACACTTCCATCTTATATGAGTATTAGTACAACAAAGAGTTGTGAAAACTACAAAATATCGACTTAAAGCAAACATTTCTAAACCCACTATAAAAACACTTACACAACAGAAGCATGATGGTCATGTTAGGTCACTTAGGATGAGATCCATGGGTGATTGGCTCTAAGTGCAAGTGAGAGTCTGTTGGTATGTATGCCCAGAGATCCAATAATATGAATATTGTGATGGCATAACATGTAAATGATTTGATTGATAATAAAGGTAAGCTTTCAATTATTTTGTATATTCAATTATGAGATAATGAATAACATAATAAATGTCTAGAGAATATTATTACTCAATGACATATGTTTTCAAGTATGTGACTTGGAAGAATGAGATCATATGAATGTTAAGAGTATATATATTCTCATTATGTCCCTGATCGGTTGTTATTGTGGGTTGATAGAAAACAATGACACATAAGATTATAGTGTGAGTTGGTTGATGACTAAATCTCATTGGTCATGATATGACAATATCAAACCAAGCACACAGATACATGTTAGAGAATAGTGTATCACACTGACCCACGGTGAGGCTGACACATGGAAGCCATTCTCATGGAAGTCAGAGTCAACTCTCATAGTGATGGTGGTGGTTGTGGTTCTTCAACCTAAAATCACTACACTCATCCCATGTCATTGGGTACACTTTGACATCATCAAACACAGTCTTGAAACATGGGTTGTTATAATGGTGATGATTGGGTGACTTTGACACATGGGGGCTGACTATGAGTGATAGGGATGAGATTTGTCCCTCTAACAGGAGTGTGATATCCAAGGCCTCTTGATTAGAGAGACTGATAAAAGTATGGCCATATGCATGTGAGTCAATATGTGATATTGAGCTTACATATATCTCATGCAGTATGCTCTAGTTTAAGAAATACAAACATTGTAACACCATACATAGATTGTAGGTTGAGGTTTCTCCCCAACTTTGTATTCACTTGGGTAGCAATGGCATCACTCATTACTTGTGATGTCAGAAGCTAGTTATGGACATTCACTGCCAATGTGATATGGGACCTATAGGGTCACGCACATAGGAACTCAACCAGAAGATGAGTTTCATCTTGAATGATAATTGAATTGATTACTAAAGTGTTTAGGTATTTCAATTCATGCAACAGATCAGCTGACCAGACTGACAAACGATCAGTTCAAGTGTTGAGACAACTGTTTGGAGTGTCAGGTTGATTGCATTGTGCATTAGGTGGAATTCAATCTAAAACATCCTATGAGACACCTGACTGGCTTGGCCAGACCACCACCTCAGGAGATGTGAGATGTTTGTCTCACATGCACCAAATGACCATCTTGGTGATGCAATTTGATTGCATCAAGTATTGGTGTTGACGTCAAGTTGAGTACTGATTGGAATTGAATTGTCGACATATGTACAAAATTGGAAAGTGTGAAATGATCGTTTCGCTTAGTAAAATGACCATCTTGCGTGCGAGACAAATGTCTCACTCGGTGAGATGAGATTTTTGGTGCACATAGGTTACACACCTAACAGAAGTTTTGTAAAAATTCAAGATCTTTCAATCCTTTCCACTCCCTCTTTAGTCCCATTTTTGTTGGGAACTGGGAACCTTGACCCTAACCCCTCCTACATATAGAGGGGTACTGGGGGCTTCCCAGAACACAACAACAACACAAACAATTGAGAATCAATTGCTCTAATAATTGTTTTCCTCTCTGATTATGGTAACCATGAGATCCTAGGCAAGTCCTACCCAACTAGGAGGTATAGACAAGGGAGAGAAACAATTGATGATCATTGTTGTGGGAGAGTAGGTTGGTGACTAGTACTCCAACAGGAGGGACAACTCCTTCTTGGTCCGTTCTAGCAGGATGAAGTTCTAGTTGGTCTGTGTGGACTATTGTATAGGTAGGAGTCCTTTGGTTACAACTAGGAGGGCAACATCAACTCACAGTCTGTGGCGAGACCAGAGGAGTTGCTGCATCAATTTTCTTAGTCTGATGTCTATGGAGGAGTAGTCTGATGAGTCCCAGTGCAACTAGGAGTTGCAAAGACACCGTCCAAGACTGAGTGCACATCTATATCGATGAGGATTGTCATTGGACATGCTCTAGGACCAAATACATCTTCGTGAAACCATCCTTCTCATTGCATAGTTATTGACGCGATCTACTGGTTAATGGGAAATATTTTAGTAATTTTTTTTGTTTTTGCTACCTATCTGATGTCATATTTCCCAACAATTTTTTATATGTGGTCCATCTATTGCTTAGTTTATCATTTACCTCTAGTAACATATTGGTTATCTCTTTTGTGTGTGATATGACTAGCATGTCTTCCTTCTATAGATATTCGATGGCTCTTACTTCAAAAGTTGGCAACAAGAAATACATATGGCAATGGTGGAATTAAATCATGCATTAGACTTGGATTGTCCTAAAATGAATAAATCATACCATTAAAGATCAATAATGATAGATGAATGAGATGAGAGAGATAAACAATGTTGATGTTGTATATTATCAACTTTGTCAAACATTCTCTTCAACAATTACAACACTTCTCATGCCAACTGCTAAGGAAATTTGGAGAGATTTGTATTAGAAGTATAATAGTGAAGATCTAGGTATTGAGAAATACTTGGTTGTCAAATTTGTGAAATTCCATATGTTTGGATGAAGATCGCTTTTTAAACAAATTTTAATGTTATTTTAATCCTTTTTCATGGATTGCGCGAGGTGGATATGTTGCTACCTGATATGTTTGTTGTCATGTCATAACTGAATAACTTCCTAAATATTGGGAGGACATTGCTCTCAATATCAAGCAAACAAATGGAGATATTTCTTTAAATAATTTAATCACTGATATTAAAATGCATAACATCATATTTTTTATAAAAAGACATTGTCGGTTGAAATTTCTCATAATTTTAGTCCTTCAATAGGAAATAATAGTAGTCAAGATTGTGACGACCACTATCAAACTGACAGCCAAATCGCATAGTAATTATGGGAATAACCATTAGCAACAAATTAATGAAAATCACTAAAAATAAAAAAATATTGTGCAAAGAGATCCATTTCCAGGAAACTCTTAAGGGAAGAACCAAAGCAATATATACATCATGGTTCACATTGTACATACATTGTACCATCTCATCTCGAGGATATCATATACTAGTTACTTTTCCCAAACATATACATAAGAAACATAAAACCTCGAGGCATACAAGCTAAAATATCAGATCATTTATAAAACCATTACATACTAACTCCCAAGTACCTGAGAGTACATAGACAACACATAGGAGTTCTATCTATAAGACACGAAAGACAACACATTCAACCTGAGTTGTTACTGTTGTCCCAGTTGTTGTTGTCCTCCCTTTGCAGTAGGGTCTCTACCTCCTCATCCGCATCCACCTAAAAATGTTGGGACCAACGAGATGAGACAGAAGTCCCAGTGAGAGATATAACTCTCCGCCAAAAATATTATTATCATAGGTAAAGAGTATAAAACTGAGCAGATGATCTTTTATATTAATAATCAGGATTAATCACTATTTATAAGCTGAACAGAGCAATATCATCTTTTAAATAAATGCAACTATCTATGATAGAGCAATACATCATCAATTCACTTTAAAAAGAATACAGAGAATACATAAAACAACTATCCATTTAAAATGTATAAAAGTAGTGTAACATCAACCAATGTTTTTGTATTGAATCCTTAAGCAAATAATCTACATTACTGATTACATATTTACAATCACACTTATGCATTGAGGAGATGAGGTATACCGCTCATGCTCCAACCGACCATGGCTACATATAGCATCGATACCATACAAGGTCAAAGGAAGAGCCGACTTCCAAGACTAACCTGTCTCGGTCAGTACGAGACCACTGGTAGTGACATCACATGTCAAACTGCAATTAGCTTACCAGGGTATAGTGGCATCTTCACTATAGAGTTACAGTCACATCATGCACTCTCTTTAGGGAGATCACACAACAACCCTGATATATTAATATTGTGTCATGGTATATAGCCATACTCTTATATTGATGAAGGAGAGATCACACAACAGTCCTTACTTAGACGTAAGGATATTTTCACCCATTATCCCCACATATTCAAAAATATGCTCTTCTAGTCAAACTTGTTTCACCATTCAGCAAATTCTGACACTGAATGGATCTATGGCCAGGGAAACTACATGATAAGGTTCCAATTGATTAATTAAGTGCATTACAATATCTTTTAGCATCAACCAAGTTACAAGCATGAATTATAATAGATGCTATAAAGAAAGGTGTAATACATTTATCAAGTACTTTTATAATCTTTGGAACACATTGAATGCATAACACTCGGGATCTCAGTCCCTTATCACATTACTGGGGATTCTCATCCCTTAACATTATCATCATCATGATTGCTAGATTTGGGTATTCAAAACCTTAGTTCATCACTGAACATTGTCACCTCTTATCAGGTAACTATTACCTCTAGGTCTTCAGACCCAGGTATACATTATACTTGTTGCATAAGTATTTCACATGGCTCACAAGGCCCATTTAATCTGTATCATATGAAATATCATAGCTCATATCTGGCTATGATCATCATCTCATGATACCTGCATGGTTAGTATTTCATGATAGAAACAAAATCAAGTGCATATCATCACCATGCAATACAAGAGAAATACAACCTTCCCATTATTAGGGTTAGGGTTTCCCTTTTTAGCCGATTAGGGTTTCAAGTTCATATTTTCAATAATCAAAACCCAAATTCATATCTCCACACATATTAGGAGTGTACATTCATATCTTAAGTATTCAATCATACTTGTTTATTCTCATCATTTATCATTAAATGATTATCACACAAAGTATGTGTTTCTCTCTCATCCTCACTAGGATATTGATTATATCATACTTTATTAAGTTGGATCAACCCTTTTCTCAAGGTACATTGCCCTGCACTTATCAAAATGCATTAAACTCTTTACATCTTAATGTATCATTTGACATAACATACTTCATGTGTTACTCAATCAATTATATCTCATTTGAGGAGTTTACCTCCATATTGGTTTTGAGGTGCTTCCAACATATCGGGCTAGAGGTGTATGCTTACTACCATATCGGGCTAGAGGTGTGTTCTTACCCCCATATCGTCCAAGAGGTGTGTGCTTACCACCATATCGTCTAAGAGGTGTGTTCTTACCACCATATTGTCCAAGAGGTGTGTGCTTACCACCATATCATTCTAGAGGTGTGTGCTTACCACCATATCATTCTAGAGGTGTGTGCTTATCACCACATCATTCTAGAGGTGTGTGCTTATCACCATGTCATCCAATAGGTGTGTTCTTACCACCATATCATCCAAGAGGTGTGTGTGTCACTTATATCGGGTTACTCAAGTGTAGGGTTTTGCATATCGGGTAAGACCCTTATGCTCATACCTTTTCAAACCTTCAAAGTATCAACCTACCATGTGTTGAGTGAAAGCCAAGACAATTGTTTAGTCCTTTTTCAACCAAAACAAATGTACAAAATGATAGGGGTGTGGGGTTCCAAGGTATAACATATTTCATATCACCATATTGGGTTTCATTACCATATCAGGTATTAGTGTGTGCCATGATGATGTGATCATCATCAAGCTCTAGACTTTCATCCCTTACTGTTCTAGTTCATGGAAAACAATCCTATGCAACTATTAGAACTAATAAAATCATCAATCATTCAAGAAAAATCAAAATTGAAAGTAGATCAACAAGTATAGCAAGATTGAAGGTGAATAATAACATGATTGGGTTCAAATTATGTAGCCCACCTCAAGAACAACTTCAAAGCTCCAAGATCCAAAGCTTCACATTCCCAATGTTGAAGATGAACTTATCAAAGATCCAATAATTGTTCACAACTCCTCTATATGTAAAGAATCACGATAGATAAGAACTTGGTGAAGAAGAAAAGATAGGAAGAATCACAACTAGAGATTCATTCTTCAACCAAGGTTGAAGATGACCATGGCTTCACCTTAAGCTTAAGGATCGAGCTCTTCCTTGCTCCTAAACTACTATGCATGATATATAAGAGAAAGAGAGTTGTATGATTTGAAAAGTTTCACTAGTAGGTGAAAGGAGTAGTATATATAATTGAGGCTCATGAGAGAGAGTGTATAAGAGGTGTCATCACCTTATACTACTAGGTGACACATGTCCATGCATGGGTTGACATGTTTCCATGCATGCAAACATATTTATCTTGACATGAAAAACTTTTGGGGATAATCTAGGGATAATATTTTGGCCATTAGTTATCTTGTTGAACAAGATATTTCAACCCAACATCACTTTATTCACAAACTGATACAACTTTTCCAAGGAAAGTTGTAAAATGATATGCATCACCTTCTTGAGGTTCTTAACTCGTCATGGTCTTTGAAAAGAGTTGAAAAAATGATATGGGACCTCCTCTATGGCTTCTTGTCCGATAGGCACTCCCATATAAGCTCTACAACTCAATACAACTCAATTAGGGTTTCAACTATACAACACTTCTTGGTCTTTTCATCACCAATAATACCATCCCTCAAATATGATTCAAACATGGTGCCTCTTTCTTTATATCTCCTCTAGATGATGCTAAGAGAGAGTAGGGACACTCTACATGTGGTAATTTGCATATCAACCCTACATTTTGGGTAAATTGCAATCTACACCAAAATTGGTACACAAAGCACAAGCATTATTCAAACAAGCTCCAACTTGGAACTTAGGCTTTCCACAAGCCACCCCTTAACATCATTATCTATCTTATGATGGTAAAGCACTTGAGGCACGTTCAAAATGTGACATATTACAATATAGCCGCTCTTCTTGGGTAAATTGCAATTTACACCCAAACTATCATATATTGCACAAATAGTTTGCAAATAAGCTCAAACTAGAAAATTAAACTCTCCTTGAGTATTAATTACTTTTCAAAAGATTAATACAAGTTTATAAATAACTTACTTAAGAAAAACTTCCAAGTTTATGGAATAACCCAGGTCAGGGATGTTACAAAGATCATAAGGGAAAATAAAAGGTGAACCAAAAAATTAAAAGGTAAGAACCCCAAAAAGCCAAATTCATGCCATGCTAGATTTTTGGTCAGTTTAGTCATTGGGCTAAGGAAAGTCCCTATAAGAAACAAAAAAACATGTGCCTAGTTGATAGATATATGGTCAACATGATAGTTAGTACTTCTTTCAATAATGACAAGTACGCAACTCCGAAACTAAAATATTTGATATATTTGAACCACTATACTTGTTTGTTGATACTGGGGGGAATGTGGACATCTATTCTCAAAAGTCCTTATGTAGTTCGTAACAAGCCTTCAACAACATGTCATTGACTTGGGAGATAACTCTAGAGTTAAAATCAAAGGTAAAGGCTATGTGGAATTGTAGATTCTTTATGGAAAAGTTCTTATTCTTCATAGAGTATGACATGTTCCCACTATCAAATGCAATATCCTTAGTTGTCCAATATTGAGTAGGAATGGTTTGAGATCAAACTCTAAATACGACAATGTTGTATTGAGTCAGTTTTGTTATGGTTTATATTATATAAAAGGTTAGTGTGATATAGAGGATCTGTTTAAGATTCATGTAGAACCTATTTCTAATTCTTTGTTTAATAAATATGAAAGTTCTATTGCTTTAGATATTGAATCATTGAATGTTTGGATGAATGATTGGGACATGATAGTTATGATTCCATGAAAAAAAATGTTGACTCATAGTTTCAACCCTAATGTTTTCATCGACAGAAAAAACAAATGTGGTGTATGAAGTAAGCAACCTAGGAAGCATTTCCATTCCTTTGGTAGAAACTCTGAAATATATGAGATTCAATGCACATTGACATTTGTGAATCCAATGGTGTAACAACTAGGGCTAATAAAATATACTTTATTACTTCATTGATGAATCTATCAGATTTTTCTATGTATACTTACTTTGAAGTAAGGATGAAGCATTAGAAAACTTTTAAATTCATAAGAATGAAGCAGAATCACAAATTGGTAGTTACTTAAAAGACATACAACTGATAGGGGTGGGGATTATACTGAAACCTACTTCTAAAATATTTCTAAAGTGGTGGAATTGTGCATGAGGTAACTTCTGCATTCTCACCACAATCAAATGGAATAGTAGCATGAAAAAATATGAACTTAATAGATTTGATCAATAATTTACTACGAAGTTCCATGTTAGCAAATGTTATTTGGAGGGAAGCTTTGAATATGATTGTTATATTTTGAATAGAGTCCCCCATAAATATAATGAAAGTAGTCCATTTTCTCTTTTGTGTGGTAGAAAGATAAGCATCAAATGTATCAAAGTGTGGGGGTGTTTTACAAAATTACTTATATAAGATAAAGAAGTTGGGGTCTAAAACTATCGATTCCATCTTTTTGGGTTATGTGGAGACAAGACAGATCTGGGTGAACCTTCTTCATGCATCTCTAGATATTGCAATCTACAATTGTTGCTGCTCATTGATACAATTCAGCAGAGTGAGACATGGTCGGAGTTTAATCAAGATAAGTTATGTATCTCAGAAACACAAATGCTCTATCATAAAAAAAAAATCTTAGGCACTTGCTTGCATCGTTTAAGGGTCACTATTATCTCCATAGAAAGTCATTTTTAGATGGCTTGTTGTAAGATAAGTTCTGATCTCTATTTGTTGTGATCTATCTATTGTTGGCATATCATTTTCTATTTGACATTTCTTTGTATGATCTGACCTTTTAACTATTATGGTTGCATTATTTCTTAATCTTGCATGACATACAATCATTGTTTCAAAAAAAATTGTTCCCTTTGTACATTGAACAATCAACACTACACCCTCCCATATATGCTCTATTAGTTAATGTTGCTATAATATGAATCTAACATACATATCAATATGTTAGGACATTTAGTTGTAAAATTCCCATGCCATAGTTTTAGACATCCATTCATGTGTGATTGGTTCCCATAGCCCATATTTGGCAATGGATCAAGGTCTGAGTTTGGATTGGTCAATGTGATATGCATAGTTCAGATTAACATAAATGATTGTTTGGTAATGAAATCTCTTTCAATTTGATTTTGGTTAGAATATTATGTGTTAGAATAGAGAACCCAATCCTAATAGGACGTTATAACCCTAAAAAAGTAGGACATGAATAATTGGATTCAATCCGAATGAGAAGGACTGAAACTAGATATTCAGACCCCAAAGTCCAATTTCAACCCAATGTATTGCTCAAGGACTAAAATTTGGGCAAGCTCAGGCCCCCTCACATACATCACGCACACACCCAAAACCATCTTCTGCTCCCCAAAACCACCTTCACTCTGTTGTTCCTTTCTCTCCGACTTTCTTTTCTGCTTCAATAAACAACTGACATGTGGCATTCAGCAACAACATTGCCCAAAGCAATATGCTCAAAAGACTAGAGAAAGCTATTTGAGAAGATGATGTGGTAGACATTAGTTGGGTGGTTGGTGGATGTTATGTAATAGACTAATAAAAAAATTTTGCTTATAACTTTTGAACAATCATGAATTTTTTAATGAAACAAAAACCATTGGATTCGTCATAAAAAATGCAATCCAACAAGACTAATGTTGATATATTTTTGAGAAAAAAATAAAAAAATATAACGTAAATGTGATGTGATGAGCAAAAAAATATTTTTAATAATTTTTGAATCGTGATGAATTTTTGAATGAAATAAAAACTATTTGATTTATGGTAAAAATACCTTCAAATAAGTCTAACTTTGAGAAAAAAAATAAGTCACTAGTGAAATATAAAAAAGGAAACTGTTAAAAAATCCATAGATGAATTAACGCTCAACACTTAACTGACACCTAAATTTATTTAATGGAGCGTAAACTGGGTAATTGACACCCAAAAACAAAATGGACAATCGACACCACAAGTTACTTAATGGCACCTAATAATGGGTAATTGACATCCAAAAACAAATAGCTGACACCCAAAAATAACCAAATGACGCCCACTAAATGGGTAAATGCGAATAAAAATAGACAATTGACCCTCTAAGTTACTTAATGGAGCCTAAAATAGGGTAATTGACGCCCAAAAACAAAATACGCAATTGACACCCCAAGTTACTAAATGGAACCCAATAATAGACAATTGACACCCCAAAATAGATAGTTGGCACCCAAAAATAACCAAATTATGCCAAAAAAATTAGTTATGTGACTAAAATTGGACTATCGACACCTAAAGTTACTTAATGGAGCCTAGAACTGGGTAACTGACACCCAAAAATAAAATAGGTAATTGACACCCCAAGTTACTTAATGGCGCCTAATAATGGGTAGCTGACACCCAAAAAGATAGTTGACACCCAAAAATAACCAAATGACACCTACTAGATGGATAAGTACGACTAAAAATGGACAATTGACACCTAAAGTTACTTAATCGAGCCTAAAACTAGGTAATTGTCACCCAAAAATAAAATAGGTAATTGACACCACAAGTTACTTAATGGCGCCTAATAATGGATAATTAATACCAAAAAATGGATAGTTGATACTTAAAAATAACTAAATGAGCCCACTAAATGGGTAACTGTGACTAAAATGGACAATTGACACCTAAAGTTACTTAATGGAGTCTAAAACTAGGTAACTGATACCCAGAAACATAATGGACAATCGACACCCCAAGTTACTTAATGGCACCTAATAATGGGTAATTAACACCCAAAAATAACCAAATGACACCCACTGAATCGGTAAGTACGACTAAAAATAGACAATTGGCACTGAAAGTTACTTAATGGAGCCTAAAATTGGGTGATTGACACCCAAAACCAAAATACGCAATTGATACCCCAAGTTACTGAATGACGCCTAATAATAGATAATTGACACCCAAAAATAGATAATTGGCACCCAAAAATAACCAAATGACGCCAACTAAATTAGTAATGTGACTAAAAATGGAAAATTGACACGTAAAGTTACTTAATGGAGCCTAAAACTGGGTAACTGACACCCAAAAATAAAATAGACAATTGACACCCTAAGTTACTTAATGGCGCCTCATAATGGATAATTGACACCCAAAAAGGATAGTCAACACCCAAAAATAACCAAATGATGCCCACTAGATGGATAAGTGCGACTAAAAATGAACAATTGACACCTAAAGTTACTTGATGGAGCCTAGGTAATTGTCACCCAAAAATAAAATAGGTAATTGACACCCCAAGTTACTTAATGGCGCCTAATAATGGGTAATTGACACTGAAAAATGGGTAGTTGACACCCAAAAATAACCAAATGAGCCCACTAAATGGGTAAATATGACTAAAAATGGACAACTAATACCTAAATTACTTGATGGAGCCTAAAATTGGGTAATTGACACCTAGAAATAAAATGGACAATCGATACCCCAAGTTACATAATGGTGCCTAATTATGGGTAATTGACATCCAAAAATAGATAGTTGGCACCCAAAAATAACCAAATAACACCCACTAAATGGGTAAGTGTGACTAATTAAAAATGGACAATTGACATCTAAAGATACATAATGGAGCCTAAAATTGGATAATTGATAGACACCCAGAGATGAGTAATTGACACTAAAAAATAAGTTGACAATGCCCAAAACTTAATGAACTCAATTAACGCCAAGTAGCACATGAAATGACACCAAGTGAAAGGGTAAGTGTGCCAAAAATGGACAATTGGCACACAATAATGGGTAATTGACACCCAAAAACAAGCTAATGATGCCCAATACTTAATGAACTTAATCAACGCCCAGTAGCACATGAAATGACACCAAGTGCATGGATAAGTGCACCCAAAATGGACAATTGACACCCAAACATGGGTAATTGACACTCAAACATGATTAATTGACTCCCAAAAATAATTTAACGACATTGAAAACTTAATAAACTCAATCAATGCTGAGTAAGACATGAAATGACACCCAATGAATGAGTAAGTGCGCTAAAAAATGGATAACTGACACCCAACCATGGGTAACTAACAACCAAAAATAAGTTCAACAACGTCCTAAACTTAATGAAGTTAATCAATGCCCAGTAACACATGAAATGACACCAAGTAAACGGGTAAGTGCGCTAAAAAATGGACAGTTGACACCCAAACATCGGTAATTGACACCCAAAAATGAGTTAAACCCAGTAACACATGAAATAGAGCCCATTGAATGCGTAAGTGTGCCCAACCCTCCTCTCTTCTTTTCACTTCGCTCATATCTTTTATTTTATGTACTTATCTTTGAGTTAGTGTATTAGTAAGAAAATAAATATTTCGCCCAAAATATACAATACTCATTTTTATACTTTTTATTTTTTTCTCAAAAGTATATCAATATTAGTCTCATTAAAATATAGCTTTTGTAAAGAATCTAATGGTTTTTATTTAGCCAAAAAATTCAACACGAAATAAAAGTTATAAACAAAATAAATTTGTCTCTCATCACATCATATCCACATATCATTTACTACTATTTATTTTTATATTTCGAATCATTTTTGTTGAAAGTATATCAATATTGGTCTTGTTGGAAAGTATTTTTTTACAAGGAGTCCAAAGATATTTATTTATAAAAAAATTCATCATGCATTAAAAGTTATATGTGAAATAAGTTTCTCTCTCACCAATAAATGTTCATCTACGTCATCTTAAAATTACCGTGGAGTGTCATTGACACTTCATCCCCTGCCAACCTGCAATGCCATTATTCCAAAAGACAAAACTTCTCAAATCTCCGAAAACCACCCATCCAAAAAGACAAAACTTCTCAACTTTCCGAAAGCTGCCTTTGCCCTGCGCTTAACCCACGTGTGACGGTTTATGCGCGTGACCAGATCATTTTCGATTGCCAAATGCTTTGACCAGTCACATCGTAGTCAAATCACTATATATATTAAGAAGAGATCGTGTCCAATTTAGATTTAAACTCAGTACCGTGCCTAGCGGTAACTTAAGTGAACATTTTCAAGCAAAAGAAAACGATGGATTCAAAGGTGTCAAATAGTTGGACTGGAATACGCCTCCAAATCTGCTGCCTCGGACTCGCTGTCTCGGTTGTGTCCCAGAAAATCTTGATCATTCATTTACACAAAATTTGCCCCTAAAAAAATTTAATGGAGTGTATGTGTGGCTGAGATTAATAGGGACACATTGAGACAACAAACTTGGAACAACATATTTGAACCCCTGGAATACATCAACATCAAGCACGCCCTAATATGATTTCTTTACAATGTATTAATTGGACCTCTTCATTGATCTAATATAAAGTAATATATCTACCTGGGCCACTTCCAGAGGATTTGGCTGAACTAACTAAACATTGTGTTTTCTAGTCTATTCGCTTCGACATTCACTCTCATCTTTGTTAGATTGAAATTTGAATCCCCAATGCTCCGACAGTTCAAAAAATGTTTATGTTTATGATCCCTTTCAGTTTCATAACCAAGCCAAATGGCATCTGATCTATTAATCATACCCGTTGAAATTTTGAAAAAGACTATGCATTCCCTTTCAAACAGACATATGCGAGTTAGATGTACCATTCGAGTAGGTGAATGAAAAGGATTGGCTGTGACATTCATATTTTTATTTATGAAAGGGAAACGAAATTACAGTCCTTCTGAATCCGAATATCCTTATCTAAGAGACGTAATACTGTTCCAAGGATTGGCACGTCGTGACCCAGAAAGAAAGTCAAAATGTCAATAATGCTAATAATGCGTAAGATATTTAAGAACGAAACAATTTAATAAAGTCATTCACATAACTTGTTTTATTGTTCTTCAAGTTGATAGAAATAAGAAGTAACGCTCAATTGTGGGCTAGCTGTAATCACGCGTCTACTCTTAGACATGGATAGTGAGATCAATGGCGTTGTCCAGACGTTATAAATGAAAAAGAATATCTTATCTTAAAAATATGATAAAACTTGTGATGGAGAGATCATGTCAAAGACACCGACTTTTATTTAGATTAAAAACTGCTTCCTGCGGAACTCGGTAACGAGACGCGGGTTTCACATGTCACCAAAGCGTATCCTATTATCATTCAATCCACATTTACAAAATGTCTTATATTCCAAGCATGGCTAATGAAAATAAACTTTGCGGCTTCTCATTTTTTTCCGCAACGAAATCTATTTATTCTCGGGACACAATGTCAGATTAAACTCATTATAAAATCATTAAATTTGTTAATTGTTTCAAAATGGTCCCTCCGGAGGAACAAAAGAAAGCATTACAAGAACCTTCCAACAGAAAGTGAAAATCTTAAACATCAATCAATAATGACCGACGAACCAATTTGACAAAAAGATGAAATTTGTATATACACGTGAAAGGTTCATCCAAACCCTCTTGTGAAATGTTAACACTCCTTCCCAAAGCAGACATCTCTAAACACATCACCAATGTAACCCGCTACCCACCGCAAGATAAGACAAACCGTTATGGAATCGTAATATACGCAATCTCGGTCAGGTACCTTATGATGGCGCTCTGTTTTGCGAAGCAGATGGCACGGAAGTTCATCAATCTGGGGTTACCCATTAGACTTCCTGCGCGACATCGGCTGGTGGAGCGCCGGCCTTAACATCACCGACGACGACGCGGGAGCGGCAGAGGGGGCAGGTAGCGTGTCCCCTAAGCCACAAATCGACGCAGGCGGCATGGAACTGGTGGTTGCACCCTGGCACGACCTTGCCTTCGTCGCCCTCACGGAACTCATCCAGGCAAACGGCGCACTCCGGGGCCCTCCCTCCTACAGCTTCCTGGTCGGGTGAGTAGACGAACATGGGGAGAGAATGGATGTCCTTCTGGGTGAGCCCGCTCGAGCTGGAGGAAGGGTACGAGGAGTTGGTGCTCGCTCCCCCAGTAGCTGCGACTGCCTGGCGGCGACGGGCAAGGCGGGTGGCGTAGAAGCAGAGGAGGAAGAAGAAGAGGAAGAAGAAGGTGAGGAAGAACGCAAAGACCAAACGACCCTGCAACGTCAGTCTGTAGGGCTGCGGGTCGAAGATCCGCGTCGCGTTACTAGGCGATGGTGCCACCGGCAAAGATGGAGGTGTCATGGAGCTGTTGCCGCTGCTGTGGCCCACAGTTGCCATTGCGTGCTCGGTGCTCCAACAGCGAAGCACTGCTTTGACCTTAATTATCTAGACGATCTCGGCAGGTCGCAGCTAAAAGCTGGATTGATTCTTTTGGTAAATTGCAGAGAGGCTAATCCCATTGCATCCTTTGCTAGTATGATTAAGGTTTTAGCTCGCTTCAATTCCTCAGCCCGTATTATCTGGCCTAGAGACTGGTGGCTGGAGAAGATAGAAGGCGATCTCGAAGAAGAGAAATGGCCAAATGGGAGCTAGAACGATCTCCAGGCCATTCTCGTCAATCCAATGGGAGGCGACTGAACCTATAAACTAATATTAAGGGTGACATCAAAAAGAAGCTAAAATATATCCATTAATATACTAGAAGCTGCACGTCATGGACCACGTTCCCATAGATATCGACAGGGTGATAATATACTGTCTTATGGAGTTATCAGTTATGGGTAGGGAAAATATGACTGAGGTCCTATTCCAATTGTGTCCCTATTTCTAGGTCCTTGTTGGACACATTTTATATTAGGTCGTATTTATATGACCTTAGATCTCACATATCCTGCATATTGCTAATAACAGGATTGAGATTGTATATATAAAGTTAAAGTAGCAGATGGACAATTCAAATCTCGTTCTAGAACAATGTTCTTTCCCCCACCCTCTTTCTTTTTCGTAAACTCGAGAGATTCATCCATGTATCATTAATTCCAACAGCCCATGGAGATACTACTATTCTGTCCAACTTCAACTAAAGTCGACGCAGTTGAGGGATTGTGTTCCAAGCATTGAAGTTTTGTGCTACTCCTTCACCTCCTTCAACCCCAATCTTCTTGGTCACCCCACCTTTTCCTTGGACTACATCTCCAGCTACTCCCCGACCCTTAGTAAGTTAGGTAAGGTTTTCCCTTTTTCCTCACAACCATAGCGACAAAAGTCTCCGAATTTTACAAAAAATCAGTGATTTTTTACGATTTTATAGGCTCCCGAATATTGACCACAAAAAATATTAAGGGTTTGCTCCTTTTTTACCAAACCATGTACACAAAAATTCCTTATATACACTACACTTCTAACCCCCACTCTCCTAACCGTCTATTGTTATTATTATTCAATTATTCTTTAATTCTTTTCCTACTTTTTTCACTCAATAAGATTGTATGTATATTGACATTAACAGTTACATATGTATCTAATATGTATGTATATATATGTATATATATATATATATATATATATATATATATATATATATATATATATATATATATATATATATATATATATATATATATATATGTGTGTGTGTGTGTGTGTGTGTATAGATAAGTATATATATGTATATATAGTCGACTTATTCTCAATTATTTCCGATTAGTTGATCAAAAAATATAGACTTTTTTCACGATTTTTTCCATTTTTTTTTAATTCCGGTTTTTTCTGCCCAGTTGAAAAGTTGTTGAATCCCGAACTTGTCACTATGCTCACAACCCGTTCCACCTAGGTTCTCCATGCCCGACCCATTTTTTGTGACGTATCATAATAATGTGCCCTTGCATTGCCATAAGCTATAGTGTTCACACCATTTACTACCCTTAAAAGCTCCTTATGGCATATCCATGCATCTTCTCATTGTCATTCTTATCAAACACACACAATCGAACCCAAAACTCATATACACTCAATATGTTGACCCTATCTCACTCCCAAACCCAAATCCTAAATACCCCCATAGACACACCTGTATCCTTTAGATTTGTCTACCCTGAACACTCTACCTCACTATGTTCACTTTTTGATCACGACAATGGACATAAACCCCTAACACCTCCAATGACCTCATCCTAGGGCCTTCTATAGAAATTCTTTACCCATTGTCCCCTATAGAGAGTCCTAATTTTCCCTCCTTGATGGTGAGAAATGGTTCCTAGTAAAGCATTTGATCGGATCAAACTCACATTTTGCAACATCACCCTACAACATATTGGTGGAACTCGACCCTTTTGCTGGATTTACCTACCTCAATCGTTGGTTTGATCTCATGGGAGCATTTGATATCGACAAAATATTACCAAATATTCACCAAGCTTACTCAAAAGTACCTTGACCTTTATATACACGGCGAAGTCAACTCAGTTATCCTCCACTGTACTTATAGTTCTACAGCCCTATCAATATGATGAACTCAGTAATGCAAGTTTTTATAGATTCACTAGTGGAGGACCACACAAGGCTCAAATCATATCTTGTTGATGAAGTTATTTTTTTGATGCTTGGCCCTACCCACTTTGTCAATTCATCTACATTTTGTGTTGCTATGGCCCATGGTTTCTATCGTATGTCCCATGCTCCAACAAAAAAGCACTGCTTTGACTTCAATTATCTTGATGATTGGCAGGTGGCACTTAAAACCTAGAAGGATTATTTAGGTATATCACATAGGCTAATCCCATTGCATCCTTTGCTAGTAATATTATGGTTTTGGTTTGTGTCAATTCCTTCATCCATATCATCTGGTCTAAATTCTGGTGGTTGGAGAAGATAGCGGATGATCACGAGCACAACTATAGATATGACATTGCGTTGGTTGTTTCTTCAAAAAATATTAGTGGTGTTATCTTTAGCGTTGGTTCTTAGTAGACAACCGTCACAGTTTGACCAGTTGAGAAAATATGGGTTGTCTTTTTTTTGCCTCGGTCGCTTCTCAAAGCAACTGACACTATATGTCACTGATGAAAATAGAATTTCTTGCAAATTTTTTGTGAGCATTTCATTTGCCTCCAAAAATCCTATGTTGTTGGTTCTTTTCAAAATAATCAACGGGATAAAGAGGTGCACACACCATCTATCCCGTAGAAAATAATTTATGTTTCTCATTAGTTATGTCTACAACGATCGAGAGAAAGATGTTTGTGCTATGTGTCCTGCAAAAATTTCCCACCACCACTAGATGTTTCTCTCCAGTTGGTCTAACAAATAACCGACATCGTAAGTATCACTGAGTTGCAAAGTTAGCGTTAGTTTGTCATAGACAACCGACTACAAAGTTGTATTTTGGTTGGAAGTTGTTTGTCTACAAATGACGGCCTAAACCCAAGAATGTCGATTGTATTAGTAACTGATTGGATAGGTCTTACTTAACCCCACAAGAAACTATTACTCACTCTTTCCCTACTTTCTTTTTGCTAGATATCAGGCTCCGATGATTTCTACTTTTGCCATTTCTCCAGCCGTTGATGTTGTAAAGAAGTGAGATCAGTCACCTCTCTACTAAAAACAATGGTAAACAAAATCCAATGAATAGCAGCGCAAGATTAAAAACTTTTCACTATATTCAATTTAAATAAAGAGTAAAAAAATTTTCCCAAAAGGGTGTACATTCTTTATACAAAAAGAGGATCCAAGTAGAGGGAAACTAGACTACAACAATATGTCTCCAATAAAAATAACTTGACAACTAATTTCATGAGGGAAGGATGGACTCCTTTTTCTAGTCATATGTTGGTTCACCATGCTCCTGTTGCGTTGGATCATATCCTAACCTGGGTGGTTGGGGTCACCCAGTAAGATGAGGGAAAATGTGTGTGTCAAATAAAGAATAAGGACAATTATAAACTACAATAGAAAATAATAAAGATTCACTATGCTAAGAGGGTCAAGAATATGAGGCAAGTAAAACAAATAAGAATTTCTACCAAGTTAAACAATAATAAGTTGCATGGATGATTAAATTTGACTATATTAAACTAATATAGGGATGAGGCACCTACCTAACCTCAACCTCTGGGTGAGGGAGAATTAACACCTTCCCAACCAACTGAATATATATAAAATAGGGAGAATTATCACATTCCCCTGGGTGAATTTACACATGTCCACTATGGGTGGTTGTACAGATGTACGCTACAATAATTAATTAGTCATTTACATCATCATGCTAAAATAGTTCAATGGAAAATATAAGAAATGATTAACTTTTGCAAGTGGGGTCTAAGACCCTAGAATAATTGAAGTAAAAATGCCACAAGAAGGCAATAAAGAGAATAAAGGCTAAAACAATGCCTCATTGGAAATATTAGGGTTGGATATCAAAATGCCCAACTTAGGGTTTAGAATGCACATACATACCTCATTTAAGATTCCTAGAAAATACTTTTCATCAATTAAATGTGTTCAATCTCATATTTGTCCTAGATACAAGTTTATACACATGGATTAGGGTTTATAAATCATATTAGGAGAGAAACCCTAATTTTGGACCTTTTACGAAAACCATCAATTTAGGTCTCAATAATGGGACCAATTGATTATTTGGATTCTCTTGATTAAGAAATCATACTAATTTCTTAAATTTGGAGTTCAAATGAATTAGATATATATATATATATTTTTAAGGAATTTTATATAGTTAAAGTAGTTTTTAAAATAAACATTGAGATAAAGATACAAATCAATAATAAAAAACCATAAATTTAGATTCAACACGAAAAATGTTTTCCAACGACTATTTATTCATATTTTTCTGATAAACCTACGAATTACTAGGAATTATTAAAAATCGACCAATCATATTTTGAGAAAAATCAACGTCAGGCTCGCTCGGCCAAGTCACGGTCAAAGGAGCCAGGGCCTGAGCTGTCTTGGGCCAATTTGCTCTTGACAGCTACTAAAGCAGGGGCTCATCCCAGCGGCCAGTGCTTGATGAAAATAGTGTAAAATGATGAGGTTACCCGTGTGAGATAAATTGATTGATTAATTTTGTGGGGACAATTAAGTCATTTAGTGTAGAAAGAAATCACATTTGCCAAACAATGATACGGGTGAAAACCCTAGACTACCCTTTTAGTTTTGATCAATTGATTAATCATATAGGGTCACCACAGTCACTTTGTGACTAGGTTTCTTCTACTCCAGGACATTGCACTCGACGAGCAACCTGGGGATAGGAATTCGACCCTTAATTCAGGGAAACCATCTGTTCGTTGAAGAACTGATGTTGCAAGAGTCTCCCTCACACCAACCCAAACCTACAGATTCACAACTCAGGTTCTAGAGGGTATAGGGGCTCGGGGAGTATCACTAGGAGAAGGAGAAATAGGGCAAAGTGTCACGGAGTCAACTGTGATGAAACTATGGATAATCACCATGAGAAAGGTCGGGAAACAGATCGTCAGGTTCGAGTGAACGCATACAAAGAGAGATGAGGCGTGGAGAGGTATTGTGGTGTCAAAGTGGCTCTTATTGGAGAACATATCGAACTGATCTATAGGATGTGACGATACGAGCCAAAACAGCATGAACTCGCTATGCGGAAATGAAGTGTAAGGGCTAAGGATTCTAATCGTTTGTTGAATTTGATCGAGGTGGCATGGAGATCTGGGGCACGTCTATCATCATCAGAGATGAAGATTGAGTAGGTCAGGGACCGTTGAGGCATTTGATGAGAAATTGGACAAGGGGGAGAGTTGTGTGTGGTCTGGGGATGCTCAACGTTGCCATATATAGGCAAGAGGAGCATTAGAACTCTCTTCGTGAATCAGTGATGGAGAGATGAGTTACTTCCCTAATGGGTGTTTTGTGTACAAGGCGAGAGAGAAGACGAGTTAAGGCTTGCTGCAAACGACAGATCCTTGTAGATTGAATGGTGAAGGAAATTCAAGGAACGGTTGTCAGTTGAGAGAGAATGAGGTCAGGGAGCGACTTGCCTATAAAACGGTTGTTGTCTCATGAATGAAGTAGAGGTAGAGGATGACTTTAAGGCCATTGGATCAGGTCAATTTTTGGATGATCAAATGTCGATTGTTGGATGGCGCACTGGAGATAATAAATCAAATGGGGTAACAAGTGACAGGAATAAATTCGCCACTTTAGGGAAATCAATGCATTGGATGCAATTTGATTTAAAACCATAATTATACTACAATCAATTCTTGTAAAATCAATTTAGAGGGTCAAACATGGGTCAAATGACCTCAAATTTGAACCATAGGCTAATATTATTGCCAAGATTAATGATATGTAATTAGATTTTCATTTTTCAAGATATATGGCCATTAACAACGATATTGTCCATTAATGTGTATATTAATGCATTTTAAAAGGGTGAATTAATACAAGGCTATTTTCTTAGAAATTCCTTTAAAAAAATCGATATGGATATTATAAAATCATTTAAGAGTCATGTCCCACCTATTATTCTCCTTTTTAATGCTTTAATAAAAATTTGGAGGAGATAGGAGATAAGAGTGTAAAGAAGTGAAAACACCTCCTTACTAAAAATTTGAACAATAGAACCTCCAATCCAAACACACCTTCAAGGTATCTTGGAGTGGGTGTAAAATTTTCAAATATTTATATAATGGTAATCAAAAGTCCAAAGTATAGTAGCGGAATAAAAACATGACTATGTTCAATTATAAAACCAAGGGTTACAAACTTACATCACAAGGATAAATGTAGATGAAATCTAACCACCTCAAGATTGTCTCCAAGCTTCAACATCTCAAGCTAAGTCCAGGTCATCAAGCCTTGTCATCCAAGTCCTCCACCTAGGGTTCTAAGCATACCCCAGAAAAAGAGAAACAATAGGAGACATCAACAAAGGCTGGTATGTGCATACTAAATAGGAAATTGAGCAACATAATGAAATAAAGGACAACAAATAATGTAAGGCTTCCCATATAAAAGAAAAGTATCACCCAAGTGAGTATCAAGAGAAAAGATCACAACAGAAGGGATACTTGCCATAAAAACAACATAAAAAGGATTGTGCCATATAAACATCCACTAGCACAGTGGGAAACAAGCACTAGTAGGGCACACACCCCACAATCAATATCCTTCATGCATGTGAGATAAATATAACCCTAGAATAATATAAATACAATTGGCAGCCAAGGCTTCACATCCTTGCAAACCTGATAGAGAATGGCTCACTGCCAAACTCCCAAATATATATATATATAATAGGTCAAGATACACATCTTGCCCAAGGTATGAGGTTCCTTTCCTTCCCAAAAAGAGAAGGAAATATCACATTTGCTTGGCAGGAAATAACACATCTGTCATAAATAAAAACCAATGCAATTTACACTACTCTAGTGCTACTGAATCACATAGCATGTATAATGTAGAGGTAAGTAGAAAGTATAGTCAGAATAAACAATGTTGCGATCACACAATGGTCAACACAACATATAACATCCACTTCAAAGTGGGCATATATCACAAAGTAAACTTCCACATCACAATGGGTATATATCAACAAGTAAACTTCCACATCACAGTGGGCATATAATATCAAAAGTCCAACTTGCACCAAGGCAACAAGATAAGATTTCAAGAGAATATCCATGATCACAAGATCAATAACAAAATAAGATACTTCACATGAAGCATGATTTCAAAAGAACAAGACAATGTGTAAGCTAATGTCCATAAGACCAAAAGTAAGACAAAAATAGGCTAATTGCTCCATAAGAAAAATCAGGTCTGTAAGCATACCTCAACTTTAGAGTCAAACTAATCCAAAGTCACATCTAGGTCCAAGCCTAGGCATCCAAAGAATCTATTAAACACTTATATAGATTTTAAGTCAATTTCATGAACATTATCCAAACCCTAAAACCACCTTTTTATTATGATGTAAATTAGGTTACCAAAACTATGCCATGTTTTAGTATATCTTATTTTGAGTGCAAAACGTATTTTTTTTTACTTATAGATAATTAGTTATGAATTTTTCAAGTGAATTCATCATCAATTAGATCCATTAAAACACATGTTATAAAACATCATATTTATCCATAAAAACTTATACCATTAGAAATCTTGTATTTTTCTGAATCCAACGAGTATTTATTTGTAATTTTTGGACTAGCGGTTTAAAAGTTATTAATTTTTGGTTCTCGACCAATGAGAATAATCCAAAAATCCAAGTAATCAAAATCAGTTGTGCGGAGAGGAGAGAGAGAAGATGGGATCCGCTGACTTATCCCAACCAGAGGTGGCCAAGTCATGCGGTCAAAGTTGGTTTGACTCGCGACAACCAAAGAAACAAGAAGCACGAAAAGACTATTATACCCCTTGGGAATAAAACACAAGGAAAAGAAAGGCATAGGGGTAAAGAGGGGAAATTACATAGAGGATTCCTCCCCCTGCCTGGCTCACGCCATGGCTGGGGTGAGAAGCTCCTGTGCTTTAACCCAGAATTGGGGGAAAAGGGAAACTGAGGCCCGGGCAAGAATTGATTACACCCAATCGGAAACATCGCAAAGAATTCATTGGAGGGGAGCCAAGACATTTGGGGGTCAAAACATAGGTGATTACACAAAATTCCAAGGTCAGCGAAGAAGATGACCAGAAGAGGGAAAATGAGTTAGGTACCTAATCATTGCAATTGATGCTATGGAAAGCATCTCAGAGGCACCGAGAACACCCTCAGAGATGAAACGGACCTCACGAAGGTCTGAGGAAGAGAGTCAAGCAAGGACAGGCTAAGGAGGCAGTGCGGAGTAGGGGAGGTGAGTCTGGGGTCAGACGACAACAAACCAAGATGAGAGAACATTTCCTGGTATCTTCTCAAAGGTATATGGAGCTCTTAAAGATCATTCGGGGGCACGAAGAAGCAAGGATCATAGGCAGACAGTAAAATAGGGGAGGCGGAGAGGGTTCCTTGTCAACAGGAGGATGGAGGCAACGAACCCCTATAAATATTAGGTTCAAACTGAGTAGAAAGATGTGAAGATGGTAAAAGGAAAGTCAGATTTCAGAAACAGGGTAAGGAAAGAAAGATCGGAGAGGAAAAAGATCCATGTTACTATAGAAATCAGAAAGAAAAGGAAGCGAAGGAGGAAGATGATCTCAGAACCACACAGTTGAATATCCAATGGTCAGGAAACCAGCCAAAAAATATTTTGATTAAGAAAGCTAGCGTGACAGAGAAAATCGAGAAAACCATAATAAAATTGATTTTGGATTAAAGCGACTTTTAAAGTTTATTTCCATATTTATCTCTCTTAAATTAGGGGTTCATACATTGTCCAAATTAAGTGAAAGTTGGCTCAGAGGCCAATAATATATATATTTTCCGATTATGCAATTAGATTTGCCTTTTGGAAACTTTTAACGGGTTAAATAAATCAAATCTTATTTTCTCTTTCCTCCTTCATTAATGATATTAGGATTATCCAAGTTTGATGAAACTTGACCCACAAGTCATATTTAATGTGTTGGATATGAATTTGCCATCAATTTTACATGTTGGAGTTGTTTAAGAATTTATTTAATATTTTGAAGTTACTACACACTTTCTCTCTCCCGATATCACCTATTGAGAAAACGTTCTCAAAATTGGATGAAAATTCACCCAAAGGATATATTTATTATGTAGATCATGAATCTAAGAAGTCATATATTATTTTATTTGATATTTTAAGGAAAAACTCACATCTTCTTATCCAATTTGCACTAAATGAATTATTATTATGTGAATAATGTGAAACTTGACTCCCAAGACAATTGGGACCAAAGGAAAACAATTTTAAACTTAGATTTCACTTTTGGGATTTTCTTTTTATGAGATATGTCATATGGCCCATTAGAAGCCCAATAACCATATTATGCAACAAAATGAGTTATTTATCATCTTATTATCACCAAATGAATTATATCACATATTAGATTACATTATTCAAGCATTAGATTATTAGGATCATTCTAACCTCAACCTTGTTTGGTCAAACCCCAAAAGGTCAAACTTCCAGGGTGGGGTCTAAGATCCAGTATATTACAAAGAGGGTGAATATCTCATTAATTAAACTAAATTTCACATTAATCCTTAATTCTTATCCCAAAAAGCCACAATCACTCTAAATTAACATAATCTACTCATTATCTCTCATAATTGTCCCATTTGCATTATTAGACTCTAATTACACATAATTTGAGATATTTTTGCAAACACCCATTCATTGTCATGAATGTGGGTAAATGTAGTTCAAGCCATCAACAATAGCTCAAATTCAACATTGAGGCTAAAGAGGATAGAAAAAGCTAGGAAAATTTAGGGAAAAGTCCAAAAGGACAAGAAGGAATTTAAGGATGAAAAATGCATAAATTTGTAATTGAAATCAAGATTTAGTATGTTACAGTACTCCACCCCTTAAAGAGGATTTTCTTCCCCGAAATCACAACAAGAGGGAAGGGTGAGTACGTAACAACCCAACCTTAAGCAACTAAGTGATAAACCCTAATCTAGGGTACTTCACATGCTCTACTCATAAGTCAAGTTTTCATGATTTACTATGGTTTCCACTATTCACATTACTTTTTATATAATATAACACAATAGACATTTTGTATTATTAGCATTATCTTCATTATGAAATTACATCATCATTATTAAGTTGTTAATTATGCCATGTTGTATTCACATTGTTTGTAAAAAGAATTATATCTCAATGTTATGTACCATTCACGTGTATTTCTCATTTACTAATTAAGAATTTTAAGCACAATTAGGGTTTACTAAATCATCTCAATATTTATTAATGTATTAGGTCACAACCCTTAATAACATGAACTTATTCTCCATTATTCTCATGTTACTACCATGTAAAATTATCACAGATTATTTTGTCAGAAATAGATAATATTTTCCAACCAATTATTAAGTCTAAATAATGTCACTTTCTTACACTTATATTACACATTGTCACATCACCTTTCATGCTTGTATTAATGTCATTAATCATTTTCTCCTATTTACACTTCATATTATAAATTATACATTGAACATCACATTAGGCATCTGGAATTATTGTAGACTTAATAATCATGCTTATGTAAATCCAATTATTCTGTATCACATTTGAGTCATTATAAGTATTTGAGTCAAATAAGGTGAAAGATAATGTATATTAATAAATTGATGCATATACCAAATTAAGATAAGGTGATTAACGAGATGTGTATTTAGAGAACAAGGTGATATGCCTTACATATATTTATAACTTGATTTAACTATGACTAGGTGATTATAATCCATTTATATGTATCAAGGTATATTGTCTGACGGTGACACCTAATGTCACTATGGTATCGTGAAGGCATTAAGGATACATATGCATATATGAGTTAAGGTTAGATAGTTACATATAATGTTTTAGGTCAACATGACCATTATATGTTATGCATTCTTAGCATGCATTAGTTCCATTTATCATATCATCAAGGTGACATGGTCAACCTTATGGGTATTCACAATTTGTGAATTACACATATTATGTACCTTAAGTAATTGTTGATGTTCAAGCATATGAACTATTTATTAAATGACTTATTATATATTCATTTTTATATAAACAAAAAAGTTAAATTACATTAATTTGTTTTAGACAATATTAATCATATAAGCTTACTAATATGTTGTCTTTGAAGTTAGGGTTTCCAATTCCATAGTGACTAGATTTTTCTATGTATAGGATTCCATCCCCCTAAAAAGGGATTTTGTCCTCAAAATTAGCAAATGTAAAATCTATCAAGGTACTACTACCAATACTCCACCCCTTAAAAGGGTTGACCTACCAAGTCCAACTAAACTAGAGGTAAAAGAGTGAGTCTAATAAACCATGTATAAGATCCAACACTTAATTGTTTTACTATTCACTAATACCTACTTTAAAGTCTAGTATAGGGTAGACTACCCCTAAACACGGAAATCTAAGACTCATATAAGGAACTTAAGGATTACATGATGGTTTTGTTTGGGTAACCAAATCATTATATTAGGTTTTCTAAGGATACTCAGTGTTGAGGTTATTTTCCTAAAGGTATGCTATTTCGAGCATTCTGTATCATATCAGGCCAGGTCAGTGTCATATGAACTAGGGAGTCCCCATAAACCAAGCTAGTTGAGTGGAGGAAAATATTGCCAGCCCCTAAGTTCTGACCCTTTCTAGACACCATCACTTTCAATTTCATGCCCTAGTAGCTACTTAATAGGATAATCACCTAAAAGTTGATTAAATATGTATCTAATATGAAACTATTATGGTTCTAGATCAACCTTTCCCCATAGGTCAATTCTAAGTTGAATTAGATGGGAAACTATATGAGGTAAGGTTTTTGCTCTAAGGAGACAATTGAAATAGTCAAGATTTGACTATTATTGGCTATGATACCATGTTTTAAAGAAATGAGATCACCACCTCTTTACTAATTACAATGGTAAACAAAATACCAATGAATAGCAGTGGAAGATGTAAATTTTTGACTATATTCAATTAAAATAAAGAGTACATAAATTTTCCCAAAAGGGTGTACATGCTTTATACAAAAAGAGGATCTAAGTAAAGTGAAACTAGAATAAAACAATATGTCTCCAAAAAAATAACTTAACAACTTGTTTCATGAGGGAAGGATGGACTCCTTTTTCCTAGTCATATGTTGGTTCACCATGCTCCTATTGCGTTTGATCATATCCTAACCTGGGTAGTTGGGATCACCCAGCAAGAGGAGAGAAAATGTATGTGTCAAATAAAGAATAAGGACAATTATAAACTAAAGTAGGAAATAAGAAAGATTCACTATGCTAAGAGGGTCAAGAATATGAGGCAAAATGCCACAAGAAGGCAATAAAGAGAATAAAGGCTAAAACAATGCCTCATTGAAAATATTAGGGATTAATATCAAAATGCCCAACTTAGGGTTTAGAATGCTCATACATACCTCATTTGAGATTCTTAGAAAAGACTTTTCATCAATTAAATGTGTACAATCTCACTTTTGTCCTAGATACAAGTTTATACACATGGATACAGTTTATAAATCATATTAGTTGAGAAACCCTAATTTTGGACCTTTTATGAAAACCATCAATTTAGGACTCAAAACTAGGACCAATCAATTACTTGGATTCTCTTGATTAAGAAATCATACTTATTTCTTAAATTTGGAGTTAAATTGACTTAGATATATATATTTTAAGGCATTTTATATAGTTAAAGTGGTTTAAAATAAACATTGAGATAAAGATGCAAATCAATACTCAAAAACCATAACTTCGGAATCTACATAAAAATGATTTCCAACAACTATTTATTCATAATTTTTCTGATAAACCTACAAATAACCAGGAATTATTGAAAATCAACCAATCACATTTTGAGAAAAATCAACGCCAGACTCACTTGGCCAAGTCAGTGGTCAAAGGAGCCAGGGCCCGTGCTAGCTTGGGCCAATTGGATCTTAATAGCTAGTAAAGTGCGGGCTCGTCCCAACGGCTAGTGCTCAATGAAAACAAAGTGTAAAATGACGAGGTACCCGTGTGAGATAAATCGATCGACTAATTTTGTGGGGGCAATTAAGTCATTTAGTGAAGAAACAAATCACATTTTCCAAACAACGATACAGGTGAAAACCCTAGATTACCCTTGTGGTTTTGATCAATTGATTAATTTTATAGGGTCAACACAGTCATTTTGTGGTTGGGTTTCTTCTGCTCCAGGACATGGTGCTCGACGAGCAACCTGGGGACGGGAATTCGACCCTCAGTTCGGGGAAACCATTTGTTCATGGAAGAATTGATGTTGTAGGAGGCTCCCTCGCATGGACCCAAACCTACAGAGTTACAACTAAAGTTCTAGAGGGTACAAGGGCTCGAGGAGTATCATCGGGATAAGGAGATATAGTGTAGAGTATCTTGGAGTCAACTGCGATGAAACTATGGATAAGCACCATGAGAAAGGTCAGGAAACAGATCGTCGGGTTCTAGCGAACACATACGAAGAGAGAAGAGGTCCAAAGAGGTACTGTGGTGTCAAAGTGGCTATTATCGGCAAACGTGTCAAACTGATCTATAGGATGCAGTGATATGAGCCAAACCGGGACGAACTCCCTATGCGGATATGAAGTGTGAGGGTCAAGAATGCTAACTGCTTGCTAAATTCAAATGAGGTGGCATGGAGAGCTGGGGTACGAATGTCGTCTCCGGAGACGAAGATTGAGTAGGTCAAGGGACCTTGAGGTAGTTGAGGAGAAATTGGAGGAAGAGTAGAGTTGTGTGTGGTCTAGGGATGCTCGACATTGCCTTATAAAGGCAAGAGGAGCGCTATAGCTCTCTTTGTGAATCAGTAGTGGAGAGATGGGTTACTGCCCTAATGGGCATTTTGTGTACAAGGCAAGAGAGAAGATGAGTTAAGGCTCACTAGAAATGGCGGATCCTTGTGGATTAAAACGGTTGAGAGTGAATGAGGTCGGGGAGCGACCTACCTATAAAACAGTTGTTGTCTCATGAACGAAACATGGTTAGAGGATGACTTTAAGGCCGTTGGATTGGGTCAGTTTTTGGATGGTAAAATATCGATCGTTGAATGGTGCACTGGAGATAATAAATCAAATGGGTTAATGCATGATAGGAATAAATTTGCCACTTTAGGGAAATCAATGCATTGAATGCAATTCAAATTAAAACCATAGTTATACTATAACAAATTCTTGTAAAATTGATTTGGAGGGTCAAACATGGGTCTAATGACCTCAAATTTGAACCATAGGATAATATTAATGACTAGATTAATGCTATGTAATTTGATTTTCATTTTTTAAGATGTATGGCCATTAACCACTATATTTTCCATTAATGTGTATATTAATGCATTTTAAAAGGGTGAATTAATACAAGGCTATTTTCTTAGCAATTCGTTTAAATAAAATTCGAGATGGATATTATAAAATCATTCAAGAGTCATGTCCCACCTCTTATTCTCCTTTTTAATGATTTAATAACAATTTGGAGGAGAGAGGAGATAAGAGGGTGAATATCTCATTAATTAAACTCAATTTCACATTAATCCTCATTTCTTATACCAAAAAGCCACAATTACTCTAAAGTAACATAATCTACTCATTATCTCTCATAGTTGTCCAGTTTGCATTATTAGACTCTAATTAACACATAATTTGAGATATTTTTGCAAACACCCATTCAGTGTCATGAATATGGGTAAATGTAGTTTAAGCCATCAACTATAGCTCAAATTCAACATTGAGGCCAAAGAGGATAGAAAAATCTTGGAAAATTTAGGGAAAAGTCCAAATGGACAAGAAGGAAATTAAGGATGAAAAATGGGTAAAATTGCAATTGAAACCAGGATTCACTATGTTATAGTTGTTTTTGGAGGTTCTCTTCTCTGTCAGTCGCCATTGACGCTGCTCTGACCGCTTTGATGCTACTGCTCACGCTACTTTCTCCTCTATCGATGTTTCTCCTCCATCATCTCTACTGGTCGACTCTAATAGGCTTCATCCACCATCTCTTCCTCCTCTGTCATTGATGCCTTCTCAATCAGTTCTTCTGCCTCCTCTGCAACCTCCAACCACAGACACATGTTTCCTCTCCTTCTCTTCCTTTCTCCTCTATATCTTCTTCTCTTCCTTGCTCCTCTATCTCTATGATGTCTCCATATCCCTTCCCCCTTTCCTCCTTCCTCCTTCCTCTCTTTCCCCTGCACTAGTATGATTTCTTCTCATATTTGAGAAGAAATCATACTAGTGCAGGAGGAGGGTAGAGGAGAATGGAGGAGAGGGGGAAGGGAGATGGAGATCATTAGAGACCTTATTTTGATGGAATTAATAAAAATTATAGTGAATTGTGAGGAGATTAATAAAAATTTATAAGATTTTTTTTTGAAGTTGTGATGAATTATATGTTTGTGATGAAAATACATATTTGTAACCATGTCTTTGATTAGAATTGAAAACTAATTATGCAATCAAATTAGTATCTTTATGATGTTTTTGACACCTAACTTTAATTGGATCTCATCTATGCTCTAATGATTACTCTTGTATGAAAATGACTCTAAATAACTTGAATTGACAATTTCAATGCTTATGTTGACTATCTGGATCGAACAATATGATTTTCCCTTTTTAATATGTTGATACCCTAATAATTAGATCCTTGATTCAAATGTGATGTGTCACGCTAAGTCTAAATGAATCCATGTTGTATGATGTAACATGACAATGAACATGCATGACCAAGTTTGATGTATTGAAACTAATATGTGAATAAACCCTAATTTGTGAATTCAAATATGTAAATAAACACTAATTTGTGAATTTTTAATCTATACGTTCTAATGTGTAAATCCTATATTCTCAAAGCCCTAATTTATAAACCATGTCATCGGCCTAGAAACCATCCGAGAACTATGGGCATGTTTGAATAAATTTCGACAACATTTCCCCTTTTGTTTTCTGGGTACATGTACGTGTGTATATTTGTGCATCTACTTCAGTGTACTTGGAGAACTATGGGAAAATTTTGTAGAAATTTATTGAAATTGAACATGCATTATACACTTACTAGTAGATGAAGTGCTCAAGAATGGGATAGGTGGTACACATTCATGAATGTGAATGCTACTAGATGATTATGGCTCAAGTATTCAAACATATTTTTTCCCTAAAATTAACTGACTAGCTATAACCTGATGAACTACTCGTTTCCCTTCTGATCATATAGAAATGAATGGATCATGGATGTTTAAACCAAATCGCTGCACTTTATTAATGGTCTTGATGAGTTTGTAAGATTTACAGAAGAACATAGAAAATAACCTGGAGATAGGTTCTATTGCTATGTAGGAATTGTAGCAACAACCTAAAAGTTAACAATGTTGATACAAACAAAGATCGTGTCATCTGTAATAGGATTGTACATGGATATATAAAATGGTACTGGCATGGAGAGATTCCTAGTATGTGATCAACAAATGTTGGTAGTGGTAGTTGTGTCCAAGAAGAAATGGCTGATGATGTTGATGAAACAAACCAATTCCAACAGACATGGTTGATTTAATGCTAGATAGTTGTGGGTAAATGTTACAAACCCACCTCCCTAATTTAGAAATATTGTGCATGATGTTGAGAAACAGTTATACTTGGGTTGTACTAAGTTTATGAAGTTGGAAAATGTGTTGACATTGTATACTCTGAAGGAGAACAATAGATGGAGCAACAAAAGCTTCACTTCTTTGTTGTCTTTGTTGAAAGAAATTCTTCATGTAGGCAACAAGCTTCCAATCTCGTCATACAAAATGAAAAAGATGGTGTGCCCAATGGGAATGGATGCTAAGAAGATACATGCATGATCGAATGACTGCGTGCTATTTCGAAAGAACTATATCGACTTAAAAGAATGTCCAAAATGTAGTGTGTCTAAGTACAAAAGGACAATATCGAGTAAGACCAAAACCAAGTCTCCTTACAAGGTGATGTGGTATCTACCTATAATACCATGGTTTCAATGCTTGTTTACTAATATTGTGGATGCACAAAATTTATCTTGGCATGCAGAGGTAAAGAAAAACAATGACGGGATGATATGACATGTGTCTGATTTCCTACAATAGAAGAAGATTGATTTATTGTATCCTAAATTTGGTAATGAAGATGAGAATTTAAGAGTAGGACTTTGTACTGACGACATGAATCCATATGAAACATTAAACAACCAACATAGCACTTGACTCATCATGATTGTTGTATACAATGTTAATATGTGGTTTTCAATGAAGAATACTTACATCATGCTATCATTGTTGATATCAGACCTCAAACAACCTGGCAGTGATAGTGGTGTTTACGTTGAACCTCTGATTGATGACCTAAAGAAACTATCAAGAGAAGGTGTGATGACTTATGATGCTTTACGCTGAGAGATTTTTATTTTTTGTGCTATATTGTTTAGTACTATTAATTACTTTCTTGCTTAAGTGAACTTGTCTGGATACAACATCAAAGGAACCAAGGTATGTCCTATATTTGAGGAATATACATATTCTATTAGACTAAAACATGATGGTAAGACTGTATATCTTGGTCATCAAAGGTTTTTTCGAAAGGTATATCCTTACCGAAAGTTGTGAAAAACATTCAATGGTTCAATTGAGGAACAAAGTGCCTCTAAATCTATGCTAGGGGAGGATGTTATCTGGAGTAAAGAACATGTGAATCATTTTGGTAAGAGACCTTATACCACTCTCACAGGTGAAAACTCTTTATTTAAAAAGAGGTCGATATTATGGAATCTTCGTTATTGGAGTTCTTTGACAGTTTGATATTTTATCGATGTCATGCATATTGAAAAAAATGTTTGTGATAGCATTATTGGCACTCTTTTGAATATACCTGGTAAGAATAAAGATGGCACCAAATCCAAAATGTACCTATGTTAAATGGGTATAAGGAAAGATTTAACAAAATAAGTTACCAAAGGTCGCCCCACATATCTATCTCCTTCTTGTTACTCCTTGTCTATAAAGGAGAAGAGAACTTCTTACAAGTGCTTGCGTAATGTTAAGGCACCACGGGGATACTCAACCAATATCTATAGATTGGTGTCAATAAAGGATATGAAGATAATTGGTCTGAAATATCATGATGGTCTCACTCTAAAGCAACATAAATTGCTTGTGGCTATTCAATCTATCATTCCTAAGGATGTAAGGTTTGCATTCATGAGGCTTTGCTTCTTCTTCAACACTCTTTGCATTAGAGTAATTGATTCTGAGATTCTAGATAAGCTACAAAGAGAAGTGGTCATTACCTTATGTCAACTAGAGCAATATTTCCCCCCTTCATCCTTTGATATCATGGTACATCTAGTTGTCCATTTGACTACGAAAGTGAAAATTTTGGGTCCAATTTTCTTTCATTTGATGTATCCTTTTGAGAGGTAGATGAGTGTTTTTATAGGTGATGTTTAGAACCATTCTCACCCTGAAGGGAGTACCATTGATGGCTATATTTTTGGGGAGTTTATGGACTTTTGCAATGACTTTTTGAGTTGCAACAATATTCTTGCTAATGTTGTGAAAGTGATGTTTATTGCGGGAAAGGTATTTTGGGAGAACAACAGATAAATATTTGTCATGAGTAGTGGGAACAAGTACACTTGTATGGTTTACACAACATTGATGATGTGGGTACTTATATCACCGAACACACCAATGAGCTCAAGACAATTTATCCCTGAGCTAGTTCAATGTGGTGTGTTAGAGAGAATAATCAGACATTTATTAGGTGGTTTGAAAAGAAAGTATTCAATTAACTATCTCAAACACCAAATAATGTTACATAAACTATCAAATGGCTTGCGTATAAGCCAAAGACCCATGTTACATCTTACAAAGGGTTTGACATAAATGGATTTTCATAATACATAAAATGTTTAGATGATAAAAGTGTTGTCCAAAATAGTGGGGTCACCTTTCAGGCGTCTTCATTGTATTTTTCTAGTGCCAAGGATAAGAATCCACATGAAGGAAAAATGTCTTATTACGGTGTCATTGTAGACATATGGAAAACTGACAACACAGAGTTTAAAGTTCCATTATTTAGGTGTAAATGGGTTGATAACAAAAAAGAAGTTGTAGTTGACGAACTCAATTTCATAATAGTGAATTTTGAGTGGACAAGTGAGAAGTATGAACCCTTTATAATGACATCACAGGAGGTCAATGATCCTGCAAAAGAAAATTGGTTTGTCATTCTTCATGGGAAAAGATGGTTCATTTCATATCCTATTGATTAAGAAGAGTACTATGACAAGTATGATGACTCCAGTCCATTTTATTTTGTCATATCAAGTGTAAAAGTTGAATCTAACATTGATGACTATTTATGTGAAGGTCGCACAAAAGGGAAATTAGTTTAAGTATACTACTCATATGGGATCGGGCTCTTTTTGCATTATATACCATGCTTATTTGTTCATATGTGATCTGAATTTTTTATGTGATGTTACTTCTTTTATATGTTATCCGACTTTTTATATGTGATCTAACTTTTTACACATGTTCACTTTTGATTATTTTGATGGCATCTGACCAGGAGCACAATCATCATGAGTGTGAGGATCCTAAGTGTGGGGATCTTGGTCATCCTGACCAGGGTATTGACAGTGTTGATAAGTTAAAACATACGGAGTTAGAGGGATAATTGTGACGGAAGATACCGCAAATAGGCAAGGGAGGAAGGGCATCATTGAATTCAACGAAGCAGTCACACTGATTACTAAAGAGTTTGTCTTCTACTATGGGGTCCTTGGTCAAAGAAAAGTGCCTCTCCTTGTTGAGGATTGGAGACCATTGATATGGTCCACAAAGACCTCACCTGGAGGGAGTTAGAGGTGAGTTCAATGCAACTACATTTTTATAGTCTTTTTTCTATTCTTTATTTTAATATTTTTAAATAGCATTGAATGTCGAACCTTTTTTAGGGCCAGTATGAACTTGTTGAAAGCTGCATCGTAAGTCTATTATGCACCTCGTCGAGAGAAGACATATAAATTGGAGGACAATCCTCACAAGAGACTATTTATTTGGAGACAAGAAGGATTAGGACCCCTGTCTTAAACAAAACTATATTAATAAAAATTATTGGAATGAGTTTGTTCAACAAAGAAACATAGATGTGTATAAGATATTGAATCGATTATACATTTATGATTTCTAATGGTTACTTAACAATATTCCTTTATTGAATTAATCATACCCTTCATGATGATAAAAAAGACAAGCATGATAAGAATGTGCACAACCACTAGTTTGATTCAGTTAGTTATTGAAAATGTTGCATGATGAGAGAACTATAATGAGAGAAAGAGCAAGGGAAAGATAAAGTTCTACTTCTATCGTGTATTCTAGTGATTTGGGATGGTTGCCTTACTATATTCAGTGGATAGATGTAAGGAAAAACAAAGCTGGAGAAATCCCCGTCCAAGAAACACAGGAAGTGGCTTCAAAAGTGGTAAATTTATTGGCCTCACAATAATTTCCATGTCCTTTTTTCACTGGATTGTTAAGTTTTATTATTAGTCAATTTTTGCTAATAATTAGTTGGATCTTGCTGCCCAAGCAAAGTAGGTCAAGTTCACCCCATAGGGCACTCACAATGAATCGATGGTTGCCCTAGGGATAGAAGAGCATCCTGGACATGTTAGGGGTGTTGGAGGTGGGTATGGGATAAAATATTTTTTTGGCACAACCCAACAAAAGTGCAAACAAGCCAAGAAAGAGGAAGTGGAGTACGAGTATGTGCACAGATTGATAGATGCACCCTTGAAGAATTTCAAGGCTTGTCAAGCGGCACAAGCTTCTCCAACATTCACAAAACATGTTCATCATTCACCCAAAAATTGCACTTAGAGTAGTCCTTCAGATCTGCATGGCACGGCCGGGGTAAGATTCAATTCAAGTCAATTTATATATATTGTGATAAAATAGTCCCTCAAGGCAATATTTATGTTTGTCAAATTTAATTTTATATTTTATAAAATTGTTGGTGGCCAGAAAATGTTGTTTTATCATCGAGGTTCCATCATACAATGTCATGGCAGATACTAAAGCTTCTATCAATGATGTGTTTCATGGCATTCTCCCTCATGTTTATCACATTCGTGCGAGAGTCATACATGTCTTTCTAGGAATTAGTAGCACACCTCTCCCATACAAGCACCTAGATGCCACCACAGTCGAAGAGGTAGTAGGCATCTTTACTGTGTGGCCCAATTGATTCATTATATTTCTTTAGGTATGACAAATGTATATTGAAAATTATATAAACAATTGAAACTAATATGAGAATACATGCATGCATCCTACAACAGCTAAGATGCCCCCTAAGGTTCTGAAGCCTCAACCCCACATTTTATTCCAAAGTAGTTGTTTGACTCCGTAGGCCCTAACTGCAACATGTTGACAAGATGGCTAGAGACTATAGACCAAACAGATACCATTATGATCAACCTTGGGGAGGAGATCATAGGTATACAATAGAAGAATATTATAGTGTTGACAAATGTTTCTGAGCTATTTCCATATGATTGGATGAACACATCAGTGATAAAATTTTGAATGCGGTGAGTGTCCATAACCCGTCATATGTGAAAAGTTATTTAATTATTTCCTATATATTAATTGAGTATTGCATATATGTATGTATGTATGTATATATGTATATATATATAGTTTTAGTCATTTGTATTACACGTCTCGTGACTTCAAAATAGAAAATGTGGGATTTCTGATGCTATCTTTGATTAGCGATGTACTTAGAGATCTGAGTGATGTCAAAGATTATGTGACTACTATGGTGCATTTTGTTGGTTCTTCCAAGATTGTGATCATAGATCCCTTCAAAATTAGGTAAGTGTATGGCTTGTTGTTTATATGTTTAACCTATGAATACAATTTGTTATGGGATTTAATTTTTATTTTATTTCCCTTCGATTCACTCATAATTAAGCATTGGCAGTTATTAGTGATTGTTCTCGATGCTTCGACTGTGTATTTCTTTGATCCTTTGGGTGAAAAATTGATAGAAAATGAGGGAGACCCAATAAAGTTGGTGATTCATGTGTAAGTATAGTTTTTTGGTATCTAACATATTTCTCAATGTTTACATATCATATGACAGTTTAATAATGTAACATATGAGTTAATTTAACTTATAGTGTGTGAAAGCATTGCGTATCAGAAGAGGGAAAGTAGATAAGAAAAGGAAATCACTAACTTGGAAGAATGTTGATGTGTATAGTCTTCTCATTCCAAATGCATAATATATGACCAACTATGTGTAATTACATTTATTAACAAAATTGTAAATCTACAGATGCTTATATAAGACAATGGTTGGGCATGCACATTTACATGATGCTATATATGCAGATAATTGTCACTCACACAAAATAGATCAAATGTATAGAGAATGTAAGTTGGTAGTCTTGGATATATTAATGAAGTAGTTTCATTTTATAATACAAAGATCAAATATAATTAGGAGTCTCATTCTCTTAGAAGCTTTTTTATGATAGCAAACCCTATACATTGGAGCATTTGAATGACCTACGTGAATAGTGTGTGGACTGCTTCATAAAAAATGTGGAGTTTAATGAAAATTTTGACGATTGCTTGACATTTTTGGTAGTTTGAACTTTGATGTCAAATTTTTTATATGTATTTGTTATATAATTATTTATACAATGTGACATAAAATCTAATATGGCAGCTAATGTTGATATGTATTTGTGTGTGAATTGAATGTGAAGTGCATGTGTGTGTGAATTGAATGTGAATGCATAAGGAAGAGAATGATGTGTAATTTGTTCATATTATGTATAGAATTGAAGTGTGGATGAGAAATGAAAGAATTGAGCAGAGTGTTCATGGATTTTTATGCATTTGAAGTATAAAAATGATAGAATGTGTGGCATGTTTGTGCCTATTTCGTATATAACTTTTTCTTACAGGTGTGTCAGCTTGTTGTTAATATGCTATGCTTGTAGAGAGCTTGTTGTTATTTAGAACTTAAAGTTCTAAAGGACGGTAGTCTCCAGACAGGCTAGCAGGATGGACAGTAGGTCTGTAGACCTTCTATATAAAAAAATAGACATTTCTCATCAGTTAATAAACCGACAGGATATACTTAAAAATTTTTATTGTTCAATCACTAATAAAACTAACATTAAGTTATTTGGTGTCACTATTTTGTCATTACCCAACCAACGAGGAATTACTAATGACATCGGTTTTTGTTCTTACAATCGGCGAGCAAAAGTCAAAGTAGGTCAAAAATACGTCGCCCATTGCACATTGCGTCGTCAGTTCTCCTATAAAAAAGAATCGATGACAAAAATCGTTGTCGTTGGTTTCTCGAACCGATGAAGAATGGTTGATTTTTAGCGTGACCCACTTGGTCGTTACTTTTAAAACTAACACTGAATGCCTAAATTAATTGACACCATATCCCCATTTTGTAGTAGTAGAGAAAGATAAATGGGATCTAGAAAGATCTTTAGCCATTCTCATCAATACAACAGGAAGCAAATGAACCTATGAACTAGTATTAAGGGTGGCATAAAAAAGAAGCTAAAATATATCCATTGTGTGCCAAAATTCGCACATCATAGACCATGTCTCTATAGACCTAGACAGTGTGATAATATATAGTCTGATGTTTAGGAAAATATAACTAAGTTCATATTCCTATTCTGTCCCTACTTATAACTCCTTGGACACATTAAGTTGTACTTCCATGACCTTAGTTGTCTGATATCGTGCATATTGTAAATAACATGATTCATATTGTATATATAAACATAAACTAGCAGCTAGACAATTCAAATCTCATTTAGAAGAATCATGTTTCTCGAATTCTCTTTCTTTTCTATAAACTTCAGAGATTCATAGATGTATCACTAATTCCATTTGCACATGTTTATACTACTATTATTTCAAACTTTAACTAACGTCGATGTGGTTGAAGGATTGTGTTTCAAGCATGAATGATTTTTTATTTCTCCTTCGCCTCCTCTAACAATCTTCTTGGTCCTGCCTCATTTTTCATAACTTCATCTCTAGTTTCTCCTAGGCCCTCTTCATCCAAGTAATATTGGTCAGTCATGTAAGGTCTTTTATTTTTCCCTTCCACCTATCTTCTCCATGCCTGACCAATTTTTTATGTAGTCCCAAAATAATGTGTCCTTTTGCCAACATAAATGCTCTCTGTTGGGTTTCATGTCATTTACTATATATGAAAGCTCCTTAGGACATCACCATGCATCTTATTACCATCTTGTTTTCTCAAAATCACTAAATCAGACCAAAAACTCATCTGCCTAAGAGATTGTCATATTGGCTGCATCCCACTCCCAAACCCAAACCATGGATACCCTCATAGAACAACCCTATCTCCTTTTGTTTTTTCTACCCTCAACACTCTACCTCATTGTGTTTTCTTACTGATCACATTAATGGATATCAACCCTAAACCTCATCCTAGGGCCTTCTATTGACAAGTATTGAGCCCCTTTCCCATAAAAGAGGACTAATTTTCCCTTGTCAGTTGTGAGAAATGGTGCCTAGTCAAGCTCTTGGTTGGATCAACATCACCTTCAACAACATTGCCCTACAACTTCTTGGTGGAACTCAATTGTTCTGATTGCTTTGCCTACTTCTACTACTAGTTTAATCTCACAGGAGCACTTATTATCTGCAAAATATTACCAAACCCTCACTTGTCATAGTGTTTTATTCTCTAGTGTACTTATAATTCTAGAACCCTATCTTCATGATAACCCTGACGCTAGAAGTGTCTATTGATTGATCAAAGAAGGAATGTGGAAGGCTCAAATCATATCTTAATAATGAATATGATATTTGATGCTTGAACATGCTCACTTCATTGGTTCATCTAGATTCCCTCTTACCTCACTCCTATTTACACCCATGCTTTTCTGATACAAATAGATTCACCAATAATATTTGAAGATCTACACATCTATAATATTCCATGTTGAAACTCAATGTGTTGCACTCTGCTCCTTCTTACTCCATGCAACTATCTTCCTATGATGGCTACCTCTTCACATATGGTAACTACATTTTTTGGATTAAAGCTACAATATTTATGACAATGAATATTACAATTATTAGTCTTCTAAAAATACACACCATCGGTCCACTTCATGAAGGTTTTCTTCCCCCCTTCTGATGTTGTCTCCATTACTTATCTTATTTTTTATTTCAGAAAAGATTCCCATATCTAACTATGTTTCATCTCATTCCAAACACAGAACCTACTTCAGTCAAATTTGTAAGATTTCTTTGCCTTTGCACCTTCCTCTATACAATGCCAACAAATACCAAAGTAAGCCTTCCAATCCACATAAAGTAGGGGTCTACTTTAGATTTGGTCCAAAAGGCCACACATCTTTGGTTGCTTTGTAAATATTTTGGTTTCAAATGCTTAACTCATGATCGCTCATTTTCCAACTAACTACCCATCTAGATCCAAATGCTTACTTGTTCTCTACTCACTCCTCTTCCATCAATTTCTCCTTTGCTTCCAGGTTTAGTATAGTAGATTTTGTTCCAAAATATGACAAACTACCCTAAACAAAAATATATTTAATGGATACAAATAAACTAGGCAATGAAATATGTAATGCCAACCAATCCAATACCCAAAACATGTTGGTTGTATGCCCTAATAGCCATATATGGTGATTGTAATGGGATACATCGTACATGGTTTTACAATTTATAAAAAGCAATTCCAATTATTATCTTCTTTTTGGTATTGAGGTAACAATTAAATGCAATAATATCATTAATGTTGGTAGTTTGTCCTGAGAGCCGCTCATATAATGATTGTCATGACACACTTAATGATTTATTGTTTATTAGGGAAACTAAAATTATTATGCTTGCTTCATATATGAGAAAATGAATAGATATTAATGTCCTATGAATGTATGACTCAATGACATGTGATTTAGGGTGGAGGACATGAAATGAGATCATGTGTATTCGAAGTGTATTGATTCTTGTCTAGGGCCCTAGGAAAATATTATTGTGGAATTGAGGATAACAATGATACATTAAGACTAGTGTGTGTATTAATGGTGACTACATCTCATTTGTCATGATATTGGATATCAAGTCAAACACATAGGTACTCGTTATGAACAATTGTATTGGATAGACCCAACTTGAGTATGATACATTAAGAACGTAAAAATTGCAGTCAGAATCATATCTCATGTATAGTGGTGACTTTGGTTTTTAGACCAAGAGTAACTACAATGACCACATGTTTTTTCTATGTACTTTAACTCTAATCGATGTGACCTAGAATAATGGTCTACATACATATAGTTCATGGGTCCACTATAACACGTGGATTTTTGTGAGTGATGTAGATGGAATTTTTCACCTCAAATAGGGCAATATCTCGATCATTTCATGTGTGAGACTATGACATGCATATCCATTCTCATGTGAATCATCATAGCATTTTGAGTGCATATATTTTTCAAATAGTCTATCCTTGATCAAGGAACAAAGAATGAGCATTAAGAAGATGATGTTTCCAAGCCTCAGATTCAGTCTGGATATAGGAAACAAAGGGACTATATGATCCCTACAACATTGGTCATAATACTAGATTGAAGTTGTTATCCAACTTCTTCAATTTTGTAGGTGGAAATGAAGTTCTGTTTGATAGTGATCATTGTTTGTGAAGTCAAAACATGATTATAGACATCACTAACAATATAAATTGGATCCTATAGTGTCACATACACAAGTAGCATAGGAAAGAGGTGGATAATCATGGAGACACAATAATTTAGTTACCAAAAGGTTTGGGTAATCAAATAGTTCATTGACAAATTTCCTAAAAGTCCAGTTGGGTGATTGGAAAGTCTAGTTGACCGGCTAGATAGATCAATTGATCGACTAGAAGGTCCAGTTGATTGAATAGGTCAAGATCAGGACAATCGATCAACTAGATAGCCTAGTTGACCAATTAGACAAGATCAACCAATTGGTTGATTGGCTAGTTCAGTCACCTAACTAGTCCATATCAGTGAATTAGTCGATTAGATCCAGACTATTCTGAGCCTGTCCAAACCCAACTAGATTGGTCGATAGGCCAAGTGGTTGTCCCAAATGGGTTGTCAATAGAAGTTCATTGCCTTCGTCTCTTTCTAGAGTTTATTAGAATGTTCATGCTTCCTTGTCTCTCCTACAAAAAGGAGCGTGATGGCCATGTTTTGAGTTACATCATTTAACTTGTGAACCCTAACCGCCATTTCCTCAAGGAGACACAGAGAAGGAGAAAGTGTGAAATGATAGCACATTTCTAACAAAAAAGCTTATCCTTACCGACATGATCTAGGAAAGCGGTGTGGAGTTCTATTTCATCTGTGTGGATGATATAGAGACATAGACTTATTTGTGACTATATTGGGAGAACATCATTGAAATTTTCTTCTGTCTATATTTGTTGTGAGCACACCGTCAGATCTATTCTGACACAAGGTATACCTCAGATCCATTCCTTCCTGATATATTGTTGTTGACAAATGATACTCATGGGAATGTTGATTTATTATTTTTATTACTTTATTGTGCATGTCTCTCCATGTTACCTAATACTACAATGTTTTGAATAAATTATGTATGTTTTGGGTTGGGGACCTGATAATGAGATCATACATATACTTAGAGTAATCATTATCATTGGGTCTCTAATCACATATTAATGGGGAATTTATGGGACCACAATAATACATAATATAAGTATTTGCAGTGATTGATGACTAAATCTCTTTTGTCATGATATTGGATATCAGGTCAAAACATGGATGCTTGTTAGAGAATAAGTTGAATGGAACATGCCCATCTTGAAAATGACACATGGAAGCCACTTAGGGTAGTCAGAGTCATGTCTTAATGTGACAGTAATGATTGTGATCCTTAAACCTTAAGACACTACAATGATCACACATTGTTTTGCATACATTAAAACTTCCCAACATAACATATATGATAGTTTCCATACATGTAGTGGTTGGTGAACTATGACACTTTTGAATTTTTGTGAGTGATATAGATGGAATATGTCCTTCCTATTTATGTGATATATTGATCACGTGATAAGTGACATTATGAAATACATGGTCATTCTCATGTGAGTCTATATATGCTATTGTGCTCACTCAATCTCATGATTATTATCAAGATCAAGAAACCTAGATTAAAATTAATAACATGAATACTCCATGCTTGAGGTTCAATATGGGTATCAATGACAAAGGGACTATAAGGTCATTGTAACATTGGTCACTTACAAGGTTATGTTGTTCTTCAACTATTCCAATTACTTGGGTAGAAATTATTTGTTGGCAGGTATCCCTCATTTCTTATGAAGTCATTGAGATCAAGGCCAACATAATGTGGAACCTGGGGGTTCAGACACATAAGTATGATCAAGGGAAAAGAAGTTTGCAATCACAATTATAATTAGAATGTTTCTAAATTACATATAAGATATACTAGAGTCCAATTGATATATTGATACATCAATCCATTGACATATGGTAACTAATTGATCAACCAATTGAGTGTCAATTGATCCATTGATTGTCACCCTATACATATACTAAATGAACAAATAAAGGTCAATCAATTGATTGGTTCATGGATTAGTAAATATTATAGGAGTATCAATCAATTGATTGGAAAAATCCAACAATTGATAAGGTGTCACATGTTCGACTAATGTGTAATTTGAACATATTAGCATTGCTAAATCAATCAATTCATTTTCAATTTGATCAACTAGATTGTTATCCATGTATTATTTTTTATTAAATTGCAATTCTAAATAGGAAAAGGATTTGGATATTTTGAAACCCTACCCCATGATTCTCCTATATAAAGAGGTGGACATCGTTGGGATACAACACACAAGTTACCCACAATTTTCTTCTTTTGATAGAGAGAAAACAATCCAAAGGACAACTACCCTATTATATGAAGAGGGAAGGAGAGAGTGACCACAACACATCAAAAACTCAATTCCACTTGTTCATGGAGGCCAAGGTGACTCCTATAGAGTTTCCTTCTTATATAGAGAGGGCATAGAAGCTAGAAAAATTATATGGAGGCTTGCAGGATGAGTTTCATCATCAAGAAGGATGAGTTCTCTCTCTCTCTCTCTCTCACTACAACTACTGTAAGGACAACCAAGTTGTTGTACAACTAAATTTGAATCTGGACCCTGAAGTACAAGACTGGAATCGAGTTTGATGTTTCTTTTTGTTGAACATAAAGAGAATGATTAGGTATATTTAATATCCCTTAGGTCTCTTTATAGCACAAATATGTATGGCTATGAAGAATCCATTACTTAGGGCTTTTTAGGAAGTATTGTAATTTTATTGCCCTCTCCCTACAATGCAACCACTACATTATTAGTGTGACATATTTTGAAATGTCATATAATGATCACATGTAAAACATTATCCTTCTAATGCAACTCAATTTTGATGCAATTAAACATATCTACATGCAGGCGCTCTCCACATTTCAACATCCACATCACTCACTAGTCTTACCTTTCCATCTAGCACATCATGTTTAATGTCATTATAGGTACCCATATCTTTACTTTTACCCAATACATTCCAATTACATGGCTAATCATACATATATCACTATTAATAAACATTTTGACCCACTTGTAGATAACCAATCGATCGCACATGTACATATATCCTTCCCCCCTTACACACCTGATCCTCAACTTCTGTAAAAACACTTGAAATTCAATACATGACACTCCTTGTTACCTCCTCCACCAAGTTTCTACCAAAACCTAAACGTGAAACAAAAAAATTTGATACAGACAACAATGTTTCCTTGTCCTTTGACAGACTCATAGACTCTATACTCAAACATGTCATTGATGTTGCATTTGACATTCTCATGGACTTACCTATCGTCAAACTTTTCCAAACTCACATTTGTAATAGCAGACACATTGTTGCTAAAGTTGATTTAGTATTTGGATGGCATTTTTCTTGTGTTGTACATCTCATCATCTCATCTCTATCAAGAAACTAATTATTACCCAAATCCTAACTCCAAATGACTACATAGTTAATGGTGATAGCACCTAGGTGTCCATCCCTAACATTGAATTATAAAAGTGTGAATGCAGAAGGGCAAAAGCTTAACATACATGAACAAATAACAAGATAAAAGCACTAACATAATCTCAATATTCATCATGTATTATTAAGTAATATTGTCTATTGTAATTTTCAAATTAAAAATTTAGAGTACAAACTACACAAGTCTTTTTGTGATGGAGTGGACTTTTGGAATCCTTAAATGTCCAACGATATAATTGAATCCATATGTTTGAGTTGGTTTGAGAGTTCCAAGTGCTTTGGTAAAGTTTTATGGTTATTTATGTTGATATTAGTATTAAGATCCATAAGTTTATGCCTCTTTTGAGGAATTTAATTGATTGGTAATATAGTTCAGTTTTGGCATCAAAGTTGGATGTGATACAACTTGGATGATGATAAATCTTTGGTCAAAGTTTCATGAGGTTTGGAAGTTCCTAGATGATGTAATTTAGGATTGAAGTGGGATAAATGATTAACTTTTGATGCATCCACGAGAAAAACTTATAAATATATATAGTCCAAGTTGTTAGTTAATGCCTTGTCACACCTTGGTCAAGAGAACGACTGAAGTGGCAGCTTTCCTTGGTGGGCACTGCAGCCCATGGACTGTAGGTTAGATTGGAAACATGGCGATGTCGAGGCCCTTTATGGCCAGATCGGAGGGTTAAGGAGTTATTTCCTAACCCAGTTCATATAAATCGACATGGGAGGCAGTTCAACTATTGCAAAATCAAGCCACCACGATCATCATTTGTGGGCAAACGTGTGACTGATTGTGGGATAGTCTGGTCATTTTGAGAGGAGTTAGAAGTGGGATATGAATGAGAATAGAGGAGTTCATCTCATCGGTTCCCACTGCTCCCTCCAACACTTTCTGTAGGTAGAGCAGGCTAGAGAAGAGCAGGTTTCTGTGGAGCACTCTTGAAGCCGTGGAGCTCCATCTGATGGTTATGAAGCCTGAAGCAGCATCAGAGGAAGCAGAGAGAAAGGTACCATCGTTGCTTCTTGCTCAAGCCACAACGGCGCTTGAGAACTCAGCCGACAGGCTCTGCGAGGAGGAGCCGCAATAGCAGAAACCTAGAGACCGGAGGCGGCAAGAAGGTGATATGCTGCAGGACGGCATGGAGGAAGAGGGGCTGAGGCTACTGGATATCTAAGAAATAGACAAGGAGGATGATAGCGGCGCCTGTTTCTCACCGTTGCCCAGCCTTGCGGAGGCGACGCTGGTTTCGGAAACGGAACAGAAGACCTGTGGGCGCCGTCGGGCGAGGGTGAGAAGAGGGAGGGAAGCGGACCGTCCGTCTCCTAGTTGGTCGGGTGGACTGGTTTAAGATCTCTGATGAACCAGGTGATTTTTGTAGCAACTGCTCGTCGGAGAGCATCCCGGCAGTTGCGGCTTGGGCGGAAGGAAGCCCCGCTAGCAAGCGCAGCTTGCGGATGGGAGATCGCGTGAGAAGGAAAGAAAGCGAACCGGTCTAGAGGCCAATACAAACCCAGTTCTAGACCAGGCGCGAACTGACTAGGTTGAATTGAACCAGGCGGCAAGACCAAGTGAACCGCGGCCTTCCTTGGGCCACGTGGTAAAATCCTTAGAATAACTAAGATCTTCCAAAATTCATATTAATTAGTATGTTTATCATAAAAATACAAACAGGGTATCAAAATTCTCAGAAAAATGATTAGAACAACTTTGAACCATAATATCAGGATTTAGATGCACTAATAATAGTGATATCTTAAAAGTTGTGAAATGCTTATTTCATGGATAATAAATACCAAACGATGGCCTAAAATTATGATAATGCTTCAGTAACCTCTTAAATATGATATATAATCTATAAAATATAATATATTATGATTCTTGGGCACAAAATTATGTAATTTTCTTTATATGGCTAATTAGGGCTAATCACCCTAAATAAAATGCAATAAATACATGCATGCTCAATAAATGATGAAATGCACAGAAAAATCTCATATCAGTAACAGTAAAATAATATGTAAACCTAAGATCAGTTTTATGCACAAAATTCATGTTATATGAAGAGAACCCTTAATACATGTGATGTAACCCTAATATGGTTAATGAAAGTGACATAATGTTAAATATGTTCACATAATAATGTGACACATGAGTATATCCAATTGATGAACTATAATCTGGAATATGACATCAGTAATATAAATCTAAGACAAGAATGCAAGTAATAATGGAAATATACTAATGAGATAAGCTAAACCCTAATGAACACGATTAGGGTTAAGATGAGATGTAAGATGATGAGAACTTGATGGTGATATATGATCTTGTCTTGATCAGGTTTAACAAAGATGTAGATGATATCAGGAATATGATGGTTAGGTTTGTTCTTGATCACGGTATGCCATTACCTCTTACTTGGCTTATTATATAATATGCTTGTGTTATATGTGTAGTAAAATACTTGGCATATGGTATTGGATGAAATGATTGTTCTTTTATGATACTTGCTTGATTTTCCATACATATGGATATGAACACATGAAACATAAGATATATGATCCATCATATGATAGCACTAAACTCTTTGGTAGTACAGTCCATTAAAGTGATATCAAACTCTTTGGTAGTAGATCACATGTGTTAGATATCAAACTCTTTGGCAGTAGATCACACATAAAATGATCTCAAACTCTTTGGTAGTAGATCATAAGGCCTAAAAACATCACAGCCCTTGGGGGAAGATGTACGAGATATATGATGGAAATGTGCATAAAATGTATGTGTTCTCTTTTGTTAATGAATATCTTTATGAAAGTATATGTTTTTCTTATATTTGTTTATTGCTGCCAAGTATTAGTTTTATCTTATTGCCAAGATATGATGAGAGGTATATAAAAGACATGTAGGTGTACTCAGTACAATATTCTTGAACATTGTGCTGATGTGTACCACATGTAATCTTTTTTTTAGGTTGTGGTTATGCTCTTGAAGATCCAAGATAGTTGAGAGTTGTGTGGCGAGCTGATGTACAGGTGGACCTGTTGTCTTAAGATCTTGTAGTTTAGTGGTAGTACATGTATATGTAATAGTTTGATGTTCAATATGTACTATCAAATGTTGTATCAATTCATGTTGCAATTATATGTTAAATGGTGAACATGTGTTGTGGTTTTTATTATTGTTCATGTGCATGTGCTATTGTTGTTCCTTCTGACTTCCTTGATTTTCTTCTTCTTAGTCTAGTGTGTGGTGTTTAAATTGGGATTCTCACTGAGGTGAGGGTTTCAATTTGGATGTCACACATCTAGATTAAGTTTTAGAAAATCTGGGGACGTCACAGGTGGTATCAGAGCATGAACAATAGCAAAGCCTGACATTTGCTCATTATGCAACTCAAAACCAAAAAACCTTGAACTTAATAATCCTTAGGGTTAGATTAGTCATCTTTAGAGACTAGATCTGACCTAGCCTCTAGGTTAGCACCTACATGTCTGAGAACTAGGTCTAGACTAGTGCTTGTTCAGTAGCAAGTCCTTAGATGTCGTTCTTTCCTTGTAGTACAGCGGTATGGGACGTTGCACTATTTGGAAATGACGTACATCAAGGGAAGAGAAACCCTAGACATATTGTGCACGTTGTCTGGATTAGATACACTAGTCTACCCCTTGTTCTCACCCTTTTCACTAGGTGACATGACACTATACTCTCTACTATGTGTGGGGCACTCATTTTTTGGATTTGGTTTTTGATTCCAGACGGATCGAACCTTGGTAGTTTTCTCTGACGCTTATTTTATCGGAGAAAAACTATATAATATTTTATTATGTATATGTATTATAAAAATGTGTCCCCACACAAGTACGAGTAGGAGGTGGTCATGTAACCTAAGTGAAAGTGAATGACATCAGTCTAGAAGAGAGAGTAGTTCTAGATTAGATGTCTAGAGCCTTGTTGGAATATATATGATAGATGGAATAGATGATATAAGTTTTGATGATACAATGTAAGTCTTATATAGATGATATAAGATGGTTTATGATAATCAATGCTCTCTTTGAGGATCTAAGTTTAGATTTTAGGTTTTGATATAAGTTTTGATGATGTAAGTAACTGGGCTTTTATGAGATAAGATAAGCTAAGTTAGGACAAGGTTGTGAGTCAGCATGAGCCTCAAGCTCTTTTATAAAGGAGGACCTCTAGTGTTAGGACTAGTTTTAGGGTTAACTCCAGAGAGAGTGAGACCCATAGGGAGAAGGTATGAGAACCTAAACTCCAAGATATGAGAATTATGAGAAATATGTGATATGATATGTCCTAAACTAGAATACTCCTGAGTGATTGAGTTGAGTCGCTTTATGCATGATTACTATAGTCTTGTTGGACCCTAGATGTCCTTGGGAGGACCAAACTCTAGACTCAGAGAGAGGCTGGTTATATGTGCATATGTGAACATGAATATGAGAACCTACCATCTGGGTGAGGGAGAGAGTCCCAAGACCCTGGAGAAGACAAGTGTGTTAGTTTCTGTGAAGCCTCATGCTCGGGTTGGTGGTTTCACACATAGGAATCTAGTGGTGTATATAATGAAGAGTTTTGAGATATAGCATGTCTCATGGGTAAAGATATATGAGAGAATATCATAGCATGTTTTGGTTTGTGCTTATGTTGCTAGAGCTTGTAAGGCTATCACTAGTGCCAATGAGGTAATTTGAGAACCCTAGACTAAGAGAGGAAAGATAAAGTATGTGCATATGAGATACTCATAAAGTTGAGTTAGCTCAGAGAGAATGAGCATGGCACTACCCTTATGATATGGGTCGAGATAACCTTAGTTGGACTAGATGAAGTTGTGATACATGTTTGTCAAGCCACTCACATAAGTTTGTTTAGCACAACCATGATATAATAATTGTAAGGATGTGATATAATCTCGAGATGTGATATATGGACATGATATAATGTAAACCTAGAGATTGTTTAATTGATATCAATGCATCAATGGTTAACTAAATACATGAATAACGACGATGATGTGAAATTCTTGGTTAATCTTGTGATGAAATCACTAATCAATGTTGCAATTTATGATGAGCAATGGAATAACATCATATGAATGAAACATATTAAATGAGTTGTTAATCTTAGTTCTTAATAAAGATGGAAAATCTAGTTTGATAGTTAGCACAACATAACGATTATAACATCTTGATATGATCTAGATGGATAACATGGGTTAATTATAGTTAACTCCCTCCTAAAAGGCATAAGTTAATGTTGAACACATTCTAACAAGTAGCTCAATAAAATATTGATGACACCTTGATATAATGGGTTAACTTTAGTTAACTCCTTTAGAACATGGCAATATGATGATGTACCCCTAATGCATGGGTAAAGATAAGGATGCAACCCTAACATATGAGATATGTAATGACATAACCAGAGTTTCTAAACCCTTGTTTAAGCCTTCTATGAAGAGGTGATTCACCTTAGATGTTTTAAAACCTCCTAATGGTAATTTGGAGATGGCTATGGAGCTTCGTTTTGGTATGTTGCACCTAAGATAGTTTCCTACATATGGAAGAAGATCCTTAGTTTTTCCTTGGAGTATGACTATGGCTCAATTTCGAGGAAGAAATTTCTTTTAAGATGTATATGATGTGACAAAGTGGTTTTTTCTTTAATTCTGAGGACGGAATTTCTTTTAAGGTGTGTAGGATGTAATGGAGTGGACTTTTAGAATCCTTAAATGTCTAAAGATATAATTGAATCCATATGTTTGAGTTGGTTTGAGAGTACCGAGTGCTCTGGTAAAGTTTCATGGTTATTTATGTTGATATTAGTATTAAGATCCATAAGTTTATGCCTCTTTGAGGAATTTAATTGATTGGTAATATAGTTCAATTTTGGCATCAAAGTTGGATGTGATACATCTTGGATGATGATAAAGCTTTGGTCAAAGTTTCATGAGGTTTGGAAGTTCCTAGATGATGTAATTTAGGTTTGAAGTGGGATAAATGATTAACTTTTGATGCATCCATGGGAAAAGCTTATAAATATATATAGTCTAAGTTGTTAGTTAATGCCTTGTCACACCTTGGTAAAGAGAATGAGTGAAGTGGCTACTTTCCTTGGTGGGCACTGCAGCCCATGGATTGTAGGTTAGATTGGAGACATGGCTATGTCGAGGCCCTTTATGGCCAAATCGGAGGGTTAAGGAGTTATTTCCTAACCCAGTTCATATAAATCGACATGGGAGGCAGTTCAACTATTGCAGAATCAAGCCACCATGATCATCATTCGTGGGCATATGTGTGACTGATCGTGGGATAGTCTGGTCGTGTTGAGAGGAGTTAGAAGTGGGATATGAATGAGAATAGAGCAGTTCATCTCATCGGTTCCCACTGCTCCCTCCAACACTTTCTGTAGGTAGAGCAGGGTAGAGAAGAGAAGGTTTCCGTGGAGCACTCTTGAAGCCGTGGAGCTCCATCTGATGGTCATGAAGCCTGAAGCATCATCAGAGGAAGAAGAAAGGAAGGTGTCATCATTACTTCTTGCTTAAGCCACAACGGTGCTTGAGAGGTCAGCCAATAGGCTCTGCGAGGAGGACCCGCAATAGCAGCAACCTGGAGATCGGAGGCGGTAAGAAGGTGATATGATGTAGTACGACATGGAGGAAGAGAGGCCGAGGCTATTGGATGTCTAAGAAATAGACAAGGAGGGTGATAGCAGCGCCTGTTTCTCACCGTTGCCCAACCTTGTGGAGGCGGCGCTAGTTTCGAAAACGGAACAGAAGACATGCGGGCGTCGTCGGGTGAGAGTGAGAAGAGGAAGGGAAGCGGATCGTCCGTCTCCTAGTCAGCCAGGTGGACTGGTTCAAGATCTCCAATGAACTAGGTGATTTTTGCAGCAACTGCTCATCAGAGAGCATCCCCGCAGTTGTGGCTTGGGCAAAAGGAAACCCCGCTCATGAGCGCAGCTTGCGGATGGGAGATCACGTGAGAAGGAAACAAAGACGAACCGGTCTAGAGGCCAATACAAACCCAGTTCCAGACCAAGCACGAACCGACTGGGTTGAACTGAACCAGGCGGCCAGAACAAGTGAACCGCCACCTTCCTTGGGCCACGTGGCGCCCACCGATTGTCCAGATAGAAGTAAAATCCTTAGAATAACTCAGATCTTCCAAAATTCATATTAATTTGTATGTTTATCAGAAAAATACAAATAAGGTACCAAAATTCTTAGAAAAATGAGTAGAACAGCTTTGAACCATAATATCAGGATTTCAATGCACTAATAACAGTGATATCTTATAAGTTGTGAAATGCTTGTTTCATGGATAATAAATACCAAACGATGGCCTAAAATTATGATAATGCTTCAGTAATATCTTAAATATGATATGATGATTCTTGGACACAAAATCATGTAATTTTCTTTATATGGCTAATTAGGGCTAATAACCCTAAATAAAATGCAATACATACATGCATGCTCAATAAATGATGAAATGTATAGAAAACCCTCATATCAGTAAAAGTAAAATAATATGTAAACCTGAGATCAGTTTTATGCACGAAATTCATGTTATATGAAGAGCACCCTTAATACATGTGATGTAACCCTAATATGGTTAATGAAAGTGACATAATGTTAAATATGTTCACATAATAATGTGATACATGAGTGTATCCAGTTGATGAACTATAATCTAGAATGTGACATCAGTAAGATAAATCTAAGACAAGAATGCAAGTAATAATGGGAATATACTAATGATATAAGCTAAACCCTAATGAACACGATTAGGGTTAAGATGAGATGTAAGATGATGAGAACCTGATGGTGATATATGATCTTGTCTTGATCAGGTTTAACAAAGATGTAGATGATATCAAGAATATGATGGTTAGGTTTGTTCTTGATCAAGGTACGCCATTACCTCTTACTTGGCTTATTATACAATATGCTTGTGTTAAATGTGTAGTAAAATACTAGGCTTATGGTATTGGATGAAATGATTGTTCTTTTATGATACTTTCATGATTTTCCATACATATGGCTATGAACACATGAAACATAAGATATCTGATCCATCATATTATAGCACTAAACTCTTTGGTAGTACAGTGCATTGAAATGATCTCAAACTCTTTGGTAGTAGATCACATGTGTTAGATCTCAAACTCTTTGGCAGTTGATCACACGTAAAATTATCTCAAACTCTTTGGTAGTAGATCATAAGGCCTAAAAACATCAAAGCCCTTGGGGGCAGATGTACTAGATATATGATGGAAATGCGCATAAAATATATGTGTTCTCTTTTGTTAATGAATTTCTTTGTGCAAGTATATGCTTTTCTTATATTTGTTTATTTTTGCCAAGTATTAGTTTTATCTTATCGCCAAGATATGATGAGAGATATATAAAAGACACGTAGGCGTACTCAGTACAATATTCTTGAATATTGTGCTGACATGTACCACATGTAATCTTTTGTTTAGGTTGTGGTTATGCTCTTGAAGATCCAACATAGTTGACAGTTGTGTGGCGAGTTGATGTACACGTGGACCTGTTGTCTTAAAATCCTATAGTTTAGTGGTAGTATATGTATATGTAATAGTTTGTTGTTCAATATGTAATATCAAATGTTGTAATTATATGTTGAATGGTGAACATGTGTTGTGGTTTTTATTATTGTTCATGTGCATGTGCTACTGTTGTTCCTTCTGACTTCCTTGATTTTCTTCTTCTTAGTCTAGTGTGTGGTGTTTAAATTGGGATTCTCACTGAGGTGAGGGTTCCAATTTGGACATCACACATCAGATTAAGTTTTAGAAAATCTAGCAACGTCACACTTTTCATGTACACTAGGGATCATAACAAGTACAAACGATGCAGATCACCAAGCCCATCAACTTCTAGCCATCTTTGGACCAATTTAATATTTGAAACAAGGCAATTCAACAAATGAGGTGTTGAGTACATGGTAGAAAGATACATATATATAAGCTTTGCACAATTCAAAAAGAGTTGTAGATGTAAGTGAACAAGATTAAATAATTCAAGTATCTATCAAAATGAGAGCTCATGTTTTATGTATATTTACTTCAATTATTTCATCATAAAATGTATTCATCAATATCATGTAATCATGAGGCCATTTATTGATTAACTTAGAGTCTATGAGGGTGATTAAGATTAGATAAACCTATTCTTAAGGGACCACAAGGCCGTCACCAAGATCTAACCCTTTTATCAACATGTCAGTCTATATTAACATCTAAACTAAGATGACCAACCCTGTATCATCACCCTAAATCTTTAGGCAATTGTACTAGGTTTGTATAATGGAGTCTATATATTATGTTTTCAAGTTATAAATCAACTTCAACGAGATAAACATCAAGTACAATACTAGAATACGACATTGCAATATTTGGGCATGTAAATAGGCATACATATGTATCACATTTCAAGAAAGAAAGATATTCATATAAATATTAAAGGGCATACTTGATTTAGAGATTCATAACCTAACTTACTCCTTGGCCATCTAGCTACAAGCCACGTCTGATTAACAAAAATATTACATACATGTATTAGTTGCTCATCATTAACTCTAACTAGTTTCATTTTAGGGGGTTTGTAAAAGTTAGGTTTATGGTTGTTTAATTACATGTTTTATGATCTTATACTAATTTAGAGTCCATCTAGAAAGTGTAGTTCAAGCTTTAAGTCATTTTGAGGTACCATGTGTTTTATAACACCATTACAAGATTTATGTTCAAAACTTGTAATAGGGAAACAAAACAAAGGTTCATCAAGTCAAGATGTCCAAACATAAATTATGATTTGGGTATGTTCATAATAATCATATATCAAGATTAGGTGGGTGTCCCTACAGTTCAGACATCATTTTCCAAACTTGGTATCTGTAAGGCCCCTAAATTTTCTTAATGAGTTGAATATGCTTAATTATCATAAATGAATTCTTATAACCCTAATATAACATTGTGATATGCTTTGAAATCATAATACAAGCTTAAGTTTCAAATTTGGTCCAATTTGGACATTGTTTGAGCAATTTATGCACATTTTGGACTTTTCTACAATTTACCCAATTGAGAGGCTTTATTTGAAATTTATCACTTGCATTATGCTCCTTGGATATTTTATCATAATTCCTAAGCTTGTTGATCCATGGGGAGCCTATTTAAACCTTAGTTTGAAGGTTTTTCCTCAAGGGTATTTTAGGGTTTACCCCTTCATGGATGAGCTACCTTTAGTAGCTATCAACTAATGAGTTATTTGTTTTGCTTGGAAATTCAACAAACTAGGTATAAGAATGTCTCTGTGGACATTGGGGGAGATTCTTCTTGTGTGTGTTCTTGTATATGCTTAATAGTTTAAGGTCATGGACACTTGGAAAGATACTAGAACTTCAACTTTTTCTTTTTCTTTATCTTAAAGTTTCAAATACTTATCCTTACACATCAAAACGAGCCATTTTCTCTCCACCACTTCCCTCCTTCTACAAACCTCATCCTCCCTCTGTGATTCTGTGAATTTCCTATCCAAGGAAGAAGAAAGAGGGGATCTTCTTGGAAAAAGAACCTAGGGTTGCAATTGACTTCCTTTTAGGATTTAAAAAGCTTCCTTCTAGTGATCTTGACCTAAAAGAGTAAGAATTCCCTTCTTTCATATGTTTATTTCTTTTTTATCCTTCCTCCTACCTTTCTCTAGGCTGGAACATTTCTGTTCCATCGTATAAATTGCTCTAAAGCTCTAAAACCCTACCTTTCTTGCTCCTTATGCTTAGGGTTTGCTCATTTGAAATAGAAAGGTGCTAGATGGATGAGTTCACAACTTATGCTTGGATTTTCTGCCCTACCTGCTGGAGTTTTATTCTGTTTGGGGTTTCATATTCTAATTAGAGGAAATTTTTATAATTTTCTCCACATTTATTGCTTACCATAAGCTTGCTAGCTCATGTTCTTGCTTGAAAATGATGATCCATGCACTAAAAATCTATGCTTGACTTGGATTTTGGTTTTTATAATGTTACCTATTCTGATTTTAGTTCTAGATGAACCTGTGATCATGTGTAAATTATTCATAAGGTATAATATGATTTGTATCAGGTTGGTTTGACAACCTATGGTTCTAAGCACCTATCAACCAATGGTCAATTTTAGGGTTTTAAGTTGATTTCTTCAATAAATCCATGACCTGATGATGGTTCCATTACAACAACCCTATGGTGTTGTCTTCATGACAATTTATGGTGGTAACCAAGGGTGTCAACTGACGTGCACCCCTTACACTACTACAGAAATAACATTCAGTGTCGCTTTTCCGGGCGTCGGTTATTAAGGAAAACCGACGCCTATCATATAAGGCGTCGGTTGTTTAAGCAAACCGACGTCTATATTCGAAGACCAGCCAGACATGGGTACCGCTTTGTATTAAGCGTCGATTGTTTATAAAAATCCGACGCTTAAAGTCGCCCGCGAAATCCATTTTTCGATAAAAAAAATAGTGTCATTGTCAGCGTCGGTTATATACCTAGAAAACCGATGCCTATGTGCGATGAAAATTTGCGCCGAAAATGTCACTTTCAGCGTCGGTTATCCTTGTATAACCGACGCTGAAGGTGGTTCCCGCCAAACATTTTCATGAAAATATCGTCCAATTGGACGTCGGTTGTTTACAACAACCGACGCTAAAGCTGTTTAGGCATCGGTTGTTGTAAACAACCGACGCTATTTGGGAACTTATAACCCGCGATCGCCCGACTCTTCCCCTTTCTTCTGTTTCATTGCTACCCTATTTCCCTATTGCGGCGATTTCTCCGGCGATTTCTCTACTGCTGCTGCTAGTTTTTCTCCGGCGCCCCATCTCCGGCGTCCCCTCTCCGGCGCCCCTCTCCGGCGCGTTTCTTCTCCGCCGCCCCTGCTGCCCCCCCCCCCCCCCCCGCTGCCCGCCCCTGCTGCCCGCCCTGCTGCTCCAACCGCCTGCGCCGCCGCCACGCCTGAGAACCGGCGCCGCCGCCATGCCTGGTGCCCACCTGCCTGCCCACCGCTGCCCTAGCTCCAACCACCTGCTCACGCCCGGCGCCACCCCCTTCTTCCTGCTTCGACCACCACTGCTGGAAAAGGTATGTAAGCTGCTTTTAGTGATTAATGATTGGTACTACTGGTTTCCTTATATACTAGTAATGCATGATTAGTTTTACTGATTTCCTTGCTGCTTTCAGTGATTAATGATTGGTACTACTGGTTAGTATTACTTTAGTGATTACTTTAATTCAACAATTCATAGTTTGTTATTTACAATTACTGATCTGCTTGCCGATTTTAATGATTAGAGATACTGATTAATAGTAAGTATTGATGAATACTTAGTTAATTACTGATTTGTTGATTAGATATGTATAGAAGTTCCTTATAAATATATTTTTTATATACACATACATGTAATTTTGTATAAAATACATGATGTAGTGTGATCTTAAATCCTAGAGTGTACCCCTTTTGTTCTATGATGGTACCTATGACCCTAAATACATCCATAAGGGTCTATTGTATCCTAAAGAAGATTTATTTCTTACTTCTGCCCTAATTTTTATATGGATCTTAATCTTATATCGCTTACTCATAAATAATGAAATATCCTCCCTTATGACCACCTTGATGTGTATGTCCCATATAATCCACATGTTGGACCCTAATGATACAAATTTTTTATGTTGAAAACGAATGTATGTTTCAAGTGTTGAACCTAATGTTGGACAATGTGTTTGTTATAGGTGGTACACATTTATTATATAAGAATGACATCACATGTGTTTGTTGGCCTAGAAAAGTAAACAATCATTGTTCTTTATATTACTTGTACATTGGTATAAATTAGAATGAACAATCACTAAATTATATACTGTTTGTATGGAGTCCGGCTTCATTGTAGATATCTATTATTGTGTTTGTTGGCCTAGAAACCCGTCCAAGATTGACTCATTAGGAGTAAATCTTGGATAGTCCCCGGTTTGGGACTGTTCTTGAACACCTAATCTCACTTAGGATGTAAGTGTATAATGTGTATTGGGTTTTCGAGAAAATTTTGGTAGCATTTCCCCGTTTGTTCTCTAAGTACATATGTACTTAGAGAACAACGGGGAAATGCTGCCGAAATTTTCTTGAAAACCCAATACACATTATACACTTACTAGTGAGATTAGGTGTTCAAGGATGGGATAGGTGGTACACATTTATTATATATAAGAATGACATCACATGTGTTTGTTGGCCTAGAATGTGAACAATCATTGTTTTTTATATTACTTGTACATTGGTATAAATTAGAATGAACAATCACTAAATTATATACTGTTTGTATGGAGTCCGGCTTCATTGTAGATATCTATTATTGTGTTTGTTGGCCTAGAAACCCGTCCAAGATTGACTCATTAGGAGTAAATCTTGGATAGTCCCCGGTTTGGGACTGTTCTTGAACACCTAATCTCACTTAGGATGTAAGTGTATAATGTGTATTGGGTTTTCGAGAAAATTTTGATAGCATTTCCCCGTTTGTTCTCTAAGTACATATGTACTTAGAGAACATCGGGGAAATGCTGCCGAAATTTTCTCAAAAACCCAATACACATTATACACTTACTAGTGAGATTAGGTGTTCAAGGATGGGATAGGTGGTACACATTTATTATATATAAGAATGACATCACATGTGTTTGTTGGCCTAGAATGTGAACAATCATTGTTTTTTATATTACTTGTACATTGGTATAAATTAGAATGAACAATCACTAAATTATATACTGTTTGTATGGAGTCCGGCTTCATTGTAGATATCTATTATTGTGTTTGTTGGCCTAGAAACCCGTCCAAGATTGACTCATTAGGAGTAAATCTTGGATAGTCCCCGGTTTGGGACTGTTCTTGAACACCTAATCTCACTTAGGATGTAAGTGTATAATGTGTATTGGGTTTTCGAGAAAATTTTGGTAGCATTTCCCCGTTTGTTCTCTAAGTACATATGTACTTAGAGAACAGCGGGGAAATGCTGCCGAAATTTTCTTAAAAACCCAATACACATTATACACTTACTAGTGAGATTAGGTGTTCAATGATGGGATAGGTGGTACACATTTATTATATATAAGAATGACATCAAATGTGTTTGTTGGCATTTCCCCGTTTGTTCTCTAAGTACATATGTACTTAGAGAACAGTGGGGAAATGCTGCCTAATCTTTTCCTAATATATACTTGTTTCCTAATATATACTTGTTTTCTCTGATCATAGAATGGATAGAACATGGATGTCCATTCGTAATCGTTGCACCCCAGAGTTTATATCTGGTCTTGATCAGTTTATTAGATTTGCCGAGGAACATAGGAAAAAACCTACATATAGGTTCTACTGTCCATGTAGGCATTGCGGTAACAACTTGAAAGTCAACACTGGTGAGGAAATCAAAAGTCATGTCATGTGCAACGGGATTGTACAAGGCTATACAGAATGGCACTGGCATGGAGAGATTTCAAAATCGAAACCAGTAGATGTCGATAGCAGTGCTTGGGTGGAAGAAGAAATTGCCTCCGATGACGTAAATGTGAACGAACCAGTTCCAGCAGACATCGTTGATGCGATGCTGGATAGTTGTAGGGTAGAGAACACCGATCCACCTCCTATGTTTACAAACATTGTGCATGATGTTGAGATACCGTTATACACAGGCTGTGCTAAGTTTACGAAGCTTAGCGCTGTGTTGAGATTGTATAAGTTGAAAGCTAACAATAGATGGAGCGACAAAAGCTTCACTTCATTGTTGACTTTGTTGAAAGAAATGCTTCCTGAAGGAAACGAGCTTCCAATCTCAACATACCAGGTAAAGAAAATGTTGTGCCCAATGGGAATGGAGGCCAAGAAGATACACGCATGCCCGAATGATTGTGTATTATTTCAAAAGGACTATGTAGATTTGAAAGATTGTCCAAAATGTGGTGCGTCACGGTATAAATTGACGACTTCGGGGGAGTCCAAAATTGGTTCTCCTGCCAAGGTGTTGTGGTATCTACCTATAATATCACGGTTTCAACGCTTGTTTGCAAATCCGAAAGATGCGAAGAATTTGAGGTGGCATGCAGATGTTAAGAAAAATAATGATGGGATCCTACGACATGCGTCTGATTCTCCACAGTGGAAGAAGATTGATCTATTGTACCCTAAATTTGGTGAAGAAGATAGGAATCTAAGACTTGGGCTTTGTACAGATGGGATGAATCCGTACGGGACATTGAGCAACCAACATAGCACTTGGCCAGTCATGCTTGTTATATACAATCTTCCTCCCTGGATGTGTATGAAAAATAAGTACGTTATGTTGTCATTGTTGATATCGGGCCCTAAACAACCCAGAAATGATATCGATGTTTATCTTGAACCTTTGATTGATGACTTAAAGAAACTTTGGGCTGAAGGTGTGATGACCTATGATGCTTCAGCAAGAGAGACATTTCGTTTGCACGCTATGTTGTTTTGCACTATTAATGACTTTCCAGCATATGGGAATTTGTCTGGATATAGTGTCAAAGGAGCTAAAGAGTGTCCTATATGTGAAGAAAACACGGATTCAATAAGACTAAAACATGGAGGCAAGACTGTATATCTTGGTCATCGAAGGTTTCTTTCAAAATTCCATCCATATCGTAGGAAGCGCAAAGCATTCAATGGATGGAATGATGAACGGAGTGCACCTAAACCTATACCAGGGGATGTTGTTTATGAAAGAGTAAAAGACATTGTCAATGAATTTGGTAAGAAATCACAATGTAGTATGGCCACACGGAGTGACAATTCTTCATTCAAGAAGAAGTCAATATTTTGGGATCTTCCTTATTGGAGTTCTTTGACATTCAGGCATTGTATCGATGTAACGCACGTTGAGAAAAATGTCTGTGATAGCATCATTGGTACTCTATTAAATATACCAGGTAAGACTAAAGATGGGATAAAATCCAGACTGGACCTACGTGAAATGGGAATAAGGTCAGAATTAACAAAATTACGTGAAATGGGTAATAAAAGAACATACTTACCTCCCGCTTGTTACACGTTGTCTAGAAAGGAGAAGAAAACTTTTTGTGAATGCTTGGTAAATGTTAAGGTGCCACATGGTTACTCATCCAACATCCGTAGATTGGTATCAATGAAAGATCTGAAGTTGATAGGTCTTAAATCTCATGATTGTCACACTCTAATGCAACAAATATTGCCCGTGGCAATTCGATCTATATTTCCGAAGCATGTAAGGTTTGCAATTACCAGACTTTGTTTCTTTTTCAACAGTCTATGCAGCAAAGTTATTGACCCTGATACTCTCGATAATTTGCAAAGAGAAGTGGTTGTTACCCTATGTCAGCTTGAGATGTATTTCCCTCCTTCGTTCTTTGATATCATGGTACATCTTGTTGTCCACTTGACTAGGGAAGTGAAAATGTTGGGACCAGTTTTCTTGCATTGGATGTATCCCTTTGAACGATACATGAGCGTTTTTAAAGGTGATGTTCGAAACCGTTATCGGCCTGAAGGGAGTATTATTGAAGGTTATGTGGCGAGAGAGGTTATGGATTTTTGCAATGACTTTCTCAGTGGTAATGACACTCCTGATAATGACAAGAATATTGAGGAAGGCAAAGGAATTTTGGGATCACGGGTGAAAGTAATCAGCCGTGAGCAGTTGGAACAAGCTCACTTATATATTTTACACAATATGGATGAAGTGAGTGTTTATATCGAGGAACATACCAATTTCATAAAGAGACAACATCCTCGAGCAAGTTCAATGTGGCTTGCTAGAGAGCATAATAAGACTTTTACTAAGTGGTTTGAAGATAAAGTCTTACATCAACTATCTCAAACACCAAATGATATTACAGAAACTATCAAATGCCTCGCCTTTAAACCAAAACTGAATGTTATGTCTTATGAAGGGTTTGACATTAATGGATTCACATATTACACAAAGCGCCAAGATGATAAGAGTGTCGTCCAAAATAGTGGGGTCACTCTTCAAGCGTTGACTATGTACTTTGCAAGTGCAAAGGATAAGAGTCCACGTGAAGCTAAAATGTCATATTACGGTGTCATTGAGGACATTTGGGAGTTTGACTACATAGATTTCAAAATTCCGCTCTTTAAATGTAATTGGGTTGATAACACCAAAGGAGTTATAGTGGATGAATTGGGTTTCACTTGGGTGAACTTTGAAAAGATTGGCGAGAAGGGTGAACCATTCATATTGGCATCACAGGCGAAACAAATATTCTATATCGATGATCCTGCGAATGATAAATGGTCGGTTGTTCTTCATGGTAAAAGACAGTTCATTGAAGATCCTATAGATGAAGAAGAGTACTATGATAAGTATGATGACTCCAGTCCATTCTCAGTTGGGTTGCCCACTCCACAAAATATTGAAGCTAATGAGGACTTATATGTGCGCGGAGATCACAATGAAGGATTGTTAATTGATAAAAGATCACAATTTTAGAGACATGTATGTTAATACAAATGCTAAATGTTTGCCTTTTTCTAGTTAATACAAATGCTAAATGTTTGCATTTTAAATGACATTTTCAGATGGCTGACCATGATGAGCATGATGTCCATGATGAGCATGAAGTCCATGATGAGCATGCTGTCCATGACAAACATGGCGAGGATACTAATGTAAGTTCTAAAAACATATCCTGTATTTCTATAAAATTCATTATCTTCTAGTTATGTCATATATCCTATATTTCTATATTGGGCTAATTTAGTGTGTTTTATTTTTGTCAAATTTTAGGTTGATGCACCTGTACCCACTGAAGCACTGGAGCAACTTGATGCGCAGCACCAAACACTTAACAAGAAAAGGGGCATCACTCTGTTGAAGAAGTTATTAGCGCTAAGTGGTAGTGGATCCAAATTGGTGGTGGAGTTTGATAATGGAGGAAATCCAATTGGAGTGAACCGCAATAATTTTGTAAACTATCTTGGGTGTACCACTCGGAGCCATTGTGGTGTTAAGTAAAACAATTGGCATAAAGTTCCTCAAGGGAAAAAAGACTTGATATGGAAGGATTTATGCGTGAGTTATTATTATTTGCAATTCTATTTTGTAGATTACAAATTCTATATTTGCAATTCTATTTTGGATACTAGTTAATAACATTTCTATTTTACAGAATCTGTTTGCATTGGATGAGAAGTTGCATCGTAAAAATGTGATGCAACGCGCTGGAAAGATGCTTAGGAATTATAGGACAAATCTGAACAGAGAATACATAAAAGAGGGTGATAAGAAGAAGAAGTCAGCCCTTGAAAAATGGAACTTCTTGGACAAAGAAGATTGGGACAATTTTGTTGCTTCAAGAAAATCTAAAGAATTCAAGGTATTAGGCGTCACTCCCAATTTAATTAATATACATTGTATTCACCTATTCAAGATTAACATTTAGTGCTACTAACCAAATCTTTAATGTGCATACTAACTAGGCCCTCAGTGACGCACAAAAAGCAAGGCGTGCACTGAATGTGCATGACCACACTATGGGTCCAAAAGGCTATGCAAGCGTTCGCCAAAGACTACAGGCGGAGTCTGCGGCTACTCATGAGTCTGCTCCTACTCAGGAGTCTGCCACACCCATGCCTCGCCATGATATCTGGATAGCTGGCAGGCAAAACAAGAAGGGTAAAATAAAGAAGCCTGTAACTGCTGAGGCGGCTGCAAAAATGGTAAAATACAACTCTTCGAGAAATCGTTTGAATATTGATTATTTGTGGTGTTAACTTACCAATTTATGTTTATGGTGATTAGCGGGAGCTGCACGAGCAGAGGAAACAAGGCACGTTCATCCCTCAGGGCACAAGGGATGAATTGACAGTTGCTCTGGGTAACCCAGAGCATCCTGGACGTATTAGAGGTGTCGGCGCTGGTGTTGGCATCAAAGCATTCATTGGGCCATCCCACCGCAAACCCAGAGCGGGACTTTCTCAAGAAGAGGTAACCTATTCTTTTTTTAGAATGTTACTGCAAAAGGAAATTCATTAATAAGAAGCTAATGTTTCTTTTATCCATGTATAGGAGAATAAGAGAGTTGAGGATTTAGTTGATAAGAAGGTCAACGATGTAGTTGCTGAGAAGGTCAAGGAAGAATTGCTGTGGTGGCAGGCATCTCAGGCTTCCAATACGCCTATGGCGACCCACTCTTCTCCTGATGCACAGACTGCGAGTAATCCTGAAGACCCATCGCCTAGCACGTCTGTTGTAAGTATTGTTTATGACATTGTACCTAGTCTTTTCAAGATGATATGTTTTCAAGATTATATGTATATATGTATAACATTCTTTACGTAAATTTGTAGGCATTGAAGCCATGCCGCTTAAGAATACAAGACTATGTTGTTGCAGAGGCGCAAGCTTACCCGTCCCTTCCTGGGGAAAGGTTTCACGGGAAAGTAAGTTTACTTTATTTATAATTTGGACTTAAGAAAATTCCATTTTTATTGTGTATTTTGAGTTATTAATTGTTAACTTTTTACCTCTAGCGGTAAACATTGGGAGTTACTAGTTATTGTCCCCGGGACGTTCACTGTTTATTATCTAGATCCCGTGGGAAGTACATTAAACACTAAAATTGGACACGTAATGAGAATGCCATTATTCTGGTGAGAAATATTTCATTTTTGTATCTGTTAACATCTGTTATTACATTACTATTTACTTATGTAATTTACTGTGTTATATTAACATGTAGGGGTTTAGATGCATTCAAAAAGGCTGGAGGAACGGTCCCAAGGAAAAAGAACCAGCCAATAAATTGGGAGAACGTACAAGTAAGTTCCCGACTCCAATGTATATATTATTGATGTGAATTGTGCTTAGTTGTATTATTTTGTATGTTTCAATTTATAGTGCGCTACACAAGACAATGGTTGGGCATGTGCATACTATGTGATGCGATTTATGCAGATGATTATCAAATATGCCGCATTGGACATCGATACCATACATGAGGTATTATATATAGTCTCATTAGTTAGTATGAAATATATCAATCTTATCTTATTTTTATATTATTACTTATATATATACATCATTCTCTTTGCAGGTGTTTAAAACTGACAACACTACAGGTAAATGCTTAAAAAATATACATGCTCCATATACGATGGAAGCATTAAATGAAGCAAAAGAAGAATGGGCAAAAGCCATACAAGCAGTGGCAACTGTAAGATATAATTGGGATGTTGATAGCGATAATGAATGATACTTTGTAAATGAATATTTCTGAATGTTAATACATGTATTTGAATGTTTCTATATGTGTGAATGTGAGAATTGAATTGATGTCTGAATGTATGTACTTGTGTGAAATTTTCTTTGTGACTTTTGCAGGTTTGCGGCCTGTTTGTAGGCTGATATCAATGGATGTCGTAAACCTGCAGTTCAGAAAACTGAACTGCAGGTTCTCATCCTGCTGACCAGCCACAGCAGGCCTGCAAACTGATATGAAAAAAAATATATAAATAGGCGTCGGTTATTTATAGAAAACCGTCAGCAAAGACATACAACGTCGGTTATTTATAGATAACCGACGCCTGATGTGGCCAAAGCAGTCCTGGAAATGGCGTCGGATATTCGTATCGAATCGACGCCTTTTTAACCAACCAGGCGTCGGTCGTTTGGTATATAACCGACGCTAAAAGGGTTCGCGCCACAGAAAACGGCGTCATCTAGGACACTTTATGCGTCGGTTATCAACTAAAAGACCGACGCTACATGGAATATAGGCGTCGGTCTTTTAGTAAATCACCGACCAAGAAAGTGCCCTGAATGACGCCATTTTCTGTGGCGCGAACCATTTTGACGTCGGTTGTCTACTAAAAGACCGACGCCTATAGGTTAAATAGGCGTCGGTTAAAAAACCGACGCCGAAATGTTCGACCTTTAGCGGCACCCACATAGGCGTCGGTCGTAAACCGACGCCAAATGGGGTTAAAAGACCGACGCCAAATGGGGTTTCTGTAGTAGTGTTAGGTCATGTTTTGGCCTAATTAGAAGTTAGTGAGTAACCACTAAGTACCCTAATGATGCTATCAATCAATGGTGATATTAGTTTAATATTCAAGGGTGATTAATGAATATAGTGTTGATCTAACAACCTATGATGACTTACTGGTCACTAATGATGGTGTATAAGGTCTCCACAACCTATGGTGAGTTAATAATATAGTTTTAGAATCAAATAAGCCTTAGACCAATGGTTTCTTGGGTCACTTGATGCAATGGTCAGACCTATACTGTAATTGATGGTTTTAACATATGAACTTGACCCAATGGTCAAGATCTAATGTTTATTCCTCCAATAAAGTGGAATGATGGCTAATGTAATATGTTGGTCCTAATAATATGATTTATATGGTTTCCTTAATATGATCAACGCAAGGAGCTTACTTGCTGACAATGGATGGCATGTTTTAAATGAACAGTCAGTTGTGGTTTTTACCCTACTCTCAACAGAACCCTTATTGTTGTTAAGCAAAGTATGTCTAGGGTTAAATAGTGACTTTTATAGATCACAACTCAATAATATAATAGATGATTCATCCAAGGTGTTTACTTAGGTAAACAACCAATGGTCTTACCTTTTAAACATCCAACGGTTCTGGGTGACATTGTGGTATGGTGATATGGGTTGAATAATGATGGAACAAATGGAGGGTTACCCTTAATAAGGTAGTATTACCTATTAACTCATATGAATAGAAGGGATGATAACCATATTGTGTGGATATGTAAACCTAATGAGGTATATCCTATTATACCTAGCTTTAATATAACTAAATGATGGTAATTGTGTATGAATATTCCTTGAATGACTAATACAATCATGGAGTACTCTCTTATTGTTGTTGAAACCCTAGTATTCTATAAACCGATGGTTACACCTTGATTTATGTGTGGGTTCATACTTGAGAATTATATGGAATGTGATGGTGATGCTTCACCTTATGCATCCATGATCTAATGGGGATGGCGTGAGTTAGGGTTTGAATATGAGTGTTGATTAGTAACATTAATATAATCTATCTTATTGAACCTAACTCTAATGCAAATAGATAAACATGAGTATTCATGTTTAACATTCTTATATGATGGAATTATGGTGGAATAACCTCCTTAATATGATCATAACCTTAATATGTTAATTGGTGGTTATCATAGCCACATGGTTGATACTTTCTTATGCTAAACATGTGCCTTATGAATACAATGAGGGTTAATCATATGTACATTCCTTACATGTTGATGTGATTAAGGAATGTTCTTAATGTTAATATAACCCTGCTATGATTGTTTATGAATATCTCCCAGCTTATTAATGAAATATTGTGCTGATACGGTGTAATATATGTAAGTGATGTTGTTGAGCCTTGCTATAAGGCTTGCAAAGATAATTATGATCTTGCAAGGAATAGTATGATGGTCTTAATGACCTTTGGGCATGGTTGAGCCCTAAATGTGGTGTAATCCTCTTGTATTGATAAGGGTTGATACCCTGTGATATTGTGAAAAGGATTTATATCCTGTGATAGTATGATGGTCTTAATGATCTTTAGGCATGGTTGAGGCCTGAATGAGGTGTAATCCTCTTATGTTGATAAGGGTTGATACCTTGTGATATTCTGAAAACGATTTATATCTTCTGATAGTATGATGACTAGTGTGGTCTCATAAATGGTAAGTGAATAGTACCATGTGATGATGAGATGAGCAATTATGTTCCACACATTTTATTTCTTTTAAAAGTTATGATATTTATATGCTTGCTAGAAGTGAATTAGGGTTTGTATGTCCACTTATTTGATGCAGCCTTAATTCACCCAATTGGCATAACTAATCAAGTGCAACTCTAATCATGTAGTGCCCTATGTCGTAGAGGCATCTTCAGTGTCAGAACTTATTGGATGGTGAAATGAGTATTCCTAAGGGAAACTCAAAGCGCATACTATTGAGTATGTGGGGGTGGCAAGTTGAGGATATATCATTGTCATCCACAATGCAGGTTGTGGAGGATGGCTATGGTCATGCCTCATACATATAATGTGATTGAGGACAACTACAGTTGTACCTCAGATTAGAGGGTTTTGAATACCCTGTATGCTAGCGTCGTGACCTGTACCACGGTGGTCTAGTTACAGGACGATATGTCACTATTTTGCAGTTTGATTGATTTGTCATTGCCTTTTTACTCATACTGACCTAGCGGAAGATATCTTAGGATACCGACACTCCTAGATATTGTACCAAATTGAATAACCCTTCACATGGGTTGGTTGGACTTTGAATGGGATGATTCAAATTCCCCTGGGTGTAATAAAAGATGTAATACATCCGTGTAGCATATTTGTTTAGGGTTATACACGACGTTTCACATTGGATGATAACCATTGTTTGTTATCTTTACATAAAGATGATGCTTAGTGCAATTAAGAGATAGTGGATATACTTATGTTGTGTATATGCTTAAGATTATATATGCGTACATATAGTAGCCACGTTTATGTTAATAACTATACTGCTACTATTGATTATAATCATGATGATGGATATCTCATGTTGTTAGTTACATTTAGCATGCTAGCCATGCCTTTGTCACTAGTGATGCATATACTGCTAATCATACTTATGTAGATAGTTTTGCTTTTGTTGTTATCTCTTCTTATGATGTTAATATGTTCGACCTATTAGACATGCTAATGTTGTTAGCTATGCTTATGTGGTTAGACGTATTCATAATGATAGAGATTCTATGTTACTAGACTTGCTCATGATGCTAGATATGCATATGCTACTAAATTGTTTATATTGTCAACATGATAAAGGGTGATAATCTGGCTAATGATGACAATTATTATCTGCTCCTTTATGTATTTTATCAATCATCCCTGCTATTGAGCCTATTTGTTATATCTGATTAAACAACTTCAACTATTTAATTACTTAAAATGTTGCAATCAATAAGCATTGTTGGAGGTTATATCTCTTGCTGGGACATGGGTCTCACCCTTGTGGTTCACCACATCTTTTTAGGTAATCGGCAGTGATGGAAACAAAATCGTGGAAGAAAAGAGGAGCTATAGTAATGAATCTTTGAGAAAGTTGATTAGATGTCCAGTGTGTTCTAGATTCATCCCTGTACTCTCAGGTCCGGGCGAGAAAAGTTTGTATATGGTGTTTCAAATAAATTGAAATTTTATTAGCATCTTCATACTTGTTTGTGTGGCATATACATATATTGTTATCTTGTATATGTATGTTGTGGCTAAGGTGATAGAACAATTTGTATCAAATTCTTGTCATAGTATGGATAAAAGAAAGATGTTGGTCTCTTATGCAAATGTTTCTGACCAGGTGCTGACGTTGAAATCAGTTTGAAGTTACCCATATTTATAGGTATGTGATTAATTAATGATTTATTATGTTTTATGGTAATCCCATTTAGTGTAAGGAGTTCTCACAAGTTGGTATCAGAGCTTTAGGTTCAGTGAGTCTACATGGACACTAGGACTTAGGACTAGGATGATGTCAAAATTAGGAATATGACATAAAAATATGGTGCATACTGCCTAATCTTAGTACTTGGATGCCTTTGCTAGGTATTCAATTATTGAAAAGAAAGGTAAGTATGGAACTCTTAGATTGTTAGCTTTCTTATTACTATGATCAAGTAGTCATTTTGAGACAATCTAAAGAGCATAATGAATAAGAAATCATGGTGTGAATATCTCAATCCTACCTTAAAGAAGATAAGAATTGCATCATAATCTATCAAAACTTGAATGTTTGGTAGCTAAAGAGAAAGACACAAAACCAAGAAATCTAAATCTAAATACAAATAAGCAAAAGAGAAGTTCTTGAAGATGTGGTTCAAGAAGATAATAAAGTAAAAGACAGATAAGTCTATGCTTATAAAGTGATTCAAGGTATGAAATCCACATAAGATGGAGAGAACTCCAATGATAAGTATATAATGAGAAGATAAATGAGAACAATGACAAAGGAATAAGGTGGAACCTGAGTTAATCTCAGACCAACCTATGTGTGTTAGAAAATGTTAATGTAAAATTAGCATGGCATGTGAAAGAAATTAAGGGAGATGATCCCTGTTTCATGAAGAAAATGAAGAATATGATTATTTACCTATTGATAAGTGGTTGAAAAACATAATAAAATAAGAGAACATACACTAGTGGGATAAATAGTCATCAAGAGAGGAGTAATGAGATATGTTAATCATGAAGATTCCTATGCTAATGGCAAGGAATCTGAAATGAAAAAGGTAAAATGATACATAAGAAGTTGTAACCTGCAATGAAAATAGAATTTGTTACCTTTTTGCTAGTGACCCTTGAAAAGTACTACTATGGTATGGAAAGTGTGTTTCACTTTGTGTCTTTCCTTTCTAGGGCACAACTTTCAAGTGGATCATTACCACTTGGTATGTGTGGATTCACTGCAAACATGAGGGTAGATAGCATATTATAGCATAAGGTTGCTTGGACTATGGTTCCAAGATCATAAAGTTTGTGATGAGTTTTCTTTTGAGCCTTCCAATAATTTGGGAGACTCCTCTAACATGTTTTGAAATTTATTATGTTGGTAAAAGTATATGAGATAAGGATATGAGTTCCTTTTAGAACATGAGGTGAATACCAAGGTAATGAATCCTAGTATCCAATATGTATCAACAGTATGGAAGCATGTGAATGTTGGAGATGTTTACTAAATGAACATATCAAGTATTCCTCCCCCTTAAAGAGAGAGAGAGAGAGAGTTGATGATGACCCTCTAAATGTTGTTTGCAAGGAAAAATGAAAGTGATTCTATAATGTTGTGTATGGTTCAGTCATAGTTGGACAAGACCACTAGGATAGATGGTTTGTTGGTCAATAGATATGTGATATCGCATTCCTTTAAGATAAACCTATGATCAAATATCAATGCATAAGATTTAGATTGGATGACATAATTCACATGACCATGATGAGTTTATAGTTATGTCCTTTAGACTAACCAATGTACTAATAGAATTTGTGAATAAGAGGAACATAGTGTTCCAGTATGTCATACAAGTTATATCAATCTTTGAATGATGACATGTCAAAGTATTTAAAATATGGTCAAAAATATGATCAATATTTCTTCAAAAACCTTAGGGTTGTCAAAGCAGCAATAACTATGAGACAAGTTTAATAAGAGTGAGATGGGGTTGATTAAATGTCTTTATGGGATCATGATATGTTTTCTAAGTAGGTTGTGTAAATCCTAGTAAGGTGAAGATAGTGTCGTTGTTTCACCCCTAACAAGTTTGTTTAGGAATGATGTTTCCTTGTATGGAATGACAGGTGCCAGCGTCAGCATTTCTTTTGATGCTGAAAAAGAACTGACAAGTGTTCCTGTGTTAGTGTATCTAGAAAAAAAAAGGATGGATACATCACTTCGTCTTCTTTTATGCTTTAAGGAATGGTATGGAACACATGCCATGATTGGTAAAAAACTAGAAAGTATGAATTTTGAGTATTTTTTTGATACAATAGATATAATTTTAGGATGATAGCTAGAATTTAAAGTTGAATATTACTACTAGAGTTGTACAGATGACATGATAAGTTTCTACATTCCATATTGAGAATGTCTTCTTAGGTGGGGTTTTTTGTGTTGACCCAAGATGAGATATGTATGAATGATGTGACATCACCATGATATGCAAGTAACCATGTGAAGGTAATAGGATGAGGTGCAAAGGAAGTACCCATCTTTGTTTACCTTAGATTTCGGGGGCGAAATCCCTATTAGGGGTTTATAGTTGTAAGGCCCCTAAACTTGCTTAATGAGTTGAATAAGCTTAATTATCATAAATGAATTCTTATAACCCTAATATAAACTTGTAATATGATTTGAAATCATAATACAAACATAATTTTAAGATTTGGTCCAATTTGGACATTGTTTGAGCAAGTCATGTAATTTTATGCACATTTTGGACTTTTCTGCAATTTACCCAATTGAGAGGTTTTCTTTGCAATTTATCACTTGAATTATGTTCCATGTATATTCTCTCATCATTATTGAGATTTTTGAGCCATGGGGAGCCTATTTAAACCTTGGTTTGAAGGTGTTTTCCTCAAGGGTATTTTAGGGTTTACCCCTTCATGGATGAGCTGCCTTTAGTAGCTATCAACTAATGAGTTATTTCTTTTGCTTGGAAATTCAAGAAAATAGGGATAATCATGTATCTATGGACATTGGGGGATATTCTTTTGTGTGTGCTTGTATATTCTTAATAGTTTAAGGCCATGGACACTTGGAAAGATACTAGAACTTCAACCTTTTCTTTTTCTTTTTATTTTTCTTAAAGTTTCATATACTTATCCCTAAGCACCAAAATGTGCCATTGCATTCCACCACATCCCTCCTTCTACAAGCCTCGTCCTCCCTCTGTGCTTCTATGAATTTTCTATCCAAGGAAGAATAAAGAGGGGATCTTCTTGGAAAAAGAATCTAGGGTTGCAATTGACTTCTTTTTAGGGTTTAAAAAGCTTCCTTCTAGTGATCTTGACCTAAAAGAGTAAGAGTACCCTTTTTTCCTCCATTTATTTCTTTTTTATACTTCCTCCTACCTTTATCCAGGTTAGAACCTTGTTGTTCCATGGTATAAATTTCTCTAAAGCTCTAAAACCCTACCTTTCTTGTGCCTTATGCTTTGGGTTTGCTCATTTGATGAAGAAAGGTGCTAGATGGACGAGTTCACAACTTATGCTTGGATTTTCTACCCTACCTTCTGGAGTTTTCTTCTGTTTTTGGTTTCATCTTATAATTATAGGCAAGTTGTATAACTTGCTCCATGTTTATTGCTTACCATAAGCTTGCTAGCTTATGTTCTTGCTTGAAAATGATGATCCATGCACTAAAAAGCTATGCTTGACTTGGATTCCGATTTTTATAATATTCCCTATTCTGATTTCAGTTATATATGAACCTATGATCATGTGTACATTATTACTAAGGTATAATATGACTTTTATCAGTTAGGTTTGACAACCTATGGTGCTAAGCACCTATCAACCAATGGTCAATTTTAGGGTTTTAAGCTGATTTCTTCTATAAACCCATGACCCGGTGATGGTACCATTGCAACAACCCTATGTTGTTGTATTAGTGACAATTGATGGTGATAACCAAGGGTGTCAACTGATGTTCACCCCTTAGGTCAAGTTTTGGCCTAATTAGAAGCTTAGTGAAAAACCACTAAGTACCCTAATGATGCTATCAATCAATGGTGATTTTAGTTTGATATTCGAGGGTGATTAACAAATATAGTGCTGATCTAACAACCTATGGTGACATAATGGTCACCAATAATGGTGTATAATGTCTCCACAACCTATGGTGAGTTAATCATATAGTTGTAGCATCAATTAATCCTTAGACCAATGGTTTCTTGGGTCACTTGGTGCAATGGTCGGACCTATACTGTAATTGATGGTTTTAACATATGAACTTGACCCAATGGTGAAGATCTAATGTTTATTCCTCCAATAAAGTGGAATTATGGCTAATGTAATATGTTGGTACTAAAAATGTGATTTAGATGGTTTCCTTTATACAATCAACTTAAGGATCTTACTTGTTGACAATGGATGGACTATTTTAAATGAACAATCGATTATGGGTTTTACCCTACTCTCAATAGAACCCTTATTGTTGTTAACCAAAGGATGTCTAAGGTTAAATGGTGAATTTTATATATCATAACTCAATAACATCATAGATGATTCACCCAAGGTGTTTACTTATGTAAACAACCAATGGTCTTACCTTTTAAACATCTAATGGTTCTAGGTGACATTGTGGTCCATTAAAAAAGGGGTGGCGGCGCAGCTTGTTGCCCGCCTCCCTTCTATTTCCTTGTAATCTTGTAGTTTTCAAAAATAAGTGTACTCGAGGATTATCAGTTGAATGATTATGGAACAAATGGAGGGTTACCCTTACCAGGTATAGGGTGTCTGACCATTGCCCGCTGCTGGTCCGAGTTGGTGATGTGCGGATCAATAGGTTCCGTCCCCCCTTTTCCTTCTAGGCGACTTGGATGGACCACCCCGATTGCATGAACATTATCAGGAATGTGTGGAGCTTACCTTGTGCTGGCCAACCTTCATACGTTTTGTTTACCAAGCTTAAGCAGGTCAGGCAAGCTTTAAAGACCTGGAGTAGAGACACGTTTGGGCTTATCTCGCAGTGCAACAAAGACCTTGAGGACATCATTAACGTTACTCAGATTGAATTCGACGAGAATCCATTGCCACTGAATGAATATTCGCTTATACAAGCAGAGAGTGAGCTGCAGGAGATTCTAGATTTGGAGGAGCCCTTATGGAAAGAGAAATCTAGGGTGTCTTGGCTTAACGATGGTGATAGGAACACCGCGTTCTATCACGCCGTGGTGAAGATTAAGAGACGGAAAAGGATACCTCCGATGATTGTCCTCCCAGACAACACGGTGATTGAGGAGCCCCTGGAGATGGTGCGCGATGTTGCCGATTATTTAGAAAATCTGTTTTTACCTCCAAGTGGCACCGACGACGAACTTCTGAATGAGTTCCTTGATTATTTTCCCACAAAGTTAGATTCGTATGATAATATCATGATGTCCTCTACTCCCTCCGAACAAGAGATTGTCTCGTCCATAAAGGAGATGAATTCTTCATCTGCGCCCGGACCTGATGGTTTCACTGTCAAGTTCTTTCTTGCTGCATGGGACATAGTGAAAGTGGATTTCTTGGAAGTTGCAAGAGATTTCTTCAAGAATGGATTATCTCACAGGAGCTTGATGTGTTGCCGGATTGTCTTGCTGCCCAAGGTTGATCAACCGGTCAATTTAGCGTCTGACTTCAGACCCGTCTCTATTGAGAACGTGACTCTTAGGATTCTTGCCAGTATCATCAACCATAGATTGAGATCCTTAATATCCAAGGTTGTCTCCGACGCGCAAGGCGCCTATGTCCCTGGCAGGGACATCGTGCATCACATTAGGCTTACCAAAGAGCTTGCACATGACCTCAAACAAGGGGATAATTACCACAACGTGATTCTCAAGTATGATATGCAGAAAGCCTACGATCGTGTTGATTGGGAGGTTTTGCGGAAGATAATGAGAAAGTTTGGATTCCTTCCTGAAGTTATCAACCTATGTCTCAAACCTTTCGTAGGGACATGGGCCAGTGTCACTTTAGGGGATCATTCAGCAGGTTTTTTTCAGATATACAGGGGCTCAAATAGGGAAATCCTCTTTCTCCTTTCCTTTTTATCATTTTCGAAGAGATCCTTGCCAACAAGATGCATTGGGCGGTCAGTACAGGCAACATTAGCCGATTTAGCACTAGAGGGCATGGTGCAGCCCCGCCTATTTTGCTTTATGCTGATGATATCATAATCTTCTTCAATGTTGATCCTGCATCCATCACCTTTGTCAATTGTATCATGCATCATTATGAGCTAGCGACCGTGCAATACGTGAACAGATCAAAATCTTGCTGCCTCACTACAGGGATTGCACAAGTAGTGATGGAGGACACGGCCGAGTCTCTTAACGTTCGAAATGCAGAAGGATGCATCTCTTACCTTGGCATTCCTATAGTATATGGCATAACTAAATTAGTGAACTTTGAATACCTTGTCGAGAAAATGAATCGCAAGATCGCCGGATGGAAAGCGAAGCTCCTTTCTTTTGTTGGGCGCAAGCTTCTGATCAAGCATGTCTTGTTGTCTATATCCCTATACACAGTCGTAGCTATAGGTATTCCATTTGGCATTAGTAATCACATCGAGGCGTTGATGTCATAGTTTCTTTCGGCTGACCGTACAAACAACCGTCGCAAAGCTTGGGTGTCATGGAAAGACGTAGCCTCCCATATATCCCTCGGAGGCCTAGGTTTTTACTCCATTGCATGCACGACGAGATCTTACGTATACAAAGCCTGTTGGGAAATCATTAATGGAGGCTCCATGTGGGTAATCTTCTGCAAGGATAAGTACGGGAGCACATACTGTCATAGATCTGAGTGTTATCCACCATATCTAAATCTCAGGGCCGCAACTTCGCCTTTTTGGAAACAAGTATGGTGCACATTCCCTTTGTTCTCACATCACTGTAGATGGTCGATTGGATCCGAAGACATTTCGCTATGGAACTCTAAGTGGTGTAGCTCGCTTCTCGCTGAGTTTGCTATCACAGCGAATGATAGGCACCTTGATTTCAGAGTCAGGGATTTTTGGATCGAAGACCATGGGTGGGACTGAGATGCATTGTCACACATTCTTCATCATGACAACATCCAGTGCTTTGTTGACTCTCATGTTGCCATCACGGGCGACGCGGACAAGCTAGTTTGGTGTCCTGCGCAGGATGGGTCATTCTCCATTAAATCCGTAAAGAATGCGATCATCTATCCTCAGATAGAGAGTGATAGACCCTAGTTGGTGAAGCTGTGGAAGATGGGAAATCCCAAAGCTAGCACCGTTCTGTGGAAGATAGTGCATTGTGCACTTCCAACTGATGAAAACATACGAAGATGTCAAATTCCTATCGTCTCCCGATGTTCATGTTGTGAGTCACCATCATGCGAGACCTTGCAACACCTATTTTTGGATAGTCAGCTTGCTCTTTTCTTCTGGGATAAGTTCAGTGCTATTACCAGCTACTCCAAGCCTGAATCGCTTGAGCAGATTATGATCATTTGTGGCAACTCTCAGGCTTCTAATTCACCAAGGAAATGGATAGCAGGTGAACTATGTGCCCATATAGCGTGGACTATATGGCGCATCAAATGCGCTGTCAAGATGGAAGGCAAGGCTTTGGAATGGCCCTTGCAATGGAATTTTATTTCTTCTTGTCTGAACTGGATGATATCGAAGAAGACCTTCTTCAAGATAGACGACATGACGTTTCACATGCAGCTCAAGCTACATAATATTCAGGATCCACAGATCAATCTCAAGTGCATTCAGATCGAGAAATGGCGGCCCCCAGATGTTGACAATCTGAAGCTTAATCTGACTATTGGTCGAGCAGTTGACCAGATGGGTGTCGTTAGAAGATGGGCAACCGGAGTTGTCCGCAACTCCCATTCTCACGTTAGATTAGCTTTTTGGGTTTGGCTTCGGGAAGATGACTACACCATTTCTTACATTCTTGCTTGCGTCGTTGCCCTCAAGATTGCTGAAGACAAAAACCTCTGCATCGCCATCATTGAGATTGATGATCCTTATGTGCATGACATCCTGTGGGGTAACTTTAAGGAACCATGGAAAGCAACCCCGTTCACAAGGGAGATTCGAGCGGCTCTCAATAATGAATCCATCATAGGTTATATCATACCTAAGCCATCCAATGCAGTTGCA